>JALHAQ010000007.1:2650237-3975356 GCA_023838395.1 Holcopasites calliopsidis
ATATCGAGAACTGTCAAAGAAGTAAACATTTGATTGTAATACGTACTGAACAAAGTTTCATGCATTTAAAAAAATTCACAATTTTTCCTTGTTCTATTTAAGCGTTCGAGCACTTTAGTGATTTCAATGACAGCAATCGATTGAACCAATTAAAACTTCATGAAAGTCTTGCAAATTTTACTCAAAAAACATTTTGGTATCCATTTTTAGATTTGCCAAACCTACTATTACTTTAATGTAAAATGTATTAAACAACGTTTGATGCGTTTTAAAAATTCACAATTATGCACGTATTACATGTAAGTATTCGAGCACTTTAGTGATTTCAATGACAGCAATCGATTGAGCCAATTAAAACTTCATGAAAGTCTTGCAAATTTTACTCAAAAAACATTTTGGTATCCATTTTTAGATTTGCCAAACCTACTATTAGTTTAATGTAAAATGTATTAAACAACGTTTGATGCGTTTTAAAAATTCACAATTATGCACGTATTACATGTAAGTATTCAAGCACTTTAGTGATTTCAATGACAGCAATCGATTGAGCCAATTAAAACTTCATGAAAATCTTACAAATTTTACTCAAAAAGCATTTTGGTATCTAAGTTCAGATTTGTCGAATTACTGTTAATTTAATACAATACGTACTAAACCACGCTTCATGCTTTTAGAAAGTTCACAATTATGCACTTGTTCTTTCTAAGGGTTCGAACGATTTAGTAATTTCAATGACAGCAATCAATCGTACCAAGCTTCACGAAAATCTTGCAAATTTTACTCATAACATTTTGATAACCGTTTTAAGATTTGTCGAACGATGCGAATCTATTGCTGATTTCATCCCTGGATACATTTTTAAAACGATCGACTATCGTCTTGAGCGTGCACGTCGATTTGTATAAAAAATATTAGCATCTCAGTACGATCACACATTTCAGCTGCTTATACGCGTCGATATATCTTGATCACAGATTCTGAGACATCCTGATAGGAAAAAACGCTACAACCGCACATTTGCATTACACTGTTAGTTAACAAGCGCAGAGAACATAATTAACCCTTTGCGCTCGGAGACTTTTCCGGGATCACCGACCAGCAACTCGACCGAATTTCCTAATAATCTTCCGATGAAACATTGACATTTCAACTGTTATATGTATAACTGTTATATATTATATATAACTGTTACTGATATATAACTGTTATATAACTCCGTGAAAAAAATAATTGTAGAACAATCCGCCCAGACTCATTTCAAAGCGCAAAGTCCCTGCTTTCTCAGCCCTGAGTTCACTCCTTTTTCGAAAATGTTTGTGCATTATGTAACGGGTGGCAAAGCGAAGACACTCGACATTCCAGCGCGATCGGCACATTTTTCATTCAATGTTAGATAAAAGAGCAACAACAAAAGGAAGACATCGGGTTTCGAATTCATGGTGATTCGAGTTATGAAGAAAAATTTCTCAGTGTCCGCAGACACGTTTGAATCGGTAAAATTTTCAGATAGGAAAAGTGTCGTCACTTTCCCACCCGTTACATGATGTAAAAGATTTTTTAAAAAGAATAAGCTCAGGATTGGCAAGTAGAGGTATCACGCGTTAAAATGAGCCCAGGTAGATTTTTGAACGATTCTTTTTCACGAAGTTAAAACAGTTTGCAAAACGTCCCCTTAGAAGGGACAACTGAGGGACAACCGGGCGCAAAGGGTTATTATAATTATGCCCGCATTCACTGTTAGGGTTCAGGCATTGAAAGCGCACTGGTGGGAAAAATCGAACGATGAGAAATACAACCGACACTTTTAACAATTTATACTTAAAGGTAAATATTATGCGGCCCCCGTTTATCAATTAAAAGGCGAATCGGTATCTTGCTTGTAAAGATACTGTTATGAAAATATTATCTGTTCCCATTCAATTTGTTAGCGATTCTTCGATTGTAAAATTTAGTATTAAAAAGATCAGTAAAAGTGAAGTGAAAAAAAATAATTGCCTTCACTTCACAAGTCCCATAAGAATAAATAAAATGCTTGCACTAGAGTTGCCTTAAACACGGAGATTGAAGCGTGCTGGATAAAATGCTGAGAAAACAAAAAGAAACAAAAATAAACACGTAATCTGCGAATAAACAATAAAGTTTATTGTTGACTGTGTAAGGGTTTAACTATAAATAATAAATAGTCTAAGAAATTAATAACTTAAGAAGGTTACTCCGCGCGGAACTTTATATACCTATATGTATAACTAAACAATTATTTGATACACATTTACGGAAGCATATGAAAAACTGCATTACCAATGAAAATTAGAATGGGTGGTTCGCTTAAAGTAATGCAAAAAAGAAATCTCTTTATACAATACATAATAAATTATGCACAGGTATGCTACAGGTATATGTACAATAAACTTAGAACATAATATTGTATCACTACAATACTGCTAAACGGTATAATGTTATTATTACGTTCAATGTTACTCGAATTATGTTACATTAATGTAACGTTGTTTTTAACAAAATATCCCTTACGATCGAATTTCATTGAGTTGCTTGAAACTCTAAGTCCGTCGACGACGGACATTATTCTTGCAAAACGATTTTCCCACCGTGATGCAAACGATTCGCCTGTCCTTTCTCGTGACATACAGTGTGTCCATTTGAACTCGATTCAACTAAGCACACAGGTTGTTGGGTTTGACATAAATAATTTTTATGTCATTGTACTGATGGGAGAGATATCATAAACAAGTTAATTCTTTTAAATGAAACCCTGTACTTTTTTATTCATAATATGATAGCGATTGTTGAGACAAATAGAATGATGCAGTACGCCCCGCAAAGAAGGAACTGGTTCGGGACCCGTCAGTTCCGTGTAACGAGGGGGTCGACTATTCGGCATGCCTTTGATCTCGAAGGGGCCGTGAGCGAACACGGTTCACGAGCGAGGGGCTCCAAACAGCGGCCAACCATAAATGCCTCCGTCGGGGTGAAATGTTATACTTTAGAGGATACAATATGACATGCCCTCTCATTTTAACGCTAAGCAATCCCGGAGCAGGTAGAATCGTATGAATGAAGTACATACGCTCCTATCCACTAATTCCGTAAAGATGCACGACTTCTCGCCTCTCTCTCTCTCTCTTGTTCTCCAATTTCGCGCTTAGCGCGTCGACTTCAAAGTGGAGATAGCGATTTCATTCTTTTGAAGGCGAACCCAGTTCCTTCTTTGCGGGGCTTACTGTATGCAACATGACATCATTCCGTGCAATAGAATTGCCATAGATCACGTCCGACGGAGTCAAAATAATGCCAATTGCTGGCTGTACATTTCGGACCTAGTTTATGACAATTCTACTGCATACAATATCATATTGCAAAAAATACAGGTTTCCTTAAAAAGAAGTTAAGTTGGTTTTAATCTCCCAGCATTCCAACTGCAGCAAAATTACTTATATCACAAATGTCCCCTACGATACTAAACAACTTGCGTAACAACACTTTTTTTTACATATCTTCATTCCTCTCATATTCTAGCGAGCCGAGTTAGAATGGACACACTGTACATATTGGACCGTATATTTTGAAAGTGATGTAAGCCAGTTTTTTCAAAAAAAAATTGAGAAAACGACAAACTTCCATATATTTTAATCTGAACTTTTCATTTATATCCTTTTCTCAGTTTGTGTCGAAAACTGGACTTAGAGCACTTTCAAAATAAACGGTCCGTACTTCTTTCATGTATGACCCTTCACATTGTTATCATGTAACTGTCCATGGCGCATTAACAATGCAAAGTAAATAAATTTCCTGCGACGAGAAAGCTTAATAACAAACACCTGGCAGTGAATGCGTTTACAAACTTACGATACAACTGTGTGTATTCTGATCACTTCTTTGCTTCCAAGTAGAAGCGTGAACAACCTATGCATCACAACGACTTTTTGCTTTTATGCAAAAAGCTGTAGTCAATTAATCGGTAAACTGCGATACGTTTCCGAATTCCATTCCCGACGCGATGCAGAAAGACTCGATTTTGTTTTGTAGATCAGTCTAATTTGGTTAATATGCTCTTAGCAACTAATGCAATTCCATCCTTTTAATGCACTCTGTGTATGTAAAAACGTAGAAACGCGACTGTTAAAAAATCTACGGCTGTCTTGGTTTCAAAAGTTGCCCTCCAATTTGTCGTTTCCAATTTTTATTGCTTTCTAGTCATTCTTGTCGCTTTTAGCGAAACCGGAAGTTTCTTCATCCTGTACAATTTCCTGATTGATGAGTAATTTGCTATTTTCCTTCTCGGAACTCATTTGCAAATATTGCGAACAATTGCAAATTGATCTACGCCCGCGAACAATCTTACATTTGCATTTATGCATAATATATTTTTCTTCAATTAAAGGAAGAATATGTTTTTATGCTTGGCGAGGTAATTATTCGGACTCGGAGACGGTTCTACCGATGAGAAGAGACGAATAAAACACCCTGCGCGCCCAATTATGTGGTAAGATTCTGTATAGTACAGCGACAAAAAATAAGAATGAAAAGATAGTTTTCGCTATTTGTTTCAGGAGTCGAAATACACGGACGTCCATTGATCAAAAATATTCTGAATGCGTATTCAATGTTAAAGTTTTGGGATACTTGCAAATGTTCGTAGAATTACGTTGCTGTTAAAAATCGTAGAATTAAGTTGCTGATTTCGTCCGATTTCTACAATTTTTTATCTTCTTCCACGATCTTTAAACATTTATATCTCCGAGAAACGTTAACCGATTTGGATGAGATTTTCAGGGTGCATATATCTTGCTTAGATCTTTAAAAGGCATTTTTTACATTTTCAGTATAAGCCCGGACAAAAAAGTTGCAAATAATGACTTACATTATTTGTTCCGTAACTTCGAAAATTCCGATTTTTTCAAAACGACAAAAACAAGATACGTAGTAAACTAGTCCTTCTATTTTTTTTTGAAAGCTCAAGTCGTTTGGCGCAATTACAAAAAAGTTATTTTGTTTTGAAGAGCGTCCGAATATTTACGGGAGCCACTGTACAGCTCAATTTTTATTCAAATTCAAAAACAAGAAATAACTTTAGGGATAGTTATAATTTATTCTCTTTTCTAGAAAAAAATTTAGAATTACTGTCCATAAATCGTACCACACTTGTACTGATTCGTACCTTCAGATTTGACGGCTATAGTGATCACATAAATGTTTAAAAGATTGTCTGTTTGCCCCTGTCGTCTGATTGTGATCATAAAACAATTTCCGGGCTTTCATTTGTTCTGTAACTTCGAAAATTCCGATTTTTCAGAACGGCAAAAAAAAGATATATAGTACACTAATCCTTCTATCTTTTTACGAAAGCTCAAGTCGTTTGGTCCAATTACAAAAACATTATTCTGTTTTTAAGAGTGTCCGAATATTTTCGGGATTCATTGTATAAATAGTGAGTCATCTTTTTAAACTTTTTTATTTGAGCTTATAATGCATATTTAAAAAATGCCTTTTATAGATCTAAGCAAGATACACGCACCCTGAAAATCTCATCCAAATCGGTTAACGTTTCTCGGAGTTATAAATGTTTAAAGATCGCAGAAGAGACCGAAAATCGTAGAAATCGGACGAAATCAATGACCTTTGGTTCTTTTCTACGATTTTTAAACACTTATGCCTCCAATCAACGTAAAACGATTTGGACGAAATTTTCAGGGTGCATATATCTTGCTTAGATCTATAAAAGGTATTTTTTACATTTTCATTATAAGCTCAGATAAAAAAGGTTGAAAAGATTACTTTCACTGTTTGTTTTATAACTTTGAAAACTCCGATTTTTTCAAAACGACGAAAACAAGATATATAGTACACTAATCCTTCTATCTTTTCGCGAAAGCTCAAGTCGTTTGGTTCAATTACGAAAGAGTTATTTTGTTTCGAAGAGCGTCCGAATATTTTCGGGAATCACTGTACGTATTTGCGCGAACCATTCAGTACTATTTTATACACATGTGGATATCGGATAGTTCGAAAACTGTGTGCTTACGAAAAATATTATAAGTGCGTTATTAAATATATATGACATTTATGTGTATATATAAGGATTGCCCAAAATATGAATTTCCTCCTATGCATGTATGTATAGTACTAATGTAGGATTGCGAGATTGATATGTCACTGAAACAGTAATATGTATCACAGTGCCGTGATTGAGAATAATTGTAACAATGTAAAGTTACTCTCCGTTTTCTTCACCGTTTCTCGATACTCCTTTCTCTCTGTTCGTCGTTTCGCTTCGCCCTCGACCCATCTCAATATTTCCCCACGCAATTCGCATAATACGCATCTCGTCTAGATGCGTACAATTTTTCATATCACCGCAGACTATTCGGAAACGTGTTATAAATGGAGAAGACATTAAGGGACACGCTGTTCAACCGTTCACAGATGAATCTCACGCGTTATACAATGTTCTTGTGTAATGTGAGAGTTTTATCATTTTACGGTGGTTCAAAAAATGGTCTGATGCGAAATTTTGTCGGTCGCTTCGTTGGTAGGTAACAAAGTTCGTCAATTTATAAATTAATCTGTGATTCATTCGAGAACTGAACGCCTCAGCGCTGCGATTTTATTTCGGATACAAATTGAATAACAGTACGTATCACTTTTATAATACACCGCACTTTGTGCTACTTTTCGATCACATTTTTAAATACTATATATATATATATTAAAAAATATATATACACATTCACCTTTGTTGCTTTTTAAAATTAAATAGTTTAATCATATTACGCGGCAAACGAAACGTCGAAAGGAACTTTACAGTAGAAAGAGACGATTTTGTAAAAATAGAATTGCTGTAAAAATGTGACGGATAAGTCTAATTAGTATTATAATTGTATAATACACTCGAATCGAATCCCTGATTTAAGTAACAGTTCACATACTTCACCTCGAACATGTATAACGTTCAAGATTCATATGAACGCGCACGTATGTATAAATATACGTATACAAATTTTTCTATTCAAATAAATGCCCGAGAATATATCTTACAATCAATTCACCCTGAAGAATATTTCAAACGGAATTTAAATGATTTCAAAGATATTGCTTTCTATGGCCTTCTATTACACGATACCTCTTTCTCATATTATTCATTTGTTCATACCCATTTGGTGTAAACAGCTTAATATTTTTGTTTTATAAAAAATCACGAGCTGCATCGATTAATGCATTACAAAATGCATGGTTCCATTTAAAATAAGAAATCGGCCTTCACGTTTAAAACACAATTATCTACAGGAAACTACTTGTCATGAAGTTGTGTTCCTCTCGAAACCATTCAACTTTGATTTCAACTATTCTGTTTTGTATCATCAACAATTTCAGAAATATCCTTGGGTGTCGATTTAAATAGAGCAATCTATATATTTCGCCGTATTTCTCCTACCTATTCAAAGAATTAAGAATGTCCTTGCCCAGAAAATATTTCAATACATTAGTTCGCTAGCGAGTTTCTAATTTTAATTTCCAGATTGTCCGCAATCACCCTTTTAAAAACTATTTACCCTGGATTCGAGATACAATCATCCGTTATACAAATTGCCAAATCGGCGCGGCATTCATTTCGAAATTTATATTTCTCCGCATATTCGTTATTATTGTTGTCTCTGTTGCGATAATTCTGTAACCAATGACTCGTTCGCATTGCATCGAAAAATCTTGCGTTCACACCCTCGTTATTAAGCGCACCGACGCTAACGATGCGAATAAATTTAATCATAATCCTTATGAATTAGCATAGTATCCCTTTAATTTTTGGTCTCACTTTGATAACTTACGCCTAAATATTGTCTCGTTAGAAGATTAACTTTCTCTTTTACGCAAAAGACAATGGCTAGCATCGTTCTTCTTTCTGTTATCTTTGTTCTCAGCCTTGCTTTTCTCCACGTACGAACCTGAACCAACATTACACACATGTTTAGTTTGCAGAGGTTTACGTGAACTATCTAAACTTTCTCTCTAATCTAGATTCTTTCCTGAACATGATATTTTATATCCATCGGCACCGTTATTATATCGATGCATAAGTAATTTCGTTACGAGCTACAGCCTCTAAGAAAAATAGAAACATTGGACGAAATCACTGCATAGTCACTTGCTTGCAAGACAGTTAAAAATGGATCGTTCACCAATACTTCAGTAATGAGAATGTAACGGGAAAAAGAGGCAGAGTGGAAAAGGTAATTCTACTGTGTTTCAGCATAATATATAACTATTGACGTAATAGTTAAAGAACAACGAGCTTTCCATGGAAAATTGCTGGTAAATATGCAACGTAGACTTTTTGGTACTTTCCAAAAACAAAGACGCATCAAAATTAAAATATTCACGAAAACCAAGATCGTCTTGGATTAAAGAACTGTAAATTTGTACGATTACTACGATTAATAGACAACGATTGATACATTTGCATGCAATTTCAAGAAAGGCAGAGGGCAATATTTTGGTAAGGGACAATATGCAAACATATGTAATTATGCAAGATATAATGATGCAAAGAAATGTACGATGATAGAGCATAAACGTAACATCTGCCTTATTCATCACATAAAATTATTCTTAACTTTAACTTTTTCTTTATTTCGATCACTCTGCATTCGTCCGGAATTCATTTTGCAAGTAACCAGTACTCAGCATTTCGTTAACAGAGCAATTACTTATGCACCGACTTAATAAACGAAAAGGCAACCCCGCTTTCGACCAAAGGGTTTCATTCTGAACAATAAAGACAGTAAATTTAAGTATCGAAGCATCGTTATTAAATTTCACGTTGCGTATCGCATAGCACATTTAATGTACCCTTTTACAATATTCACGAAACCAGTATCTACATTCGGACACCGTAAACAATATAAAAAACGTTCGGATATATGTACCATTTACCATTTTAAAAAGATTTCAGTGACAAACGATGTAAATATAATTTCTAAAGTCGCAACAATAAAATTTAGGTAGAACAAAAGAACTTTTTGCTTCGCATTGAAAAGTTTTAGATAGTATTTACCGTATCGTGAATGTAAATACATAATAACGGTACACGTATTCGCGTTTCAA
The DNA here is from genome assembly GCA_023838395.1 of Holcopasites calliopsidis. Taxonomy (NCBI): domain Eukaryota; kingdom Metazoa; phylum Arthropoda; class Insecta; order Hymenoptera; family Apidae; genus Holcopasites; species Holcopasites calliopsidis. Next base: position 2,659,355 of record JALHAQ010000007.1, read on the forward strand.
ATATGTCTTCAAAAATATACTGACTGCACCGTTGCAAGCGCCTTAAGCTCGATGAAGAACACCACAAAAAAAAATACGTAAATTCGTCAAACAATTCGAACGTAGAAGTAAGAAAAGCAGTAACCCACGTTGCCACGTATTATGTGGTTGCGAGCATTTTATATCGAATCAATTGTATCATTGATACGTACTGCTTATCGTCGCCTTAGATATTTACAAATCCGACGATGGTAAAAGAGCGGACCACCGTTTATCAATTCCGCATTTCTAATTCCTCTCGCTACTTATTCAATTCCTCGTTCTGAAACGTTTGAACGTTAACCCCTCAAATCAACTGCCCACGCGATTCGGGCGAATAGATCGTAAACAATTTTGTATAAATCAATATGACTAAGGTGTTACTTAAACCTAAGGGATTCGTCTAAAACTAAAAATTAATAAGCATATCTCTCATCCGCAAGTTTCTTAAGTGAATTATATACAAATAAGTAACCACTCTTTAATTTATAATATTACACCGTCTGTACAATAATACTAATCACGCGAAATTATTCTGTACAACGAAATGATCTGAGGGGCTAATAACACCCAGCCAAACGCGATTGGCTGAAACTTATTCGCTAGCTAAAAAAAAAAAAACTTTACAATTCATCCACCAATTTGACGGGCCACGGCACGATATATTCTCTTTGCTACACGGTTTCATTTATGGTCTCAATCCATAGCGATAGTTCAGATTTTTTGCAACCTTCGATTCATTATTCAGGAATTCCGATCGGTCGAGGCTCGAAGCAAAGCAACAGACCGGTGAATTGCCTTTGGATTCTTCAGACATGAGTGATCATTTTTAAAAATAGTTGCTAGTCTAAGGGAGAACTTGTAAAATGTTGAAACGACGGAAGCTGAATTTCATTCGTAAAATGACAATTTGGATCGTATGCAATTTATCGTTTTCGTAAGCCAAGCATAAAATTGTCATAAAAAGAAAATTGTAATAACATCTGTGATATCAGTTTCGATATAAAGTCTTCTATGTGTTGCAATATTTTACGAAGGTAATAAACATAATTTATCGCTGAATATCGTTCAGATAGCTGCAAAGTATTTGTACGGGTATTCCAATACCGAAAGTATTGCGAAAAATCGATAAAGATCAATGTATAATTTGTTTCACGATCAATTTCAAATATATCGCAAACACTTTACGATTGCATCACAGCCGAAATAAGCGAAGATAATTGAAAGAGACAGGAGAATGAAAGATAGAAACCGGAATTTTTGCGTACTGTTGAGACAAATAAGAGACCATAAATAAATAAAATTGTAACAATTTTGTACAATCGTACGACAAAAGGGCCCCCTGGTGGAATTTAGATTGATTTCCACTGCGGTTTGTGGGGACCCCCCCTTAAACGTCAGGGAACCCCTCTAGGAACCCACAGTGCTTTGCTTTGCTCCTCGTCTACAGCGGCCTTTACTTGCGTACATATGTACGCTACATTTACGCCAGCTGGAATCACAGCTGAAATGCGAACAATAAAAAAAGAAACGATTTACGAAATGAAACAAGGATTTACCAAAACGAATAAGAATTGTTCATCAACGAAACTTCTTACCGGAGATATAATGTCTGTACTCGGCCTCCAACTTCAATGCCTGTTCGTGCATCTCCTTAGCAGCCTTGGCACTAACTTTATCGCTCGGATATCTGGAATCTTTCACTTCCTTGATCTGCTTCGTGCTCTTGAATTTAATCAACAGGACTATAGGATAGATTTGATGTCGATGGAGTCGCTCGATCGACGCGATCGATACATCCAGAATGCAATGAGTATTCTGCAAAACAAGACAAAGAAGATAAGATTTTTTATGAAACGTAACCACTAAATATGAACAGATTGGAAGAGTCGTTTAAAATTTAGATGATCTACTTTTAGGTGCTTCACCTACTCGGTATGTTTATACGTGGCCTATAAATACCGTTATCAATATTGTACACGCATGGGATAAAAAAATACCTTCTCGCATATGTCCTTGACGGCCTGCACCGTAGTACACTCGAAATAGCTTCCTTTTTTCCTGTAGTCCACATAAAGTGCGTCGCGCAAACCTTGCTCGAGTGTAGCCTGGGAACAATGCATAGCTTCTGCAAGACACCTTGTGAACTGTCCTGGAAATTCTTGCAACAGTTTCGTCACTACGCATTCACTCAGCGGTCCGATAATCAATACCGGTCTTAAAGCTGGATCTGTATGAAACAAAAATAACAAAGCGTGGATATAAATTCAACAAATAAAGAAATTATTGTGGAATAAAGGATAAATGAAAAATCATCTATGCAATAAATACACGTAAATAACCTGTAATACTACAGTTATTTCAGGAATACTCACAATCCAATCTTTCAACACGTTGATAGCTTGCTGGCAAACTTTCCTCATTGAGCGTTCCACTATCACTGTGCCATCCCAAATTTACTCCGGTAAGATGAGATAGTTCTTTACTGTCCCTGCTGGAAGAACGGTGATGTTTCTTTCGACGGAAGAAGCTTCTCCTCGCGCTTGTGCTCCCCCTTCTGGTAGTATCCGTTTCCAAATCACCCAACGAGCGTCGCAAAAGCAATTCTTCTTCGACCCTGGCGATATCATAGGCACCGCGTTAATACATAAGTAAAGATTAATTGAATAGTTCTCCGAATGTTCATTTTCCTCCATCTTACTTGAATTTGCTCGGGACTATGCCGCAGGTCTGCCTCCTTCCGGTCTGGTCCACTAGCCAAGCCCTCCAATGGCCAGGAGTGCCATTAAACATTGTATTATCGACGTACAAAATATCGTCCTTGTTAAACCTAAGCTGCAGGCTGTCTCCGACCTCGCCGACCCGGTCGAACATCGCTTTCACGTAGAAACTATCCCCGGGCTTATCCTTCACTTCGTTGTACCTTTCAGGCACGTACTGAGCAATGAGCGTGACTTTGTCCGCCGGCCTGGCTAATTCCAGGGCGGCTTGCTCGGCGGTCGCTTGTCTGAGATCTACACCGTTGTACTCTAATATGCGGTCGCCGGTGCGCAATCCAGCCTCCTCCGCGAGGCAACCCGGTTGCACAGAATGTACGAATATCCCCACGCCGTTGCCGCCCACCAGAGAGATACCCAGGTTCGAGCATTTCCTCGTCTCGATGAAGAGATACCTCGGCTCGCTCGGTGGTGGAGTTTTGCGATTCTGGTCCTCTTGGACTTGGGTCGGGCTTCTTACGGTAGCGTTCTGTCGCTGCAACGTGGTCGCCGCTTGGTTGAGTTGCGCGCGTGTAAGCGTTGCAGAACTACGCATGCTGTCCAACGTTGCTGAGCTACGAAGCTCCGGCTTCCTGATGTTTATATCCAACGACGCCGACGCTCGAATTTCTCGTTCCCTCTCCTGAGTGCTACGCACTTCCAGGGAAGCGGAATTCCTGATATCCCTCTCGCGAATCGTCCGAGGCGGTTCCAGCGTGTTGGAAGTTTCGCGCATGATGGTCAAGGTGTTGGCGGTGTCCCGCGTAGTGCTTAGCGTACTGGAAGCATCGCGTTCAGGCTCCGAGCTTTCCAACGGTTCAATGGTCGTTTTTCGAGGCGCCTCGGGACTGTTGCACGGCGTTGGTGACCCGCTACGGCTACCGCCCTCGGCGCCGCCGGCTTCCGACGAACTCGACGAGGCGGACCCTTCCTCTAGCTCGTTGTATTCTAACAAACAGGATTCACACGTGAGCGTAACGTTACGCCAAGGCAGTAGCCATGCAACAATGATAATTAATGAGCACATTTAACGGAAACGGTGTAAGATTCGTATAAAGTGTGCGATAGGGATATTTTCTACTCGGTGAACAAGTAAAACACTGTACTCACTGTCAGGACTGTACTGCACCAGCATCGTAATGGAATTACCGCATTGTCGCAGCACGTTGGCCGCAAGCTGGTACGTCGCGCTCCGCATGTTGATACCACAAACTTCGAGCAACTGGTCCCCAATTTGAAGACCGACTTGGGACGCTAAGCTGTGCTCGCTGACGGTCGACACGAAGACGCCGCCGCTTTCCAAGCACGAGATCTGGATGCCCAGCGGCTCGACCGATTTGTCTATGTGAACTCTGCGTAATTCCCCGGGCGCGGGTCTAGGCTGGGCGTAACAATAGTCCGGCATGCTGGACCGCTTGTTGCTGCTACTTCCTCTAACCGTCCCGCCGGAGCTACTTCCGCCGCCGGTGCCCGGGCTAAGTACCTCCACGTGAAACGTCGGCATCGGGCTGCCCCTTTCCGAGGTTCTCTCTATACTTCCGGTGGACAGTTTGCCCACGCTGCTCTTCGACGTGACGCTAGGATTCGACGGTATTCGAAAGCGTTGGTTCTCCTTTTTTCTCGGAAACGTTCCGCCCTCGTAGCCGTGCGTGTACGACGGCACGTCGTACGTGGTGCCGATCGGTGGAGCGCGGGACTTATGATAATGCAAATCTACGGAGGGTGTGTGCAAATGGCCGAATCCCGTTTGCGGGCCAGGGCTGTACGAAGGTTCGAAACAATAAGATCGTGCATCGGGAAGCCCTATCGACTCCCCGGACTGTGCGGACGGCAAAGACGGCGGAGAGGGGTATCTCGAGGGTAGAGAATTCTGTTGATGGGGATGCGGATGCGAATGCGTATACGGTGGAAATGAAAAATTACCGGTCAACTGTTGCCGCGGGCCGCTGGTCGACGAAGCCGATGATCCGGCCCCGGAATACAGCTGCGATTGCGCCCTATTGTGCTGCAGGCTATCTACTTGGCTCTCGTTGCTGGGCGTATACTTTTGCGCTCTCTTCTTCGAGAAATATTCTACGTCTTTGCCCGTGGTGCCCGATTTCACGGAGAAGTCGATACTCGTCTCCGACGGTGTCAGCGTGGAGCCGAGTCTGTTCTCCGTGTTCTCGAACTCGCTCCCCGGTTTCTTATCTATCGGGATATCTTTGAACTGCACCACTGGAGTAAACGATTTCTGACTAAATAACGGGCCAGTCTTAAGGAAATTTGGTAATGGTTTTTCGAACGATTTGTACACCGTATGCCGATTGTTCACATTGGAGAAATTGGTCAAGGGGATGGGATTGGATATACGATTATAATTGTAACTCTCATACTTTGGCGGTTGGTTAAGGAGAACGCTTAAGGGCAGCCTTTCTTTTGTCTTACGTGGATGTAGAATGGTACCAGTACCATTTTGGATCAGGGGTCCACCTCTGGCTTTCGGCCACGTACCTCCGTTCTTCTCAACCTTTTCGGTTCCGCGTCGCTTACTTCGTTTCAGCACCCCGTTGTTCGCTTTCTTGTGGTAGCTCTCGATCACCGAATCCAGCTCCGCGATCGCGTCCTGCTCCTGCTCGAACGTGTTCGGGCTGGAGTTGCGATGCCGCTTCTTCTTCTCGTCGCGATCCTTGCTATGCTTGCGTCCTCGCACTATATCGATCTTCTCCCGAATATTGTCCCAAGCGTTACTAATTCCGCTCGGCTTCTCGCTGCTGACCGACTTGGAAACTTTGTAAACACTCCTATCACCAAAGTTCGCCGCGTGGTGCCTCCTCTCGTAATCGTCCGATGGAATTTTCAACAGCATCCTGTCCTGTTCCGTTTGGGAACAACTATTCACCATCTTCTGCTTCTCGTTGCTAAAGCTACCGTCGATGGTCATTGTCTCGGAACTGGTCGCCGAAGGCAACGGTATTCCCTTCAGCGTCGTGATAGTCAGTACATCCGTGCTGGTGTCGTTCAGAATCGCCATTGCTTCGTGACTCGAGTTAATGCCTTCCATCGGTTTGCTATTGATCTGTGAAAGAAAAGGATTTCATTTGTATCATTTGGAGGACAGTAAAAGCCGTTATGAAACAAATGAATTATACGTACATTCAGAACTCGGTCGCCGACAGCGAGGTTGCCGTCCTTCGCAGCCATACTGCCGGGGGAAATTTTCGAAATGTACACGCCAAGCTCCAGAGTAATGCCATGAGGAACTGAACCGACCGGCAACTGAGTCGTCCTTAACGATCGTCTGGTTAAACGTCGTCTCCTTATCGTCAACGTTGCCGAGCCCACCGAACAGGTACGTAAAGTTTCCATGACCACGCGCGTAGAAACGGAGGCGCAGTCCACGTTGTTCACCCGCATGATACAGTCGTTCACCCGCAATTTTCCATCAACGGCACTGCCCGACGTTACTTGCGCAACGTAGATTCCTGTGTCGTTCGGATAATAAGGACTATCACGACCTCCGACTAGCGTCAGCCCCAGATCGCGATCGGAATCCAAACAGAGCCGACTTAGATCCAAGTGGATAGTAAGAATTTCCCAGTCGCTAACATCGGCATCGATCGCTGAGTCGTGTGCATGCGACAAGCTTTGCGCAAACTGACTGGCCCTTAACGCGTGATCACCAGACTCGATCTTTTCCTTGAGATCCTTCAACTCCTTCGACGCTTCGTTCCGCTGCTTCTTAATGTCGTCGGAATCGCGTAGAGCACCCGCCAGCTCGGAAACCGCGCGATCACGTTCCTTTCTTAACCTATCACAAAGAGTTCTGATACTCTCCCGCTCTAAGACTATTTTGTCTCTTTCACTGAAAGCCCAATCCCTTCTTCGCTTCGACACCTCCGCCTCCTGAAGAGCTTCCTCGAGTTCCGCTTGCAATTTATCGACAGATTTCCTCAGCTTGTCCAACTCCAAATTCGCCTGATCCAAGTTATCCATACGCTCCTTATCTCGTTTGGTGTAATCTGCCGTGCTGTTTTCCCTTTCGGCCTCTTTGTTCGAGTTATCACGTTCGCGATTGTACGCGTGCAACTCCATACGATTCTTGTAATCCCTGTTCGAGCCTTCGGAGTAATCGCCGAACTTCTGACGCAGCTCGTTACATTGTTTAAGAGCTTCGTCCCGATCTTGCAAAGCGGAGGAAATTTCTCTCCTCAACGTTTCGATTTGATAGGATAAGGCTTTTTTCTGAAAATAAGGAAGACAGATATTAAAACAAGACGTTAATATAAAAATAGCACACGCTCTAACAAGTAGTGTACAGTATATAAATAACTAAATCCGATATACAAATTGTGTAGAAGAAAATAGTAAGAATAGATTAATCGAAGAATAATAGTTTAAGAATAATGCATCTAAGAATTGATAAATCAAGCGTGTGTTAAAATGATTATCGAGTTAGATATCGATGTACGTTAAGAAAAAAACGCATTTGTCGCCGCTATGATTCCGAATATCAGGTTTCAGTTTCTTCCGCGAAGACGAAGAACACATTTGTACGCTTTGCAACGAAAACAAGCATGTTATCATCTCTTGCGGCGAAAAGTAATAAATTCGTAATACTTGAAATAAATTCTTTTTCGGTAAATAGAAAACAGGCTGTTTTTCATAAGACAAGTAAGATGTGTTACTTTTTTTAACGCACATCGACATGTTAAGAGAATGCGTATAATTTAGGTAAATTCACCTCTTCCATAAATTGCTTGTTCTGATTTTCTAAATGGGTGACCTTCGTGTACGCTTGAGTAAGATCGTCACCAAGCTTTTCCATCTCTTTATGCACAGTGTCTCGTTCGCCCATAATTAAACTATACTCTTGCAGTGCAGCATTTCTCTCCTCTGTTAATCGCTTCATATCCTTGCTAGCCTTCATGCGTAGCACCATTGCATGATTAATTTCCTTCACCGCTTCCTCGTGCTGTTGCTGCACTTTGGCCAGGGCTTCGCGATATTCGTTCCTCTCCCGCAATGCGATGTCCCATTGCCTAATTGCCGCAGTGCACTGTTGCTTCAAGCCATTGCGCTCACGAACTGCACTATTGCGCTCTTGCACAACCTCATCATATTGCTTCTTTAGCCTGGAAGCTTCTTCTTGAGATAACTCCAACTGCAATTAGTTGTTACCGATGTTCCACCATATTATGATAAATCTAATGCTTGAAAAAGTGTGTTAAAGTGCACGCGTATTTTGAACGAGACTCGATTTAATTCTGACCTTATTAACAGCCGACGAATGCGATGATATTAAATCGTCGTATCGTTTCCTAAGGGCATCATACTCGTCTTTAATGGCTTCGTATTTTCTTAGCGCGGATAGGTAGTGTTGATTCATTGTGTCGCCATTCCCAGTGTCAGAAACAAGAACCTCTTGATTCTGACACCGCAATTCGGACACTTCCTTCTGCAACGCCTGAACCTCCCTGTCAAGGCGTTGCTTGTCGTTCACTAGATCACCATATTTGCCCCGCAGCGCAGAGCTCTCCTGCGACGTTGCCTCCAACTGATTCATGACTGCTATATGTTGTCCCCTGTAGTATTCCAATTCCTTCATAGTATGTTCACACCTGCGTTTGAAAATGCTTTATTAAATAAGTGTACAATTAAGTAATTTGACATCAAAGCAGACAAACATGAACGAATAAGCAATACTGCTTTAAAAAAAAGAAAAAACAGGACAAACCGTCTTATAGTGTCAGAGTGTTTATGCCTAAGTAGTTGAAGCTGATGCATGGCCTGATCGCACTGAGCTTGCAAACCATCATAATCGCTACGACATTCGGGACCACCGACTGGACTTCCAACGCTGCCGTACCCTCCACTATCTCTTTCTGCATGCGGTGTGTACGAATTACACAAAAAAAAATGCGTATTGCGAAATAGCAAATGAAATCAAATGAAATACACAAACTGTGCTTCTATGTTAAAAAAATATAAATGCAAAACAGTGTATAACAAATCGAAATTAACTATACTAAATGATTGCTCTTAAAGAATAATATCGGGTGATTCGCCTGTCAGCAGATTTAAAAGTGCCACCGCATAAACGTCTAGAACTCTTATCCCATGCAATCCTATGTAAAAATTTTGGGCAACATATTCTGTCTTTCTTCCAGTTCTCCGCTATCATTTCACACAGGGAGTCAGTCGATCGTCAGTTGTTTAGCTTACTGCAGAGCGGACAACTGTATGCCTAAGTGTCTGTGTCAAGCCAAAGCGAGAAATAGAAAAAGTCAGAATACGCTGCACGAAATGTTTACATAAGATTGCATGGGATAAGAGATCCAGCTTTTTAGGCGGCAGCACTTCTTTCAAGTCTATTGGCGGGCAAATCACCCTATAGAAATCTTTGCAAACTACCATTTTGTAATAGTTTACACATTCAAAGTGAAATCTTGTGCCAAAGAATGATTCAATACATAGTACAACTTGACTAATATAAATTTCTATTTATCCTTTTTACATATATTACTCTTACCCATATTGAGTGCTCCATCTGAAAAGAAGAATGCAAAAAAACAATAAAGCGATTAATTCTAGGGGCGATATATTATCAATTATAAACAAAACAATGAAATGATCGCATTTATATATCACAGGCTGTGTTGTTACAATTGGCAGAACAATATAATCAGAGGTCTGGCTAGCTTTCACCAGGAAAGAAACTCTATGTCACGCATGTAAGCATCATGATTCACTGCTTTTTGCAAAGTGAAATTATAAACACAGTTTAAGAATCGCTTAAAACAGATTTCAGTATGTATAAAAATATAACAATACCCTTTATTACACATAATACATAGTTTTTTCTATCGAAAAAAGAAAAACTATGATTTCTTAAGCAAATTATTCCAACGTATAAGCATATCTGCTAAATATAACGCAATGATAATGCTAAATATAACACTGCCATAAAAGCCACCCTTTATTTCACTTTTAAAACTAAAGGGACCACCGAGCTTTGCACTGCTTTTGTAATTGCTCAAGCGAGTAGAATCAAAATAAACCTTTTTTAATGTGTCGCGTTAACTGACTAGGTCAAACTTTTTTATTTTTATCTGCACTTGTATATGTCTGCGGTTGATAGAAATGTGCAACGATAGGAAAGGCAGAAGATTAGAACTTACCACTACTTCCAGCACTATCCAGGGAAGATGCGCCAGAAGCCATACTCTTGATTCACCGAGGATCTACCACGAATACTTCTCTAGCAAGGTACGCGCTAGGTATTGCCTGGAAAGTATCCATGCGCTGTACTTCACGGTAGAGCGAACCCTTTGTGAATTACTAAGAAGTAGCCTTCGAGATGACATTACGGCTATGGTCTAAACGGTGCATGGCGCTCATCGGAGGGATGCAACAGTGCACCTGGCACACATATACGCGCACGGGGGGTGGCTCTTCGATACAAACACGTGCCTCGTGTGTGGGTAATATCAGGACCTTTCATGCATCACTTTTTTTTCTTTTCCGCGCGGCTACTGATAGGCGATCGAACGTATGTTTTCTGAATGGATGCAATAAATTAATCTACGTTTTGCTGATGTGTCTCGATTTCTCGTGACCGCGTCGCATCCGTCCCTCTTTCTATTTTCTTCCCCCCTGTCAACCGTGAGGTTATCGATCCTCGTATACGCGCGAGCACAGATGAGTAACGATCACCGGCTGGCCCATTTTCTGACAAACTGAAAACTTGTTATCACCGTCGGAGAAAAAAAGGAGCCAGCAAGCCCCCTTCAGCGGTGATCACGATCGCGCACCTTATCGGGCAATCCATTAAACCAGCTCGACAACACTGGACCCGACACAATTTTCACTGATTCCCGTGGCTCGGTCCGCCGCCAACTGCGCACCGTTCATCCCGAACCGACTAATGTCCCGATATCAACGATAATTGATCGCTCACCTGCTGCACCAACGAACCTGACAATTAGCCATTTTCATTCCGCCACTACGGTCTGTTCGCATTGTCGATAATAAACATACTTCGTGGACGAGCTTATTACTGACAGACGCGGCGCTAGTTTCCACGTAGGACCGGTCGATCACGTCGTTCAAAAATTCTCATTCTTAGGTGAATTTACCTAATCTCGATACGCTTCTACATTTGGAAGCAGATTCTTGTAGCCAAATTATGAGACGTTTTATAATAATTAGTGCGATTTAAAAAATGAACAAATCATGGCGATTACTCTTTCTATGTGTAATCAGACTTAGGAATATATAAGTTATCTGTTGGATTAGGTATCGGCTTGCGCGTATTCGCCACAGACGAAGGTACAGGATAGACTGTGCACAGAGAATAAGGTATATAAACCTGGTCTGTGTTGCTGCATTGTAATCATTTTATCGATCCAGTTTTTCACATCGGTTGCAAATAAATATAATTCCTACAATCAGATAAGAATAGACAGTGCTCGCGCCATAGGAGCTAGTTGGCTCAGATCCCGTGCTGCCCTCAACTAATAAATAGTAGGAACCTGAAGTGTTTGGTCTCGCAAAAACCTCGTCTCTGGCAAAGGTAAGAACCCATTCAATTTCACGATTTCATATGATTTATAAATGACGTATACATAAAGACCAATAAAGATATAATATTAGTTAAACCGCAAATGATAGGCGACGTGCCACAAATGGCCATTTAACATACTTTCTGTGTATATTACATATTTCCTGGTCAAGGAATGGATACTAGATCCCGCAACTCATCCTAAGAAAGAGGAAGACGGAACTTACTGTTAACAAAGTACACATATTAAATATTATCTATGTTTAGTGTCGGGCAGAGTCGCTAGCCATTGTGGAAACAGTGCCGGAGGGGTAAGGCCTCATCCTATGGAGCTTAGGGATAATTACTCAAGCAAGTTTTACAGTTTGCCAATCTGATAGACGTTTCGCTACTATCGATAGAACTAGCGGAGAAATATCGATAGTCAGCACTATTGATAGTTTTCCCTAGTTAGAGCATTAGCTATCGATAGTTTATCGATAGTGATGAAAATACATTTCTGCAGGTATTTATTATTTATTGCACGCTAATAATTTATAACTTTCAATGCCTAGAACTATCGATAGTGAAAGCAAAGTATCAATAGTTTCTGATAGTGGTGACTAACTATAATTATCGACAGTCCATACCACTATTCAAGATGGAGTCGGCCATTTAACGCAGCTGTTTTGCATCGGTAAAAATTAAAATGTGTCTATAATAATTTAGTGCTTGTATTTAAAAAACATCTACATGAGCTTGCTCTTTGTGAATTCCCAAACGTGAAAAGTGATGTAATAATAAAGTTGAAGGACAATATATCTAGAAAACTTTGTCTGCCATATACATAACCGCAATTGTGGACTCGACCAGTGCTGATGTTTTCCGTTTTGCATTTTTGATTATTCGCGAGACCATACCACATTACAACAACTGTAGAAATTCTGGTTTTACATATGGTAAAATATGTATGAATTTAAACTATGCAATGTAAGTCAATTTATAAACATAGCTTTCAAATATTAGCTCCTGCCCAGTGGATGTTGTGTCCACTCGCACCCGGTTTTCGGCTGTTTAGTTAAGGTTTCTTTCATTCGTTTCAAATTGTATATTTGCGAATAATAAATTAATAATTGTTTATTGCAGGTCTGTACATGGAGTTGCTCCTTTGAGCAGTGTTTCCAACTCACGCCACAGTGTTTGTAGTTCCTCTCCCAACAGTGCTTTTGGTTCCTTCAGTTACGTTACAATATTATAGACTGATACTACCTACTTAAGAACGATGGTACTGTTTGTCGTATTAAATTATACTTCTATGAATTATATTTATATTCATTTTAAAAATATATAGAAGTGTTAACTCGAAGATATATTGTAAATTAATTTATACAAATAATCTATAAGTAATAATGTATTAGTTCCTAAAACATTTTTGTAGCATGCTTAAATTTTTGTAGCTATGCTATTATCATTATTGTAATTTTTATCATTATTTAATTATAGGATATACTGCAAATTAATTTATAAGAATAATCTGTAAGCATAATTTTTAAAGTTTAAATATTATAATTTTTGTAATTTGTACATTATTGCATTTTTTCAATGAATCCTCGCAAAAGGAATGTAACTTGTTTCATTTTTTAACACCTGCCCACTAATAATAATTTAAGTTAGAGATAAGTGCTGGACAATTACGCCATCAGCTCATAATATTGTCATGTACAAATTAATAGATATACTTTAGTTACGTTTGATGTCCGACAATTTACTTGTACTACTTATGATTGACTTATACTACTGGTGGCAACATTGTTGCTAAATACGTTCCCAAAATTTTCGTTTTGTAACTTTGTTACGTAAAAAAATCGAGTTAAATTTTCTAAAATCCCGTTTTGCAACTTTGCTGCTAACTGCGTTCCCAAAATTTGTGCTTTGCAACTTTGTTGGGTCAAAAAATTTTTTAAAATTCAGTTTTGCAACTTTGTTGCTGACAAACGATAACACAAAATAATTTTCTGGGAAATTCTTGGAAATGACGTCACAATTCCAGGAATTTGAGAAATGTAAGACCTCCTCGGATATTATGGTCTCCTGATACATTTTGCTGACCCCGAGCAACAGGTGATTCATAAAATTCTGGCAAGAATATATAAGTAACGCCATCACGCGTCAGATGCCGTGTACTACCCAACTGTGTTCCCAAAATGTTAATTTTAATAATTTCGGTCAAAACCAAACACGAGATGGCGCCACGTGTACTCTTGTTCGAAATCGCAAGTAGTGTAAGTCAATCATAAGTAGAACAAGTCAATTATCGAACATTGAACATACTTTCGTTATGTCAGAAAGATGACTTTGCGGAATCGTTAGTTAGCAACAATGTTTCCAAAAGGTGTTAAATACATGAAACAACTTGCATTCCCTTTGTAAAGATTTATTAAAAAATTGCAGTAATGTACAAATTATAATATTTAAACTTAAAAACTATTACTTATAGATTATTATTATAAATTAATGTACACTACATCTTATAATTAAATAATGATAAAAATTACAATAATGATAATAGCATAGCTACAAAAATTTAAGCATGCTACAAAAATGTTTTAGGAACTAATACATTATTACTTATAGATTATTTGTATAAATTAATTTACAATATATCTTCGAGTTAACACTTCTATATATTTTTAAAATGAATATAAATATAATTCATAGAAGTATAATTTAATACGACAAACAGTACCATCGTTCTTAAGTAGGTAGTATCAGTCTATAATATTGTAACGTAACTGAAGGAACCAAAAGCACTGTTGGGAGAGGAACTACAAACACTGTGGCGTGAGTTGGAAACACTGCTCAAAGGAGCAACTCCATGTACAGACCTGCAATAAACAATTATTAATTTATTATTCGCAAATATACAATTTGAAACGAATGAAAGAAACCTTAACTAAACAGCCGAAAACCGGGTGCGAGTGGACACAACATCCACTGGGCAGGAGCTAATATTTGAAAGCTATGTTTATAAATTGACTTACATTGCATAGTTTAAATTCATACATATTTTACCATATGTAAAACCAGAATTTCTACAGTTGTTGTAATGTGGTATGGTCTCGCGAATAATCAAAAATGCAAAACGGAAAACATCAGCACTGGTCGAGTCCACAATTGCGGTTATGTATATGGCAGACAAAGTTTTCTAGATATATTGTCCTTCAACTTTATTATTACATGACTTTTCACGTTTGGGACATCACAAGGAGTAAGCTCATGTAGATATTTTTTTAAGTACAAGCACTAAATTATTATAAAAACATTTTAATTTTTACCGATGCAAAACAGCTGCGTTAAATGGCCGACGCCATCTTGAATAGTGATATGGACTGTCGATAATTATCGTTAGTCACCACTATCAGAAGCTGTCAATACATTGTTTTCACTATCGACAGTTCTAGGAATTGGAAGTTGTACATTATTAGTGTGTAATAAATAATAAATACCTACATAAATGTACTTTCTTCACTATCAATAACTAACGATGGCTAATGCTCCAACTAGGGGAAACTATCAATAGTGCTGACTATCGATACTTCTACGCCACTACTATCGTTAGTATCGAAGAGCCAATCAAACTACCAAACTGCAAAACTGCAAAAAATAGATAACTTTTGTCTTTAAACGCTTCACCTCGGAAGTATTATTGTTTGTTTGGGTATTGAAACTAATTTTAATCAAATAATTAAGTAACCATCCCCTCTTCTTATAAAGTCTAGGGATAGTTACTTATGTAAGCTTTACAGTTTGTCAGTCTAACTGGCGCTCCGATACTATCGATAATAGGTATGGAGAAATATCGATAGTCGGCATAACCGATAGTTTCCCCTAGTTGGCCCATTGGTCGTAAATGATTATCGATAGAGTCGAAAATACAATTTTTCGTCTCATCATATGTCATAAGGCTTTTTTTAAGGGATAATAGACAATTACTTCCGAAAAGAATTTGATTTTATTGAAGTCCCAAATACTATGTTACATCAGGAGGATGGAATTATCTAAAGGCATTATCTCATGTTACAGTTTACGCTAATCAAACACAGTTTTATTATCGTTCTGTGCTTAAAAGGGGAATCGTGTACACATATAAAAACGAATAATGCCCTAGATAACGTAAGCATTATTTTGCTGGATCTAAGTATAAAAGCACAATAGAAAAGACGTAACTTTGCGGTAAATGCATTGTACAACCACGTAACACTCGCTAATTATTAGCCTTTAAAAGGTAAATACTCGTGAATTTTTAATTTTGTTCGATACTACAGTACGTATAGTAGACACAGAAAAATTATTCGATGAAACGCACGCCTCATTAATATTGCTCTGTATATCTTTTTTACTGTGCTATACCATTTAATACCGTTGAAAGGGTAATATTCAATGGAAGAGTGTGGATCTAAAAACGATTTTCACCTATATAGTAACCATTTCGCATCACCGAAGGTGAAGTATCTTGCTTGCAGAAGGAAAGAATGATAGTAAAATAGAATAACTTTGAATAAAAATAAAAGAAACGCCGCTATTGAATTCTATTTTATAGTGTATTCCAATTTCAATTGTTAGCGATCAAAAATAGTACAATATAGATGTCTTGTTTCCAAATTGAAATAATAAATGTACATTTATCTTGAAATGAAACTAAACTGATAGTATAGAAGGAAAATGATGATGATCAGAATGAGTGTGTAATACAATAAAGAGACGGCAACAGTTGTATGCAATAATAGGTAAATAAAAATGCAGTCATTAGAGTAACTAGGTGAACGATCTACAGAACTCCACAGCTACCTATTGTGATCTTTTTGGAAGTCTGACCGTTTTGGGATCCCAGACCCTCCAACTGAAATTTACAAGAAATATAATTAGCATTTTCCTTAAAAAAAAAAAAAAATATAATGAATATCTAATGACATTGAAACATATATAGTTTGAACAAACATTTGCTAAAGTATACTAACTGAAACACTAACTAGACGAAGTTAATAAATTTACGAAGGAAAATGGAAGACGAGGGATATAAATACGTACTCTTCGAACAACGTCCATTCCAGAATGAACTTTTCCAAATACAACATGTTTGCCATCGAGCCAACTGGTCTTGGCGCAGGTAATGAAGAACTGGCTGCCGTTAGTGTTTGGACCAGCATTCGCCATAGACAGAACACCAGGTTCGTCGTGCTTCAGTATGAAGTTCTCATCCTGAAATCTGGTACCATAGATGGATTTTCCACCAGTACCATTATGGTTGGTGAAATCTCCTCCTTGCAGCATAAAGTTGGGAATCACTCTATGGAAAGTGCTCCCTGCGTAACCGTAACCGAATTCCCCAGTACATAGGGCTCGGAAATTCTCGGCAGTTTTTGGGACGACATCGCTCCTCAACTGAAAATTTATACATTTTTTTAATAAACAATGGTAATGATCAATGGACTTTAAATAATGAACACTCAATATACAGGGTATTTTCAAAATCATAGTACAAACGGAAGCAGGGTAATTCCTCGTCTAAAAATAAGATGTGGCGAAAAATTTTTCATACGATGCTTTGACCTCAAGAAAACTGAGTTGGATGAACTAAGGGGACTGCGGCCACTTGAATGTGCACGCGTACTTAACGAACACTTAAACTCAATTTTTTCGAAAACGGAGCATCATTTGACAAATTTTATTCTTTATCTTCGACGTATCTGAACACGAGGAATTAGCTTCATTCGGTTGTATATTTAGATTATGCCTACTTCAGTACACGCGTACTTAACGAATACTCAAAGTCGATTTCACCAAAAATTAACTCTGCAACCAGATTTTTTCGAAAATGGAGCGTCATATGAAAAAGTTTTATTCTCTATTTTCGACCTATTTGCGCATGAAAAATCGCTTCCATTCGGTTTGTACCGCAATGTTGGAAGCACCATGTATATATGTTAGGCTTTATGTAGGTTAGATTAATTAAGCCTTCAATTTAAATAAAAATAATATTCTTAAAAATGGAGTGATAGTCGGCGGTAATTTAAATAGTTTGAGCGCAGCGAGTGTTTGGTAAATCAAACATCGCCTAAAATGTCGTTTCGATAAGTGGAATTTGGATAAATTAATATTGTAGTAATTAAATAAACAAACATTTTCTTTATAAATGCAATAAAGTTTTTATACAGGGAAAATCCACTTAGGGCGATTGTCTCCACAAACAACAGCGTAGCAAGGGGAGATCGCTTTATAATTGATGCTCCTCGTTCTTCAAACAGGTAACGATTCGATAGTTGCATGTTGTGTGAGACAGAGTGGAGCAGCTCTTTGATTTTGCATCGATTTGATTGCTCGCTGGAGCGAACAAATTTTTGCTATTTATATCAGAATTGTTAGCGAGTGGAGCCCTTGAAGCGCTTTATCTCCGAGAAAGCATTACCGCTATGGAACAGCAAAATATTTTGAAACAGAAACTGCACGATACTTTACAAGTGCAAATTACACCTGACATCTCGTCGCGAATTGAACATCGCATCATGAACGGCGATTTGCACGCGCTATTCTGTTTAGTAGCGCGTTCGCGTGAATCGCAATTAGCGACTCAGCAAAGGCTCCGATTGCCGTCCGCATTTCGCATTCGCTATTTGTTCAAGCCAAATTCGCAGGCGGATATGCATTTTTTTTATCGTGCATTATATTTGAATAAGTGCTCGATGTGGCTTCTGTATTCACGCGAGGACACTTGTTGGATGAGTGCTAATCTCGATTCCGTATGAATCGTAAACCGGTCCCGAATGAACATTCTGCGAGCAAATCGATGCTCTTGCCATGCTCGCGCGAAATCGCATGTTTGAGTGAACAAGCATTTTTTAGGACAGGCGTAATGGAGCAATGCGCGTTTTGCTCGCGAAAAATCTTGGGTCATCGCGAATTCATAATTTATACACGTTGCCAACAAATGAACCGGCTGAATTTAAACGTAAAGAAACTGTTATTCCCATTCGCAGTCTCCCCCTCGCCCCCCTCTAGTCTATTTGTAAAATGTAAAAAAACGCATAACCGGAATATATTAAGTTAATGTGGCCATTGCAATTGAGAATAACGCTCGGGTACATTCGGCGATTACGTGGTAATGATTCGTTTATGCAGCATACGTAATCAACCGTGTCATCGGCGAATGGAAAATTTTGCGATTCAGAGTATAGATCGGAGTAGGTTTTTATACCGTACCGATCGTTATCACGTTCTCCCCTATTATCGAACGAAGATAGGATGCTATTCGACTCGTCCGAAATGCGTCCTATCAACGCAAAAGCGTAACTAATAAATATTTCGGAGCGAATTCCAACAAAACCAGGGACTCGTGTAACCGGCTTTCAAGAAAATCCAAGATGGCCAATCGTACCGGGATTGTCGGTCGGCAACGTGCTTTGGATTTGAAAAATGCACTAAATGGCAAAGAATTCTTACTTACTTCCATCACGATTCGTCCGGCGGGCTCGCCATCGATTTGCATGTCAAAATATACACGCGGCAAAGCCATTTTTTTCGCTTCAGCGACAAGAGTTCTCGCGAGCACTGCAAAAGACGATCGTCTCGGCCGGGCGGTGGCTCCCAAATGGCTCAAATGGCTGAAGGTCGAATCAATTGGCAGCCGGCAGATCGATCGTAACGCCATGTTCAGAGCTCGATGCTTCCAAATCAATTTCGAACGTAGCAATCTCTCGCCCCTGCTCTACAATAGCGTATGCCGCTTCCTTTAAAGATAATAAGCTATCGTTTCATAGAAATATTATGCAATAAAACTGTGATTTTCCGTTTTCTTGCGATAATTATACCACGCCGGGCATGCCTCCTACCGTTGACCAATGCGACACGAGATTTTCACCTGTACCACAAAGTAGCCAATAGTATGCCGCGCATGTTCCACGCATAGCGTATAGTGTATTCCACTAAAGAAATCGGCTCGCAAAAAAAGAAAACAATAATCATAATGTAAAAGCGAATAGCGCGCGATATAGGTACTTGCTGAATCAGTAATTCTATCGTTTACGGTAATAACTCTGCATTTCTAGCAAAATATAAATAACATTAATGCCTCGTAAATCCCATGGCAATTCGAATCGCGCTCTTATAAATCCGCCCTAAGACTTTTTACTGTACATCCAAAACAATATTCTTCAATGAAAGGAATAGTTTTTCGATCCAATCATTTAACATTTAAAAATCATAATCGTTATATAAACTGCCTTTTAATTTACATATTATAGAAATCTAAACGATCTATGTAATTTCGAATATAGTAATTGAGGCGCTAGATGGAAAAGGGGCACATAGGTTTATGTGCCCTTCTTCCACCAAACACCTCCATTGATACCCAGATCAAAGCAGTTGCGTCGCAACTGTTGCGTGCCACTCGACAGTCATTTGACAGCAACAGTTGTAATGTGACATAACCGCCAATTTGCTCCAAATTATTTCAACAGATCTTGCTATATTTTTGTTGTCAATTTATTAAGATGATCGAATATATCAAATACTGTATCGAATTTGTAGCCACTTTGTCAACAAATCTTCGTAGCAAGCTTTGGTAAAATCTTTTGCAAACTGCAAATATTTTCAATGCTATGCAAACCCTAATTCTTCTACATCGTTGCATCAATTTAAATCAATTACATTCGTGAATGCGCAGAAGCCTTGTTTTACCTCTTAATAGTTAAAGGGTATGCAATTATACTAATGCAAATCATTTGACATAACCAAAGGATGTTATGTCATGCATTGCCTTGGCTCATAATTCTGTTCAATTTCAATGAACATATACATGTATGCCGGACATGACGTTTTGGCTCACTGTTACAATACTCGTCGAATGAAAGCATCACTTCATTTTCACATTGTGATACTACTAAATCATGCTTTATACTTATACCATCGATTGCTACTTAATCTTCAAACCGATTTTTCCACAAAACATGCGCACATTTAAATACATACATATAATAAAATACGTTATTTCAAAGTACCAGCATTCGTCGATGGAACAACTTGCAGCCCCATTCGACCTCAATCTGACCAAAATGCACTTCTATTTATATACCCCTCGAAAAATTACACAAGAATCAAATGAAATTTCTTTTTCAGTTTTTTTTACGAATATCGAAGTACAATTTATAATATGTTAACGGTAAATTAAGAAAATTAGTTGCGATGAATTTAGGGCAGCGTTCACATCGAACAACAAATTTTATCAAGGACAGTTCATTCTGTTTTCGAAGCTTCACTTCCTGTATATAAAAGCACGTTTGACTCAAGTTCGTACAGCCGAAAAGATGGCGCCCAAATGAAGGACGCTCGACTAAGAGTCGTCGGGATATTGTTAAACTTGTTTAAAATATTACGTATTCCTTAAAAAATGAGTAACCTTTCACCATTTGGCGGTGGTAAAAACCCACCTTGGGTTCGTAATGCAGGTAAACCGATTTTATAATTAATAGATGTGTCTAATCGTCGTCCCGTGTGCAAGACAACAACGTTGCCAACTTTCTGTTGTAATTTGCACGAGTCAATAAATATATTTATAAATCGTTCCCTTTTAATATATTATACACACCTGAGATATCGTAAATTAATTGAAAGACCATATTTTAACATAATAGAAATTTACAAGCTGGCTAACCAAGAAAAGATGTATAGAATTATTATATATTTCATTCATAATATTTGTGTTAAAAACAAATATTTGCTCATCTTTCTTGTGACAAATTTCAGTTGCATCTGCATAAATTTCAAGCAAGTTGGTTAAATGAAAATTCGTTTTTCCGATACAAACGCGCGAACGATAAATGCATGCATTTCAGTTTTCCCATGTTTTGTAATTATTGTTTAATTTATATCACGAAAATAGCGGTTTGTTTTGCTTATTACCTTCCACGAGAGCTTGTGTATCCCTAAAATATTACAAATTAACGAAATAATTGACTTATGATGTAACTTATGCATTACAATTGTAATACGATTTATTTAATCTTTAGATATATAAAGCAGACGTTTATAAATATTTAATTTTATTTACAAATCTTCTACTTTTTTTGTGCACATAGGACAGGGCATTCAAAATATCCAACAACAAATGTTGGGTCAGGCCATGGGTAATATAGGCGGACAGCCTATGGTACAATATCAACAACAAACTCAACAAGTTTATCAACAGAGCTTAGGATTACAGCAGGTCAGTAACAAACACAACTTATAATGTACTCGTCTACATTTTGCGATTTTTGTGCAAATGTTTGCATGCGTTTTTTGATGTTTATTTTCTATGACAAATACTATGTTTCCAGAAAAGGTAAACTTGTCGAAACGTTACTCAGTCCCTCGTTTCAATGATTTTTGCAGTTTTCAATGGAACGGCCATGTTCGAAATTTGTTTGCAAAATAACAAAGATGACAGTGTAGTACATCTTCGCAATAATACACATATGATATGCAAAATCCACCCAAAAACCTCCTCGTGGCACATACCGGTCAATACCAATGTCGGTGGTATTTCACACATTTTTTATCGTTTATGATCTTTGCCAGCTGTCTGACAAACCAAACTCAATATATTACTGATTTTACTTTTGGATAAATGGTTAGGTTGGCCAAATTATCATCATTAATATATTAAATTAGGTTCAAACTGACGGCAGCCGTCAAAAGTCACATTTAATGACAGAAAAATTCATCAACCATAAAGAATTTGCAGTACCAGTGACAATATAGTCCTGATTTTTTCCTGCATATGCAGGTGTGAGCGAGAGGTTCAAAGCAGCTGCGTTGAATTTAAACAAACCACCAGACGGCAGAGTGTCGGCTATGCATGAGTTCTGTCGCAGATGCACACGTGTGGTGAAGAATCAGTGTACTGGTAACAAAAGTTTTTTTTGCAAATATCTTGAAAACTAGGAGGGTCCGACATTTTTACAGTCCAAAAATCATAAAAATCAGAAACTGAGTAAGGTTTCGACAAGTTGACCTCAGAAAATACTAATTGCCTCTTTAAGATTATACCATGCATTTAAAGAGACGCTATTACATTATCGAATATGTATATCTTAACACGTTAACTGCCAAGCCTATTTTGCTTGGCATGTTAAGTTTCTATAGAATCTTAATAAAGGCTTACGATTATTATCTCGAATGTAAATGTGCACTAAACAGCATGTTTCATGAAATAGCCCAACATAACGATGGCTTCAATGGCAACGCTCGGATCTAACTTGCCATCGGGCATAGCTGGACAATTGTATCCACAAGTCGCTACTGTTTCTTATCCACCTCCAAGAGCATTGAATACAAACGCATTCCAGCCTTCTGTGGCTGGTGTACCTCAGCAAGTACAACAGAACGTACCTTCGTCTTCTACCAAGCAAAGAGTTTTTACCGGCACAGTTACTCAGGTGTACGACAACTTTGGTTTCGTGGACGAAGATGTATTCTTTCAAACAAAGTAATAACGCAGTATGAACATGGTGTTCATTTGTAATGTACAATACATAACATTGGAATATTTGTTTGTAGCGCATGCGTTAAGGGATCCAATCCTGTTGTGGGCGATCGCGTACTCGTAGAAGCATCTTACAATCCATCCATGCCATTTAAATGGAGTGCAACTAGGATACAAGTACTTCCCATGGGAAATAATAACAGCAATGCCAATGCACAGCAGAGCAATCAAGCTGCACGCCCACAACAACAGCAGCCACAGCCGCAGCAAAGTCGAACGTCCGGAACCTACAACGCTGTGCCTCCGCCTAACGAAAATGCTAATAATAGGTAATAGACTCTAATTTACGTAATTCGCAGATAGATACAAGATATTTTAATGTGTCGGTCTTTGATTTAAAATAATCTAATGCTTGATAGATTCGCGACTAGTGCAACGAACGCTAACACAGCTAGCAACCGCAACAAAGTTGGGAGAGTGAGGGAAAGATCTCCTCGAGAGCGAAAAAACGATGAGGAGGAGATAGAAAGAAAGAGGCGTCGCGAAGAAAGAATTAGGGAGCGCGAAAAAAAAGAGGAACGTAGCCCATCGAGGACTAGAAGGAGTAAATCTCCGCGGCCAAGGCGGCGTACTAGAGTTGTACCGCGTTACATGGTACAGATACCAAAAATAGCACTCGACTTGTACGTATATCATATAATACAGTTTCATCGGTAGATTTCTGTATAATAATGCTTCGAATGTTTGTAAATTGTTTTAGGCCTGAGGCGGATGTACTTGAGGTACGAAGACGTTACCAAAATATGTATATTCCGAGCGACTTTTTTTCTACCAATTTCCGATGGGTCGATGCCTTTCCGCCGCACATGCCGTTCGCACTTAACAAGTCGTGTTCTTTCCATGTAATGCACAAGGATGTCGATCCTTGTATCGAGAATACAGCGGTGCTGGAACCCTCGGATGCTGACTATCTTTTCTCCGCCAAGGTATGTTCTAAATTGTAATTCCTATTTTAAAATTAAAATAGCTATTTTTAAGTATACGAATTGTTTCGCAGGTCATGCTTATTTCTATGCCTGCCATGGAGGAGATATATAAACGATGTTGCGGCATATCCGAGGACAGAGATCCGGATCGCGATTACGTGCATCCCACGCGTTTAATAAATTTCTTGGTAGGCTTGCGAGGTAAAAACGAGACAATGGCCATCGGCGGGCCGTGGAGTCCCTCTTTGGACGGTCCTAATCCCGAGAAGGATCCATCGGTATTGATCAGGACGGCGGTGAGGACATGCAAAGCGCTCACGGGGATAGATCTGTCCAGCTGCACTCAGTGGTACGACTCTTCAAATATCAATTACTCCCTTTTACGTTTATTTCGAACAGTATTTAACTGGCACTTCACCGCAAAATCAACGTGATACTATCTAGTTTCTCTGGCCATTATCCTTTCATTATTCATTGCCGAGCAAAAAATTGATGCGGAAAGCAAAACGATTCTCATTGGCTGAAAATATTTTGGAATCGTCGTCTCCGGCATTCTGTGTTGTACAAAATATATGGTATACATTCGACGGCGTAACTAACTGGGTTTGATCATATCGGACCGAATGTGTTGTAGCCTTTAAGATAGACTTGGCAGGTATACCGTCCGTGAGAGAGAGAGAGAGAGTAACGTCTAATGCGAGTTCTGACTTGATAGCTAAGGTTGTAGCTCGGTCTCTACGGAGGAGGTATGTATTTGTACTATACACGAGCGACCAACGGAGAACGCTGCACTGGATCCTGTATCGGGAGCAACCAGATAATGATGATGATATACGAGGAGGCGCGGCAGACAGATCGTCCACTATCGTTCTACGATCGTGTTGGTTGCTTCACATGCGAGCATCGTCTACGTTTTTGTGCGCTCTGCGTGTTTGGCTTTGTATGCAGTCGGGTGGGCTTTACGAACAAGCGAACGAACGAACACTTAGCATATAAGGCAAAGCTAAGCGGCATTAACCTTGAGTTGACGTTTGGCTATTGTTTTTTCCTTGCGGCACAGGTACCGCTTCCTGGAACTCTACTACAGACGCGCAGAAACCAGCCACAAGTCCGGGCGAGTGGTACCCTCTCGCGTTGAAACCGTCATACTATTTCTCCCAGATGTATGGAGCTGTGTGCCCACCAAATTGGAATGGGACGGCCTGCAACTCAGCTATAAGAGGCAACTGGAGCGAAAATTGCTGCGTGCCGCATCTTGCCCCGACGATTCGGACGCTGCCAATGATGCTGATGAGGCTGCCGTCGCTGATCAAAAGGCACTGCCAACATCATCCCATATATACATATACATATATATATATATATTACTTTTACCTTTTTATTACATTTTATATAATCGTGCAACTGTTTTTATCCCCATTACTAAACTGGTTTTTAAATATAGGCTCTACTTGCTCATTGATCCTACGTGCACTAAATACTCGTTCATTTTCAGCATTTGGCTGTTTAACCATTCAAACTTGAATCGAGCACTTCGATGATTTCTTTTTCTTTTCTTTGGACGCTGATCTTCAGTTGAGCGCGCGAATCCTTCGAGCACTCTACAACGTATGCATAATGTTGTAACCCTTGGTACATTACAAACGGAGACCTATTGTTATCCATTTTTATAAAGCATATTACTCTTGTAGTACAGTGCTTCGACAATGCAGTTACGTGATTTTAGATCAACTGCACAAAGTAATTACGACACGTTTGAGCGTAGAAAAATTCAAAGATCAATGAGTAACGTATTGCGAGTATTCCCTTAGCCACTGGCAGTCACATTGCATTAACAAGAGAAGCAAGCAAGCCTAGCTCGGAGAAGAGCGCAGCTGAGCCATTCCCTTTCCTGAGACCTTCACCGTCATTGATAAATCATTCAAAAAGTTTCATTTGATAATCGTTGTATACAACATTATTGATATTATCCATTACCTATATCAACCACACAGACACCAGAGCCAGGACACTATGAGAATCTAGCAGTTACTCGATTCATACTTGAAGGTCATCGTGAATGAAGAATACCCGTGTATATCATTTTTACGATGCGAGAGAGAAAGGGAAAGCGAGAGAGAGAGAGATGGGGGGGGGGGGGGGGGAGAGTGGTGGTCAATTTAGAGAGCGATATGAAATGAATGAAGAGGGAGTGGTTTCGTTTCGTTATATAGGGGCTGCTTCTGTTTTGTAGTTTTTCGAACCTCTTCTTCACGTTCTGTAACATAATGCACGATTTTCTTCTTTTCAGGACGAACCGGTGCCCGAGAAGAAGGACCCCACTCATTATTCTGAACTGGATCCAAAGTCTATGAATGTTAGTTTAATTAACAACAATCATACACCATCCGTTTCCTTTTTCGCCTGTGTTTTACTTACAGTCCATGTTATGCAGGTGAACGAGTTGCGGCAAGAATTAGCGGCGCGCAATCTGAACTGCAAAGGCCTGAAGTCGCAATTGCTCGCCAGGCTTACGAAAGCAATTGCCTCGGAGCAAGCTAAAGAGGAAGGGCGGCAAGGTGACGTTGAAGAAAACGAGAAAGATTTATCGCCTCCGCCGAAGGAGGAGGAGGATAAAAAGTTGAGAGACAATAAAGATGTGAGATTTTTTATATACTTCTTGCAAATGTACATCTACAAGAATGGGACGATAACTCTGTCCGGTGGAATATCTTGCAACAATTATTGTGTTGTTTGTAACAATCAACAAGTATAGTGGTTGTTTGTAATCATATAGATCAACTCAGCTTGCCATTTTTCGTACAAAAGTACTAAGATAACACCATCGAAACCCGATTAGTTTAAAAGATATTTCAACTTTAATCTAGTAGGACTCGCCACGTGTAAGCAAAGAAAGCATCAACCACAAGAGTGCTGCCTCATGTCTTCCTTTATCTTACACATGTTATGTTCTACTAGACCGAAGTTGCAATATCTCCTAAGCTACTGGTTTTTCGACAGAAGTACCTTAACACTTTTACCTCTAACGCGATGCACGATTTTTCACCGACTTGCAGACATCTGACAAAAAAAAGTTCAGAACAAGAGTTGCAGGGTATGAAGTGTACAATAGATACCAGTAAAAAAATTTCGGAAATTTCTTTCATAGCGAAATCGAGGTCACCTTGGATTCTACAAATAGGAACACATACTTTTTTTCTTTTTACCATACTCGGAGGACAGCGAGACGAATTCAAAACACATATTACGTGATATTTTTACTAACATAATACTCGATTCACAGCAGTGGAAATGTGAAATAGCTTTCGTCGTATTTGACTTTAAGACGAAATTTGTTTACTGATATCTATTGTACCCTCTATACACTGCAACTCTTGTTCTCAACTTTTTTTTGTCAGATGGCTGCAAGTGGGTAAAAAATCGTGCGTCGCGTTGAAGGTAACGCCCTATATAGAAAATTGTGAGCTGAGTCAATCTACGTGATTGAAAATATACGATCCCATTTAAGAAAACGACGTTGTTCTCTGGATGTCCATTACGCGTCCATTTACAAAGATACTAATTACATCAGTTAATGCTCACCTCGATGTCATTCAATTTTTCTCTGAAACATTTTTTAATTGTGTTACATATAACGGAGATATTCCATCGGACAGAGTTATTGCGCCACCTTGTGTAATGTATCTTCGGCAAAGATCGAGTGTTTCATGAAAAATACTAATAATGTAATGTATATCAATTTTGAAGATTAATTTTGTACACCATTAATGCGTAGCACGACGAAGATAGGAGAAAGCTTTGCGAACGTGAACGTGCTGCCCTTGAAAAACGATATACTTTACCGGAATCGTCTCATATTATCGTGCATCCTTCCAGAATGGCCAAGAGCGGAAAATTCGATTGCACGGTCATGTCGTTGAGCGTACTTTTAGATTACAGACCGGAAGATACAAAGGTATTTATGTTTCCCTTTTCTTTTCATTATACAGCAAACATTGATTCGATATTGATGAATATTCCTTGATTTTTTCACTTTTCAGGAACATTCCTTTGAGGTGTCATTGTTCGCGGAGCTCTTTAACGAAATGCTAATGAGAGACTTTGGTTTTCGCATTTACCGAGCGTTGTGCAGTCTTCCCGAGAAGCTGAAGGACAAAGACGAAGATAAGAAGAAGGACAAGAAGGATGACAAGAGGGACGAGAAGAAAGATGACAAGAGGAAAGACGACGATAAGAGGTGTAGTAGAAAGGATGACAAAAAACGGGAAGGAAGCAAAGATAAAAAGGACGAGAAGGATGCGAAAAGTAAAACGGACGATAAAGATCGGGAGAAGGAGAAAAATGATGACGACGATGACGACGAGGAGGACGAGTCCGATGTACGCGCTTTTGCAAACATTATTAAATCAACGCATTGCGAACATTCTGTTAATAAATCGTTGCTTTCGTGTTCTAGGATGACGACTCGATGAAAGACGGTAGAAGGGATAGGGAAAAAGATGGGAGAAAGAGAAAAACGAAATTGTTCACGCACGATCCTTATCTCCTGCTGTCTTTCGTTTATTTCGATCAAACCCATTGCGGTTATATATTCGACAAAGATATAGAGGAACTTATTTATACCTTAGGACTGAATTTATCGCGAGCTCAGGTTCGCAAGTTAGTACAAAAGGTTGTAACACGGGATTCTTTGCATTATCGTAAGCTAACAGATAAATCGAGGGACGATGATCTTAAAGAGGAGAAAAAGGATGAGAAGGATTTCGATAAATGCGATTCTGCGAAAGTAGATGGCGAGGAAGAGATATTACGTTCGTTGGCACTTGGTCCGTTTAACACGTTATCCTTGAGAAATATCTTTTTAAATTATAAAGTCGCCATACTAACGTCTGATTCTCTTATTTCAGGAAATAAAAAATTGTTGCCGGTGTTCGTTGGAAGCGGGCCACCGTCGAAGAGAGCTCGAAGGGAAGACGCCTCTTCGGACCAGTCCGAAGAATCGAACGTATCGGAAGGTTTCGTTATGTACAAAGGCTCCTTCTTAGACGTGGAGAAACTCGTTAGTCAATTGAAAAGATCGGAAAAAGCTCGATTGGACACCGAGGAGCGCATGATGGAATTGCAGCACGAGCTATCCATAGTAAATGACAAATCGACCAAACAGTCGAGTAATATTAAAGCCCTCAGCGAAGACCTAAAGATATACAAAGACAAGCTGAGGAATACCGACGAAAAGCTAAAGAAAGTATCGGTACGTATCGCCACAAATATTTACTAGTAATTTTAAAAGAGTGAAATTGCAACGGTATTATCATATCTCTTTCCACAGACTGAATGCCATACGTATCTCACGGCGGTGAAAAGCATGTATCATATAGCGGCGAAAATGATGCAGTCCGACGCGAAGAAAGTGGAGATTGTGGAGATACAAGACGAAAAGATCGGCGAGGTGAACGGATCGGAGGTTGAAACGAAGTTTAAAACAGATACGAGATGGGGTGACAACAAGGTTTCGGTAAAAAAGGAACTGCCCGAGACCGATAAAGAGAAGAAATGCGACAATAAAGTTTCGGTTAAAAAGGAAACAACGGAAAGCGATAAGGAAAGAAAGTAGAAGGAACCACGATCTTTATTTATTGTAATAGATCTGCGAACGCACTCTTCTCAAATTCTAATTGCATCAGCAACCGGGGAACTAGGAACGCAACTGTGGCAAGGGGCACAGATGATAGTGAAGCGACAAATTGTCACCCATAGATGAATGTAAAATCGACTAAAGACTCTGTTTTGTAACTTTTTTCACTACGCGATGACATGTGATAAACCTGTTTCTGTGCGTATTATGTTAGAGGTAAGAAACATCGCGCGTTCAATTAGCATAGACGAACGATGATGAATAATACAGATATTACGACGAATTATTACACAGTCGGTTTTATCCCTCGCGAGTTCGTCGAACTTTTATTGCAGATGCGAATAGTTACCCGAGTCATTGAAACACTAAATTGCAACCTTCGATTAGCCATAAAGTGCCAGGTACCGATAGACAATTGAGCATCGCGATTTCGGAGTAACTTTACGTATTTAATCTCGTCATCGTATGATTTGTAGTATATCTTCAAATTGGTAGCACAATGCTGGATAAATCGGTATAATTATTGTCCGTTTAGTAGTCCTTTACTTTCCTCCAATTTGCGTTTCACGGACTGTGATTTATTCCGAACACGTTCTTAATGCAGACATTTCTCCTTGGATAAATTATGTTTAGAACAACGTTGAATATTGTTGCTTTCGTGCATAGATTGATACAAATACTACGCTTAGGACCCTTAAGTGACCTTAGATAAATATTCTTTTTATCGCGGGCACATTTGACTTCCCTTTTTCTCTTCAAAGCAACAATTTGCTTAATAGGTTCGACGGTAACGATGTATTTGTATTTATGTCGTGAATGTATTTATTGCTTTGTACACACAAGACAGTATGACAAAATAAAACTGGTACGCAGCAACATGTATGACACCAATTGTAAAGTACACGGTAGTGATTCATTTCGAATGGGATGTCGTTAGCATTGTTTTTCTCGAGCTACGTACAAAATGACACTTCACTCTGTTCTAAATAATATCTCTTGTTACATACTGCACATAATTCTCCGAGAACGGTACCTAGGAGTAATTCGAACACCAAAGTATGAGTAGAGTCTACGGCGCGAATGACGATAGTACCAGGACAGTACATTGCTATATATATATACAGTACAGTAATTTATTTGAAAATAATCCGTAAAAAAACAATAGCGTAACGTACAATTTTTTTTGTATACACAAATGTGTGATTTCCGTTGATATTATTATATATAAACTCTACAAAAAAATTGTATGTTGATGATGATAACTTGATATGGTAGCAAGATGAGTGCTCATTATGTCTCTCATTTTGAACACACATTGCTCATTATTATTACACGAATACGACCTGGATGCTCGTAAAGAAGAAATACAGGAAACCATTCTTTTTAAAGATTTCTGTGTTACGTGTTCCACTATCCAACAAACTACACAATGCCAAGGACACAGATTTATACATAACAATTAACAAATCTTTTTGTAGTTTATTATTAGAAAATTATTGATATTCATGTTAAGAAACGATTAACGCGTTAAGAATGAATTTATCAATAATAGACGATGAAGAACGTTCGGTCTACACGGTGTCCCAGAACTACCTCAAGTGCCGAAAAGTAGCGATATCTGAGTTGATTCTGAACACCTTTTTCCTTTGCGAAAATGTTTGAGGCTTCGTTTTTAAATGGTTAACGAAAAACGCTGAGCAATCACAGCGCGCGTAGAACCCGCGCTCAGGGACGGCCCACGGCGTATCGTGCTAGATAACGACGTTCGACCGTCACCCTGAACAAAACGCGTTGGTATAGCACAGAGCAAAAGTTACCATCGAATTGTTCATTATTCATGAATGGAAATGAAGTAAAATACAAATGAAATCAATTTATCGTTATCAGTTGAACAAAAAGGAATTAGAATCGACTGACTAACGATTCTATCAAGCACAACGTATGTTACATTTTAAACAATTCACCAACAATCGGAATTAGACTTATCTGTTTCTCCAGAAATGAGCCTGCTTCGACGAAAATGGGTCACTGTCATCCTATCGATCATTCGAAAACGTAACACGTGGTGCACAACAGCTGATGTTACGATCGGGTAATGTGTTTTAGTTCATTTCCATTCATGAATAATGAATAAATCGATGTTAACTTTTGCTCCGTGCTATACCGACGCGTTTGGTTTGGGGCGACAGTTGAACGTCGCTACCTAGCACGCTGCGCCGTGGGTCGCCCCTGAGCGCGGGCTCTACGAGCGCTCTGATTGCTCAGTGTTTTTCGTTAACCGTTTCAAAACGAAGCCCCAAACAACATTTTCGCAAAGGAAAAAGGTGTTCAGAATCACCTCAGCTATCACCACTTTTCGACTCTTGAGGTAGTTCTGGGACACCCTGTATATGAAACGGAACATCGCGAACATTGTATAACCACTTCCTTGGCAAGTGGGATAACTTAAAATTTAAGAATTTGGGTCTTAGATTATGAGAGGATACACGGTGGAAATAAATTTTAAACACTACGAGCGTTTTTTGTTTATACCTATGCATACTTAAAATCGAGCATTTCTAAGAACAATATAATTCTTTTTTTTTCACTATGGAAGCACTGTTACGTTAAATTTTACAGCGTAATTCAGAAATTTAATTGAAATAAATTATATTTTATTACGTAAAGTGGTTTTACGTTAAACATACAGAAACTTAAAAATCAAGACAATTTGATGATAGAAAATGAGCAAAACTTGTCGTTTGAAAACTGTTTGTGCATCACTATAATAAATACGAAAATAATTATTTTTATTATTACTAATTATTATGGGGCGATAATAATAAACTTTTACATTACGGCAGACAGAATATAAAATAATAATGCCGCCAAACATAACTTCATTTATTATCTTACCGCACTTAGGACCACAGAGGAAACATATTTTTACATTATAATATACAAATTGAAGTAATATTTATATATATATCCATTAGAGGTCACGAATTATTGGCAATTTCTATTCGCAATTACAAGTGAAAGCATTTGAATATTTATAATTATTACGCAAATGTTAAGACCAATATATTAGTTATACTTTATTCAAATTCTACAGGTTTGTCTGTCGCCTGATATTTTATTTATTAAACTTTCGAAGGCGCTTATAGTAAAATTTTACATTTTGTAGATACAATACTACTGCGTTCAAAAAGCAGCAGCATTTATAGTTTATGTAACGATATGATATCGTTATACGCTGAAATCAGTGCTTCGGAGAAATATATTCAGTACTCTGCTAAAATCTAATTATATTCCACTCGTCGAATAGACATAAAGAAAATTGCACTCGCATTGCAAATTTTCATCAATTTTGTAGCTTGTGATACTTCTAAGAAAATAAAAGTAGAGTGATTATAAAATAAGCAGAAGTGGTAGGGCGTTTTAAATATTGACAAAAACGAAGAGAAACTGCTAGTGCAATTTCATTGTAAAAAGCAAAAGTTACGCTAATATATCGATTTACAGGACATCGATAGTTTATTCATGATCTTTTTGTTTTAACTCAGATCCAGACATGCACGGGACATGCATGAAATGGATCGAAGCGTTTTTATGAATATCTACAAAATCCAGTCGCACATAAATGAATGAATATAGTGATATATGTAAACGCAAATTTTTTTAAGGGATAAAGAAATATCCTCGTTAATTGGCAAAGAAAACTTGTTTCGCTACGCCAAATTGAAACGTTCAATTTTCAAGTTATCGAGAAAATGCCACTACCTATAGTAATATAAACTTGCAAAATGTGGAAAAGACAACGACTAGCAACATCTAGTTGTAGAAAAATATCATTTTTCATCTTTCAAATTAATGATCGACTTTCCCCAAAATCTGAAAGCTGATTCGTAACTAATTTTTTTTACTAAGCTGAACATATTTAGTAAGGGATTTGTTAGAATCGTAACAGGCTGTTAACAATCTGTTATACGTTGTATCAAACAAACAATTGTAGTAATTAAAATGTTCCGATCCCTATGACAGAATAGTATTATTTTGCAGTATTCAGTCTGTCATTCATTACCGTTATCGTTAGCATATAAAAAAAAATTGTTTTATGCTCCTTATTTCTTTTTATTACTATGCCACTTTACAAATTAAAGTATGAATAAAAAAAATGTACAATATACATGAGATATTTAGCATCCCCTGATATCGATTAAACGATAATAAAAATGCAATAATCTGTTATTCGTAGGATTGCTCCTTACTGCTACACCATTATAATTAATTCACGATAAAAACAACTTATACGAAACTTTTTATTTATACTAATCGCGCACAGAATTGCTTATTGTCTTTTTCATTTTATTTAAACAGCAGCATTCTAATTTCGCCAATATAATTATTCAAAAATCAACCAATCGAAGGGAAACGTTCTAACGAACCGTGTTACTATTGCGTTCAATGATTCAGGAGACTCTAAATATACGATGAACTAAAAAATTTGAATAGCACCAAATATAAATCTTACAAATTAGCCATGGAATAAATTATAAGTAACTTAAGTTATAAAAACAAAAGAAGAATTTACAAACGCGCCCAGATTTCAACAGCGACGAAAGTTTTCCCGTTGAAATCGGGGTGGCAGTTAAAACATCGGCTGATTTGTACATCGAATAAAAAAATAATAGAGCGATATAAAGTTTATTCGGTAAAAAAACAAAAAATATCGAAATCAAGACTAATGTTTGCGATATTCAAATAACGCGCGTAGAGTAAATTAAACGGTCTATTTCTCCAAAAAGAATTTCTGTTCGTATTATTAATAGAACAGCAATTTTTGTTCCAATGATCGACTGTCTTGTGTGTTTAATCTAAAAAGTACAATGGCTGTAAAAGAATACAATGTACATCTTAAAATGATTACCGCTACAATATTACACCGCAAGTATCACTTCTTAGATGCAAAACGGAAATTTCTCCGCGAGCTTTTAAACGAAAGTGGCACGAAGCGGTGACTGTTATCAATTATTTGAAACATGAATATGTATGTTTCCGTATCGTCCGCGCAGAATGAACGTGACAAAGCGTACATAAATTCGCAGGAAACGAAGATAACAGGAGATTCATTGCAATATCACAAACATTACTCGAAGCGTCGTTTAGATCAACGTTTAAAATACGCAATGGATGCATACTTTAAAACAAGAATCATCTCGAAACTTGAACGTAATGAACAATTACAAACGAACTGATACAGCCCTATTACGAAAACGATTTAAGTGACCCTAACCGAATGATCGCGGCATTTTCTACGCATGGGATGAAATAGAACCGAATGAAAAGGATAAACCTTCGATGATAGGAACTTAAGAACTGCACTTAACTCTGAACGGGAAATTTGTACATGTACTTTTGCAATTTACGCGCACGCGAGAACACTGTTCGCTTTCACTACATTGATCAAGCTGCAAAGAAGAGACAGTACACACTTTATGCAAAATTGAATTCATCGTTACTGAAACGCTCATTGGATCATCCTACTGTATTCCAATATGAAAGAAGAATATATTCGAACAGTTACGAAAGAAACGTAACGATGCTGAACGAAATTAAAAAAAAAGAACGGGCTACCTTCAATTAATCACCGACAATCATTTCACCGGCGAACTTTTCATCGACACGTTGTAATCAGCGGCATCGAGTTTCGTCGACGATCATTACGCTTATT
The DNA here is from genome assembly GCA_023838395.1 of Holcopasites calliopsidis. Lineage (NCBI taxonomy): Eukaryota > Metazoa > Arthropoda > Insecta > Hymenoptera > Apidae > Holcopasites > Holcopasites calliopsidis. The sequence continues at coordinate 2,694,502 of JALHAQ010000007.1, forward strand.
CCAATTTATTATAGTCGAAGTGTCTTTACGTGCACATTCATTTCCGTGCACGGGAAAAGAACGATGAGACAAGTGATAAAAGTTATAACATAATGTTACTTCATTGAATAATTAAATAAAATAAATGAATTCAGTGGCGGTAAAATGATTGACGGTGATTTAAAGGTAAGAAAAAAACAGACAAACAATTATCTGAGCAGCGATTCCGCGTTGGTGCAGGCATAACCTAAAAATTCAACTAAAAATCCGTACCGACGAATGATTATTACGTATTGTGCGATCTGCATGGCGAGATCACAACCCTCGGCGATCGTGGTATCAAAGTGGGTGCCGCAAGTTTTCTAATCGTTGGGATAGACGACCTTACAGGACCCTCCTCCTTTTTCGTTTCTTGCCGTTCCGTTCCGCCGTTCGATTGAACGGTCTTCGGGTCCCTCGGCTTTACCATTCTTTTGCTCAACGGGCTTTCTACCAGCAATTTATCCGTGTGTCCGTTCTGACGCTGCGCGGCTTCCTCTTGACGAGACTTTATTGTACGCGGTATACGGTCGGTCGGCTTACGGGGGCTTCTGTTTCCATTAAGCTCTGCGAGCAACGCTGGACGGTGTCGATCCCAGGACTCACTCCATCTGCAAGCGATACCAATGTCGAATGTGTCGGGCCGCATAGTTTTTCTGTTATCTCGTTTGTGGTGATGCGGTAAATGTAGCAAAAACATGTATAAATATTCTATGTGTTTAAATATAACGAATGGGGTGGCTGAGTAAAGGGTGGATCGAAGGTAAATGTGTAGGTTTAGGGAGATATGGGGTAAAGCCGGTATCATTGTTTTTTTTCAATAAGAATTACAATATGCAGTCCACGTATAGTGTTGCATTCAAGTAGATATAACAAACGATATAAGATCAATTGCAGAGCAGAGAATATCGTAGCTTTTTCGTCAGAGGAGTTTAAATATTTCAAGTTGAAAAGTTTCAGTGTCGGGTCAGTGAACTGCCTTCCTCTTACCACTTGAACTTAAAGAAACCATTATGATCATTACTGAGTTGTATTCTGCAGACTTTGCACGGTCGATTTTTTGTTGCACATTGAAGTGCAGATATTTAACGTTTAATAAATTCCCTCATTTGGGGCAAAACCAGGTACAGGGTGCAAAGAAATTATAAGTAACGACCACTGCAGCGTGATTCTATACCTTCGGATCGGTGGACATTTGTGAAAAACAGCCCGTGCAAAATTGTACTTGACCTTGAAAATTAAGGTCGGTTTCTACTCGTCATAAGGGTGAAAAGTGTCAAAGGGACCATGGGTCGCAACTCAACCGTTTTCTTGCTATAATGATGTTAATATTTTGCATTTGTTAGCACGGGTTAGAGCGAGAGAATAAAAGAGAGTCTTGTACGATACTCGGTTACGTGGGCGACGGCAGACGCGACGCTAGATCGGCCCGTGCGTGTGAAGGGCCGTAGACCTCACACCATAGCGCCCTCTCTTTCATTTTCTCGCTCTAAACCGTGCTGACCAATGCAAAATATTAACATCATTATTGCGAGAAAACGATTGAGTTGCGACCCATGGTTCCTTTGACACTTTTTATCCCCATGATAAGTAGAATCCGATAGGACGGGAAAAAAATTTGACCTTAATTTTCAAGGTCAAGGACAATTTTACACGGACTGTTTTTCACAAATGTCAACCGATCCGAAGGTGTAGAATCACGCTGTGGTCACTGTTACGTATAATTTCTTTACACCCTGTACATGAAATTGACACGTGCTGAGGATGCCAACAAGGCATTTGCTTGTGATTTTTCTTTAGTAAATGAAGTAAACTAAATTTGTGTGGAAGTTAAAATTAACGAATAAACTAAATCAGCTTAAAACTGTTTACGAAACTCTTTTTGTATAATTAAAATATGTTAAACTAAGTTAGCATAATTTAAAACAAGCTAGTAGTTGTGAATATCATTTAAAATGACTCTCCTCGCTAATTTTGACATAACAGAAACAATGGTTGCGTCATTATATTTTACATATTTCTTAATAAATATCCCGTTTTACTCACAACTATGGGGTAAAACCGGATACTTGTATATTTCCAGGAAGTCTTATTTACCTATCGGCCAAACAATTTTATGGGAAACCGATTCTCATTTTTTTAATTCTGCGAAACCCAATAAAGATTTCTCGCGTTGTTCAAACCTATCTTTGCCATTTAATTTTCTGCTAGCAGGAAAACTATGTTAGATACCGAGTTTTGTCCCCACATTCCCCTTATTGGGTTAAATGTGTCAAAATTTGGGATTATTAGTTAGAAGCGCAAGAATATTTATATCAATGAATGGTTTTATATTGGAAATCTTTGCTGCATGAATCTTTTAAGCCAGTAAATATTTGAATTCAGTAAATGATTATGGGCGCTCAAAATATGAAATGTATTATTAAGTTTGAAGAATATAGAATCGAAAAGAGAATGAAGAGTGTGTGTGTGTGGAAAAGAAATGTGTTAAAGTTACATTGCAAAATGTAAGCCATGAACTTACCCGACACAGCTACCAAACGCAGCATGAAACATTATTAATCGTAAATCTATTATAATCTCAAAACAGTGTCTTTAGAGAAACTGTTATTTTATTGCACTTTGCAAATAATCGTACAATTATCTATTTACATTACATGCTAGGAGGATCGGTACGTGAAGATTGTTAAAATGTTAAATACTCTGAAATCAAATTACACATTTTACACGATGTACCACTGAAGTTTTATATTTTGAACCGTTGAAGTTTAGTATGCTATGCAAAATTTGTTTCCTGAATCTGGAATTAGCTAGGGCTTGCAACCGAATCGTAATATGTATAAATTTATTTCTTTTGTTGGCGATTCACCTCGCAAATGAAAGCCTCTGCACTTAATTCGATTGATTTCATTTAATTAAAGTATGTAATCTCTGCTAATATGTCACACATTTCTGTTCATAGAAAAGGCAACTAAATATTGCATCTGTATGTAGTGATATTACAAATATACAAAGCTATCGTGCATTTCATCAAGAATTAGTTTCACCTTATCAAAATAATATCTAAACTATAGCACAATTTAGCCAATTGAATCCCATAAATATTAATTCGTATTTATCCTTTCAAATTGAAGATTCTATGAAATACAAAATGCTTCATATCGCTGCAAGAATTCACTTGCACTATTTACAATTATATTGTCGACTATGTGCAACTAAGAACTTAAAAATTACTTTAATTGCAATCACTGTAAGTATCTCATAAAAAGTAGAGGTCCTCCCAAGTTCTAGATTCGGTCACAAACCCCAATATAAGACGATATACCGTTAAGCTTACAAAGCCCGTTAGTAGAATACAGTTATTAAATATCACTCTATATTTATACACGGTCGAAACAATTGAACGGAGTAGCGGGACAGGAAAGAAAAAGCAGAGAGTTTTACGATGACCGCATGCAAAGGGAATTTGAAAATGTGTTAGAATCAAATGACCAAACAAGTAATCCTGACGTAAAAGAGATGCATGAATATAAGGGCGTTTAATGCAGAGAGGAGCAAGTATCCCAATATCAAGTCACACAGACTGACCGACTCTACCTTCCCGATCCTGAAGCTGTCTCACGTGGAATCACCGGAGGAATTGTAAGGACCAGAGCAGCAAGAACAGCACGTTATTTATGATCAAATTTCATGGTATCACATACGAGAAACATTCATTATGTTTGCAAGCACTGGGAGATTATAGATTATCTTAATACATTAATTATGTTTGAACTTTGTTGGAACGTAAACCTCTTGTGGTACAATCAAACGTGTTTTATAAGAATGATGCACACGCTTGCTTCATTGGAAGTTTGCTAAATATTGTTGCTTACGATATTGAATAATAAGGAAGAATAGTGTATCATATTGATATATCTACAATATGTACATGAAGAACTTGAAATCCAGCAATATTTTCCTCTACAGAAAAAAGTATTTTGAATTCTGAATATATTTTTCCATAAATATTTTCTTCAATTGTACCACAACTTCTCTTATTTACATGTTAAAAGATTAACGTATTATTATTGACAATGAAGAGATATGAGGCAGAACCATAGGACCTTAACTTTGCAATGAAAGCTTCCTTTTGGCAAATTCATCTTTCATTTCGTGAATAAATTAACATAATTGAAATATCGTATTCTGAGAATGTTTCCTAAGGTTCTTCTGCCAATGGACAATTATTGCGACGTCTTTTTTTCGAATAGAATGTGCAAGTAAAAGAATGAGAAAAAAAATCTCACCTAACTAGAGGCCCCATAACGTCTTCCTGCGGAAGGGTTTGCAGGAGCGAAGGTCCTGCTGACACTGGTCGTGTCTGTATCCACAATTAAACACACAATAAATAAAGAATGTAATATCAATAGTATAAAAAATAATAACGGCAATTGTTGACTTTCTTATGAGAAATTTGGTCAACTAAAAAGGTAGTATTTTATTGAATAATAATCTTTTGTTACTGCGTTTCTGTATTATGAAAAATAATGAATCGTAAATGTACCTTCTCTGTTTGCGTAGCAGCATTGCAAGTATTTTGCGATGAAATGTTATTGTGATTAGTAGCTAAGGTACACGTTTCGCCGTCGCCATTAGGACCTTGAAGTTTCGACACTTGGAACTAGAAAATTGAAAGTTTTATTAACTCGTTGCGAAGAGTGTACGGTTCAAATGACTGACAACGAAAGTTTTATTTTAATTCTTGATTACGACATTTTTATATCGAAAACTGTCAAAAAGAATGGAATCTCGTTTGAAGCTTTTTCTATCCAATTAAACTTTTCAAGTGAAGAACTTATATTCAATTGCAACGAATAGTTCACAGCGATAAACAAATTATAACTTCGTAAATGGTGCAAGTAGATAATTAGTTAGGCAATATTCAAATCAATATTTCTGAGGCATAAACAAAAGTTGATTCACTTTTCCTGTGCCCTTCGAAGAAACGTACAACTTCAAAATCTACGAGACGTTACTTCCCGAGAGCCTTACCTGTAATCCTTGTATGGTACGGTCCCGGTCCTCCACTTGGCCTTGTAAAAAGACCACCTGCCTACGTAAATCAGCCAATTCATCCGCAATACTACTACCTCCGCTTCCGGGAGAGGTACTAACATCCGCGGTGCCACCTTCGTTCAAGTTGTAGAAGAGACCATTCTAAAATTTGCATAGATTAAATCGTTATTACTCGTTCGTGCCGGTGTTCGCGATTTCACAAACGATATTTCACGGTGCTCTACATTTCTTTGCCTACATGTGAATACTTCAATTTCGTGTAACGTTTCTTTTCTTTTACAACTTGAAATATCGATTTGCGGAGGAATGACCATTGAAATCAATAAGGTATTCAGTATTCGAGAGTTTATTGGTTTGTTTTAGGGGTAGTGGTCTAAATATGTGCTACCACTTTTATGTCAGACATTATCGTCAAACTAGTTGAAGATTTTCAAAATGTAATGTTACAATGAATATCTACAATATGTTTGCTGTACAATATGATGTTCAACTGTGCTGAACAAAGATCGTGTTTGTTATAAGTTATGTATTTCGAATAAATTTCGTGTCTAAATATGGGCTAGTCTTGAAATAATTTAATAGAAAAGTAGAAACTGCATACTTTCGTACTGAAATATAATATATTAAAACGCGACCCAAATTTTTCTGAGGAGAGTTAAATGTTGACAGTCTGTTTACAATAGTTGCAAACACAAATAGATATATGGCTTTTAACGCTTGCACATGCATTGCGTGCCCACAGATAACACTAAGAACGCTACATTCAAAGTTCTTCTTCCAAATCTTCAGAGAAAAGTTCCTTGCCAAATATGCAATACGAATCATCCCCGTCTGTGTACTTCCCCTGATGAATTTCACCCTGTAGCCCGTATTTGGACCACTAGCTCAGGGATAATTAGAGCGGTGTGAGTCATTACCATGCGATTGTATTTATTAAACAATTTATGTGATGATTAGAGCGGCTGAGTCATTACTATGCGATTCTATTTATTAAACAATTTATGTTTAAAAAAAAGCTTGCGACGTCAGCAATGTAGTGTCTCGGCAAAATAGCTCTTAGCTCAATAGATTATTGTTAAAAAGATGAAACAATCATCCCTGCGAAATCATTTACCATGATAAAATATGTCAAATGACACATTTTACAACATGTCCCGTTAACAAAACAAATACAAGCCATTATCTGCTTCTTCCAGCTTTCTTTGGTTCTTGAACCGTAGTTTCTCATTATTGTCACTAATTTGGACCACCTAATATGATGTTCAACTTCAACTAGCCCAGATTTAGACTCTAGTCCATATTTGAATCATCATTCTGTTACTCCATGTCAATATTTTAAGAGGGGATTGGTAAGGTGATTTTGAACAATGTTTTCCTGTGCCAAGATGATGGTTAAGGCTTTGTTTTTGAATTATTATCAAAGAACACTGACCAATCAGAGCGCGCGCTCAATCTAGAGGGCGCTCAAAACCGCGGTTGAGCGTACCACGATCGTCGCTTGGCTGAGCGCGCGCTTTACGCGCCCTTTGATTGGTCAGCGTTTTTTGTTTATAATTCAAAAACGAAGATTCAACCGGCATTTTCGTACAGGAAAACGTTATTCAGAATCACTTCAGCAATCACTCCTTAAAATATTGACATGCAGTAACAGAACACTCTGTATGTTTAAAGACTAAAAATAAAGAATCAAGGCCAAAAACATGGGAGCGGTGTGAGTCATTACTATGCGATTCTATTTATTACACAATTTATGTTTAAAAAAAAGCTTGCGACGTCAGCAATGTAGTGTCTTGGCAGAATAGCTCTTAGTTCAATCGATTATTGTTAAAAAGTAGGAACAAACATCCCTGTGAAATCTTTTACTATGATTAAGTATGACAAATGACACATTTTACAACATGTCCCGTTAACAAAACAAATACAAGCCATTATCTGCTTCTTCCAACTTTCTTTGATTCTTGAACTGTTGTTTCTCATTATTGCCACTAGGGTGGAAAACCTAATATGACTAAAGTTCTACTAGCTACTATTTGAACCATCTGCCCCAACGAAGTTGAATATTTTTTAAAAACGTGAAGGTTCTAAATTTCTCAGCACTTAGGACTTTATACTCTCTTTATAGTGTCCCTCTTTTACAACACATCACGTTAACAAAACAAGTACAAGTCATTATCTACTTCTTCCAGCTTTCTTTGATTCTTGAACTGTAGTTTCTCATTATTGCCAGCTTCAACTAGCTCATATTTAGACCCTAGCCCATATTTGAACCATCTCCTCCAGTCGTAATTTTAAATAGTTAAAAAAATATTGTTATCATGAGTCAAACTGACCTTCATAGAATTGTCGAATGGGTTGAGAGTTTCTGCCTGTGGACATAAAGCAAAATGTAGTAGTGCCGTTATCATTTTACATTCATAAAAGCACGATTAAGCTGCATCATAAATGAAAGCATACATAATTTAACAGATTTGATATAAAATGAAAAGGAGACAATATTTAAAGAATAAGTGCAGTAAGGGAAAAAAAACATAAGTACAACGTACCCTCGTCAAACCGTTCTCTTCTGACTTGAAGGTACAATCACGGTTGATGACAATAATGGAAAAGAAATGAAAAAATGCGTGTTAATACAGAAGCACACCAATACACGTGTACGATGTAAAATGAGAAAGCTGCATTTTGTTAAAATAACAACACTTGTGTAATTATAAGAACAAGACGTTTCAATTAAACACAATGTCCATCAATTTATACCTCCTGAAGTACACGATTCAATTTCAGGAGCACTGTTTTTATAGAAACAATGTCCTGAAACATGTGCTGGTACGTATCACGATCGATTCGCAGGCTTCCATCATTTCCAGTATCCAAACTCGGGGAGTGGAGCTGAAACGAAACAGCATTACATTTAAGGTCCACGCTTTAATTATACGTATCTGTATATTTTATTAAGTAATGTAAAAAGTATTCGAACCAAGATATATTCGTAATTCAAGATACAAATATAAAATATACAATTTATTTGTTTCTATTTCCTTTTCATTTGTTAAGCCATGAATATTACGTATATTATTACTTAATCAAATCTCATTATTATTAATATCATTATTAGTCAATATTCTTAGTTTTATCAATTTCGTAAGCGTGATCCGACATAAAATACATGCATTGAGTCGTATTCCGTAATAAGTTTTATTACTATTCATTGTTTAAGCGCCTCACGGCTACGTACAAATTTTGCAATAAAGAATTTTTAAAAATCTCACTCGAAATTTTGACCCAACAAAGTGGAAAGAAGATATATTTTGGACGCGCACTTAGTAACAAAATTATAAATGTTTTGAAAACGTTTCGGTGCTGGCTATAAAAATATGCAATGAAAAACATCTGATAATTTACATTGTGAAAATTTCAGTTAAAAATTTGAAAGACAGTTATAATGAAAGATGTTCGTGAAAAATAGTAACATTTGATAAGCTACTTACGTTTCTTGGTGTTCTCAAGGGACTGGAAAACGTTCGATTCCGAGTGCTGTCAGAGGAACGGGGTGAATCAGTTACGGATCTAGTTCGCCATATCTTTGTCGTTTTATCAGACTCGTTTCTGAAACATAACAATGAACAGAAATATAATAACTTTAGAATAATTAATTATCCCAATCTTAGCTATAATGCAATTTTATACAGGGTGTTCGACTACTGCATTTAAATACTTTAAGGGGTGATTGCTGACGCAATTCTGAACAACTTTTTCCTTTGCCAAAATGGTGGTTAAAGCTTCGTTTTTGAATGATTCACGAAAAACGCTGACCAATCAGAGCGCGTGTAGAGCGCACGCTTAGTCGAGAAGGCGTTCAAGGCTGTAGTTGAGCGTATCACGATCTTTTCTCGGCTGAGCACGCGCTATACACGCGCTCTGATTGGTCGGCGTTTTTCGTCAATCATTCAAAAACGAAGCTTTAACACCGTTTTAGCAAAGGTAAAAGTTGTTCAAAATTGCCTCAGCAATCGCTCCTTAAAATACTGACATGCAGTAGCAGAACACGCTGTATACGGACAACATTGCTTAACACGTTGCACATCTTTTTCAAAGAAGGGGAGAATGTTTCATAATATGTTGTTCTTCTTAGTCAATAATAATCTTAATCGATTAAAAGCGTAAGAATTATTACTATACAGTTTAATAATTGAATAGAGTCATTTACAGTTGGTATTACAATTATACGTATAAACTGTTAGCAAGAATGATTTGAATGATTTGATTGTAGTATATACTTAACATTATAATACTAATGATCTAATTCGTCTGAATTCATGGAGTTGTACATAAAACGAATCTAAATAGTGCAAACGGCTGTATATAATAAATATCTAAGTAGCGTAAATACTTGTGTATGAAATATGTCTAAACAGCGCAAATAATTGTAACTAAAAAGTATGTGAATGGTGTAAATAGTTGCGAAAAAGAAAATGTAAACAGTGCAAGTACAGAAACAAATAATTTTGAACACAGCGATGGTTCCCCATCTTGCCCCGGGTACGGGGCATCGGAACCATTTTCAAAATTATTTTCCCATGTTTTTTTATAGTTAAAATAGAACATTTGTTTCGCTTAAGTTTAAAAGTATTTTTTAAAAGTACATAATCAAAAAATTTAATGTTTTATAGCCATTTTTGCTTAGCCCCCCCCCCCATTTTACTCCTCCCCTTCCCCTATAATTGATCACTATTCGAGAAAAAAGAAAAACGAAACCACCTTCCAGTTTGAATCGTGACGCGTGCTTCCCCCGAAGGGTTAACGATATTAATCGGACTGCTCGTAACTCTTCGTTGCCTTGGCGCCGGCGACCCAACAGTCGGCGTTGAACTCTCCGAAGACAAACCGGAATCACGACAATCGTCGCCTTTTCGACTCGACGCGAGCACATTTTCGTTTTCAACGTTCGCAACGACACCCGCGGCACGAGATCTTCCGGTTAAAACTGTTCGCTTTTTCGCCCCCCTCGACACCTCGGATGTCGTGGAAGCCATTGCACTTGATCAACCACTTCGAGTAGCAGTTGAAAATGTTGCTTTCCATGGATTTCAGTCTCTTACTTATTTCTTTATTTATTAAGAGGATGGAATAGGACGGATTGCTAAACGTGTCGTAGATCTGGCAAATGATTTGCATGCTTGGATGGTTGAACTTTTATTTGGATAAAGATGGCAGCGAACAGATGCGGTGTGAGTTGTGCACTTGTTCTGCATGAGGTGATTATAGAGAAATTGAATGTATGCAAAATTAAAGATTTTCGATATTGCGCGACAGACATAGGAAGACACTACAAAATATCTGCATTATAAACATAGATGTTCTGGAAATTGACATCAATAGCTACCAGAGGGATTAACAATTATAAACAGTACTGATTTTCATACTTTGGATAAAAACTTGAAATACGATTCGCAAATATTTTATTACTGGAATATCTTAAGGAGTTATTAACTCGACCACTTTGAGATAGTACAGGGACATTTTGGAAATTATTACAAAAATTGAAATCGGAAACTATCAATGGAATTAACAACAATAAACAATACTAATTTTCGTATTTTAGTTAGAAGCTTGAACTAGATTGGCAGCTTCTATTTTATTGCTGGAATATCTTCAAGTATCAGTAACTCAATCACTCTGAGAGAGTAAACTAACTTTCTGGAAATTATTACAAAATTTTAGTTGAATCTCTGGCCTATAAAACTATAAAAACAATCCAATCAATAAACCAGTATCTACGCCCTCAAAGAATGTAATTATGAAAAATCCCAAACCATCTCCAAACACAGGGCACCTTTCCAATCGCATTATAAAATCAAGAATCAGGAACCAATAAAGAAATGAATAAAAAGACAATCACTGGCCTATCAAACTATAAAAACAGTTCAATCAACCAGTGTTTATGACCTCAAAAAGTGTAATTATATCAAGCAATGATAAACCACCCCTAATGTCAGTCCACGTTTCCAACCGCATTGCAGAATCAACGATCAGAAACTAATCAAAAATTTAAAAAACGGTCACTGGCCTATCAAACAATCAAAACAATCCAATCAACCAGTGTCTATGTCCTAAAAAAAATGTAATTGTATCAAACAACTTCAAACCACCCCCAAATGCAGTCCATGTTTTCAACCGCATTGCAAAATCAGCGATCAGAGATCAATAAAAAGATTAAGAAAGCAAGCACTGTACTATACAAGTACAGAAATATTCAAATCAGTGTCGATGTCTGCCAACAAAATACAATATGTATTATGGACCGTTTATTTTGAAAGTGGTGTAAGTCCATCCACGATCCTGAAAAAAGGTATTGGTTTAGTTAATTGTTAAGAAGACTATTTATAAAATAAATTTACATATATTTAAACACATAGAAACGTGGAAAAAATAAATAGACCTCATCTGAATTTTTGAATCGATGCAAACGCAAACATTCCAATGTCCCGAAACAAAAGGAAGTGGACTTACACCGCTTTCAGAATAAACGGTCCATATATGTATGTATGTATGTAGACTGGTGCATATGAAGTATTGTTTTCATAATATGAAACCTTAACCACACACGTTATTATTAAAACATCGCACGCTTAATCAAAGTGATCACTAATTACATGATTCTACACATTCTTTTCCAATGATTAATTTTGAAAATCCGAGATTTATAATGTAACAGTCACTTCTAATATTTAATAATTCTCCAAATGTTGCACCTGTGCTTCCTTCACTGCAAAATATTACAATTCTCCCGCGACAAATATAGTCATATGTTTAACAAGAATCAAATCTGTAGGGAATAGGAAGCACGTGGAAAAATCTCGTAGGTGTTGAGTTATCCTGCAACAAGATTGATCTCTGTTTACCAACGTGGATAGTTTTTTCATTGAGTTCACACACATTTCTTCTATTTGTTGAAAAAAAAGAATCTCTGCAGCAATTGTGCAGCAAGGTGGTAGAAAATGTTGGTAAAGGGTTTTTTTTCCGGTTGCCCATCAAAGTTCAGAGAAACGACATTTCATATTATGCACCGATCTAATACTTATCACGCTACCAAATCTGGAACAACGGTCGAGAGAAGTAGACTCAGGGGTGCGTGGGAGACGGGCGACAGGAAAGGGTAGATCCATCAAAAAGTAATCGGTGTCACGAAGAGAAGGCTGTCGCGCGTGCACGAAACATGAGTCCGCGGCACGAACACAATCGGTCCCGGCACAGATTAAAATTCTAATTCATTCGGTCCCCTCTGCCGTTTGCGCAATGCGGCGCCCTTGGTGTTCGTTGCCGGCGAACACCGGCGAACCTCGGCCCCGCCATTGCCGCGAAATCCGGAGAACGTGCCGGGAAACGCACGTGGCAACAGGAAGATTCGTTTACTACAATATTGGTCCTCCGCGGGCCGATGTGCGGATCGCGAATGGGTTAACCGGAGTTCTACGTTCTCCGGAGTGAGCTTCGCGAGCCGGCACAACATCCTCGCGACCCGCGTCTTTGCACCTGCGCGAACTGGATTACGGCGTTTCGTTCGATATCGCGAGAGGAATTGCGCCAAAGCGGCGCGGGGCTACGGTGGTGGCGGCGGGCAAATGAAAAGGGTGAAACTCACTCGAGACATCGGGGAGATCAGTTGCACCGACGGTGGAAGCGATATAATGATGTCGTGAAATTGATCAGGCGTTTAGAGGAAGTGGCCTAAATATAGGCTACCATTTTTGTTTCAGCCATTATTGTCAAACTAGTTGGATATTTCAAATGTAACACTACAGCATATAGCGAACATCAACCACTTGTTTGCTATACAATATGATGTTCGAGTAACCTGAACAAAGATCGAGTTTGTTATAAATTATGTGTTTCAAATAGAAGGGAGAATACTCGTGTTTAAAAGTGTCGTCTAAATATGGGCTACCCTTGGAATAATCTGAAAGAAAAGTAAAAACTACATAATGTTGGACTGGAATATTTTAAAAAATGCCCCAAATGCTGCTGAGAAGTGTTAAATACTGATAGTTCATTTACAACAATTAAAAACGTAGATATACAGGGTGTAACGTAAAAGGTGTAGGAGCCGGAAATGGGGGATTCCTGAGGCGAAACTGAACAACATTTTCCTTTGCCAAAATGTCGGCTGAGGCTTTGTTTTTGAATTGTTAACGAAAAACACTGGCCATTCAGAGCGCGCGTAGAGCCCGCGCTCAGGGACGGTCCACGGCGCATCGTGCTAGGTAGCGACGTTCGACCGGCGCCCCGAATAGTACGCGCCGGTATAGCACGAAGCAAAAGTTAACATCGAATTATTCATTATTAATTAAAATATAAATGAAATTAATTTGCCGTTATCAATTGAAGAAAAAAGTATTAGAACGGACTAACTAACGTGTCTATCCAGTACAACGTACGTTAAATTTTAAACAATTCGCCAACAACTAAAATTAGACTTACCCGTTTCTCCAAAAATGAACCTGCTTCGACGAAAATAGGTCACTGTGTCATCCTACCGATCCTGACCATTGCAAGTAGGTATCCCGTAGTGCAAGACAGCTGATGTTACGGCCAGGTCAGCGAACTCACTTTATTTGACAAAACCTACTACCTGCATGGCAACTATCACTGGGTTATTCTACCGATCCTGGCCACTCGAAGAACAAACACATGGTGCACAAGAGCCGATGTCTCGGTTGGAACAGTGAAAGAACTTCGTTACACAAAATCTCCATCATTGCACGATCACTGTCACTTTGCTCTTCAAGATTTGAATTTACGAAATAAGTTGTTCCCACGTATGAATAATTGGTTGCCCCGAAAGGGGCCGATTGTTTTTAGCTATGAAGGGGCTGGATACAGCGCTGCTACTACCGAATACTCTTTTCCACGTTCGGCAATTTCGTTGTCTTGTTCCCGAGCAAGTAGTAATTGACAAGCTTTGCGTTTTAGAAGTTAACTCTTATTTTGTTCAAAGTAAAAACAGCAATTGCAGTACCGGAGAGATCTTTACTGCTGGGCATTCGGACTAATTCTGTCTTGAGAAATTGTGACGCGCTTTGCAACGGTGGACAAGGGGCTGTTCGAAGAATGTTATAAGGGAGAGTTACGGGTCGTCGCGGGGAGCGCGCTTTATGGTGAAAAGGCCCTTGAGGCCCACGTGCTGGCCAGCAGAGTTTTTCGGTTCCCAGGAACCACGGCCGTGGCGAATTTAATGAAGACACTTTCTAGTCGCTGGGAAAGCGCTGCGGACAGTTCAAGACACTGTTAGATGTCTTTTACTACATCCTTTGTAATGCTATACCTTTTCCGGCGACTGGAAAATGTCTTCGCTAAGTTCATCACGGCCGAGTTTCCTGGGAACCGAAAAACTCTGCTGGCCAGCACGTGGGCCTCAAGGGCTTTTTCACCATAAAGCGCGCTCCCCGCGACGACCCGTAACTCTCCCTTATAACATTCTTCGAACAGCCCCTTGTCCACCGTTGCAAAGCGCGTCACAATTTCTCAAGACAGAATTAGTCCGAATGCCCAGCAGTAAAGATCTCTCCGGTACTGCAATTGCTGTTTTTACTTTGAACAAAATAAGAGTTAACTTCTAAAACGCAAAGCTTGTCAATTACTACTTGCTCGGGAACAAGACAACGAAATTGCCGAACGTGGAAAAGAGTATTCGGTAGTAGCAGCGGCTGTATCCAGCCCCTTCATAGTTAAAAACAATCGGTCCCTTTCGGGGCAACCAATTATTCATACGTGGGAACAACTTATTTCGTAAATTCAAATCTTGAAGAGCAAAGTGACAGTGATCGTGCAATGATGGAGATTTTGTGTAACGAAGTTCTTTCACTGTTCCAACCGAGACATCGGCTCTTGTGCACCATGTGTTTGTTCTTCGAGTGGCCAGGATCGGTAGAATAACCCAGTGATAGTTGCCATGCAGGTAGTAGGTTTTGTCAAATAAAGTGAGTTCGCTGACCTGGCCGTAACATCAGCTGTCTTGCACTACGGGATACCTACTTGCAATGGTCAGGATCGGTAGGATGACACAGTGACCTATTTTCGTCGAAGCAGGTTCATTTTTGGAGAAACGGGTAAGTCTAATTTTAGTTGTTGGCGAATTGTTTAAAATTTAACGTACGTTGTACTGGATAGACACGTTAGTTAGTCCGTTCTAATACTTTTTTCTTCAATTGATAACGGCAAATTAATTTCATTTATATTTTAATTAATAATGAATAATTCGATGTTAACTTTTGCTTCGTGCTATACCGGCGCGTACTATTCGGGGCGCCGGTCGAACGTCGCTACCTAGCACGATGCGCCGTGGACCGTCCCTGAGCGCGGGCTCTACGCGCGCTCTGAATGGCCAGTGTTTTTCGTTAACAATTCAAAAACAAAGCCTCAGCCGACATTTTGGCAAAGGAAAATGTTGTTCAGTTTCGCCTCAGGAATCCCCCATTTCCGGCTCCTACACCTTTTACGTTACACCCTGTATGTCTTTTAACACCTGCACAAGCATTTCGTGCCCACAGATAACACTAAGAACCCTACATTCAAAGTTCTTCCTCCAAATCTTCAGAGAAAAGTTCCTTGCAAAATATGCAACACGAATCATCCCCGTCTGGGTACATCCCCTGATGAATTTCACCCTGTAGCCCGTGTTTAGACCACTTGCTCGGGGATGATTAGAGTGCCGTGAGTCATTACCATGCGATTCTATTTATTAAACAATTTATGTTAAAATAAAGCTTACGATGTCTGCAATGCAGTGCTCTTGGCAAATTAACTCTTAGTTCAACAGATTACTGCTAAAATGAAACAAACATCCCTGTGAAATCTTTTACAACGATAAAATAAGTCAAATGACACATTTTACAACAAATCACGTTAACAAAACAAACACAAGATATTATCTGCTTCCCCAATCTTTCTTTGGTTCTTGAACCGCAGTTTCTCATTATTGTCACTTTTAAACTTCAACTAGCCCATGTTTAGACCCTGGCCCATATTCGAAAGATCTTTATGCAGTGTCCTGTTACCGCATGTCAATATTTTAAGGGATGATTGCTGAGGTCATTTTGAACAATGTTTGTCTGTACGAAAATGATGGTTAAGATTTCATTTTTGAATGAGTAACAAAAAACACTGACTAATCAGAGCGCACGCTCACCTAGAGGGCGTTCAAGGCCGCGGTTGACCGTACCACGATCGTCGCTCGGCTGAGCGCGCGCTTTACGCGCCCTCTGATTAGTCAGTGTTTTTCGTTTATAATTCAAAAACGAAACTTCAACCAGCATTTTCGTACAGGAAAACGTTGTGCAGAATCACTTCAGCAATCACCCCTTAAAATATTGACATGCGCTAACAGAACACCCTGTATGTTTAAAGACTAAAAATAACGAATCAAGACCAAAAACATGTTTAGAGCTCCTTAGATCTCCAACAATGTTTCAAGTTCTTTGTTTTGGTCCCTAAATATGTCATTTCTAACGTTTGATTTGCCACCTCGCTACATCACTTCCAACGATAGCGCAACGTGCAATGACTTGAGCATGCCTTTGGTACTTGGAGATACCGAGTCTGCTAATGATAGAATTCATATACATACACCAATTTTCATGGTTTTGGTATCACCATTAATTTCATGCTGTATGTGGAAAGATTTCGTGGAGAAATAGTAAAAATTATTACTTAAAATTACTTTGAGTTGAAAATTTAAGAAAGCTTTAGGTTTCTTAATCTAAGACATGAAGTATACTGTGTTCCATGAAGTAGCAATTTTTGTTCATTCTCTATGCTTGAAGAAGGACTTAAAATACTCATTACTAAATCCCCTGAAGAGTCTGTGTATAAATATAGGTTTTCAAGGCATTTAGATGACACGTGTCACGATGTGTCGAAAACGATGGTTAGAACTAAAAAAATGTGGGGAGTCGGCAGTTTAATATTCAGGGACAATATTAATTGTTGAATGTATAAATGCGTAAATGTAAACAATTCTATGAGCAACTACAGTAAAGATCTCAATTGGGCTGTTATTCGTAGCGAATAAAAAAAAATCACTTAATAAGAAGAAGAGATAATATGATCATCTTTTACATTTCAAAAGAATTACCATCGACGAAATTGTTCAGTTTTGTTCAAGAATTGGCTCTGAAAATATTAAAGTACATATCAACCAAAGATATGCTAATCTGTACTTTGCAAACAGTTTACATTTGTGCAAATAAAATGATTACAATAAAAACGATCATGATTTTCCTCTCTGCACAAGTGCAACTTCCCATAACACATTTTCCCATAACGTTCATCCCACGAGAAAATTGCAAACAATTCGACAAACAAACGATAGCAATTCTTCGTGTGGCTCGCGAAGTAGCTGGCAATGGAGCAAACGATCAATACTTTGGTCTTCTGCTCTTTCGGCCCTTGACTACATTGCGTTTTGGCGTCTGCTCTAGCAATTCTCCTTTCAACCCCATGGCGACGACGATTCTCTCCCCCGGTCGCCACTTCACTGCCAAGTTCGCGAATTTACGTCGTCTCAGCTTTCCCTTCCCGTCGGGGCTGAATGTCCTCGCGGAATGTTAGACGCGTCACGAGTCAATAACCCCGATTTTCGTTGGAATCGATCCGTAAGAATTCGCGAATCACTGATACAGACGTTCCTTTGATTTTTGTATTATTTCCTGCTTGCCAAGCATTCTTGTCACTGTTCACGATTAGTGTAAATACAGCATTTAAATATATTAATTGGAAGTAAGCAATGGTATTTACACCCTGTATATGGTATTTGCGAATTCACTAATGAAGTCGTAAATCAATGTTGATGTATGTAAGTATGTGTGTCCACGCACACTTACATTTTATTTAAACGTTAAATTCTTTAAATTTTAAAGAATATGAAAGTAACATATTGTTTATTTGTTTGATAGAAACAACAGACTTCCACCAAACATATTTTTGTATAGTAATATATATTATTACCACCTCACAAAGTGAAATTAAAATTGAATTAAAGTTAAATTACAATAATGACGGCAAAGTGATGCTTTTTTAGACATTTATTAAGCCCCTTCATATGAATGTTTGTCACTTGAGTAGTTTTACAGCGATACTTCTCTATTTTACAAAATTCTATTTTAGACAATTTTATCGGGCGAAACAGATCTTATTGCCACAAAATTCTTCATTCAACTGCTTTATTCATCCCTCTGTTCCAATAGAATCCCCCGTGACTATCGCGTTAGAGTGCTAATTGAAGGGTCGATACGATTCTGGCAGCAGTCCAAACGAAAAATCGCGAAACACGCATCCGGGAATAGCGAATGATTAGCAATTAATGCCGAGGACTCGATCGATTTCTCGAGAGTGCCGGCTTCGGAAGTCATTCCCTTTTCCGATGTCGAAACTTCGGTCTGCCAATGCCCTTTCCGGCGCAGACGGCTGAAACCGCTGCTGTTGCCAGAAACTTTCGACTCTAGAGGATACGTTCACCGAGCAACAAAAGCACGGCGCACTTCGTTTTACGGCGGCCATTAGCATATCGTGCGTTTCTATCCAACCCTCGACCGTCGAATGGAGAGAGAAACCGTGTACTTTCTATGCTAACCTGCCACTATTCAAGGGGATGAATTTTCACTCTTGAACGACCAGCTGAAGATACGCAATAGAAGATTTTGTTTACAATTTTCACGATGAAAAATTCCTTTTTTCAAAAAACAAAAAATGCATCGCGATGGACCGAAGCTTCTAGATTAAAATGAAAAAAAATATGATCTCGATCGGTTCAATAGTTCCCGAGATAAAAATTCTAAAGCACAGATTGGTAATCCGAAAACGGCCAAAAGTTGTAAAACTCAGAGTCCGTAGTTTTTATACAATTTCGAAAAAAGCTAAATTATAACTTAAGCCCATCCTAGTTTCGTATGAACTACAGTATATTTCGTTTAGAATCAAATTCCTGATGTCGAAGTCAAAGAATGATCGGTTTCGCATGGAATGACGCAAAATATCAAGAGAAGCCTTCAATATCCTTTGGCGAACATGTGTTTCCTTTTAATTTCGGTGTATGCTCACTAGTTCAAGTAAATGACAAACGTGAGCGACTGTGTTTGTCGTCAATGAATGGGAATGTCAGGATCGTTTAATATCGTGGTATTTAATATTAGACATGCTTTATGTACATATTGTAACAACTCGTCCTATTTTTGACATTCGCGATTTTATACGAAGCGTGTTTCAATGTAGCAAAGACTACCTTCGTTTTTTTTAATATGATTGATTCTTATTGAAATCACATTTACGTAAGCATAGCACTAATATTGCGTGCTAAATAATATTGAGGAATAGTCTTGACATTGGTATTTTATCAATACTATTAATATTAATATACATACTTTGTTTTGGTATTAATTTTCAGCACTGATTTTTAATCATTGTATATTGCATCGATCCTTTCGCTTGACAAAGAAATTGGTTACAGTGTACGCGTTTAAATAAATAATCAGGATATTTGCACGATATTTTTGTCCTCAAAAAAGTTATCGTAACATATATATCTAACATTTCGAGAGGATTGTAAAAATGGTAAAGGCATTACAGAGGAGAATGAACCCTATTAAAATTTCACACAGACGTCTGCGCGTTTCACAGCAAGCTGTCAAGGGTGAGTACTGTGATTAAATAGCTTAGCTGAGATTTCTCATTTATTATCCAGCAACTCTTCCGTCTATTAAATTGTCTGGACCACGGATAAATTTCCCCCGTCTATACGTATTATTCAAAAAAGTACACGAGGTATGGGCTGTCATCCTCTGTGATGGGGAAAACTTTTTAACAGATAGATACTATTGACAGGGAGACGGAAAAGGGATGAAAGTATGAAAGACGAATGGGAGGAGTATTTTATCCTCTCTCTGTTAATAGAATCGTCAGTAATGCCCAGCTTTTACACCTTTACATCATTCCAAAAGCGTTGAATTCGTTTAAGCTATTTCACTTTTCAGCTTTTGACATTTTTATCATTAATAAATTTAGAGAATATTACCGTGCATGGGAATATAATCATATCAAACATTAAATTCTTTGTAACTCTTATTCTTGATTATCGAGTATTAATTCATTTAAGACAAACATTCGCCCGTTATTGATCTTTTACTCTCACTTGAATTATTTAATGTTTAAACAATATTGGAGAGTTCAGTCGCAAGGGGGAAAGTTCGTACGTTACACTTTCTGTATCAGTCTCCCTTTTATTGCAAGAAAATTCCTTAAAGGAATGTAAAGTTTGATCTGACTGAAAAAAGCAAAGGTGAGGATTAAAAAAAGAGAGAGAAGAAAGGATAAGGAAAGAGCGTACAGAAAAACTCGGTTGACTATTTAGTAACGCTCTGATTAATGTTGAAACTGTTCTGCTTAACATAAATTAACGTCTTCGCGAAGCTTACTCATTGTATCTTGGGCGTTTCAATTTCGCATTGGTCGATCTAACGGTTCAGAAGAACGCCACTTTCTTCGCCGTTGAAAATGTTAGAAGAATCGTAGAATACACAAATCAATTGTATGGCATATGCGATGATCACTTTAAATGTTTTCATTAGATATGAAAATTTGATCAAGCAGCAGAAACCATAAAACGTGATTATGTTGGCATATCAAGATATAAGCAATAATTTTGTAAAAACTAAAGAATTATACATACTGCCACTTAGCTTGAGAAAAAGATGAAATGATAAAATAATCTGCAATACATTGATGCCTTCAAATTTCCAAAAATTGTATTCGAAATATTAACATTCTACTTCGATAATTATGTCCATAAGTTATTTGTTATTAGGATAATCTACTTTGCCAGTGTTAAACTTTATAAAAAGATGAAATAGTAAAATAATGTGCAATACATTAAAATGCTTAGGAGTTAATACAGAGAAAGTTAATACGTACTAATTCCCAAAAAGTGTACGAAAAACTTTATTAGAAAAATTGATACCCTACTTCGATACTATGTTCATAATTTATTTGTAATTAGGATAATCTACATTGCTAGTATTAAACTTTATAAAAAGATGTAATAATAAAATAATGTGCAGTACATTAATACCTACTAATTTCCAAAAAGTGTACTAAAAACTTTATTAGAAAAACTGATACCCAACTTCCATAATTATGTTCCTAATTTATTTGTAATTAGGATAATCTACTTTGCTAGTATTAAACTTTATAAAAGAATAGAATAATAGAATAACGTGCAATACATTAATATCAACTAATTTCCAAAAATTGTACAAAAAATTTTATTAGAAATACTAATATTCTGCTTCGGTAATAATGTTCATAATTTATTCTTAAACAGAACAGTATATTTTGCTAGTGTTAAACAATTTGTTCTAACTATATAATGTTGCTTTTAATAAGAGGTAAGTTTAAAATCCATGAAGGAGATAGTGCGGCATTATTTGGAGTCCACTATGGACACTACTTATGCATTACAATGATTGAAGTGCAATGAGATATCTTTCATCCTACAATTACCAGAGGCACTCGAGCATTCTATTACTCTTTTGGCATATTACTGTACCAATTCGCAGGCGTTAATCAAAGACGCGATTACTTTGATGCCGTTTCAGTGGCGAGCACAGTTATTTCCACCAGGGTCAGGTTATTTACCCGAGATATTTTAATGCAGAATGCCACGGAGAACTGGACAAAGATACTTTTGCCCAACTGAGGAACAGTGAGTACACACGGAGGCAGTGCAACTGAAGATCATACGTTCAAGACACGCTTTAAACACCCCTTTTTTAAAAGGGAAAAAATGCAACTCTTTACATGTCTTCAAAGGCACTTTTAGTCTTTTTAATCTTAACAAGTCTTAATCAATCTTTTTAATTTTCAAAAAATTTACGGGGTCGTATAGCAAATTAATTTACAATAAGAATTGCTGCACACGTTTACATTTGGAATAAATACTCCCATTAGTTAGAAATCAATATTATTAGTATTAATAAGGTATAGCAGTAATCAGAACTCCAATTAAAGCTTTGAAATATAATATTACTAACCATTGCGATGATATCGATGTTACGAAAAATGGTCGAGTCCTTATTGCACGGATCGAAATAAGTGGAAATGCTTTGGTATATTTTGAAACGCCGTTGGTCAGTCAATTAGACCATGTCCGATTTCTTTATCTTACGTGGACTTTCTTTTACCACTTCTAGCTTCCTGATGTTACCGATTTAAGCAAAACGCGAGCCAGAAAGTAATTAAAAATAAACAATTATCAAGTTTATGCCTTTATAATTAGGGCTTAACTTCTCATAAAAAAATGCTTCTTCATTTGTGCAACTGATTAAATTTTGCGGAATTTTATAATAAAATAGACTAATTGTCCGTTTTGCAAATTGTTTATATGAATGGCTTAAAATAGTAGTGAATCCCCACCGATAAATTAATAAATAAAATAAACTAAATAATAATATCAAAACTAAATAACATTGAACAGAAAGGCATTTTTTAACGATTTTAGATTAACTCTACCTTATCGGGTGTAACTTAAATACAATTTTCTTCATTGAAAACTGTGTCGAATTTATCGAACCCTAATGCGCAGCGGTGCATATCGTAAATGAATCTGACTCACAGCCGTAGCGGTAAGTGCCTCGAAATTGCCTGCAGGAAATCAATAATGAATCTGAATCGAATTTCACCTCGCAATTAAATTTCCTGTGATAATTACCTCGCCGTTTAATGAAGCAGTTTGATGCCCAAATCGAGTCAACAGCTTGGCAAACTAATTGCCAAAGCACACATGAATCTACACATTCTAAGTTCTTCATTTCTGATATCACGAAAGTTGCAAAAGTTAAGTGAATTACAAATTATTTAAAGTTAATTGCTTAAGTAGCTATTCATTGATAATCAATTATTTCATTAAATTATTGCAACAATTTTAACGGTGAAAAGTTTTATTCTCGCATACGTATTTTAATATCTATTCGCCTAATATTTATCGGCTCCAGAACAAAGAATAGTCGAAAGTCCGTTCATACACCAGTGTTTCATCATAGCTACTCCTTTCCCGGATTTCAAGGCAATGCTAATGCAGCTTTATTATATCACGAGACTATGGACCTTTAAGCAAGGACAGAAACGTGTCAGACCGGTTTCGCGGTTAAATGAAAATAATATTCAGTCTCATGATTTAATACACGTACGCGTTGAAATCTTTTCTGCTTAATTGACGATGCAAACTCATCTAAACTGATATACTTTAAGGATTAACTGGAAACTTTATTTTCTTCCAGGTGGGCGTTATAATTTTTAATTACTTTAATCTCTTTCAAAGAAATTAAATAACGTTTGGATTAAATATTGTTATAAAACAAACATTAAGTCGTTGTCCTCAGTGATCACTACTTATTGCAAGCTTATCGTAGCTTTGCGCTCTCATCATGATGATCTAAATGTATCAATGTGTAATTTCAAGGCCGTTCTTGGTATTTCATTATAATTGAAAGTACGTAAATATGTGTTAAATACGAGCTATTATAAATGAATAACTTATCTTCAGATTCTAGTCTTCTCGTTTCTGAATTAATCTATCTACTATTAGACGAAGTGAATTTAGAACAGTTATTTAAGTTTCAGTACATCCATTTAGAGCATCTTTTACAATTAATTAAAGCGATAATAGTAAGGCGTTAAAATAATATAAAAAATGATGGCATTATTACTTTACGCGCGGTTGTGCGTAAATGTTTCCTGTTTTTTTTTCACAGTATTACACGACGGATTATTATGCAAATTCATATTTTTGAGAATACATTTTAAAAAAAGTGGAACTTCGATAGAAAATTATTTCACCTACCCAGGTATCATAAAAAGGCCCGTAATTTGGATATTTTGCACGTTTTTTCGTATTACATTGCACCCTTAAATTTGCTATAAACCCATCAGAATCCGCAGTGTACGCATTGTTAAAAGTAGCGTCCGCGTGTCCAGTTACTAGCAACTACAGTAAAAGTGGCTAATCCTTTTGAAACGCAATAAGAATTATCTGTTAAACAAGATTTCTCACGTGTACATCGTCGACGAACAAAATTACAGCCATTGCAGGTGATTTTTACCATTTTTGTTTATCTCGCAACGCTATTGTGTGAATCGTGAAGTTTCTCTTATTATACAGTGCAATGGTAACTTCATAATGACCAGGCGTTGTTACGTATGTACGTATGTATGTAACTTTCAAACCGTACGAAACGAATACAAGACTATTAGCGTATGTACAGGGTGTAAATGAATTATAGGTGGCGACCACCACAGTGTGATTCTACACCTTCGGATCGGTGGACATTAGTGAAAAAGATTCCGTGCAAAATTGTCCTTGACCTCGAAAACTAAGGTCAAAATATTTTCTTGTCCTGTCGGATTCTACTTACCATGAGGGCAAAAAGTGTCAAAGGAACCATGGGTCGCAACTCAACCGTTTTTTCGTAATAAATAATGTTAATATTTTGCATTGGTCAGCACGGGTTAGAGCAGGAGAATTAAAGAGAGAGAGAGAGAGAGCGATGATTTTGCGCGACGCTCGGTTACGAGGGCGACGGCCGACGCGACGCTAGATCGGCCCGTGTGTTGCGAAGGGCCGCAAGACCTCACACCATAGCGCCCTCTCTTTCATTCTCTCGCTCTAACCCGTGCTGACCAATGCAAAATATTAACATCATTCATTGCAAGAAAACGGTTGAGTTGCGACCCCATGGTTCCTTTGACACTTTTTACCCTCGTGATAAGTAGAATACGATAGGACAAGAAAAAATGTTGACCTTAATTTTCGAGGTCAAGGACAATTTTTCACGGGCTATTTTTCACAAATGTCAATCGATCCGAAGGTGTAGAATCACGCTGCGGTCGTTGTTACATATAATTTCTTTACACCCTGTACATGATACACTGCAACTATTTACCCGTTCGTCGTAGGAAGATTCTGTTGGCGTGGATTGATTCTCTCGTTGTTCTTGCTCACGGACGGCTCCTTCATTGTCTCTTCTCTAGCCGCAACCCTTCTTCAATAACTACCCTCCGCAAAGTCTTCTAATTCCAAATCCTTATCGTGGCTATACGACGAGAACACAGGAAATTACCCCTTTTCTACACAGTACGAGGTGTTTGCATTTCCTTTCGAATGTTCCCACAAGAGTAACAGCACTTTAACCACCGACACACCACTCGGCTTAACGATGTTCTTCCCTTAACGAGCACCAAACGGCGCGTACACCCTGCTAATTTAGCAAGCTCTCAGGCGAGCATCGTGGCGAATTACACGATCCAATGTGGAGAACGCCGTGGAATTTTTTTTCTTTATTCCATTTCACAGCTGAGTTGGAACTGTTTTGATCCGCGTTGCAGCGATTCTCGAGATGCCGTGTAGATTCGTCTCGCTTTTTCCTCACGATTTCCTGCCGTCGGTGCTGCCCCTATTTTGGGTCCTCCTCCTTCCGTTCCAGTGATTTCCTCTTCCTCTTTGCCGCAAGGTACTTATTTATTTTTTCGGTTTTCAACTCGCTACCGGGGTGACGAAACGACCGACGAAGAGCGATTCGCGAACTCGATTACCGCTCTCTTTGCGCCGCGAGTTCTACGCTGCGGTTCCTTTTTAAATGGCTGTTAGTCTCGGTACGCTTTGAACGAGTCTACGGAAGTAAGAGTGCTTGGCGTGGAAATGTGGCTACTCGCGAAATCCTTCCGAGTCTAAGCCTTTCATTGCACGGGCTGCACACACATTCACTGTTTATCTGCCCCTTCTTATCCTTTACTTTTGCAAATTCGTTGTGCGAAAATGCTTCGCTGTTGCCGATGTTCCTCGGTGCAAGAAACCCCTAGTGCAATGAGCGGGGTGTGAGTTCTTGTGTGGCACTTGCAGATCTAACACTCGTATGAATTCAGAGGCCTTAGAGAGTGCAAAAATTGCTATGATTATTGTAAAAATTTGCTGGCTTTTATTGGACATGAAGGATTGTACTGTTACGTTTATAGGAAAATAAAGGACAGTATTTGCTGAATATCGTTTTGGGACCGCAGTTTGAAACTTGACAATTGAAACAGAGATTTCTTTTTGAATGAGTGATTATTTCAAAGCAGTGTAGACTGAAATTTTAATTAAACCGCGCAGGGAACGTTTGTTTGCATGTAGATAAGTTAAATAAGCAAGGTTTCGAACTGCTAAAACTTTCCTTTTAAATGTAACTTGAGGCATTTCTCACAAATAAAACACGCATCAGCGTTAATGCACTGTACAGGAATTTTTTTACACAGTAATTTATCATAAGATATCGTGATAACAGCGCGATCACCGGAGTATTAGGAAAAGCATGAAATCAGATTTCACCTGTTGAAAAGAACTTCATACATTATTCAACGAATGTTTCTATTTCATTTCTAATTTTCGTTTCACTTCGACGTAATCAAAATTGAAGCAACTACTAAAACAGTCGGTGTTTAACAACTAAATCCTAAACTTTACCAGTATGGAATATTCTTAGAATATTTAAACTAAACTTTCCAAGATATGCACATCTTTAAAACTTTTTTATATTGATATTAATACACCATACATTAATACCTATTAATTATTATTATTAGCTATAAAAATCACAAAAATGGACATTTAGAATCAATGCCACTAAAATTTTAAAAAGTGCAATCTGGAGACAGTGTATATCCCTCTTGCTAGAGGAACGTGGGGTAAAACCGAATGTATCTTTCCTGCTAGCAAAAAATTCAATGGCAAAGACAAATTTGGACACCGCCAGAAATATTCATTGGACCTTACAGAATCAGAAAATGCGAGTCGTTTTTTGATAAAATTGTTTCGCTGATGCATAAATAAGATTTCCGGGATGTATGCAATTTTATTTAACCCTATACGTGTGGGTAAAACCGAGTACTTATTTAAAAAAATACCTACAATATAATACAATGAGAAAACCTTTGTTTCCATTATCTCAAAATTAGCAAAGAGAGTTATTTTAAATGATATTCACACCTACTAACTTATTTTACATTATACTAATCTAGTTTAATTTATCTGAATTGTACAAAAACAGTTTTGGCTCATTTAGTTTACTAGTTCATTTCACCTTCCATATAAATTTATTTTACTTTATTTACCAAGGAAAAATGACAAATGCCTAGTTGTCCTCCTCGGGACATGTGCCGATTTCATGTACCCGATTTTGCTCCGAATGAGGTAATTTATTAAACATTAAATATCTGCACTTCAACGTGCAATAAAAAATCGGCTAAAACGCCAAAATACTGTGCAAAGGCTGCAGAATACAACTCAGTAATAATCATAATAGGTCCTTTAAGTCCAAGTCGTAAAAGGAAGTCGGTTCACTGACACGACACTGAAATTTTTCAACTTGAAATTTGTAAACTCTTCTGGAAGAAAAACTACAACATTCTCTGCTCTGCGATTACACATGGACTGCATATGGCAGCTCCTATCTTAGAAAAACAATTGTACCCGGTTTTATCCCACATTCTCCTACAGCAATCACAAAAACTACAACATTATATTAAAACAAAAATGTACCAGTTTCAAAAGAGAACAAATTATTAATACTTGAATTATTAAATCGCTATCAGAATAGTCATTTCGATGAAGCAAGGTATTTTTCAATGTCAGTTCCGGTTGAAAAAATCTAATTCAGATTTTGGAATGCAGCCTTTATTAGTTTCGTACATAAATACATCTCATCAATACAATTGCAACAGCTATTACGAAATTAAATATCTCTTCAACCAAATAGAACAACCCTTAACCATCAACGTTCAGTGAGGATTAAAAATATATAACAAATACGATTTTTTTACTGACTTTTAGACGAGTATTCGGTATTCAAGTATATAATAATTTACACATCGAACGAATTAATGTTAGCCACAAAGTCAAACGATTATACCACCTTCATAATTTATATTTGTGTTTTCTACGTAATTTAATCAACTAAGCATTACACGACTAGACGAATTTTCGTGGATTATAATTTGGACCGCGATTTCTTTTTTGTATTACCGTTAGATTTAAAGCTACCACTAAAATTAGGTGTTCAATTAAAAGCTGAATATTATCGTTTCTCTTCAAGTTAAATTATGTCAGCACCTTCCTGGTGGCGTTTGTATTATCAATGCTTTTGCAGGTATGCATTCTCGCGTGTCCTTTCAAACGAATAGTGCCACGAAGCGGATTTACTTACATAAAACTATATTACTTATCGTCTTAGTATCTCATCGAATAAATTAAGTTAAATAGATTGGTAGCTAATATAAGCCATTTGTATTGCACGTATTACATACATACGCGGACAATAATAATTCTTGATTAATTTCTGAGTACCAGTAAACTATAATCATATCGTATAATATCATTTATTGCAATATATACTTTTTATATTTTTATATGGATTATCAAGATTATTTCTGATTAATAGTGATATTGCGAAAGGTGTCTTTCCACCAAAGGTGTCTTGTCACGTTACACTTGTGACTAAAAGAATCCGATAGGATAGATAGATCTATAGATACAAATGTATAAAAAAAAATAAAATTGTACAACACATAAAGTTTAGGGAATTATTATACAATTCACTCCCAGTAAATACCGAACAATACAAAGAAAATTTTGCTAGCAATTTGTAGGCTGACACCATGCTTCAATGTCCTGCGTGTAATTTACAATTAAGCCATAATTAAGAAAGGAACAATGGAAATAACGTAGATACAATACAGTCTGCGCGATTCACTTTGCAATTAAAAATATATGCGAGTAACGCATTTGGAAAAACTCGTAATTAATCATTATAGTTTTCATTTGGCAAGCCTAACGTTTCTAGAAAAAAAATCAATGAAATTTCGCACTGTGGCAAATATATGTAAAGAGAAAGAGAAATGAGCAAAAGTAGTTCCGTGCGAAATCGTGGGAAATGTATCATATGTGGCTGGGTATAAAACAGCGAAAAATTTCGTACACCAAAGAAAATTATACGGTAAGCCCCGCAAAGAAGGAACTGGTTTCGCCTTCAAAACAAGAAAATCGCTATCCCCACTTCTTTGTTTGAAGCCGCCACGCTGAGCGCGAAATCGGAGAACGAGAGAGAGAGAGAGAGAGAGAGAGAGAGAGAGAGGCGTGAAGTCGTAAATCTTTAGGGTCGAGTGAACATTGACGTTTTTTAGTAAAAGGATAGAATATGTAATGCTTCCTCACTTCCTACCGTGTTGTGTACGTGAGAATTGTTGTATGTGTCGCGGCTGTTTCCTCACATCTGATAACTCGATTTCCCCAATCATTAAAATAATTGTCAAGGAATAAGAGCGTGTGTGACACGGAATTAGTGAATAGGTGCGTGCATCATTCATACGATTCTACCTGCTCCGGAATCGCATAGCGTTAAAATGAGAGGGCATGTCATATTCTATCCTCTAAAGCATAACATTTCACCTCGACGGAAGCCTTTATGATTGGCCGAAATCTAGAGCCCCTCGCTCGTGAACCGTGTTCGCTCACGGCTCCATCGAAATCAAGATCATGCCGAATAGTCGACTCCTTCGTTGCAAGGAACTGGCCGGGCCCGAGACAGCCCTTTCTTTGCGGGGCTTACTGTATTCCTTGAATTACCGAAGAGGAGAAGAAAGGTTCACGATATGGATTACGTACGCGATGAATCATAAATGCAGCCTGCATCGACACCATATGGGTGCGAGGGTTCAGCCCATGGAACTTCACGCTCCTTTTGTCAGTTTGTTCAAGCACGACCCTTCCTTGTTTCTGTAACGCGACCCTTAGTCACCCCATAAAGTTGTGGCACACGCTGAAAGGGGCAGCATGTATGATTCACGAGTCGCACGACACAGCAATTTACTCCGTTCATTGTGAATTTTGTTCGACAGAAGCTTACGAGGCACTTGGCAGCGCATCCCTACGAAATCTCATATGAATGAGCAGTACCGTGGGATAATTCATGCATTTAAGGTTCGGGCGTGTAATCTCCGGCGATTATTCCTCGACGTTTGTAAATTTCTGAATGGGATTACGTATTTCGAAATGTACTCCAGGTATTGTGTTTTTATTCCTAATGGATACTTTTTTTTTTATTATAAAACTATGCACACTATAGAATAATGCTACGAGGTCTCTAGCAGTGTTCGAAGTTTAAATTACTTTAAATGCATCCATTGCGAGTCTATGAGTAAAGAGTTAAATTAACTACAGCATAGACTAACGCTAAACTTGAGCACACATCAGTATGTATCCTCTCGAGGTACACTGACTGAGAGCTGGAGGTTGAATTCAGTATGTTACACTTGGAGTGAATGTGTGAGTGTATGGTGACCGTAAGGAAACCCCTTCAGGAATACTCGCGTTCATCGGCTACGTAATAGGGTTGTCGTCAACCAACCCCGGAAGCATTAAGCTTAACTTATGGTAATAGGAGCACTCTTACAGGGAGAGACGATTATTTGAGTTCATCTGATCGCTATCGAGTTCGAATTAAAAGCATCTTGGACGCACAGAGCTGGAGTTTTCCCTTTAACGAAGGGGAATGTCGAAGCTCCCTATTTCAATGGAAGAACTAGATAATAGATTCTTGTGTAGCCCTAGGACCTATGGATAGAATCGACGGGAACTGTTCTGGTAGATATTACATGGCCAATGAGAACTAAAAAGAAGTGTTTAAACATAAAAATGCGAAACAAAAGTTTGAATGACATATTAAACTGACAATTACTGAACTGAGAATTAGACTGACTTAAACTGCATGCTTTTTTTTTTTAAGGCTTTGAGAAGTTAGTAAGCGATGTAAAAAATGATCCAAGAATTTGCGGTATTTGTGCACATCATTTTTAAATGTATAGATTCACAATTATAATACACAAACTGACAAATTACTGAACTAAGAATTAGACTGACTTAAACTGCATCTCTTTCGCCTTTTTTTGATAGGCTTTGATAAGTTAGTAACAAAGTAAAAAATGCTCCGAGATTTTGAAGTATTAGTGTACATAATCTTTAAATGTATAGATTCACAATTATAATATACAAACTGACAAATTATTGAACTAAGAATTAGACTGACTTAAACTGCATCTCTTTCGCCTTTATTTTTTGATAGGCTTTGATAAGTTAGTAACAAAGTAAAAAAATGCTCGAAGAATTTGCAGTATTAGCGCACATGATCTTTAAATGTATAAATTCACAATTATTATATAGAAACTCACAAATTACTGAATTGAGAATTAGACTGACTTAAACTGCATCTCTTTCCCTTTTTTTAAAGGCCTTGATAAGTCTGTGATTGAAGTAAAAAATGCTCGAAGAATTTACGGTTTTGGTGAACATGATCTTTGAATGTATAAATTCATCAGTTTACTCCCGAGCTTTATTAAAGAAAATATTCAAAAGCATTAAGTAAAAAGTGCTCTAAGGTTTCGCAGTTTTAGTGCACGCGATCTTTGAATGTATAAATCAAATGTACACAATATAATTAAATAGACAGCCGGAAGCCTGAGGCCATATACTTCAACCCTTCAGAGGGTTCAAACGTATCAAGTTAGTCTATTGGAAGCATTTTGTTACTTCTGGTGGAGGTACGCCACTTCACCAAGGCGATGTCCGCGTCAACTTTTAACTAGTTGCAATAAATCAATTAGGTTTATAACTCTCAGTTGTTCAGTAATACCAATGCATTGAAACTTCACAATGAAGGGAGGATACATAACAATTTATATGTATCTACATTTTATAATAAGAAGACTAACTTCTACTATTGCAAATTGTGTTTTCGACGAGGAAGATTTAAGAACATTTGCGTTTGGAATTATTAAATATACATATTACTTTATGTACATCTAATGGAATAAAAATATCTGAAGTATAAAAAAATATATCTATAATGCAGAAGGATTGGAATTCAAAGCATTTACCGATAAATACGGATTTTATAAATATAAAATAATATTGCACACTATCACAATGACTACTCTAATTTACGAATCGAAACGATCCTCAAGGAAAATCTACCACCGTAACACCAACGCACGAAGAAGATAAAAAAGAATGAAAATTTGGCCGGTACCTATGAGTCATTGTACCTGTATAACAATAAAAGTGTCCCCCATGGGTAATAATAGTTCGCGCGCAAAATAAGGGGAACCCAAATCGCAGTGGACACAAAGCAAATGAAAAGAAGCGATCGTGCGGCAATATCCTTCTTAGAACATACTTTGTTTTCATGGAAGAATACAAAAGGTAGAATGAATGGCAAAGAAGAGCAATGCAGCTGAAGACCAACGATTATTCTTTCGGAATAAATCCTTTGTACCTAAGTACCGCGTTATAGCTTCGTTAAATAATACCTTTGAAGGGGATAATCGTCACGTTTATGCAGGGTGTCTCCTAACTGGTGGTTCAACCGGGCAGAGGGTGGAAAAATAAGTCGGAAATATAGAATTAACAACATAGAACAGAATTATACTTGTTATACGAAGCTGAAGAATTTTCATAATAGAGATTAGCTGTATTATTTCCGAAACGGTCCAAAATACTTAGCACTGTGTTGCAAACAATTCCGCTCTCCCTATTAGATTTGTGTAAACAAACAAAGTTGAACAAATTGGTCTTATACAAAAGCTGAAGAATTTTCGTAATAAGGATTGGCTTTGTTATTTCAGAAACGGTCCAAAATGTTTACCATTGTGTTGCGAACGATTCCGCTCTCCCTGCTAAATTTGTATAAACAAAGCTAAACAAATTGGTATTATATAAAGCTAAAGAATTTTCGTGTACGACAACCTTGATTATTTCAAAAAATGTTCATCATGGTGTTGAAAGCATAATTCTACTCTCCCTACTAGATTTGTATAAACATTTTCTACTGTATTCTTTTCTACTTTACCCCATCAAATTCTGGAGCATATTTTTGTTTTAATTGCTAAGTGCACGCGGGCCAAGTAAATGCTTAAAATCGAATTTTAATTTTCTCGGAAAATTATATTCTCGACTTACTTCTTCCCATAGAATCACCCTATGCCCAATTATGCTATCGGATACAGGGCAGACTGTACACGCATAGCCTACCGTAATGATAATTGTTCCAGGTAATAAATAACACTGAAAAATCGTGTGGCAATACGACACCGCGTAACTACGTATTTCTAGTTTATGCATCTACGTATATCGATTAAGCGACGATTCGTTTGGATCAACTAGCAGACTAGGAAACGCACACTGACAAAGGACAATACGTCGAACCGAAATTTCGGTGCTTCTTTGGAACTTCTGACAAAGGACGAAAGTTATTGGACGTGACACGTATTGAAGACTCGTATGAAATTGGAAAAATAATCTCTATCGTTCGATTCTGCATGTCATTATCTTGTTCATCATCATCGTAGTCGATTATCGTCACCTTCCTGTGCTAGCGTTCTGCTATCCAACGATTATTATACCGTGTGTCTTAATAAATACGTGGGTGCTTAGTTGGGGAAATATTTTGTCCGGAGCGTGTCTCGTGACCAAAGGGGTAACGCATCTATGTTAAGGGGGGAAACCAAGTGCAACGATCAAGAGAAGAAGGTCATCTGCGAGAGCTTTTCTTTGACAAATCAAAGATTCTTTTAAAAAACCTTTATTGACAAACGAACGTGCAAACCTCAAGCTAACTTTTCACCAAATATCAAATAAAAATATTTACTATTATAGTAACCGATGATGTGATGGGCCTCCAAGGTTTAAACGAAAAACAATCTAGCGTTGAAACGGGACCTCTAAATGAAAACGTACTAACGCTACCTTAAAGATTGATACAATAGCTTCAGTTGTACTTACGGATTTTACGGAAAGATCATTTGTTTTAAAATGACCAGCTTTTGAAGGAAAAAGTTTCGAAAATCAGTAAAACGTTTTGAATTGATTTAAATATTACAAAGAAACTCAATTGTCCGATAGACATATTCCGTATGCAGAACTAAAGATAGTATTTTTAAGAAGCACCATTTAAAATTTCATGTAAATCGGATGAAAATTGATGGAGTTATGTTATCGCCCAGTTTGAAAAACATTTTGTCACATCGTCAGTTGCTGTAACTATCATACCGAATATTTTTATATGAAATTTGGTGAAAGGTTGGTTTAAGATACGTGCATCTGTTTTCCAATAAAGACTTTCTAAAAGAATTTTCAATTTGCCAAAAGAAAAGCTCTTCGAGATGGCCTTTTTTCTTAGCCGCCACACTGGTTTCCCCTTCTTAAGCATTCTATCGAATTTATAGTAATGTTGGATATTGGGACAAAATATTGAAGTTCAAATTTAACAATTTATACTTTCATGAAGCTGTAAACCTTTCACTATCATGTTCTACAGTGTTTTTGGATTTTGTAGCACTATTCATCCTAAGGTGTCCAATATTAAATACCTTGTTAAAAATTTGGTTTTTGCGATTCTCGTGTTGGTGTCTTTATTTTACAACTTTACCCAATGAAGGTGTACGATGCATAATGTCCCAGTTCTAATAACTCCAAAATGAACAGAAAAGAATATCAAATTGATAACGGCAATTGTTTACATATACCCTCTAAGTTTAGGACAATCATGACAATAAAATTGAATTTCTGGCGAAGTAACAAAAATCAAACAGTACTTGAATGCTCACAATCTATACACCTTTAAGAAACAAATAGCGAAAAGCCTTTTGCCGGCAATTCTGGACAATTTTCGTAACTTAATAAAACATTTACAATATTTATCATAATCTGTAACCAATTGCCGTTGCTAATTTAATATTCTTTTCAGTTCCTTTCGGAATTATTAGAACTGGAACGTTAAGTGCAGCTTCTGTGGATAAGGTTGTAAAGTAAGGATATTAACACGCAAATTGCAAAAAAAAACTTTTACCAAGGTATACAATATTGGATACCTTGGGATAAATAGGGCTATAAAATGTAGAAATACTGTAGAATATAGTAGTGAAAGGTTTACAGTTCCACGAAAGTATAAACAAATTATTCAGTTTGAACTCCCATTTTTTGTCCCAATGTTCAACATTACTATACAGTCGACCCACTGTGCGCCGTTTCTTTTTATTTCCTTTCATTCGATCTGCCTTGTTTCTTTTTTTTTTTTTTTGCGCTTTGCGTCTCTCATCTGTCGGAAAATCGCATCATCCCGTGTGTATGCCTGATTTCTGTTACCCTGCCTAAGAAAGTAGTGTATACACGGTCCGTGTTCTCTGAACTTTATCGCCGACTTAGTCGCTGCGATTATGTACTGCGGTTTTCGCTAGTCGACAGAGAAGGGCCGGCGGGTTGTGGTTGCTAGTTAGGATATGTCAGCTGGTAGTAGTCACCGCCCGTAGAGTCTTCGTCGGGGCTTTGCAATTGCTTCACTCGCTTTATTAGCGCGCTAGAACACAAAATACTATCGCTGAATTTCACCGTTCTAGGAATTTTTCCTTTCTGTTTGTTTTCATGTTTCTTAAATAAATCGTTTCTTCGATTCAGATGTTTCGGCAAAACTTTGTATCTGAGAAACAGAGACCCTCGTCTTACGGTAACGGTTTCACGCGTTCAATGAATCTTTCTCGAAATCCGCGAGTCTAACAAGTGTATTTTTTTTTTATGTAACAAAGATTGCAGACTTAATAACGAGAGAAATATTTAACCGTTGTGTGTACTTCGTTTAAGACTTCTGTTTCCGTTTCGGTTCTATCGGAAAATCCGGCTAAGTAGATGTAACTGAAGGTGAAAGAGAAAAGCTGAAACAGAACTCGCAGTATGCAGTCTGGCTGGAGGGCAGAAGAAGCAGGGGAGCGAACCAAGATTTTGCACGGTGAAACAGGGTCGGCCGCAACGTGTCTATTTCTTTGCAGGCTCAAACGACAAAACACAATATTCCCTTCACGAGTGCGGACCTCTTCGAAATAAAACGCGCACATGGTATGAAAAATGACAAGCAGGGAGCGAAGTTTAATGCAACGACCGCTAATTTCTTATGATTGCGTTAAGAGAACTGTGTGTGATAGAAAACAATACTGCTAATAAAGCGACTAGCTTTCCCAGCGGTTTCAGTTTTTATATACATATTTCAAGGACAATTGTTCCTTTCACGAATTTCCCTTGCTCATTGTCTCGCGAGACGATTATGTCAGTAGGTGTACGTAATTTTCTATTATACATTATGCTCCTTTCCCGGAATCGTTTCCTTTAGAGTAGTTTCCCAAAGCGACAAGAAAATTCTTCTTACGAAACAAGAATTGATCCAAATACAAAAGCAATTGCACAAACTAAGTTTTCAACGTAAAAATTGAGTACCAATTGCAAATGGAACCAGGCGATTTTATATAAAACATGTATGCAATTGAAAGAAGAGTAAAACACAACTGCATTGTTTTCGGATACGATTTTTGAATCAATATGATATTGATCTATATGTAATATTCAACATAATTGGCTATAGGTAATTAAGGCACATTTTCCACTGTATAATATGCATTCTTAAAGCTATCCGATGCTTTCACAAGAAATTACATTCACAATATCGGGAGAAACTGTATCGAGACAAAATTGCCGTACAAATAAAACTTGCAATATCCAAACAATCGTCTACAATATCGCTGGACTAGAGTTCTAAGTACACTGCAGATCAGAAAAACAAATTGTAAAGGAAGGAGATCGTATAGTGTAGGTCCTTCAAAGTCTCACGACGTGAACTAAATAATTGTGCATGCAGCATACACAATAAAAAGCGTAATTAAACAATTACTTACGAGGGAGCTACGCCAAAAAGGTAGTACCGGATAAGTATAGTAATTAAAATGATACGTCGAATACAATGCAACCTACAAAATACCCCTCTTGTACGTATTGTGTTCTCTGCTGTTGCAGGTGAAAAGGTTCGCATTAGATTTTATAAGGTATTGTACATAATTGTGCAAACAAGGTATTTTATTAATGAACAAGAAATCTCAATTTTACTTTGATTAGGAATTATTTAGACTGATCGTACAGACTGAGGATTTTTATGCATTTATAAGAAATGTAAAGGAGCTAAATTGCACAAAGTTCACGTAATATGAAAAAATATCCAAATTATAGTGGCTTTTGTAATATCTAATAGGCGAAATTATTTTCTACGGAATTTCTGGTCTGTTTACTATATTACCAAAAATATCAATTTGCATAAAAACCCGCAGTCTACCGATCGATGTTTCTGGTACTAAAATCTTAGCAAGTATTTAAACAAGAAACGTGTTTGTGATTTGAATAGACAAACTTGCAATCATTGTTACTTGTGACTACTGAACGAATTGTGAATTTGCATTAAAAAAAATATTTCACGAAATGTATTTTCCCATGAAGATTTAGACTAACTAAACTTAATCGACACCAATTATGTATTTCAAATTCACCTCATTTTTAATCAAACGAAGAACGCGCAACCCTAATTTACATACTCAATATTAAGCTAGCGTAAAGTATGTAATATGAATTACATAATCAATTCTTTTAGAGTGTTACGAAAATTTGTATGCAGATAATCACGCACAATTATTAAGATACCAATTAAGTTCATGCATATCTGATTTAAGGAAATGGGGTTAACTTCAAAAACCAACATACGTGAGTGGCAATTCTTATAAATATTCATACTGCAGGGAAAAATGCTCTATTATCAAATATTAGTCGCATACCATACAGGTTGAATAGTCAATACGCGTGTATAAGTGAAAAGCAAATGCCTTTAAAGATATTCAAATCATGGAGTACATTTCATATCGCGATAATAAATAGTGTAGGCAATTCACCTTGCATTTTTTTTTCATATTATAATTAATCTAATATGTATACGATAAATATATGTGTAAAGAATAGTAGATATAATAAAGGTAATAAAGGTACGTAATGTTGTGTTCGAAGGCCAAGATAAGTCAAGAATTTTATAAACAACTTCTATGAAGGAATAAATAAAATATTCGAATGAAATTATTCACGTAATTTTTTCAACCACAAAAAATGAATCTTCTGCACGTAAGTTAAACCAGCAGATTCATCAGACAGAACATAATCGTACGGTGGATAATGATACCACGTTTGAGAGTTATGTAGAAAATTTGTTTAATAACTTCTTACGCGAAATTAATTTCCAATTTCGGCTTATGCTTGCAAATGGATCATTTATTGCGTATGGAAATGAATGATTAATTATGTTTAGAAATTGCGTCCAATAAAAAATCATACAATCCGTGGAAAAATAAAAATATTGTTATCTAGAAATTCCACTGATAGTATTCAAACAGTTATCCTAACGCTGATAGTGCTTCATTTGATCCTCCCATTTCTTTTTTCAAACACGCTTCACGATAGACGCAGAATACCATCCATTGAAAAATAAAGTGTAACTTAAAAATATCTGCTATTTCGTGAAATAAATTACCCATTAAACATTTCGATTACTGGTTTCTTTTTTGTTGATAAAACTTTGCCAGTTATAAAATTACTCCGAATGAACTTCGTGACAAACCGTGATAAATGTGTATCCTACATATATTTTTTTAATTGGCACTTTGTATCAATCACTATTGCTTTAACACTTCACTTGTCTTCTGAAAAAGTACCGAAAAACAGATAACTCGCGATTAAAACTCACCACACGATACGAACAGCACGAGCCCACACGCGTTACTAACAGTAGTAATTATCGAGTTCCGCATTTCAAGTTTAAGTTGCCGGTGGCGCCACGACGCGCGTTGAATCAGCGAATGGCAGAAGAAGTAAAGAGTGGTGATGGAGGATGAGTCATGCGCAATCTCGCGGCAAATTCGGATATTTGAGTTGAATTTTTAAAGGAATGGCAGTAATAAACAGCCATAATAAATGATTCATGGAAAATGTTGCCAATATAATGTAGAATTCTCAAAGTTGTTAAGTAAAATTGTTAGAATAAGCGCGCCTCCCTACCCTTTATAGAATTATATTATTTTTCGTAACTTTTCTGATCATTTATAGTTCGTACTTTTACTAATTATAAGTTGTATGTAACTTTATGATAAAGTTTTACATACACTGTTTAATTTGTTAATGTTCCTATCGGCTAAAATTAATACTGCTATAAGTATTAAATCGTTTAAACAGTATCATGAAGTTTCAAGAGTGATTTATATAATCACTACGTCATCTAAAACACTAGTTCAAAACTCGTATTACAGTATAAGTATTAAAGAATAAAGTGTATTCGTAAAACGAAGCGTTAGGAAATTTGAAAATTGAATGAAATAATTACAAAGATTGTACCAAAATTAACTTTTTCGATACACTTAAAAAGAAGAAGTATTCACAGACTATTTACATCCATGTACAATATTAAACAACTTACCTTACACATCCTAAAAATTAATAAAAGAATCTACTAACAAGAACAATCTATTCTGTGGATACTTTATGAATGCTATTTTCCTCACACTTCAATTTTTTTTGTATAAGAAGCAATGTCTTCAAGTTTTTCTCAAAAATGAATAAACTACTGTCGGTGGAAGCGATATGATCATGTCGAAAAATTGATCAGGCTTCAAAAACATGTTTAAAGACCAAAAACATGTTTATAGTGTCATTTTAAACTTCAACGATAGTTCAACTTCCATGTTTTGGTCTTTAAACGTGTAATTCTTAATGTCCGCCTTATTTTTCCACCTCACTATATCGCTTCAAGTGACAGTACATACTTTACACAAAAGCTTCATACATTATGTTAAAATATTTGTATTTACGCGAATTGTCATAGATGATTGTAATAAATTTCTGTTTCGCATGTATAAAAACTATCGAATTGAGTTGGCCTTTAAACATGATTAAGATCTTCGTTGTCTGGCAACGTACGTATTATTATTATTGAAAGTATTCAGTTGTATATAAATATATCTCCACCCCACTTTGCTTTTTAAATATGCTATCTACTAAGAACGTATGATAAAACCCGGCATACATGTACTACCTTTGTACCCTACAGTACAATCGGATTATTGCACAAAAATAACATACAGCGAAGCAACATATAGTATAAATATGTAAAATACAACAAAAAAAAGCGTTTTTAAAGCTACGAAAAAGAAATAATGACTTGCTTGAAATGAATTATTATGAATAATGACAGGAACACTGATCTAATTTGTAAGATAAAATCATTAAAAAAAAAAGTTAGTGCTATTTGACTACTTAACGAATCATTTCAATATATTTCGTTTTCAATGCGATTATGTATATGATCAAATAAATCATGCCATATTTTAAACCATGAACAGTAAAAAGCGATTAAGAATCTCAAAAGCGGTATACAAGTTTTAAATACACACCCTATTTCGTTGGCTGGCTGATTATTATTATTATTGGCCGTTCCACCGTTCACGTTGTTGTTAATTGTGTTCGAGTTATTACTTTGTTGTAGCGTTTGACATGTGCCCAATAAAGAGGTCCATTGCCTCATCACTTCTTCGCCTTGAGCCTCCAATTCGGAGATAATAGTAGCGTTATCCATATCTTGCAATGCTGTGCTTGCCTCCACCCTAAAATATACGAAATATAATTGGATAAATTGCTGCTGAACCTCGAGTTATTAACTATTGTTTTATGAAAGCATGAAGGCGTAAGAAACATAGCAGGTGCATTGATAATATCTAAATTGGAACAATTTCTGGTGTTATAAAATTGGGATTAATATTGACTATTTGTTACATAAGCAACATAATTATGGAATTCTACGAGTAATATGTATTGTACCATTTTATTGAATCATTTTTTCAAGGTAAACATTTATTAGTATATTTCTCTGTATTATTAAAAGGCATACAAGATCTAAGAGAAAGGGGTATCAGTAAGAATTAGAAATAATTTCCATCTCCATAAAATGTACTCTTTTCAACTAATAAAAATAAAAGTAGAATAAGATACTAACCGATGTTGCTGTTCATCGTAAGAGCTCGCGTCGCTCTGCTCATAATCCAATATCAAGTCATCAGAAGCGATAGATTCGCAAGGGGACAGGGTATCGACACTTCCAGCTCGGCTTATTCGTTTACCATGGTGCGGACTGTTAGTTATGTTTTTTCCATGCGCAACACCTGAAACAGTAATTTATAAATATTGCGTTACACATTCAGAGTTGTAATGTTCTTCAAAAACAAATTACGTTTCCAAAGTGCAACATAATTACATATGTACTTCCAAACGTGTTTCTTACATCACAACTATTTAAGGCAACCATTATCACACGTTCTTATCAAAAGCAGCAAAAAGAATGGAGATACCAACGACTATTTATATCCACGGATGTATTCAATGGACAATTACCTGTCTTTGGACTGGACTCGACCAGAGTATGGCTGTTCTCCACCTGACTAGTAACAGCAGATTGCGTCTCGGCCCCAGCCCTTGAATTATCATCAAAAACCAGCCCAGGTTGATCAGCGATCTCGTCGTCGAAAAATTCTCTGCCCTCTGATAAGCTTAACGAATTGGACGCGTTCGTCGGTGTTCCAGGACTCTCGTCGTCGACGGTGTTCCCGGATCGTTCCATCGCATTCTCCTTCTTCGGTGCCTTCGCGTCGGACTGAGTAATACTGGCTGTAAGACTGTCGAAAAGGCTATCGACAGGCGAGGTTTCATCATCTATCAGCGTGGTTGACGTAGCCGCAGCCGCGGCGAATGCAGGGTCCTCGATAGTTAAAAGCACCGAGCGCAACGTGGTGTTGGATTTTGGCAGCGTACCGCTCTTCGATACACTTTGCAAGTGTTGCGCAGAGCTGGGACGTTGGCATTCGTCGCTGGAGCTTAAGGAGTATTCGTCGGCCATAGCTTCCCCATGGCCGTACTCGGGGTCGTCGGAACTCGGTGGACTAAAGTCCGATTTGATAGAGGGAATCTTCTCGGAATGTGATCTGTCTTTGTACACCTTCTCCTCGCCCAATCCTTCATCGTATCCCTCCGAAGATGTGGTGGACATGGACGTCGTGGACTCGGTATACCTGTTGTCCTTGTTGACGATTCTTTGATACTGCGTCGCTCGTTCCCGCACCAATCCAGTGCTGGCTCCGGTGAACGTTTTCGGCAAAGGTATGACGGATATCTCGGTGACCGTGCTATCGTCGTCCCTGACATCGCGGACATCGAAGCTCTTCCCGCTCACGACCATCCTCAGGTTCCTAGGTCTACTGCTGCCCCGCCTTCGCGTCAACGATCCGTCCGTGTAGTCGACCATGGCCCTCGAATCGTTCTCGCCTGGAAAACCTTGCTGGCTACCAACACCGGAATCCTCGGTGCCCGAGCCCTCCTTCGAACTGGCGGAACCGCTCTTGGACGCGGCACAGACTTTTCTACTCTGGTTGGCCGCGGTCTTCGCGACCTTGGAGTTCACATCGGTCATCCTTACGGCGAACTGAGGTAACGGCAGGTGGCTGGTGTGCAACGTGTACCTGCCGATTGGCTCCGGAATGCCTGACACTCTGCGATTTCCATCCGTGGTATTGGCATTGTTGTAAGAGACTGTTGTCGCTGTTGTATGCACGGGCGATGGTTTAAACTTCGACGCTGGCGTCACGTTGGTGACTTGGGCTATCCTGTGCGGTTGCTTGACAAAAGCTTCCTGCTGTTGCTGCAATTTCTCCTGGTTGTAATGACTCACGCTGTGACTGCTGCAAATGTCACTGACTTTATTGCTGAATTTCGCTTGGGGCTGTCGGTAGCCAAATCGATTCGTCCGCACGGCGATCCCGCTGGACTCTTTCTTAGGCGGTGCCAACCGCGGCGTCGATCGACCGCTGGACGATGACGAGTTATGCATTGCATTGGCGGTGTCGTCGTCGCGTCTACGATTCTGCTCCGGGCCGGCCGATTTCGATCGTGGATGCAGCAGACTCGATTCCGCGGCGTAGCTGGTTATCGGCATCGGTATCCCGGAGGTCGGTCGCCGACGAAAACCGAAGGACATTGCCGTGCCGCGCGTATGCGAGCCGCCACGCTTCGACGCGCCCTTATGCTCGTTCTGAAACATCGACAAAAAGAAAAGAACAATGGAGTGCAAAGAACTCTTAGAATTCGAGGAATCTCGCAGCTCTACATGTGTTCCATCTTACATACGTTTCCGCTTTCTCTCTTGGAACGTCTAGATGCTCCCTGGATTCTAGAGAGATCAATAAAACTGACAAGCCCACCTTTTACGCAGTCGTTTTCATCACGGGGGGTATATTGTTATATTTACCTTTCGCAGACAACGCGAAGGTACATTAGCTGCGTTGTACGGAAATTGCGCAAAGAACGCGCGATTACAGATTCATCGTAATCGAAGGTCGTGACATGGGGTTTTTAATAGTCGCTAATCTTTACTGTTTCATTGCATCGTTTTGCGATCGAGTGAAAGCACGGAGGACGGAAAAGTGTGAACAATAGGGGTGAAATATTGTAGCTAGAGTTTCTATTTTATGTAAACGTGGGGTACCTTTAATCATTTCATGTTACACTGCATTATTTCGCGACTGGGTGAAAGCACGGAAGATGGAACAGTTTGAACAATAAGGGTGAAATATTGTAGCTAGAACTTCTATTTTATG
Organism: Holcopasites calliopsidis; assembly: GCA_023838395.1. Lineage (NCBI taxonomy): Eukaryota > Metazoa > Arthropoda > Insecta > Hymenoptera > Apidae > Holcopasites > Holcopasites calliopsidis. The sequence goes on from JALHAQ010000007.1 coordinate 2,738,245, forward strand.
TAAAGGAAATTTGTAAAAAACGTGGGGTAGCTTTAATCATTTCATGTTACATTGCATCGTTTCACGACTAAGTGAAAGCACGGAGGACGGAAAAGTGCGAACAATAGGGGTGAAATATTTGTAGGTAGAACATTTTATGTAAAGGAAATTTGTAAAAAACGTTGGGTAGCTTTAATAATTTCATATTGCATTGCATCGTTTCGCGATTGAGTGAAAGCACGGAGGACGGAAAAGTGTGAGCAATAGGGGTGAAATATTGTAGCTAGAATTTCTATTTTATGTAAAGGAAATTTGTAAAAAACACGGGGTACTTTTAATCATTTCATGTTACGTTACATCGTTTCGTGACTGAGAGAAAGCACGAAGGATGAAAAAAATGTGAACAATAGGGATGAAGTATCGTAGCCAGAATTTCTATGTTCAGTAAACGAAATTTGCAAGAAACGTAAGGAACCTGTACTCGATAATTCTGTACCTTTCCCTTAGAAATTGGAAAAGAAATGTTCTGCTGCTTAGGAAATAAATGTGTACTATTTTTTTAATGTTTACTAATGAAAATGCAATGCAATTATAACGTTGTTGCTGCTCCGTATCTTTTACATTAGCAACAGGATAATTACAAAAATCCATGGACTCATGTACGTTTTGCGATCGAGTGAAAGCATGAAGGATGGAAAAGTGTGAACAACGGGGGTGAAGTATTGTAGCCAAAACTTCTATTTTTAGTAAACGAAATTTGCAAGGAACGTGGGTTACCTTTAATTAATAATTCTGTGACTTCCCCTTAGAAGTGCGGAAAGTAATGTTCTGCTGCTTAGGAATGCAATATGTACTATTTTTTTAATGCTCACTCATGGAAATGCAATGCAGTTATAACGTTGTTGCTGCTCTATATCCTTTACGGTAGCAACAGAATAATTACAAAAGCATATGATTCAATATATGCATAAGTATGATCTTTCAAGAAAAAAGATTCTCTAGTTTGAAAAGAGTTTCTTCAATTTCTTCTAGAGTCAATTAACATCCAATAAAGGCATCAAGTAAAGGCCTTTTGTCCGTCCATTACTTGTTACTCTTTGCAGATAAACTTCTTAATAAATTTGCCAATAAAACGCCGATTCTGGTTAGATGCAAAATGCATGGAACACATATGTTTAAAACTGATTTGTAATTGAATGACTAAATATTTAATTATGGAGAACATTGGAAAATTCGTACGCACAGAATATGAATAAATAATATCATACATGTTCGATATGAACAATATATCAATATGTATATATTATAGCACTGTATTATCGGTTAGCACATGTAGCAAATACTATCACAGTAAGGTAGAAGTTGAAAAACAGTAACCCGATTCAAACTCCAGAAATAGAGCAACTGCGTTCCCAAATTAACGGAACGTCTCTATGCTTTTCGTATACGCTCGTTCTACGACCAGTCAAAACTGCCGCGTTTATACAATTCTTAATTAAAGACAACAAGAGCATAATATCCATATCGGAATTTTCCTGTCCTACAACAAAACAGAATTAAGTATGCGTGTACTCTCTCATGTGCTGTATTAAAAATACCGCTGTCTATCAATCGAAGACCATTTTATCTGATTGAAGCAATTTCGACACGTGACGTCCGATCGAACGACGATGAATCATTTTCTTTATCATTCGTCTATCGTACAGTTCCAGTAAACTCCTCTTGATGTACAGTAAGCTTACACATTTATTGCACATTTTACATGAACGGTTGCACACACTTATGCTGTTGCAGCGCACGAATCTCGCAATGTGTCGTCACAGTTGACACTATGCGAATAGTCCCCGGCGTACTACCCATCAGCTGCAGAGGCAAGAAAGCTCTGCATTTCACGCAGGGAACATCGGAAGATCGCCGCACTGGCGGAAAGGACTGTTCTAAGAAGGCGTAACAATTCTCGCGAAAAGGTACGGGCAAATCACTTCGTAGTCTACAAACTAGACGAGAGCAATCGGTGTCGAAAGCACACAGAAGGATGCAACCCTTACCGCCGCATCCAATCCTTTCTCGTTCTCCAGGATGTCATCCTCGCACCTGGTGCCGCCAGCAGACCGGTAATCCATGTCTTCGTGCCAGTGCCAGCCGGCTGTTAAAGAAGACTGTATTACGATCGATCCCGGCGTCCAGCTTGCGGGAACGTTACGTTCGCCTCTTCTAAATCCGCAACGTCGTCATCCTGCACCGCTGCGTGCGTGAATATTTTTAACCGAGGGAGGCGCACAGCCGAAAGAGCAGCTTTTTCGGCCTCGGACAAACCTTCCCCGTGATCTGTCACCTCTTTCGAGAGATCCTGCACACGACGGACGTTCAGCGTTTGTCGCTAAAAGGGCACGCGCACACCGACACCTTGCCCGACTCTTCACCTCCCTTTCCGTCCCGCTGGCACCGCCGTTGCTCCGTCGCTCTCTTTCCACCCTCGATCGCTACCCCTCTTTCTCTGGCTGCTGCTTCACCCTTTAGCTTCTACCTCGTCCGATCCAGGCGGTTTCCTCTGTTCTTTCTCTCGCTACCAGGCTACAACGGTGGCCCACCGAAACGTGGGATCGATCGACGGAAATGCGCCGGCGTCGCGACGCCACCGCACACCACCGACGTATATACCACTCGCGTAGACTGCGAACGACTGATGTCACGAGTGCGCCCGCGCTTGCTTTTCGATGTGCTCTCCTATATCTCTCTGCTTGCCGGCCTCCCTCTGTGCCCTCTCTCGCGATAATGCACAGCGGCGACATGCACGAAAAGCGGCTCGCGAAAGTTAAGGCTCCTGGTGTGACAAGGGTTCGACCGCTTCGTTTAGGCGTGACACTCGTGCAATTTCACTCACGTAGCGTCGAATTCCTGTTAACCGCTCGCTGATCTTGTTACCGGCTGATCTTGCCTGTTCCAATGTTTTGAGCGGGTTGCACGCTACGCCCCTGTCCATTAACGGCGAACGCCTCTTATGCAATTCTGGGAAATCGTGGGAACCGAGTAAATTTGTACATACATATAGATTTTATTTGGTCAAGGGGTTATTAATCCAGCCTTGGCTGTTACGTTTTAGGCTCCTTTTATTGAGATTTTTTAACGAAGAAAGTATTGGTTTTTCTGGATTGGGGTTTGGCATACATGCTTGTCCGTATTTCGAGGAAATGTACAATTTTTGATAAGTAAAAAAGATTAAAAAGTGGCTGAGTTACGGTTACGGACTCGTAACAGAGGTATCAAACTATGGTTGCAATATCTCGAATTCTAATTGACCAATTGACTCCAGTACATGTGCCGCTATCGTCCGAACCAAAATTATGACAGAAAAGCAACTTTTTCTAATTTTTGTAGCTCTCGAAACATGACAAAAATCGGTAATGAAATTCAAAGTGCCATTTTGTAAATTTTGAATATTGGTCACACCATGGTCACACGCATACTGATTAAGAATTTTCCTGTTTTTTTTTTATTTTTCACAACCAAATGGCCGAAATCGTCGCAACCAGATGGATACCTCTGTTACGGGGTTCGCACCAATAACTCGGTCAGTTTTGCCTTTTTTTTTTGCTTGCCGAAAATTGTACATATTCCCGAATATATAAATAAATATGTATGCAAAACCGCGGTCCTGAAAAACTTGTACTTTCTTTATAAAAAATTCTCAAAAAAGCCTAAAACGTGACAGCCTAGACTAGAACACCCCCTTAATTAATTTGATTCGTTTAATTGTAATCTGATACCATTTCTATGTTCTTTCTGATCTTTTCTTATGACTGATTCTTCTTGTATTCGGGACATTCTGCTTCTCGTGCTAGTAAAGTCAATTACACTCGTCGATCGTAATTAAATACCTCTTCTATCTATTATATTATTATTTGTAATGTTCCATTTGTTCCTTTTCATTCAACAATCCGTCCAATATTTGTTCTTGTTGCAGTAACTGCAGCAGTGTAATAAATTTAAACCTCTATTTTAAAATTAAATATTTGATGTAAGGGTGTATGTTTTTCTTGTTGGGCCTAAACATCCATAAATACGTTGTTTATCCTACTACAAATTGTAAGTGTTACTCTAGCTGATGGTACACATTCAAGCTTCTATTTTGGACAAAAATATATGTAGAATACCTTTTTGAGATAAGATTTACATTAGAATAAAAAAAAAACATTTCTATAGTAGCAAAATTACATTCTTACATATTTACCTCGCAATTAAGAATACTTCCGCCATTTACGAGATTTAGGCAAATGTGGAATGTTTCATCATCTATCCATAGAATATTCTCCTATCACCTTTCTTGTGCTGATATGATAAAACGCGATGAACTTTGTAATCTATGACATAGCCAGTGAAAAAAATGCTGATTGAAATGTCAGACTTCTTCTATCTTTATGAAATTATCGTAGACATCGATATACCCACTATACATCTCAGTGTATTAATTTTGCTGTGCTTTAATAAGACAGAATCACATATGATTAAACAAATAGTAGACAACAGTAATTTGCTATTTGCTATTTTATTTTGAGAAATTTTTTTATATTTTTCAGGATCAGCTGATTTATCTCAATTTAATTCAGCGCGTGCACAAGCTCACTATCATCACAAAACATCCAGTGTTGCATAATTGCATAACAGTTGAAATGATTAAACAGTTTGCCTTTTAGAAAAGCCATTACGCCATTCGCTAAAAGTACTTTGCAGTTACATCCTGACTTTGCCAACATGAGAACACGTAATTTTATGAATGAGTGTGTTTTGATTTATATTAATTTCCGCTGATTATTTTATATTTTAACTCATTTTTATCTCAGGTTCAGCTGATCTATCTGAATTTCATTCAGCTTGTGCACAAGATCATTATCATCACAAAACATCCACTGTTGCATAATTACTTAACACTTGAAATCAATGAACAGTTTGCCTTTTAGAAACGCGTGCCATTCGCGAAAATCACTGTGCATTTGCGTCCTGACTTTACCAACGTGAGAACGCGTAATTTTAAGAATCAAGTGTATTTTGATTTATATTAATTTCCGCTGATTATTGTTAAACAAATAATAAGACAAAAATAATTCGCTGTTCTATTCTGAGAAATTATTTTATATTTTAACTCATTCTTATCTCGAATTTAATTCAGCTTGTGCGCAAGCTCTCCATCATCACAAAACATGCAGTGTTGCATAATCGCATAACAGTTGAAATCAATGAACAGTTTGCCTTTTAGAAACGCGTGCCATTCGCGAAATTACTGTGCACTGGCATTCTGACTTTGCCAACGTGAGTACGCGTAATCGCATGAACGTGTGCGTTTTGCCTTGCACGGATATCGTGTGAAAGTACACGCGTGACAGAACATGCAATGAGTGGAAAATTAAATGTCACAGAAGGAGTCGGTGTGCCCGATTTAGTGCATACCTCAACCTTAGAGATTTTATGCTTTTGTTGATTAAGTCGTACTCGTTAACGGTCCATTGAACACGCTATGCCCATTGGCCACGAGACTTCATTCATAAGATGTGGGAGTCAGGTGTTATTAAATATTGTTACATGCCCACAACAGTGTACATATGATATGATATCTTAATAGTTTTAAGTATTTTGTTATTTAACGCCTGTATGGTAGAAGATTAATTTTCCTCTTGCTGCATTTTCTACCACTTTATGGTAGATTAAACATTTTTCTTAGCCCTCAATTTATTATTTATCGTAACGGTATGTAAACAGAGTTGGGAAAAATGTTATCTGATTAACGATTAACGACTAAAACTAACATAAAATCATGTCCGTGATTAATAATTCCGATTACTCAGCAATCGAGCAATAATGATTAACGAATGGCTGAAGTAATCAAAGTAAATGTAATCAGTAGACATGATTAACTTAAAAAGTTGGTATTATGGTAGTTACAATGACATTCAGCAGATTTGGAAAATCCGCAATTATTGAGTAATCCAACGAAAAAAGACTATTTATATATAACTGCATATAAGATTAATTTTAGTGAAGGTAAATGAATCATTTGTTCAACGATTACAAAGTGCAGATTAATGATTACAGAAGGCAAAATGTATTTCATGATTATTTCTTTATTCCAGGAACGACTACTTCATTAATGATTATGACTACTGTGATTATTTTTAGTAATCATGTACAAAAACAATCATAAAATAATCTGTTACTGCCCAACTCTGTATACGAGAAATATATAATAATTTCAACCTTGCTTAATGAGAGTAATTGAAACATTATTTTCAGATTAATAATCATTACTATCATAATTATTACTGCCCAATTAATTTTAATTACTATTGGCTTAAGTATGATAATATAATTTGCTGCCTTATTTATTACGACTTTTGTTGAGAGCTCAATAATACTCACTCCTAATTTACTACCTCAATATAAATTCCAGAATATATATCTGTTCTCGTAAAAGGGAATTTAAACACTCAATACTTAATTATTTCGAATATTTTACATCAATTTTTCATTGGCCGAGTTTGAAGAGAATTTATTACTATTATATGTTCATAGCGATACGTTATTGGTATTTATAATTCCTTCAGCTTTGTGGAATATCTAAGTTTTTATCACAACTGCTCTATCTAGAATTAGTCTTTAAGCATTGTTTGATAGAAAAGCTTATCGTAATCATCGTAAATGCTACTACAAAAATTGTCCTCAATCGTATCTTATCGATTGTTTAAGTTAATACTGCATTGTTTGCCTACTTTGTCCATCACATACAATCCTCTCACTATTATTATCATTGTGCTTGAATCCATTTGCAAGTTCCGATACATGTAACAATAAATTATTAATTACTCCTCTCAATTTGTCAATGCAGAATGTATTTATGTGAATTATAAAACACACATATATGTACATATTGTACTACCGAATAACCTGAGGTTGAGATGAAGTATTGATTCGATAGCAAACGCAAAGCTTTGTGCTCGCTTTATAACAGTTGCTTAACAACTTCTATTAGAATTACAAATTTCGACTTGTATTTCTATTAATTGATATCTGTCTAAACGCACGATCGTTAATTAATGTTAAGAACTCCAATCGTATTAATCGTATGCAGTCAAGCGATTCGTAAATATCTTAAATAATACGAACTCATTTTCTATTAAACATTAATGATCTATTAAAAAGTGCTTCTTTGACGACTCAATTAATCGCTGATAAATGAATGGATAAACATGAATTTTCAGTAGACACTAATTAAGTTGATTAGTTAATTAATTTTTACAACAAAATGTTACGATTTTGTATATATAATTGATACCTATATGTTTACCATTTCTAACAATTATTTTCCTTTACATATCGAAGTGAATCATAAAATGCCTCTCCTAGGCGAAACGTTTTCCTGAAAAATGGAAATGCACAGACAGATTTTCAGGCACATGTACAAGACATATGCAGTTATCGATTCGAGGAATAAACTACGCTGGCTATCGAGGGTGTCCCTAAAGTACAACAATTTACGATCATGTCAGACAAAAAAGGAGCCACTACCAGTGCTATCACGCAAGCCCCTAAAATTATTTCAGACACCACATCACGCCACCTCTATAAATCATTACTCGAGTCTATGCAAAATTATGTTCCTTGCGAGATCGCAGTAAAAATTGTAATCGCAGCGGTAAAAAATGTTATAGAAATACATAGCTCATAAAAATTCCTACCAATCTAATCTTTCGCGAAATAAAATTGTATTGGAAGAATATTCGAATCATTGACACAATTGCAATATAACGAAACAATCATAAAAATTTCAAATCCAAGTTCTAAATTCTTTTTAGATTTAAGTTTTGCATGGCGTATACCATTTACAATAAAGTGCACTGGAATAAAAAGTATATGAAAGTAAATTCACTACACTAAACTATAGAGCTTTTTTTAAAGAGAAATTCAGACTAGACCAAAGAAGCACGAAGCTGTGAATCAGGCCTGGGTCTTGTCACCCAGTCGACTTTAATAAAGGGACGCAGCAAGAGCATATACAGGGAACCTCGCATGATATCCCTTTCAGACAACACGATAAACCCTTCCCTGTTCTTCAACATGACAACTAGAAGTCTGAGCACAGTGCTCTATAGTTCTTCCACGAGAATTATGCTACTACTTGAATGCTCTACCATCGTCCAGCCCTTTGCTCATTAATATTGCACTTGCCTACGCACGAACTTTAACCCCCCAGGTCAAAGACACGTACTGAAACACCTGTTTTACTGTAGCAAATTGTGCACTTCACAATTGGAGGGCTAAGAATCATGTTTCACGTTTACTGTTATAAAAAAAATCTCTATGTACAAATTTTTGTATAGTTTCAGATTTTTTTAATAATTTTAAAGCCTTTTATAACAGTAAGCGAACAAAATCATTTTAATAAAGACACCATGATTATTTTGAACTCTCCAATTGAGTACGTAGAAGGAGATTCGTATCATTGTTATTAAATATCTTATCCATGATAACGAAATAAACATAATTTGATAATTAATAAAAAGGCAATCGATAGACTTTTAATCACAGTTAATTAATTGATCTCGTACAAAAACGCTTCTACTTATCAAAATACGTTAAATAGGGGTAACATTCTTGGAATGTTTAATACACAAGAGACAAATGAAGCATTGGAAGATTTTTCGACAGACTTTGATTTATTTGAGCAATGCTTAAATAAATGATAGTTTTGAATACGAAATGTAGAACAACTGGTTTAAAGGCAGAAACTAATATAAGACATACGTTTCAATTGGATGACGCAGCGTTTGCACGAATACACATTACAAAGTGGATTTTCTCGTGGAGCTTGGCGCATGCAAGAGAGGAGTCTGTAGATAACGCTGACAATTAGCATGACGTCGATCAGATTCTTTGCAACATTTAACGTAAAAGCGATGAGTCATCACACTTTAATACAAGCTGTTCGCTCCTTTTATTTTTTATCCTCTCACCTCTATTTAGAGACTCGCTGCATCGAACTGTACCGTGTCAGCGTTTTTCAACGTAGGTCAACTAGCTTTATTTCCGTGTCGCAGTCTCGTTATTAAAATATCACGTACTTTTTCAAAGTACATATATCTATTAAAGGTCTTATGGAATATCTATTGTCTTATTATTTATTTAGTCAATAACCCATTATCATGTAACTAATCATCAACTATCACGATATGTTACAGAGAAATTTTATATAATGCATGATGCATGAATGAATTGCAACAAATGTAATATATTACATCAATCTTATTTATCTTACGCGATCAAACAATTATTATGCTGTACCGTATAGTAATTGTAATTATTTTAATTATACTCCATGATGTTATACTTTGCGCATTCTAATGGGTTGATTCCCCGTAAACAATAATAGATAAATAAAGAAATAATGAAAACATTTTACAAAAAACACTGAAAGTGACTATGCAAAATCTTGGTAATTCTGTTGGCTTTGGAACGATTAAATTACAAGTATTTTACTAGTTAAACTGCAATACTATAGATTACATACTGTATATTTGCTTTTGTTTACTAATTTGCTTCGCTCGAAAATTCATCCATTTAATCACTCAAGAGTCTTTTGATTTAATTAAAGTTTCGTACCAGAGAGAATCATAAAATGTTTGCTAGCATTCTTATTAAAATAATTAACAGTCATTTGGAACAAGTATTAGTATTCCATTGGAGTGGTGCTCACATTAAAGTACGCATTCGATAAGTACACTGCTGACTATTATACAAGACTTTACTGAAGCGCGAAATTGATACATAATATTATAATATATTTAATTTACATTACGCATTCTCGTGCAGTATAATCTAAATGAGATGGAAAACTATTTGTAAGCATGCATTAAATGCATGAGGCTGAAGTGCAATAAAAATTATTCATGGATGTCAACATTACGATTTATAAACATTTGATTTTTATCATATTTGATGGTAATATAATTTATAATCATTCTTTATAATTGTATTTTTAGCTTAATCTTGCTGTATAACCGGTAGCATATAAACTCTGTATGCAGGGATTAAAAAATAATGTTTCGGACACCGCCAATGATAAATATTTAGATTATTCTTGACTTGACTTATTCTAAACTGGAATGATAACACTTTTACTAAATAGGTGTATATGTGCTCCTGCACTTAATTTTGTCCCTGAATGTACGTATGCAACTGTTACCAGATGCTTAAGCTTCATTTTATAACATTTTCTTTGAAGACCTTTTCTTCAAAACCTCCTTTTCAAAAATTGATAGTCATTCTTATTTAAACATGCTGTTATTCGTTTATTATCATTTGTATCAACCCATTTTTCTGCAGCCGTTGTCCACGAATGTACGAATGCAACTGCTACCAGATATTTAAGCTTCATCTTATAACATTTTCTTTAAAAAACAAAATTCATAGTCTTTCCTAATTAACAATTCTGTTATTCGGTCATGGTCATTTGTATCAACTTATTTATTCGTGAATCTACTTCAACTTTGTCCCTGAATGTGCAAATACAATTGCTACAATTAAAAAAATTGATGGTCCTTCCTAATTAAACATGCTGTCATTCATCCATAATCATTAGCAGCAACTTATTTATCTGTAAATCTCCTAAACAACAATTACGCCAAACTTCTACATCTTTCCCCAACATCAACGTATGGATTCCTCTCCGCAGAACCAGCATAGGTAATTTCCTCATAAAGAAGAAGTGAATGCGAAGAAGAGAAACGGCATCGTTTGAAAAATCATCACGGAAAAAGTGTCGACGAAAAAAAAAAGAAACGGAGAAACTTCTTCCCCGTATCTCGAGCGTAGGTGTTGATCCCTCTTCTGGTTTCGCGTTTCTTTTTTTTCATATTGTTTCCGGTTAGCGGATTCCGCCATGAAACCAACCTGCATAACGGAGAACAATGGAAAGCGGATATAATGAAAGGAAAGAGCAAGAACTACGCTCGAGTGAATTAGCATCGGTGATGAACTAAACAATTAATTTACTCTCATACATCATGATCGTGGCGTACAGATGGATATCCGTGTGAAAGAAAGACCCGCACACAGCCATTTTTCATGCGTAATTAACGCGCGTCATATCGTAGGCGCCAAGAAACAAGGAATATCTTTTTGATTCTTCCGAATTTGACTTTTGAACGTTTGGCCCTGAAGTAGTGTGTGGTTTCAGCTAAACTTTTACAATAGCCACTTCTACCCGTCCATTTAATTTTCTGACTGTAGATATGTAATACATGTCCAGCGAACAATGCATTTCGTTTTATTGCACAATTGCACATCAAGCAAAAGTCAGGTTTCTTTCATAATTACCTACTATTAAATAAAATATATTCTGGTGATGATACGATACTGTATATGTTTCCTAAGAAAGTGGGCACACATGCCTTTTCTGTAGAAAATCAATTTCTTTCTGCAAATCCCTGTACACAATTGTTGTTCACGTACACAATTCCTGTTCAAAATTTTATAAATATATTATTAAAATTTTATAAACACTCCAAATATATATATATTTGGAGTGTTCCCAAAAATTAGTGCACATTGTATTCTCTTACATAAGAATATAGTGCAACATTCCAAAGAGCTTTTGTTAACAGTACATGGAACAAAACTGTTAAAAAAGAAAAAGATAAATGAGGGCAATTGAATTTTAATTGAACCGCGCATCCTACACGGATTTTCCTATTAAACAACGTTAATTTAAAGGCTTAATTACAAACATTACGGGGCATAGGTATCAATGTAACACATCTACGTACAGTTCTTTTTAATTGAGTCGACTAATTGCAAGAAGAATACGAAAGGTACTACAGCATCGAAGACAATGTAGGTAATATTAATTATTGAAAATTCCCCGGAACGTGAATGGATGTAACGTATGATCAGTAAGCGTAAAGTAACGGTAGAGTTACCGCAAAAGCAAGACCTTTCATCATTTATTTTTTAACATGGCCTGTGCATTCCCATCACATACATTTCGACTAGGACTCAGGTATGTACTGTTAGGTAAAAAAACAAAACTCGAATACGCTGCATTAAAAATTCAAGCTTCATATTGTTGAAAGTGATTATTGTACGATGTTATTCTTTGACAATTGATTGAGTTCCTTATTTTAATAGATTAATAATGTTTCTCAACAGAATGGTGCAAGAAGTTATTAAATTGACGAACAAAAAAGTAAAGCTCGTGATTTAATTATATTATGTATATTATTCGTTAATTGAAAATTATATTCATGGTTTATGTGTATTATAAATAAATGTTGTGTAAAATACCCGTGTGTCAACGATGCAAACTATAAAGAAATACTTTGCCACCTACATCACACAGCAGAGGGGCCATTTAATAGACATTCAAAATCCATTAACGTTGTCGTAAATTATGCATAAAAAAGTGGAATTTGGTTTACTGAAAAAGACTACTGTAACATGAAGAGATAGCACGTTTTTTTTACCAGCTAAAAGCTGTCGTGCGTATGCCACAGCCCGATCTGAAAAATGTTGGAACAAGTTCTTAAACGCGTAATGCATAAAAAGAAGAGCCACAAGGTGATTTCAATGCAGGAAGTAACGCGTAAAAATGAGACAGGTATATATTGAAATACTGCAAATGGTCGAGTGAAAGGACAGAGGGGAACAAGAAAGCCGGTGATGTATATTTTATCGAGGCAGTGGCGTAGGTGCTCACAAGAATCTCGAAAATCTTATCGCTGCAAATCTTACTGATCTGCAATTACAAATTATCGGGTGAAATGAAAAAAAAAACATCTTTGCATTTATGCATCATACGGATCTTCAATTGTCGCGTCTTCGTAGTATGATTTTGTAGTACTAACGAGTTTGAATGTATATTGTTTTTCTATTCTAGGATATTTCACAACTGTTTCGAATAAATTATATAAATTTAAAAAACAAAAACCTATGAAACATAAAGACTTTCGATAAGAGAAATGTCGAGCTAACTACGCTCATGGCCATAATTGCTGCGTGGAATGTACTGAAAAGTAGGCAGGTATGCAGTTAGAGTAGTTATTCGCCATCCCTCGATACGTGTTCGATTCGAGCGTTTAGGACTTTCTAAATATTGCGAATATTCAAACGATTTGTTGTAAATTATAAAAGGAAGTAGGAATAAATATTCCAAATCAGTTTGTACATAAAAAAAGGAAACATAATTCGAAGTGGTGTAATATTCGAATAATTATTCTAAATGAATCTTAATTCGATAATTTTTTTAATCAGTTTGTTGAGAAACATTATTGATTGGCAATATTGTGACAAGAAACTATATTTCATGAAACATTAACATGTTACGCGTGGTTTACAAAAAACAAGTATTTATTGATTTAATATAAAGTCATCATTTTATTAATATACGAAACCCCATGAAAATAAAAGAAGTGTTAAATTCAGTATTGCATTTGCTGGAAGAATATGTACCTATCACTTATTTCCGAGCACTTTACAAGCTCGAAACACATTAAAGGAAACTTGTTCAAGTTGCCTTTGAACTAGGTACACACAATTCATGAAATGCTTTAGTGTACGAGGCATCAATAAGATACCAGTTCTGTGATTGAAATTTATCGAGAACAAATATCGTTGGACTCAATCATTCTTTTTTTTTTTTGTTACTTGGAAAACTACCTCGATTTCACCGATTCATTCACGTTTATTCATACGCAATTCCATTCATACAAGATAACCACGAATCTATGCATCCGGCCTAAATGATTCGAGCGAAGAATTTTATTCCGATTGACTATTGGAAACCAGTTTTCTCTGTGAGTCTATCAATTTATGCAATTGAAATATTTCCCTGCATACTTCTAGTAAATATGTAGACTCTGCAGAATATTGCCTACTCTAAAACAAAAGTACATAGTACTAGCTGTCTTCTATAGCAGACACATTCTTCTTCCACAATCTCAATTCTTCAATTTTCATCAATTTTCTACAATTTACTCTATTGCCCAATTTCCTACAATTTATTCTATTGCTCACTTTTTTGACGTCACAAAACTAAATATAAAAGGTAGAATTTCAAGCGTTTTGCTAAGTTAAAATAGGTACATTCCTATTTCCAAATCTCGATTCTTTAATTTTCCCCAATTATGCAGAATTTATTCCATTGCTCAACTTTTTAGCGTCGCTAAACCAAATTTAAAAGGCAGAATTTCAAGTGTCTTGCTAAGTTAAAATAGATACATTCCTCTTTCCAAATCCCGATTCTTCAATTTCCCCAATTTTCTACAATTTAGTCCATTGCTCACTTTTTTGGAGTCGCAAAACCAAATTTAAAAGGCAGTATTTCCAGCGTTTTGCTAAGCGAAAAAGACCGTAATTATGCGCGATTATCTTCAGCACACAAAAGTTGTTCTCTATCAATAGGTACTTCAATTGGCCCTACACGAGGTCATTTAATCGCAAGAAATGTTTCGTGCGTGAAGTATCGCACAATGATGGGAATTCCAGCTCGTTTGAACAGCAACGAGTGCAATTGATACGAATGGGATGCTTTCTATGAGATCTTATCGTTCAACTGCGAAAAAATAACGAAGCAACCGGTGGTACGCTTCGTACAATGGTTTCCTGTCGGAATTGCAGACTATTGTATACGCGTATACAAATGAGGGGTAAAGCTAATGAAATGTGAGTGTACCCAGGAAATTAGAGGAAGTTGTATTTTTATCGATACAGAAATAAATATTACGCAAGCCTTCCTTTCCATCAACGTGTACCATTGTACCAAAACCGGGCACCATTGTTCTTCTAAAATAAGAACTGCAATATGCAGTCCACGTATAGTGTTACATTCAGAAAGACCTCACAACGATATGAGATCAATCGCACAGCAGAGAATGACGTAGTTTTTCATCCACAGGAGTTCAACAATTTCAAGTTGAAAAGTTCTAGTGTGATGTCAGTGAGCTGACGTCCTTTTACCGCTTTTACTTAAAGAATCTATTACGATCATTACTGAGTTGTATTCTACAGTCTTTGCACAGTATTTTGGCATCTCTGCTGATTTTTGATTGCACAGTGAAGTGCAGATATTTAATGTTTAATAAGTTACCTCATTTAGGCCAAAACCAGGTATGTACATGGAATTGGCACATGTACTGAGGAGAGTAACGAGGCATTTGCTTGTAATTCTTCTTTAGTAAAGAGTAAAGTAAAATAAATTTATGTGAAAACTGAAATAAACTAATAAACTAAATGAGCTAAAACCGTTTACGAAACTCTTTTTGTATAATTAAAATAAGTGAAACTAAGCTAGCATAATTTAAAATAAGTTAGTATTTGTGAATATTATTTAACCCTTTGCACTCCGAAATATTTGTCAATTTTATTACCAATAACGCCCTAGTATTTTAAGTGTTTTATTTTTACTTCAAAGGACAGTTCCTTGACGGGTACTTATTTTAAACAATTTCTTTTACTAATTATATTAAATATAGCTATCAAACTTTGTTGTAATTTATATTTGTGAAACATTTAAATGTATTAAAATATATAATGCATATTTATACTGGCAATTTAAAAATGTCGAGTCGCACTCGGCAAAGGAGTACAAGAGTTTAAAACAACTCTCCTTACTAATTTTGAGATAATAGAAACAAAGGTTTTGTCATTATATTATATTTTAGGTATTTTTTAATAAGCACCTGATTTCACTCACACCAATAGGGTAAAACCTGGTACTTGCATGCATCCGGGAAATCTTATTTATGCATCAGCCAAACAATTTTATCAAAAAAACGACACTCATTTTCTGATTCTGTAAGGTCCAATAAAGATTTCTGACAGTGTCAACATTTATTTTTGCCCTTTAACTTTTTGCTCGCAGGAAAAATATATTAGGTACCCGGTTTTTACCCACATACCCCTATTATTTGATAGTACTTTTAAATCGATTTGTTATAGACACTTAAAGTAATGTTTTCAGGCGATTTACCTTGGCGGGTTTATCCATGATACGATAGGTGAGCGAGTCGCGATGACCGGTTGCGATGACGGCGCCCGCCTTACGAGACACGCATTGCCCCATATAGATTCCCCAACCTTGTCCCAGCACAATCTAAATAAAATCAGAAAATTGTTAATTTATGGTAAACAAAAATTGTCCCAAGCCTTAAGTGTGTCTATGTACAATATTAATAATTACATGTACCATCAGCCAAATGTTTGGAATCTCTTCCTGAGTCTAATCAATCTATCGGAGCTTCTAATGATCTCCCACGAATTGCGATAGTTTTTTGCTTTTTCTTAATAACCACGTGTATTTGCCATCTGTCATCAGCAACAATAAGCAAAACTTTTAACTACAGCGGGGTAATGTCCAGCCACTTAACAGAAATCGAGGAACTTCATTCACTCTTCTTTAATGTGATACATGTAAATGCAAAGCAATGTATAAGCAATATAATATTAAACAGACTTTATATTAATGAATGTGAAATCAATTATAGAGAATTCATTTTAAAATCGTTCACTTTGATTTAAGAAATGAAAGTGAGGATGAGTGTTTGTTTTTATGTGTTAAAAGTAACAACAGCCATTGAAAATCAATCGCGATGCTATAAAATGCTTGAATGCTGTTTACCATATCTCAGCCGTGGCGAAAGTAACATTCCATTAGACGTGAAAATCGCATCTAACCATTTAAATGTGAAACGATTTATATTGCAAATCACACAATTTATATCGTAAACTCAAAATAATTGAAACCATGGTTTATTATATGGCTTGCACTATATGGACCGTTTATTTTGAAAGTGGTATATGAGTACATTTTAAAAAAAAAAATTGAGAAAAGAATATAAATAAAAAGTTTACATTAAAATTTGCCCTATTCTCAATTTTTTTCAAAAATGGACACCACTTTCAAAATAAACAGTCCATATGTAACTATGGTTGGCTTATATTGTTAAAAATTTTGCGCTGCAGATGATTAATCTGATTGTTGCGCGTTATTCTAAATTATACCCATTTAATATTTTACAAGTGCGAAAAAAGAATATTGTTCGTAATGAAGCAATATCTTTACCACGCGTTTAAATTGTACATCATTTTGTGGTTTTACAATGTTAAATATAATATCTCTACAACGCGAGGATATTAGTTGCACAGACAATCTTGTTCAATGATTTTACCACATTCTCTGGTGTCGTGGTTTGCGGTGTAATTAAGATCGCCGTAAATAATATAAAGCAGCAAGTGTTTTCGAATAAAAGCATACACAAACTATTCAGTCCTCGGTACATTACCACAATTTCTTCGATTCATAATAGTTGCAAACTTACGAAAGTGTATTTTACTGATCGAAATACAATTTGTTTGAAAGTACTACTATGCCCGTACGAAACAAAAGAAAACGCGATTACCATTATTTGTTATAACCATTGAAGCACCCAATGTAAGTGGCAGTAATTACGAAAGTAGTTTAAGTCATTTGAGTAGTCAACAAAATAAATCCTTCCGTAATTTGTTGGTACAATTTTTCTCATTGGATAACAGAATTAATTCACATCAGTAGATACTATTACTTTACTTTTTACGGCCATAGAGAAATGTTTGTTTTTAGTCAACTGCAGCATTTAAATGCTGGAATTCCGGAAAACGAAAACTATCTGACTTAAACTATTCTTATAATCAAGGACTTATATCTACATAAGTAGTTCCCACCAAACAAGACCCACCGGTAGATATGAAATGATCCTAATGTTATGTGCAAATAGGCAAAAGAGAACAGGTGAGAGGTAGAAGTTGAGCAAGGAATTCAACCTTAAGTACGCAAAATCAATGGTGAAAGGTGGTGGTATGCAGTGATTCCGAGATGTAGGACAATAAATGCCACTGGCCCAATTCGCCACGTTCGATGCGCCCTGAGCTCATCCGTTTGTTCGAGAAGTGTTACCGGTCTCTTGCGCACGGGAAAAATTGTACAACTGAAAACGGTACTCAAATGAATTTACTCGGCTGATGTATTGAAATTGTAAATGGTACTGATTTGATATGGGAGTCCACGATGAATAGTTATTTCATATCATGAAGATGCACCCGATGACCCAGCACGAAAGAGGATTGACAATTACTGTATCCCTACGCCCTACATTATTTAGATTAGATTAGACTACGGAAACCTCTTGATTTTGCTAATTACAGATCACAAACCCTTTGCAATCCTAGACCCAGTGTGAGTGGACAACAATTTGACTTACGTCTGTGAACAGTTTCAAATTGTAATGAGCTAACTTTATCTATAAAAATGCTGTAAGCAAAATAGTTTTTTAAATATAAATATAAATAAGTTTATTTTTGTCAAAGTTTACTTTTGTTGGGTTCTGTTACCCAATTTTCTGCCATTTATTCGATTCCTTAAGTTTTCAACGTGGCAAAACCAATTTTAAAAAACAGAATTTCAAGTGTTTTGCTAAGTGAATTAAACTGTGATTATGTGCGATCATTTTCAGCACGCAAAAGTTGTTCTCTATCAATAGGTATTTAAATTGACCCTGCATGGGGTTGTTTAATCCTAAGAAATGTTTCGTGCGCGAAGTATCGCACAATGATGAGAATTCTAGCTCGTTTGAACAGCGACGAGTGCAATTGATACGAATTGGGTGCTGGGATGCAAATTGTAATGATACAGGTTTCTTTTTATCAAAGTTTCTTTTTGTTGAGTCCAATCTTCATTTTTATAGAATAAAATATTCAAGTACGGCCCTACTACAGTACACTGTAAAGGCAACTATGAACTGCTGGGGGTTAAATAATCCACGAGGATTTTCGTATAATTTGTAAGTGAAATTTCTTATCACGTCCAATAATTCTATTTATTATGAGCAGAAGAAAAATTTTTATTTCCTGTGCTCGCAGTTATGCTGAAAATATCCGCTTCGCGATTTCTTCTATTTATTTCGTTTATTGTACTTATTTGCATGCATTATAACATACTATAGATACGTATGATCACCATACTTTTTTTTGTCGATCAATAACCTTGAATAAATATTAAAACTCAATTATAGACAATGATTACTCCATTTAAATATCAAAGATTTACTTCTGTTTCGTCTGGCAAACTAAAATTATTTCAATAACATGCACAAATACTCTTTTAACTGATCCATCTAGAATCTACGATATGTGGGAAGCATTTGTTCTATTAATGTCTCGACATTATATACGATCAATAAATCATCTTCTATAATCTAAAAACCTTGGATTACAAACATTTCGACAAACTGCATAAATGAAAACGCCACGCATACGCGAATCAAACAATAATTCAGAGATTAACAATATCTTATCGATCAATTTATACCCATTATTGCCCTCAGAATTATTAACGTGTTACATTTCGGAAAACTCTTGCAGAAAAAAGCCACACGCTATTAGAATTTCCGATGCCTCAGATAGGGGACCCTACCCAGTTTCCATTTCGTACCCTGCAAATCGATACCGACCGAAATACTAGGGAACAGATGCGATGGTCCGAACGAAATACGTCAACATTCGTATGATCAGCTAATAAACTAATCTCACTAAGTAGTGCGTTATAATTTCTTTTTGCATATGCCGCACACCACTTATTTTGATGCAATCAATATTTGAACCAACATATTATTGCACGCTGGAAAATACGTCTGCATCAACTGTGCATTCTAATCACGTCCAATTAATTGGTAACGAGAATTACTCGTGTTGCACTTACTACCTACAACCGCGACGAGTTTCTTTAACGTAAGCGTTATGCAAAAGTTCGTGTGACAGGCCGTACATCCTCTGCCCACACTCGAAATTCGAAGATAGATTAGAGGAAAGAAGAAGAGAGGCAAAGAAATGGAAATGAAAAGTTTTGTTAGTTAATCGAAAAGACAGCAAAAGAAACCCGGATGCTTTTCGCGCATGCACCTTAACCTTCCGTAAACACCCCGCTGCCAAAAGTACTCGGAAATACATATATGCATTATTGCAAATACACTCGTGTTTACTCACAGAAACAAAATTCCCTGCGCGCCTATGCCTGGTCTGTTGTATAGCTGTCTCAAAAACGCTGGAAAAAATAAATCGCCCTTTTTCATACCAAAAGAAATCTTGACACAAACGTCATCAAACCCCTTGCTCAAAACTATGTCGAGCCTCTTCTTTTTTTAACGGCAACGTCTTGTAGTAAATACTGTGCAAAAAGTGTAAAGGTGTAAGATCTCGGAGAGACTAGATTCATTGTTTACATATGGAAAATCGTCGAATCCCAAGGAAATATATGTATGTAAATTCGATCGCCTTCTGCCACTGTACATAAGCGCTAAGTGTCTCTTTATAAAACGCAACAATCGACGGGTAAAATAATTAACGTTGCATAAAATGATTAAACAATGAATTAAACGATTAGCATTACGTTTAAAGCAACCATTTAGGCGAATTAATAGGAACAAAACATAATGGAGTGACTTGAAAACATTTCTCGCATTCGCGTACTATAATAGCATTATATGAATATCGAAAATGTGTCGTTCGTACAAACTAATGAATTCCATTAACAAATAACACGAGGCGTCATGAAGAGTCCTTGTACTTCAATGACATTTCGTTGATCATCATACATGGACCAGAATGGAATTTTACCATTTATAGAAAGAGGATTCGTTGGGTATACGTTGGACAATAAACTTACCTCTTCTTGCAGAGTCGAATCTCTCAGGTAGTTTGTGCGAAATCGTGGTATGCATCACAAAACTTAACACTGACACCCACGGATAACAACGTGCCGATCGCGTGACGCGAGGATACGGACCCCTATCCTCTCAACACACAGTACGTCACAGACTGCTACACCACCTGTCACTCGGCATATTCGATAGTGGGAAACATGCGTCGTGATGTCATGCGCACCCCACCAAGCGTCGAACACCAATCAGCGCGCAGCAGGTAGATCGTTCGGCATTCGCACCGCGTGCAGCGCACTCTGGCACGCGCTGCTGGAACATTACTGTAAAAAATTATTCCATCTGTACTTTGCAATTTTTTAAATAAAATTATGAACTAAATATGAAATATATGAACCGATAGCGTAGAAAAATAAAATGTATTTCGGAAACCTGCCAATCCGACGTATTAATGGTTAATTGTTCATGGGAATAAAAATGCGAGAATATGATTTAATTATTGAAACTTATGCATTTTCATTTGAACTTGAGAAAATAATATGCACATCAATTTCAAGAAACAGTATTATTTTTTTATGGCTTATTACTAATTACGCTATTATTTAAGCGCCTGTGTTAATCATACCTAAATAGAATCTAAATAGATTACAGGAGCTGCACTGTCTGCTTTGCAACTTTATTTATGCTTAAAATAGGGCGAACAGATATTTCTGTGCAACATTGAAAGGAATAGGTATAAAATTGGTACTCTTGATGTAACGGTACTTGTTATAAGAATAACAATATTATAAGGCCTATTACAAGGAGTAACCATATTAAACTTTTCAGAATTGTCCATCGTATTATACAAAGTGATTTGCCAATACAGTGACTCTGTCAATCGTCAGCTGTTTAAGTTACTGCGGAATGAGCAACTGTGTGCATAGGTGACTATATCAAGTCATAGTGAGAAACAGAAAAGACAGAATATGTCGCACAAAATTGTTATGTGGAATAAGAGTTCCAAACATATAGGCAATGACACTTCTTTGTAATCTACTAATGGGCAAATCAGGCTGTAATAAGAAAATGGGGAAGTTATAAGAACTATACCATTCGTTGTTTACTGCCGTACATTATTCTTATATTCTACATGTGAAATTGTAAACCGATTTGAACAATTTTCAAATAGTCTTATTACCTTTGTTACATATTATTATATATTCTTTACATCTAACGAAAGCCGTACAATGTATGCGTTTGAAATATTGTCTCGTGGAGGATGTTTCAAGCTTTTTCAAGCCTTACTGATGTATCAGCTGATTCTGTGCCTGTCGAGCCTCCCGTGTGTCTAGTTTCGAACATAATTTGCTTAAGTAACCTTTCTTGCTCTTTCATCTTGACTTCATCGTATGTACAATACAATGCAAAAGTAACACCGATTACAAAATAAGTGGCTACTCCTATACGAGTAGATTTTTTTGGGTTACTCGTAAATAAAAATGCTACTAGTCCACCGCCTATGCCTCCAAAGATAGCAGACATGAGAGCGTCTCTCTGACAGCGCGTTTTCACTATTGGCTCTCCAAAAATGGTGAAGGGTGTCTTTAATTGCTCCTGCTTCCTTTTATTTTCTTGATCTACCATATTTTTAACGAGAACCTATAACTTATAAGTGCCGGTACTGGCCGATACGTTCTCGTCTAACCTCAACAAGATGCACATTACGGAGCACACGAGAACCATGCGCTGGCAGCGCCCCACTTTAAATACTCGAAATGAGAGTTACAACTTCGACACAAAATTACCAGACCGAATTAATTGCAAAAAATACAAAAATGGGAAAAGAATCGAGTATAATGAAAATGAATTGAACTTATTCTTGCGATATAAATGCACTACACGTGATACATCCTCGCTAATGTATTACAGTTCCCCGAAAAACAAAAATTTCAAATAAACTCCAATATTGTTTAAATATTTTTCACTGCCAAGTTAGCTTCACAATATGCTTCATATATCAATTTGTTGAACACTACATATTATTATCACGGAATTCTATTTGTGTTGTTTAATAAACATCCGTGAACAAAAATATAAAAATAAAAGTATAGAGACATTTTGTGGGAGGAACAGTTGGTATTTCTATCAATGTGCTTCTTGGATCCTTTTCACGCGGTGCGGATATCGTCAAGGTACACGCGAATAACAATTCAGTTTTTAGCCAAAAACTAAGTTAAAATGAATTAGAAAGCGTTAAATGATATTATGCATGTTATTCGTAACACTGCACTTTATTAGATGAGCGAAGATTTTTTCCCGGATTGCCTATACAAAATTTGATAAAATTGGATTTTATTTGACGCACTATACATACAATATTTGACAGCATATCGTAATATCTAATATTTAACGTTGAGATATAATTTCATGTTTGTCATATAATAAACATGAAGTTGTCACTTTACACAAAATTGCTGTTAAGTAGGAAAAGGGTTAAAAATCTTTCGAACATCTACGTATAAACAATGATACCACTTAACCTCCAATTATTTTGCAGATGTTCACAGCAAACGCTAAGATAATCAAAAGCGGCGGAGCCGAACCTGATGCGTTCGAAGCTAGCATTTCCCAAGCTCTGCTAGAGCTGGAAATGAACAGCGATTTAAAATCGCAGTTAAGGGAATTGTACATTACCAAGGCCCGTGAAATAGAGACCAACAACAAAAAGGTACAATGTCATTTGCATTCAGTTTTTTCGATCCTTTAGGCCCTCTGTGCACGTTCATACTTTTTCTATGCATCGACGTGCGATTACGTAATTGTGCTCTGAAATACTGTAGATTATATTGGGCATTGTACATTTGTTTAAAATGTAATTGCAGTGTCAGACATCCATGTCGCATGCAACGTTTATTATGCTTTCTTAGGAAAATGTACGATCGGCGTAATCGCATATAAGATTTGTTAAGTACACTAACCATATATTGGTAAATGTATTAGAGCTACCATCATAAATTATCATGAACCGAGCTGAAGCTTGATTTTTGATCCCAGCCAAGCGCTCAATTCATCCATCTAGCTTGAAAGAACCAAGTACCTCAAATGAAATCGAGCGGATCATAAGAGTCGTGTAGCTCGAGTGTGCTTCAAAAAGGTCGGTATTTTCGTTTTGCTTTTTTAAGCCAATGAAAATAACTCTTGTGACTTCAATTCATTTCTTGAATATTTGTTGAGAATTACCTTTTATAAGGACATTCAAAGGCTATAAGAAACTGTCTTGTAAGGGGTACAAAAATTCGAGCTATTTCATATAAGGTTGTAAAGCACTGTTTTAACTTTCAAGGCATAAAATAATATTTAAAGTATTTAGATTTGTGATACTCATTATTAGTAACCATAACAAATTGAACAAAGGGAATAATTATTGTACATCTTACCTTATAAGTTAAAATATCTTCAACATTCATATTTCACGTAGTGAGCACTTTGGACATATGTTTACTTACTTATTATTAAATAGTGAAAAGCCTCTGCATACAATAAAAACTACTTTCTATTAGCTACGAAATACCGAATTTTTTACATATTCGAGCCATTCAGATCTTTTAAGTTGCTGGGTTTCATTTGAGCCACACAAGTTTGAGCTGCTCGGTTTTATTCGAGCCACTCGGCTTCGTTCGAGCTGCTCTGTTCTTTCGGGCAGACCAGGTGTATCATACACCAATCTGAGTATTTCTCGCTTTGGTTAATTCAAGTATCTGGACAGCGCTACAAAGTACAGATCCGTCATTTCTACGCAAGGTGGTAATTCCAGCAATGCAAAAGCACCACACATTAAAAAATTGAATGTTTACTGCATTATCACATTTCTACAAGCTAATATCGGTTCAATTATTTTTTAATACCTTATTTGAATTTTATTGAGGTGTTACTGATGATCATGTAGCAGTAATTTATATTGGATATAAATACTTTGAAAGCATAACGTTTGTTCAAAAAATCTTATATTTCTTTCAGTGCATCATTATTTATGTACCTATGCCAAAGTTGAAGGCATTCCAAAAAATTCAGACCAGGCTCGTACGAGAATTGGAGAAGAAATTCTCTGGGAAGCATGTTATGTTTGTCGGCGAGCGTAAAATCTTGCCTAAGCCAACAAGAAAAACGCGTACTAAGAATAAGCAGAAGAGGCCGAGAAGGTATGCTGTTTCATTAAGAAATTATTAACCAAATTTGTACAACACACTTGGGGCCAGCAATTTCAGAGCGAGATCCCTGCTTTGTTTACCAAACGAGTATTATTCTTTTTCCACAGTATTATCAAAACTTTACATGCTTGTTAGAGGTGTGCGGGTACTCGATATTTCGAGTCGTGCCGGGAATTTTACTCTTGTTCGGTTCAGGATCTCAAAACTTTGTAACATTCTAATGTTTGTCCAATAAACGAACATAAAGCTTAAAATGACGTAGAAGTATATTGGTGGCCGTGAATGTGTTAATTGCATGTAGCAGTATGTAAATATATGGTACATCAACGACGAATGTAAACTGTTTCAGCCGCACTTTGACTGCAGTGTACGATGCGTTATTAGAAGATTTAGTGTATCCCGTAGAGATTGTTGGCAAACGCATCAGAATTAAGCTGGATGGTACACAGCTCATTAAAGTTCATTTAGACAAAAATGAGCAAACGAACATTGAACACAAGGTAAATGCACGATATATTTTAAATGATTTGTATTTATCTAATGTGTTGCATCTTGAAGCAACGTTAACAGATCTCGTGCGCATATTTGCAATAGATAAACATAAACTGGTTGCATTTAATTATACTACTTTGCATCTGTAATTAGTGTACATTATCAAAGGCACTAACGAATCTTATTTTATTAGGTTGACACCTTCGCAGCTGTGTACAAGAAGTTGACTGGCCGGGATGTAACATTCGAATTCCCAGAAACATATGTATAATTTGTTTAAAAAATAAAAATATTTGAAACAATCTTCTCAGTGTTTTTTCTTGTCTATCGTCCGTACTATGAATTTACAAATAAATTTTATAAGAAACTAAAATCACTGCAATCAACTTTTTGAAGAAAACTTATTTTTTGCGCGGATTTTTAGGAGCCTTTGTAGCAAGTATTACTGGTAAAAGTTGAATATTTTCATTATACTTAAACTTTCACTACTCTTGCGGAGTAATATCAAATTGATGGCAATTTTGCATGCAGTAAGGATACATTAAATATTCATTTCTGTATTTGAAGATATATGCCGTACAGATGTGATATTTAAGTATATAAATATGATATAGTTTGATGCGCATGCGTGTAAAGTACTATAATTTGGTAACTACACAACAATTGTATGTTACGAAGTGTCTCAAACATCATATTTGTGATACAAGTTCATAGTAAAACGAATAAAAATTAAATTAAATGAATTGAGTGAATAAGTCTTCTATAATAATAAAGTATTTAGCTTTGAAGTTTTACATTAAAAAAGTATTTAAGTTTCTATCTAGAACTTAACCTCCATATTCTTAAAAAAAAATTTCTTCCATCACTAACTTGATTATCCATATAT
Source organism: Holcopasites calliopsidis (assembly GCA_023838395.1). Lineage (NCBI taxonomy): Eukaryota > Metazoa > Arthropoda > Insecta > Hymenoptera > Apidae > Holcopasites > Holcopasites calliopsidis. The sequence goes on from JALHAQ010000007.1 coordinate 2,764,521, forward strand.
ATCGAGGGGAATTTAATAGAAGTAAAAATTGATTGTCATTAAGTGGCAAATATTTGATCTGGATTTGTTTAGCACACTTGTAAGAAAGAAAATTTAATGGATAAAATTTCGAGCACGAAATATACCTAAATAGGAAGGTGTTAACATTGCAAAATAATTAATTTAATGCTTAATAAACTTCTTATTTGAAGTATCGAATGATAAACACATAGCAAATATTTTTAACGAAAAAGATTAACAGTAAAAGGTTTGCATTATGGTGAAGAGTGAATCTATGTATATTAAACGTTTCTAAGCTATCGAAACTGTGAAAAAAATTGTGTGGCAAGATATACTAATCGTGCCAGTAACTGCTGGTAAATGTGTTAGAATTTGTTACAGATACAAGTGGTAAGTTTTTTTTTTACAAACAATTCGAAATGTAATTACTTAATATGAAGCATTTCCTCGATAAATACATTTATGTAAAAAGGAGATAACAACTCTACAACTTGGTTTTTGGAAGCTTTATACATTTTCTTCTTTGTATATATTGATTAAATAAGAGTACGTGTCCATTAGAGAATTTTTTCTGATAATTGCTGTCAAGGGACTCTCACGTAATCATTTAAGTGCAATAGAAGGTTGAATGATGCTCTTGAGCAATTACTTGCAAACGCAGAGTCCATTCGCCAAAAATATTCTTGAGAGAAACTCGCATTTATTTTATTGTCAAAAGGACACGCACCCTATGTATGATTGATTGTTGTTAACCCTTTGCACTCGGGAGGTGACTTTTGCTTATTAATTGATTTGACGCGGTAACTTGAGAGATGACTCTTGATCACCATTAGGTTTGATGCGGTAAGTCGAGTAGCGACAATGTTTATTTAGGTTTGATTTCTTTAGAACTCGAAATGTTGATGCTCGAGTTGTTGGTAGGCCCTAGCAAAAAAGGCCTCGAGCACAAAGGGTTAATAGAGAAATATCCTGATTTGCAATTGTTTGTTTTGAGAAATCAAACGTATTTAATTTTGCATGCTGACCTTTTTTTTAGTTCACAATGAGTTCAGGATTTATATCGGAAGCAGAGATTGCAGAGCAACGGAGGATACGACAACAGGAATGGGAACGTGTGCGAACTGCCGATCAACCGTTAGGTCACTATCATTTCTGTTTTATATTTGGATTGTGTACTTTTAAGCATGTTGGCTGATCTATATAAAATATATTACAAAAAGTATGCCATGGTGGATTCATTACAAATTTGTTAACTTTATAGAAGTTCCAGAGGAAACATATGATCCAAGATCTTTATATGAACGGCTACAAGAACAGAAAACCAAAAGGGATGCAGAATATGAGGAAGCGCATAAGTTGAGTAGGTTGAGTCTTTAATTATGTAAGATAAATTTGTAAAAAACGCAATGTATTCTTTATAAGCGTATCAAATATATATGAATACTAATTTTAACATAAAAATTCTTTCTTTTTTTTTTACAGAAAATATGATAAAAGGCCTAGATGATGACGAAGTGGAATTCTTGGACTTAGTAGACAGAACAAAGCTGGAAGAGGAGCGCAAAAAGACTCTTGAAGAAGAGAAAGAAATGCGCGATTTCAAAGCTGCCGTTGCTTCATTGCAGGAGAAGTCTCTAAACGAAAAACTGAAGCAAGAATTGAAGAATCCGCAAGCCGCAAATAAAAATGCTTCTGGAAGGTAATATACTACGTATATCTATGTACTTCTAATGAGTGTACTTTTTTCATTTTTAGTCTTCATGAAACTTATAATACTTGATCGATCTTTTCTATTTTTCATCATTACTGTACAATACTGAAGTTAATTGTTTTTTTTCTTTTTCAGTAGTCGCACCTCACAATTAAAATTATTAGCTGGCGTCCTAGTTAAGCGACCCGAGAAACAAAAGCAAGGTAAATAAATATCTTTAAAACATTTTATTTGATTGTAAGATAAATTAAGAATTGTTACGTATAAAAACTAGTGAAACAGTTACTATCGAAAAATATTAAACAACACTAGAGCTTAATTTGAGTTAAGCTCAAAGAATTTAAATCTTTTTCCAAATATAATATACTCCTGCATCATAATTTTTTATAGAGACTACACGTGGTGTGAAAAGGAAATTATCCGAGGGAAACGGCGACTCAGAAAAAAAGGAAGACAGCGAAACAAGTGAACAGGTGTCCAAAAACGACTTGGAAAGCAAAAATATATCTAACGAAATGGGAGGCATGAAATGTATTGGTATTTTACCCGGGCTCGGCTCTTACGAAGACTCTAGTAGCGAATGTAGTTCAGATTCAGATCAAGAACCGGAACCAAGCCCTACCAAATACGATCTCTTAGGTCGACAAATAAAGCTTGAAAAAGATAAAGGAGCGAGCTGAACCGCGAATGCTTGTAAATGATTTTTTCTATTCGTAGGTAAATAACCATTTTGTTTTGCAAATTGATGTAATTGTACAATATAAATATATTTTTTGCAATTACTTTCTGCACAGTTTTCTTTCACAATCGCTTTGCTCTTATTTTACATCCGTAAAAAATTTGAATACTTGATCAATCATTTCTTGGAAAAATATATGTTATATTGTATAACACTCGTATCGTTCAGAAATATAAAAATTTTAAATATTCTTTATTATACTTCTTTAAAGATAAGGTTTTGTAATAATTAGAAATGTTTTGTTTAAGAATGTAGCCGAAACATAGTATTTTCAGGGTGAAAGTTTTTGTCACTCTACTATCGTGAAAATGTGTATATATTATTTAATTCCTAAACGCATATTTAAGATCTATTGCTTTGATAATTTCAGAAATATTTGCCCAAGTGTTATGTGCATTAATTATCTTGATTTGAATTGAAAGTTTTATTTGCGCAAAGGAATATTTTCAAAGCGTATTGTATACAATTATAAAATTCCGAAAGAACACTGTAAATTGTATAAACGCGCCCTTTCATTTAGAATTATACAAATGTCAATTTATTTTTGTATAAAAATGTGCAAATTATTTAAATAAAGTATCTACAAGAATATATGTTCAGATTTAATAATGAGGCTGTGCCCCTGCACAATATACGTACGTGTCCATCAAATATATCACATGACATTTAATTCGGACTTTATGTTTTAGAATAAACTTATCATGAAATTAAAAGTAACATTCTAACGATGATAGATTTGAATTATTGCAATTTACTTGCGGCGATAAATGCAAAATTCCGTGAAATATGTATATAATATAGCTTCATTTATTTATTCATATAATACTGTTATGGTAAAATAGCTAATCGTAGTGATTATTAATGCATTATTAATTTAATGCTAGTTTAATAAAGAATTTATCCATTCATCATTTATATTTTCAGAAACACTATAATCGTTATTTAAAAGATCGTCCAGAACAGAATCTAGATTCGTGCTAGTATTTATCGTTGAAGTATCGAACGATGAATCATTTTGACTTGATAAATTTGTTGTACAATTATCAAGTTGATTCACTTTACAAGCACTGCTATTTACGTTAGGAATTGCTTGCCTACGATTATTAGTAACACTTGCAGCATTCAGATTATTAATACCTTTGCCGATTTCCTTTTTCTTAGCACCATCTTTTGAGTGATTTTCTAATGCTTCAACTTTTGTCTTTATCTGTGTATTTACAGAATTATTGTTACTGCCGGTTTTCATGGAACTGCTTGATTCTATTTTCTTCCTTACAGCACTAAAGCTGAATTTCTCGTATTGTTTACCACTACTTGCATTTCGTCTTCCAACTCTATTGTTTATTTCAGGAGTGTTTGGTTTAGTATTACTCTTGGCATTAGCACATTGTCCATTGGAAACTACTGTTTTTGGTTCCGATATACATACTGGAATTTCGAAAGACAAAGTTATAGGTGGCAAACCATCTATTTTCATCTTAGTTACGGTTAAATTTGATTCTGGCATAGCTTTCTCGGTTTTGATAGGTTTCAATTTTGATAATTCTTCGACTTTGGATGGCGTCGTCGTTTGAGTAATATCTGTAGCTTTGTTAAGGCATACAAAACCATTATTGAGACCATTATTATTAATTACCATTTTCTTGTCTAAATCTTGATAAAGCGAGATCTTACTTCCTATCTTAACATTGGAAATATCAATGTTAGTTTTTTCAATACTCCTTATTTTGGGTACTACCCTTGCAACATTTGTAGTATTTACATTTTTCAGGGAAACATAATCTTTTTCATTCGTATTTCTATTTAATGTATTTGCACATTCATTTTGTAATATTGTACTAGTTGTACCAACTGTGATTGATAGCAAACTACTTTTAACATCTGAATTACTTTCACTTGGAGTATAACTTTTGTCCGAAATACCATTGTCTTCATTACACTGTTCTTTATCTAAAATACTTAATTCTGCAATAGCAGAAACAGACGAATTGTTTGGTTCAATTTTGGGTTGCTCCTCAACCAAATAACCACATTCACTATTAATATTGTTAGAAGAATGTGTATCTAAGCTCGCTGAGAATTCGTTCAATGTTTTTTGTTGCAATGGTACAAACGCGCCACACGATATTGGTTTTCTTAATGTGGCAATATCATCTTTTGCTCTGGGTGTTGACGACTTATAGTCATCCCAATAACAGGACCAAATTTTACCCACAGCTCTTGGACATAATGCAAAGTCTTCGTATCCAAATGGCCACACGCACTGAAACATGATGTGCATAAAATAATTAATATAAAATGGAATTATAATGCATTTTATACAGGTATATAAATTTCGCTAAAGTTTTATTCTCTATTTCCGGATTATTTTTACACAAAGAATCAATCATCGCCTTTAATTGAGTTTTGTTGCAAAAATAAATGGTTTTGAAACTTATATAAAAAGACACGAACTTATTTCTCAATCCAATATTTGCTCATTGAGGTTTTACGTTTATCGTGTCATGCGAGGTTAATTTATACAACACCGAATTGTTGTAATTTTATATAGAAAACGAGATCCAGTATGCAAAACTAATATTGCGTAAGAAATTTACCTTTTCTTCCTCGCATAACCATACAGCTTCTTGCAAATTGACTTGCAGTAATTTTACGTTCTTCTTTAGGCCTTTCTTTAGACACAACGGGCATAGGTTTTGCATTTTATAATAATAAATAAAGAACAAAATACAAATTCACCGAACCATTAACATGACACTAATCCATTAAGATATTTCAACCTTTGGGAAATATTGTTTTCGCATTTAAATCACCTTTTGCCAAATAAAATATCGTTCCTGAAATCGTATACGTGGTGCCATCTCGCGTTTGGTGTCAGTCGAAACGTCGAAAATCAACATTTTGGAGACGTCGTTTGCGAAGTGCCGAAATGTAGGGACATATTATATCGGCACCCTAGTTAGGAATTAGTCCTTAGATTATAGTAATTTTTAAGATACATAGTTTGTAAGACTAGTTTTAAAGCCAACGGGAGACCGTTAAAATATAAGCGAATCGTTTCTCCTCCCAAGCGGAACACGCGTGTCGCGTTGTTATAAAAGTAATACAAATCTTAATTGGAGATTACAAGTGTTGGAGTTGGTAATTAGCTCTCCCTACCTAACCAATTCCCCACAGAAATCGTGTACGTGGCGCTATCTCGTATTTGTTGTCGGTACATACCCAACGACGTTCCGAGAATCACCGCCAGAATGTGAATTTCCGACCGTTCGGTCAACATCAAACACGAGGTGGCGCCACGTCCATAATTTTGGAATATATTTAACGACCGCTCATCGATAAAATAAACTATCGATAGTTTTCGATTACTCTAGGAGGCGCGTCAGTCTCAAAGGTGTGTGTACCTATTATTTCCTACTTGTGCCTTTTGAAAAAATTGCGACCTTAATAGATTCGCCTATAAAATTGTAATGCGTTCAATTTTTTCCAATTCCACAAAGAAAAGGTGAAACTTTCTGTTGTCTTGTGTATTTACGAAAACAAGTTTTTAGGAGAAACGAATTTCCAGATTGTCTAGATTTTACTGTTCAAAATGCCAGCTGATCAGATACAATATTCTGAAAAGTATAACGACGATAAATATGAATACAGGTTTGTACCAAATAATAGTTTATTTCGTCATTAATCTATAGACTGAAGTTTATCTATCGACTTATCTTCAACTTACTTTCATATTTATTTAATTGCAATACAGAATTTTTTCATTAATACGGATTATACTTTGACATTCCTCAATTTATTGTTTATACATATTTGTTCTTAGGCATGTTATTTTGCCCGCTGACTTAGCTAGGCATGTTCCAAAAACGCATCTTATGTCGGAGACGGAGTGGAGAAATTTAGGAGTCCAGCAAAGTCCGGGCTGGGTGCATTATATGATGCATGTACCAGGTATAAATGTTTATGAAGATAAAACTTAAAAAATAATTGTTGATTACATAATTAGAAAATACATTGTCGTATTATTTCTTTCCGTCATTCTATAAATTTCATTTGCATTCTTGTGAACATATTTCTGATATATGTATTCGAGATAATATTCTCATAAGATGTTCATTAATTTATTACTGCTTCATAGGCATTTAATGTGTGTCAAATCAAATACTCACTCAAAGGCAATGTCTGTTTTTACAATCTGTATGTCAAAAATTAAAAATTGATTGATAATATCATTTTTTAATATTTGATTTGCCTGGCGCAAGAATTTTATTTGAAACTGCAACTGCAATAAAGTAAAAATATAAGAAATGACAAATACAGCTTAAATGCAGCCGTTTTGTATTTATTTAGATTAATTCAATTACGATTAAACAAATTTAGATTAGAAATTTAGATTAAATTTAAACAAACTTAATCCATCTTCCTGGAAATAAAATAAAATATTTATAACTGATCTCTTTTAGAACCACACGTGCTACTGTTTCGTAGACCAAGGACAGACATCCAGACGCATACAAGAAACACAGCTATTCAAAGGCAATATCAAAGTGTGTATTGCATGTAATGAGAATTTTTAGGCAATTGCAATGTTACTTAATTTAGTTAATTATGAACTCTAAGCATAATAAATTAATGCAAGTTAGTAAAATTATAGCGTGAATGACGATAACAGATTTTTCTGAATCATTACGGGATCATGTTCTTGTTGGATTCAACGTTTTTGAAGAATCTATTTTCAATATGGAAATGTTGTACTTGAAGAAGGAACATATCATTGTGCTCTTAGAATAATTTCATGTATAAAGTCTTGTGCGCATCAATTGTAAGACTGTAATAGATTATAAAAATGTTTAGATAAATGATCATTGTACAGAACATAGAAAAGGAGTGGTAGCATAATGTTACATGCTACTATCATCTTCGCATAATACTAGGTAGCTATTTTTATGAGTATGATTTTGAAGAAAAATATACATCAAACTATTCTCCGTTCCTACTAAGGGTAAACCTATTTCGTACATAGGACCGTCCTTTTTCTCAGTCTTACCGCCTGCTTACACTTTCGACCTACCTTTTTCGTGTAGTGGGAACTGTGCAGATTGGTCGAAAACTCGTCGCCACGCGGGTTTACTCTTAGCTGGAACAGAGAATAGGGACGGGTTTATCGAAACCTCTACATAAAACCTAATATGATGTCGTAGCTGTAATAAATTCATATGTACTACAATTTACTACAGCTACAATATGAAGGAACACCTTCAAACACATATAATTTATATAATCACAGTCATGTAATTGATTTATGCTTGTGTTAGATTGTTTTCATTAAACATGATCCACAAAGTGAAAGAAAAATTAAATTTGTAATGAGTACTTACAGTTATTCAAGTGTTGTTATCGAAAAGTAGCAGGATTCGTAAAAAGAAATGAAAATGAATATGAAATTGTTAATCCTTCAAAAATGTTAATGCTCTTATCATATTCTACGCACTGATAATATAGAAACATAGAAATAACAGAATGATTGCAATGATCCAAAGAACGATTCTATGGTAACTCAAGTACTTGGAATACTTGGAGTTAAATATTTGCAACTAGTATTAAATCAATGAATCATTTTACATTTTCTTTTTCTGAATCCTCCGAGTTCATCGACTTTTTTCCACTTAATGCAACTTGAATGTAACAGAAGAAAAATACTCATTTCAATCTCTAATATTGTAAGGACAAACTGTATTTCTACAATAAATTTATTTATGTCATCAAGTATTTAATTCAAAAAGTTTAAGCATTCATACTCGACTTTATAACAATAAAAGTTATCATGATCTGATTAAAATTCAAAAGTGTACACATAATTGTGCACTTGCATTCCTCTTATTTATGTATATTTCGTATATATATTGCTCAATATGTTTTACATTAGAAAAAAACAATTTCTTGTTTGAATTTTGCAATTATGTTGTTTTTGTTGCAATTCATACAAAAAATGTAATACCATAAAATGATAAGCAACGATTGTAGTAATTCATTCCGAAACAGAGAAATACACGCGAATCATTAAAGACAGGATATAAAAGGGTGATAAATGAAAACAATCTTTGGTATTATATAACATCGTGTCTATGTTTTAAACAAATGACTAATTAACAGGAAATTACATTAACTTAAAGAGGAGCTACTTCGACAAGCTTAAACCAGTGACCGCATTCGCAGCGGCGTGGGTAACCGTCGTACAACCACATCCAATTCACGTGTGACGAATCTGCTTCGCAAACGCAACCAACGATACGTGCTTTAAATGCACTAGGTACTAAATTTGGGGAGTCCTTTGTGCTGTCTCGTGATATCTCTAGCGCTTTCATGTGATATGGATCCTAAAATGAAACATCAAAATTAATATGCCAATGAAGAGGTATTTAGCTTCTACGAGAAAAATGATAAACCTTATGTTAATTTATTCAGCAGTTTGAAAGCTAAATTTCAAGATAATTTAATTCGCATTTTGAATAAAAAACACTATTTGACATGAAATAGATTATTCTTGTAATTAATATACACAATGATCCATCTATTGGTTGACTCAAAGGAAATGCAGCCAGAACACCAAATAATGCATGCGTTTAGGCCAGCCTTGGGAATTAACTGCACTTTTCAACCAATTTTCAGAGGCGACGCCTCCTTTTCCATGCCGTGCATCTGGGCCCGGATATTTAAGCAAGGTAAAGAGGCGTCACCTTTGAAAATCAGCCGAAAAGTGTAGTTAATTCCTAAGCCTGGTTTAGGTATAGGCCTATAATGGTACCCTGTGATGTTCTTGCTGCAGTGTTATTGGGCGGCACTTCCTTTGAGTCAACCCGCAGTTGAATCACTCTTTATTATCCATATATTTGAACACAAGTAAAAATACATACTGAGATATTGTATTTTTAGGCATTCTTACATAAAAATCGTAAATACGAGCAAATAGCCATAATTCGTATGTGATTAGCGAAGTGAATAATATTTTAACTCCAAGATACACATTACGAAATGTATTTCATATACATTCGAAGATTCATGCGCTGTTTTACACCATTAATCGAATATTGTAAATGACACACAAGTAATAAACATGAAATTAACTAAGAAAATGATTTAAAAGTACACTTACAAAATTGCCCGCAGCTGCGGCAAGTAATTCACGCTTCTCGATACCGGTTGCATGATCCAACGGGTCGGCAAACTCTATGATGAACAAATTTTCGTAACAATCAATATTACATTTAACACAAATTTCGCAACAACAATGCAAATTCAACAAATTACGTTACATTACGTAATAGGCAAAAGACAAAGGCTCGAATCAAGTGACTTTCTCTGATACAACGCAGAAACGTGTACGTTACCGTTCTTTTTGTATTTAACGGCGTGCCTGGAAAATGTACGTCGACATATCTGGAATGTAGTGCGACCACATAACCACGCCATTTTTCCGATTACACAGTCTTTTCTTTGAAAGAAGACGTTCTCTCACGGCACAAACAATTCGCACGAAAGTGGCTACAGAGTGTTAACCTCGGCAATACTCCTCGATCGATTTTGTCGGCTGTTCACAGCGCCATGCTATGCAGCTAGGCGAGATATCAATCTATTTTTAAAATTAAAAATAATACAATTTTCATTATCGAGCAATGGTACAAGTTTTTCTACGCATAATAATTGTTATTGCTAAATACATTTGGGCAGGTATTGGCAGGTTTCCCGCTACATTTTTGTTAACCGTTCATTTTTGCCGCTGATACGCATTACACTCCTGTAATATACATATGTATACTGACGTGTATGTATAACTAAAAGATTATAATGTATACATACTATTAAAATCTCCTATGCTAGTAAATGCAAATGTAAATTTCCAATAGTGTTTATTTATTTTCATTGCTGTCCTATACTATTTATATTAATGTAAATTATATAACACTGTGATTCATAGAAAATCCTTAAAAAATTAACATTGCCTTCAAATGAAGGAAGAACGTAAAATTTCTATTATTATTGACACCATTAGTAACAAAGTATCCCTAATAGAAGTTGGATGTTATTCTTTGCAGGGCCAATTTCATATTTATGCACGTTCAGCAACGAAATAAAATGTTTGCAAGCATTCATTAAATTAAAAAAAAAGTAATGAAGAAAATACTGGCACGAAGATTACATGTGTTAAATACCCAGTAGTTTCTTCTCTATACAATTTTACTTCACTGTTGAAATAATTCTTCCCAAAAGGCAAGTCCATAATTTCTGGCATTTGATTGGCTGCGGCAGCTCGATGGTCATTACAGAATGGGCGGTGCATCATTTGATGACGTGATTTTTGTTACTAAATATATATAATTAGTTCAACACGGGGCATACTGGCTCTGACAGTCTGTATAATTTTCGTAACAGAATTCTATGTTCAAGCAATTGTAATTGTATACGTAACATTGCTTCGTAATTTAAAAAATAAACATTAGGTACTCTTTAAAATAATCTCTACTGTATAATGTTATCAACTTTGCCGAAATTTTCGAATAAAAAATAAGTAAACCATTGTTTATAAAAGCCGTGAAATTTAATTAGTTCTACTTTATCATTAAAGAATGCCAGGGTAAGCACTATTATTTCTCTAGAGAAACATACTGTTGTAGGATAACTCTTCCATCATCAAAAGTAATTTCAAGGTATATTATTTTAAATCCGTTAATTATGAGATATTGTGGAACATTTTTGTAATGATGGTTCGATTGTATTAATAGAATCTTTCAGACTTGTTTTTCAACTTACAATTCTTAAAAATGCATTGTATAAGTTTATTTTAAGATAATTTATTATAATTGTTACTAACAATGGAATCTTTAAAAAGTGTTACAGAGATGTCTTTGAATAATATGTTTTGTTCTCGCTGTCGAGAGGGCTTCGTACCCCACGAGAAGATTGTTAATTCAAACGGAGAGCTGTGGCATCCTCAATGTTTTGTGTAAGAACGTTGTGTCATTACTATTATCAAATATATTAAATTACATGTGCAAATGAACTCTAATTAATTATACAGATGCGCGCAATGCTTTCGCCCATTCCCAGATGGGATATTTTATGAATTCGAGGGTTACAAATATTGCGAACACGATTTCCATGTTCTATTTGCACCTTGCTGTGAAAAATGTGGTAAGTTACTCATCGAGCAATCGCATTTATTAAATACATCTAAGCATAAAAAATATTCGAATTCTTAAAAGAATAATTTCTAATCCCTTTGAAGGAGAATTTGTTATTGGCCGTGTTATAAAGGCGATGAACGCTAATTGGCATCCGGCATGCTTCCGTTGCGAGGAATGCAATGGTGAATTGGCAGATGCAGGATTTATTAAATGCCAGGGCAGAGCTTTATGCCACACGTGTAATGCGCGTGTTAAGGCGGGAGCACTGGGAAAATACATTTGCCATCAGTGCCAGTATGGATATCTCATCTATTAATATTATGCAAACAAATTAAAATTCTGTAATTCTATAAAAAATATTTTAAATATTGTGTTATTCTTTAGTGGAGTAATCGATGACAAGCCATTACGTTTTCGTGGAGAGGTTTATCATCCTTATCATTTTAATTGTACTGCTTGTGGCGTAGAACTGAATTCTGATGCTAGGGAAGTTAATTCTAGGCCCGGATATGCTGCCAATGAAATGGTAACTACTTTATCCGACCATCTTATTCCCGATATATTCTTTTTTGAAGTATACATACATATACAAGGTATTACCTCTAATGCAACGCACGATTTTTCACCTACTTGCAGCCATCTGACAAAAAAAAAAAGTTTAGGACAAGATTTGCTGGGTATGGAGTGTACAATAGATTGCTATCTATTTGTATATGGTATATACAATATGGTATATACCAATCTATTGGTTCTATTATACACTCCATACCCTGAAACTCTTGTCCTAAACTTTTTTTTTTGTCAGATGACTGCAAGTGGGTGAAAAATCGTGTGTCACATTACAGGTGACACCTTGTATACATATATATATTTTAATGTTTTTAATGCATTTTAATGTTTTCAGAACGAGCTATATTGTTTGAGATGCCACGACAAAATGGGAATTCCAATTTGTGGCGCTTGTCGTCGTCCAATAGAAGAACGAGTGGTAACTGCTTTGGGCAAACATTGGCATGTTGAACATTTTGTTTGCGCGAAATGCGAGAAACCGTTCTTAGGTCATCGACATTACGAGAAGAAAGGTTTAGCCTACTGTGAGACGCATTACCATCAACTTTTTGGAAATCTGTGTTTTGTATGCAATCAAGTAATCTCCGGTGATGGTAGGTATACGAATGGGCTGTTTAAAAAGTATTGAAATAATAACTGTTATATTAAGAATCTTGAAATTTGATTTTTTTTCAATGTTTATATTTCAACTTTTTCAGTTTTCACAGCTTTGAACAAAGCCTGGTGCGTGCACCACTTCGCGTGTGCGTTTTGCGATCAAAAGATGAATCAAAAGACCAAGTTCTTTGAATTTGATTTGAAACCAGCCTGCAAGAAATGTTATGACAAATTTCCGCAAGAACTGAAGAAACGTATGCGTCGTATGTATGATTTGAATCCAAAAAGACTGCCAGCTTAAAGTTTAGTCTGCACTGGTATGCTATCATACCTTATTGTTGTACGATCATGCAGATATGGAGCGAAATATTTTCTAACCATTTAGTGGAAGTCAAAGTTATTATATTATGCATGTAATGTCACGTTTACATTTTAATTCGTTAACCTTTCTTTATATAATTGTATTTATACTATGCATTCTAATCATGATAACTGTTTTAATGTATTTTTATAAATGTGAAACACATTTGATTTTTGCGGAAACCTTAAAGTGCCTTTTATGTGTATTTTGCTCATCAGGGCAATACTATAGAAAATTACATAATACGATATTGTACATAACAAAGCTTGTAACGTCTTTTTTTATATGAAGAACTATGAAGAAAAATAAAATTTTATTAATTGGTATGATATGGTATCGCTGTACTTATTCATAAGTACTTAAATACAATAATTGTTACATCAATACAGAACTAATAGGACATAATGTATAGCACACAATATGTATGTCTCTACATGTCTTGTAAATGTATTATACTTTTATATACAGTATAAATTGTTTTATTGTTAATCGTTAAAAACTAAAACTGATACTGAATTCGAAATTATTCAAATTAGAAAGACACGTGCGGTGTTACAGGGTAAACAGTTTTATTTCAGCAGCCGCGTTGAACATCTTAAGTTTTAATTGACTCTCCGCGAGTTTTGCTCGCATTTTTCGATATAATACCACAATTCGACACAATTATTATTTTAATCGGTTTTCCTGTTTTCGTTCCAAATTCTTCGATCTGGTAAATATCAGAAGTTACGTTAATATAAAATATCCTGAGAATGTGAAAAATAATCACTAATTCCGCTTTAGTCAATTATACATATGTACCTAAACTACTATTAAAGTATTTTTTATTATTTGAAAAAAAGTAAAACATTGAGTTGATTGAGTAACTGAAATAAGACACCAAATTATCGCGTATATTTTGGCAAAACAAATTAATCCTTCCGAAATAATAAAGTTGTATATTGTTTCATTTTATTGAAATTAGTTTACCTTATATATATTTGAGAGACCTGAAATAACTTTTCCAAAAACTACATGTGTTCCATCCACTGTTTCTAATCGTTTGAATGTGAGATTAAATTTAGAATTGCATGTATTTTCGTTTTCATTACACATAGATAAAACACCTGGACCAGCGTGACGCAAATTGTAATTCTCATTCTCAAAAGATTCTCCATATATGGAAGCCCCACCACTTCCATTGAATTTTGTAACATCTCCACCTTGGCACCAGAAACCAGGAACAATTCGATGGAATGGTGTGTTTCTATCGAATAATAAATATTTTACTTAATTGTTAGCAATTCTCTACCTTCTTCGCTGTATTTAAAACGGAATTTTATTTGGATTTTTTTTAGGATAAAGGTCCTCGTCTAGGTCCTCGCACATCGAATCTCTCACATATAGTGAACGCAACAGCGTAATAAAGTATATAATTTTGGAAAATCAAAATTGAATGAAATATGACATTTGAAACTACACTTTAAAGAAATATTTGATGTTTACTTATATGATAAACCGTTATTTCCACGACACAGTTCTGCAAAATTTGCGCACGTCCGGGGTACAACATCGTCGTACAGTTCAAATTGGATGCATCCCAATTTTTGACTCTCCCCTGCGATTTCAATTTCAAAGAAACATTTGGTTCGAACGGATGGATTCAACTCTTTAAGCAACGATATATCCTTTAACATACAATGATCTCGGTGAGATGGTGTACCAATGCTTTCGACCGGAGATTTTGGAGGAAATCTACATGGATGAACGAGAATTATTTCTTAAATTAATGCATGAATTGATCTATTTTTTGTTACACTTTTTAATCATTCTATTATTGTTCACGCAATTTATTAAGACATTTTATTCGCTGAAATGATCTTAACGATTCCGTATTATCCACTTTTTATCATACTAACGAATGCAGGAAGTATCTTGCCAACAATTTTCTTTAAAAATTTGTCCCACCTTTATTCTTTCACCACCTTTCATTGCTTAAGTGTTAAATTAATTATTCCTTCAAGATGGTAATTATATTAAAAAGAAAGGTGTAGAGTCCTGCTCCAATTTAAGTAAAAGGAGAGAAAATTGTGTAATTTTAATCATGTACTATTAATATTGACACGTAAATATTTGATTTTTTTAAATAAAGCTGCGAGATACACGAATGAATTATCATTAAATTAAAGAACATTAATTTGCCTTCGCTCGTGTGCCATTTTCCTTTTCATTTCCTTCCAATGTTGTATCATTTCAGCAGTAGGATATACGCTACAGACGTTATTAAGTCTATGCAACAAATGTTTGTTTTCTGCCATAATTTGTCTATTCTTCATCATCGGATTTTCAAGCTTCGATGAGAATTCGATCTTTGGTAACCAACAGTCGACTTTACCCTACAATTTGAATGTAATGCAACTAAATACAGGCTGTTTTCGAATATCATCATGCAACGTTAAACTTTACAAATTAAAAAATTAACTCTCAACGTTAAATTAATAATTTTGATACCTACACCCATTCGGGTAATTATATTCATGTTCCTCAGTAATTCGATGTTTTCCTTATCTAGCTCGCGTACTCGATTCATATAAATAATTAAATCAGCTTTCTTATAGTAGGCGGCCGCGTCAAATTTCGGCGGTTTATTATCAACTTTAGCCACAGCACTTGCGATTCTTCGCTTATATTCTTTGTACGTCTTCGCATCCATGGTGGTATCTTTGGTCCTGAAATGCTTTTTATTATTCAGTTGGATTATATTGTTCTATTTACATTTGCTCGATTCCGCACTATTAGACCCGAAATTAACGTTCCAGTTCAACGAAACTTTGGTTCATTTTATTTAAAAGATAGAAAGTTATTGCATTTATATAAGAAGAATTAATACAGTATTATAACAGCTATAACTTACCGTTTGAAATATAACGATATCAATGTCTAACATTTGTTTTATTCTAAATTAAAAAATCTCTTGGAAGGTTAAAATCCATATTAAAATTTAATTAGTCTTGTCTGCTACATGACTACAGCATTAATGATTTAAAAAAATGTAACCCGTCATTTTTACGATAAATTAACGTTGCTTTTCTTATCAAATCAATTATTTTTCCATCATTTTTTATATTATGTTATCCATTAGTAAAGATGTCGTTAACTGGAAAATTACAGATTTATTATCGCTGATAACAATATATAACAGTATCGATATTTTATACATGAAATCCTTTCACCTTTCCATACAGAACTCAATCTACTCTGTACGTGCGATCGCATTAACAGCTTGATAATTATTATATACAACGATTTTTTATATATAACATACGCACATAACAATTTCGCGAATGTTAATAACGAATTGCAAACGTTAAATGAAAGCTTCAATTATAAATTTTGTCGACATTTTTAGTGTTTGTTTATTCGTAATAAGTTCTTATAAATATGTTAACATGTATTATTCGCGATAAAATTAATTTAGCTTTAACTTAAACTATCTGTTTTTATTATTTCTATACGCCTCCCAACAATCATTTTTATTATTTATTTATCTTAAGTACCAATTGATATTCCAATTACAGGGTGTTGCATATTTTCAATGTAGTGCAGTAATGTATAACTATAAAAAATGTATTATACTAGTGTTACTATTCAACCAATCCCGCCCCACGCCATTCTTATATGTACAGTACAGCACACTATTACTATTTAGCTGCACTACCTCACGTCACGCGTTTTCACGTGACAACGCGTTGGGTAGCACAGTACAAGACGTCGTGAGTAATTTACATTTCTCTCTATTCAACGGGATACACGTGACGTGACAGCAATGTGAACGTGGCTTTACTGGATGCACTACGCATATGACATGCGTGTACGTATAGGTAGCATGTACGCGTGAGTGCATACGAGTTCTTACTTTCTCTTCATCGCCAAATAGCAATATAATTATGATCAGAATCAGTAGAAAATAGTGCATAGTTTGTTATATCCTTGCAGGGAGTACAATTAAGTTGTTCTTAAATAGAACAAAATTAAAGTGAGAATGGCTGCTAGTTCAAGTTCGACGAAAGATAAAACTCAAACTAAATCGCAAGGTTAGATTACTCTCCCATTATTTACCTTACATTGCCTATTTCTAATATAAAATATCCATATGTTTTACACGTAATATCAAAATCTGCACGATCTTAACCTACAATCCTGTTTGAAACGCGAAGAATTTTACAATCTTTATTTATTTATCATCGAATGTCTATTTTCTGGTATTTAAAATGGAATTTAAGTAATAATCGTTACGATCGTAGTTGCGAGTAGAATGCAATAATTGTTCAGATTCGTAGTAATATTAGCGTTGCATAGATACTGAAATATCTTTTTAAATTTATCTTTCTTCAAATACCTGTAACGGTGAGTGCAAATAAAAATACTTGCGCTTAACTGTTAGTTCTTTATTTAAGCAATATTTTCACGCACCAATGAATCGCGACAGTGGATTCACTGCTGCGACAGTACTATTATGGAATCAAGGCCAGTTTGATTTTGCTATCATGGCAGGAACTGTCACGATTTACAGCCATGTGAAAATACACCTTTGTTCTTTAATTCTCAGTTATTTACTTCTTTTCTGTCTTCTGTTATATGTTAATAACGTAATTTATTTAACATTTAAGATGTACAAGTCATGGGTCGCGTTAAACGTACGCAAGGCGATGGAATGGAGAACGTGACGGCAGAGAAAGCTGAAACTAAACAAAGTAAATGCCGCCTCGGTGAAGCACTGATTTATCATCCAACGAATCTAAAGCAATTAAGCTCGATCCCGCCAGTCATGCCGAATGGACCAATAGTAAATCTAATACCAAAACATGTTTCTAACGTGAAAGACGAGAAGCATATCTTAAATTCATTGAAGTCGAGGGAACCAAAGTTCGTCCCTTATGAACCTTACAAAGCTGCAGTCAATCCAATCATTCCATACGAAAAGAAGACCAAGAGGTCGCACAAAAGTAGCGTAAATATGAGCGTGGCTATATCTCAAGTCGCAGCTATGAAAATTCATGAAGTGAAAGAGCCTTCTAATGAGACAAAAAAAGTGGATGTAGATAATAGCGTTGAAAGTGAATGGATGAAAGAGAGGAAGGCTTACGACACGGAAATACAAAAACTGAAGGAGGAGAATGCTCAACTCGAAAACCAGTTAAAATTCCAAGCACAGGTATCAATGCATTTTGTAGCTAAATTTATAGCGGTTCAATTATATCCACTTTGAGAGATAATAAATTGTTAATACATGCAAACTCGATAATCACTTTGAGACATGGGTTTCTCGAAACGTCGAAACCCTTGAAATTCAAGAAGGGTTCGAGTTTATAGAATTTGAGAACCATTAATCCAAGTTTTGAGAGTTTCGAAATTAACAAAGTTTCGGGAATGTAAAAATTGGTTTCGAGCCCGCCCCTACTTATTTTAATTGGTAAAAGCAGAACATGCATTGTATTTTACCAAATTGCTGTACAATTAACTTAAAATTTACATATTGATAATTATTTAAAGTTCTTCGTATAGTCGTATCTCTTCTCATCTTAGAAAGAAAATATGTGTAACAAATTCGTTTAACACAGGTCAACGGAGAGCTAAAAAACTTACTAGTAGCTGCCGTCGGAGAAGATCTTGAAACAAAGGTTCATTTATTGACCGAAGATAAGTTGCAACTTGCACGGGCTCTCTTGAATTCTGCTCAACATCTTTCAAGCCATCAAGAACAAACAGAGTGGTTGGCTGGGCAATGCGAAGTTTGGAGAAGTAAATTCCTAGCCAGTAGGTAATTGAAAATAAATCGACAGAAATACTCAAATTCATTCATGATCATAAGTTTACGAGCGAGAAATTGAGACTGTATTCACATCTACTTCGATATGCTGCTTAATTTTTTGAAATTATGCACAATTATTTAGTAATAATATTTTGCAGTTTAATGGTCGAGGAGCTGGCGAAATGGAAGGCAGGTCTTTGTCAAAGGACAACGGATCTTCAAGAAGCGATAAAAAGGCTTCTGGAGGATCGAAATCATATACGAGATATATCTCTGAAGACGTATAGGTGCGTGAATTATAGATATGTCCAGCGCGTTTAGCGTGATAATGCACCTTCGCTAAATGCTTTGAACAAAACGAAATGTTATTTTAGCATTACATTTTTCTCGTTTTAGAACGCTTAGTATATTACGGGAAAATTTCGACCCCGTTGGAGCTGTTTCATGCAAAAGGCATGAATTACCAAGTACAAACATAACTGATCTAGCTCAAGGTTGCTGTCAGCTCGCAGAAATTTTAAAAGTACAATTATTAAGCGGGGTAGAGAATGTTAACTTGCAAAAGGAAATTAATATAACTGGCCTAGATATGAAGACCGTTGCAGAGAAAACTGCGGAGCAAGTAAGTTCCCACTAATATCGTAATCAATTCAAACAATTATGTCGATTACATTGGTCTCTATATGTTTATGTACTTTCATCGTTCATTTGCAGTTGCTCATGAGTCCTAAGTTACTAATGTCGGGAAGGCAAGATGTAGCTTGTAGTGCAGTGATGGGAGCGGCTGTTGCAATTGGTGGCCAAATATTTCTTCCACGAAGTGATTCAAATATATCGTGTTGTCCTCATTGTAGCGGAGAAATTAAACAAATTTAAAACTTTTTTTACTCCAATATATTGTTCTAATGTATTTGAATAATAATCATTGTACGATTCTGTATCTATTTTAAAGTCTATTGGACGTTCTTAGATTCGTTACATTATTTTTGTATTTAGATATATCGATTTATTTATATTAAATATTGAACGACAATAAACAACAAATATATTGACGACGGCCACCCGTAAGTGGTAGCATTTTAAGAAATTCTTTTGTATTATGCTTATTGATTAAGTTTCGCGACGAATAAAATACTTAACTAAATCCACTTCTAAATTATCGTGAAAGAAAATGGTTTAATCGATATGTAACGCGGGTGCGGCGTTATTTAACAAGCTGGAAAACACGCGTTCAGTCGACGCTGAGCGGCCGCGGGTGCAACATGGATGTTGTTATCATCGCCGACTTCGGACGTGTATTTTTATGTTCGCCCATCCACCACTCCTTCTCAAAAGCTTTCATCTTCAGGACTTAAACAAAGAGGCCAAAGTCGCGTGAAATTAAAATATTAAAAAGTGCGCGCGTGAAATTCAACTCTACACCTCGCGTGTACTGTTTCGCGTCTTTTTCTCGGAATTTATGCCAAGGGTATGTTACAATCAAATCCGAAAAATAGTTTAACAGAATCCATTTCAAGTGGAAGGAATGGTAAATGCTTTAAAAAGTGTAGACAAATTGTGTTACATCGTTTGTAAATTGGATCTGCGTTTTTGAGGGATTATTTTCGTTTGTAATGACTCATTTCAGAGATTCGCGCAACTTTTCCGTACAAGCAAACTCACCGTTCGAACGGTGAATAACGTTCAGAAAACGTTACAAATATCGGAAAGCACAGTGATGTAAATTTTCGTTTAACCAAAATTAATCGAATGATAATTATGAGTCGCGCAAATCGTGTAAAAATAAATATCTGAGAAGCCCGAAGAAATTTTCTGTTAGGTCGTCGAGGAGGAGAAGCTACTGGACGAGTTATTTATGCGATCTATTTTCACGCAAGTTGTGTTACCTTAGTAGCCTAAAAATATCGGTGAAATTTGATTAGGCGCAGCTTGATGCTTTAGCATTACCTATTGGAATATGTGTATCAATACTTGTCTTAGGATGAATTTTCTTACAAAATTTCATTTGTAGCTTTTGTAATTATGCTTCAATAAAAAATAGCGATTTGTTACTATTAAACTTAATAAGTAATGAATGGATTATTTCGTACACGATTTAATTAATTTTAGTTTCATTTAAACGTCACTAATAAGTGGAGAATTCTTTTTAGTTTCCACGTCGTCCGATATTTCGAGATGGATAAGAGGTCTATTAATTCAATTGGGCTAAAGATTCAGGAAAATACGAAAAAAATGTTAACATCGTCATCAGAGGATAGCAGTGGAGTGAGTTCTTCAAATCGAAAAAGTTGTACACCGGTTAAGATTAAAACGGAAACCAGCGATGAAATTCAGGTAATATCTTCTTACATTTTTTCTAGTTATTTTTGATTGACAAATTGACAAAGTTTTTAATAATACTACCACAACGTATCCCAAAAAGGGAACAACTCCATTGCAAAAAAAAAAGAAGTTGAAGATGAGAAAAGCATCTTTAATACAAGACTATACATATATCTATTGAATGAACGTGTTTATTCTGAGTGAAGCAGTTTTTATTGAATATTTTGAGCTGATTTTGTGATATATTTACATTTTTCCTTTTTTGTATAAATAATCGGAAAATAATCGTGTGAATCTTTATCCATGTTTTTATAGTTTCTTGTATATTTTTGTTGCTAATTTAGTTGTTTAGTATAAAGATTTTTTTTAATCTCTGTCTTGTACAAATTTTGTTAATTTAAAGGTGCAACATTTTTTAATTGCGTATATCACTTTTGGTAACGTGCGCGCAATGCATTGTTACTACTGGTGCAATAATCTCTAAGCACGTTAACTTATATTTTTACAAAAATCTAGCTTAAAACGAGTAACTGATGCAATTATAATAAAAATTATGGCAATGGCAGAAGTTTATCATATTGTTGGTTGGTGTAGGTGCAAGTAACATGAGAGTAACATAATCCATATACTATTAAAATGTAACGCAATCCATTGATCCCATATTCCATTATAATTAATGCGAATATCCAATTTCGTTCATTACAATGTTTTTTTCTTCTTTGCTTCAAAACTAATACTTTTTGCTTGTTACTGAAAACATATATGTAAATCAAGCTGCACTAATTTTCTGCTTCGTTAGATATTATAAAACTTAGTGGATATAATAACAGCTTTTAAATAACAATTATTTGATACCATATTTTTCATTTTACTTTTTGCTTTAATATTACATAAAAAGAAACAAAATGGTATGAGAGAAATATCGAAATTGTGTCATACTTCGAAAACACGTTTCGTGTTACTCTTTCGCGTTCGATTTACTTAGAATTGTATTAGACTGTGATACTTCACTATCAGATCGATTTTCAATGTAATATGTACACTTCGGCGGCATAAATTGACCAGTCTCCGCAGGATATTAAACATTACATTGATATCCTTAAGATTTACATTTTATATATATTCTTCTTTGTCGCATAATGGAATTAGAAACAAAAATGGCAAAAATAAACATTGCATTTTTAAATGTTGAATTACTGTTGCATATATCATTTCAGGAGTACGCAGCATCAACAATGAGCGAATTATTGGGATGGTATGGCTACGAAAAAGTCGATAGTAGTTGTACAACAAGCTTAAACTTGGATCACTTTGCACCCGAATTAAATACAGAAAATAATCAAGCATTTCGAATGGATAAAAATACTGGTTCAAGCAAACGAACATTGAGCAGCCCTACGAATGCATCTGATTCACTTTGTGAAGTTCCTGGTATGCCACTGTCATATTCTGCTCATTATTTAATCTCGATGAACATGCAATCAGCATTATCATCCGTATCATTTAAAACAGTATCTCTCAATTCCACTTCAAAATATCAATGCGAAGTTTATTCAGATACTACTTGCTCAGGTATAGAAGAAATGAGCATAAAGAGTGTCCTGAAAAACATGAAGTATTCCTCAAGTAGATCCCACATGTTATCAAACTACTCCCTATCTATGAACGAAATATACATTCAGTATTATATAAACCAATTACGTCTAGTTTAATAAACTTGAATGCATCTATTACAAAAGCTGTAACACTTTCGTACATGTTACAGATAAAGTATCTTGTTCTTGGTGTGGCAGAATCACTCACGTATGCGAATCAGAAAGGACCAACTCCGTTTCTTATAATATGGCAAATGTTTTGGGGCGCTTTTGTAGTGAAACTTGCTTCGCAGCTGGTAGGAGAGCAATTTTTAAACGGACAAAAACATGCCATTGGTGTAGGCATATACGAAATCCTACTAGTTGTTTTGACTTTCAGGTACGTAAATTAAATATAGAAGAATGAACAGTAGAAAGATAAAATTGAATTGTCGATGATTCAATCGACTCATCTGTTGTATTGAGTATTACGGGTGTTATATAATTAACTTGTTACATGAGTTTTAAATGTACTGCCTTTTCAGGATGATGAAAGTGAACTTCAATTTTGCAGCGACAAGTGCTTGAACCAGTATAAAATGCATATTTTCTGCCATGAAACGCAAACCCACTTGATGCTTCAAGGTATAAATAATGTTTCCTACCACGATACAGAAGAGGATGGTCTAATAACACCAGAACTGTGGTTTCGAAGTTGCCAATCACCACTGGATAGTTCTATGGAGGACACACGTTTGGTTGACAAAGATTTGAGTTCAAATTTGCAGTCACCGCCTCATGATAGTAAAGTACGAGAAAGGACAGACCAAAATTGTGTTAAAAAATCCGTAGAATCCAACCATAGAGCGTCCAGAAGAAAAGATCCAACTTTTGCCAAACGAAAGATGAAAATGCGGAATTGTAGTGAAGGAAAGAAAAACTGTAATGCAGAGATTAATGAAAGTGGCATCGATCGATCTGTTGAGAGCCAAATTTTCATGAACAAAGGAAACGAATTTTTCCGAAATCAGTGTAGAGTAAATTATTTGGAGCAAAGTGATGATTGTAAGAATTTCAAAGAAGAAAGTACTGTGATAGACGCTATAAGACACGACCAAAATACTAATCGAAATAGCGAGAAACCTTTAGAAAGCAGCATAACAGATATAAGAAGTTTGCAGAAGAAAGAACATCGTAGTTGTTCGGAAGATGTGTTACACTCATCTCCCTGGTTTGCGACAGCAGCTCCATACATTTCCAAATTTTATACAAATGAATCTAATGAAACTAAAGATCAGAAGCAAACTAATATCACTTCAAGAACTTCACCATCCACAGAAACTGATCAGGCTAAACCCTTTCGTTCATTGCCTACAACAATTTTGCCTTCTGTAACGGTTCTTGTGCCATATCCTGTACCTCTACCAATACCAATTCCGATTCCTATCCCCATTCCTATATCAACTGCATTTTTAGATAAATTAAAGCATGACGATAAACAAGATCCTGCAAACACTGAGGACTTCTGCTATAAAAAAGCAAAGCTCAGTGAGTGAAAGATACGTGCTTTGTTTTTGGTAGATTGCAGCCCGATGCAACAAGGGTACAAAAAACCAAAGGATTACAAAATGCAAGATCAGATATTTCTTTATTCACCAACAACTTCTAGTCCTATAGAACACAACAGTGAATGTCAGCCAAAATCGTACTTCGTACATATAATTGAACCAAACAACTTGAGTTTTTGCAACAGCATCAAAGGTTTAAATTAGGAGAGATCATGCTTTCATCGTGCTTTTTCGTAACTCGGAAAATTCCGGTTTTTTCAAAACAATGAAAACACGATATCTCCTAAACTAATCGTACTTCGTACATATAATTGGATCAAGCAACTTGAGTTTTTGCAAAAAACGTGAAAGGATTATATTAGGAGATATCGTGCTTTTTCGTAACTTCGAAAATTCCGATTTTTTCACAATAATGAAAACACGATCCTTTTATCTTTTCGTGAGAATTCAACTCGTCTGATTCAATAGTAAAACAAGGTAAAGAGTGCACGTTTTTGGCTGGCACTCATCATCTTTGAGGAACAAGAAATGCTCTGATAATACCAAGCCTATAGCCCTGAAGAGAAGGAAAAAGGAAAATATTTATAGCAACATAAAAGACAATTTGCAAATAGATATTTTTTAAAACAATGTATACGTCAGGAGTGGATCTTTTTGTATTTGTATGCAACTAATGTCTTGAATATGTAAGATACAAGTGTAGTATTAAAGGACCAGACACTATTTTTTTCTACGTTGAACGTAATTAAATATATGCAAGATTATTATTCTAAATTGTATGGTTATTAACTCAAATTTCTAGAATCCAATAATACGTCTCATAAATAATAACAGATAGAAGATATTCAATAATTTACCAGATGTTTTATTTAAGTGAAAATTATGGAATATGTGACCAAGGCTTGAAGTTATTACAACTTTATATAATGTTAGAATTTGAGGAAGCAATTATTACAATTGCACAGTGATAGAAGCAAGAGCAATGCAGTAGCTCGTATATGAATTTTTTATATCCCTGATTACATAAGGTGTACATGCAGGTGCATGTAATAAACATTTCAATAATCGGTTTGATAATTATACAATAAAATTATGAAGCGTATTCCACGAAAATCTGAATATTTATACATATCATGTATATGAACCTTCTAATTTGGTAGGGCCGCCTTCTAATTATTTAGACTACATACTTGCAACCGAAATACGAATGTTAGTTTGAATAACGTCATAACAAGTAGGAATTATTAGTTGAACGAAACTCACCAACGAAGGATGTTTGCTGAACAAGTAACGTGTTGTTTATTGTTGTTTATTTGGCCCGTGCTGTGTTTTAACATACACCACAACAAAATTACATGCAGCGCCGTCTAATGGGCGCCGGCGGAAGCAGAGGATATCTTCGCAACAAAACAAAGTATCTATTCATGTCAAACGTTTCACGTGTTACACGTGAACCGTGAAAGAATATAATTTGTCTTTCGGAGCACGAGAGTGCACAGTAAAATAAAAATGTCATGCATGTTTTTTACTATACATTGAAACTTATAATTAAGTATGGTGTCGTATCCATCAATTAACTTAGTCGACTCGGTACTCGACGAAATTGCATTGGAAGGTTTGGACGGCATAACCATAGAAGGTTAGTATAAATATTAACACCTGTTACTGTATTTATTAATCGCCGATTATGCTGCACCCATTCTTTTGTATAGTATAATTCTATAATTGAAAAATATCCAACGCGACATTATTCTAGATAAAGCAACACATTTGTTTCTTCGCACTTCCAAGCATTTCTAAAGTACTAGTTCCATCGTAGAAGAATACGCTACTTTCTATTTCAGCACTATGGTTACGCTTGGCGCATCGACTTCACAATACTTTGCCATTACCAAAACCATTCATGGCGCAAATATGGTCGATATGTGTGCAGATTAGAGAGGTTTCTTTTTATGAATTGGCAACGGCAAGAGAGCCATTGGTAATCTTTGATCGTTACCAATTTGTAGATCCAGATTTAGGTATCATATTGGAACCCGTAAGTACTGTGCAGAAAACTGGACTATTCTCCATTTGTGTTAAGAGGATATTAGTTTCGTGGACGGATCTGCCTTCTTTCTCCGCCTTATCGCCTGCTGTACTCTCTGTCAACTCTGCCCGTTGTAGAGCGAGCTATGTAGACGGGCAATGATATGTCCACGCATGGGTACCCTCTTAACTCGAACAGAAAATAAATCATTGTTTGCAAAAAATACGAAAAATGTGTGAAATTTGTAGGACGATACTCCGCCGGACATTTACCCTCATGTTCCAATACACGACGTTGCAAATGGCATCAAAGGATCATGTTCTACTTACAATACTCGAAAAGACGTAACAGAACTTGTAAGACGAATGAGCTTAGACAAAGCTGCGAAGAAATATGGACAAAAATTGGTGATGGTTGCATCGCAAGATGCTAGGAATCATGCATTGATGGGAGACGATGTACCTCCAACGCTTGAATTAAATACAATACAATACTGCTTTTTAGAGAGAGTAGGAAGATCACGTTACCATGGGGAAGTTACTCAGGGAAAACTTAGTCTTAATGCATTGAAAGAGGATCCTAAGAGTTTGTTTTATCATCGCAAGTTTTTGTTGCGCCACAAACTAATAACAAAACAGTTACATCACCAGAAGACTGGTATACATGGTTGTAATGGAAGTCTTTTACATCTTCCACGATTCTACGTTGAAAGAAAACCAAAAATAATCTTTCTGGCTGAGGAAGTTATCAAAATTCTCAAGTCCAAACCGAATTGTGTCGCTGAGTACGACGAAATAAAGCGCAAATTGCAAATTGAAAATGCAATAAAAAAGTTGTTCAAGACTTCATTTTTTCAGAAAGTTGTGAAATCTGATCTTGTAAGTAGCGCATCTTTTGTACTTTTCACTTTGATGATTTACTTTGATGAAACCCATTCAGAACTCTCGAAAACCAGATAAGAATAAGTATAAGATCAATGAAGAGTTCGGATGTTACAGTTTTTGAAGAAAGATCGGAGATTTTTTTGTATGTCATTATGTTTTTCTTTGTATTTTGTTTCATTATGGTCAACGAAGATTTATGTAACAATGTTGATTTCAGTCCTTAAAACAAGATAAAAACAAAATCATTAGTTGAAGTTTCGAAACGTTACAAAGTTTGTTTTATAGAGCTATTTATAGTTCATTTTAATTATTTGTAAATGTTTGTGCTTTTAATTAGAGAGTACCGTACAGGACATTATATCCTAACGCAACTCCAGAAGAATGGCAACAGAAGCAGTGTCCTTCGAAGGAAAAGCATATTAAGGTGGTTCAATTATTATCCCCAAATATTGATATTATCGAAGCATGGAACAAAGATGAAATACCAGAGGAGGATGAATCCCAAGGTGTGCTTATTATTTTTGTTATTTGATATTCTATCTTGCCACGAATTTCGAGAAACCCAATTTTGTTCTACATTTTTACATTTCTCTTGCAGATTTAAATATCGCAAATCATAAATATTGCGTACCTTATTTGAAACAAGCGTATACAGTTGTTGACGCCCATGGAAGCGATGGTGTATACCAGGGAATGTTGTCCAAGGTAATGGGATTGACAAAGTTGCAAGCGCGGGCTTTTCTACGAAATATAGTGAAAACAAATATTGTCGCTACTTATATGAATGATATTGGTAGACAAAGGCTCGCGAGGTATGTTTCAAAGAAATACGAGAAAGGTAGTAAACTGAGCAATCAGTTTAAGGATGAGATGCATAAAATCAAAGAATTTACAAAACAAATAACAAGTGAAAGTAGTAGGGTAGAGAAAGATGCAACGATCACAAAACAAAAACAGAATATTCTTGTGACTGATGAGACAGAGAATGTGAAGGAAGTGATTGAACCTAAAGTGATAGGCAGTAATAATGAAACGACTGGTACTGAAAGAGACCATGAAAGAAACCACGCTGTGGAGTTACATAGACTGTTTTATGTTGCCAATCGAATATTGTACAAATATCGTATAACGAAGCGCCCAAGCAGATACAAATGCACATTCTCTAATTACGTGGCGAATAGAACTAACAAAATTCAGACGAAGGAAGATGGGACAATCACTAATAATCCTAACTTAACTAAGAGTGACAAATCAGCTGCAGCAGCATATAAAAATATAAAAGTTGAATTGACAATCTTGAAGCCCAGAAATGCTGTACCCAAAAAATTAGTGAACGAAGTGTATGGATTTATGGAAGATGTGGAAAACAGCGAAAAGAAAACAGGGTCAAGTATTACTTATAGATTATTACGGAGGGCCAACATGATTATAGAATCAGTTAAAGAACATCAAGTTATTGACGATATGACGAAACTGATGAAGGTAAGACGATGTGTTGAGAAAAATATAAAAAAACATTTGCCTAACCGTGAGAAAGGACATTTATTTATTGTTAAGTTTTATTAATCGCGCCCAACTTGATTTTAGATGATCAACGAGGAGGAAGATAAAGAAGGATATGATGTGAAGATCGATAAGAAATCTTTAATAAGATTGTTGCATAAGCTTTCGAAAGACAGATTAGTAAGAAATATAAGAATAACACTAAGCGGAAATGGTAAAGAAAAACATTTAACATTCGTATGCGATCCGAACATTGATGTTAATAGTGCCGTTATTCAGTCAGCTGTAGAGCAAGCAAAATTGAAGTTCTATCTTTTGAACACTCAGAAAACTAAATCACTCCCGAAAAGCTCTACTGGAAATGCCGAAAAATCGGAATCCAACAAAAATATTAATGACGATGCAACAAATGACTCTCAGTCCAATGCATCCTCATCTAGTCAGCCATCGGTAATACCCGGGAATTCCAAATGTGGTCCTGTAAGTGTCCATCTTTCTAGTGTTTCGGAATGAAGAAGAGTCGAACATGCAGACCGGTATGGGCCATTCCATGTCAAATCGATCAGTCTTGACAGCGTGTCTTCCGATTTTGATCGGATTGTAATATGTTGTAGTCTGTGTAAAACAATGGTGTGCTTATGTCGCCATTTCGCTGACTTCAAAGTTATTAACAAACATAACTGTATAACAGAATTTTTGTCTCGGAAACTATTACACTTAAAGGGAAACTTTTTTTTTATTCGCATCGCAAAAGATAGAACTTGCTAATTAAATTTTTTATATTCTTGTAGGTACCCTTTTTCAATATGAAAATTATAAATAAATTTTTATAAAGGGTATGCTACCAGAAAGATTGATTTGGCATGGAATGGTCCGTATACAGGGTGAATCTGCGAAACGGGACAGGTTACTGCTCTTTTTAAAGTAAAAACAGGAAATAATGATAGAGGAAAAAATCATTAGGCATAATACGCCCCAACTTCCTATGACCTTATTTGTTATGTGGATGCCCCGATGCATCCGCGAGGTGCAGTTCCACTTTGTTCTTTAATGTAACCCATTTTTTTTATTCAACCAATCGATCCCTTTTATTACCCTACGTATAAAAGACTAACCCAAGGTCATCGAAATGTCAATGCTTCACGAGATATTATACATTTTGTGTCAGAAACGTACTTTATTATAGTAAGTTTTCGAATGTTCCACTATTGCACTCTAAACATTATCTATCATTTTTATTTTTACTTTAAAAAAGAGCAGTAGCCTTTACCAGTTCCCAGATTTACCCTGTATAAATGATGTAAGAAGAACTAACGAAAAGTAAAATGTTTCCCCGTTCTTACTCAACAGATAAAGGTTGAAAATAATCCCTTGTCTTTTATTTGCAAACTACGCAAAGGATTAACTTACACGTTTTTATTTTAGAGATTGTCAAGACAATACGGATATAGTCCAAAATTTGTTCGCATGCAAGCATTGCACATTTTCCTGTTTTATTTAACTTACGACCACCCTGGGGAACAAACCCTTTCAAAGGAGGAGCAAATAAAAGCTTTGCGAAACAATGACTTCAATATTACTGAAGAGCTAGCCGAGGAATTCGGTACCATTTATACTAACGAAGTCAGTTGGAAAATGTTTATACCACCATTGCCAGAATACAGTGGTAAGTTATATCTATGATACGATTTTCCTTTCATTTATATGCACTGTAAAAAGTGCAAGAAGTGTGCTACTATTAACAAGAGTTATTTCTCAGGTTGGCCCAAAGGTTGGACACTGATGTGTGATGTTCTTTTACGACTGCCCTTGTCGGTATTCTTGAAAATCCATTACATGAGATATACAGTCTCAGATATTTTTAAATACATAAATCATCCTATTCGAAAGCATTACTTGGTGAGAGATCTACCGATCGACATTCGGAACTCTTTGCTCCACGCAAGAAAATACATATTCCACATTCACGAAACTGTAACAAGATTATGCTATATCGGATTGGTACAATTCGGGCCACAGAGATTAAAAGAGAAAGACCAAGTATTCATTTATATAAATCGCCGCGCCGAATTAATGGACACGACATCCTCAGCACCCAATTATCACACGATCGAAGAGAAACCTTATCCTATAATAAAATACTACTTCGACGAGATTCAGGCCGTCGAGAAATATTGGTACGACATGTGGAACACGTGCATCAATACACCGTTGGGCGGTCGGCTCGTTGTACAGGGTAAAGATATAGTGCTGGAAGATTTGGCGAAGAAGAGCGATATGGTCCAGGCGGTGGTACCTCGCACTCCACAGGAGGCTGCAAAATTGGACACTGGTAAAGTTCCGGGAGACCGTAGAGGTGCTGCCGGAATCGATTCAGCGTGCTTCGCTCATCTAAAAAGAAACTGGAGCTGGGGTATGAGTAACCACGGTGCTCGACCAGCGAAGAGCGTAAAGAATGTGGCAAGCGAAAGGGAGAAGTATCTCTCTAAGATCAAGGCAAAACCTATCAGGTTCACCGAGTTCCCCGGTTTGAAAACTGTATCCGGTCCACCGTCCTTGAGTGCGGCAGAACTGAAAAAGAAAACGAAGTCTAAAAGCGACGAGGGTATAGGTCAACCGAGCAAGTACGAAGCGTTGTCTTATCAGCGAAGCACGAAACAAAAATCATACGTCAGGAGGGTGTTGCCTCGTAAATGCGCCAGGAGGAGAAGAATTAAGTACGACGAGGTCGATTATCGCGCTCTGCAACGGATGCACAAGTTACGCGTAGACTGGGAGCCGCACGAGGATAAGATTTTACTTGGCTGCAAAGTGGCTATGACGTACATTTGCCCGAATCCGCGCAAGCAAATAATACCATTCTCCGCGATAAGAGACGTATTACGGATGTACTCGTACACCTCGTACAACAAGACCTCGAAAGCCTGCCAGCGACGACTGCTGTACATACTCAGGCAACAACGGAATATGAATATTGTTGCTTTGGGGGTCGAAGAACTCAAGCAGAATTTTTACGTTAGAAAACGCTTCGGTGGTATCTTCGAGAGACTCAAAAAGGAGCACAAAACGCCTCACGAATACGAGAAACAAGTTATAGAGGCGTTCAAGGCGCTTGTTTCTTACATAGCGAAAAAATACTACGCCATTTCGGACGCGGGTTCTAAGAAACCGCTGCCTATGCCAATGACCATGCAGGAGTTCAATTTATTTTACAGAGTTATACATCCCACGAAGCCGTTCAGCAATCGGGGCTTCACGAAAGATGTCCAAGGCGTCAACGACATACATTACGCAGTCATCAATTCTGTGATTCACAGTTCAATGTGCTGCGGGAAGGATAGGAGATCGTGGGCGTACCAGTTGTTTAAGATCTATCAGCAGTATCCGGAGATGCTGTTGAGGAGCGCAATGGCGAAGATCCGCAATGACCAAATGGTAACGACTAAGAAGAATCACTTGACTTCGATAAGAAAGTACGGTAACTACATGCCAATGAGTAGCTCCCAGTACCAATTGAGCAGCATTTACGTGTACAAATTTCACACAAAGTGGCCTTATGAATTGTACGGAGAATCGGAGGATGTTTTCTACAAACTTAGCAATTGGTATTGCCTCCATAGAACGGATGATGAGAACAATAAATCGGATAGTTTGAATGGCATCGAAGTGCTGCCGATTACCGGCGGGCTAATCGCAATGATACACGACGGTATGGTACGGAATCAAATAGATTTCGACATCCAACTACCCGATCAAGTGATAATGCTTGATCCCAAGTTGCAAATGAAAGACGAAAGGTACTTTAGAATAGCTCAGAGGTATCAGGATGTCCTGGCTCGTCTGGATCATTTAAAATTTGGCAAGGACTCGCCGCGGAAAAGTGGCGACGCAGTGGCCGATCTTGAACAGAACAATGATTGCTTGAATTTCGATAGCGATCGCAATGCTGATGCTAAATCAGACAGGGACGTGTTTTCGGATTTGGATACAGATAAGAGCCCGACTTCGCAAAGAGTCGAAGGTGAAAGGCGAAACGTCGAAGGGTCGAAATCCTTTGCCATTTGCGATTTGTTAAACTTTGATAGCGATGCGGAGGAGGACGGTCGCGATACAATCGATGATGAACAGGATATTATCAAACTTCACGATGGAACTAAAATTGTACTGAATACGAACGATGTTGCGGGTTCGACTACTCGTGGCGATGACTCGATGAAGGAAGTGGAAGAAAGCCGAGTATCGTGCATTGAGAACAACAAGACTGCAATAGAAAATGAAGCACAAGGTACTAATGAAGTCATTTTGACTATACAATCTAAATTACAAGATAAAAAGTGTGATCGTATAGTATTTTCAGAATCTGGCAACAAGAGGCAAAGAAGTGATAGCGAGAACATAGTCGATTCTGCCGAATCCGTTCAAAAGAGAATGAAACTGGATGAACAAGTTGAAGGAATGTTACCAAGTAATAATGTTGTTTCTACTGAAGTGTCAAAAAGCTCTGGCGAATCCGCTCAAAAGAGAATGAAACTGGATGAACAGGTTGAAGGAATGTTACCAAGCAATAATGTTGTTTCTACTGAAGTATCAAAAAGCTCTGGCGAAGCCGTTCAAAAGAAAACGAGATTGGATAAAAAAGCTGAAGAAATGTTACCAAATAATGGTGTTGCTTCGACTGAAGTGTCAAAAAGCTGTGGCGAAACAGTTCAAAAGAAAATGAGATTGGATGAAGAAGTTAAAGAAATGTTACCAAGTAATGATGTTTCGACTGCAGTGTTAGAAAGTCCTGGCGAACCCGTCCGAAAGAAAACGAAACTGGATGGAAAAATTGACGGAACGTTATCAAGTAATGATGATGTTTCTTCTGGAGTATCGAAAGATGAAACGGGAAACGTAGAACCAAAGAAAGATTTCAGTAGTGGAATTGTCGATGCAAAAGCAAGCAATGAAGAGAAAAATACTTGGAGTAAGGAGCGTGAAGTTTCACTGAAAACGCGTTCACTCACGCGTGTTAATGATATTTTAAAAGATGTTCCATCGGAGTGGAGTTACCTAAGCTCGTATTGTAAGATCGATGAATCGGATGTAGACAAACGATACACCCGTATAGCTTTGTTGCGAATGAGGGAAGAATTGTGCGAGCTGACAGTAGCAGATAGTCACCACGCGCATGAATTTTTCGTTGTAAATATGTTTAAAATTTTTTATTCCTTGTGCCGGTCTGGCGAGCAAGACGCTGGAAGGGATGAAATTTTTAAAGGTCTTTCAGTGCCTTCGGATCTGCTGCCTATGAGGTTGAGCGTTGCGAATAATGTAATACAGGAAATAAATAGATTCGCTGTGTTCCCGAAGAAAGCCGTTCCGCTTTCCGTTTTTAAGAAGAGTCTGCGAAATGATTTCCCGCTAAATATAAATAGTTTGGAGGCGGTTTATAATTTTGTAGATGATAAGAAGGAAGTGGGAGCTAGCATTCAGGAATTGATGGTAAATAGAAACATATTTCTATGATTGTGTGGCAAACTTGAATATTAAATTTTCGGTTTGATGCTTGTAATTTTTACATAGAAATGTTCAAGTAAGATACGTTTCATTAATTGATCATAATTTTTTAGGATAAATTTCAGAATACTTTAGGAGAAGACTTGCATTCTATTGTTTCACTCCTCACTGAAAATCGTTTATTTTTGCGATCCGGTGTTACAACAATTCGATATATACATCATCGTCATGCCGATCCCTGGCTAATTCATTCCTTTAAAATATGTCGCCTTGAAAAAGAATCCCTGCAACCTATACCAAAAGGAACCGTTTACATAACAGAAGACAAGGAAGCGCTGGACGAACATAAGGACGTAAATGTAGTAGAAGAATCTTGCGAAGATGGTAGTTCGTCGCTGGGGAATCAGTCAAAAACAGAAGACAACAACTATGAGGTTCCTGATAAGGCAGTATCTAGTCAAGACGATGATGAATATAATACGCAGGCGAAGAAAAGAATGCAAAGAAAACGGACTAGATTGCTACCGCAGAAGGATATATCTAGGGCTGTGAAGCAATTAGATTTAAAGTACGTTCTTTTGTTATTATGTTTGCAGTCAGTGTTAACTGAACAAGTAATTTAACATACTATTAGCCTAATTATTTAAAGGTTTTTGCTGTTTAAACTGTTGCTTAAAGTGTTTAATTCATGTTCTAGTACGAAGCAAGAGATAAGGGTAGATATAAGGCCATGGATCCGAATAGATGGAGTTTTGAATCGTAGAGTGCTGGATCGTATGTTGGGATCAATTCTATCGTACTGCTTAACGCATCCAGGGATAGCATTAACTAAAGTACAAGCTAGATTTCTTCCTCCGTTGCAACCAGTTCATACGCGAGAATTAGTTGAGGTAATTATATCAAAATGCACAATTTTATTTTAAATGTTTTCTCGTAATGTACAAATGTTTTGAACAGAAACTTCGTTTATTGTAATCGCTCTATGTTCAAGATTTCACAATCACTTGTGATAAAGTAATATGTATTATTTTATAATATATTTGTCCTAATTTCGCAGCAGAATGTTTTGCGATATTAAACGCGTAAATAGAACATTCATCGCTATTATTTTCGGCAAGCGAAGTTGGAAGATAATAAAAATTATATATTTTACAGATATTAATAAAGCTTGAATGCTTGGAAAGAATAGTTATTAAGAAGCCGCGTGTAACACTATTTTCTAGTCCGTCACCAGTTGTGCCAAGTAAGTAATAGCTGTTTCATAAACAAAGTATCACTTTCTTTAAACCGGTTTAATGTAATTAAGTACAAATATCATATGCATTTAAATTATATAGTTTTATATTTTATTTAGCCATTTAAAAATTCATCCCTTTATTATTTTATCAAGGAATGATAAATTACATTGTGCTTATTTAATTTCTTTTGCTTTTTTTTTTTAGAAATTACAAATAATGACTGGGCTGTCGACGATGATATTTTCCTCGAGCCTACGAGTGGAGCAATGCTAAAATTTGGAATATTCTTGAGTACTAAAATGTACAGTACGGATTTCATTAAGTAACTAGTGATATGAAACTACTAATTGTGAGCCTTGAGAAACAGAATAATGCTACTTTCAATTGTCACTTTTAGTTTCTTTATAGAGCCGTAGCAATAATTTCAATTATTATCAAAAATTCCATTTCGATCGTAGTCAACGCGTAAAACTTCTATTTTTTTATTGTATTATACGCAAAGATCTATACATTACGATAAGCGATATTAATTATAATCTATCTTCGTTTTTTATTTATGAATCTTGTAAATAAAGAAATTAAAAGGCAGGGTACAGCCAATGTGAAAGAAAATGAAGAAATTATGTGTTGCAATTCATGTTTCGGATTGCTTGATATATAACACATTTTTTTATATATTACTAAATCATACTTTTTACAGCTTGAATTGTAAATTAATTTATGAGCACAGCTTATAGATAATAGCATTTAAGTGATGTCACTGCTTCTGTAATTTGTACATATCGAAGTTATTAAATAAATCTCCAATCAAGAAAATTTAACGCATTCCTTTTCAATACCGGCCCACTCCTTGGAAACTGTACTCCAATTCCTTCAGCACGAAAAATAAAAGACCTCCTCGCATATCATGTTCTCCTAATACAAAATCGATATCCTGAGCACGGGGGATTCCGTGATGTCGAGTTTTGGAAAATTCTTGGAAATAGCGTCACAATTCCAGGAATTGGTGAAATGAAAGACCTCCTCGCGTATCACGTTCTGATATAAAATCGAAATCCTGAGCACAGGGGGTTCCATAAATTTGAGTTTTGGAAAATTCTTGGAAATGACGTCACAATTCTAGGAATTTCTTCTGTTTAAAGTTATGTGTGATTAAGACACTTTTTTACAAGTTTCTCGTTTCGGAATTCAGTATTAGCGTTCCTCCACGATACTTGTTTAAGGATTTGGTTTAGGTCATTCTGGGAGTGTTCAGGGCGCAAGATAAAAGAAACAGAGAAATTCCTTTGAGTAATCATTTATTGAAACATTCTAATGATATGTACACATTATAAAAAAAATGATGGTATTTAAACTTAACGGCTATTATGCTTATAAACAATTCTTATAAATTCAGTTACATCTTACGATAATTAATATACATATACTTACAAAAGCTAATAGCATAGAAGTGATTTACATTATAGCTTATAATGTTAATTTATACAAATTTTACAACTGGAATTTAATATATTTGCTAATATTCGTTAAGTTTCGTCTTCTCCTTATTCACGATGAAGCGCATTGCCCAACGTTTGCTTATTGTCCTAGAAATCTTAAAACACAGGAAAATATATTAAGCAACTGTTTATTAGCGTAGATAAATTTATTTTAGTGAAAAATGATTACATCAAAAATAAAATTATAGGAGACAGTGTAATCTATTCAGTGAATGAACACTTAAACTGCAGCAGGTCACGTTATAGTACAGTAGTCGTAAATAGCCAAGGCAATTGCAATTTTTGGATAACAATGCATACCAGGGACTCGCATTTCCCATCAGCCAAGCACAATCGGCTTTAAACGGTCAACTTTAAACAAATACATTTTTTCTCGGCTTGTACCAGGCACTTTTTAATAAACGGGGGCTCAAATTAAAGCACCGATTCCCAGCTTTAATTTTCGAATTTTAAACAAATCGCAGTTGCGTCCTTTACATGTTATTGAAAATAGAATAATCTCTAAATCTGGGATATGAATAAATATGTATAATATGTTCTACTGTGTTTGAGAAATTTTTACAGTTTTTGACTACTGTATTGTTGTACATGCATATAAGTACCTAAGTCATCAAATGATAACAATGAAAACCAGGATCGAGCAATAATTACCAGGGAAGATACTACTTAAACGTGCATTATTTGCAGCTTGTAATAAATTTATTATTTCGATACGAAACTAAATGTTGTTTGTTTACAATTTGGGTGAAAGTATTGTACCTTTAATCATGCAATTTTTCCAAGACACAGGTTTTCGAGATGCTAAAAGTTTCCATTCTTCCTATCGTCTACATTTATCCGTTCGCTGTATCACTTGCAGCATTCTAATAATACCCTCCCCATACTTATTCACCGTGTACGCTACGACTCCACCCCACTAAATACAATAGCAACTATACCTTCCAACAATTCACTGCATACGCCCTATGCACTGGGAGAACATGCGGTACAGGTCCCACGATCATTATCAAGAAACAGTGGAAGAGTTACATCCCGCAAGAGGCCTTAATTGCATAGCGCACGGAGTTGCGCGTTACTTATTAATCCGATCTAACGTGCTGTAGCGCGTAGGGAAGGGCACGGTACAACTTCAAATCGTTGAAATCGTCGAACAACTGAAATGTATTATCAAAATCATGTTTGAGAATTGATAATACTGCAAAGGGGTGGAACTAGGATTTCCGGTAAGACTGAACATGTACTTCGATCGCTAACAAGGGATGTACTTGTGTTCATCCTTGATATCCCACCCCTTCTTGGATTCTTAGTCAACCCGACAACAGAACTCGACGGTGCGCCGACGCTTTCCTTGAATTTCCCATCGAGATGGGAAAACGCGTGACACCCGATGGTGCGATTTCTTTTGCGAAGCTCAGCGTTACCCTGGTCTGTTCCTGGCCCCCTTCGCCTTTTGCAACCCGAGGCCAACTTTTATTTTTCAATATACTATGGTCCGTCGAATTTGTCAGTTCTATCGCGCTGCTTTTGCCGCTATTGGGCGCGATTCTAGAGTACCACAGGGATCCCATCATCCTTGGGAAAACCGTATGCTTAGCAGCTGCCGTCGCCCAGGTGGCAATGAAAATGATAATGTGCCGCGTACAACAGAAGCGATTTCAAGTAAGTCAATATATTACACTTTAAGTTAAAGCACACTCGCGTACAAAATTAAAGGGTCACCGAATTCTCCATGAAGAATTGTCGATATTTAAACTGTTACAACTTCGTGGCGAATACTCGTACAACAATCTACCTGGGCTCATTTTAAAGCGTAAAGTAGGGGAGATTTGCATATATTGGACCGCTTTTCTAATTTACTCTCTTATACGAGCACAAAATATTGCAGAAAACAAAGCAAGCCGGGAAGAAGGCCAGCGCTGTGCGTAGATTTCATCATATCTTTGTTGCAACAAAAAACATACAATAAGGATAATATAATTAAAAAACTAGACTAATGACTTCGGTCCATTCCAGTCAACTGGTTTTCTAATTTGCACCATCGGTTTCCTACATTGGACCGTTACTGAAAACCAACGAAATTAAATCTATAGTCTAAACAAAAACTGTTCAAGACAGTGAAAAAAGATAAAACCATGGACCAACAGATATCTTATTTTGCACGTAATACAATAGAACGTTCTATTTTTTTTTGCGAGTATCATATTTGCATAACGTGTGTGTTTGTTGCATAGAAAGCAGTAACAGCTTTTGTCGCCAACATCTTTCAGTTTTCGCACCCCTTTAATGGCTGACCGAAGAAAGGATTGTTCTAATATTAGAATGTGGCCTGATAATAACGGTGGCCCAATATAAGCAACTTGAACGTTGCATCAGTAAAATATGTTTCCATCGTTATGCTTACGCGAAAATGAGAAAGTAAAGGTATGAAGTTGTAGCTAAGACTGTACACTTTATACTAGTATCGTTTAAAATTATCTTACTTACAAGACGTAGAAAGAAATTCATTTGAAAAGGCGCGAAAAATAATGAAGCACCACATTTTTCTACATCTCGACGATAACGACAAGAAAGTATAACTGTCTCGCTGTTCTGGCATATCATTTTTCCGCTCCTTAAATCATTATAGCTAATGAAAACACTGAACATATACATATGTATTCCCTTATCGAAATCTAGGAGTCGATGGAATATACGCAATTCTCTCCTACTTTTTCAGACTTGAGTACATCAAGTGTGAGACGGTCGTTGTAAAGAGGAGGCCGCAGGTATTAAATTCGTGGTCATTAGAGTCATGAAAAAAGTTTCTCAATGTCCGTCGAGAGGTTTGAATTTGTAAAATTCTCAAAGAGGAAAAGTGTCTTCACTTTTCCCCCTCTGCACAAAGTGAAAACATTTTCGAAAAAAAGTAACTCAGAACTGAGAAATTAGAGGCTTTGGGCTTTAAAATAAGCCCAGGTAGATTGTTGTACAATCTTTATTCAGGAAATTATAACAGTTTGAATATCGCCAATTTTTCATCGAAGACTGAGTGATCCTTCAATTTTGCACGCCAGCGTATTCTCATTAAACTTTGCAAATAACAATTCTCGCAGGTTTTATACTTTGACATGGAACGTTTCTGTAAGCACGCGACGACAGAGGAACGAAACGTTTTGCAACGATACGTGGACAAGTACAAGTATTCTCACGGCATTTACATCCTGTGGTGCTTCTTGACCGCCGCGTTCGTCATAAGTGGTCCGCTGTACTCGTCGCAAATCTTTCCGACGCACGCGATATATCCATTTCCGGTGGAAGACCAACCGCTAAAGAGCATCATTTTCTTTCACCAATCACTGGTTGGCTTTCAAGTAGCCTCAGGCATGTCCATCGATATTCAAGCGGCGCTCCTTTTGCGGTACGCAACAGCGAGGTTCGAGCTTTTAAGCCGCCGTTTGCGTGGCGCGAAAACCAACAGCGAGTTCAACGCCTGCATAGAGAAGCACGAAGAGCTTTTAAGGTAGTTATATACTATTTAATACATATCTCTTACACAGTCATGTGCTGTCCGTCAAGGTTTTCGCGAATGGTACATACGAAGTGAGGAAGCATTACATTTTCTATCCTTCTACTAAGAAACGTCACTGTTCGCTCGACCGTAAATATTTACGACTTCACGTCTCTCTCTCGTTCTCGATGAGCGCGGCGACTTCAAACAAAGAAGGGGGGATAGCCGTCGCCTTATTTAGAAGCAGAAAGTCGTCCCTTATTCCGAGACATTACTGTACGCTGATTGGTCAAAACAAGACAGTAAATTTTGCCAATCAGCGTACTGGTTCCAGATCCACCACTCTCCCGTGCGCCCGAAGCACGATATTGCCGGAAAAAAGTGGGACGATACCTGGAACCGCGAGGGTCGTGGAAATTTTTGGCCGCGATAGAAACTTCCTCCAGGTAGGTACCGCGGATCGGCTTTGTGTACCATTACAATATGGTCGGGACCCTTCGGAACTCCAGGTTTATGTCATGTCGTCGACTATTGAGGATGACTAAGTGGCAAAGTTTTGTCCACACGTGAAATAACCTACCAAATAATTTTCCTCAAAAATAATCTGTCCCCGAGATGTGTGCCATAAACCTTGCCAAAAATTCTCAACATATTGTTCCGCGTCGAACGGAACAACAGTTCTCACGCGCTTACTTTTAAAAGCCCATTCATGAAGCCTTACTAATGAAACATACAGGCCCAAACTCATTTTTTAATAACCCAAAAACTGTAAATTTCGAGTTGTCAGTCTTACAACAAATGATCGGCATTTATTGCACGATTATTGCTTCTACAGTTCATAAGTTATAAAGTATACACAGGATATTTAGTTAAAAATACGTTAAATGTTTATTAAACTATTCATGTGAATGAAAATATAATATACTTCGAATGGCATAAATGCTTCCGGACTCAAGTAAAATTTGTAGCAGGTAATCGTAGGTAGGTATGCATAGGAATCCTCGAAAGTTCCAGAAATAATAAAATGTGACTAATCGCGAGAGAAACCCAACGCTGGCCCTAAATGCCGCCCGAAGGGCCGAAGGGAGCAACATTGATTCTGACGTGTCTTGCACTCAGTCTTTCGACAACCGCTGATCGAGTACATAAGTTCGAGCAGTTCAGATAGTGCGTGACGAAGTGCAAGGTTTACTTGAAGTTGACAATGGCAGGAAACCAGACGAAGAAAAGAGTCTTCCTCACGGTGGAGCAGAAAATAGCAATCGCTGAGAAACTAGAGCAGGGGATTCCAATTCAATCGCTTTGTCGCGAGTATGGTGTTTCAAAGAACGTAGTGTATCGTATACATAGGGATAGTACACTTCTATCAAATTTCGGGAATCTTGGAACCCAAATGCTATCTCGTAAAAACCGTAGAAAGTCGTCAAACGAGGAATTGGAAAATAAATTATATGCATGGTTCCTAGAACAGCGCGCAATGAACAATCCTATGACAGACCTATTATTACGAGAAAAAGCAGTTGAAATGTGCAGTGGAGGTACATCGTCCTCATTCATTGGAAGCAGGGGATGGTTACAGAAATTTAAGAAGCGCTATGCAATCCTCCTAGGGAAGGCTCACAGAGAGGAAGCATCTGCGGATAAGGAGGGTGCAAAATCGTTTGCAGAAGTTTTCGTAAAATGTACAGAAGAAGAGGAGCTTAATTTGTGTAATACTTCCACCACGGATGATAGAGGTCCTATGTGGAAGATAGTTACATCTGAAAGCTTAATCGCAACCGAGGAAAGAAAGAACGACGACGATAAAGAAGAAGGGGACGAAGAAGAAAAAGAAGACATAGATATACACAGAAGCGATAGAGGAGAGGAAATGGTAATAAAAGAAGAACCGAATGAACCTGAATTTAGCTTCACAGAACAAAAAAAGAAGGATTTGAGCAACCTTGAGGAAACTATTAAAAAATACGCTAACGGCAATCAGGCAATTTTATTAATGGGAGAAGCAATGAAGAAATTTCTGGAGAATGAAAGTCCGCAGATCACGTAAGAAGGTAAAACTAGTTTCTATCACTCAAAAGTGGAGAAAAAGAAAAAAATTTACTTTAAAAAATTAATTTTAAAAGTCACAACTATATTGATAAAATTAATAAGAATAAATACTTTTTTAGCATACAATGAAGAAAAGGAACAATCTGCGGGACAACATTACGCCACTAGCAACGCAGGATTTGATTAATATCCTATTTATATTATTATGTATAAAGCGTGTGCGTGTTTGTGGGAGTATGTGCATGCGTGTGTGTGGTATCTGTGCGTATCTTATTATAATAATAATATACTTTACAAGTAGTATCCTAATATGTAAACATATGTGTGTGTGTAGTTATACGAATATACATATACATAAAACGGTACGAAGTGAGGAAGCATTACATTATCCTTCTACTAAGAAATGTCATTGTTCGCTCGACCGTAAAGATTTACGACTTCAGGCCGATTTCTCGGTGAGCGCAGCGACTTCAAACAAAGAAGAGGGGATCGCCGTCACCTTATTTAGAAGCAGAAAGTCGTCCCTTATTTCGAGATGTTGTACATTCCTGACTCCTTAATCACCCACTTCCTTTTTAAGACATGTACCCAGTACCCATTTTTGACCCCGCTATTAGTTTCCCTTTTTTGTTTTCCGGACCTCCCCGTGGAAAGTCTGTTTTCTAAATTCCACAACAGCCTAGCAGTCCTTTTTTGGACTTTCCACCCTCTCTAGTTTTCCTATATAAATACTGCATCTTAGGACAGAGCAGTCAGTAAGAAATAAGAAGTCAGTCGGCACTAAGTCACTAACTAGTCAGTACCTAGTCAATAGTTATTCAACAACTGTTGTAAAATTGTACACCACATATTCTGAATAAACCAGTTTTGTAAAGAATCAGAGTTGTTTGGACGACAGAGACATTACTGTACGAAGTGAGG
The DNA here is from genome assembly GCA_023838395.1 of Holcopasites calliopsidis. Taxonomy (NCBI): domain Eukaryota; kingdom Metazoa; phylum Arthropoda; class Insecta; order Hymenoptera; family Apidae; genus Holcopasites; species Holcopasites calliopsidis. Next base: position 2,808,045 of record JALHAQ010000007.1, read on the forward strand.
AAGCATTACATTTTCTATCCTTCTACTAAGAAACGTCACTGTTCGCTCGACCGTAAAGATTTACGACTTTACGCCTCTCACAACTAAATATCCTGTGTATACTTTATAACTTATGAACTATACTAGCAATAATCGCGCAATATATACATGTCGATCATTTGTTGTAACAATGACATAACTCGAAATGTCTCTCTCGTTCACCGATTTTGCGCTCAGCGCGGCGACTTCAAACAAAGAAGTGGGGATAGCGATTTCCTTCTTTTGAAGGCGAAACCAGTTCCTTCTTTGCGGGGCTTACTGTAGCACGCGTTGCTTCCACGTTAATCACTTCTACTATCTCATGTATTTCCATTCCTCTCAGATTATTTAAATGTTTAGGTACACAAAAGGAATTAATCGGTCGGTCAGGTTTTTAGTTTTAGCTACCATAGCAACCACTACTGTTGCCGTGATTTTTGGTAGTTTAAACTTGATTACAGTAAGTAGCATCTCCGTTGCATTGCATATTTATATATATGCGATAAGTGGGCAACAATTTGCTGAGTTTAACGCTATTTACTTGTAGGATCAGCCGTTACTCCTAAAACTCTTATACGCGATCGTAGTCATCACTGCTGGCGTAGAACTCTTCATGTACGTCTGGCCGGCGGATAACTTGTTCTGTATGGTAATGAAACAGCCACGGTATTAGCGTACACGACAATTAAAGCATTGGCTCTATCCTAGAGTGCAGAACCAGCCAAGGCGGTTTATAATGCAGACTGGTTTAAAAGGGGCATTACGATACAGAAAAAGGTGCTGTATATTATAATGAGGTCTCAGAAATCCGAAACCATTCGAATCGATGGGGTTGTGCCAAACCTATCGTTACCTTATTATGCGAAGGTACTAGAAAGATGGTTCAAATATGGGCTAGGGTCTAAATATGGGCTAGTTGGAGTTTAAGATTATATTAGGTGCTTCACCTTAGTGGCAATAATGATAAACTACGGTTCGAGAACCAAAGAAAGCTGGGTGAAGCAGATAATAGCTTGTATTTGTTTTGTTAACATGATGTGTTGTAAAATGTGCCATTTGCCTCTCTTTACCACGGTAAAAGATTGCACAGGGATGCTTGTTTCATTTTCTTAACAATAATCTGTTGAATTAAGAGCTAATTTTCCAAGAGCACTACATCGTTGACATTGTAAGCTGTTTTTTAACATAAATTGTTTAATAAGTAGAACTGCATAGTAGTGACTGACACACCGCTCCCTAGCTCTGTCCGGGGCACTGCCACATCGAGTGGTTACGGTCGACACGCTGGCCCTTAAATACGAGCATTCTCACTTTTATTTGAAATACATAATTTATAACAAACGCGATCTTTGTTCAGCCTATTTGAACATCATATTGTATAGCAAACTAATTGTTGATATTCACTATACGCTATACTGTTACATTTAACATATCTTCAACTAGTTTGACAATAATGGCTTAAATAAAAGTGCTCGCCTATATTTAGACCACTCCCTCTACGGTTGATGTTATTACAGTAGAAGTTCGATTAGCGACAGTCTTCGGTCCCGATTCTCGCTCGCTTATCAAACATTTACTGTATCCCTTCAACGTTACAATTGCTAATGCGCTTTTATATTCTGCATCCCCTTTCAGTACCTGTATGGGTCGCTGTCCTATTTCACAGCGTTACGCGTTATGGTTGATCCATCAACATCGAACGAAGCTTTATAAAACTTGCTTAGAAGAACATGTGTCCAAATGCACGCTCACGGTACAGGTATTATTATTATTAACCCTCAAAGTTAGTTCCTCTTGCAACCTGCTACGAGCATGAATGTTATCACACTTGCATGGTAGTAATTTTCATTTGCGACCAATCTATAAAGCATTCTGTCGAATACTACACACTCAATCAATTGTACAAGGAAATCTGTTCTTATTGTCGTAGACTCAGGTAGACGCATTTAGGAGCAAGAACGTCATTAGTAAATATACCGTTTCTTAACGATGCATGGTATACATATGTATAATGAACAATGTACAACTTACAGGCTTTGCACTTCAAGTTCACCCTTTCGTAAATCAAGTTCTCCTAGAAAATTCTTTCATCGGATCCGAAATAAAAAGTAATGAAATAATAATTTAAAAAGTGCACTCAAAACACCAATATCAATATTAAGCATTAATTAATATTAATTGTACTAAACAGGTAATTACTATACACATTGTATTAAAATAAGTATTTTGCGTACATCTGTGTACGTAAATGCATACACTAAAATTGAAAATCAAGTTTGATAAACTGTGATTCGAAATTTTTATTTTGAGTGCATTTTTTCCAATTGTTTTCTCATCGTTTCTTATTTCAGAGACTGAAAGACGATCATTTGAAAGAAGAACTTTGTAGAAAAGCTTAACGCGCAAAAGGGTAAATCCGATTTGCAAGAAGTTGAATTTGAAGTGCAAAGCCTGTATAAAGCTGCTTTTACCCGTATGGAAAATTCTAAATACTGAAGTATGTATATCGTTTGTATCTGAAAAGGTATAAGCAAACATGGAAACGCAGAAACCAATTTAATATCACATGAAGATCCAACAACTATCTACTTTACCTCAGTTGAACTTAACGCAGAGCAATGTTGTCTAACGAATAATGATAACGTTATGTATAGGCAAGTACCGTAAAGATAACGTTATGCATAGATAAGTACAGTAAAGATAACGTTATGTATAGACAAGTACAATAAAGATAACGTTACGAGAACTATACAGGGTGTAACGCAACCCTCTGCAAATAACTCAAGGGGTGTTTCTACGGGCCAAAATAAAGCGAAAATCGAGAGTGACAATTTTGCATTTGAGGCTCTGTTAGCAAGATACCGATGTTTTTAAAAAACGCGGTCCGAACGCCTGCCGGTAGGCAATTTGACGGGCAGCGGCTCGAGTCCGGCAGCTGCGTTCAATGGCAGTCATTCGCTACGTGGAAGAGAAACCATGACCTACCGCACCGCGTAATCTGACACCCAAAAGGCACACGTTTTACGTTGCACAGTATTCAATCTGCTTACTTGTAAAAATCCATGGGCATATCAAAAGCCGCCCAATGGGATTATTAAGTGAAGAGGGTAATGGCCTTCAATCCACAATTTTGTTTTCAAAAACCAAATACACATGCACCACGATTGTCCCATCTGCAAGTGTCCACGATTTGCACTAAACTTATTATTCCAGGAGATGTTCCTCGAGTCCACCATCCGCTTGAATACAGTGATCCACTCTTTCAGGCAAGTCGTGTTACAATTTTCGCAAGTTTGTTATTATTGTCAAGGAAGATCATCATGTTAGCGTATTCCGCAAATGTACACGATCCTTTGGACAACTGGCACCACTATCACGGTACATAATCAATTCTAACAAAAAGTAGCTTTAAGATTGACATTATGTATCTAGAAATTGAAATAATCAAGTTCTAAGGATTAGACTAAATTAAAAAACGAAAGCAATAACAATAGAACTAAATGCAATATTAAATCTATGTCCAATACTAAAACTCAAAGTCCAACTAGAATGTTTAAATCGTTCCGTTTTCAACGTTGTACGTGCAGCAACTCTCTCGATTGTCTAGAAACAATGATCAACCGATGCATGCCGAATCGTTACGAGTCGTCGGTAGAAAAGGGCAGCGCCATTGTCCCTTTCTATGGCCGAAAGAATTAACGAATGCCGCCGAACACTTTCCGTAGATACGACTCGCGACGTGTATGTACCTGCCGAGCGTCATTTCCTTTTTCGCTGCGTTGCGTGTCGTATCAGGGTCAGGGGTAGCTTCAGCACAGATACAATTCAATTGTGCAACTTTTATTAGGTTATTACCCAGTTATTACTCTATTCCATAATAAATAAAACTTGTCTCTTCAGGTATCCTGACCGCTTAAAGAATTATCGTCCGCTCGACTTTCCCACAATCGATATCCACATAGCCCTCGCAGCTATTAAATTTATAAACAAGCAATTCCCCAATGAATGTATATCGGGTAGCATGCAGTGCTGTTGCACATGCAACACTTCCCACTGCAGAAAAACGGTGGCTGGCGAAAGAATCATAAATCGCGGAAACAGAGAGAGGAAAAGCATGCGGTCTATCATTAGCTCTGCAACCAGGCGTAATATATTAATAGAATTGCCGAAGGGTTGCCTCTAAGAAAAACCGCACACCGGACGATACCCTTTACGATTTCATCGATAAATGCATCCCCCTATTCACGGCAATCATCCTGAACGCATTTAACATTTGCAGCAAAATGTTTCGCTCGGACGCGATGCGTCTCACAATTGTTCGTCGCTTCTTGCCTCTTGCGTTACTATGTTCCGAAACGCGACCCCGGAGAGGGTGATCTCATTTACTAGACTCTGCCTGGCATTGACCTGCTGCTGGCCGCTTCCTTGGTCAGCTGCGAAAAATCAGCGGCAACGTTTTCAAATCGTACGATCTATCTTAATTCTGAACGCGTTCGTCCTCTTCTTACCGTTGCTGTACGCGCTACACGTGCATCGGAACAATGCCGAAGACCTTGCTAGGGCCAGTTGCCTGACACTTGCCTTGATACAGAATCTCTCGCAGACCTTCGTCTGTATCGCCCAATACGATCGTTTTCAGGTGAGCGTTGCGCCGTGGTAAACAAAAATCGCGTGATTAAATTATAATATTGCTGGCAAAAACTCGTTCATGCCGTGGAAACTTCACCTTTTTCTGACTTCTACCCGAAAATCCCGAAACTGAGGAAAGCTCGACCGACGAAGAAACTGAACCAGCACCATCCAGAAAGCGACGTCGGTGGAATTTAATTTCCTGCGCTTCTAACAGTGATTAGATTTTAGTGTTACCTGTCTTTTTACTTACTCTGTACATATGATGACAAAGTTTAACGTTCTTATTGTTTTAAAATAAAATGGAACGCATATTGTTTTCTTTTATATTAGGAAAAAACACGGTTTATTCAGTTCCAACTTTTTACGCCGTCGGTTTTGTAGGGGAAATGCAGTATATTTGGAATACAGAGGTATCCAAATTATCTATCATCAGAGATAATAATGTTTCTACCTATGCACTTGGTTTTCCAATTTTATGAAGCGTAAGTTAGAAATACCGCCATTCCAAATTACCTGCACCGTAACAAAATGATTACTTTATGCTATTTTTCAATTAGGCTAAAGTTCCAGGTACTGTTTATTTTTCACTACTACTGAGAGTTTGAAATATAAAAGTTTGTTAGCTTCTCTCTAATTAGACTGCGGATTTTTATGCATTTATAGGAAATTTAAATGAGCAAAATCGCACAAAACTCACGCAATACGAAAAAATATACAAAATATACAAATTATAGCACTTTTTATAACATCTAATAGGCGGAATAATTTTCTACGAAATTTCAGCTTTTTTTATTACAGTCCCAAAAATATCAATTTGCATAAAAATCTGCAGCCTATCTATAATATTATGCAGTTCTGTTTGCTCCAATCCCCTGCCGCAATTTTTTATTAATCTTGGACAGACTGGTACAGTAAACCTCGCAAAGAAAGAACTGGTTCGAGACCGGTCAATTCCTTGTAACGAAGGAGTCAACTATTTAGCATGACTGATTTCGAAGGGGCCGTGAGCGAACATGGTTCACGAGACAGGGGCTTGAGATAGCGGCCAACCATAAAGGCATCCTATTTAGAAGATAGAATATGACATGTCCCCTCATTTTAACACTAAGCAATTCCGGAGCAGGCAGAATCGTATCAATGAAGCACGCACCTATTCACTAATTCCGTGCCACACACGCCCTTATTCTTTGACAATTATTTTAATAATTAGGGAAATCGTGTTATCAGAAGTGAGGAAACAACCGCGGTATAACAGTTCTCGCGTACATAACACGGTAGGAAGTGAGGAAGCATTACATTTTCTATTCTTCTAGTAAAAAGCGTCACTGTTCACTCGACCGCAAAGATTTACGATTGCACGCCTCTCTCTCTCTCTCTTTCGTTCTCCGATTTCTCGTTCAGCGCGGCGACTTCAAACAAGTGAGCATAACGATCTTCTTCTTTTGAAGGTGAAACCAGTTCCTTCTTTGCGGGGCTTACTGTATTCCAAATATGCTGCGCTTCCTCTACAATTCGGGGCGTGTCTCTCGCGTTATAGAAGTTCTACTGTGCTGTATGAATCAGTTACTCGAGCGGTATGTTGCAGCGATTAATCGAAGAAATGTATGTCTGCTGCGAGAGAGCGAGATCGTACGAGAGACGCGTTTTTCAACGGTACGTGGACAGGTACTCCGGGTTCTACGGGATGGCTGCACTCTGGTCTTACATGACTGCGACGCTGATCGTCCTAGGGACGCTGCTCACGGCTGATTCTTTCCCAACCAACGCGGAATACCCGTTTCCAGTTGATTTCGAGCCGGTGAGAAGTATTATTTTCGTGCATCAATCGTTCGTAGGAATGCAATGCGCTGCACACGTGTGTATTAATATATTTTGTGCGTTACTATTGCTGTTTTCCGCGGCACGTTTTGAGATACTGATGGTCGAGCTGCGCGCCGTTAAAGAAAAGAGTGCGTTGGTCGAGTGCTTAAGAAATTATTACTGTGCGAGAAGGTAGGCCGATAATCAATTTGGTTAAAATTTCTTTCGGAGCGAAAGGAGTAAAATACTGGTTGAAGTGTGTCGTTTCAGGTATGCGAAGGAAGTGATTAACTCTATTCGACCCATAGTGCTAATTACAGTGGTCGTCTGCGGGGTGGCTACTGTCTTTTCCGGTATCAACTTGATTGGGGTGAGTAGACGATGGTATTGTTAGTTATTATCAGGTTGGTGCCTATGAAATATAGTTTTTCCGAAGTTCGATGGGCATCCGAAAAAATCCTTCATCATCATTTTCTACCACCTTGCTGTACAATTACTGAAGTGACGTGTTCTTTAACGAACAGAAGAGATGCGTGTGAAATTAAAGAAAGAACAATTCGCGTTGGTAAATAAATGGGCACCAATCTTGCTGCACGATAACGCACGACCTCATTTATCGAAAAGAACGACTCAAAAGCTTTAGGAATTAGAATACGAAATTTTGCCACATGCTACCTATTCCCTGCATCTTCTCCCTACATATTCCATTTTTTTTAAACATATGACAACATTTCTTACCGACCGATTATAATACATTTTGCAATGAAGAAAATACAAGTGCAACATTTGAATAAGTGATTGTTATTTTATAAATATAGAATGTTCAAAATAGTTAATCGTTGAAAAAATGTGTATAATTATGTAACTAGAAATTACTTTGTTTAAGTATATGATGTTTTCACAATACTATGTCCAGTTATAGTTTCGTTTGTGTACATTCAATTTCATACGCACCAGCCTAATGGAATCAAAATAATAATAATTTATACACATGTTTCAACAGCGACAATCTGTCACCGTGAAAATGCAGTTTCTTTGTTTAACCGGGGTCGCATTTTTGGAGGTCTTTATGTGCGCGTTACCGGCTAGTCATTTAGCTAATACAGTAAGTTGTATTGTGACTCCTGTGTGTAGGCAACCGGGTATACAGCAAACATACGTAAATACATACTAAAACTTTAAGCTTCATTATCACATTTTGCATACATTTTTTTTACAAAACCTGATTCTCAGTGAAAGTATTGAAAGAAAGGGCATCCGGAACGATTTTACAACATTTAAGTTGTATACGTAATATTATTTCTTTTAATGTTGCTTAAATTATGCGAAAGGTAAACAATTGCACACTAGAAAAAACGGTAAAAAGCATCTTCTTCTGTCTTCCAAATGCCAAAGATATGTATCTGTAATCAATATCTTTGTGTACTGAATGTGATAATAGTGACTCCACAGAGTAATGGTTCCTACATTATTCTTTAACTTTTTTTTAGGAACGATTAATCTCAGGTGGCCCCTGTGTAAATATAAGAAAATATTTACTTATACTTGTCAACTTTGTCAGAATTTATTTAGTATTAAGTCTTTGTAAAAGTAATAAAGGTTAATTGTCATATTGATTTGTTTCTGTTTATTAATATCTCTTACTAAAATAAAGTTGGGGTCACCGTTGACTCTATGCGCCTACTTGCGTAATTCTCCAGTGCGCCTACTTAAGGGGTAATGGAAATACGGAAGTGTATACCGGGTTGCCTACAGAAGGATTAATCCTTAATTAGTATCCTTATAAGTTAGTATTATACTTTTTCTTTGAATTATTATTGCCAGAGTGAAAACGTGATGCAAGGAGCGTATGACTCGACATGGTACGAGCAACCCCTTAAATTGCAAAAATCTGTGCTACTCATGTTAACTCCACAACCTCCGGTGGTCTTACGGATCAAGTGTCTCGTATCAGCTCTTTCATTGAATTACTATTGCTCGGTATGATTCTGTTAAGCTTCATATATTTAATTATTGTTGATTACTTCTCGCTTGATATTTCAGTACATCACAAACGTGTTTTCCTCCTTTACCGCGTTACGAATTGTAATGTTAAAAGAAGAAGCGGAAAAGTGAAGATACTAAACTAAGAAACAACCGACTACAGTAGCGCAAGTATGAATTAACTTGTCTTACTTGCATCATAGAATAAAGTAGACTTTTATCAAGTAATTTATAAACTTGAGAGGATCAAATTTTTTCTTTTCAACATTTTTCCGCCTAAATAACTTACGCATATTGATGGCTATTCTCTGTTCCAGTTAAGAGTAAACCTCTTTCGCGCATAGGACCGTCCTTTTTTCTCTGTCATACCGTCTGCTTACACTTCCTACCTACTTTGTTCGTTGTACTGGGAGCTGCCCCCATCGGTCAAAAACTCACCGCTACGCAGGTTTACCTCTTATTCGGAACTTAGAATAGATCATAGATCTCCTAAGCTCGGCAACCGGCACTACACGACGGTGTTACCGACCTTGTCTGTGTCGATAACGTCAAATGTAACACTCAAATGGTAACAACGCTCTGCCAGGTAGCACCCTATTCTTGTAACAAAAATTTTCATCGTACCGCATATCTATTTTGTACAACGGTTATGGTTGAGGCAAATGTAAATACCGGCCACGTGAAGTTTTAACCTCTGATATGAATCGAGTTTCGATACTAAACAATCAAACATAAATAAATAACCCTTTTTAGAAATAAGAATATTAAACGACCGTGTTATTATGTTAAATGAGCGTGAACAATTTTTTATATAAATATTAAGCTTCCGTGGTAAAGACTTTGAACATTAGAATAAATGCTTCTCTTAACGTTCCTTCCTAGTTCAGTGTAATATTCGGTAAATAAAAAATGGGTGTAACGAAACAATATCTGAGATACGTACCAGCTGGCAATTCGAATATAATTGTCCATCCTTCTTGTAACGTCGTTTTTGTAACGTTGCAAGGCCAAGAAGGTAGATTCGTAGCAGTTGGTGCTTGCGAACATGTTTTCATTTGGGACCTCCGTTTGGGGGAGAAGGTAAACGATAGATTATTCATACATCTCCTCGCAATAGCGGTTCATTACAATCATTGTTTTAGGCTCAAGTATTATCTGGAGACAAGGTGAATGTAACATGTTTAGCTGCATCTCCTAATAAGCAGCACATAGCAGTCGGTTACGCAGATGGAACTGTAAAAACGTTTGACTTGGGAACGGGAGATAATATAAGCATATTCGTTGGTCATAGATCAGAAATTACAACGTTGGCTTACGATGGTGAAGGCCATAGATTAGCCTCCGGCTCGAAGGTATTAGATACTTGAAAAATTGGCTAAACTTCCAAAAACGTCCGTGCTCTAATTTTGCTGAAACTTTGAGAATAGATTCTCTTTAAGTAAATACAGTTTTTATTGCGTCTGTAACTTTGGAAATGACACTACAATAGTAAAAGGTTCTTTGGAAAACAAATTTTTAATTCGCGAAAATTCCTTCTAGCAAACATTGTTGTTACCTCCAAATTTCAGCCATATCGGAGCATGGACGTTTTCGGCAGTACAGCCGAAAATTGCATGCTTTGAAGCACATCGTAAGGAGAGTGAGATGCGCTACTTTCGTTAACACACCCTGATTCGTACCATGAATTTCAAACCACACTGTACTTTTGTACCGATTCGTAAACCAAGGGCATTCTCTGTATATTAACAGATGAAATTTATACCTTTCTCTCTTAGGATACAGATATCATCGTTTGGGATGTTGTGGCAGAGTCAGGAATATGTCGTTTAACAGGACACAAAGGTGTTATAACTAAACTAGTATTTATGAAGGATCACAACGTTATTATTAGTAGTAGTAAAGATACATTTGTAAAGTTCTGGGACTTAGACACTGAACATAACTTCAGAACTCTTGTTGGACACAGAACAGAGGTAAATAGACAGAACAATATGTACAATCGGAATTCGTTTTCCTACACGATATATCAGTATAAATAATTGTATGATTTAAGGTCTGGAGTCTTGTTTTAACAAAAAATGATCGATATTTAATAACCGGCTGTAACGACAGTGAATTGCGTATATGGAAAATATCCGTGAACGCTAGTGAAAATACAGACTTCGATGTTAATTTGCAAGATTTAACTCTCGCTGATGATGCTGAAGTTAGCGACATGGTATATAAGTTGTATTATTTATATTCTGTATATTTTTATAAGAATCACATTTAATAGAAATATTGTATATCAATAGAAACATCCTCTGAAATGTGAAAAGACTGGAACTATACTGAGAAGCGGTCGTGGACGAGTTGTATCTCTCGAAATCGATACTTCTAGTACCGTTATTGGATGTCACGGTTTAGACAACAGTATAGAATTATTTCGATTGTTACCAGAGGCTAAAGTAGAAAATAATGTCCTCAAGCGGTTACAAAGACAGAGAAAGAAAGCAGAGAAGTACGGGGGAATGTTTTCTGATACATTCGGAAGAGATAAATACTTTAACTAATCAAATACATTTCTTAAACAGAAGTGGAAACCACACGGAAACAAATTTCTCGGCAACGCCAACTATAAAAGATGAATTCGTTCGTTTGCCTGTTATCAAAGTGTCTGCCAAGGCTAAGGGATTGGACATGGTAATGGGCAGAGGTGGTGAACTTAGGGTAAGTTGTAGAGAAAGACCTGACTTTTCCCAGTGCAATTAAAAATATTACGAACTTCTTCTTATTGTTACTTTTAGATCTGTGTCGGATTAAACAATAATTCTCTCGATCTGTATTCCCTATTCACGGAAGAAAAAGATGCTGAAGTGAGACATTTAAGATCAATTACAAATCATGGCCATCGTACCGATGTACGTGCCGTTTGCTTTAGTTCTGATAATTTAGCCTTTGCAACGGCCAGCGGAGAGGCCGTGAAATTGTGGAACAGGTATTGTAATACAGCAAAGCGCTCGTGAATAGAGATAGGCAACATCCTAGACTTATTTTCGTAATTCTAGGCCGACCCTGGCATGCTTACGTACAGTGGAATGTGGTTACGCTTTAACACTGACATTCGTACCAGGGGACAGGCATTTAATTGTGGGTTTAAAGGATGGTAAAATGATAATTGTCGATATTGCATCCGGAGACATTTTAGAGGAAATACCGGCACATTCTAAGGAACTTTGGAGCGTCACATTGTTTCCCGACAAGGTAACTTCAAAGAACTTATAATATCTATTGGTTTCTTCGTTCATGTCTTACCGTATCATATTCTGTGTTTAACACTCTTTCTTTTCAGAAAGGGGTGGCTAGTGGTGGCGGAGATCAGACAGTGAAATTTTGGAATTTCGAACTCATTCAAGATTCCGACAGAGAAATAAAGGCGAAGGTTCTATCCGTTCTACACATGAGAACCTTAAAATTGGAAGACAGTGTGCTGTGCGTAAGGATAAGCCCCAACAATAGATTCGTCGCAGTTGCACTGCTCGACTCCACTGTAAAAATCTTTTTCCTTGATACGTTTAAGGTAATCGATGAAAAAATTCATCCTCAGCTCCTCATTTCAAAACACTGGATGTTTATAAAACTTACGATTTGTTTCCAGTTTTTCATTTCACTTTATGGACACAAATTGCCAGTGTTAAGCATGGACATATCCAGCGACTCAACGCTAATCGCTACCGGTTCTGCGGATCGAAATATAAAGATTTGGGGCTTGGACTTTGGCGATTGTCACAAGTCGATGTTTGCTCACGACGACTCCGTAACGGGTCTCTCATTCGTGCCTGGCACGCATTACGTTTTCACTTGTGGGAAAGATGGAAAGATAAAGGAATGGGACGCAGATATTTTCCAAAAAATTGTGACATTGCAAGTAAATAATTTTATACGAATTACAGTATTCTATGAGCGATGAACTAATAATTGTAGCGGCAAATTATACGTAATTTATCCGCTTAGGGACACGCTGGTGAAGCATGGAATTGTGCTGTTTCTCCAAATGGAATTTACGTTGTATCTTGTGGATCTGATAAAGTAGTCAGATTATACGAACGAACTACCGAACCGTTGGTTCTTCAAGACGAAGAGGAAGAAGAAAGAGAACGGCAGGAAAATGAATTAGCTACTGGAGAAACTACCGTTGTCCCAGGACAAAAGGCACAATCTTTACCTTCAAGGAAAACAGTGTCCAGCGAAAGAGGCGTAAATATCACGAAATAATCCATAGAAATCGATCAATTTATATCGTTAAATGTACTTTGTTTCATGTGACTTTCAGGCTGAATTGATATTGGAATGTTTAGACGTAGCCAAAGAATTCAACGAACAGTTATCGAAAGCACCAGCAAATACGACGCCTGTTGTTCCGTTGCAAATGCAAGCTTATAATTGTACAACGATTGAAGATTATTTACTGGAAACGGTTAAGCGGATCAGGGCAAGGTAAGAAATACGTGCTCGAAACGTAAACCATTAATTAGAAATAAAAGAAACACCAAATATGTAATGCAAGTATTGCTTTGCAGCGATTTAGAGGAAACGTTACTATTGTTACCTTACTCAGCTGCTTGTGAGATTCTCAAAATGCTTCCCAAGCTGTTGGAATCGGACTATCACACGGAGTTGATCGCGAAACTAGCATTATGTTTAGTACAAGCGCACCATGGTCCAATCGTGGCCAATCAAGAACTTTTATCTACATTGGAAACAGTAAAGACACTTGCAATTAAAAATGTTTCGGAACTAAGGGTAAGGATAGTCTTATTATAATACAAAGCATATTTGCGTGATTATCCGAAGAACGCTGAATAATTCCAACTCGATTCCTGCAGGATATGATTGGCTTTAATTTACATGGGATGGTTCACATGCAACGCGTTGTCGAAGAAAAGGAGGGCATGCAGCTTTTCAGAGACGCAACTAAAAGCAGAAAGCATAAGAATAAAGTGAGAAAAAATAAGGAGAAAGCGTTGAAACGAGCAATTATGACTTTGTAACATTTTTTTTATATTTCACGTAATAAATGTTAAAATATATTTGAACAGATATATCTTACCTTTAACGTACTCCCTATATAAATTAAATATAGATAGAATTCAGTTAAAAGAACTTGTTACGTAGTTAAACAATGATAAAAATTTTATTAATACACAACAAGATTTGCATTATTTAAATAACTTTTGTTTTTCGTTGCACCATATTCTTTGGCAGAAATTTAACTCTTTTTACATTACACGTGCGTTGCTTCTCATTTTGATAATTTCAACAATTCATATACTTTGTTACATCTAATTTGTTGGGCCAAATCTGTCATGAATGATGTTACATGAGTTTCTTTGTCTTTCTGCCTGCCACTTTCGAATACCGTAACCAAAGTCATTCTAGGATCAGTATTATACATGGCATATGTAGACGCATCCTAAAAAAAAAACAATTCGAATTATTATATGGAATCTATTCAGATACACATTCATCAACATGCCTTTATATTTTTGTAACATATTATTTTATCCATGGCCAAGAGTTCCAAATGTCGCTCTTTAATTCCTTTCTGTATATTTTCTAAGTGATTTGATGGCTTCTGCGTAAATACCTAAACAACAATGAATTTATTAGTTACAAATACAATTTCTGTGCGATCATACAAACGTGCCATGCATTAATCTTTTCTTCTTCCCGATCATTCGTATTTATATAAACTTACAGCGGGACAGCTAAGAACAACAGGAAATTGTTCAGAGGCATTTGGCTCCCTGCGAGGATGTCTATAACCCGGGCCGGCGTCATCTACTCCTCGAGAGTCGAATATTATTAAAACTGCTAGGACATCGTGTTTCCGTTGGAAACTTTGTATCCTAAAAGTAAAATATGTTAGAATTTTGTTAACCAATATCTTCTGTGAGGGTCATTCCATGCTGAATCGATCACTTTTTGTTCTGGACATCAGGGATTTTGTTCAAAATGAAATATATTGTAGTTCATGTAAAACTAGGAGGGGTTTAAATCATCATTTCGTGTTTTTCAAAATTGTTCAAAAAATGCGGACCTTACAATCACCGCGACATTCTGCTTGTTCTCTCCTATTTCTCAAATATATCTTGAGGCGACAACTATTACAAATCAGTTACTTCTTGGAAAGAGTTGGAAATGATTGACGCAATCTTAATGTTATACTTCGGAGTCTTTTCAAACCAATGCTATGTTCCTTTCATTTAAAAGTATTACATCACCTTTGATGCACCATTTGCAGGACTTATTGTGTAGCTAAAACTTCAAGGAATATGAAAATATATTTTTCTAAATTTAAACCCGTGACGGCCTTCATGGAGTAATTTATAAAAAAAGATCTTGTTTACAATTTTTATGATAAAAAATTCCTTTCTTCAAAAAACAAAAAATGCATTGCGATCGGCCGAACCTTTTAGATTACAATGAAAAAAAAGATCTTAATCGGTTCAGTAGTTTCCGAGATAAAAATTCGAAAGCATAGACTGTTTTCCCAAAAATGGCCAAAAAGCATAAAATTCAGGGGTCCGTATTTTTTAAACAATTTTGGAAAAAACTAAATGATGACTTAAACCCCTCGTAGTTTCACATTAAGTACAATATACTTAATTTAGAACAAAATCCCTGATGCCGAAGTCAACAAATAATCGATTCGCCATGGAATGACCCATGGAGGAAAATCTTTAAAATGTTATACTTGTGATAGTAATCCACATTTTGTTTGCTCATAATGCTTCGCATTTCTCCTGGACTAGCCTGTTGACTCAAAGTGGTATGAAAATATAAAGAACACTTGGCTAATATGCTGCCACGCAGCTTCACGAGCCATTGGTACAAGGCTGGTTGTTGATTTGCTTTTAAAAAGGAAGCACTGAATCCCAACTTCCATGACTAAAAGCGTTAAATTTACGTTTATCAACACATACGCATGTTTCTCATTCTGAATTTAGTCTACCCACCTCTTTACTTTGCAAAGTTCTCTCCCAAGCTGACATTCGCGTCTGTGCACCATAGAGAGACATTAATGTTGATAAGAACCTCCAATGTTGCACTTCAACTTGTGCCTTCGTCAGTTGTACTAATATTTCGCACTCTAAACTGATCAAAACATATTTTAGTCTTAGGGAGGGTTTACGTTGGAGCTGCGATAAACGATAAGTGCGAAGCATAGAAATTAGGGCTTTATTTAATGCTTTGCTCTATTCGCTTATTGCAGCTCCAACATAAACGGTTCCTCAAAAATTATATATTACAATACTAATTCATACGATATCTTGATACCCAGTGTTTAATTTTAACATGTACTCACGTTAAGCTCGTTTTGATCGCAGTCAGTGCCAAGTGCGAACAAGACAAAGAATGAGCTTCCACTATTCCCTCTATGCATTGCAATAGTTCTTGATACTTCATACTTCTACAAGTGATGCTCATATTGTACATTTTTTCATAACTGCAACGAAGTAATATTGTATGAGATATTTAAAAAAGGAATGATACAACGTTATATACTAACAAATCTATCAGCTGTATTTTTGCTGTTATATATTGACACAGTTGATTGGAAACCTCCGCAACTGTCGCACCGATGGAATTAGTCCCCTTGGTCATTTCCTCTACCCTCTTCAGATCGGACTTCAGCGACTCGTATACTGTTCTTAATGAATTCTAAAAACAGAACGCGCAGTTAATGACAAGTAGAGTTTATTATTATTCTTTGTCTCAGCTAAAAGTATACTTGTTCCACACATGGGTCCATACTTTTTCTCAGTCTTGCCGCCTGTTATAATCTCTGTGAAAAACATTCGTTGCAGCGTAAATATGCTCTTAGCTGAGACCAAGAACATTTTGTTTGATTTTAAGTTGAATATTATTGAACTTACATCTTTCCTGAGAAAACCCTTATTTTTAGTGTGAAGGAAACCCAAATCTGCGTATGAATGTTCTGCCACCGCTATTTGTGGTAAATGCATAAGCAGCATTCCCCAAGGACCCATTTGTGCTTGGCGACATGATCCACGTTCTTTTTCCTGAAACATTGACCATTGACAATACAAGCTCCAAAATTAAAAAATTAAGATAACCTATTAAACGAATTATATATTAAGGTAAACCTTAATACTACGTTAATAATGGTAATATAATATTGATAAAATATCTAAAATTATATACGAGAGTCAAATTGTTGTTGTTATAAAAATATATTTTTTTAGTAAGTACTTACAACTAATTCCTTAGCTTTATCAGTACATAATTGAGCAACCTGAGCGAAAAATGTGTTAAGAAATTCCTCCTCGTGATCCATTTTCTATCTATTTCTATTGTAACGATAAAATTGTTTATGTTTATCTTCGTTACTCATGTTTTCATATTGCATGCAACTGTGGTTCACTGTAGTTCACTGTGTAGTGGTCGGCAGAGCCGAGATCCACATAGATAACAGCGCCGGAGGGGTAGCGCCTCCTCCTATGGAATCAAGGGATAGTTACTTAACTATTCTATTAAACTTTGTTTAAACACGCAAACAAGCAATAATACTTCCGAGTTGAAACATTTAAAGACAAAAATGATTTATTTTTTAGTTTTACAGTTTGTCAGTTTGATTGGCGCTCCGATACTATCGATAGTAGTGACGAAGAATATCGATAGTCGACACTATCGACAGTTTCCCCTAGTTGGACTACCAGCCATGAATACTTATCGATAGTGATGAAAGTCATACATCATACATACACCCATACATAGCCTATATTTTCATTTATATTTTATTTATCATCTAAACTTCCAGGCAAGTTTCTATAACTAATAATAAATACTAAGCAAATAGTCTCTATAAATATCTTCCATTAATTTAGTTTATTAAACACATTTCTCAATGAAAAGGATGACATAATTAAGCTTTTGAACATAAACTTTGAATTTTATATACAACCACTGCCTATCACTATCGATAGTAGCCATTATCGATCGTTCCCGATACTTGTATCATCGATCATCGATAGTTCTCCGCCACTGCCCTGCCAAACTTAAGCGAACGTTTATTATACCGCCTTCGCCATTTTGGATTGGAGTCGCAAAGCAAAACGTTGTATATGTTGTTGCAAGGAGACTTTACGTGTTTTAAAAAACATTACATCTTAGTTTTAAAATACTAAGGGACAATGGCCGAGTATTTGGCATCGATTTTCGGCACTGAGAAAGACAAGTAAGTTTACTCTTTCGAGTTGCTTCTCATTTGCGTTCTCCACAAGCTGAATTACAACGGTGTTCTCTTTTTACGATTACAGAGTGAATTGTTCGTTTTATTTTAAAATCGGTGCGTGCCGACATGGAGACCGGTGTTCACGAATTCATAACAAACCAACTTTCAGTCAGGTAAAAATATTTTTCTTAACCCTGAAGCTTATATGGAGTTCCCCTCACTTTGATATATCCAACTTGTTTGCATTAATAAACAATAATTAAGTTGAATTACGTTTCAGACATGCTTACTACAAAATCTTTATGTAAATCCACAAAATTCTGCAAAGAGTGCAGACGGATCTCATTGTAAGTGTATTATTAATTATGTTTCATTTAATGTATCGCTGGTGTTAAAGTAATATAATTTGGAGTACTAATTATGAATTAGAAATAATAATTTAAATCATTTAAATTATCGCAGTGGTCGCGAATGTATCCGACGAAGAAATGCAAGAACATTACGATAACTTTTTCGAAGATGTGTTTGTCGAATGCGAGGATAAATATGGTGAAATAGAGGAAATGAATGTGTGTGATAATCTTGGGGATCACCTGGTTGGGAACGTTTACATTAAGTTCAGAAGAGAAGAAGATGCAGAGAGAGCAGTAAACGATCTGAATAATAGATGGTTCGGCGGACGGCCAGTGTACGCTGAGCTTTCTCCAGTGACCGATTTTAGAGAAGCTTGTTGCCGTCAATACGAAATGGGGTATGATATTCCTTGAACATTATAGCAAATAAAACTTGCAAACTACAGTGGCTTCTTTCGCTTGGTTTTCTTTTTATATTATCCTGCATGTTTCTATTTAAAATATCGCATTTTACAGGGAATGTACACGCTCAGGATTTTGTAATTTTATGCACTTGAAACCAATCTCTCGAGAATTGCGGCGTTATCTATACAGCCGGAAGAAGGGTGGCAAAGGTCGATCACGATCACGCTCACGATCCCGTGGCCGGGATCGCAAACGAAGATCACGATCTCGCGACAGGAGATCCAGATCTAAGGATCGTCGAAAAGGCAGAGACGACAAGGGCAGAGATGGACGATCTGGGAGGTATTAATTGTATTATTTTCTAATTGTAACGATACTTCACAATAAAACGATTTAAACCGACTCGTTACACATTTGGCTGTTTCGTCAAGGATAATGCGTTTGCTAAAGAAGTTTCCATTCGTGACGTGTTTATGAAATATGTATATTCTACTTTCATTCGTATTAAACATTAAGGATGTAACTTAAGAGAACGTGGAAAATGTACGTCTTTGAAAATGAATAAAGTTTGATACACGACGCATAAATAGTATTAAAATATAACAATTAGCGTAAAATCACTTTGAAAATAATTGTTGAATTAAAGAAAGTTCCACCTCCTTTTTTAATGTTACGTACCGGTATCAATAATTTCCTTGTATTTGTTTCAACTTGTATAAAATAGATATGTCTTGAATGTGAAGTGCAGTCTCACATTTTTTTTCGTACATTACCGAATCTTTATATATAATTGTTGCGGCTGTATAAAATTACCCCAGTACGACCAAAAAATTCGCATGTGTACTCATAGAAATAAAGGAATCAGAAAAAAATCACGTATTCCTATTTTTCCTTTCAATCGATAGAAACTTCAACTTAGAATGCTAGTACAAAAGGAGACCAGCACGTTAATAAAAGTTGAACACAAAGAGTTATTTTTTGGTACTCCAAATTATATTTAACATTACTTCCAGCAGGAAGCAATAATTAGTACAGTGTGCAAGAAATTATGTCAAAATGTTCATGGTATAAAAATGAATAAAAAATATTTATTATTAAGGTATCATCAGAATAGCCTTTGGAAAAATGTCTATTTCTCTCATTGGACATTAAAAGTTCTACAAATGTTTCTCAAATTTCTTTCCACAAGTATTTATCTACAATCGTGTAGGCCAAAATACATAATGCACTATTATACAGCATAACTAAAATATAGCGTAACTTTTTCGTATTTTATTACGAACTCAAATAATCCAGTTAAGTTGTTCACAACTCATAGAAATGCACTAAACATAGAAGATACAAAAAAAAACTCACTGGAATATAAACAAGTACAAGCTAAAAAGTTAATAGGAAAGAAATTCAAGGTGTATTCTTATACAGCATATCATCCGTTCGTTCTAAACATTGTGCAAAATGAAATTCAGAAACGCTTACACAGATATCCTTCCAGTTTTTTTTTAAGCAAATTAATAGAACCGTAAAAATAAGGTGAATTATCCGGCAAACGAAATTCAATGAAAGAATATACTTTATATGAATTAAATAAGTTATCCAAATTCTTTCTTTATAAATAATCGTAGAATATACGTAAATTGAGTTATTCAATATATGATTTAGCGTTGTAGCTGCATGTATAAAATTGTGTGATATGCGAATATTAATGAATAACGATGTAATGGGATGCACGCAAAATCGTCATTTAATACAGTCGATATTATAAGTCTACCTATAAACTATTGCTTCCTACTCTCTGAAATGACACGAATCTTTTTCTTAACAACTTCGTTAACGTCACTGTATCGATGTACGTGTGAAAATACATCACAATCTGTTCGTGAATATCACGGATAAAACATGTTACGTAAACGTACGTCTTTCAATTTAATCGGTAATTTCTTTAAATGCCGACAATATTAAATATACGCATCCTTGTTTGATGGTACAACGCTTTCCGTGTCTATTTTGGATAGACAATACTTAAAAACGTCTTAATAATTTTACAGGAATAAATGTATCATATTTGTGTGGACATTAAAGTATAATACACAATTAGACGCATTTTATGTTCCATTCCTCCGACAACTATTAACAATTATTACCATTTGCATAGTGTAAAAAGTATATTAAAGTACAATCGAGTCCGACGGAAAAGACGTATCTTGTAGTTTATTCTCATCAGAATTTCTCCAAAATATACTGTATACAATTATTTTACTTTACGTATAAATATATACAGTTGTGTTATCAGAGCGCACTATAATAGGTATCGTTCAGTGACTCAGACATGAGATTGAGCAGTGCGCGATATTCTACTTTTATATGTCTCACAAGATGTGCTTCCTTTTAGCGTATCTCTTTATTTTTTTTCTTTTTATGGTAGTATAGTGCTTCGTGATATCCATTTACTTTGCGTCTAAGCACAGAGGTATAAATTGATTAATTTTTCTCTTAAGACAGCTAACAGCTTTTTAGTAATGTCCTGCCCTCATCACTTGTATCATGAAAATATTTACACATTGTTTAGATTGCTAATTAATGATTACGATATTCCATAATAAGTTTATAGGATATGAGATCATTGTTTAGGGGGGCTAATCAGCATAAACAATGAACTGTTGATTATCCACATCTGCAACTTCAACCTGGACAAACTGTGGTTGTTGCAGTTGTATTTGTTGTACTTGCCTTCCAATAGCGTTACGCGACCTGTAAAAAAGCACTCCGTACATTAGAAGAAAGCGTGGAAATAAGAAATACTATGGAAATAAACATGAAACACTTACTTAGCTTTTGCGTGTGTCAATATATGAGACTTTAAGTTCGTCGATTGTGCAAATTTCTTGCTGCATCCGTCGAACGGGCAAACGTAGGGTCTATCTCCGGTATGAATTCTAACATGAGTACGAAGATTGAAGTCCAGACTAAACCTTTTTCCGCATCCTTCGAACGTACACTGAAAAGGTTTCTCCCCCGTATGAACCAGCTGATGCCTTTTCAATTTCGAACTTTCGACAAAAGCTTTCCCGCACTCTGCGCACACATGCACTCTCGGTCCGTGAGTGTGCAAGTGTTTACGCATCGCGCTGTTATCTCTGAACATTTTTGTGCATCCTTTATGCGGACAGGCTATGGTGCGCTCTACACCATCTAGAACGGGGGGTTTTCGTACTTTCAATTTGTGACCAGGCCTAGCAAATTCTGCCAGCTGTTTCGGATCCGAAAGGTCGAGGCCTGGCATTCCATCGGAAATGGAGCTTCCGGAGTGATTGAATTTGGCATTGGACTTGCCGGTCATGTATTCTGTGTAGTCCGGATCAGGCTCTGGATTCGAGCCTTCATCTGGAACATCCACCAGGTGAGGAGCTAATAGGACACTCCCTTTAACAGCAACAAACAAGCAGTCCCAAACAAAAGCTACTGTATTCATTCTTCAATAAATAAATGATGTATTTTGATTTTATTTGTTTATAATACTGCCAAAGTCTTAAAAAAGACTTATTTAAGCAAGAACATTTTATTTTTAACAGAGTGCAATACTTCGAATAAAGAGTATGCTAAAGATAAAAACACCTGTGTTTTTCTTTTCTTACGTATGAATACTTTCAGTTATCCAATTTATACGAAGTAGTATTTATTTATTAAACGAAGTTACTACTTATTTATTTGAATTTTATTACAAATGCAAGCTCATATGTATACAAGACCACAGGTGCTCAAATAATGTATTCTCACATAATATTAGAGTCGTATCAATCATATTTCTTTTATTTTAGATTAAAACGGATCCATGTAAATAGTCACTGGTACATATGTATATTTCATCCTTAAAAAAAAACAATGTATAAGATACTTAATCGATTAATATAATTTGTCTAATAATAAACACAACAAGTTGTAGATTCCAAATGTCGAAACTATACATAGGCATAAAGAATATACATTTTAGACTAATATAATTCATAAACCATTAAAACTTAAGAGTACGATATTCTTTATTTTTTATAAAGAATTTGTACATTATTACTAGTTTTCAGTTTTTACTTATATTTTTATATTTAAATAAACTATATCTGTTTATATAACACCAAAGTGCTATAAAAACAATAATTTACGAGCTTGTTAATGTACATTGTATATTTTTCATTAATATTATACTCATTCTTCAATGTAATGAGATAATCAGTATACCATTTAATGTCAATGCACATCGAAATTGTGTTCGTTTTAAAAAGATAATAATTGCAAACATTTAAAAAGAAGTATGGAATTCATATTCTGTGACGTAAGAAGTCAAAACATTTTCATATTCGAAAGAAATCTGCCTGATAAAATGGTTTTCGTAAATACTACAATCAATTGCGCATTTTCTTTGATGGAAATGTCCAAAAGTGAACGTTTTAAAGCGAAAACATGTATAAAAAAGAAAACGAGTACTATTGTATGTAGGGAGAGCAAAGATAACAACGAGCATAGAGCATCCTTCTGCATATTGTACGGGGCACATCTCCGCCATTATCATTGAAGAGGAGAGATCACGGTAAAAGAAGCCATTTTCAAAATATGGCTGCCCCCTGGCAGCATAATGGCGTTCCCTCGATCAAAACAAACAACGCAAACTGTCACAACGAATCTATCGTTAATAAACTATCGGATGATTCCATACGTTTCTTTGGCAAACCCCGGAGGAAAAGCGTAGTATCGATTCGGAGGACGACCGGAAGTGCGTACAAGCAATGTGCGTGGATAGATAGCCGTTACGAAAGTCTCCTACCCCCAATTATTTACTCCGGTGCGTTTTATTTAAGCTATACCAGCAGGTTAGAATGAGATATGTAACGCTTACCGTCATCGGTACCCGATGCCCACATCGTCACCGAGAATTCACCCTCGAGCGTCTTGATTTGCACTTGCTTCTGTTCCCATTTTCTAGCCTTCGTCTCCGAACCCATCTCTCCGTAAATCGTATGATCGGACGATCGGAATTTCGATGAACCGCCCTTTCTGGCCTTCTTAGGACCTTTCCTCGATGGGCCGGGGCTTGACTCGACATAAATATCGTTCTCCGGTACCGGGATCTGATCGTATACGCTCAGCGGATCACTACCGACGATCTCCTCTTGCGTCTGTAGTATGATTTCCTCGCGTCCGGGCTCTGGAAGCGTTTGCAGGGCTATCATCGGCTGCCCATCCTCCCCCTCGATGGTCGTTTCCACGGTCTCGCAGGGTATTTCTACCGGTATCGTTTCTATTTCAACCTCCTGGATATCTGGTTGAATCTCCACTTCGGTTATTATGTCCGAGGACGCCATATTAATCTCCGCTGACGCCATGTTACTAATCAAAATGGCTGGTCACGGTAACTCGCGCGACAAGCGGAGCAGCAAGTTAGCTGATCACGTGATGGACTCCCACCATCGGTCTCTGCAAAGCAGTGCTCAATCCAAACGATTTCTACCTGTTACGTTTCCGTAACTTTGGTTCAAATTTTTCGTTACGATTTTCGTTGAAAAATGTTACCTTTACCTGTAACTTATTGTCACGATACATCAGCAATCCTTTGTACTATTTAATTGATATTTTCAGGAGATTCCCTATGGTTGCTCCGTTTATTCAGAGAACCGCTGACTCCATTCTTTGTCCTCTTTTCGTTGCCGACTGCTCCATCTGTTGAGAGAATAGAACAACATCATCACTTTGAAAGAAAATCTTGGCCTTAGTTTTTAGGTATGGTTTTATAGATATGCATTATTTCTTTCATATACATTCTCGTTTTCATTAAAGTTCTAATACCTAATTTTAAAAATATTAAGTATTTAGAGAAACGGGAAATAACACGTTTTGTATATTCGAAATAACAGAAATATAGGTTATAATGGATTTGTCAAAGGTTCCAAACGAGAGAAAGTTGTACCTTTGTAAATGGTATTTTAAAGGTGGGGAACATTTATCTCATTACAATACTTCGTTTGTTAGAAGGAGTATAAACAAATTGTTCATTTTGTAGCTGGGTTTCTTCTTTTACCATTTCTTTGGGCTGTGAACGCTGTTTGGTTCGCAAGAGAAGCGTTTGTCGTGCCACCTTACGAAGAGCAGAAACAAATTAAAAAGTGTAAGTTACAGTGCTGTATTTAACAAGCATCTTTAAACAGATATTGAAACATTCATACTACTACTCTGGAAGATACATCGTATGAAAATATGAGTGGCAATTAATGTTTTATTGATCTCAACTTTCAGACGTTATATTTTCTGGTATCGGCGCATCTATATGGTCAGCAGTTCTTCTAGCATGGATTATCACATTTCAAACCCAAAGAGCGGCATGGGGCGAGTTTGCGGATTCCATCAGTTATATAATTCCAACTGGTATCCCCTGATGTTGCAATAACTCTACCTTTACTTAATTATTAACAAGTCACTGTTGTACATACTTTCTAAAGCAGGCTTGAGAATTAACTGCATTCTTCGGTTGATTTTCAGGGACGGCGCCCCTTTTTCCCCGCTGCAAGAGCCCAAGTGCTCGGAGGGGCACAGATGCGCGACCATGCTTTGACACGTGTGGTGCATCAGGAAAACCTATTGGTACGAGTGTCGCCTTAATGGGCCACGCGCAGTTCGTAGGGTATGCACCTGAGGCCCTTCGAACACTTGGGTTCTTGCAGGGATCCAGACATGCGGCGAGGGAAAGGAGGCGTCGCCCCTAAAATTTCGGCCAAAAGGTGCAGTTAATTCCCAAGGCTGTTCTAAAGTATTAAGCGGTTTTAAGAAGAGATAAGACTGCTTCCTCCTCCCTTACATGGTGTTTGATGAAATAACAGCACTAAGGAATATAAAAAATATATTATTTATTTACATGCACCGAAATGAAGCATTCCTGAAACTCAATGGTGCATATAGGTTTTTAGATATGAAGTGCAACATTTTCATACATTTTACGATGTTCAAAAATATCTAAGTTACAAACGCTTATTTGGAAAATTCATTTATTTTCATACGTATTCATTATGATTCTTGCTTAATGTAAAAAGGAGGTAAAATTAAACGGTTCTCCGCCGTCGTCTGTATAGGTGTACATCTCTGTAAACTAATCTTGACAAAAGCTGGAATAATAAAAACCATGTTGAAACTGAGAATAATTGTTACTTCATAAATATACACCTCTACACAAAATTAAAGTAACACTAAATTTCGACCAAAGAAAAATTGTCGATCTTTGAACTTGAAACTTCGAAATGTCCCTTTAATTTTGTGCACGAATATATTTCAAGATAAAGGACCTTACCAATAATGCTAGCATGTCTGCGATCATGAGCATATAAAATACGTTGTGCCAACCTGCCCAGCGTGATACAACGCCTGCTAGTAGTGGACCTACAGCAGCACCGATACTGCCCGTTCCATCGATAATGGCAGTAACTGTAGCTAAAGCTTTAGAATTATCTCCTAAACTAGGATGAGTTCCCAATTCTGCAGATACCGCAGTAGTTATCAAGGCATATGGTCCATTTACCAATAGACCTGCTATTAGTAGTAATACTACGTTCATACCCAGGCCAGTGCTTCCAATGTAATCGTATACGAATAACTGTGCAAGGGATAATAAAAAAATGTGTTATTGCTATTTAAAAATATATGTAGAATAATCTTTTCGTTATTTAATGGTATATGTACAGGGTGTATACAAAAATCAATGTCGTGGCTATCATAGCGCGATTCTACATCTCTGGATCGGTGGACATTTGTAAAAGAAACTTTCCGCAAAATTCATTTGGACCTTGAAAATTAATCGCGCTATGATAGCCATGACATTGATTTTTGTACACTCTCAGAATGATTGTTTTTCCATTTTCATCATAACTGATGTTAAAACAATCATAAGAAAAAAACAATCACAAGTTTAATACAATCTATACTGTAGGGATTAACACATACCACAGGAACTGCAAATGCAAGCATGATCGCACAAGTTAGTGCGCTCATACCGCTATAATCCGACAAAACACCAGCCGCTATTGCACCAACGATACCACCAACATCAAATAAAGTAGAGAGATCAGCGCTTAACGTTGCATTGTAAGTTGCTAAATAAAAACGATAATGTTATTCATAATTTGTGTACAACGATACGTAATTCGTAACGACAGTTCAGAAGATACGTACTCGATGCCGCGATATATAGTGGTAACCAATACAGGAATGTATAGCTTACAAGTTTGGCGAAAAATAAAGAGAGAGAGTACTCTATGACACCAGGTATCCTCATAGCACCGATGAATCCAATTGCATTTCCTCTATGATGTTCCTGTATATGTCTGTGCCTCGGTAGTATCGGACTAGTTTCAGATCGTCCGCTTACCAAATCCTTTTGAAAATAAATGCTTGTATAGACTCTCGAGGATACATTAAATGAAACGTAATATATGTTAATACCGTTTAATGAGGTATAATATTAATTACGTAGAAAAAAAAAAGAAAGCATGCACTTACATCCACATACACTTGTTCGCGGTAGGCACAGCGATAGGTGAGACGCTAAGTACAGTAAATGAGTTATCTTTATTAAGCATACACGTGCAATAAAGAAAAATGAATAGTATGTGTAAACATAGAAATCTAACCGAAGTATTTTTTTAGCTAAAGAATAGTGTTTAATATTACGACATTGATGCAATAATAACCATTAGAAAGTAACAAGCAATTATACCATTAAACACCTAAACATCCACCTAATTAAACAAAGAAAAGAGATGTCAATGTTAACAATTTATGCTACATGTGGGATATCTCTAAAGAAATATGATGTCTACATTCCAGTGTCAGTATAAACAATCATGATTGGTAAATACTACTAACAGCGTATAACATGCTGAAAGTTACACAGAAACCTTAATCAAGAAATGTGTATCCAACTTACATCTTCTCCATCATTATATGAATTCTCGCAATCGTCCGCACCACTCCCCTCGTCCGAACTATGAGCAGCATCGATCTTTCTGTATCTAGGAGGGACCGGAGGAATACATCCTATGTCTATAGGATTCGGTGCTAGAAATAGGAATATCACGAATCCTGCTAAACCCATTGTTGCTCCAGGTACCATGAAACTTAATCCCCAATCAGATTCCACAAATTCAGCGGCTATTAAACTGCCCAAAATATTTCCCAACGACGTATGAGAATTCCATATTCCAAATATTAAGCCTCTCTTTTCTCTTCCGAACCAATTTCCCACAACTGTAACTACACCTGGCCAACCGGATGTTTGGAAGACTCCGCCGATTGCCTGCACGTAAATATTGCCAATAATTTCGTCGGAAATCTGTTCAGATTAGAAATAAAATATCTCGTTACGCTTACCTGAACCAAAACGAAGTACCACAAACTATGAATATTGTACGGCCTCGCGATACCAAATAGATAGCACGATATACCGGATGCTAGCATGCCAAATGTAAGAAAATATCGTAGGTTTACTCTCTCTGCTATGAAGCCACTGCAAAAGTCAACAAGAAGTTATTATCAATAAAATTTTTGCTATGTTTGTATCGTAAGTAAGCTCACTTGAATGTCACCTGAGGAACATGGCTGCTGCATACGCGAAAAGAAATGCTGAGTCTAACATGCCGAGTAGCGCCGGTGCATCCGCTGTATCTATAAAAAGAAAGAACATAATTTGCATATGGGAAATGTGATTTTAATTTGGAACACTTATCGAAATTATGCTTACCGAATGGAGCCCAGTCACACCAAGTATCTCGATTACTACTATTGATCAAAAAGTTTGGAGGTGGCGATAAAGTGCTACAGTTGAGGCTTAATACATTCTTTACGACGCTTATGGGCTTTCGTGTCATGTGGTAACATGTATAAGCCAGATACGTAAGAGCTAAAATGCCCCCTTGATGCCATGTCATTCGATTGGCACGATGATGGGGGCAACATTTGGATGCTGCATATTCCGCGACTTGCAGACCCCATGGTTGATCTCTCAATGAGCTAGTCATACTCATTACAATATATATTCCCTTCTTTCTATTACCTAACTTCTTATATTATTGAAAATGTATTTGAGACCTATGTGCGATCGTTTTTTTTTCATACAATTTATTTTCTATTCCTCTGCAGATATTTGAATTAATTTTTCTTTCTATAATTAACAACGATATAGAGAATATCCTTGGCCATATATTAATACTTTGGAAATATTAAGAAACAATACTTTGCGCTTTCTTTTTGAGAACTTATAGCCACAGAGTTTGTAGCACAAATTCCTTTCTGTATAATCTCATCTAACAATCACAGTTCGTAATTTCCTTTTCTCATCGCATTGTTGCAACACAAACAACTGACGCTCCTAGTCATAATGACACTTTATGCCCTTTCACTTTATTGTAATAATTGTGAATGCAGTGAAAGTATAATATCGATGTGCAGCCTGTACACTTCTCAATGTCACCTCTTTCATAGATTATCGTACAATTCCTCTTCGTAAATGTTTATATCGCATCCAATATTTTCGTATATTAACGAGAAAATAACTTTCCCATGGGAAGTGTGAGTAAAAGATAAATTCGATAAAAAAGTAGACTATGACTCATAACCTACAACAAAGAAGACACAATAAATACACACAACGATGCTGGATCACCGTTTATCCATTGGAAATATAATTTACTTTGTGCATGTTACAATTCGTAGTTGTTATGTTAACACTTGATTAAAGAAAACTATAAGAAATGCATTTCCACATTGAATGAAATGGAATGTTTACTATCAGAAATGACAAATTATATCTATACGTACATTGTATACATACGTGCTGTGGCAAACTTTGTATACGTGTACTGCGTTATCTGCTCCATAGACCTAATATAGAGTTTGACACTGTCCAAGGCTGTTCAAATTTTCACGATTCTTTTTGTATGTAGCAGAGCAGCGCTTGATAATAAAATATTTATGAAGAATCAACTGTAGCCATTGTTGCATCGAAACTGGACTGAAAAAGACTAAATTTTATTACGAATCATTTGGACAAATATATATCAAATTTAAAATGAAAATTTATTTCGTGACGATAATATAATATTGTTATATTAATAATTATCTAAAATTCGTCAGTGAAATTGCAACGCACAACATATCGAACACAGGAATTCCGATTGATGATAAAAGCTATATTTATAATTATACTGATATTGCAATATGATTCTCATATGCTGAAACTAGCATTTTTGGTATATTTCTAATTGCAAACAAAAATGATAACAAATGTTACCAATGCCACCTAGCGATAATGAGAGAAATTAAATATACTATGTTCAAAGATGACATCGCGCCTGTTCTATGTGTACTTGTTTAATCTGTCGATAGTGAATGCGTTTTTTTGTTATAACAACACAATGAACAAGAAATAATCGGTTACGATGATGACTGATGACTACGAGGCTATTGTCAAGTGGCATCCTGAAATGGTATTAATTTCTGAAGAACCAGCCACATGGCAAGGGTTTTTAACAGTTTCGTGCGATTCTAATTCGGGACGAAATATTCGAATTAAGCTTAAATTAATCGTGCCTAATTATCCGTCGTTAAGCGATGCAGAAGTGAACTTTGGTAGAGAAATCGCATTTATACGTAACAAAGGATTCAGTCAACAGTTGACGGAATTAACACAGAATGTAACTAAAGTGTCCTCATTCTTAAGACAATTACAATCGCTAATCGTAGGTACATTAATTTTGTTTATACATCAGCATTTACATACCTGATAATAGCAGTACTATTTTTTTTTTAAACAGAGCAGCAGTATTATTAACAATAATCGCATGATTCAAGACAATGAATCCGAATCGGTGGATAATGCGGCAATGGAAATATTGGAAGAAATAAAAGATGTGCTCGCAATTCCATCTGTATGTGGGTTGGTCATAAAATTATTATTACTTATACATATGTATAATGATCCGTATAGGAATGTCTTATTTATATTGTTGTACTTTGCGATCATTTATTTGTTCAATTGTTATTCTTATTGTTTAAGGAAGTTCAAATATCATCAGACAATACCTTGAACGTAGTCAAGCTGTCCTTAAAAAATGTGGCTGTCCAATTGCTAAGGGCAAAATTTGGACCATATCCATGGATAGTCGTTCATTCCGATTTACCAGAGATACCTGCCTTTGGACCTTTCCAAAAGAACTTGACTACGTTAGCCATAGCAAGGAATAAACTCAGAAGACAAGTAGAAATATTTGAGAAAGCTTGGTCAAATCTGAAGAAAATTGATCAGTAAGTTTATGAAGGAGTCATGCTTAGTTGACAAGTCAAAGAAATATCGATTTACACGAATTTTTGTTGTAAAAATGTAAGGTGTTTTTGTTACAACTATGTCCTCATTTAAAAGTACATATGTTCACCAATTGTCAGTCGTTTTTTTGTATGTAAAGATTAAAAAATGAATGCGTAACAGCCAATTTAAAAAAAAAAAAGGATTCAGGTCAAATAAATACTGCTGTCGGAGCACAATGTACAGACTCATATAATAATTGATTTGAAACTTTCGGGAAATATTCTAAAAAATTATATACTTCAAGAATATGCAAAAACTCGAAACTCAAAAATCGAATTTTTCAACTTTCGCGACTAAGCATGACCCTCTAAATACGTTTACTTTTTATAAACATGTCCTGTTGAATGTTTAACGCGCAACATATATTATTTTGGAATAATTAGAAATTGCTGGGTGGTAGATCCATTAAAACCCAAACCGTGCCACCTGTACAGAAGAATTTATTTAACACCGTCATTATCAATGTTCGTTAAGATAGACCCTTGGTATCCCATGGATTTACCAGAAATTAAATTCATGGGCAGTGAGATTGAAGTTGAATCCAACAGGGAACTTGTTTCTAAGAGTTCGCATGTACGTGATATAAAATTTGAAACATATTACAATGTATAAAATTGCGTTGTTAATAACATTATGATCCGTCATTGGAATAACGCTGATACGATAATCTTTCAGCATTGGAATCCAACGTGTGATATTATAGATAATTTAATGATGCTATTAAATATAGACACGTTCCCCAAGAAAGAAAAAGAAGAATATAGAGAAGATGAGAATGCTATAGTTGGTGATGAAGAGTGTTGTATTTGTTTCTCTCTGGAATTGGACGATGTAACTTTACCAGACAAAGTTTGCAACAACGAGAAATGTCGAAGGCATTTTCATACACCTTGTTTATTACAAGTATGTTTATGCCAAATCGTAGATAACTTTTACACTAAAGTGCCCACGATTAGCATGACAAATATCTACAAGCATTTATTTTATTTTTCAGTGGCTACAAGCAGTAGCTGGAAATCATGTAGTGTTCGATCACATTCATGGTTCATGTCCCAATTGCCAAGAAAATATATCGTGTCGTATTAAGTGATACGATTCCATTGAGAAGTCTGAAGATTACCTAATCTATAATAGTCGTTCGATCGATTTATCACTCGAACACGTGTACATATACATAACCCATGCATCTTACCCATTGTTCAACAGAGCGATTAAATTTGCTGGTACCGCATATTAAGACTAACGTAGTACTCGACAATTTATTATCGAGTACGTCAGAGACTGATTTCTCGTCTAATCTTCCACGCTTTACATCTATGCCATGGAGATTGAAAGTATCACCTAAAATATAGTCACCAGAAAGCTGTGATGTTTTGTATTGTATTATTATAGAATTTATAAACAGGAATTTCTAACGTACTTGGGGATACTTCGGATATGTGCAAGGTGCATTTGAAATTCCAGTAGTCTGTTAATATTTGTAGTTCCTTTTTCAAAGGAATTTGTGATACGTTACGAAAGCCTCCTATAAGATGAATTTTTGTTTCTTCCAATTCGTTATCCGTAATTGATTTTGCTACTGGATAAACTGCAGCTATCCCAGATCCCATACTAAACATGATAATTGTTTGAAATCTAAAAATGTAACTCATTTATCGATAATGCGTTCAATTAACTGTTATAATTTTATACCAAAGAAACAAATAATAATTATTCCATAACATGTGTACCTATTGCATTCATGTTTAAAACTTCCATATGGTCCTCTAACACGAATTATATCATTTATTTTTATGCTCTTTAAATGCGTGCTAAACTTTCCACTGGGATAAAGCCTAATTAAGAATTCAAGAGTGTCTTCTGTGGAGGAAACTGGTGTAAACGGTTTGGTAGAATCGTTTAAATGTAACATGACATGCTGTCCCGGATCTATTAATACTCTTCTACCATTTCTCAACTCATTTTCTGTAAAGAAAGGAGGAAGGAAATAGTTAATATTGCATGTATATTCGTGAGAGTATAAGTTTTTTAAATATACTAATTCAAGTAATTTATATTCATACCTTGACACTTCAGAAGAAGTAGAACATAACATTCAGAAGCCTCTTTTACATCAACAACTGCAAAGTCTTTGTATGAAGATAAACACAGTATATTCTTATCGCTTTGCTTTTTTACCTTTTGTTTCTTCCTCTTTTCGTACTTTTCTAGTAATTGCTTATGCACATCAAAAATGCAAGGCTCGCACGCGTTATGACAACAATTCTCGTCGGATGGTGTTACCGGCCTACTGTTCTCATTACATTCCTCGATACACATGCTATGTAAAAAAAGAGAGTGCAACTCCTTAAAAATTTGTTTATTTCGTATAGTTTTCGAACTCTATGACTGCTATTTTATTATCGATATTTATTTGCTAATTATCTGCATGCAATATATTCACTCCTAAATTTTATACTTCGTTCTCACACATGAATGATCGGTAACACTGTTTTTTACAATCATTCGGAGCTTTTTTGAAGGGTTAAAATAGGTGGACAGTACTCGCGTATTAACATGCATCGTGCCATATATGGATAAGTTATGTATACAAATAATGTCGACTTCACATACATGCATTGTCAGCGATCAGCTGATCCGCTGTCAAAAATGCAGCCCCACCGCATACCGATGTATAATAAGAGCCGTATCTAATCCTTGTTTTAATCTATTATTTGCTGAAGTAAGATATGATTTCTGACAATCCGTCGTGCCACAATAATGGATCGAAATTATCCTTTATTACATATGTTTAATTACGGCCAATGACGTAGCAAACCAAAATACCTCGCACAAAGAGTTAAACAATAAAGCTGAAGCAGATAAGAGACGTATCGTCAACAATGCGTCCGTGGACCAGTGCACTTTGTTACACTTTTAATAGCTTATAGCTTTACCCTGCTACACGTCATAAATCGTATTTTTACACTATACAACTTCATATTCACCTGTACGGTTGTTTATAACAAGAGTTGCAAAGAGTGCAATAATGGACCAGGCAATTACTGGATGGAAGCGTTACGCGCTAGTACAACCGCCTATGATGATGCTAATATTTGCTCAAGCGATCTCAAGTAACTATAAAACATCTTATGTATAGTACGCTCAATGGTATCGCATAATATTTATGACATAGTCATTCGTCGGATAACTCTATATGCGTTTATGACGAGACATTTAAATGATTATAATTTTAATTACAGGTAATATTTTAACGGATTTAATAGTATTCCGTACTTGTAGTATAACATTAGGCATAAATAAAACGGAATGTTTAGTGTTACATCAAAACAGTAGCTCCGCGGAGGCATTGAAACTAGACGCACAAGTTCAGCCTAAAGCAAGTTTAATATTAATGACGAAGTCGATCATAGAAAGTATTATACCCACATTATTATCTTTATTCTTGGGCCCGTGGAGCGATACGTATGGACGGAAACCAATTATGTTATCAGGATATATCGGTAAGGAATATTTACTTTAGAAAACAAAACTGAATTTACTCAATTCACTGCTTGTACCATAGGTATATCACTGACATATTTTATTTTCTCCTTCATGACTGTATGGGACATCAGTCCGTGGTTTTTATTAATTGCATACGTTCCGTATGCATGTCTCGGAGGATTTTGCATAATTTTATTGGGCACTATCTGCTATATTACTGATATATCGAATGAACAAGAAAGGGGATGGCAGTTAGCTTGGATGGAAGCTTTGATATCCATTGGTATTCTAACTGGTATATTGGCTGGTCCTATTATCTTTGAAGAACATGGATATACAGCTGTATTCGCAACTGCTACTGCATGTTGCATTTTAGCAGGATTGCATATTTACTTTTTAATTCCAGAAACTATGCACAACAGTGACCCAGTACGTATTTTACAACATTTTATACGCATTCTTTTGTTAATGTTCCTTTAATACTCGTAGATAACATTGAAGAGCTTATGCGATATTAATTTGGTAAGAAACTTGATCAGCACGTGTACCAAGAAGCGAGAGGGATTCGATCGGTATACAGTTTGGTGCTGCATAGTTTGCGTTATATTAATGGTTATTGCCTTGCAAGGAGAAATGACCATTGGATTTTTATTTGTGAGTGCAAGACTCGGATGGGATGTAAATAAATATTCCATCTATTTGGCTACGAGCATCGTACTTTCTATTATTGGAATCATATTTGGAGTTAAACTCTTCGCATCGTACGAAGGTATAAATTAAGATATAAAGTATTGTTTAAACAGCTGTAGAAATGAACAATTAATGAGAGGAAAGTTTCGCAGGCTTCGATGAAGTAGTAACGGCTATAATATCGTTATTGTCTTCCATAAGTAGTTGTATAGTGCTAAGCTTTACATTAAAGCCGTGGCACATGTACCTGTGCGCAGTTGTAGGAATATTTAGTGGAGTTGCCAGTCCTATGATTCGTGCTATATTATCCAAATCAGTGCCTTCACAAGATACTGGTAATTATTATCAAATAATAGTAGGTTTTAAAAAGCTTTCTTCTTGTGCAATAAAAGATAATATCCACAAATTTTTCCAGGCAAAGTATTTTCCATGACAGTATCCATCGAAACGTTAACACCATTTGTGGCAGCTTTTTTGTATACTCTAATATATTCACATTTTATGCCACCCGTATATCCATTGCCAGCCTGGTTGGTGTCTGGAGGAATTTATACTATTGTAATGTTAATTTTGATAAATATACGAATTCGAAACGTGAAATCGAATTCTATAGCGTATGCAGCGATAACGCAAGGCAGCGAAGTATCGTCGTAAATCTTAATATTTTTTCTAAATAAGCAATACAACCGATGCATAATTTGAATACCGGTTTCATCTACTGTATTACCTTTGTTTAATGCAAATATTTGATAACGTGTACTTTATATATTTTGTTTTTTACAATGTAACAGAGATAATAAATAAAATATTCATTTTACCCCGTGAAGCAGTTTATGAAAATATCTCTTTGCTTGTACGGTATTTTTAAGTAATAACAATTGGAATGTGGATGATTTCTATTGGTAGATATGCCATGCAATTTACAATTCATCATAATAATCAATGTGATCTCCCGATTTATACTTATGCTCCTTCAAAAGTGTTATGAGACGGTTAACTGTCTGTTCACAAGTTAAAACGACTCTTTTCTCTACCATGCCGTTGAATTCAGCTTTAATTTCTTTGTCAGCAATTTCAGTACAAACTGTTTGGAACATATCTGTTTGAACTGGTCCGGGTGAATAATTTAGCACGTCGACCTCTGGGTTTTCCAATGCAAAAATCTATGCAATTTGAAACTGAATGTAGAATAACAGAAGTACGACTATAAAACAAATAATATCGGAATAGAGTTACTACCTTGAAAAACATTTCTCGCGCTGCTTTGCCGCTGCTGTAAAAAGCCATACATTTTTTTGGTTGTATACCCAGTAACGAAGTGATATTTATAACTGTTTTATCCACGTTCACATTTTTGTTAAATATTTGCATTACAACCGCGTTCAATACAGCAGGACCAAAAACGTTTAACTGATAATAATCATGCCAGTTATCCATGTCAGTCAAATCGTTTGCGCACTGAGTAAGATCTCCCATTGTACCAACATTATGTACTACGACCACACGATCAAAGTCTTTTACAGTTTTATCCTTCATAGACTGTATTATAATATCTGAAATATAGAACATTTTTTATGCGAACGGTAAAATATGAAATCCAAAAAATATTGAAATCCAATCAATAGGGTATGACGGCGTTAATACGAGATAAAGGAAATCTTGCAACCCAATATATGCAATACATGCGCACTTACCATTAAATACCTCTTTTGTTGCTTTGCCTAAATCAACACTAACTGTATCAACAGACACCTTGGGGGAAATATTGCTCGCAGTTTCTTTCAAAGCATTTAAATTCGTCGCTAGCAGAAGAACATGCGAACCTTCTGCTAGAAGCGAGCTAAACGATATCGCTATTTGCCTTCCGATTCCACGACTCGCACCAGTTATTAGGAAGAAGACTTTTCCTGATAAAGCTTCGACGGACATGTTTTTTTTCCGTTCTACTCCTTTGATTGCTGATCTGTATTTTGATTATACGTAGGTGGCTCTGAGATTATATGTTCTTCTTGTTGCTCAGACTCGCTGATTACTTGAAGAACATCCGCCTTCAGAAGATGAACTAACTCACTGGTGGTCAATGCCTATAACGAAATATATTAACCCTTTTGTCACTCAATAAATTTCTCAAAAACTGTTAATTTCTTATCGATAATGTAATATAAACTAAAGGAGAATAGTTCAAAGAGCAACGAGATAAACTAAAAGGAACTCTCTGGCGTTGCAGCTCTAGATTGCCCCTACGACGTACGAACTAAACAGCTAAAGGGTAATCTCCTTAAACGCTCATGGTTTTATAATTACTTGTAAATGCGGTGCTATATGTCTTATTAGTGGATTTGATGCCAGCTCAGTTTCTCCTTCTGTTTCAAGTTTACACCCAGAAGTTATGAAACGTGCAATGGAATCCTCTTTCGCAACGGATAAGGATGTTACAAGGTCTTTCTTTGATGTACCTTTTCGAATATTTTTCAGTCTGAAATCTATGGAGCGAATTGATGATTTATAACAATTAGCACAAAAACTCTTAACAATATACAGGGTGTGGCCAAATAAAATGTTCAAGCGGGCACGGCGTTATTCCTTATGAAAAAACAAGAACAAAATATGAAATACAATTGTTTCATTTAAGGCTTAGTTTTCAAGAAAATGGAGTTTGAAAATCCGATGTAAACATATGCTGTTACAGTTAAGTTATAGTTCATCGAGCAACGTATAACGCGTATGTATTGTAAACAGTGTCTACGCAGCATTTACAAGTTACTGAGTTCAAGAAAAAATACACAGAAGACTTTTAAGAAACAATCAATTACATTTATCAATTACAATACGCGTTATATGTTCCTCGATGAACTATAACTTAGCTGTAACACCATATGTAAGCATCGGACATCCAAACTCGATTTTCTTGAAAACTAAGCCTTAAATGAGAAAATTTTATACCATATTTTGTTTTTATTTCGTCATAAGGAATCACCGCATATTCACTTGTACATGTTATTCAGCTGCACCCTGTATATTATACAAACATCATCTATATTATTAAAAAACAATTATTTTCTATATTATTCTTTAAATAATATAGATGATGTTTGCATAATATACATACAATATATAATATATATAATATAGTGAATAATTATTTTTTAATAATATAGATAATGTTTGTATAATATACAGGGTGCGGCCGAACACATATACAAGCGGTAATCATATATGATCACTTATGTGTGAAACTGTCATATGTCACATATGATTACAATTTTATACATAAATAATGAAAATTTATTAGAGCTTACAAAGCTTTTCCAAGTATTCTTCTGAATCGGCTAGTCTGGTGTGTCCAGATTGGCTCTCAACGAAAGAATCTTCGAAAAAATTTATTCGTTCTTCATCGGCGATATCTGTGGCATCTATTCCACACCATGGACCAGCAATGTCTGTCTTCATGTTTTACGTAATTGATAGTTTTTTTTTCTTAATGTCACGTGACGATCTCTTTGGGTTTTTTTTTTGTATTGATAAGTTGCACGCCACTTACAGTAATCTAGACAATCTTTTTACTTATTACGTAAATAGGTTATCTGCTCACTTTCGGCAAGAGTTATCACTGGCCGTGACATTCACTGACATCTATTTGGCTGTCAGATCGGAACTGACCAGAACTATTATAACCGGGTAGCCTGTGGAATGCGATACTATAATTTTATAAATTTCTCATTTTTATGAAGATTATATGAAAAACTAGATGGATCAATATTTTGATTAAATTGTACAATTGCATATTACTGTTGCGAAGGATGTTATTATTTTAATATTATTATATTAAACACCATTTGATTAAAATTTCTTATTTATATATGAACGTATTTATAAATAATAAGTAAGAATTATAATACTATTATTCTCATTTATAATTAATATAATTATACTCAACAAGGAAAATTAAACAAAAAAGTATAGGCTTGCACAAGGAAAAGTGTTAAAACCATCTTTCTCTTATGTTTCAATATTATTTTAAATGTAACAACGAATCCATAGAATTTTTTACGAATAATTTATTACCGGCGTACAAATATACAATAAAGAACAATGGACATAATTTGAATACGATTCGAAAGCATAGACCGATACGAAAAAAAGTTTACAAAAATATTTATATACTTTATTATGTAGTATATGCTGCTATTAATACTATCTATTACAAATACATTGCAATACCTTCAGTCTAAAATAGTCTGTCTATATCGAATTCCATGTATCGTATAACATACACATATATCATATTCTTTTTAAATATCGTTTGTGATAGCTATGTATGACAAAATGATATGTACACTGCGAATCTTACTAGGAATTTAATACAAAGCTGAAAATAACATTAAAAATGTGGTGCATATATCGAGGAGGAGCCTGTAGTATTTTTGTTTTCTTCATTTATAATATTATGAGAGTAAAATATTATTACTCAACTTTTTAGTATGATCAAATTTCGAAAAGATTAAAAAGAATTGTACATATGTTATTTCCATTAAAACAGTTTCGCGAATGTAGAACCAAAGTGAATGTTTTAAAATGATTAATTTTAAAGCTGGTAATCCTAAGTGTACTCTAATACGGTATACAATTTTGAAAACCCATTTTGAAGAATCCATTCAAACGATCACATTATGCATATACTTTTCGAGTATCAACGAATTTCATAAATAGAATATAGATGTTATACATAAATAGTATATTCAATTTATAACATTAATATCAAAGGTCCAGGAACATTGGTTCTACAAGTTGCAATATGAACAATTTCATACCTAATATGAGTTTCACATAATGCAACCTATTTAATACATACATATAGTTTGCCGACCTGTAATTACAATTCGATTTATATTACAAATTCGCATGTTTATGAATTACAGAAATCATTATTATTTAATCTAAACTATCCTAAACCATTTTGAATTGAGCAAAAGTATACAATTTTCAATATATCAAAAGCAATAAAATGATGGGAATGAAGATAAATATTATGCGTAAATGTACATACAAGATATTAAAGTATACTCAATCATACTTTAAAATTACGATTACTGATTCTTTTTCAAATATATGATTCTTCAAAATTAATCACATAGTAAGGAAATATCTGGGCAATATCGCTTAAAAATATTTCACTGAATAAATTCATAGATATTCTATATATAAATTTGCTAATGCATTGACTATAATTATGCTGTCTTGGTAGTCTTATAGTCTTCTTCGCAATTTTATTATTGATTTATTGTTTAACTTCAATATTGGCATTTGAAATGTGATCTAGTGGAAGCAAATTTAAGACTTTTCAGCAGTCTTGTTTTTCATCTTATGTCTTATATGTAAAAATTATAACATTCGGCAAAATTGAAGTTGTAAATCACAGCGCTTACTAATATATTCAAGAGTTTTCTTGAAATGTTTCATGAAGAACTTTTCATTATTCAT
Organism: Holcopasites calliopsidis; assembly: GCA_023838395.1. Lineage (NCBI taxonomy): Eukaryota > Metazoa > Arthropoda > Insecta > Hymenoptera > Apidae > Holcopasites > Holcopasites calliopsidis. The sequence continues at coordinate 2,848,522 of JALHAQ010000007.1, forward strand.
TACCCATGCAATTGTTCTACACACAGGAAGAATGTGAATGTTTAATATTGTGTTATTAAATAATTCAGTTGACCTATATGCATATTAACGATGCAATGCTTATGTTTTAATGTGATGTATGTGTTTGATGTATTCGTGACATCAATGAAATTTAATACTCTTTACACTCCATTCTAAATAGGAAACGTCCAGGTTTCATTTCCAAACAATATATGATATCACTCGACGCACTGAATGTTTTTTTAAATACTAAATAAAGTGCATTTTGTTTGAAGTATATTGATAAAAATAAAAGTGTAAAGGGTAAAGAGTTAATGTTTTAAGAAATTGTATAAGAATATCTACTTTGTGTAAATCTTACAGCCTTACGGCATAAAAGATCGTATGATTAAATACAGTTTATGCTGCATAATAGTTGTAATATTAATAATAATAATCCGGCAGCGATCAATTTTTATGTTCTACAGTCGATTACCTTATCATAAAAGGAAAAATCACAACCGGCAAGTAGCCACTAGTAATAAAAATATGATTAATGTTATAATAAATTATGCCACACCTGGCTTCAGGAATTTTATGAACCGTACGCGACCTAGCTATCAGAATCTGAATATCCTACCTGTAGAAAAAATAGAATAATTATACTTTGCGTACATTATAAAATATGCGACATTTAAGTATTGAATCGAATATAATGTATACACTGAATGATTACCTAATTAAAAAACATACTGTTGAAGCAAAACTTGATCACGGTTTTAAAAAGATATTATTCCATTACATTAACTCTAAATCGTACGAAGTAAAAATTGTGTAGAGAATAAATATTTTTTACTCGCTAATTGGAACGTCCTTTTGATTATGCAATATCAGTAAGAATCAAAGAATTCTGATAACAAAGTAGCCACAGTCGATCACAGAGAATATTCTAGAGAGTCTAATGTAATTAATATTTATGCACCATTTGAAGTTCTATCCAAACAGCATAGCCATCTGCGCCAGAACGGCAAAGTCTTTCTACGCCTACACAATAAACTAGCACCACCCCTTCTCGAATTAAGAGCACTAACGATTGCTTGATCAAACGCCTCTTTAAGATCGTGTTGAGTTAAAGCAGACGTTTCAACGTAATTTACAGCACCTACTCTTTGAGCCAATTCATGACCCTGAGTAGTTGTAATAGGAGTTTGACCGTATCTCGCTAATTGTAGCATGAGATGCACATCGGACCTCAAGTCGCTCTTTGTGCCCACCTAAAATGATTATTATTGTTACTTGAACAAACGTTGTACTATATGTATTAGAGGAATTTAATTTTAATTAGAGTCCGTTCGTAATTGTTAGAAATATATTTCACTTCATTACCAGAATAATTGGTGCATTCGGGCGATACTTTCGTACTTCGTTTACCCAGCGAGAAGTTACACTGTGATAAGACGATGGGCATACGACGCTGAAGCAGACTAGAAACACATCCGTTTCTGGATAACACAAAGATCTTAAAGGATCGAAATCATCTTGACCTGCTGTATCACAAAGCTGAACATTTAATGGTTGGCCATCGACATTAACCACCACTGCAAAACATGCAAAATACGGAATACAAATAATTAAATGATTACAAAGACACAATTTGATATACAAATTATGGAACACTTGACACCTTTCATACGTAAAAGATTTAAATACGAATTGAAAATCGTGATATGAATTTCTTGTGTTACTTCTACAAAATAAATCAAATAAAAATAAATAATTATAAACAAAACAATGATTGATAAACCACATTGTCGCATTATCAATGCCAAATACAATGATCTATTCCCCGTATATTTCTATCGATAGTATAAAACGGAGCAACGAATTAGTATTATCGAAGAACCACCATTTTTCTTATCAGGAACTCTACTTGCCACCGATCGTAATTCTACCGACTTACCGCTGTCACTAAGATACTCAACTAACCATTGTAATTGTCAAAAGCGGTGGGCACGTATTCCCCGGGGAAACCATTTGTGGAATAAGAAACGACCAGGCTTGTTTTCCCAACGGCACCGTCACCTACTAGGACAACTTTAATTCTCCTGTCCAGTGGTATACAGCTGTGCTCCGTGCCACTGGCGTGCGAATTTTGATTCTGTGTCGAACAAGTTGTTCGCTTCGGTTGCATTTGCATCGTCTGTCCATGCTTTAAAAGCGGTCTAGTCCAATTGGTATGGGACGAAGGCGGCATTATTTCACTCTTTACTTTATCACAGCCACGAGCTTTCATATGCGTTTCCTTGCGAAAATACCTTATAACCTCTACCTGGCCAACAAGTCGACGCAACATTTGCATCTATATCACGACGCGTTTCTCTTCCAAATCGACATTTCTTTTTTTCTTCACCACTGACACTCGCGATTATTCCCGCAACGATGGATCAAATTTCGGGCAAGACACCTTCGATACGCCCCGCCAGGTACCTACTGCATGCACCACTCGAAAACAATGGGAGACCGTGCACCGTCGGACAAAGATAAAGGAAAAAAAAAGGAAACGGATCCACCTGCCGCGATGCGGAGCCACCTGTTATTACGCTCTTACAGCCATTGCAACCGGTGGCACAGGTATCACACGAGTTCAGAAAATCGGTTTCACCTTGATCTTTCGCCGTCATTCTCAACGAGCACTATGATTGTTAATTCGTTGGCGTAATTGCAATTGGTTAATTGTAATTTAACCAACATTTCTTATTAAAAATTAGATATGAACGCTAAAGCTTAACTTATTTAAACGTACACTGTGTCCGCGGCAACACAACAGTCATTTATTTCCTAAAGTGATGCAGATAAAAAACAAAAATTATTAATATAGAGATCGCATGATTCAAGGGGGCACGGCATTTGATGAAAGCGACTTTTTTTTTAGCTTTGTTATTTAACGAGATACAAAAAGCAAGTTCGTTTATTTTAAATAAAACTCTATATTTTGTATTGGACAGATCGAATTATTTCTTCATTCTGCACAAAAAAGTATTAAGGTTGCATGATCGAGAACTAATTACTTTAAAAGATATTTCAAGTTTAGTCTAGCATAATTTACCACGTGTAAGACAAAGAAAGATGTAAGGCAGTGCTCCTTGTGTTGATGCTTTCTTTGTCTTACACGTGGAAGGTTGTATTAAACTTGAAATATCTTTTAAACTGATCATTTTAACAAAAACGTGTTTAAAATTATGTTAAATTTAAACGATCAAAAAAGAGTAATCTGTATGCATTAAGTAAAACGTAAACACGTAAACAACAACATTATAATTACTAAACTAATAGAATGATTTATATTCGTTGATTTGTTACAAGGTGCCCTTCCTCTTTCAGGCTGACAAGCACACATTTCAAGCTCGTAGCCATCTACCTACAAACAACGATTCAAAAATGATGTTTTTAAAAAATGCGATTTAGTAATATACAGGGCGTTTTATAATACAATGGGTGTAGAATTTATTCGTACACCCTTCAAAACGAAATATCTTTTTTATAATTAACTCAAACGGCTTGACTGTGGGTTGTCGTTTGGGTCTCGAATCGTTTGAGTCAATTATAAAAAAGATATTCCGTTTTGAAGGGTCTACGAATACTTTCTACACCCACTGTATGTAGTACCCACTTCAGGAGTGGACACAAAATTCAATGAAAAAAGTTCATACAAACATAAGTCCTGTTTGACCTTGTTTCAAAGTTATAGCCACTTTTGTGTTAAGTACTTGTAGTAAGAGAACCGAGCACAGAAACCGAACTAGAATGAATAGAAATGAGTAGATTTAATTAAATAATTAAAAAATAAAAGTATTATTTAGAATGTGTGAAATGAACAAGGATAAGAAATATCCATAAGATACAGAGCATTGTTTGTAAGTACAAACCGAGGATGATCATTTCGAGCACCTTCTATAAAGATAAGCTCTCGCATATCATTAAAACACTAAAGTGGCTATAACTTTAAAACTAGATCAATGTTTTTTCATTGTTTAATGCTCTCTGCTACAGTATAGGAATAACCAGTAGCGACACTACATTAAACTCGTGTCTGAGAAATGCTGCAGTGCATGCCCCATATTACTACTGACAAGACGGCGCCAGTTTGCTTCCATAGCATCTATGTTTTCCTTGTGTGCGTCCACGCCACAAAGCATCATTTTGTAGAATAGCAACAACAAACCAGAACATCGCGCGCTACTACACCAACAACATGGCCGCCTGTCACGTGACCTCGGATACCAACATCAAAGGGACCGACAATGGAGTGCCGCTACTGGTTATTTTTATACTGTGCCCCTGTTCACTACTGATGTAGGCTTCATATATTAGAAAACACCCTTTATATTGAGCAAATTATATAAAGATTCTTGTTACGTATTAGGTACTATAAAATTCATTACACTTTGTTCATAGCATCCCGATGTAATAGGTTCCACTTTGTCCTCTATAGCTTTCCCACAAAATAACGATGTGTTAACGACTGCAATCAGTTTTAATTTCATAGTAGAGACTTCGTAGTTATTATTTATATATTTATGCAATATGGTGTACTTACTGTTATTGTTATAAGTAAAAGTATATTTTATACAAACATTGCCGGATGTAACATTACACATTTTATCATAATCTCTCGATTTCCAAAGATCAGTTGTATTCGGTGGATGTGCTAAAATTTGAGCGCAATAGATTATAGTTTTGCTTTTGGTCATTAAAAACGTGCGATGTAAATCGTCATTGTCCAATTTGTAATCAAAATAAAGAACAACATATGGATACAAATGTTATCATTACTTTGTTTATAATTAAACGACTTTACCTGAATGAATTAAAGGGTCAATACAAGGAACACCTTTGTATAAGGAACAATTATATCTATCGGGATTACTGCCAAACACAGGTGCTACCCAAGTGAACTGGAAGCAATATGGTGGTTCATCTGTTGCAACTGAAGATAATGGACATATTCAATTTTAATATTTTCTTCTAAACTTGTCAAACTTAAGTACTTAAAAAATAATCACCCAATGATAGAACACTTCCACACACGATTAAGAATATGCACAAGCTGACATTCCTCATTTTGAAGCATTCATTGCTTTACTTCACTAATCAGACCGTAGGGCTTATCAGATAAAATAGTTATCATGATTCTGATACTGCAATCGTAGTATTATGTTACAAAAAACTATTGTCTACGATCTACAAGTACATTTACCTGTGTATGAACGCTATATAATATTACTATTTCATTGATGAGAATGATACTGCAAATGTTTGTTATTTATTAAAATAATTAATGCATATTTACAGTTTAGAAGGTATAATCATTTTCAACTTCTAATGTTATGAGGTAATAAAAAAGGCAGACGTTATAAAAAGGCTCTTATAGTCTAACGATAAATATCTTTAGTAAATGCTTTATACCAGGGATGAGCTTCTCGAAACGCCGAAACGCAAGATTCGGAACTTTGTACTTTTTTCGTAATTAGAAAAAGTATAAAATCAATGAAGAGTTTGGCTGTTAGTGTTCTTGAATAAGAATCTGAATTAGATGCTTTTGATATTGCTTTCATTTGTATACTGTTTAACTATGCGAAAATGCTGACCTCAGTCCTTAAAACGAGATACTCCTCCAACAAAACAAAATCAGCACATCAAGTTTCGAAAGTTCTGAGACTTTCTAAAACCTACGAAGCTTCGGGTTCGACTTTCGAGAATTTAAAGATTAGGTTCGAAGCCCGCCCTATTTTATACATTTTGTTCTCGATGCTTCAATCACGCTTTTTGTTCGTAGTAGTTATAAAAGTATTATTTAGAGCATTATGTACGAAATCTTAGAATTCGTCGTGCCTAGCTAATGCTTGACCAAAATCAGTCGCTTGGGAGCCAACGAAAATATCGTATTTCTCCAATATCTCATCTTTGGTAAGTTTCTGATCCGCATCTGTATCCGCCTCGAATATCAGATGTCGTGCTTCCGCCTCTGCATGGTCAAAATCAGCTGGAATAATCCATGTTTTGACCTGAAGAGAAACATTGTGTTAATTAAATTGATACAGGCATATTACGCTTGGTACAAAAGTTTGAATTACCTCTTCGAAATTTAGGAAACCATCACCATCTTTATCTCTGTACATAGAAAATTGCTCTTTCTCGTTCTTCACCCACTCTGGTTCCTCATCGTCTTCTGCACCATCGTACAAATCACCTGCAGTACAAAGTATTTATATGGACATTTATACGTGTTTTTTTCATTTGTATTGTTATCCTTAAAATATATGAAATCTTGTCGGATAAAATTTATCGTTCTTTTATTATACGAAAGTTCTGTTATCTGAATGCTTTTGTCTCCCTACTAGCTCGGATATCAAGATTCTACTGTACATTTGTACAAGCCAAAAGCAAGAAGACACAAAACATATACCAATGTATTCCGAGATTGATATTTTTCCATCTCCGTCTTTATCAATATCTTCCATAGTTTCTAGGACTACAACATCCTTCGTATGATCGGCCTCTTCTGCATGAAGGAAAGCAGTGAACTCCTCCTTCGTGAGGGCATCGTCACCATCTAAATCAGCGGCAGTCCAACGTCTGCGATCCTTTTTAAGCATAGCGGCGTACAAATGTCTATTATCTTTAGACGTTTCATTATTCTCCGCTTCGTGTAAGTCCATGTCTCCATAAACCATCGTTAGATACTCCGTCCATGGAAGTTTCTCTTTGTCGGTCGGATTATGAGACTTCCATTGATTTTCAACATTGTTTCGTATGTATCGTCGCTGAGTATATAATATCCAATCTTTAAGTTCCTCTCTAGTGACATAACCATCATTGTCTTTATCTATTTTGTCAACAATTAGTCCTAGCCTTCTAGTGCTTTCTTCTGGAGTAAGCTGATCAAAAGTCTTCGCTTCTTCACCGAGGAAAGCTTCGTGGTCGTAGGCCGGATTGTGCTGCGAATTAACATAATGTTCTTCGTTGCTTGGCTCCTAAAATAAAATTTGATTACAGAGAAATTGATGAAATTATAGATACATATGACATCGATTTATTGCGACAGACTTTTAAATAAAAGGGGAACACGTTGTAAAAGGGCGCTTACATTAAATCAAGTTATTAAAGTATATCGTGCAAGGTTATGCGCATATAGTTCATTTTCATTAGTAGTGTAATTGTTTTTGTTTCAATTCTAAGCGGTAGAAAGTAAAACTTATGAACTTGTGAAAATGTAAAGTTATGTGAAACTTTCGGACGAACCTTATCGATGATTCGCGACTTGGGTTCGCCTTCCGGCTTCGGAATTGCCGTTGCCAAAACAGAGAAGCCAATCAGAATTTGGAGAAGCATGAATTCTTGCATAATTCACGAAACACAAAACAGCAAAACAGGATAAAGGATCGAGACAACAAGAAGTTTAAACGCGAGAAGCCGCCGGCGATAGAGTTTCGTTTTTAGCTTTGGTTCAGCTTACTCGAACCTCCACATCAGCAATGCTTGCTTGATGCTGCATCCCCACTTCCCAGCTGTACATATTCGTTTCAGAAACCATTTCTGATGCTGATGCTGGAATGCCTTTGCTCCATTATCGCGAGCATCATGACCGAAATATATTCGTAGGTTGCTCTGGATAGTGGAATGCTATCAAATCAGCCCGCCTATGATTACTAACGACTCCGGTCCACGTGATTACCGATAAGGAATCGTACACAAAAAACAGTGCGATGATTTTTTACGTGGAAGACTAAACTTTTATGGATATATTTGTAGTTGATTAATTTAAAAACGTTCATATTTTAAAACACGAGCTATTATTTATATTATTTTAATAAGCAACAATTTAATATGTTAAAAAAATATGAATGCTAAAAACAACTAGTGTTGATGTTCAAATATAGCCAAAAAAAGGGGAATATTTGAATTTAATCATAATGGATAATAATTAAACATATTTTAATCAAGCAAAACAGCGCACGAATGATATTGCTGCAATTTGTTTTAATAATTGTTCGAATTAGCTGACGACGGTTTAACTACTGTACGTGGGTCCATTAATTATTACAGTTAATTCTCCTGTAGCGACTCGAAAAGCTAAAAAAAGTGAACGCATCTGTTGGATGGATAAATGGGAAACCTAAGTATAAGTCTAATTTTAGACCCTACATCCGTAACGTTGTTTCGATTCCCTGTAGAAGATCTGAAACAATCACGGAGTTGTAGCTTAAAAGTGTTCAAATTTCGTTTGCCTAATGTCAAAGAAATTGACAAAATTCGTAATTAAAACCAAGCGCATTACATTCTTGGGCAAAGTGTATAACTTAACAATATTTTATGTTTAACAGTGACAATGTTTCTTATAGCTACTCCCGATATAACAAATTAAATAGGCAGTAATATAAATATTAAAAGTTAAAATGCGTCTAGATATAAAGTGAGTAGCCGGAAGTTGAGGAATTAAACAATTCCGCCTTGTTTCCGGCTTTCCTAACAGAAACCATCAATGCAATTTAACATTAATTAAAAAAGAAATAGAAAAGTCTCATCATACTTTATAGTTTTTTTATTGAAAATTGCGATAAGATTTATTAAGATTGTAAAATACTATGAATTTTTACATGTCCAGCTTTATTTTGCAACGCTTTACACCTTTAGCATGCTAGTATACAAAATGTCAATTGTAAATGCCATCAATGCCTTATATGTTACTTAGATGATTTAACTGTTTCAGGAACAATTGTTTCTTTTAATGTTATTCGTCAATCTTCCACTGGTTAAAGATTATAATAGGTTATTTATTATCAATAATTTACTTTCTAACAATGTACTCTAACTTGGAAGAAGTTTTTAACATGCAGTTGTTAATTGTTGCATATATGTATATAAGTCTGCTAATTTGACCATACAAAATTAATTTTGCATTAATGTATGAAACGGACGAACATAAAACGAAAACAATAACAAATACCACCCTTTACCAGAGTTGGCCACATATTAATGATAACTTTTGTAATATGAATGAGTCACTTGCAGCGAATCTTTTATCTAGGACATTCTTATCGAGTTATCTTATATTTGTCGACGATAAAGCGAACACTAGGTGGAAGGTATCAGGTATACACCATCGGACACCTTCATAACTGGCGTGTTCACGTTTTGATATAATTACATTGAGTGATCTTTGCGTAAAAAAAATCTGTGTAAAACAGTGTAAAAGTGTATGTTGACCTTCGAAGATCAATTTGATATACACAAGTGTTAATAGTGTTTGAACGATGGTCGCCAAAACTGGTCCTCAATTGGAGCAACGAATTCAATGTATAAAATTTACTATCTTCTGTTTAAATGCCATAATATGGGTAAGTAAAAAGGAACATTAAAGCAATTATTATAAAATTAAGATGCTGATAAAGTAGGTCGGGCAAATCAATATTTCTTATAAATGAAGAAATGAATATTCACTTGTTAGAGGATTTAAAAAATGCTTTTTAGTGCTTATCAAATGATGAATTAAGTGCAACGTTTCCCACGTTTTATTTTCTGAATATGTTTGTAATTTCCTTATACTGTCGCGTATAATCAAAATCGATGATGTTTGCGATCATTTTGAACGCTACAATTCTGTCGCTTGAATGGTACATTGTCAATACGGCGTGTCCGCGGAGGTAATTTAGATTGAAATGCTTCTTATTGCAACATACAGCCTCGTTACATCTGAATCAATGTGAGTCAGATCGTGGCGTGGCAATCATATCTGTTTTTATCAGCGTGACGAACACGAAACGTGAACTGTTCGGAAACTGAATGTTAAAAATGAAAGTACAGGATAAAATATATAAGATGTCTATTTTTTAATTCCTATAATCCTACACGATTTGACCATCCATCTTCTTTATCAATTCCTCTTAATTGAAAATCAAATATAGAATTTAAGAGGAAAACTAAAACGTGTGGCTAATTCGAGGACCAATTAAAATAATATTAAAATAAATATGCAGAAAATCACCAGAGCTAATTGAACTAAAATATATATTATTAGTCTGCCTGTATAAAACTGTACAGATAAATTGACTTTTCTAAATGTTGTATGAATTTCTTAGCTACTCGGAAGTGCAATGTTCGGATTGTGCATGTGGCTAAGGCTGGACCCAGGTTTCCAGGAATGGGTGGCATTTCTTGAAATATACGAGTTTTACATCGGCATTTACATCTTACTGGCGGCCTCGATATTCATCATTATTATTACATTCATCGGATGCGGTGTCGCTCTTATGGAGCACATCCTTGGTCTCTATGTTGTAAGCTATAAATATTATTCCGATTAGCAGTTTGAAAGGTATTATTAAAGTTATGAAACAATTTCGTAGCTTTAATATCGGATAAACAAAAATACAGGGTGTCCCAGAACTACCTCGCGAGCCCAAAAGGGGTGATTGCTGAGGTGATTCTGAACACCTTTTTCCTTTACGAAAATGTTTGAGGCTTCGTTTTTGAACGGTTACCGAAAAACATTGACCAATCATAGCGCGCATAGAGCCCGCGCTCAGCCGCGAGAGCATTCGAGACTGTGGCCAAGCGTATCACGATCCTCTCGCAGCTGAGCGCGGGCTCGACGCGCGCTCTGATTGGCCAGTGCTTTTCAATTAACCGTTCAAAAACGAAGCCTCAAACTATATTTTCGTAAAGGGAAAACGTGTTCAGAATCATCTCAGCAATCACCCTTTTTCAGCTCTCGGGATAGTTCTGGGATACCCTGTATGTTTCGTATCCTCGCAGTACTTAAATCAATGCATTTGTTAAAATCTATATTATTTAATTAAAAAAAAAAACCTACGAAACACCAGTCTCCTATATTCATAATTCTTTCTAACTATTCGGGCTATAACATTTATTTACAGAAAAATATGGACGATTTAAGGACGATTATTATTCATTTTCTAGTATGTAGGTCTGCAATTGTTTTCTTACGTCCTCGGCCTGGCAGGGACAGCAATACTACTTGATTATTCCACCTACGACAGTAAAATCCAACCGCTAATAAGACGATCTATGACTTCCCTTATAAGTAACTACCACGACGACAGAGCAACGTATATTCTGCAGTTAATTCAAGAAAGCGTAAGATATCGATTTATTTCATAATTAAGTATAAGTAACGTACAACTAGGTATGCAAAGCAACCGTAACTACAATATCATAAACGATTTTCCTTAGTAAATATAAATGGCCACGTTTGCAATTTTTATTTACACATTACATACATTAAGAGGGATCCAATGCCGAGGTGATTGGACTAAAATGCATCGAATGCTTTTAAAACAGATTGGATGTTGTGGCGCCGATGGTCCCATGGACTATCTTACCTTGAGAAAACCATTGCCCACTGAATGCAGGAACACCGTTACCGGAAACGCTTTCTTCCATGGATGCGTTGAAGAGATTTCATGGTTTTTGGAAGGCAAATCAGGCTGGCTGGCCGGTTTGGCGTTAGCTTTATGTATGCTTCATGTAAGGATACAAACAGTTTTTTTTACAAACAGTGTTTAATTTTAATTATTCTGTGTAATAGATTATTTATAATGAAATATCTTTTGTCTAATAACTGTTGAAATTTCGCAGGTAGTAATAGCCGCCCTTAGTCTCACGCTAGTCCGAGCTATTAAGAAGGAGGAACAGTATGTCACGTATAAACGTTAATTAGTTATTCACTTGATATCTATTTTTGTCATGCATAATTATGAGTATACATTTCACAGAGACTTGAATACGTTTATTCCTCTCACGAATCAAAGTCTATGATAAAATGGTTCAAAATTAATGTTACAACGAACGTAAAACGTTCGATGATACGTTCGACAAAGACAAGAATATTTGTTTAATATAACTACTTAATACCTGACTTATTGTAATTTCTTAAACGAATCGAATCATGCATCGGATTCTCATCGCGCACAAAATACTTCTCATAACAAACGAAGCTATACAAAAGCGTTCCAGATTTTAAATTAAGTTTTATTATACATATATCTTAATGCATTTTACGTTTTTCCATTTGTCATGACACTATTATAGGACACTGAACAAATAGCAGGCACAGTGTTAGTATCATTACAATTTTATACATAATACTACATGGTACTTGAACTGTATCTTAGGTATCTTTTGTACGAATAAATCTATAAAAGAACTAATTGAGAAATATTGGATGTAACATTTTTAACTCTTAATATAGTTTTTTGACGAATAAACAATAATTACATATTGTATTTCAAAAATATGTATTATTAATCATAATTTTATTAATCATTAATTTTCCTTTCTTATACATTTTAATTTTGTGCAATAAAATTAATGGGAGATTAAGATATTTTCACGCACTTTATTTACAAAATTTTTTAATACAATACAATACCAATACGTTATAGTCATTCTAATAACTATTTTATATACAATATCTCCTTTGTCGACCAATTACGTCATCGATAGACAAAACTCGCAATTGTGAAAGAAAATGCCAAACGATTCTTTATAAATTTAATTTTTTCTAACGATGCTCAGATTGGACAGAAATACGCTTATTAAATATTTGTATTTATAATTATACATATAAGCATTATATAATTATAAAACCATTATCTTCAATATATTTGCAAATGGTAATCGATGAATTGACAGTGCTTTCGTAAATATTAATTCGAACGATACGTATTTAAAAAGATCTGATAATTAATAAGACCTGTATGTTCAGATACTTCATGATACATTGGAAATAAAATTTATATCTTTACGAATCTAAAGGCAACAAATAGGAAATGATCGAGAAAATAATTTAAATATGTACAGTAAACTTCTTTTGTGTTAAAAGAACTGCAATTTGCAAATATTATGTTTAAATATGATAATAGTTAAATTAAATTCAGCTTTAACTACATCAACTTTTATTTTCGTTAAAGGGTTTGTAAGCGTGAATTCTTAATAATCAGACTGCGAATTTTTATGCATTCAGATAGGAAATTTAAAGGTGGTAAATTGCACAGAATGCACGTAATATGAAAAAATACATAAAATATTCAGATTATAGTGCTTTTTATAATATTTTGTAGGCGAAATAATTTGCTACCGAAGTCCTGCTCTTTTTACTATATTCTCAAAAATATGAATTTGCATAAAAAGCCGCAGTCTGTTAATAATCATATCTGTATGCAATTTTGCGCTTATCGTTACAGCTAAAAAACTTAGCTCTATCATAAATTGAAAAATGGCAGAAGTATCACCCTAAACATTTCTCAATAAATATCTCAATAACATTTCTTTGACCCTCATTAAAACGATACTCTTTAACTTACAAACGAAAACACGTGAATAGCTTAAAGTGCCATTTGCATCCTTTTGTATTTGATTAAATTGCTCGTGCGTCGTAATGTGGCATGCCACACGCTGAACGTTCCATTGATCCGATTGAGAAAATGCGTAATATTTTCTAACTGAAACAATCATGCAAATTATGCATATCCTGCACCAGTGTAGTAAATATTAAACGCATATATGTATTTCCCTTTAAAATTAATCAGTCTTTGTAAATGCGCAACTGTCCGAAGGATTACTTTACCATTCTATGTTTCTCTTTTTACCTGTTTCCTTAGCACCAGAAAATGGTCAAATTCCGTGAACGTTTCACCATTAAAGGCATGTCGCATCATAACTCATGAACAAAGCCTCGACGCATTGCAGGCGCCACGAAAGCAATCTCAGCACTGATTAGGAGCAAGAATGAAAGAAACGATGAGAAATACAATAACGGTGATGCATGGAAGTACTTTTCGCTTTATGTTCTGCGTTACTCCTCGCACTCTATCTTTCGAAAGTTAAAGAACGTGTAGCCTTACGATCTAGTTCTATCGTCTAAACTTTAAATACCTTAAATAAAATTACGCTAAAGTACCGTACATACGTCTGGATCGCGGAATACTTAATGGAATTAATCGATCAAAGTATAATCTATAATTTCCAAATAAATTAAGTTACAGTAATCGACTTTCGTTCATATCTTTTGGCCGATATTTATCGATAAACATTATTATCACCTCTACATCTCCCAATTGACCGGATGATGATATTCTTTCTCTACTTTTCACATATCGGGCGTACGTATTGTTAGAAAACAACGTTCTCCAGTCGCAATTCGTTTCCTCGCACGCATCGGCGCGAATCGAAGTATCTTTATCCGACGTAGGGGAACGGTGGGTAACCGACAGGTGGAGGGTAGTAACCAGGGTAAGCTGGGACCGTCGGTTGCACAGGTATAGTGCTCGTGACGTAAGTGGTGATTTCCGTCGGTACCACCCTGCTGGAGAACAACGTGGTGTACGCCGTTTTCGCTCCGAAGGTCAGCTTCAGTATCTTCGACTCGGATACGGTGGCGAGGGTTTGCGTAACCAGCGGATTGCTCGTCACCGTGAACTGCGGCTGCTGCGGAAACAGCGGCAATTGCGGCTGTATCTGTGGCGGTAGTTGCGGCGGTAATTGCGGCGGCAATTGAGGCGGCAGCGCCGGGGCAATCGTGGACGTTCCGTATTCGTAAGACGTCCGTGGCACGGTACCGACCGGCCTGGATAACGTGGAGTAAATCGTGTTTCCGTTGTTCACCACCGGGATCACGTGGGACTCGTAGAGCGTCTCGAGGACGATCACCGGTCGCGAGGTGGTGACCACCTGCGGTGGTTGCTGGCCAAAGTATTTCAGTAGGGCCAGCTGATCCGGAGTCAGTTGGGGCTCGATGGAACTGCTGCCCGGCGTGTCCGACTTCACCCTGGTCGCTGCGATGGACTTGAAAGGCTCCAGGTCCGTGTCCATGTCGGTACTCGGCGCCACCACTCTCTTGGGAATGTCATCGTCGTCCCTGTCTTCATCGCCAACGTCCAACTCCAGATGAAGCTCGCTGCCCGCCTCGTCGAGCTTCGAATTGAACTCGTTCAGCGCCTTACTGGGGATGAATTGATAGATGTCCATGGGCGGCAAGGTCTTCGTGGCAGTGACCACGCGCGCGATATTGTACGTCTGCACCAGAGTCATCTTAGTCGTATTGCCGCCGTGGATTACTGGGAGCAGGTGAGTTTTTAGGAGAGTCTGGGTGGTGGAGAACGTTTCGGTGATAGTTTCCAGGGGCGGGGTTGCCTGGCCGGATTCTAGAGATATAGCTGGGAGGGTTGCCACAGCCGAGTCTGCGGGCAGCGTCGACTCGTAAGCTGCTGCGGTGTTCGCCAAGAGATTCTCGGTTAACGGTTCCGTTGGCGAGATCGTGGTGGATGGATCTACCGTTGAGAAGGATTTCTTTATCGTTGAAGTTACGGTAACGTAACGTGTGTTTCTTAGGGTTCCAACCTGTTACAAAGTGAATCGTTATAACATACAGTCATATGCCAAAGCAATAATAACTCGTACACATAGGGAGGGTGCTATTATGGTCCCTTCCGGATAACGTGGCCCCCTCGTGATTTGCATATTTAGAAGAAAGGTGTCCAGCTACCATTAGTATCATCTACAGCACCAACTACTCAAAAACAAAGGAAAATATGTTTACCCTAAATATAACATAGCTGTCGCCAATAATAAGCATTTGTAACATAAGTTACAAAGTAAAAGCTTCATGTCTTCCGGAAAAAAGCAGTATTTCTCGAAAACTAAGGGATCCGAAGTATTGTGTGTTAGTATACATATATGTGATAAAGAGCACGTAGATTCGATATGCTTAAATAGATCACTTAACTTTTGACATTTTGAAAAATACAGTGATAATTCCGAACGTATACCTGTTGATAAATTGGCTCTCCATAATGGAAGGCAATACGGCTCCCATACAATCTGTAGAAAAGATGGTTCAAATATGGAGTAGAACCTAAATATGGGCTAGTTGAAGTTTAAGATCATATTAGGTGCTTCACCTTATGCTCATATTTAGATCACTTCCTCTATGTGTACATGTATGTGATAAAAGGTACTTAGACTCGATATGCTTAAGTAGATCACTTAATCTTTGACATTTGTAAAAGTGCAGCTAATGCTTCCACACCTATACCCGTTGTATACTATAAAACATGTTAAATGGAATTAAATTGTGTTTCTTTTACTTCCAGATTCTGCTACTTGACACCTTATTAGTTTAAATACATTCAAGCTAAAAATTTTTAGCAGTTCAGGCGATGGATCAAACTTTAGGATAAAATATAAAACAGGGGGACCATAATAGCATCACTTCCTCTAAATAAAAATAAAAAACAAGCCTCACCTGGAAAGTGTAGGGTGATTTAATAGTCGCGATTTCAAAGTACGAGTTACTGGAATCAGCAGCCGTTGAAATTTCAACGTTGATCGTTTCGATCGGTAAGATCGGTTCGTTGTGTTGCTGCTCTTGGACGCTGACGCTGGCTACATCTTCACTTTCGCTCGGATCTAGTTCGTCATCGTTCACTACCTCCTGACTCTTTCTCTGAGCGTTGATCACTTGACCGCTCGTAGTCGTAGTTGTCGTCGTGGAAGTGGACACAGAAGCTGCGGTGGTTTTACTATCGTCCGCATTCACAGGCCCCTCGGTGGTGCTGGTTTCCGGTGTCGGACGCAGCTCCTCCTCATCGACGACCTGCTTTCGAATAGCGATTCTTGGTTTAGGCGTTGTCTTGTAAGACCAACGGCCCTGCGTTCTTGGCAGCTTCAATTTCGGCACCGGGTTTGAACTAACTGGTTGCACCTCGTTTCTATTCTTAATGCTCTGCTTCGAGGGCAAACTCGGTTGGATGCTCGGGCGGAAACCGCTGCGACGACGAGTAACCGGTGCCTCGGTAGTTGTCGTAGGGCTTCGATTTCTGGCAGAATTAAAGCAACATGTAAATAAATGGTAATTGTATTTTTATTATGTGCAAAAGTGAAAAGATCGCGTTACGATAGATACTTGTAACTTGGTCTCGAGGTGGTACCGCTTCGATTTTTCGCCGGTTTTGCCTGCTGCACTTCGCCACTGCTGTCGTAGTCGTCGTTCACTTTGTTACGGAATTTAGGACGTGCAGAATTCGGGGGTGAATTCTTCCGCGTACTTTTTACCGTAGATCCTAATAAGGGGAGAAAACAAAGTTTAAATTGTGATGGATTTATACAATTTCATAGAGCGATTACTTTTGCACAATCGATCTGCAAACATTATCTTATTCTACTGTCCTTTCTTTGTTTAATGAAGAATATATATACATATAATATAGTTTAATTTATACAGGGCGTCTCAGAACTATCTCGAGAGCCGAAAAAAGGGTGATTGCTGAAGTGATTCTGAACACCTTTTTCCTTTATGAAAATGTTATGAGATATATAATTAATGAAAAACATTGACCAATCAGAGCACGGGCTCTACGCACGCTACGATTGGTCAATGTTTTTTGTTAACCATTCAAAAACGAAGCCTCGTATAACATTTTCGTGAAGAAAAAAGGTGTTCAGAATCACCTCAGTAATCGGTCTTTTTCAGCTCTCGAGGTAGTTCTGGGACACCCTGTATAGAAATGATTCGGTTTACCAGCTGACGCGCTAAACAGAACTTCTAATGGTAACGATGATTCTTCTTGTTGATTCGTTGGTGTGGGTTCCAGCTGCGGTTTCAGCTTTCCCTGCTGTGGTCCGATCGTTTTCAGGATTCGCTGAGTACTGGACGGGCGAATTTTCCCTTCAGGAACAGGCGGTGTGCCAGAAAGAATTCTCGACGAGCTCTGAAGTACCTGAGCGTATTTGCCGTTTATGTATGTGCCAATCACGTTGGTCTCGTGAACAGTAGTCAGCCCGTCCTTAACGATAGTCCCACCGAGCTTCGTCACCAAACCAGTCGGATTCTCTTTTTCTCGTCGTGTTGGTCTGGGCTTTGCTTGGGCTTTTGAGGATGGTCTCAGATTAATCAACTGCAAATATAACGGGAAACTTGTAAAAAAAATCGATTGGGAAAAAGAACTAACTATGTATTAGTGAAAACTATGTAACTATGTTTACAACACTTGTAATATTAATTAGGGCTGTTTTATTCAGATGTAATAGAATATTCTGCCGTGTGTTTTCAAAGAACATCTTCTTCGAGTGAACTTTAAGTACGCGCCTGAAATCGATGAGCCGCAACGATGAAATCGTTTATCACCGCGTCGATGGGATTTCACTTTCACACAGTTCAGGGCCGATTGGTATCGTAACAAGAATAAAGGTGGCTAAATGTATTTAGATAAAAATGGGAATGGAAATCAACTATATTTTAAATAAAATAAGTAAATGCGTGAAGTATAATGAAGTATTAATGTACTAACATGTAAATGTACTTTGCTCTTGAGAGGTAAAATGATTAACGCGGGCTTATTGTAATATACTGCACTTGCAACATCATGTATTTTTAGAGTAGAGAAGTGTGGGGTGAAACCGGGTACCATTGTTTTTTTTTTTAAATAAGAGCTGCCATATGCAGTCCACATACATATAGTGTTACATTGAGATGGACCTCGCAATGATGCGAGATCAATTGCAGAGCAGAAACCGTCGTAGTCTTTTATCCAGTGGAGTTAGAAAATTTCAAATTGGAAAGTTTCAGCGTTGTGTTACTAAATAGACTTCCTTTTACCACTTGAATTTAAGGAACTTATTATCATTACTGAGTTGTATTCTGCAGTCATCGCACAGTATTTTGACATTTTAGCCGATTTTTTATTGTACGTTGAAGTGCAGATATTTAATGCCTAATAAATTACCTCATTTGGCATTTACTTGTAATTTTTCTTTAGCAGGTAAAGTCAAATAAATTTATGTGACAGCTAAAACAAACTAATATACCAAATGAGCTAAAATTGTTTATGATTGTGCTTTTGCATAGTTAAAATAAGTTAGACTAAGTTAGTGCAATCGAAAATGAGTGTAGTATTTCTGGATATCATTTAAGAGAACTCTCCTTGCTAATTTTGAGGCAGTAGGAAGAGAGGTTTTATCATTGTATTATATCTTAGGTATTTTTTAATAATTACCCAGTTTTACCCACACCTACAAAATAAAACTTGGTACTCGCATACTTCCGGAAATCTTATGGTTCTATCAGCCAAACAATTGCACTGCTGGCCAAAAGTATCCCCACCCTCCGATTAAAACAGGCTAAGTTTTTCCATAATTGAACCGAACGACTTGAGGTTTTGCAAGAAAGATAGGAGGATTAGTTTACTACATGTTATGTTTCTATCGTTTTGAAAAAGTTGGAAATTTCGAAATTACAAGAAACAAATAGTGGCAGTCATTTTGTCGACCTCTTTGTCCGGGCTTATAATGAAAATTAAAAAAAAAATGCATTTAATAGAGTTAAGGTAGATACATATGTATATGTATCCTGAAGATTTCATCCAAATCGGTTAACGTTGTTGTGAGATATAAAGGTTTCAATCACCTTATGCTACGACCTACAAACGTTTATATCTCACAACAACGTAAACCGATTTGGATGAATTTTTCAGGGTACATACGAGGGTAAGTCAATATTTATCTACACTTTTGACATAACTCTTCTTACATTGTGTACACTGACTTCTGTCCTCGCTTATTTTATTGTTACACTGTTGCGTTAATGTCATGAAAGTTTGATCCTAAGTTCGCCATTTCCCTTCCTTCTGGTGCAGATAGATCATGGCCGCTCCATTAGAAGTTTGCACCAAAGAGGAACAACGAGCAGTGATCCGATTCCTCTGGTCGGAGGGTGTCAAAGGTTCAGCAATTCATCGTGGACTATCATCGCAATATGGGGGAAGTGCATTATCACGTAAAACTGTGTTTTTGTGGATCGAGAAGTTTAAAAGTGGCCGAACAAGTGTAATGCATAAAGAGGGAGCAGGGCGACTATCAACAAAATGCGGTGCAAAAGTGGCTTCACGACCAACCGAAAACCTTTTATTTGCAAGGAATACGCAAGCTTGTTGACCGTTGGGTAAAGTGCACTGAGAAGGAGGGAGATTACGTAGAAAAATGATATGCATAATGAAACCCTAGTTTCATGTAAATAAATTGTAGAATAAAAAGTGTGGATAATTTTTGACTTACCCTCGTACATCTAACTTAAATCTACAAAGTGCATTTTTTTAATTTTCATAATAAGCTCAGACAAAATAG
This sequence comes from Holcopasites calliopsidis, assembly GCA_023838395.1. Taxonomy (NCBI): domain Eukaryota; kingdom Metazoa; phylum Arthropoda; class Insecta; order Hymenoptera; family Apidae; genus Holcopasites; species Holcopasites calliopsidis. The sequence goes on from JALHAQ010000007.1 coordinate 2,868,700, forward strand.
TCGAAAAAATCATTTCCACTGTTTTTTCCTTCTAATTTCGCAAAATCCGATTTCTTCAGAAAGACACAAACACGATACCTAGTAAACTAGTCCTTCTATCTTCTGGTAAAACATCACGTCGTTCGGTGGAATTATAGAAAAGCTATCCTGTTTTAAAATGGGATGGGGATATTTGTGGTCAGCAGTATATTTTATTAAGGAAAGACTCTCATTTTCTAATTCTGTAGGGTGCAATAAAGATTTCTGGCGGTGTCCAAATTTATTTTTGCCATCTAATTGTTGGTAGCAGCGAAAACAGATAGGTACCCAATTTGACTTCACAGTCCACTATGTTTTTTTTTTATTTTCTGGAGTTAAAATGATCAAAGCAGATTTATTATAATATGCTGTGCTTGCAACATCACGTACTTTTAGAGTACACTTTATTCTTTACATGTAATTTTTAAGCAATTATGAGATTGCAATATCGCAATTTTGAACATTGCAATGTTTTGCCTAAAGAAGCATTTGTGGTCAGGTACGCTTGAATAGTTCGTAGACTTTTTGACCGTCTTTAATATTTTCACGGCAAATACTTCTGAATATATTAATTTACAGTCGTGAGAACTAGATTTTCAGGTTTAGATGCCGTACCTCATATTTACGTAAAGCGGTATGTCAATCCGTGTCAATGTTAATCATATGTAACGGGGAAAACGTAATAGGTAAGTGTAAAATTGCATCGTTGACCAATCGCTTGGAACGGAAGAAGTCTTTTCGATATTATCTTACATACATGTATGCAGCAGAAATGAGAGAATATGTGTAATAGGACGAACAGGAGTACGCTACCAAGTTCATCAAATTAAAAAATGCAATTTTGAAGCTCGACAAAATTGTTAGAAACAATTGCTTCAATTCCATTCAATTTTATTAATCCCTGCAATCTTACCTTGTAAGTTTCATCGATCACTTCTGCGGGTTGCTTCGACAAGAAATCATACTCAGGCTCTGCAAGATTACTCTTAATCACAGGCGTTTCGTCCCTCGACTTTACGTGCACCTGCGAGGACACTACTGGACTCTTTGTAATTACTTGCGTCTGAGCATTCGGCTCCTGCAATAAATTATCATTAATTCAGTCAAGGAAAGTTTGCGAAAAACATATACATATACATTCAAGTCCATGTCATGTGATACTTTATCATACATTTTTTAATTCAGAGATTTTAATGCAACAAGTGCAATGTGCGTCATATCAAAAGCAGAAATATACAATTTTTTTGTAATATGGGATATATAATAATTTATTACAATAATTCATTTAACGTAATGAATTATTACATTAAATAAATTGTTACATATCCCATATTACAAAAAATTGTATATTTCTGCTTGTGATATGAGGCACAATAATACAATCATTTATTTAACGTAATAAATTATTACGTAATAAATTATTACGTTAAATAAATTATTACATATCCCATATTACAAAAAAATGTATATTTCTTGCTATATTTAAGCAAGCATTAAAGCATGAAGTTTATCGATAACATTAAATCAAGCATGTGATGCTAGGTTGTGAAAAGTTTACGTGATCGTTTGAAAGTAGGAACCTCGCGCGCACGATGTGCTTATGCACACGTAATACGCACGAACAGACAACTTGTGCCGGAAAAGTTAAGTCCGCGAGAGGGAAAGTACCCTACTTCCAACATTTCCGCAAGTGCTTCAATGCAGCTGCTGCAGTCGCAGTAGATTTTTATTAATCAATGCGGTACACGAAATGCGAAGAATGCGGATTCAAGAAAATAATCATCATTATACGAACAAACATGATGTCCTTTAATGACGTGTCCACCTAACTGTTAGTTTTAATGAATTCATGGGAGTGTTTTGCTGACTTAACGTACCTTGCTTTTCGATGGTCGTACACCATTCTCGTCAGAAGAATTAATAACATTTTGCTCGGTCACGGAATTCACAACAACCTTCGTTCCTTTTGCTTGCTTCTTGGTTTCCGGCTCGGAATTAGTCTTGTGAGTTTTGCTCGGCTGAATATCGGGAGCTGCTTTTTCCTGCGTTTCGCTCGGCTTCGTCTGGATAATCGGAACGCTGCTCTTCTTTTCCTTTTCACCGTCTGAAAGACGGGAGCGATGAGCAATTTCAATCAGGATCACATAAATTTTGACTATTTAATATTGCTGTAGGATTTGTTAGAATATATTACGATATATTATTGGACACTGCTTAATTATTAAATTGTACTGTTTATTGTTAATATTACCATGTTTATATTAGCTAAATGTGCAATATGGATGTTGTATATACATATAAGAAGCAGAGGCAGAAATTACCATATTGAAAAAAGGGGTGAGAAGTTTTAAGTGATTTTTGGTTTTACCATAAACAAACTCAAAAACGCTTTGTTCCATTTCATAGAAACTTTTGCTATCCCTGCAACTCTTACTGAGCCTAATGATTAATATACGTATGTTATTTAAATCAGAATCACAGAAATATTGACTACTTTATCTTATAATATAACATTAGACACTCGTTGATCATTAAATTTTATTGTTCGATTCTGCTATATGCAATATGTATGTACATTGTGGATTGTATACGAAACAGAGGAAGAAATTACCATATTAAACAAAAAGACGAGAAGTTTTAAATGATTCCTGTCTCTTTTCTTAAACAAATTGAGAAACAACTTGTTCCATTTCATAGAAACTTTTGCTACCCCTACAACTTTTATTTAGCCTAATGATTAATATGCGTATGTAATTTAAATCAAAATCACAGAAATTTTTGCTATTTTACCTTACTGTGGAGTTTTATTAACTGATTTGCAACATACATTGCAATATAACATTAGACACTCGTTAATCATTAAATTTTATTGGTCGATATTGCTATATGCAATATGTACATTGTACATTGTATACGAAACAGGGGAAGAAATTACCATTTTAAACGAAAAGACGAGAAGTTTTAAACGATTCCTGTCTTTTTTCTTAAACAAATGCAGAAACACTTTGTTCCATTTCACAGAAACTTTTGCCATCCCTAAACCTCTTCTTCAGCCAAATGATTACATGTGTGCATCTATTAAAATAGATATGAATCGATGGTAGCATTGTGTAGTAGAAATTACATGATCTTTTCCTTTGGTCACACCGTAATTGAGGTGAGACTGTAATTAATTGTCGAGTAACTCCGAAACACTAAAACGAACTGAAGGATTGTAAGCAATCTACGACGGACAATAGGTATCCTTGCATTCGTGATTGCGAGGGAACAATAAGATAAGGAAAAGGGAAAGGTGTGAGATATTGTCACGTCGTTGGGGACAAGGTCTAGCCGAAATTACTCTGCGGCTTTACCCGTGAAAAATGTTCTCTTTGGCTCAAGGCCTTGCTACGGTTCAAGGAATTTTGCAATCGCATTTTCGTGAATATTTCCCCGTTCGCTTACGACACTAACATTGTTTATGGATACACAAGGAACAGTCAAGATACAAGATTTTAACCCAACCACTTTCTTACAAGTTCTGCTTCCTTTATCGTTGATTTGTACTACTTAATTTTGTGTTGATATCGGTTCAAATTGATATGCAAAATTGATCACAATGTACAAACGATCTACGTGGACAAATTCATTAAGAGACGCGTTCATTGCACTTTCTTTTTGCTACATTTTTACTTTTCTTATACTTCTACTTCTCTAATAAATAACAAACACCTAGTAATGGAATAAAGTAATCGAAAAGTAACAAATGCGAACTTTATATTATGTAGAATTATCTAGAATAATTACATACAGAAACAAACAAGAATTTTTTTAAAAGTTGGCCACCGTACGATATGCTAAATTATTATAGAAATTATTATACTATGTATCTGGAGCGTATCTTTTCCCTAACAGTGGGATCACCCTAAAAATTATGATAATTACACTGGGGTGCAAAAATTAAAATCACCAAAATGAAAAGTTGTCGATATTTGAAATACCATAACTTTGTTTTTAAAAAATCGTACAGCAATCCACCTGATCTCATTTTAAAGCGCGACGCATCTATTTTCAGAGTCCTGAATTCATATTTTTTTAAAATGTTTGTGCATCTTGTAACGGGTGGAAAAGTGAAAACGTTTGTTTTCTTCGAAAATTCTTTAAATGTCTGTGCATGAAAAATTTCTTCCACGACCTAAATTGCCATGAATTTGTAGCCCGAAGCCTGCCTTTGAACTTTGCAATGACCAACCTACCTTTGATGTACGATTTTTTTTGTCGCCGTTTTATCGAACCCTGAATGAAATGTGTGTCTTCACTTTTCTACCCGTTACACGATGGAAAAGTATAAAAAGAAAATGAATTCGGGACTCTGAAAGTAGAGGCTTCGCTCTTTAAAATGAGTTCAAGTGGACTGCTGTACGAATTTTGTTAACGAAGTTACAGTAGTTCAAGCATCGACAATTTCTCATGGAAAATTTAGTGAGCCATTGACTTTGCACTCCAGTGTATTAATAAATGAATTGTCAATTAAATCAATCATTAATAAAATGATCACTAATAAAAGATGATAATCTTTTGTTGCAGCTGTCAACAACACTGAATGTGTTATTATAAAAAATATATGTTCCTTGAAACTGAGGAGTTTCTTTTTAAGTAGAAAAATGCGAAATTTACCTGGCGGCGCGCTCTGTGGACTGAACACCATCACCGTGTTTCCGATCGTAGTGGTGAAATCCAGAAATCCGTAGACGGTTTGTGTAATAAAATCATCGTTTACAGGTGCCGGGTTGATTACTACAGCAGTCCCGACTGAATGACTTTTGTACACTTGAGCCGCGCATTCTGCAACTAAAAGTGAAATCAAATTTTCCTGAACAATTCTCAGTTTCGTCGTATCAAGGATCGGCTGCATGAAGGGAGGATTGTCGTAAAATGAAACCCCTCTTTTTACGCAATGCATTACGTCAAAAACTGTGTAATGCAAATATTCATTGTAAAAACTACAATGCAAAAGAAATTTACAGATTTTCAGCATTGTTATCTATATTTTCCAATGCATATGTTTCTGTTGACTTACAATTGAATATTTTTGTTTATGGAATCGATTAAATATAATTTTACTTATTAAGTATTTACTTAATGTTTTAAACTATACGCGGTGCGATTTCATTGAAATAGCATTCGAAATTATTTTTTGTTCTAACTTGCTGCTGTTTTACTTTCGTGAGATGTTTTTTTTACTATTTATTTACAACATATAAACATCGCTCAGCAGAGGCGGAATAGATCGACGACTTGCCATAAAATGAGATAAAGATTGCTTAAGCCCAGGAAATTGTACTTGAACATTTAACGAAGTCGTAACGCGTGCAGTTTCTCTAACTTGCTTACGAGAAAACAGAAATAAATTTACATTTTTCTTCTCTTCTCTTACGTAATGCTTTTGTTTGGTAATAAGCTTAGAATGAAGTTACAACATATCTAAAGTTATCGAAGTTCTTTAAGCGTCCCATTCTACTATAAACATTAATGCAATAACGACAATAACATTAAAAATAGAAATCCCCATTTTGAATAGAAACTTGATCTAATTTGTACGCAACAGCGTAATAGCTTATTGACTTTAGAATCTTTTTACAACATTTCTCATTAACAAATTAGCATTTAAAAAATAGAATTTCTCAGAAGATTCTTACAAAAAGATGACTCAAGCCGTAATAGTTGTAACAATTATAGTCAGACAACTTTTTAAAACTATAAATTTGCAATGTTTGTCAAATTTTGCCTCGTGTTTCATTCCCCAATAAATTGCATTGAAGTTTAAATGCGAATGATTATTAATTTCGGACGCAAATGGCGTATCCTCGATTCCAAGTAATCGATGCTGTAATGAATTGCGAACAGCGTCGCTTACAAATCGAAGTCTTTTACATTGCAAAAGTGTACACACAATCATACACGTATATCTGCCAAGTACGCGGCAAGTGTGGGAAAGTGTAGCCATTTGGTAATAAAGAAACATCTGAAGCGTCTGTACTGAGACCTTTCCATCAACACTTACAATTATTAGTGTTCTGCCATGGAAAATATATGATTTGGAGATTCAAGATTGTATTCTGAATGATAGCAATGCTCGAAATGCGCCAGAAGTATTTCTCACTACTATTCAGTATTATTAATTCAGTTCAACTGCAAGATTTATTGCCAAGTAATTTCTATGTATCGTTTAAATTACATTTAGGAAAGATTCCAGTAAATGATTTATAAAAAGAACTTGAGGGCGTAATACAAATTTTAGTTCTTAATTTTTAATATTTGTTCTAATATAAAATGGACAATGACTCAAGACTTTTTTACTCGTGTCTCGAGGATAATGTTAATTAGTAATAATCATTCAAACCATTGCTCTGGTAATTGTAAGTTTAATTGCCCTACTTTTATTAGACTTAACAAACATCTCAAGCGTCTGTACTGAAACCTTTCGAACAACACTTACAATTATTAGTACGCTGCCATGGATAATTTATGATTTGAAGATTCAGGATTATATTCTGTATATTTTTCCGTACTATTCATTATTATTCATTCAGTTTTACTGCAAGATTTATTACCAAATAATTTCTATTTACCGTTTAAATTACATTTAGAAAAGATTTGAGTAAATGATTTATGAAAAGAACTTGAGGGTGGAATACAAATGTCAGTTCTTAATTTTTAATATTGCCTCTAATATAAAATGTACAATGACTCAGAACTTTTTTGCTCATAGTGTAAGTATAATGTTAATTAGTAATAATCACTCAAACTATTGCTCTGGTAATTGCAAATTAAATTGTAAATTAAATTTTATTTGAATTAAACTTACCGTATATTAAACATATGGCGATAAAAACGTACTTTGACGACATCATGCTTAATCTAGGTTCACACTTCGCAAAAGCATGTAGCTGCAATCTGGAACAAGAACAAGTAACATAAGTAATGAATCAAAACAATGTACAAAGAACCATATATAATTTACTTAATCTTATTCTATCATTCGGAATACACACTTTTTCGTCGATCGTATCTTCCTGAATTCTACGCACGAGAATTGAAGTGTAAATTACACTTCACGTTTAAAATTGCCCATGGCTGAGATTCGCTTCCAAAGGGTAAAGAAATTGAGCCAGCTCACGGTTTCGTACGCAAACACTTTTACATAATACAGTGTGGTAATGGAAGATTCCGGGAAGATAATCATGGTGAATGCATAAATAAATGGTTCTGCTGGGCGTAATTTTCAAATGCTGCACGCTTCGTAGCCTCCGCCATTAACGTAATAGGCTTTGTGCAATAATATAATTGTCTTAAACAAATATACTGTGCGCAATGCGTCACGCGAGGCAGGAGTTAATAGAATGAAATATTATTTTGTAAATGGGTCTATAGATAATCAGGAAAAGGTATCGATTGCGTCGATCGCAGAAATATTGGTAAATACCTGTACCAGACAGGAAATATTTATTGAATTATCTTCAGGACTGCTCGACGCCTTGTATTTTCAATGCTTGCCATCAGGAATTTACATTGACACACATTTACAAGAAATAAAGGAAATAATTCTTTTTACACTTTTAAGGAATTTTGGCTGCTCTAACGATTCGATAATATCTTCAGTTGTACTCGCTATTAATCATAAATAACCACATAGAACACTTAAGGGGGGAGCCTAATGTAAATGGCTAATAATAAGCGAATTGCAAAGATTTGTTAATTTAGTGCAATTGAAAATAAAGCAACCTTCAGATTTTAAAGGAATTTAATAATTTCTTCACAACAAATTCCTACAAATTCCTTCCTTTTTATTTGCTTACACCAGCCCCTCCCCCCTCCCTAATTAAAATGGAATGCGTGCATAAAAGGTTCGCGGTTTATTCATAAGTAGATACATCAAATATTAAACGCTAAACTGTCATACACTAACCCGCGTAGGTAATTAAGATCAGTGTACGAACAAGTTACTTTCTAAACAAGCACTCGTGTGAAGTTTTTGCAGAAGTCGCGAATAAGTTCATTCTGTGTTTAGCCTCCGTCCAAGTCAATTAATTAAGGTCACTATGTAGAGCCACGATTTAAATTCATCATCATAATATCCAATGCATCCTCGCAACTCGTATGAATGGGTACCACGGACAATGTGCTATCTCATCACGCAAACGTACGTACGTAAAAAGCTGCGCACCGTTGTGAAGGCAACGAAATTATTGCATAAGAACAGTGTTGGTAATCGGTTAGCGTGAAACAATGGTAAAAGGCAGTACCGTTCCAGCTTGGATGCTTAACGGGCATGACTGGAATTCGTAATTCTAGATCGGTTCGCTAAACCGGTAGCAATATTATACTTTTTTGGGGGGACTCGAAACCTAGTTTCTTTTTTATCTTACTTATGTTTGTACCACTTTAATTGAATTATCGAAAAATCTTTGGGAAATTTTATATAACAATTTTACACGTTGCGAAATAGCTGTTGGGAATAAAAGCAGTCTGCTTTCTTCATGTAAATTAATCATTTTCTATTATAGTAGGTGGGTGGTTAAAGTTATATTGTTTGTCCAGCTACTGTCGCTATAACTTTAAGTACTAACTGTTGTTGTTTTTTAGGATCGAAACTTATGTTTCTTTTCCTATTATTTAAAACTTATTTATTTCTGTCTATCTTCAATTGAATCGTTGGAAAATCTATACGAAGTTTTATATAAAAATTGTACATGTTATGAAACACCCGTTAGAAGTAAAAGCAATTTCCTTTCCCCGTGCAAATTATTTTACCTTCTGCTTTAGGCAACAAAAATGTTTTGCCAAGTACACAGATACCTTTGGAAGCATTCGCTGCAGTACTTTTATACCTTTTTCCAAAAGTATTTAGTCCCTTTTCTTCATTATTTGACCACCATCATCTCCATTATTTTATATTTCATTTTACAGAACTTTTCCATGACAATGGACGAGCGATAAACATCGTACGGTTTTTCTAGTTTCTTTGGCTGTAACTCGAAGTACTAGTTGTTAAACAGTGCAATCGAGGCTTTAAGGTAAGGCTTGATAAAGAACGTTCGATGTAATTGGATAAAATGAAACCAGTGTTAGAAGAAGCGTCGTGTGTTCATATGCCGTTCCTTTCACTAGTATTCTCCCAAGATATTGCAGCAAGGCATTCGTATAATGTGCACGCTTCCAGCAAAAAAGAGCGAGCGATCCTTGATTCTATCGTGAAACACACCGACGAGAAGAAAGTGGCGGCAATAATTATCGACAGGGCGCGTGTTTTCGCGACTTATCATACTTTTCCGATCAAACGACTATTGCGAATAAATATCCAAATAGGTAGGTATAATATACAAACGATTGGGAGTCGTGTGCAAAGTGTGAACCGCCAAGGGAGAGTGTCCGTAAAGGGAACCAAAATTCTATTTATCATTGTTCAAGGACCGAGCTGCGCGTTGTCATTCCGTAACGTCCGCAGCAAGGAGTGGTCTCGCCAATGCGAGGTTTACACTACTGTAGTCTCGCATGCTCAAGTAGAACGCATTCAAAGAAACGAAATGGTATCCTCACAGCGGTGAAAAATGAGAATTTCCTTACTCATTCGAGTATAGGGATGTTCAAAACTGCGTTTGATTAATTATATATTCCCCTTCATTGTTGGTTACTTCTTGTAAATGGTTTTGATACTTATAAACAACACGAACTTCCTCCTCGACCCAATAGTTTACCAATAATGATACCTAATCTAACCTAAAAAAAAATATCTCGTGTGTCCACCCCATGTCACATTAAATTTCCTATTCAAATAGTTCCTAAATTCCGCAGATAACTTTCACTTTCACCGCGAAGCAGTAAGAAGTGTCTCAGCAGGTCGATCGGAGCTCATGGGATTCAGCGAGATTCGACGAGAAGGATCGCGACGAAAAGAAGGTGACTGGTCTCAATCGCTCACGTGCCCGTCGCATTTCCTCGTTTAGCGCAACACAGGTTGCACCGTGCGTTTCGCAAAGAAAAAGTGAGCGGGCAAGCCGACAGTCTCTCGAGGCGTTCACATATCTCCCCGGAGCGATTTAAACCCGGGATTTATGTCGTTCCATCACGTGAAACTTTCCGCATGAGTTGTAAGAGAAACACCTAAACGAACGCTGTCCGTAAACTTTATCCATTATCTGCCATTGTCCTACTTTTCGATGCTACCTTACCATTTTTATCCTTGGGAGCACTTACGAAGTTACTTGCTGCTACTACACGTGAGTTCGATCAAACAGTAATACATTAACATTGCGCAAGTCTACTTAGAATGGTTTTTTTGTGATAAAATAAGTGAAATAGTCTAACAGTAGTCTAGTAATCTAATCAACTAAAATAGTCCTTTTAACTGTAGCATATTATAAATATGAACTTGAAAATGATTAAGATTGGAAGATTGTACCCACTTCGTCAATTCGTAGTAATATTAGATTGAACTTCTGAGAATGAATGTCACCTTATGATAGTTTGATCAAATAGTAATCCATTAACATTACGCAAGTCTACTTGGAAAGGTTCTTTTTCTGATAAAATAAATGAAATAGTCTAACAATAGTCTAACAATCTAATCAACTAAAATAGTCCTCTTAACTGAAGCATATTCTAAATCTGAACTTGAAAATCTTACATTCAAGATCTTGGAAGATCTTACTCACCTTGTAGTAATTTTAAGTCGAAGCTGCGAGAACCAATATTTCCATACGAAGTTTCTCAAACGAAAAAAGTACGTTCATGTAAAGAATTGGTTTGAAAGAATAAATAAAGGTGACGAATAATTATTCAAATGAAAATGGTCCAATAAACATGTGCCACGCGAAGGTTGAACGAAACAAATTCCAACGTTTTATTCGATAGGACATTTGTCTTGATAGAAGATCTTGAGACATCACATTATAAAAGGATCCTCCTCAAGGATGAGGTTCTAAGTAACATTATTTTTCATGTTGCTAACACTTTAATACAATTTCGTTTCCTAGAATCTACGAATTGGAAACATTTTATGGTAATTAGCAAGGAAGTTTCGCAAAAGTAATGGATGGTCGAGATACGTATACGATAAAGCCCACGCGACAATTTGCGTTCGTGGGTAGCTAATGAGACGAATCCCAATAATAACTCGAAACGAAATTCCTGCATTCGCCTCATCCGGTCATTGCCGTTGCTCTCAAGGCTATCCAGCTGAAAACGAACAACTCTCCACGATCGTACGGAAGATCCCACTCGCGAAATCGAACCGTCCTTTTGAGTAAACAAGGGCCGCTTAAACGAAACATTTACATCTGCGTGTTCGGCGGTGTTCCCCCGCGATAGAAATAACGAATATGAATATTTCAAATACTTTCTAACATGTTTCTTACTGCGTGGGCTTTCCTGATGGTACCGGATGTGAAATTTTCGATAGGCAAATGATGAGACTGGGATACTGGGACTCTATAACCAGAGTGCATAAATATGAATTACAAAATTATTTAAAATAAAAACAGTATTAAATGTTCTACTTAACCCGAGTAACATTTCAGTTCTACTTCAGATTTCTTTAGACCTAATTTTCCCAGAGTGGTTCGAGGACACATTCTTAATCTGGAGCAAAATCGTTTCCTGACCTGATTTAAGTGGAGAAGGAAAAAGGATGTCGTTCTTTAAAAAGCATTTCCGTTCAACCATATTGCATTAAGGAACTCGACGAGTTAATTAACTTTGGATTAGTTTTTCTTTCTATTTAAAAGTATCCGTGATTGATTAACCGCGTCGAACAATGTTACTTTCTACCGAACGCTTTCCACCGTAGCTTCGGCATGAAAAAAAACCATCCAACGCCGAGAAGTGCCCTACCACAACTTCTTATTGCAATGAAATCGTTAACAAGGCTATTAATATTTCCATTAAATGTAATTTATCTGTATTCACTGACCTTTAGTCCTTTATTAAAACACGTGACTTGCTTGTGGTCGTCATTTACTAATGTATCAGTTTCCTAATTTTTTAAATAATTGCAATTTGTATAATATAAAATGATAAAATTGTTCGAATGTTTTTTTATAATGTTTTTTTTTGCCAGTGTATATGAATATCTTTTTGTAAACAGAATTGAGAAACACAAGGGATTGTTAATTATTTGACATGAAATCAATTTTAATATATAATGTAAAGTGAATAGGTAATGAGAAAATTACATTGACCTAAAACACTGATCAAGAATCGAATTAAGTAATGTCTAAAGAACGCTGTATACACGCATCGCCTATGTGACAATATGGTAATCACTAATTCCAACACGAAAGATCTATTAAACGAAGCATCACAATCTACGATATATATTTTTTTTTTCAATTTAAACATTGACATTTTCTTGCCTACTTTAGAATTACAAAATGTATACGACGACATGTTTGATATTTGTTTGGAGAAACAAATACTAATATTATTCACGAACGTGTACCTATAATTGGGTGTATAAAGCAGATGTGTGCTATCACTTCCTCGAATGTATTAAAACCGGTCATCATCGGAGAACGGAATTTCTGGCCAACGTCCAAGATCATGGTCACTCGGCTGATCATTGACCGGTTCCAACGTTCTGTTATACGTTCGACGATATTATTTTCGTAAGAGCGAATTTCGCAAGCGATGATCACCAATTTGGAAATTTCGTTCCGCCATTTACTATATGCTTTCCACCCATAAAGGAAGGTGTGCCATTATAGCCACCTGTTTTTATTCTAACTCTAATCCATCGCCTAAACTGCTTCAAATTGTTAGCTAAAATGTAGTTAAACTAACAAGGTTACATATGTATAGTAAAAGGTGGGTGTAAAAGAAGCACAACTTAATAGAATTTAACATAAGTGGGGGTAATATGATCCCCCCAACGAAAATCATAAAAACTACTTTCTTGGTTGCATTAGTGATCAAAAGTGAATTGACTAAAGTAAATTATATTGCTCATAAACAAAAGTCACACAAATATTCTTTTTCTTCGCACGATATGCATTCTTTATGTACCAATAGGGTGTGGACCGGCACAGTATTCTCAGACAGGACAATACTGCTATTTCAGAGCTGTAGCAAGTGAGGTACATCTCGAGAGCTGCCAAGCAAATTTGTACGAGTTGTTAAAGAAGAAGATGAAGCTAATTTGCGGGTAATATTACAGATACTGAGTCGGCCATATTACCTTCTAGTATGGGGAGCTAATTTATCAACAGGTACAGGCTCGGAAACATTAACTGCATTTTTGCAAATGTTAAAAATTAAATGTTCTACTTAAGCATATCGAATCTAAGTACCTTTTGTCACATACATATACACATAGAGGAAGTGGTGTAAATATGAGCATAAGGTGGAGCACCTAATATGATCTTAAACTTCAACTAGTCCATATTTGAACCATCTCCTCTACAGACAGTGTGGGGTTATATTACCTGCCACTATAGGGCACAAATTAAACAACAGGCATAGGTATGGAAACATTAACTGCATTTTTGTAACTGTCAAAGATTAAGTGATCTACTAAAGCATATTCAAATTAAGGTTCCTTTTTATCACATACATATACGCATAGAGGAAGTGGTCTAAATATTAGAATAAGGTGAAGCACCTAATATCATCTTAAACTTCAACTAGCTCATATTTAGACCCAAGTCCACATTTGAACCATCTGCTCCGCAGTTACTGGGGCGGCCATATTACCTTCCATTATGGGGGGCCAATTTATCAACAGGTATACGTTCAGAATGATCACTGTATTTTTCGAAATATCAATAGTTAAGTTATCTACTTATAAGCATATCGATTCTGCGTGCCTTTTACCTCATATGTACTAACACATAATATTTCGAATCTCTTAGTTTTCAAGAAGTGCTGCTTTCTTTTGAAGGGCAAACAACTTTCGTTTCGTAACTCATGTTATAAATGCTTATTATTAGCGACAGTTATCTGACATTTATGGTAAACATATCTTTCCTTGTTTTTGGTTAGTAGGTGCTACAGATAATCCTAGTGGTATCTTGATATCTTTCTTATAAATATGAAAATCACGAGGGGGCCACATTACTAAGCAGGGGATCATAAAATCACCTTTTCCTCTACGTGTGACTAGAAAGAACCTTCTTACTTATCGACAACAATTTCATGTAAAATGTTGAATAGTTGAAATTCTAAGACTTAAACAGAGTCATAAATCGTTGGAGGATTTAGTTGACATCATATCACCGGGGGGGGGGGGGGGGGGCACACAATATCAGCTGGGGACCGTAACAGCACTCCTTCCTCTACACAAAAGGAAACCTAATTGTAAGTTCGCAGAATACGAGGAGATCATATTTGACTAAATATTCTGAAACATATAAATTTCTTCATAATTTAAAAATTGATTCTTTATTGCAGTGGGTGTAGCTACATGTAGGTGCACCTAGCAATACCATGATCAATTTGAAATGCAACAGGTGTTGTCTAGTGTAAGACGCGAAACCACGGAACTTTGTAACATTTATTACAGCCGCAACCAAACGTCCTGCGATTGTGAGAAACTTTAGGAAAGTACTTTCCCATGCGCGGGGTACTTCTTCCATAGTTAAGACGAAAGGTTAACTAGAGATATCTGAAGCTGTGCGTTGCTAAGAAAACAGGTTGCGATTGGCTCACGAAACGCACCCTTACGTGAATAATGAACGGAAGCCTCGAGAAATAAAAGGCGTAACGAAATCGGCAGGTGTATAGTTCGACAAGATTAAAAAATATGTAAAATCGTGTCGCCTCATTAATGGAGCTCACTTGGTATTTGTTTTAACATACAACAATAAGCAATGTTTTGCAGAAGATTATGCTACGCAAACAGTTGGCGTACAACGAATAAGTTCTTCATATTGCAAATGTATACTTAAGCATTTGCCTCGATGTAATGGCATCTTACACAAAATTGTGTACGTATGAAAATAATTGTTGTTTTTATAAGTTGCCATTTTTATTGTTAATTTAATAGTATACATTTCATAGCGTATGATTCGGACAACAAATAACGTTTGTTGGTTTGGTAGAAATATGTGTATCAAATTTTGTACAAATTTCATTTAAAAAACCTGTGGCCTCTTCCACCGAATTACCTTAAGCATTTTGCATTTTCCGTATTTAATGCACCTGCTATATTTTAAACTTAATAAACGGGTGAGCTAATTGACAGTTGTCAATACACCACATTAGCATAATCGACTGAACATTGTTTTTCCTTCCCGAAATCCACGATAAAAATGTCGGTACAAATATTTTGTCTTCCCGCAAGGTCGAAAATCATGGCCGGTCGCGGAGACGGCTAGGTTTTATTCTGAACATTCTTATTCCCGAACCGAGGACGCATATTTTTACAAGAATAACTTGTGTTGCACGAGGACTTCTGGTCCTTGCGCCAGGATCGAGCTACGTCAATGCAGGTAACGAAATTCCGGATAAATTCTATCGGTCTTGTCTGACGTGAGCAAATTTTTAACAAGGAACCCGGTAGATCGGCTTTGACAAAATCTTGTACACAAAGAGTCACCCTCCTTGAAACTTTCATGGTAGATATCGTACTTCAATAAGGGGGAACCTCGGTCGTCGTAACGGCGATTCTCACATTAAGAAGTCGCTATAGTATCTTGTGAATGATCATTCTTTGAAAGTACAGTTCCCAGCCCGGGTGATTGTTGCGAGAACAATTCCCGTGAATCTTCCAATTGTCAAGAGCCAGTTCACATCTAACGATTAGATAACTCATTCTGAGTTCCGTGACTGGATGCATCTCGGTATTCATGATCTTCATTTCTCCCAAAGAATACTACTTATACTATAAATCCTCCAATGATTTATGGCTCTGCTTAAGTCTTAGAATTTCAACTATTCAACATTTTATATGAAATTGCTGTTGAGAAGTAAAAAGGTTCTCTCTATACACACGTAGAGAAAGGGGTGCTTTTATGATCTTTTGGTTGGTAATATGGCCCCTTCGTGATTCTCATATTTATAACAAAGATATCAAGCTACACCTAGGATTATCTGTAGCAGCTACTACCCAAAAACAAGGAAAAATACGTTTACTATAAATGTCAGATAACTGTCGCTAATAATAAGCATTTATAACATAAGTTACGCAACGAAAGTTGCTTGCCCTTCAAAAGAAAGCAGTATTTCTTGAAAACTAAGGCATTCGAATGTATATGTGATAAAAGGTACTTAGAACCGATATGCTTAAGTAGATCACTGAATCTTTGACATTTACAAAAATGCAGTTAATGTTTCCACATCTATATCTTTTGATAAATTGGCCCCCCATAATGGAAGGTAATATGGTTCCCTCAGTATTTGTAATATTACCCGCAAATTAGCTTCATCTTCTTCTTTAACGACTCGTACAAATTTTCTTGACAGCTGTCGGAATGTACCTCACTTGCTATAGCTCTGAGATAGCAGTTTTGTCCTTTCTGAGCATATTGTGCCGATCCACACCTTATTGGCACACAGCGAATGCATATCGTGCGAAGAATAAGAATATGTGTGCGACTGTTCTTTATGAGCAATACGATTTACATTAGTCATTCACCTTTGATTACTAATGCAACCAAAAAATTAGTTTTTATGATTTTTGTTGGGAGCCATATTACCCCCACTTTTGTTAAATTTTATTAAGTTGCGCTTCTTTTACACCCACTTTTTATTACATGTAAACTTATTAGTTTAACTACATTTTGGCTAAAAATTTAGAGCAGTTTTGGCGATGGACTAAAGTTTAGAATAAAATATATAATAGGGGGCCGTAATAGCACCCCTTCCTCTATCTTTAAACCAGAGTATATTTTCGTACCTTATACAAATTTTGCATTTTATGCAACAAGCTTTATCATTTCTCCTTTTTTAATAAATGTATATAAGGAAATGATGCATGTAGGTCTTATTCTGCACATCACATTTTTGTACAAAACATTTGTACATGCAAGTACAAAACATATTTTTCTAAACTCAACCACAAAATCATTGCTAGTGCAGCAGATAACAATTTAAATGTTGTTTGCACTTAGCAAAACATCTATATGCATAATTCCTTGCGTTCTTGAACTCTTTAACAACACACGGACACACTATGACACAGAGCAGAAACAGACATTCGGAAAAAGGAAATCGAAATGATTTTAAACAGCTTGAAACTACATCCCATTTTGCCTACACGGTGTTACCACATCAAGTCCAGTTTTAGTACTTTTACCGCGGCAACGCGACTAGCGCGTGCACTTTAGCCTGTAAAATTTTTTCTCACCGTTTACGGAACTCAGGTGAGCGTTATTTTAATTACTTCCCGCTTGGGTTTGCAGTTTTGAAGCGGTGATCGACCTGAATTCTTTTCCTCCGGTTTCTACCGAATACCGGATGAATCTTGGTAACGGAAGCTTGGTTTCACCTCTGAGCGTTTTTTATGGCAGGTTGATTTCCCATTTTTTATCTGTACTAAACGTTTCAATCTTTCAAGTTTATTATACCTACTTTTTATCAAATCTATTTTGTTTGTATTTTGTACGTTTTTCGCTGATATTTTTAAAAGTACAAAAAAACATTCTAAACAGGTAAAAAAGTGTTCAGTGAGTTAAAATAATTTGTTATTGCACGCTAAATTTTAATGATTTATATTAATATTAACATAATCATTCCTTTAGAAATAATTGTAATTAGTTTAGATGTGGATCGTTACTCCCTTCTTCAAGAATGGAAAGAAAAATTCGTGATCTTGCGATCGTAACTATTGTATAATGCATACTTTGTAATCGTAACACAATAATTCCTTTAAAGTAATTGTAAATAGTCTGAATGGGGATTGTTGCTCCCTTTTTCAAGCCTGAAAAGAACAATTCGTGATCTAGTGATAAATGCGATCGTAAGTATTGTAATGCATAGTACTCTGTCACAGTGAAACGTATCAATCTTTGTGCTCACAATTTCATTCTGCTCTTAGGTGTGGCTAATACGTATGCAGCCAGCAAAAGGAAACCGTGCTATGTTTTATCTTTACAGTGTTACGAACGCTGTGCACGCAATGCTTCAACGATACCGATTTTGCAAAAACTTATTTTTCAATAGTGCTAACCACTATAAAACACACTTCTGTCTGTCGCAATAATAAATTACTTTCGACATATGACGCGGAAACTGTTCAAATTGTCAATTGCAAACAGCTTGCAATCGGAACTTCGCAAAAAAGTAATAACAACATTAATTTCCTGGTAATAATTGTTGGTGTACACGGTCTAAAATTGAATTCAATCGATGATATAAGAAATATTATTGGCAAAGTGCAAGTATTATGTATGAATGAGAAGCGATTAATAAAAAAATATAAAGTACAATGAACTGTATGGGAACTTCGATATCGGATAGCTTAATCTGATCTATTACTTCCGCTTTTCTTCCGCAGATTCAAATCAGTTAGGGAAAGTAACAATCCTTTCACTCCTTAAATCAGTAAAATATAACATTTTGATCAATATGTAGGTCTATCAAATATTTACAATAAGTACATATCGCATTCCTCCGTATCTTCTATCTTATAAAACGACCTAAATGCAAAAAAAAATGTATCACAAAGTTTATACGATAATAAATAATATCTTTAACTTTTTAATAAATGATTTTACCGCAAAATTTACTGTCTAATAAACATCACAAGTTAAAAACACTTTGCATCATTATATCCCGCGCGCATTTTACCAATTCTTTATAAAAATCCTGTTTCACCCTAATAATGTTCAATTATAAAACACCTGAGAGTCCAACGTTGATTCCTATCTGTATCCCAATTGCGTCCAGCGTTTCGATCCGCGGTCAAAAAATTGTACTACATACACTTCGTTTTCGTCTTCGCGTGGGTCGCGAGTGCAGAACTTGTGAAGGGAGCAGCGAACGTTTGCACGCGAAGTGCCGCACGCAATCCTTGTAAACTGTAAACGGATCGCGCTCACGAGTAAAACGTCGGGCAGTGCACGTGTTTATCTTGTAAAAATATCCGCGTGGCAATGCGGCGCACGTGACGATCGTCGTTAGAAAGCAAACGATCTCGGGGAATGTCAATTTGCCGATCAATCGCCAGCGCCCTCGAATGCGAGCCGGCGAGGCAAGCTGGCAGGAATGCATCGCTCTTGGAAAAATCGTTCTCTCATTGTCACGCGTTATTAAATCTCACGACCGACTCGGCCATTCGAAAGGCTCGTCGATTATGATAGCCGGTGCAAGGAGATTTGATTTACGTCCACCATACAGTATGTCCGGGAGAGTTCGACGCCCGGGAGAGACCGATCAATGTTAATATTTTAAGGTCGAAGCGGTATGGGGATCTGCGTCTCATTAATAGGCCGCGAACTTTTATGTATTCGTAAGAAATTCAAAGGTGTGAAATTGCACAGAATGCACGTAATATAAAAAATCGACAAGGTATCCAAATTGTAGTGTACTTTTTTTTGTAATAACTGGTAGGTAATATAACTTTCTGTCGAAGTTTTGCTTTTTTTACTGTATTCTGCAAAATATGAATTTGCATAAAAATCCACAGTTTGCTCTTTAAAGTACTTTAATTTGTCGTAAAATACGATTAATGTAGGACAACGTGGGGTAAAACCGGGTACCATTGTTTTTCTAAAATAAGAGCTGCAATATGCAGCCCACGTATAGTGTCACATTCAGGTGGATCTCACAACGATATGAGATCAATTGCAGAGCACAGGGGGTCGTAGTTTTTCTTCCAGAAGAGTTTACAATTTTGAGTTCAAAAGTTTCAGCGTTGTGACAATGAATTGACTTCCTTTTACTTTTATTCTGTATTCTACTTCTTTATTCTGTGTATACTCTTATTTACTTTGTATTCTGCAGCCTTGGCACAGTATTTTGACGTTCTGGCCGATTTTTTATTGCACGTTGAAGTGCAGATATTTAATGTTTAATAAATTACCCCTTTTCGGCAACGAGGCATTTACTTGTAATATTTCTTTAATAAAAAGAATAAAATACATTTATGCGGAAGCTAAAACAAGCTAATAAACTAAATGAGCTAATTGTGAAATTGTTTTTGTATAAATAAAATAACAAAATAATTTAGCGTAATGTAAAATAAGTTAGTGTTTGTGAATAGTATTTAAAGTAACTCTCTTTGCTAATTTTAAGATGATAGAAACAAAGGTCTTGTCATTAAACTTTAGATATTTTTTTAATAAATACCCGAATATTTGCATACTTCCAGAAAATCTTATTTATCTATCGGCCAAACAATTTTATCAAAAAAGTGACTCTCATTTTCTGATTTTGTAAGGTCCAATAAAGATTTCTGGTGGTGTCAACATTTATTTTCGTCAATTTAATTTTTCTTCTAAACATTTCTATTACTTGCCGCAAACAGCAAAAACTTTCCCTTCATTCAACGGCCCCTGATTGCATCCGAGCCTACTCTCGCCCCCTGGATCGATTCCAGTGCCCATCAGGGGGCGGTGTCGCCCATTTTGAGAACCTCTGATGTAAGTTCATTGGCAAGAGAACCGAGATAAATAAGGGTTTTACAAACTAGTTGCAAAAAAAATGATAATGCTAGCAAAAGTACACAATACTGCGTTTAATACAAGATAACATACAAACGAACGTAATTGCAGAAGAAACAAAAGAAAATCGCCGTGGTTCCTTAAAAGTTTTCAGGGAAAGTTGGACTTAAACTGACTGCCTTCTGAACTCTCTATGTATATGTAGGATTAGCATAATTTTGAAATGTCCGTAGTTTTCGACAGCGATGTTAAAGCATGTCAAAGGGCAACAATACTTATTTGAAACTATGTAAAACAGTTCTTGTAAAACATTATTGATTGTAAACGTTTCTGTTTCCATTCAAACGATATACAATAAAATTAAACAAATGAGTCCAGAAACATTAAACGATGCGAATATTTAAATAAAAATCAAAAATCGTAGCGAATTTGTTGTGTTTTCAAAAACAACATCAACATCGCATATTGATTGCATTTTGAATTACTTTCGATCTCAGTTCTCGCAATCGCGCTATCATTAAATATCTCATACCCGCTTAAATTGACCAATCGAAGCAATCACAAAAAGCCTCACGTATCGTTCAGCAATAATAGATGAACACGCACAAAATAGGGACACCGTGTTTGTTCACTTTTCGGGTTTATCCATCGGCACCAAACGTTTCGCAAACAGAGCCAGAAAAAGAAAACGCCGTTTATCCGTTTGCTCGTTGGTAAATGCTCCACAAAGAAATGTTAATTGGCAAAAGGAAACGTTCAGTAAGGCGCTTTTGTTTCAAGTAAATATAGAAATCGCGGTTTCACATTACAATTGTCGAGCCGTAGTTTAGTAATTTAATGTAAAATAACGCAACGAACGATATCCCAATTATAATAAGGAGCGTAATATAAGCACGTGCTTGCTGAACTGTACACGCGTTCACGCAAAATGTGATGTACTTTCACTTGGGTTTCGTTGAGCATGCTTGATAGATACACAGAGAGATAGGCAAGCCACTGTTGCGCCTTCCGTGCCTATGAACCCTACGCTGTATTTGTTCCCTTGAGATTTTCAGTCTCGTCCACTGATGAGCCAAAATATGAGTGTACAAAGTAAACAGAAGCATTTTTTAAATTATGCTGCATTCGCAGTCGATTCTTCCTGGGAAGCACCGATCAGAGGATGAATAATACATGGTGTTCGGCTACTGCATGTCAATATTTTAAGGGGTGATTGCTGAGACAATTCTGAACAACTTTTTCCTTTGCCAAAACGGTGGTTAAAGCTTCGTTTTTGAATGATTAACGGAAAACGCTGACCAATCAGAGCGCGTGTAGTCCGTGCGCTTAGCCGAGAAGGCGTTCACGGCTGCAGTTGAGCGTATCACGATCTTCCCTCGACTGCGCGCGTGCTCTACACGCGCTCTGATTGGTCAGCGTTTTTCCTTAATCATTCAAAAACGAAGCCTTAACCACTGTTTTGGCAAAGGGAAAAGTTGTTCCAAATTGCCTCAGCAATCGTTAATTCGAATATTGACATGCAGTAGCAGAACACCCTGTATATTAGGATGCAACGCAGGAATGCCAAATATTACAAACTGGCACGAGAAAAGTAAGAATAAAAATAACAGAAAATTTATCGTATTTCCCAAAGATGCAACAGTTGTTGCGTTATAAGCTTTCGACGTTTCATTTAAGGCACATATCGACTAGCTTCATGTGATGTAGTTTTTCTCGACCAGCTCTAACAACAAAAGAGTCGAGTGTAAAAGGAAAGTGGGCATTGAAATGCAGGTCTGAATCAGAAACTCGTTTAACTGTTACAGCAAAGGCTCGTATGTTAAGAAACACATCTAGAAATGAGACATAAGAAAAGTAAAAGCGTTTACACGTCCTAAATTTCCTTATGGAGCGTCACGTATCATCGACTGTATCTACCTGTTGGTAGAAACGATAATGCTAAAGGAACATCTCTGGCACAATCTCTAGTTAACATTCATAAATACATAATTCGATGATTCACAGGTTGTTTTGAAGGAAAAAAGGGAATATCAATTACGTGGGCTGTGAAGATGATGCATGGAAATCTTGATTCCTTTTAATTACCCTCAGGACTATTTTTTCTTAATGTTGCTATTGTCTACCAAAAGTTAATATCTGCGATGCGCTACATATAATGCGCTACTGATCAAACAGAAATAATTATCCTTTTTCCTTGAGGATTAATTTAAATCCAAATCGTTAGAAATATATCTTCTGTTACTTAACAATTAACTTCAGAACCACGTTACATCACTACCGTTATATAAAACTAGTTAATTCAATGACTACCTGCTCGTTTTGTATTGTACATTGTGATTCTATTTAATTTTTATTACGGTGATGTTGCGAGTAACATTGCGAAGTAGTGTTTACAGACGTGCATTACGTATTTGCACGAAGCACGGAATAAACTCACAGTAGTCGAGAAATGTATTGTTACAATCGAGGGTAAATGTATTTTCAAATGCAGCGTTGGCGGTATATTGAAATGAAGAGAATAAGATTGATGGGACTGCAGCATCCTTAAGTAAATGGGAACATAATGCATTTACTTTCACACGATAAGACTTTCTTATTCTGCAATATGCATATGCCAGATCTTTGTTTGGCTAACAACAACCGATAATGTATTTTCAATGGACTTAAAAGGTATGAATTCGTACCTTGAACTCAAACCCTTAAGGGTGTGTGCGATATTACAATAATACTTGAAATCGCTTCATATCAAGACATTTCATTTAATGTAAGAAGGACAAATATAGGTAATCTGGAATGCAAATCTCTTATTGTGCGAAACCGCTCGAGTTCTTCTTCGTATCAGTATACGTCTCACTATTTGCAAATGCTTCTTAAATATTATAAGAAGCATTTGTTTCAGTTTTACAGTAGAAGTTAAACATTCCTTAATATTAAAACGTATCGATAATTGCATTATTTAAATAAAAGACGCTTAGAGTTCGAACACAGAGTAGTAACATCAAAGGAACAAGCTTTCATTAAAATAACATATTTGTGCAAATTTAAGCTGGGCGAATCTGTTTCCAAAATAATGCTTCCTGATCTTCTTTTAATTGGACGACGAAGGAGAACAGGTTTTATGAATATTCTCTGGTAACAACAGCATCACTTTCTCTGGTAACAGATATGAAAGTGACACATTTCCCAAAAGAACACGGTCACAAATTCGAAAACACTATATCCAGACCCGACAACATGTGCTTTTACGAAAGAAACTTGGCACAGATAAAGAATGTTTTAATTAACGACATTACCTATCCCGCGTTCTTAAAAATTTTAATCACTATTTAATCAGAAGAAGGAAATAACTTTTTAAACGCGACCCGAAACTGCACGCACAATTCATTCCTTATGAGTTCATCCAGTAGCAACCAAATTCACTCGTTGTATATAAGTAATGGAAAAAGTGAGAATGAATGTATTCATTAAATGTGTACGATTATGAATAAATGTAAAGTGAACACAGTTTGTAACCCTAAAATGCAATTACCATTTAAAATGAAGGAGAATATTCGAAAATTTTATACTAATCACATAAAAGAAAGTATTTACTATTCCTATAGAAAATCTTCAAATTCTCCAATTTCTTCAATGATCTTGAAGAAATGGATTAGATAAAGATACCACGTTTAGATTACCGATTTTGTGTTTTAATGATCTCTGCTACGGGGGTGGTCGAGAAAAATATCATAAAATGAAGGAAAATATTCGAAAATTCTACACTAATTACATAAAAAAAAAGTGTTCCTTATTCCTGTGCAAGATCTTCAGTTTCTTCAATTTTTTCAATGATCCTGAAGTAGTGAAGTAGATAAACATACCACGTTTAGATTACCGAGTTTTTGTTTTAAAGATCTTTGCTACGAGGATGGTTGAAAAAAATGTCATAAAACGAAAGAAAATACTAGAAAATTCTAGACTAATCACATAAAAGAAAGTATTTCCTATTCCTGCGGAAAATCTTCAATTTCTTCGATGTTCCTGAAGTAGTGGATTAGATAAACATACCACGTTTAGATTACCGTGTTTTTGTTTTAAAGATCTCTGCTACGGGGGTGGTTGAGAAAAATGTCAACCGCCGAATCGGTCGAAGCGCAAAAATGGGGGTGGCTCACTCACCGAATGTGCGTTGACGACCACGTCGATGTTGATTAGAGACGCTTAGCGTGAAAACTCATCGGAGTCGCGATGCACACCGTTCAACATTCCTTTCAGCTTGCCTTGGAGTAACTGGACGGCAAAGCGGTTTCCCTCTCTCGATTCGCATCGACTTCTTTACATTCTACTCGGGCCTCGATCACGGCTTTCACTTCATCCGTCGAGGAAATGGTGAAGCATGATCGCGCGACGACGCGACGCGACGTTTGCGAGCAGCGGTGTTGGTCCAGCGTTGGCCGAGTACCATCCAGGCTCGTTGCATTTGAACATACAGGGTGCATAGTGAGTCATACATATGGTACTTGCGATCAGTGTCAAATCTACGCTCCCAGCTTGATAAGGGTTTGGAGAAAAATATGCGACGAAATTGTTTCTAGTAATAATAATAATACATGTTAAACTTTTTGACCTGCATACATTTCGTTCGATGAGCAGAGGGAAAGTCAAGTAAGAGTCCTAAGCTGAAATGCACTGTTTCCCCATTATTAAACTGCGGGCTTCATGAAAAGTTATACAACAGCATACAGTACAAAAAGGAATGTACAAAATATCCAAATAACAATGCTTTTTATAATATCTAGCAGGTGAAATAATTTTCTACCGAAGTTCTGTTTTCTTATTTACCATGTTCCCAAAAATATGGATTTGCATAGGAATCCGCAGTCTACTCATTATAAAGTTCCAAAGTATTAGAGAGTTTTGAAACAAATGGAACTGTGCGAGTCATACGTAAAAAAACAATCGCTACATTTGCTTCATGTAACAGGCATCTAGAGCATTCTTTTAGTTTTAATTCGAAACTCTTGTACACTGAGAAACACCTATTAGAAGGCGAAAGAAATTAATTTTTCTAAATTTAACGGCGTTACCAGAAGGTGAGTTTTACGACCGCTCGGCTGGCACGAAACGCGAGATGGCACCACGTGCTTATATTCGGCTCGGATTCAACGGAATTAAATTCGATGCAAGTCACGGTAAATAAAAAGCCGTTTATAACTAACCTATACCCAGAGAACCACCACGATCCATCATATGTGACAGAAAAATTTGAAATAGAAGGCAACCAGAAACCAGCGAGGAACACACTTTTGCTCGCAAGAACCCTGAATAACACAAAAAGCGCAGCAGAAGAAATAATTGCGCAAGGGAGGACGGAAGCAGAGATTAAATTCAAGACAGGGCAGGAAGCCAACAGCTTCATCACGGAGCACAGCCATGCCTTGTAGGGATGCAAGGCATTCATTCTTAAGTACAGGACGGAGAGAAGGGGAGTCCTGAAAGGCTTTCGCACCGAAATAGAAATTAACGAAATAATTGAACAAGCTGAATCACCCTGCAGAATAAAGGATGCCAGGAGCCTGAACAGAAGAACCCGCAACCCGGATAATGGGAAAATAGAATGGATCCCAAGCGGAACAGTAGTAGTTATGTTCGAAGGGACCACACTACCAAACTTCATCAAACTATACAACCTCTATAACACGAAAATCGAGGTACACATTGAACCTATAAAAACATGCCTGAACTGCTTGCGATATGGCCATAATGCTAAGTATTGCAGAAGCAACAGAAAATGCAAGGCTTGTGGAGAGAACGACCATACTAAAGACACGTGCCCCAATAAAAACAATCCCGAATGCCTCCATTGCCAAGAGAAGCACGAAGCATTTGATTCCAAGTGCATAGAACACCAAACGCATGTAGAAATAAGGAAAAAAATGGCATACCTAAATGTTAGTGCTCATGAACCTAGGAGACTAACAAAAAGCTACCAGCAAAGCTCACAGTAACCTATGTCGAACATTCCACTAACAAAAGAAAACTTCCTGCAACTTGCTAGCACCACACAAACAAAAATAATGAAGATGAAAGAAATCGGAGGACAAGAAAGGCCCATTGAAAAACTAGCAGCTTGGAATAACAGTGGGGTTCCCATCAACAATACGCTGATAAAGTCAAAAATCATTGCAGCTACATCCAGTAAGGTCAGCGGAATCCCTACGAACGTAGGACAGAAAACAGAGAAACAGGAGAACAACCAGCCCAGCACAAAAGGAAGCAATGAGTCAATATACATGAAAACCCCTAAAGCAGCCACCACAAACTCCATCCAGTAACCGCAACCGCAACAAAAGGAAGTCATACAAATAAAACAATACCAAGACACCCACAAAAAGAAAGCCAACAACCAACAAAATGGACAATAACCTCAAAATAACATACTGGAACTGTAGGAGTATTAACACAAAGAAAGAAGATGCCCATCTTCTTGCAAACAAGGTGGATATCTTAATATGTGTGGAGACATTCTTGAAACCAAACAAAAGAGTAAACTTCAAAGGTTTTAGCACAATAAGAGAAGATAGAAACAATAACGAAGGGGGTAGTATAGCTATCTTCGTAGCAAGCCACCGCTCCTTCAGGACACTGAATAACATCCACTTCAATAATACAAACGTCCAAATTTGCTGCATGCAAATAACCAACACAGAGACTCCCATCACTATAGCATTTTGCTACCGGACACCAGGACACCCTACCACTACACAAGAATGGGACACATTCTTCAGCCAACTAACCATCACAGGGCCATTCATCGTGGCAGGTGACTTCAATGCGCACCACATCACATGAGGCTCTAACAAAACAAAGGGAATAAGGGAGAAGATTCTAGACAGCTTGAATAAGAAGATAGCAGATATAATTAATATCAACACCAAAGATATAATCAACACCATAGATATAATTAATATCAACACCAAATTCTACATAGACTCGAGGACCGGAATTATGGACAATATTGACTTAATATTCACGTCCCGACAGCTCACTAGTTTAGTATATTATAAACAGAACGAGGAACCTCTCAGATCGGACCACTTCCCCCTACACGTAACCGTAAGCACCACAAAATACAAGTACAGGAAAAAATCCAGCAAAATACCCTCCAAGAGGACAGAATGGGCCAGATATGAAAACCTCATGGACGAACAATTCCACACACTCATAACAGATATCAACCAAACAACAATACAGAAATATAACACATTCTCAACAGCAATGATAGAAGCCGTATTAAATAGCACTCCGAAAAGGAAAGATATTCCGACCCAGAGTTTCCAGAACCCAGTTGCATGGTGGGACAATGAGTGCTACAACCAAACTAAGGAAAGGAAAGAAGCGTTTAAGAGATGGAAAACCAGATCTACCACTGTAAATTGAATCGAATACAAAAAACAAACAGCGCTAACGAAAAAGCTAATAAAAAGAAAAGAAAGCGCACTACAGAACATTAATCACAAATCTGAACCACAGACACTCCCCGACACACTTCTGGAACTCCATAAAAATCCTTAAATCCAAATGGACCAAAGCCACAAACCACCACCGGAACTCAGAAAGATGAATGAATGAGGTGAACAAAGCATTACAAAAGATCTGCCCACCATGGGTTCCAACTAACCTAATCAAAATCATAGAAATAAAAGAAAACGACTGCCTCGATGCCCCATTCAACTTCACTGAGCTACTATATGCCATAGACAACACAAGAGCAGAATCAGCACCAGGTCCAGACCAAACAGAACACAAAATGATCAAACACCTGACAACCAGATGTAAACTCCTGCTGTTAGACATTTTAAATGAAATCTTTGCCAACAACACCTTACCGGAAGAATGGACCATGTCTCAGGTCATCTTAATAAAGAAAACTGATGGTGTAAGCCTGAGACCAATCACGTTATCCTCATGCCTCTGCAAATTAATGGAAAAACTTATTAACACAAGGCTACAGTGGTGGTGCAAAACCACGGACGTCAGTCCAAAATCCCAATCGGGTTTCAGGAAGGGCAGGTCATGCACCGAAAACATTGCCAACCTAGCCATCTACACAGCCATCTACCAATCAGGATACATCAGTAATCAACACACAGCAGCTGCGTTTCTAGATGTAAAGGCAGCATGCGATAACGTACTGAGCGACATGCTCCTGAAGAAACTTGCCAAAATCGGAATACCTATAAACACACTCAACTTTATCCACAAGTGGACGTACAGCAGAAAAGCCATCATAACTGAAAGCAATGAAGAGTACTGTATATACAAGGGGCTGCCCCAATGAGGAGTACTGAGCTTACTGTTATATAACATATATGTCTCGGACATTATGGCAGGAATTCCAGACAGCATACAAGTTTCCCAATACGCAGATGACATAGCTCTCTACACCAAAGGCGACAGAGCCTAAGAAGCAACTATCCTGGAGGAAGCAATCAACACGGTACAGATCAATCTAGAAAATATCGGACTAAGCCTGGCACCAGAAAAGACAGAACTCATAATATTCCACAACAAAAAAAAAAGATTAAAGCAGGCCAATTTCATATCCACATAGGGGAACACTGCAAATTAAACGTAGAGTCAGTCAGATTCCCAGGAATGCACTTTGACTCCAACCTAACATTCAACCAACACATTAAAAACATAAGAATTAACTGTATGAAACACATGAACATCATTAAGTACCTCAGAGAAGTGTGGTGGGGATGCAATCCTGAGTCCCCAATCACACTATACAAATCACTTATGCGCTCCAGAATAGAATACGCATATTTTGCATACTTCCCGGTGAAGGAACATCTGATAAAGAAAATAGAATCGATACAAACCACAGCCTTAAAACTAGCTCTGGGCCTGAAGAGCTCAACACCCAACAACGTGGTTCTAGCGGAGGTAGAAATACCTTCCATACAAATAAGAGCCATATTCCTCGGGAACACACTCTTAAGTAAGGCCACCTCCAATAACAGCCTGGAAACAAACACATTAATGAAAGAAAATTTTCAACTCCTTGGATCATTAACAGGAAGAACTAGCTCATATTCGAACAGTGTACTAGCTAGGTGCATAACAAAGGTTATGGACATAGCTGATCTAATAGCTACCGAGGAGAACTGCCCATGCACTTCAACACCGCAATAGGAAGGGTGATAACCGACACCACAATTGGTAGACTTCTACAAGAAGCAGACAAGGCACAAAAGTTTACAGAATACGTAAAAAACCAATACCCGGAACATGTCTGTATTTATACAAATGGCTCCAAAAATCAAGGAGCGGCAACAGAAATAGCTATTTTCTCCCTGGACACTAATCATAGCCAGACCACGAGTATAAACAGGTTGAACTCAGTGTTCACAGCAGAGTGCATTGCGATATCACAAGCCACGGATCTAGCTTTGAGGAACTGCAACATCTCGTACTTAATCTGTACTGACTCATTGAATGTACTACAAAAACTGAACACCACCAAGCTAAATGCCACAACAAACAAGCACATTCTACATATCAAAGAAAAAATAGCTCAATTCAACCAATCCTCCCAAAATGGTTCAGGGGTGTCCTTCGCCTGGATTCCAGCCCACCGGAGTATAGTAGTCAACGAGAAAGCAGATCAGTTAGCCAAGGAAGCAGCGAATCAGGAACCAATCGTAACAGACAAGGTACCATACACGGACTTGAAAGAATCTTTCAAGGAAGGCATGTGGGAAAACTTCCACTCCACAATCCAACAAATCTTCTTTACAAAACGATCCATGTAGAATGAACTATACTATGAGCCAGTAAAAAGGCCATGGTTTCATGGAATGAACCTCTAAAGAGAATTCATTGTTCAATTCACCAGAATTCGGACAAATCATTACAATGGAGCAACTTCCCTGGCCAGAATTATCATGATCCAATCCCCAGAATGCGAGTGTCAACATCCTACGCAAGATATAGATTACATAGTGTACTTGAATAACATCAAACTCTAGAAGATAAGACAACTAGCAGATAGACATAAGCCAAAATCAGTGCAATATTACCATAAAGTAGATACCCTAAGTAACAAACCAAAGACAAAGTTCCTAGATTGAGAAAAGATACCAAATATGCGCAGACACAACCGCTTCTGGCATATGCAGACGCAGCTTAGAAACATAAGGATAAAGTAGTAATAAGGATAACTGTAATTGATGTATACCTATGGACCAAGAAAGGTCTAAGGATTAATGATAATTAAAAAAAAAGCACGATTATCTCCTTGTTATTTATTAATTGTTAATTCTATAGGTACATCCTGTATGTATCTCATTAGTACTATTACATACACGTTTCGGAATAGTAGATAATAAGTAATGTAATAAGCGATGATTCCAAAAGTGATATGTTAAAATATTAACACAACTCCTAACCTAATAACTGAGTTCGGTAAATATTATCTTATATTCATTGTAATTCTTTTGCCATAATATAATGTGCAGCTGAAACACATTATTCCAATCACCTTAGTTTTTTGTTTTTTTTATTAGAAAGATATATCTAAAGCGTTTTTTTCTCTGAGTTAGGAACATAATTCAATCCCGGTATATTGCTCCAGCACAGAAATTTCTAAATAATACGGATTCCATGAGCATCCTTAAATACAATGGACGAAAAATTGAACAAAAAGGGCAATCGTAAACAAAAACGAGCTTATCATAGGCTCCTCAGGGATATGAATATTAAATGCTGTGAAAATCCTACACAGGTTAATATCTGTTTATCTTATTATTGAAGCACATGCGTATCTATGGAGGATTGTATGCCAACGTTCTTTAACCAATTGTTTGTTGTAGCATCTAATGATTTGTAACGCTGGTCTAGTGACAGGCTTACAGAGGGAAGCATTACAGGAGATAATAGACCCTTTAATCGATAAATACGATTTAATAATGCCACCGAATAAATCCTACTGTTTCATCAAGTTTTATTCGACAGAAGATGCTACGCATATACACAGCAAAATACATAGTCGTATTAAAATCAAAGGGCATAATTCCCCATTGTACGCAACGTTTACGGAATCAGGTACATAATCGGCTTTAAAATTAAACTAAAATATATTTCTCTACGATTCCACATGTAAATTAACCCTTTGGCTATGACAGACTTTGATGCATTCCATGCGTGATATAGGGCAAACTGTCACTTGTGACTTACACTCAGACTGGCGGAATTTCGTGTGAGCATGCACTTCTGACAAAATACTTTGAAATAATCAAAACACTAAATTACACTATACTATATATACATTTCACGTTTAGATAACATATGACTAACGGAAGATGTAATCGTTAAATTAGAATTCATTTATGTCTGATCCAAGCGAGCTTTGTTGCAATTATTGTTGATAAAATTTGAGGGGCGCCTGTAGGCGGTTTCAGTTCATATCAAGCAAGGTCGTTCGAACGCCTATAGACACCAACAATAGCCAAGGGTTTAATATTCGATACACTTGGTAACAACCGATTTAAAGATATTGTTCTAGTTCCAGACTCAAATTATCATGAATTGCATGCAGAGTTCCCTGCTGGTCTTAAATTAATTGAGAACATTATAAGCGAAGAAGAAGAAAAGATATTATTAAGTACAATTAATTGGAGCGACGAAGGTAATATCCAAACAGCTTGTTATATTAAAAACAAATTATCAAATTTAATGACGATATCTTGTCCAAATACCAGAATCGTCCGATTTGAAACATAGGAAAGTTAAACACTTTGGGTATGAATTTCGATATGGTTCGAACAAAGTAGATCCAGACGAGCCTATTGCACCCATTCCTGAAGAATATAAATACTTGCGAACGCTATTCAGAAAATACCACGCTGTTCCATACGAATACGATCAATTAACAATTAATCATTACTCGCCTGGACAAGGTACATTCCCGACACTTATTCCCGAAAAATTATATAGATACAAAATGTTTAGAGTGCAATAGTGGAACATTCGAACACTTATAGTAATAAAGTACGTTTCTAACACAAAATGTCAAATATCTTTGGAAGTATTGACATTCCGATGACCTTGGGTTAGTACTTCTATACGTAGGATAATAAGAGGGATCGATTGGTTTAGTAAAAAAAATGGGCTGCATTAAAGAGTAAAGTGCAATTGCACCTGGCAGATGCATCGGTGCATGCACATAAAAAATATGGTCATAAGAAGTTAGGACGTATTGTGCCTAATCGTTGTTTCCTCTACAATTTTTTTCTGTTTTTACATAAAAAAGAGCAGTAACCG
The DNA here is from genome assembly GCA_023838395.1 of Holcopasites calliopsidis. NCBI lineage: Eukaryota > Metazoa > Arthropoda > Insecta > Hymenoptera > Apidae > Holcopasites > Holcopasites calliopsidis. The sequence goes on from JALHAQ010000007.1 coordinate 2,901,603, forward strand.
GTCCGAGTTTACAGACTCACCCTGTATTGGTAATGTTTTACGTTTTCAGGCATACCGCCCCACATTGATACACACAGCGTTTTCGAAGATAGTATATTATCATTGTCATTAGGCTCGGCATGCGTAATGGATTTTAAAAGGGAAAATAGAAAGGTCGACGTCCTTTTGCCATCCCGTTCATTGTTAATTATGTCCGGTGAAGCACGTTACTCGTGGTCCCATGGAATTGGTCCTAGACATAATGATGTAGTGAGAACTGCGAACGGAGTTACGACCCGACCACGAGGAACAAGGATATCGTTTACATTTCGGAAAGTGCGCAGGGGTGACTGTCCGTGCAGTTTCCCAGAATATTGTGACACGAAACGAAATTCTGCCACGACTCTTATTAACAACAAAGTAGCTCCGGAAATAGAGAATTCTTACGTTCACGATGTATGTCTTCATATGTCCGCAAGACGTTGTCTTGTGGAGCATATTTTAGTAATATTTTTTATCTGCATCCAATAAGTTATCCGATTGATTCGTACACGCAGGTTTATGAAAAAATTTCGAATCATTTTGACGAGACAAGGCATAAGCCGTGGCCTAATGTATCGAAATTTCTTCAGACGTTAAATGCAGGTGATATCCTGTTGGACGTGGGCTGTGGAAATGGCAAATACCTTCATGAAGAAAAACATATATTTAAGGTACGCATCGATTGTATTACAATATCAAATACCGTAATTAGGGGTATCCTAATTTACTCGATTTATGCTATTGTTTAATTGAAATACAGTATCAAATATATTTCTTTATCCATATAGATAGGATGTGATCGTAGCTCAAATTTAACGACTATATGCCGAGGAAAAGGTTTTGAAGTATTTCTATCCGACTGCTTGCATTTACCATATCGCGACAATAGTTTGGATGCAGTAATATGTATAGCTGTGATTCACCACCTTTCCACTCGCGAGAGAAGAAAACAGGCCATATTTGAATTGGCAAGAGTCCTTAGGCCAAGTGGAAAATGTCTAATTTACGTGTGGGCAAAGGAACAGGAGAAGGATTGTATTAAAACAGCTTACTTGAGATATAATCCAACCGGAAAGGAGAATAACACCTCGTGTGCACAAAAGTTAACCGAATTCGGAGTGACGCTACCTGTACACGAAAATCGTACGAAATTTATTTCCAGCGACATGCTAGTTCCTTGGAAGAAGAAGGGTGGTGAAAATTTCCTTAGGTACTATCATGTATTCGAAGAAGGTGAACTATCACAATTATGTTCAGAGGTACCTATTTTTACGATAAAAGAGATATATTACGATCAAGGAAACTGGTGTACTATTTTACAAAAAAAAAAGAGAATAGAATAAATTGATTAACGTAAGCTTTTACTAGAAAATTATACTGATCACACCCTCGCTCTTGATGCTTGGTAACGAAAGTAATGATCAATAGAATTTTAATAGATGGGTAAATGAAACAAACGGGATTATAAATGCTTTAAATGGTTTTATCTTTATTGGAAAAAGAACAAAATACATGGAATATGTGTTCTATACAGGGTTTTAGATATAAATAGTCCCTGGTATCTAATTTTATCATTATAAACATGGATAATGCGTAATTAGACAAGAAAAGTGCACTGTACAAAGCTCACTCTGCTTGACTTTTACTTGCTATTGTGCTTCAGTTGCGTATAACATATTTGATAGCAATATAGATGATCGTTATTACCGTCATCAATAATAACAATAATAATGTTATAATTATTATTATTATTATTAGCATCATGCCTTTTTTATTATCATGTTCAATATTATATCTATTGATATTAATATTATTACTTGTATTAGGTATCGTTTGTAAATATATTAGCACACTTTTTTTCACAAAAAAAAAAGAATAGCATCCAATGATAAAAGGAAAATGTAGAACAGTTTTGTTATTTTTTTTCAAATACTATTTCCGAAAAAGTTGTAACCAATTTGAATAAGGGTATTTCGCCCTCAACTTTTGATTCTGCCAACAGTGTACATAATATATACAACGATTGACAATACTAAACTATTAGTAAAATTGTTATATATATTCTTAATTGGCGAGTGCTTAATTTAGGACAAAGTACACTGTCCCTTTTATTCCTCGATAGATCGAAAACTTACACAGGTCCAACTTCCTCTGGATCATAATTTTTTACTCTCTTGTTGTACGCAATAATTTCCTGATTAATTAAGTATTCGAGGTTTAGTTAAACTTTGGTTTAGGCGTCAAGCTTACGTGAAAGTGTTTTAATGTTTTTTAATTTTACATACCCTCTCATATCTGGCTCTGTCCTCCTCTGCAATTGCCATGTACTTCGATTTAGTCTGAAGATCCGTACTCATCCATAATTTCCCAAGCTCTTTGGCGATATCGCCCACACCCATTTCTGGATGCAATTCCCTCATCTTTCCGCGTAGTTCTTGGCAAAAATAGAAAAAGGCAGACCTGAAATAAGGATCATAAAGTAACCGTACAAATTGCTAATCAACAGTGCAAAAACGTACAATGCTCTTTTCGGCGCATCTTTGTCCCTGTATCTTTTTGTTCCCCTGCGAGTCGGCCTCTCTGGTTCTTCGTGGCCAGTATAATGTCTATCGTAATAATACATTTTCTTGTTATTGCAGTGTGCTCCATCTTCAAGGTGGACGATCTAAAAGCACGCAATGTAATTTAATCTCCTAGACGGCTTCACCTCCAACGTCGCCGTATACATCCAAATATTTCCTCCTTGGTGGAATATTTTCCACTCGATCGATCTTTTTGTACTAGAGCCGTTCAGATACGCGAATTAACCAAACCGAGAAATACTCGGATTGAATTTTCGATCCGAGCCGCGCGATTGATTCATCTGGCCGGCTTGAAAGAACAGCTCGAACGAAGCCGAGTGGCTTGAACAAACTCGGGGAACTACGTGGAATATGAATGCTTAAGATATTTTAACTTATAAGACAAGATGTACAATCATTATTTCCTTTAGTCAATTTGTTATGGTTACTAATACTCAGTATCGCAAATCGCAATACATATTTTAAATCTTGAAAGTTGAAACAGTGTGTGACAATCTTATATGAAATAGCTCGCGTTTTCGTAGCCTTGTAAGACAATTTCTTATAGCCCTATTGAACGTCTTTCTAAAAGATAATTCTCAACAACTATCCAAGAAATGAGTTAAAGTCAAGAGTTATTTGTATCGACTTGAAAAAACCTACGAAATACCGATCTGTTTGAAGCACACTCGACCTACACCGCTCAATTTTGTTGGGACCACTCGATTTCGTTTGAGCTATTCGGTTCTTTCGAACTAGATGGATGAATCGAGTGCTCAGGTCGGATTGAAAACCGAGTTTCAGCTCAGTTCGAATTTCAAGCTAGTCGAATATTCGAGTATGATGACAGCTCTATTTTGTACCTCTTTCCATTTTGCAAAAGGTTCAATTTTACAGAAATATCAATTTCACTGTATAAGAATCATTCTGTACTGTTTTTCACACACACACAGGTTGATACCGTTTAGAATCAACTTGCCTCATTTTTCACTGGTACTGCATTGATGATGAAATTTTTACTTTGCGTGTTTGACCACTTTGCTTGGTTGTTTGAAACACTGGATACGTTTCCAGGCTTCATTACCGGTTCACCACACTCTAAAAATGAAACAATTAAGAACAAAGATACCTACAAGAGTTAATCGTATATTTCTCCATAATTAACGCGGTTGCGTTTAATTCAATTTACATTATCCACAAATATATATCTAAGAAGCATATCAAATGATAATAGACTGTTACCTGGAGTCATATTCGTTTGTCCAACAATCATTGTGTCTCTCATTCCGGAGTTCAGCGAATTATCACCGGTTTTTGCAAGGTATACATTCTTTCTGTCGTTAGATTCCATGATTGTACAAAATTGTTCTTTTACAACGCTTAGTTCGGAAAATTAATAATTTTTTCAAAACCACAGTAACCTATATTGAATAATCGTTATTACTTCCAAAACATTATACAAATATGTGGATGAAAATTTCAAACTATGCAAGATTCTAAATATTATAAACAGAAATTGGATGACGCATAATGTAAATTGAAAATTCATCCAATTTTGTCTTTATAAACGCAATAAAAGAAATCTGTTATGTTCGTATTATCTTTATTCTATGATAGAATGCCGATTATCCAAACTAATAGGGAGAAAAAACCCTTCGGACGAACAGTTTTCAGTTAAGCGGTCTGAAAGAACCAGGTTTGCGAATTGAGAATGTAACAGTTTTTAAATGTAGCTGTTTAATAACGTGAAAGAGTATTCGATAAGTGATATGTACGAAAATGATGTCTCATTTGTTAGATATTACGAGAAAAAATACAAGACTCATTTTGTGTCCGGATAGTTGGCCCTTCAACTAACTGATATTCGTGTAAACAACGTTGCGTTACATTTTTTATACATTCTAAAAACATTGGAATAACTGTACGCTTTTAATTAAATGCTAAGCATCGCTTACCACAAATATAACTGATGGGGCACATATAACAGACTGTTGTCATGACCTTAATAAAACTGCATCATAAATAATTGTCCCATGCTCTGTGGAATAAATATAAAAATAGTCGAAATAAAATATGCAATAGACAATCGTATGTTTTCTTTTGAAGCAAAAATTAAGCATTACTCCAAAAGTAATACATCGTACAGCTTTACTTCAGTTCGATACTCTTTTACAATTAATGAAATATACATTTATATAATATTCGACGCTAGCATTATTTGAAACGTATTATGAACATTGGGCGGCATTTTATGCGGACACTTGCACAAAATCACCTCGAAATAGAAGAAAACACCGAGCTCTTTCATCGCGATGTAAATCGAGGCAAAAAAAAAATGGTACATAAAACAGCTCGATTAAAATGCTACGTCCCTTTAAGAAAAAAGTTAAATATTTAACAAGATTAAGGAATAGTAGCCTTGACCACTAAAATTGAGAAATTACGATATACTCGCGTATCGCGAGGATGTACGAGTGATAAAAGGAACGAATGTAACAGATATTTACCTACAGATGACGTACAAAGGCAATCGCTGCTACAACAACACAATGTAGTAAAAGCTGCGTATGCATCTTTCGGAGCGCAACGCGAACGAGCGAAATGAAATGCGAAATGTAATAGACGATAATGTTTACGACTTACCAGTAATAATTAAAAGTAAACGTGTTAAAAAAACAAACAATGGACTGAGGAAAAGTGATTGAAAGCAACGCGGCGGAACGTATCTTATTAAGCATCCATTCCACAGATCGGTCCTCTATCTATATGCATCTATTCGTACGTATCACGCGTACCGTGATCAGCATTATATACGGAACGCGTACGATACTTAAATATATCCGTTCTATCGAACACTTCCAGTCGAGATTCCCTCGAAATAATTCGGAATAATTCACAGATACAACGTTCGCCAGTTATATTATCGAACCATAGAGCTCGGATTATTGACGGCCACACTCGGCCTTAAAAAAACAGATCGTATAAACGGAGCTGATTGAAGTAGTACGGCCGGGCATGGCAACTATGTGGTGTGCATATACACACACGTCAATGAACCGCGCGCGCGCGCGTGGCCATAAATTCCTTAAATTATATGCAATTTTATAACTTTTCTAAGTTTTTCTTATCGTCGTCGAAAACCTTTACTTTCGTTCCGATTCCCAGCGTAAAGTTATGAAAGAGATTCGACTTAAAATCTGCGAAAATGATTTCATAATGAGGGGAACATTAGGGGAAGTTCATACGTCAAATGTATGCAACGATATAAAATGTCAAAATATGCAATTCCATAAGACACATAAATTACAATTCAATCATAATTCGTATTAAAATCGATGCAATTATACACATCTACGTTATGAATAAGAGATAAAATATGAATTAGTGCTAGAAACCGATTCGACTTGAATTTTATGCTTGTTAACTTAAAGACTGAAATATATAAATTGAATCTAATGCTATTCCAATGAATTAAAAAATGTATTACTTGCAAATATTTGCATTATGAAACCATTGAAAAAGATTTGCTTGTCACATGCAAATGGGGTCTATACTTCCGACAATGGGAAATCAATTATTGTCTACTGATATTTTATAATTAAAGAAATACTAATTAAACAAAATGATTTAATAATAAGAACAAATTACTTCCAATATGTACATGTTTAAATTACTTGGCCAATGCACTCTGAAAGTTTTCAATCGATTATCTCGAAAATAAAATCGACCAATGAATATGTTTTTTTTTGTGATCAAATATCGATATTTAAAAAACGCTGGAATAATATTTGAAAATATTTATCTCTTTTATACAAATATAAGTGAACAAGGATTAATTTATATGTTGTTCAATTCCGTTCAATTTTATAACATTGAAATAAAATGTAAGACTTGGTAGAGTGCTCTTTTTAAAAATAAAGGTTATATTTATGTTGTGGATTCATGTACACGTGTTTGACGTATAAATAAATATTTTAAATCATGAAGGAAGTATTGTTATCGAATTGTGAAAGAAATTTTGTAAATAAGGCGGTGGAACAGGGAACGGTATGTGTTTGTCGGTAATTTGTTGCGTTTAAATTCATATATGTATATAATATACCTAACACATCTTTATTGAATTTGTTTACAGCGATTAGATGGTAGGAATTTATTGGAAGCGCGACCAGTTAAAATCTATTTTGGATCCAACTGGGGTAGTTGTATGGTTTTACTTGGACAAACAAGGTACGAAGACAATTAGCAATTTAACGGTGTTAATTATATTGCTGAACAATAATTATATTACAGAGTCGTGGCGCAAGTAACATGCGACATTCAACAGCCTAAGACTTCTCGCCCAAACGAGGGAATGTTGCATATAAATGTTGAACTGAATCCATTGGCAGCATTACATTTCGATAGTGGCAAACAAACCGAATTTTCTGTATTGATTAGCAGACAACTTGAAAAATGTTTTAAAGATTCAAAGTGTATAGATTTAGAATCTTTATGTATCATAGCCGATAAAAAGGTAAATAGAATCTGAATATCGATTAAGCCAGAAAGTATTACATGTAGCAAAAGATATTTGCTATTAAAAGTAGACGAAGTATTGTTATATAATTGAAGATTAATATGTGCTGCTACAACATGTTTCTACAAACAGCCAATTCTGATTAGGTTTTAAATTTTAATAATGCAGGTATGGAACTTGAGGGTCGACATTAACATTATCAATCATGATGGAAACTTAATCGATTGTGCTTCCATTGCAACATTAGCTGCATTGTCGCATTTTCATAGACCAGATGTAACATCGAACGGTGAAGAGATTATAATTCACCCATTTTCTGAAAAAGATCCTTTACCGCTAACGCTGTATCATTATCCCGTATGTGTCTCCTTCATAACATTTGAAAGGTCAGTCATATAAAGTATTTTTATACCATTAAATAGAAACGCGCTTTTCGAATCGTCGAAGCTCGAGAAACTTTCGAAAATTCGAAATATTAAACTTTTTTTATTCGTCTAGCGGAAATTCAATTATGGATCCTACATATCTAGAAGAAAGGGTTGGAGTAGCTCAACTTACACTAGGTATAAATTCGTACAGGGAGCTGTGTAGTTTACACTTTAATTATTTGACAAAAACGCTGACTGTACAAGATGTGATATCAGCAGTGTCTAGCTACGCAGCAAACTATGCTGCAAAGTTAGTGCAACAAATTAAGGAAGCGGTAACTTACGATGTGGAGGCAAGGTGAAGCCTACGTCTTTCAATTACGTTGCAACATACGTTTGAATTTATGTAATAAATTCGTTTTCATATTTAGGTATAAGAAAGATGATAGACAGACACACCGTTTCCAGGAATGTATAACAATGCAGAAATTGACATCATTCAATAGTGAATGTATCAGTATAAAGCTACGAAAATGGGGTAAAATAGAAGAAATGGAAACTGACGGTAAATACTCTGATGATTTTAATGGTACATAGGTATAGGGTAGGATACAATGTAAGAAATGTAGTATTTATGTTTAATAATTTGCTAGTTTTTAAAGAAATGGAACACGTACAGCTGATTTGTGCAAATCATGTTGGAGCAGTATGCTCCATATGTATATACTATGTACAATTGAGGTAGTGTTAATAACTAAACACAAATTCTTTAATAAAAAAAAGTTCAATTTTTTTAGAAGCTCAAATGGAAGAAGAGGAAAGTAACAGTTGTCAAATCATCAAACATGGGGAAGGTTCTGCTGAATTAATTACAAATGCGGTAAATGTCTATTGTCTAAGAGAGCGAAACTTGAATGTTAATGCAAACTATGTAACTAAAATTTGAAAATTATTTCCGTAGGATGTATCATTCGGAGATGGTGGGCCAAATACGTGGAACATGTCAGAATCCTCTGAAGAAGCAAGCGACATCGAAATTGCAGCTGAAGTACCGAAAGAAGAAAGGAAAGTCATCGACAACATAGGTACTTTCTACAATTTGTTTCCATGGATTGTATTGCCTTACAAGTACCAATAACATAAATTATTAATGTTATAGAGCTAAGTGGTGATAGCGAAGAAGAAACCACCGAAACATTGGACACAAAGCAGTTAATGTAATGTAGTTTAAAGTAATAAGCGGTATTTCTAACAAATTAAAATCCATAAAATTTCGATAATCGGTATTTATTTAGACGTTATTTAACCTTATACGATAGAAAATCAAAACTATAGCATAAATAAACAGTATTTATGTATCCTTATACATATATTTTTGAATGTGTTTTATACATAGATCTTATAAAATACCTATGCCTATTAACAAGTAAAAATTCATACATACATTTTTGATCTCACTAGTAAAATATTGTTACAGTAACAAAACTCGTGAAATTAAGCCTAGGCTATGTAGTATCATTGCTTAGGCCGTTCTTTTGATCTAATTTATTGGCGTTGGTCTTTACTGTATAAATAAAGAAGCTGAGCGCCTCCTTTTCAACTACTGGAATTGTTTTAAAATGCTTCATAAGGGTCTGAAACAGAGAGAAAGATTCCTTGATAAATATTTTCACGCTTTTATGATATCATTTTGACTATTATTTTATTAAAAATAAAGCATGCTCTATTCCAGGCTTGGGAAGAGCAGCGCCTATGAAAATCGGCCGAAACGCGCAGTTAATTCCCAAGTTTGCTCTATTCCCTACAGCTAATTTCTTTGACATACTCACATCAGCTAACTGAGCTTTATTTAAACCCGGCCGCGTAGAAACTTTATAATGCCTTTTGTATCGCCTTAGCGTGCCGACTTGTAATTGAAAAAGATCAACCTCGGGAAGATCATTGTCCGTTTCACCCGAATCTTCTTCCGAATCCTTACGCCTTCGTTGCTGCTGTTGCTTAGATCTTGCGCATTGTATCACTTGTTTATGATAATCACAAATGTATATATGACGTGCCTATTGATAAATTGAATATATAAATGAAATTATTAGTTAGTTACAGATAATGACTCTTCCTAATTCAAAATTCTTTCTGGAAAGCTATCTATGAAGATATAGAAACAAATTGAAAGATCACGAGCAACGTGTAATATGAAATATTTATGGAATATTGCTTTGTGGTATTTGCGTTAAATCGAATATGAATAATATTTTCAAACATACTCAGTTGCAGATAAGCCTAACAATGAAATCTAAAGCATAGAAGTTTATTTCGTTCACTATTATAAAATTGTTCAATATTAAGCAGCATATACAGCCAATAAATAAGCAGTCTCATAATTTTAACCTTGTGCATTTACACACTGACTCTAATCACTCGCGAAGAATGTTAAAGATTTGATTGTTATAAATACCAAGGTTACATCGAATGCTATAGATGTAAGAAATTACCTTACATCGCAACACATAAAGTCGTGTAGAGAAGTAAGTAATTTTGGAATAAATTCAAGAGGTGGTAACACGTAAACATATTTGAATGAAATTTTTCGCGATTATTAAACTTACCACTTGATCAATATTAAGTTTCAACCGGCGTTGCGTTACAGTTTTTTGAATACGTTTGCTATAAGAAGCGTTGCCAGCTGGCCGAGTGCATCGTTCACCCTCATCTACAAGGCAACAAATTTGATCAGCAGCTCCTCTGGAATCTTCTTCACCGGTACTGAATCCATTCATTTTTTTTTATTCTTAACATCAACTAAATCAGTATGAAGAGTATTTAGAAGTTTAACAACCTCTTAATGTCTCGTTGCGGGCAATGCGCTCCCGTTAAAAAACGGCGTGTCTTAGAGTAAAATATACACCACGACGTCTAATTTTCACAATCATAATATACCGTTGTCGTACTTCATTTGTTACCGATAATCTGTCAACGAATGTTATATCTCGATTACCGGTACGAAGAGACTCTTTTATTAGGTGACGTTTGTTCTTCTATGTATCGTAATGATTCGAGCTGACGAATCGATCATTTAAATAGAAGAGTTTGCGTATCACGAAGATCTCGATGTTAAACGACGTCGTCTAACGTATCACTTGCTTTCTCTCGAATAATTTAACATACGAGCTGCTCTTACGTATTTTCTGCTGCTAATACACGGAAGATGTTATTAGGAGACAAACACTTCACGCTATTATTTCCTCGCAATGCGTCTGTTTTAACAGATTTCTTTAAAACTGTATCGTACACCACTGTACCAGACTTCATCGCGTTGTATTATTTACACATCTACATTGACTCACACGATGTTTTCGAAGGTATATACGTATATGCGTGAGGCAATACAATAGAAAAAAGCGGCTAAGGGGGAGGGTCTTCCACCACTTGGCTTTGTACCGATTAGTGGCTCCACCTTCATCCTCTTCCACCGTGTTTCAATAGAACGATTGTAGCGCCAAACACAGATGCATATAAAATATAAATCATGTACCGAAATGTTCTTCAGTCTCATAACTTACAGATATAAAACTAATTTGTTTCCGTATACAAGTTAGTAAATTACTAGAACGCTCGATTAGTAGCAAATTTGCTCGATATCAAAAATAATATTTTAAAACGTATGATAAAAGGGAATGTAAAATATTTTAATATCTAAGCTGAATAATTGGTGCCACCATTTTTTAGCGTAATAGTATATATGCCCCGTTATGAAATAATGGAAAAGCTGTAATGGTTGAAAACAAGTGAAAACGATATTAGTGCACCTTGTACTATTTTGTTCTTCTTTACAGATCAGACCTTTCGATTTTCGGTTTACACTATTTCGATTCGTATAATCCTTTTCATCATATCCTTTCATTACTATCAACTATATTAATAGGAAGCAAAATTGCAAATATATCCCTGGTCTTACAATTGAAATTAAATGCGGCGATACGTTGCTAAAAAATGGCGGATACCAACATAACCTAACGTAATTTCGTGTTGTTCACTACTGAAGCTGCTCATAAAATTCCTAATCAAATGCAATCTTAGTAACTTTATATACTGCCACCGATAAAAAAAGCAAACTGTTTTCAATTAAACATACACATACTTCAAGATATATTTTTCATTTTTGCACTTCTTTATACTTTACATTTAAATTATCATTTTTCTAACATTGTAATCTAGTAAGTTCTAGTTTCTTTAAATTAGTATGTTGCATTATTGCTACCTCATGAAACGGCATGCATGTGGCATATATTTATGCTTACACAACTGGAATTTATTTAATATATCTCTGTCGTATTATAAACAACCATATATTTCTCTAATATAATGGTGCAATTAAAAATGAAAAGAAAAGTGATTCATAATTAAACGCATATTTCAAAAAAATAGATATTCTATATAAGCAATGCTTAGTAAATTTTATATATATGTATACTACTGCAATTGATTAAATTACATTGCTGAAAATTACATATTAAACAATAAATAGAATAAAAACTTTCGCAAGAGCTTTTCCTTACAGCTAAAACATTATACGAAATTTTAATGCTAAAACGGTTGAGAATACACGTATGTACGAAGGCGTTGATCGAAAATATGTTATGCCTTATTTATTGTATGTATATTTATAAATCTCGCCAGTGGAGGATATTGTCAATCTACCAAGCCATATACATATAACTTGTGCTAACTTGTGCGTATGCATCACGTTGGCGGTACTGTAATTTGCGCCTCAACATTTAGCTTTCGGAGTCTAGCGCCATCTACGATGTACGAAGCTCTAACCTTAATAATTTAAACCGTTTATTCAACAAATAGCAACGTTCTTCCAACAAAACGTAACGAAAATATTTCATTTATTAAAAATTCGTCCATTTAGTTCGATAAAGTAAGTATTTTATAGCGCGAAACGATTGATTCGGCGTAGGCGATTTTCCACGCATGATTTTTCCCGCCCTTTCCACTAGCAGACATTTTATTGGGGGGGTAAAAAGAAACGCTTCAAAACATAAAAGGTTGACGCTGATTGGCTTACTTTTTGCGGCTTATCTGAAATAAGCCAATGGTAATACAGATTTTCCCCATACACTTTCATATGCCGCACAAGTGGCGTGGGGTCGCGATATTCGAAGCTGAGAATCCTTTTAGCTGTAGAGGACTGTCCAGGTAAGAAAAATCCAAATATTTTTCTTTTCGAACATTGACAGATTTCAGCGACCAGCAATTGATCACTGGGCTATCATCGCCATATAATTACGCGTAATGCGAGCAATTACTCCGCGAAGTGCTACTGTGCTGCGTACTGTGCATATACCTCTTTTATTTCTACACAGCCGTCATAGCAAATGGCTGCCCAGAGATGTGTTTAGCAAGTAGATTCTCGTGCACTTTGTATCGTTCTGTGTATACACGTGAAACGATATAGTGGGACAAATTTTATTGTCGTGAAAATATAGATATTCTAAATTCGAGGCGTGAAATGTCGGTAAGACTGGTGTCACGAGTGTTTCATCATAAATCAACCGTCAAGGCTATAGCCCGCGTACGATCGGCCTCTGTTTGGCTACTTGCGCCATGCATTGGCATATATGGGATCTTGTACTGTAGTACTCGTTACGGAGTTTTATAACGAACAGTTTTCCGTTTAATATATAACTTCCGGAAACGGATTTACCGCAATTAGGAACCGTGTAAAAAATGAGAGGGACTTTTAGTCATCAGTTTGTTGTGCATGGCGTAGTTTCCGATATATCGCAAAGCTTTTGATTTCCCGCTCACATCCTATTCTCTGGACTCGATGGTTCTATATACGTGTTCGACGGTGACATATTTACGTTCCATTTTATTAGACGTTGTGCGTTAATAGAAATTCAGCACGGTTACAGTTAACATGTTTTATGTTATTGGTAGCAGCTAAGGGTGATAAATGGTAAAATGAAGGAAAGGAGGAACATTATGCACAGTATGTTTACACGTAAGCGTCTTTCGAGCGTCTGTTTTTGCTGTGTGCGCCATATCATCGAGGGAAACTGTATACGCTCTATACAAGGCGCCAAAATGATTTTACCTCCATTCTTTAACCAATTATTGCATTTGCTGCCTGCGAAATATGATATTCTGGTTGGTCTCTGAAATTTGTCGACATATATTGTCTTTCTTTCATACCCTTAATATAAATAACATGTTACTCCATTATATTGGGATACGTGAAACTGATTATATATAAAATGGTGGAAATATAATCATTGTACGGAAGACATGTTTGCAATACGCAAACGTCACGGTACTTGTTGTGTGTGCGTAATATGAGCTTACATGTAGCCCGGTAGAGATGTGTACGTGATATTATACTTATTCGTCTTTTTCGCTCATATTCATAACACGTTATCGAATCATACATTTTTGTCTTAGATGTATATATATATTTTTCATTTATTTATCTGGAGTTGTTCATTCCGGCTGCAATTTTTGCAGTCGAAATATTCTCTACACAGTACTCCAATTTTATTATGATTATTATAATGCATCAATATACAACTGACGTATATATAACGATATTTTATAATTCTTAACAAATATGTAGTCACTTAAGCTGTAACTGCATCATACTTTATTTTTTATCCACTGCATTTAAACCGTAGAATTGACACGTACATTTTACATATTTCTTAAACGCGATTTTTAATTGTCTTTTATACTTATGATATAATCATCTTATATCCTTATCGGAGACCTGTTGTGACGTTCGTGCATAGTTACGTACTTATATCGGAGAATAATCGTTTTCCCTTCGTTTCAAACAATGAACCGATGATAAGCTTCTTATTCACAAATCGCGGGCATTTCGTAAACAAAATACATTCGATATCTTTTAATATGATTTATTTGATTATTATTATCGTGACTACCCCATACGTAAATCTATGAATGTATGATGCGTTAGTAACAAAAGGAGTTGAGTAAATTAGACGACAGTTACAAAGTAAATTCAATTGATACTGTTAAATTATGCGAAAACATAATACATTTACATACATACGTAAAATAATTCGCTTTGACACAGCATGCAATATTACGAAATCGAGAGCAAACCAGTTATTCGATTTTATGCATGTGTGTACGAAGCTACCATATTATACGTAGATACCATGGAAAGTATATTATTGCCGTCTTCCACATGAATTACCATCTTCTATAATAAGGATATATTTATTACTGAGACAATATTAAAGAATCTTAATGGAAAATGTGAAAAATTAATTCTGTATAGAGAATGTACGATACGTTACACTGCGTTCTACGTTCTCGACACAGATTTGAATTATCCATTATAATACATGCAATTTAACACTGTGCACATTGTTTGTACGGTTACTTATGGAAAAATTGGGAGCGGAGGTAGGGGATAGTGAAATCAATTAAATTCCAAATTTTTCAAATCTTATTTACTAAAAATGATTATTAAATTTGTATTGGTATCTTGAAACGGAGTGTTGTATATGAAATCAATAATGCATAGCTGATTACGCATGGCCACCCTATTATTTCACGAATACTTTTATACTCTTTCTGTGTGATATAACGCGCTTCTCTACAAGATACAATTTCTACACGTTACGTGTACCAGTAATCGATAATCGACCAACATTTAACCATTGTTTATATATTATTAAACTTTTACGTGGTACTATTAATATTCAGCCAACGCTGTTAAAGCTTCATCAACTTTACGTAATATTTTGTTCAAAACAACGTTATCGAATTAAACAATTGCGGTGTACGTAGAATATCATAGGGATAACAAACAAAGAGAATGTTGCACAAGTCCAAATACATAATAAGTAGAACAATTGTTGAGCATTCTCTATGTAAAATATTATTGTTTCTCATTTTTCTTATTATATGTTATGATTTCACAATTTACTACTCGATATAAATTATTCGAACAGATTTCAAGAATACCTTTTTGTAAAACTATAAAAGTGTCCACGCGACATATAGAATTTCATGTTTCACATGCAAACAAATGAGTATTCGCGATTTCTACGTGCAAAGATATTTTATATATCGGTGTTGAATTAATCGCGGAAAAACCTAAACAAATATTTATCTTAAAAAGGTTAATCTTTTCATTTTAGTACCAGATTTTCGCGTAAAAAAAATACGAAAACGCTGCCTGCAATATCCATAACTTTGAGCTCCTAACAAATTCTTTGATCATCATAGATGTTGATTATTTAAATGTTACAACTCTTCTTTTAAACGGTGCGTGTGCAAGCATATTGCACTCAATATTATACGTATACATAAAATTGATTCAAGCACAAAAATTGAAATTTTTGTTAGAGTAACTCAGTATTTGTAATGTATAAAAATTAACGCTATCTAATCAAAATAATACGGCAAACAGTCATTCTTTTCTTAATTTTATAATGATTTAATGAATTTTACATTTTTTGCTTTAATAAATTTAAATCTTTTCGAAACGCTTTTTGCTTCATCCAAATTCTTATACCGCTGTAAAGACACACTTTCATATTCCCATGGACCATTGGCCCACATAAGAGTTCCTGATACCTCTTAATTGATGGTGTACATCTGTTCGGAGATTGTAGTTTTGAAGTAACTTAATATTTTAATCGGTTCGTAGTATTGCTAACTGGCAACAAACCATTTTTAAAGAAAACATGAATTATATGGTAGTTAATAAGCTTTCCATACTTGACATTCAACAATTTCCCAGGAGCAAGTGCTTGTAGTTATTTAGTAGAGTTTGCCCTAATATTAATATAACTTAAAAGAGAGCATTCTATCACAAAGCCGAGTCTGCTACACAGATATTGTTTATTAATTAATTTTTCGTATGAACAACAAAGTACGTAATTCGGTTATAAATTTGGTAAATTATTTCTAGCCTCTTAATTACATGTAAAGCAGCAGTGTACATTTTTACAAAAACGTGAAAGTCAAGATTTAGGTAACAAATGTGCACATATCTAACTTTTGTAAAATGCAGAAATTTCTAATTAAATAGAGGAGCTTTGGCATTGTGTTCGTGTTTATGCGAACAAATGCTACGCGTAGCAATATGAGTAATTGTTTAGAGTTCCTTTTGTACACCGGCTTCCATTTCTGTAGCTACCTGGCTGACCAGTTTTTATTTGGGTAATTCCGATGTATTACTGCAGGCAGGTATGTGGGTGAAGCTGAAAGAATGTTCACAGTAACTGCTAGAACTAATCGAATCTATCTCTACGATGTCAAAACGTTTACCTGTTCGTGAATAGCATCGGGAGAAATTTCTCTGTGTAATTAAACGTATTCCAAAGTGCAGATAAGCCGTAAACCGAGAAGTATGTATTGAAGTCATTGCTTTAATATTCGCTCATAAAACGCAGACCTTTCTGCGATTTGCAAATCAAAAAACGTGCCTATATGAAGCTACTCACAGATACATACAAATGATCAAATCAGGTGCTTTATTAATGATATAGAAATACTCGGGGTATTTTTATTTCAATAAGCCGCTTATCGTTTTTTATAAGCATAGGGTTTGTTTCTTATTTCTGCGGCCGTGTCCGTAGCGATGAAAATGATCATTGGGAAAAACACAATTACACAATTACTGTAGTAAAGCGAATTGCAATATCCATTGTGCTTGACCAGTTTTTATGTAGATGTGCGTATAATTCTTGCAAAGTGATTTACAAATATTCTACTTTACGATATCGTTGCTATGAATCACAGTAATGACATGCACTTACTATGCAGACTAATATTATCCTAAACTCACCAAAATTGTGTAAAAATACAAAATTATTTATGTTATCCTATGAATATGCGCAACGACTGTTAACAGACTACGTTTGGGGTTGTTCGCTCACGTAATCTTAATGTTAAAGGAAATTAAGTTGTGGCATAATTTATCATGCTTCTATTAATGTTATGCAAGTTACGTGCAAAGGTCTTAGATCTTTTATACGGAGTATTACAAAACTATCGCTTAAGTAGTCTAAAAAAATATCGTACTACATTGTATGTGTTATAAAATATCCCGTACTGATTCAGCTGATTTTTGAGTACTTTGAGGATAAGAATCTAAGAGTGAGAGATTAAAGTCAACTTTAGCATAACGTAATATTGCAAAACTATTCTATGAAATATTTTCACTTATCATAACAGAGTGTGCACAATGTTTCAAGAGTGCAATTGAATAATTCTGTCATTATTATAGTCTATATCACATTAGTTTTATTAAATATCCTACTCATTGTTTGTTGAAATAACATTTTGCAACTCAAACACTCTAAATATTTCTTCTCATAAAAGTATTCCACTTGAATTATAATGCAACCCAAGAGCAGTTTCAAATATAGGAATAATAAAATTGAAAGTGATCTTGCGTAATACTGACAGGCACGTTGAACGTTGTATACGTGTAGCTGCTCACAGTTACCATTTATTCGATGTGAAGAAAAAACAGGAGAACGGTACATAGATGTATTTGCACGGAGTCATATTCGTACGTGCGAGGAAAAAAACACATTTACGCGAAAAAAGATATCGAGTATATTACACATTATTTCTTTAGACAGGTGCATCGGATAAATGCAAATATGACGCTCTTTGATACATGATATGAACTATGTATGTGTACGCGTTTGGCAATGTCCCATTAGAATTTCGAATTATATATTTAAGAGTAGAGATGTTACGTGATTAAATGTAAGATTGGCATCCACAAAGTAGAAAGATTTTCATGTTAACTGAATTGGCAAAAGGTGCTATTAAAATACGAAAATCTCCCATCTTGCATTACAATTATGCCAGGAACTCGTAAAATATTAACGCAATGAACACATTTTGAATACATTTTGCTTCAATTTAAAAATCGATGCTTTTATACTCCCCATTTCGTGGATATCGAGTAATATTCACGTTGCTATTGACTTGTTGAAAAACCGCTATCTGACAATAATTGTCAATTGTATTGAGATGTTCCAATAGTGCATGATTTTAGCACTTACATATTTCTGTACATAGTTGTATATAATTTACATTAAGTAGAAATGTGCTCGTTATACTTACTTATTATTACTGTATGATAAAAGTTCAATATCAGTTTGTTATTACATTAGATATTGGACGAATAGTTTGGATCGATTAGGAAATTTACAATATTTTATAGGACATTGATTAGAATCAGGGAAAATCTGATGCATCGCGAACATATTGCAACTTATAAATTTATTTTTCATTTGCCAAGTTCTGTAGGGTACATTTTTTCTCCATAATCCGATCTTACTTAAATTTAGATATTTATACATATCGGCCGCGTATTTTAAAATTGTTTACACTACATGCTCTAAGGTAAATACAATTTTCAAGTACGTAATAATTTTGGTCAAACATTTATAATTAAAGATTAAAAGCTCCAAAAATGTATAGCTTTCTGTACATCTAACTATCAGTAAAATGGAGTCGGTTTTATAATTCGTAGAAGCAATTACTTATCGTCTAACCTCAAGGTTCTTTATTGCAAAACCATTTGGTTATTTTTCACATTTTAATAATCTTTTGGAATTGCGTTTTTGGGGGGAGATCGGTTTCTTTCGGACGGAATCGACTTGCCTCGGTCGACCGAACATCGTGGTACCAACGCGAGTTGAGAATTTGAAGCCAGGACTCTTGTTGCCTGCTGTGCCTTTTCTCTTTCGTCGTATATTTCTTTTTCTCTCTCTCTTTCTCCTTCCTTTCGTCATTGGTACCTCTCTTTTTCTGGCCATTCCACCATTTCCCTTGTTCACCGTGCCCCTTCTGGCATTCGTTCGTTCGTTACGTTGCCTAGCCCTGGGAATGCACGGTCTCTGTACCTATCTCTTTCTCTCATGTGCTTGCTGTTCGCTCGCTCCCCCAGTCCCTCTCTCTCGTTCCATCTCTCACTCGCTCACGCGTCTTATTGACCCGGACCCGGTTCTCTTCTCCTCTCTCTCTCTCTCCCCCGATTTGCCGGGTTACCTCCGACTCACCCGCCTCTTGATTGGGGGTTGAGTGGGAAGAAAGGAGCCCGACGTACAAATCCTATGATATACATTTTCATTTTGTCTTGTTTGTGCGCGTAATTTTAAAAAGTCGGAATTTCAAAAGCTTGCGCAATTCGATGTTATTTCTTACGTGTTAGAAATTTCGTCTGGACTTTATGTTGCCGCTTAACACGGCAAGGCATAATGATTGTTCCCACGATACGTGTCTACATTAATAGATTTGATCTCTCTTTTGATAGCGGTTAGAAATTATAGGGTATGCGTTGGCTACGGGGTATGAGTTTATGGGGTACACGTTCAACGTTACATTCCACATGTATGTAGCGTTAAAATTTACATTCCATTTGACCAAGCTTAAAATATTGCTAATCAGAGGGCATTAATTGTTGACTATTTTTATAACTAGTACTATAAACAATAAAAACAATAATTTTAGGATCGATACCATTATACACAAATTCTTGAAGAAACATATTGCCCCTTAAAGTTGAATCGTATTGATCCTTGTAGAATTGAAGAGGTTGAATTATTAAATTATAGGAATTTTTTAAAAAGGTGTAATTAGTAATGTACATACATCTATGTGCATATTAGATGGTTTGTGGCTTTTGATCATAATTTGACGTAATTTGGGTTAATTCAAAGAAATTGTGAAGAAGAGTATCCTGTGTCTCGTGAAATTTTCAAAGTTCTTCCGTATCGACTGACAAGTGACATGGGGCAGTTCTTCGGTCGGTAAAGCCGACTTGACACGCAGGAAAAAGGGTGCGCGAAAAGCAGGAAGTGCCAATGTGGAGCAAATTCCAGTGACCGTAGCAGTGTAACGAAACTAAGAAGGGTAAAAAAAGGCGCGAGAAGAAAGAGCGCACGGCGACAAGTCAGAGTTGGTCCGTCTTCTTCTCCCTTTCGATCTCTTTCTCTGCCTAAAAGTTGACCTCGAGTTTCAAGGGTAGAGAAGGGTTTGCAGTCATTTGCCCCTCTACCTTACCGGGGACTTCGAGCCATGGCTCTCGAATTCTCTACGAACGGAAGAGAGAAAGCAATGTTGCCTGGATGTCGGTAGTGGTAGACTCCCGCCATCCCCACCAGGTCTGAAACGTAGTCTGATTGGTCGACGTACTCGGATTTTCCTTTGTGAGCGGGCGGGTGAAAGCGTGGCTTGGCAACGCTGCACGAGTTTGCCGGCGTCCGCTGGAAGGAAGGCTAAGCTCGCGCAAGTGGAAAAAAGATAGAGAAACGCAGAGAAAGAGACAAACGGCAAGTAGTGAGCGAGACTTTGGGCCGACGTGGAAGGGGACCCGGTTAGAGAAAGAGAAAGAGAATGTAGAAGCGTCCAGCCGGCCCGTCCTCGCCAGGTTCGCCCTCTGTGTGTGCGGTATCGCGTGTAGAGTCGGTGGCGAGAGAAGCAATCCGCGCGTAAGCTTCTCCATGTGAAAAAGCTATTACGCGTTCCACTACCGCTGCGTAACAGCCAGCGTCGGTGTGCGTATACACTTAAGAGGCATTGCGTCTCTGCGTAAGCGTGGTGTCGCATAGAGTGCGTAATTAGCACTGTGTGTACGAAAACGTAGGAGAGACGTCGCATTTTCGGTGAAGAAAAGGGCCAACATACGAACACAGCGTGCGGCGGATAGTGCACGCATAAATGAATGAAGATGCATACTTATGCTTAATACTTTTATCGGTGCCTCCGAGAAGAAACGTTGCGTCTTTCGAATGAAAGGCTCCACGAGTACATAGGGTAGGGGAAGAAAAGGGAAGAGAGAAGGAGAACGGCGAGAGGAGCAGCAAGAGAAAGAGGGAGAAAAAGAGACAGACGCACTGTATCTGTCGATGGTGGGGAGACAGAGGGAAAAAGAAAGAGCTAGAAGGGGGGAGAGAGCGCCCTCCCCTACCCACCCGCCCGCCCTCCTTCTCTACCCGCCATACCAACTCACGGAGCTAACGAACGGTTGAGCGTAGCGTCGAGTAGACCGCATCCCAAGTATAACGTACCGTATTCACGAGGAC
Organism: Holcopasites calliopsidis; assembly: GCA_023838395.1. Taxonomy (NCBI): domain Eukaryota; kingdom Metazoa; phylum Arthropoda; class Insecta; order Hymenoptera; family Apidae; genus Holcopasites; species Holcopasites calliopsidis. The sequence continues at coordinate 2,923,159 of JALHAQ010000007.1, forward strand.
CTTCTCTATACATCGTGGAAACAACGCGTGTATGAAGCCGCCTGTGCTACCAGGAGTACTAGCAGTGATCGTGTAGTGTGCCGGCTGGACAAGCGAAACGTGGTGTGACAGTGTGAGCACGGTAGCGCGTGCGGTGCGTGTCGTGTGATACACGACGGCCACGGAACAGACCCCGACATTACGAATGTGAGGGTGCTTCTGCGTATGTGTGTACGCTTATACACCTTTTCGTAAGAGCAAGCGAGCGAGTGCGTGCACGCGCGCGCAGCGTTCGCGTGCGTATGCGTGTATGTCCTGTATGAGGGAGACAGAGGAGCGTATGTGTGGTGCGTGAGTGCGTGCTTGTAATTTCTTTGTGCGTCTTTCTTTTCCTTGTCGGTGGTACCGTTTGGTAAACGAGGCTGAAGTGACAGACAGACCGTCCGCGTGTACGATATGTCGGAACACCACCGCGTAGCCGGTGGCTGGGGCACACCGAGCCCAGGAAGCCGCGAGGATGCCTCCGGTGGTACCGCCTGGTGGCCTTCGGGCTTAAACACCGTGTCCGCTGAACAACAGCAGCAACAACAACAACAACAACAGAATCTCCACCAACATTTGATGAATCAACAACAGCAGCAGCTATCTCAACAACAGCAAGCACAACAACAGCATCATCAGGATATCGTTAGGAGTACCGCTGCTGCCGCCGCTACTCAGCAGCTTTTCTCCTACAAGATGGCCTCCAGCTTTCAGAACCCAGCCACCACGGGTGCACAGTCGAATCCCGTTTCGACGTCCTCACCGGTTGGCTCCTGCATGAGGGGAGGCTATGATTATAGATTAGGAACAGGGCCCGGAACTGGCGGAGGTGTACCTGGTACACCTTCCGCACCACCGCCTGGCGTACAGTGGTGGTACCCAGGTGGAGTTATGGACGGCGGACAGAACAACCTGCATCAACAATTGCAGAGCCAACAACAGCAGCAGCACCTCTCGCCCATTACCACACAAACGTCCACGCCCCCCGTTATGTCCCCGGTATGTTGCGATCACGATCGACCCCCTTTATGCTTTTTTCCTTTTTGTCACTGCCTGCTTCTACAAAGTTTTTAGTCTCCATTTTATATACATATGCTTTTTACCCTACGTATATTCCTCGCTTATTTCTATTTGCGCGGGATTCTATGACACACTAGGAACAGAAGAATTTTATTTTCAATTTTAAGTGAATTTCACATTGCTTCTTAGTCCAAGGGGTTAATGCTTATAAATAATTTACCGATTATCTTACGATTGTTTCGAAAGATTCTGTACTTGTATTTCATTCTTGAATTATTCATTTCTTCTTTTTTTTTCGTAGATAAAGTGGGAGATCTATCAGTGGCCTCTTAGTAATTGCTCAAGCATAGAAAACACGTTTTTCCAACGTTTTACTTGTCCAATATGCGCATAATTATATGCTGATATTGATAATTATAGTAAATATCCGGGATTTATGGTTCTCTGGCATTTTTTTCTACTATTGGAGAGCGCCAGCTAATCGATTTCGACTTGTAGGGGCTATCATTAGTATTACTTCATTCTGTTTTCGGTGTGAAAGACAAAGCAACGAGAATAATTCCAGCTAATTATAGTATCACGTGACTGAACGCCATGTAACATAAAAACATGTTTCAGCACTCTAATATAATTCTAACAATTTTGAATTCTTGTTTATTCCGTCTGTTTCGGTTGTAATAGTTTAAACGGTCGTCATCGCTACGGTTATACTTTGACTCAGTGTTTTGAATCAGTGTATCCTTAGCTATGTTATTATTGTACTATTTACCCTCGCGTTAATAAGGAAAGGAGTCTTGCAGGTAACTTATTAAATGAATTTATATTTATCGTCGAATCATAAATTATTCGAGTACGCTAGTTCTATAAAATAATTGTCGGCTTTGAAATATTCTTTTCCCTTATTAGTATTTGGATTGTTTATGCAATCAATTTCGGCAATATTTCACTGTGTTTAATTTTCAATTTTATATTTAGGTAGAAGAAGTAAACGATAAGAGCTGGATCGATTTCATATTAATCTTTCGGATGTATTCATCATCAAAAAATCTTAATAACCGATTCTATCGTGCTTGCTTTCGCACTACCGTCTGCGTTTCATCCTGACTCGCGTCTCTTGCCCCACCGACCGTTGTCCGCTATTGATTCCGGGTTTCGTGCGGCCTTCTTCGTACGTACGTTCGTACAGCGGCTCTTGCCGCGCCGGTCCCCTTCTTTTTTCGATTCTTCTGATCAAAATGTTTTAGTTATTCACAATTAGACTCTAATGGATTTCCGCCTTTCTGACAAGAAATCGTTTTTTTTTCTTCGAAAGAACGATAACCCTTTTTTCAAAATATTGGAACCGTAATGTATCATTAGAATTAGTATTTTCATATTGCTTCCGGTTGGTACCTCGAGTTGTTTGATTAAATCAGAAAACTTTCTCTTTGAAAGCATATCCACTAATTGAAAGCGAACACAAAATCCTTCCTTTGTAGGAAATTTGCAAAAGCGGTGAGAAACTCGCTTTTTGATCCTCCTATTTCGCGTTTTAGTTGCACAGCTAGAAAGAATTCTAATTCGCACCGTTACCTCTTTGACACGAAAGGACGTCGCTTTCAAACTGCTTTCGTCGGTTAAATGCGAGGGAAAGGATTTCATTTTTTCGGCCACGCTTAACCACCCATAAACCCTTTCCCATTCGTTTTTCATGTCCGTACTTTAATTATTAATCAGTAAAAGTCTTCAGTTTTCTAAAGACTATTTATACTTGACTTAATTTCACAAATAAGTTATAAAGACTGTTTCTAAATGCTGTTAATTGTCATTTTGGTCATCTACACTGTAACGTACAAGTTGCAAAGTATGCTATCGTTTTAGATTTATAAATTTCTACATATGAGAAATGCGGTTATTATTTTTTCTACGCAGAAGCGATTAAATTTGAGAAACTTGTTCTCTTGGAAGCAAGAGAGACTAGAGGAAGTTTCCAAATTATCACCTTATACATCTGAAGATATTCTGCCCACATCATTGTTTTCTCTTGATTATTATCTTCAATTTGTTTTTGCAGTTACTTAAGTGCGCTGAAAATACATTTCTTCATATAAGTTAGCTTAAATTTGTAACAAAATTCGGAAAAGATTGTTCAATTTTCGTAGGATAGAAGATTGAGGAAGATATTTTCAATTACCATTTTTAGTATATGTATGTTTCCAAGCCAAGATAAATTGGATAAACATTGAACATATCTTTAAATTTCAGAAAAGCTGCAGTATTCTCCTTGAAAGTTACCCAAATATTTCTTTATATGTGGTATATTGATTTAATAATTATATACCGTCTGTTTTAGTTTCAACAATTGCCATTTCCCTGCGTTCACGGTCTAGTTTAATTAGGGGTGGACACTGTGCGTCTAATAATACAACTTCGTGTTTGTAGTGTATATCTTTTAACGGCAAAATTAATTATCAGCTTATGAATTGTTTAAGAGTTGAGAAGCAGGAAGTACACGGTGTGACCTGACTGCACAGATTACGCTAATTATAGTGTTTGAAAACGTTAACATTTTTTTTCAAATCCTACATCGTCGAGTCACATATTCAAAATGAGTATGGACTTCATTACGGACACATACACGGAATACATTAAAAATAAATTTCTTACTCTGGCTAGTACAGAATTATCTGTAAGAAAAAAAGTCGTGAAACATTTGGTAATCATTGTATTGATAGGAATTGTTAGAGTTCACGAGAATATTAAAGAATACCGGTTAAAGACGCCTTTTTTAAAAATCGTGAATTTTACGATATTCCAATAAAGAGCAATATCGCGGTTGTATTGAAAACGTATTTGGAGCGATATTAAAAGCGGGGCTCGAATGAAAGTTAAGATTAAAGTCCGTATCTATCAAGTGGAGAGAAAGTCAGAAAGTGGTCCGAAAATTTCAGATTATTGTGATAGTGGTAAATGGAGGAAATAAACTTACCTTCTTTCTCGGCCATAGAATGTTCAATATTATTAAAGAAAACGAAAAAAAAGCTTAAACAGCGTTCCTCTTTGCAGAGGAAATTAATCGAATACTGTTATTGAACTTAGTTGTACATATAAAGTATATTGCCCTATATATATTAAATTAAATATTTTTCTCATATTTTACGCATCAAAGAGAATTTTAAAAAAGAGTCCGAATAGATTTCAACATTCCTAAACCCTTGAGGGAGCTATTCAACTTCTTTTTTTCATTAGTAGCCTTAAAATTTGTCCTTTCGCTTCATTGAATGTTTTCATTGAAGGAAATCAAGGCCTGAGATTCACCTTATTGTTTATGTTAAAGATTTTTTTAAAGTGATACACATCAACGTGAAAATAAAATAACAGTAAATTTAACTCACATGTGAAGCAATTTAGAACGATTTATGAAATCCTTGTGCAACTTGTGTCCATTGTGAAACAGGTGTTTTCTGAAATTTTTTAATCGAAAACTGTAGAAACTATCGTAGAGCAGTGCATTGAGAAATCGATATCATGTATGATAAATATATAAAGGTATTTTAAAGTTTTACTGAGCATGGCAAACTCGTCATTGCTTAAATATTTAATTAAACTTAAAATTCTCCGTCATATTTTGTTTTACTTTCGTCCCCGTTATCTATTTCCTATGCAAATTAAATGTAAATCATAGGAATGAATACTTTGAAGTATGTTTTTCCGCTATTCTTTAATCCATATGTTTTATGTTTGTAGAGGAATACTCGACGTTAATTTTAAATATGACAGGGACTAAATTTAGGGACTAAAATTAAACACCCGCTGAATTCTTTTTAAATTAAACTTCTTTCACAATATTCTCGAATCCATTGAGAAAGTTATTCATGATGGTCTTTCATCCTTTCTGTGGTATATTTATATGCTTTTATAAAAGTAGGTACTTTTAGTTTCATCAAGCGTTGCATTTACAAAAATGCTGATTCTGTACACTGAGAAGTTTTGTAAGTTGTTATAAAACTTCAATTAGCACAACTAAATAAGTTGTTTTTAAGCTTCTTGCCTTAAACTGAAGAAATTGATGGATAATTAAATTGTCGGAATTGGGATGTGCACAGAATGATAATGGTAAAAGTATAAATTTAAATATAGTTCGTTTGTTAACATTGTGAAGCAAGCTTTTGTTCGGAGTAAAAGCTTATTGCCATATTGTTTCAGAAAAGAGCAAAAAGTTTTATCTTAAAACGGCTTAGAAAGTTCCTTAAAGCTACAAAGCAAAGTAATCTCATAATTTAAGTAAAATAACAAGTGAAGTGAAATTTGAGTGACAGAATTGATATTTTACCTTCAAAATGTTTATAATGGAGTTGATAATATGGCATTAAAGCTGCTATAAAAAAATTTGATTTCTGCATATGAAATATGCGGAATAGAAGAAACGCTGTTTCACCGATAAAACTGGAAATATGACGTCAATAAAAATCATAAACGTGTAATCGGTCGAAAATTCTCTGGCCAAAAATCTTTTACGTTACACAATATTGCGAACTAATCTGAATTTTATGCGATCCCCCGATATCCCGTCATGAGGCTTAACTAAACTTTCATATTGAATAAAATAAAATATCAGTTTCTGATTAAACGTATGGTTGAATGTTTGCTAGATGCGCGCAGCAATGTGCGATCTGAAAGTAATTTTAATTGATGCCGAAAACACGATCACGTGTAACGAAGTTTATACATCACTGTTCATTAAGAGCACTAATGACGTTTGCAAAATTTTAACTTTCTCATACTCCGTCGTTTTAAACACAATATTTCCAAAATATCTGGCAATTCTATATAGGTATATAAACTGTGATAACATTTTGCATCTAATATGCATTGCCAATGGAATTAGCATCAGTTCCGTGACGACATGAGAAAAATGCGGAATTCCGCTCTTCGTTCGTTAATTATATTCTTTCCCATCATTTCCATTCTAATAGAAACGAAATGAGTTTTACTGTGCTAATATGATTTGCTACGTTTTATGATTAAGGATTTACATGATTCCGTTGATCCTTTGAGCATACGATAATTCATTTCACAATGTATGTGCATAACATAATGTTACATCCAATATTCTTCGAAAAATTCTTCATGAGTATAATAACGAGGTTGGTACAATGAATATGGAATTTTCATATTTATTCCATTTCTGCTGTTCGAAACTACAGTAGAATTGATGCAGGTTATTGTTAGTAACAAAATTCAAGTAGTTCGCTGATACGCTAATGAGTAGAACATGATAGCAACTGTTTTTTTTTTTTTAGATTTTAGTTTCCAATCAATGACTAGGGAAAGTTGCAGTACTTGAACCGAGACCACGTACTTTATAAACTTCAAACAATCTGTATTTTTAATTTCGAAAAAAAAATTGATCAATATTTACGACAAATAGAAAGTATTATGAGAAAAGTAAATAAAAAATGTTTAAACCCTTTAAAAAATATCCTCTCAGCAATGGCTAGGTGGATACTCTGATAACTGCACTTGTGTTTAATAATGTTTTTTCTTAATTTTTTTTTTTTAATTGCAGCACCAGATACAGCAGTTACAGCAGCAGAACAATCTTCAGCAAAACAACATTCAGGGCTTACAACAGCGAGACAATATGCCGAGAGGAAAGGATTCGAAACCGAGAGGACGAATGACCGCGTATGCGTTCTTCGTGCAGACGTGCCGCCAGGAACACAAAAAGAAGCACCCTGAAGAGAAAATCGTCTTCCGGGAGTTTTCCAAGAAATGCGCAATGAGGTGGAAGGTAGGAGAGATTTTTAGTACATTCAGTTTTTCTTTATATTTAAATTTTATTATTATCCCTTTTTACATTTAACATGAAGTTAATTGAGAGAACAAGTCGCGGATGCATTTGCAGACGCCTGAGATGTCCATTCTTCGTTGTTCAGAATTTAGCCTACTGCTTTGTATCCAGCCTAGAATCTGTTCTTTCATTAATATATGATCAATTACACGAAAGGTTGTTCAAGCTAATTATCGCCAAATGTGCTGATTTGATCAATTTCTAAAATACCTAATCGATTAGATACATTGACCAGATCGACTGTGCAGTACGTTAATTTTATTGAGCATCGTGTAATCCAATGTTAATCATAAATTTAACATTGGAAGCATATTATTTTATGTCAATTTCTGCTATATGTGATGACCTCGCTCTTCTAATATGGTTTGTACGATAATTCACTTTGAGTATCTCCGGTTTTTTTTCATTTATATCTACGATCATTTTCCTCCCGTAATTTGCTTGGAGAACGTAAGCAATATTCAGAGACGCATATCTTGTTATACATCAATATGCAATAAAGGAACATAAATATGATTAAAGAAAAAATAGTGAAAGCTTATAGGGTAAGAGAATATGATCTTCGTCGATGCGCATAGCATTGATTTTAAATGATGGAGCTTTGCTCGGATTAGAATAACTTTACAGCGAGGCTTATCCTACACAGTTATTTTTTTTTTTCATACAAACAATATTCATTCGTAATTAATCCGGCGTGCAACTTTCATAAAATAGCCTATACAGGTTGCGGCGTGGTTCGCTGGAGTAAAAGTGTAACTAATTTAAGTTGTAATTTACAGTTAACTGACCCCATCTGGAGGTAGCTATACGTTGATTTCTTTAGAGATAAGTTGCCCGTATCTTTTTATACACGACGCAGACTCTCTAACAGAATCACTTTGAATACATACGGCCTCTACAATAAAAAAATAAGTAACTTGCATTAAAAGTTTCCTAGTAAAAAGGATTTAATATTTATTGAGAAATTTAATTCGATTCGTAGACAATACCAAAAGTATTTCACGTTAATAAAGTAGTAAAAGCATTTCGCGTTGAAATAAACCGGTTAAACACGTTAGGTACTGTTAATTTAAGAAATTTTAATTATTTTTAATCATTTATATCGATTCATCGTGCACCCGCTTAATCGAACAGTAAACAGTACACAAGTATTCTAATAATGCCAGTTCCTAATATCTGTATCAACAATATTAAAATCACATCCGATCTTGAGTTATATGAATTTTACATAAATTCTAGTCGGGAAACTAGTCTTAAAACGTGAACAGATCAGGAATATTTAGGATTAACGGTTATCATGTACCTGCAGCGACTACCTATAATCCAGCCACAAGGAGGATTAGAATCAGGACCGGTTTAGGACGCGTTCCATAGAATTTGTCCCTTATATAGTACATTCTGCTGCGCGTCAAAGTTAACGACATGCCAGTCACACACATAATACGTCCTCTCATTTTTCACATTGTTCTTCCCGAATTTCCTTCCTTTCCGTTTGCCGAAAACAGTCCAGAATATATTAGAATTTATCACAGCATATCTCTGTGTACGAGGAATTATCATAACTGGACTCTACGTGAAGCGTGTTAAAAAAGGCAAAGAACAAAGGCTTCTGTTTTGCAGTAAATTTTCAATGAAACTTCATTTTTTTATTTATTTTAGTCGCTTTAACCGAAGTATAGCTGAATACGAGCTAAGTACAGCTTACGCTCTTGACGTTAACTCTATTAGAAACCTTGCAGATGCGATTTGTATACTTTCTAGAAAATAATTCTGATGTTTTGTCAGCAGTGCAACGATTTAAGGACACATGGATGTTTCAATACCCGTGATCTGTTTTATTACTGCTTCCTGTTATTCTTTCCGAAGAATACACATTTCAAATGGATTGTTCACTATAGTATAGCAGTGCCTGGTTAAAGTCGACCAAACGTTGCACAGTTAAAATCAACTGAACACCTACTCTGCCCTTACCTCTGTAGACAATGAAGGAGAAAAATATGCTTTTGTTACATTTACTCTCACTTTATCAAACTGCCTCGAGTCAATTCCTGGAGAAAAGGCGCTACACCGATGCTTGACTAAAATCAATCTCTGGCTTCCGAAATTAATTAACCGAATTAACGGGTTAATTAAACCTAAAAACTTAAAACTTAATCAAGCACTACAACTGTAGAAGTGCAGAAGCTTTGATTTGAAGATCAATTTACTACTTTTTTTTTATTTATTAAATGTTTTATTTTATATCTATCGTTTTATCTATCAATACGATCGAAAGGAAAGCTGTATTATAAAATGTTCTTGTAATTTGAAACAAGTTTATTTCTAAAAAATATTTGATTATAACGCGTACTGGTAGCAGTATTACTTGTTGAAGAACATCTTCAAAAACGCGTACGCGTGCCGTAAAGTTCTCTGCGGACGAAGACGTTAAGATATACATGTCGACGAAGGTAGTTGAAAATGTGAAACAGCGTCATTTTGAACAGGTGTTACTCAAACATCTGGTCATTTTACCCCTCGATGGGAAGACACTTTCTGCACACTCCTTTGGACTTCGAGCCAGATGGTCTTCAGGATTAAAGACATCGACCTCCGGTTATCTTACCAAAATGTTCAGCACCTGCAAATTTTTAAAACATCGTTCCACGAATTGGTTTCGCTCTGATGAACATTCTTAGAAATGAACATTTAAGTATCATAACCATGCGACAAAATATGCATTTTGCTTTATATATAGTCTTAATCAGAATAGGATATTCAACTGAACAATTCTTGTGTTAGTTGCTTCGGTTAGTTATGAACAATCTTACCATTTACTAGGTTATGCTCCGCTCGTGAATTCTGCAATAGTCAACCAATCTTAAGGGCAAGATTCACCTACTCACCTTACCTTACAGTAAATAACAACCGACCCTTCTTTTGATTAATAAAAATTCACAATTATGCAGGATAAAATCTTTTGTTGCCCAATTGTAACCGATTGCGTAGCAGTCATGAACGTAGAATAAGGATAAAAGTATATTTACATTATATTAGTGTCTGCAATATGAACTCACTATTGCGACTACATTTTTCATGTTAAAATTTTAACTACGATGATTAAGTACACGTTTTCTCTTACTTTATTCCATTTTTTTTTTAAATTTAAGTTTATCACGTTCATTGTAAAAGCTAAATCAGTAAATGTGTTACTACTTTACTTTCATACGTTTAGGATGGATTTGAATTTGAATCCAAAGGTTCTTGTAATTATGATACACATTATACATTTTGTTCTTATAGACCATGTCAGACAAGGAGAAGAAGCGCTTCCATGAAATGGCAGAGAAGGATAAAAAGAGATACGACGCGGAAATGCAGAATTATACACCACCGAAGGGCGAGGGTAAAGGCAGGGGCAAAAAGCGCAAACACATCAAAGACCACAATGCTCCAAAAAGATCGCTGTAAGTAGACATTAGCAGCAAAATTATTTTTAATAGCTCCAGAAGATATTTCCGTTCAGACAACTTTTACCTGTGCCGATCGTCATTTCCTCTAAATATACAAAAGTATGGTCCCTTACTTTGTTCCGCAGATCTGCCTTCTTCTGGTTCTGCAACGATGAACGCGGAAAAGTGAAAATGTTGAATCCCGAGTTCGGTGTAGGTGACATCGCCAAGGAACTGGGCAAGAAATGGTCTGACGCAGATCCCGAAACCAAATCCAAATACGAGGCTATGGCTGAGAAGGATAAGGCTCGATATGAAAGGGTATGTATATTAAATATAATGAATCCTTTCTTACAACATGTTTAGTAAACTGCGGTATATAAAAAGTGCAGCGTTTCGTATCGTTACCAGTAATTCGTATACAGTAATTCTCGGTTAAAATCAGCCAAGTTCCGGGAGGCTGGGGTTGATTTTAACCGAGTATGGGTAGCACTTTTTTTACCTTGGAATCGACTCAAGCACAGAGAAAGTGGAGACTATATGCAGAAAAAGCACATTCTCTTCGCTTCTCTACTGTGGTAAGGCCCTGCTGAGCCGAATTCGAAACACCGAGTGGAAAGGGAAGAGTGTTCGATTGATTTTAATTGACCAACGTTTGGTGAATTTTAATCGAGCGCTACTGTAACTTATGTTGTGGTCTTTAGGAAATGACTGCCTACAAAAAGAAAGTGAAAGACGGCGCACCAGTAGTAGGGGCAGTTCCACCGAATACTGTAAAAAGCGACAGCGAAGAGGAATATAAAGAAGACGATGAATAGCGGATACACGACGAGATTTCATCTGTCACCCCGTGTCCTTGATCCTGAAAGCATACCTCACCTACTGTACGTACCATTGATCTTAGCGTGAGCGTACTTACACCACTAGGAGAAGCAAATAACTAATCACCAGTCCCCCAATTATTTACAATAATAATTAAATACCCGCGATTATAATAATTATTTTAAAATTGTATGTATGCGAGGTGCGAGAGAAGACGGTATGAATGACAATTTGTATTTTAACATATTGATAGTAACAATGTAAAATGGCGTAGGATAGCAGAATGAAAAAAAAAAAGATATGGTGCCCACTTTCTAATCAGGTGGAAGGCGCAGGGGCTCGATCATTCGTTGTTGACATTGTCTCCAGACTATGGTTAAGAGGTTAACGTAGTCACGAATAAAAAGGGAAAAAAAGTAAACCGGATACGGCGGCTCCATAGTTGGGCGGTATCATTCAAAATAGCTTGATATATTGATCAGTTCAGTTCATTCGCTGCCAGTGTAAGAGAAGACTTATTGTATATCCTTGTACAGAGTATTTCTTTAAATCAAATCTGTCGCAGGTGGGGCATGGGGCTGCTTTTGTATGAATGTAATTGATTTAAGTACGTGTCGTATATAGTTGTAAGTAATTAGGATAAGTATATATATTTTAATGCAACTTCGATTCTACATCTGCGTCACCATGTGATAGTTTCCACTAAACGGTGTATTCTAAACCACGAGATTGAGCCTTATAGCTTATAAGTGACTGGAATCGAAAGAAAAAAAAATGACTAATTAATTCGCAACTTGAATCAAATCAAAATTGGGACGACAACCCAGCCATGGAGCAGTGGTATTGTAAAGAGTACTACACAACACACGTTTGTAGAGAGGGCGAATTACCTCTATTTGTAAAGAAAGTGCTGCATACAGATCATCTGATTTCTTTTATATAACTGATAACAAAAAAATGTTCGCTTTTATGTTATTTTAGTAATAATTATCTCTATTTTTTTTTTAAATAAAATAGTGTGTCTTTTTTGTTCTTATCGAAATTCATGACAGTCTTTGAAGACGGATTAATATAGAATTGTAAATTGAGTTTTTAGCTAATTGAAGTGGTCCCTGCCCTTACCATCGTCATTCTCCCCCTCATAATCATTGTCCAAATAAAGGGAATACGTTCAAAATACGTTCAAGAATCATGTAATTCCGTTCATTGTTTAATAAGGAAGTAAGGTAAGGCGTGTCTTGTATTGCCTCGAGTCATCTGGTGTACAGCAGGCTGTATTATAATAAATTATTGTGGTTTTTTTGTAATATTAACATTCCTAGATCTTAGTATGTACAGATCAATTGAGATTAGAGTCAACTGTGTGAGAAGCATACCAAAAAGAGATGCGGGCTAAGAAGTAATGCAAATATGAATTTCGTGGCCAAGATTGGTATGCAAAATAAATATATACGAGAGGCTTCTTTACAGTCCGACTGACTTGCACCTTGATTTGGCTCAGCAGATAACCACTACTTTTTCGATATAAAAAAGCTTTTTCATCTCCTCTGCACATGGTCATGTAACGACAGATAATTATTGTATGATTATTATAAAGCAAAACAAAAATCAGCCACCTGTTCTAGAGGGAGCTAGAGGATGAATACTGTAAAATATATGAAATTGTAATATTTTAATACTGATTTGCAGATGTGCATAATTTTAACACATAGCTGGTTAAAATGAATTGTACTGATACAAAGGTATCCATTTCATGGAGATAATTAATAAAAAAAAAACAGATATTGAAAATTGCCGCAGAATTTTCTGTGTTATATTATAGGGGAATTATAAACAGTTATGAGACAAGTGTTTGTTTTGTATATCTCTTAGGATAAATAAACTTTTGAAAAAATATGTGAATATGTTTCTGGTACTGCTCTGAACCTGTTGTAAGCATGTATTATGTACGGATATATGTTCGTGGGACATTTGATTTTGAAAGCAGTACTAGATGTAGAGTGCTAACAATTACAATATTTATAATAAAAGTAAGTATATACGGTGTTCACTGGCTTATGACACGAAGTCCTATTTTTTACGCTGCTTTCTTACAATATGGAACACCTCTCGTACATTTTACACATTTGTGCTTGTGCTAATTACATAGACATTAGCTCGGTAACACGTAACGAGAAGTAATATGTTACTTTATTCGATGTTATACATAATACACGTAACAGCGAAAAATAATGTTACTGTACTTTGTATCTCTCATAGCCCAAACAATTTTCTATTATTTTATAAGCATCATCATATAGTTTGTAAATGAACAATTGAAATAGTTTTCCTAATAACAGGATTTATCATCGTTACACCTAACATACATTCTTTTTTATGTGTCTATTTGTTAAGACGGTTTATTATTTCAAGAAGATGATTTATCGTTTGCATAGTACATTGACGATTGTAATGGATAATATTTGTTTTATAGTCCTATTGTAATAAACTGGCGAATGAAATGTGTATAAGGTTTACTACTGCATTTTAAGTTATAATCAACTTTTATTTAAAATATGGCGCTCACGATGTAAAATCATTCTCCCATATGCTTCATTGTGACAAATTAAATGCCATGACTATTTTCGCTGCCATTACAATATATCGATTATTATTAACAATTTGACTAACTTGTTCTATTTTTAAGATTGCAACTCGCGTACAATTGCTGCATCAAGATCAATTCAATGTCAAATCATGATATTTTATGTACAGATTTTCTGTAAACTTCTTATTTTTAATATGCTACATCCAATCTTTCATGAAGTATTACGTTAAAAATATTAAATTTTGTGAACAAAGGAAATTATAATAGATGGATTAAAAGAATTAGGTGCAATAGTTGCGAACGTAAATACAGAAGAAGACTATTCGCACCATTGTTCCCATGTATGTAGCTAATTTACATAATAAAATAATCTATATTAGTAGATGTCAATAAAGTATTGCAACCAGTTTTCCACAATTATTGTAAGTTTTGGAAGTTTATAATGTTCGTTTACAGACTTTTATTTTAAATGCATAATTTTCAGCAGTTAGAATTTTTAGGAGATAAGCTTTTTACGATCAGTTATAATATTGTTATCTAATTTATACTGTCAACGGAATGAAAGCATCCAAATTTGTATTGCATTATAATAATAATTAACGGGCAGCTGGGGTAAACAAAATTTAAAAGTTGTAAAGTGGAGTAAACCAAGTGGAGGAACCAAGCATACAAAGATGTGGGGGTAAGCTTATTACAGAGAATGATTACAATTATTTATAATATTCTTTTCAAATTTTAACTGGCAAAAGTTGAATGATAATAAATAGCATCGTCTACATCGTTTCTAATTGGTGTGGTTGCTCTCCCGTTGAAGAACCTATGCAAATGTTATTCTACCATCGCGACCCTCTGGATGCTGATTGGTTCCGTTACGAAAATTCTTCCGAGCACCATCTATCGGCGAACCCAGTAAACTGCAACATTGACCGGGTTTCGAAAGATATAGCTGTCTTTTTGTTTGCGTTCAGCTTGACGGTTGAAATCAGAACTTGTATTTGAAACTTAAATGCAAAAGTCTCAACGGCCGCTGAAAGGTCATCGTGGGCCTTACAGTCAGGTTACATGAACATTTCTAATGAATTGAATTAACGATTCCTCTAAGAACCTCGACTGTCCTGCTAGATATACTCGTCTATCTTCGTTTTGTAAGGTAGGTTCGAATTTTTAATGACGAATCCTTGTGGCTGTTATGTTCTGGTACCCGAAGTCTACCTGATCCTCGAACAAAAGATTCCGCGTGCGATTTCATGTTTCGGTGGTAGCGACCGTCCCCATGTAGATGAATTAATAATAATTGTCTCGCTATTATCTACGAAACGTGCAAACCGCTGGTATTCAAATGCATTATTGTGCAAGAGATTCCTGTATAGCAAATAACTCCTTACAAGTACAGTCACTAGACAGTTATTCATTATGTACAATGTTCTGCAATTTTGGATCTTCAATCTCAATTTTTACTGGTGCTAAATGTTTACAAAAGATTTCTCATTGGCCAGTACCAGTAGTTTATTGTAACATCTTAGGCAAATTTGAACAGCATTGATAGCTGCTAATATGCATGTCAGTGTACTTCCAATAAATTGTAATAAGTTCTGTCTATTGAATATTCCACATATTGATTATATTCCTGTTCATATATGGTTTGCTTCAACCCTGTTTTGTTCTTGCAATTAAAAGTAATCATATATTAAATAAATAGCGATCCTACAAGAACTAAAAATCATATAGCGTTTAGTGTTCTTTAAATTCTGTGCTTATCGTATTTTGTATAAAATACATATGTTTTAGTAAAGCTATGTAAACGCATAAAACATTCAAATATCTTAAAACTCGTGTTTGTAGGTTTTAAAACATGGAACAGGACACGGAATATGTTAAGTTACCGTTAGAAGAGAGATGCACGCACAAGGTAATACATTTCTTAATAGCTTGTAGCATTTAACCAGCACGTTCGGTGCAAGAAAAATGAGAGGCAAAGATGGTTTTCTATCTATCGGATCCATTCTTTGCATATGCATTCAGTCTGCGTGTTACCGAATGTGTTGTTTTGGGTTTCGATTGCTTTCCCAAATAGAATGTTGCAAAATAGCTTGGGATTCAACTGCTCGTTAACTCAAAGGAAATACCACCTAAAGTCACTGCAACGGCAATACTGCAACAGTACATTGTGGATGTTCAGGCCGCAGTGTCTTCAGCTGGCACTTTCCTTGAGTCGATCAATGGTTGAAATCACTGTATTAGAAGGAAGGACTGCATTCGATTTTTGTTCCCTCGCTGAACGTGATAACTAACGACGAATCTAATTTTATCGCTTTCAAAATTACGCAGTTATGGAGGGCACGTCTGCATGGGTATAAAGAGTGCGTGAACACATTTCAATGTATCGATGACGAAAAATCACCAGAATGGAACAAGTTTCTGGGATTAATTAAAAAGTTTGTTGCGGACAGCAATGCGGCTGCGCAAGAAAAAGGATTAGAAGCGGCGTTAGCTTTCGTTGAAAATGCTGCTGTTGCAGGAAAGTATGTATTACATATTGGAGTAAATGTAATTCCTTGTTTCATATTATTTGCCATCATATTTAACACGAAGTTAGATTTCAAAGGTTTTGATGGTGTACTTGTAAATGTTGTAGAACTGTCGGCGAGGTGATGAATGGAATAATAACTAAATGTATCGCCGCACCTAAAGCTAAAACAAAAGAATTAGCAGTGCAGATAACGTTGATGTACATAGAGATTGAGAAACACGAAGCTGTCCAAGAAGAATTGTTAAAAGGAACCGAAGCAAAAAATCCGAAAACTGTTGCCGCATGTATTTCTACTTTAACATTGGCTTTAAGGTATTCGCATATTGTTTG
Organism: Holcopasites calliopsidis; assembly: GCA_023838395.1. NCBI lineage: Eukaryota > Metazoa > Arthropoda > Insecta > Hymenoptera > Apidae > Holcopasites > Holcopasites calliopsidis. Next base: position 2,939,733 of record JALHAQ010000007.1, read on the forward strand.
TATTATTAACTGCGCGAGCCAAAAGGAGCGCAAGGAGAAAGTGGTTTTATATTCGTTAACATATTATTATGTAATTGGTTGGTGATTCACCTTTCAGACAATTTGGGCCGAAAGTAATTAGTATAAAGCCTTTAATAAAGAAGATACCTGGTTTTCTCGAAGACAGGGATAAAACTGTTAGAGAGGAAGGGAAATTCATGGTTATTGAAATTTATAGGTAATGTACCTTTACTGAATATTATAACAGAGGGCATTTCGTTTATTTGTAACTTATCTTTGCACCGGAGATCGCTGTTTTTTCAGTTATATCATAACTACGATAATATCCCGTATTAATTTCATACTACCCCCCCTTTGCAATAACAAGATGGATAGGTGCCCCTCTCAAGCAGCAGTTAAACACATTAAAACCAGTACAAATAACGGAATTGGAAACAGAGTTTAATAATCTAAAAGAGGAAAAAGTGGTACCTACGCGATTTTTAAAGTCGCAGAAACCAAAATCAATATGTATTACTGAGTCTACGAGTGATGCCGGTGAAGGTAAATTGTTTCGAATTCTCGTACCATACTTTTCACACGTACTCTATTTTAATCAAGACTTTCTAATTACATTTAAGAATGCAAAGACGATGCCGATGGCGTTTCTGTCCCAGAGATTGACCCCTACGAGTTACTAGAACCCGTTGATATACTTTCCAAGCTTCCCAAAGATTTCTATGACAAACTTGAAGCTAAAAAGTGGCAAGAGCGAAAAGAAGCTGTGGAAGCCTTGGAGGCTCTTGTAAAAAATCCTAAGCTGGAAAATGGTGACTACGGAGACGTCGTAAGGGCTTTGAAAAAAGTATGCGTTACATATACACTCTCGTATCTTTATTTCTATTCATATAATTAATTAGGGATGGATTTTTTGAAACCTCGAAACATAAGAAGGTTTCAACAATTCGAACTCATCTTTATAATTAATATTGTCTTATTCATCTTTCGAACATCTTCGACAGGTCATATCGAAAGATACTAACGTATTGGTTGTTGCATTAGCTGGTAAATGCTTAGCAGGACTAGCATCTGGCCTGAAAAAGAGATTTCAACCTTATGCAACAGCTTGTCTTTCATCGATTTTGGAAAAGTTTCGTGAAAAGAAGCAGAATGTCGTGCAGTCACTTAGGGAAGCTGCCGACGCTATTTTCCTTAGTGTAAGTGAACACTTATAATGATATGGATACGCTAGCACATGATGATGCATAAAAAAATGTTGTATAAACATAGTTCGTTTAAAGCTTTATTAAAAGGTTACGACAAAAATAATAATTACCTAGGGAACAGTAAGGGATATCAGTGTGATACGAAGTTACCGCGATATAATGTAGGAATAGATCGGCAATATTTATATTTAGTCTATTTGCGAAGTGCATGTGTGCATACTCGCGATTCGTCAAATAATTGCGGCATTTCTACATGAAATCTAACAGCTTATTAACTTACTAATGGTAGTGGCAGAATTACCTTCCAAATCTTTGGCGACCTCGGATAGTAAATACTGCTCGCATAAACAATCTGTTTCTACATCGTATCGTAGTAACTGTGTCAGACTGTTGTCCGTTACTGTGCCCTACGTAATTCTTATTTTTATTGTAATTTTTGAATAGAGCTTTGAACGATCTATGCTCATATAATATATTTTTTTCTTATTTAGACCCATAGAGAATACTGACAAAGTTTGGCTGTTAAAACCTGGAACACCCAGTATGATACATGCTATTGTACAAATAAATTTCATTTGCAAGTCTAGGTCGTAGATAGAGAAATTGTATTTTATACATACGCTCAAGTGACATATTTTACTGCTTCACTAGATTTCTATTGACGTGATATTAGAAGATACCCTAGCCGCCTTAGAGAACAAAAACCCAGCAGTAAAAGCAGAAACGGCTGCTTATTTGGCAAGATGTTTCTCTCGCACACCTCCGCCAAGCTTAAACAAGAAGTTATTGAAAGCTTACACTGGCGCACTTTTAAAAACCTTAAACGAACCAGGTATGCTTCGATACGCGCGTGCGTTAAATTGACAAACAATTATCGTATTTGTCCATTTCAGATCCAACTGTTCGGGACAGTTCCGCGGAAGCGCTCGGCACAGCTATGAAATTAGTTGGAGAAAAGGCTATGGTGCCGTTCCTCACGGATATAGATAACTTAAAAATGACTAAGGTATTTTATAATCAACAGCTTCTAATTGTCCATAAAAGGGTCTGAATATATCGTATAAATTATGTTGGTATATGTCGTTAGATAAAAGAATGCGCGGAGAAAGCAGTTATACATGTCAAAGTTCCTACCGCGGCAAAAGTAGCCGCGGAAAGGCCGAATACGGCGCCAAGCAAAATCGAATCGTCGGCAAAGGGTAAAGAGTCAGAGGCGAAGGCGTCAAAGAGGCCTAACACGAGTACAGCTAGAAAACCTCTTGCCAAAAAGGCGACTGGTTCGTCTTTAACCAATTTAGGTAAGTATTCAAGTCTATGCGCTTTTGTACAGCCTGTTCGTTTTATGGAAACGTGTAAATATCGAAAATTGCACGAAATTCTGCCCCAAATGCGAGGGAATTGTATTGTTTTGAAGTACCAATGGCGACGATTAGTTTCATTGTTTGTTCAACCTTCGGGGACTTTTTAAAGAGCGGCCAAAGATATATACTTTTTTTTAAATAAATAAGGTCTCGGATTAAATGCCAGGCTTTGAACAATTCTTTGTATGACCCGCATTATTGGAAAATACATCGTTCAACTTGTATTGCTTGTTTCAGCTGGTTCGAAAAAGTCTTCTGCACCGAAACTACAAACAGAAAAGAATTATAGTGCTGAAGAAATAGAAGAAATGGCTGCGCAATTATTGCCAGCTGACATCCTTTCCGGTCTCGTCGATAGTAATTGGAAAACACGCTTGGCCGCAGTTGAACATCTTTTGGAGGTAAGAAAAAAAAAACGTTTTCGACATTTGTTCGTGTACAATAGTAGCGATTTTCAATCAATATCGTTTTTGCAGTTTGTAAAACAAATAGATCCGACAGAGGTACCTATACAAATGATTGTGCGGACATTAGCCAAGAAACCGGGCTTCAAGGATACGAACTTCCAGGTTCTAAAGTTGCGATTAGAAATAGTAAAGTATTTGGCAGAGAATTTCCCGTTCTCCACGTAAGACAACTTATACTTAATCTTATATTTAAATGAACAGTTAATATTATGTTTGACAATTTCATCTTTTAATAGAACTGTTTGCGAATATTGTATCTTGGATATAACGGAAAAATTGGGAGATGCAAAGAATAGCACAATCGCGGGCGAATCCTTAATAGCCATAGCAGAGGCAACGAGTTTAGAATACGTGGCAGATGAAATAGTCGCGTTTGCCTTCAATCAAAAGAATCCTAAAGTCCAGCAGGAAACATTGTCTTTGTTATGCAGGGGCCTCACTGAATTTGGTTGCGTGTAAGTGATTTATGTAATGCGGGTTCGTTGCAAAGGCTAAACGAAAAATGTGTACGTATTACATGTAACACACTTGTTTCTAGCGTCAACGTCAAGTCTTTAATGGAGAATATTAAAAAAGCAGTTGCAGCCACAAATCCCGGTGTTCGTACTGCAGGTATTACATTGCTGGGCACATTGTATTTATTTATGGGTAAACCGTTGCTTATGTTCTTCGAGAACGAAAAGCCTGCGTTGCGTCAACAAATTGAACAGGAATGTGAAAAGGTAAGTGGTATATTTACTCGGAATTTGTTACACTGCTGATGTTCATACGTATTGTTATATCGCAGCATAACGGTGAAACTCCACCTGCCCCGATTCGTGGAACGAAGAGTAAAAAGGATAAAGCGAACGACGATGACGAAGACGCGGATGTGGATAAAAAATCGAATAGCAACAGCGAGATGGAAATTAATAATCTCATCCCTCGCGTTGATATTAGTAATCAAATAACGGAAGCTCTTCTCGCTGAATTATCCGATAAAAATTGGAAGGTCAGCATTACGCAATAGTTACTAGCAAGAATTATGCGTTGATGCAATCAATTAATCATTCATTCCTTATGTAATTCAGGTCCGGAACGAGGGTTTGCAAAAAGTGAACGCAATCATAACCGAGGCGAAATTTATAAAAGGTTCCATCGGTGATTTACCGCAACGCTTAGCGTTACGACTGGTCGATAGTAACAGCAAAATAGCGCAGTCGACTTTGGGCATATGCCAAGCATTGGCCGTTGCGATGGGCCCGCCGGCTAAGCAGCATATTCGAGTTCTTTTCCCTGGCTTTGTGCAATGTTTAGGCGATAGTAAGAATTGGATTAGAACGGCGGCAATTTCCTGTATAAATACGTGGGGCGATCAGTGCGGCTACAAAGAGTTCTTCGACGGCGAGATGATCGGAGATGCTTTGAAGTCCGGATCGCCGGTACTAAGATCCGAGGTCTGGACCTGGTTGGCACAAAAATTACCGTCGATCCCCGTGAAACAAGTACCGAAAGAGGAACTGATCGTCTGTCTTCCACATTTGTACAACAATCTGGAGGATCGTAATTCCGATGTGCGGAAAAACGCTCAGGAAGCAGTTTTGGGATTCATGATTCATCTGTCTTACGAAACAATGGCTAAGAATACAGAGAAATTGAAACCCGGATCGAGAACCGTGGTGCTTGCTGCGTTAGACAAATCTCGGCCCAATTTGCCTATGAAACCGCTGCCAAAGAAGAGCGTCGCAGCGCCGGAGGAGAGCAGTCAGAAAGTCGTAAAAAGTGGCGGTGCTGCGAAGGCTGCGAAAGCAACGGTGAAGCCTAAGCAACAGAATCAAGGGGGATCGAAGCCCGCCAGTGCGCGCAAGAAGGACGAGGACGTAGACACGAGTCCGCTGTTAGCCATTAATAATCTTAAACATCAAAGGGTGATCGACGAGCAGAAACTGAAAGTTTTAAAGTGGAATTTCACGACACCCAGGGAGGAGTTCGTTGAACTTTTGAAGGATCTCATGACTGCAGCGAATGTCAACAAAACATTGTTAGCGAATATGTTCCATTCAGACTTCCGATATCATCTGAAGGCAATCGAGTCGTTAACCGAGGTAACTATTTTGAAAAGCAGCCACGCGCCGAATGCTTTCTTTGGTACGATGGATGCCGTGGGTGGCTCAGGTGATTGGCAAGGTCGAAATTACTCAAAGCAATTGAATCGCACCAACGGCAATATCTGTTGGCAAAATACATGTTCGTTAAATTAATGTCGCGCAGTACATTGTAATACGTATCCGAACGAACAAAGGCAGACAGAATCGCCCCGCATTCACCGTACTAATCCCACTGTGCAACAAATTTGAACTTTTTTTTTTTGTTTTGCAATATCCATTAGGTGATCCTTGTAGAGTTTATCATCTTGAATACGATTGTGAAAGCAGAATTGCTGCATCGTGTACAGTTTTTGAAAAACATGAATTTTTTGTAAAAACATACGATTTTGGATAAAAATAATGTATTACGTGAAAACTAAAAACGATAGAAATTTCCCTTTGGTCTTGGAAAGATAGAAGGAACTCTGCCGAATACAACGGTATGCAGCTTTATTATTTCTCGTACCAAAAATCGTATGTTTTTACAACAAATTCATGTTTTTCAAGAACTGTACGCGATGCAGCAGTTCTGCTTCCGGGCTCGTAGTCAGGACGATAAACTCTGCAACGATTACCTAATGCGTATTGCGGATCGAAATTCGCGTTGGACAGTGTTATTTAAATGAATATTCATGCTCAGTGGATTGTCCTTAATCTCTAACGATTTTGATAAACTGCAGGATTTGCCTGATAACAATAAAGCATTGGTATCAAATTTGGACCTTATTCTCAAATGGTTAACACTGCGGTTTTTCGACACCAACCCGTCGGTGTTGTTGAAAGGTTTGGAGTATTTGCGGATGGTCTTCAATCTATTGATAGAGAACCAATATCACATGTTGGAAAACGAGGCTGCATCGTTTATACCGTACCTCATCATCAAAGTACGTGGCTTCACATTATGCTCTTGCCATGGTGCTTCTTATATTTCATTCCATCGAAATATGTTTTCATCCGGATATATTTTTGTCTAGATCGGCGATCCGAAAGATGCGGTGCGCAATGGGGTTCGCGCGTTGTTTAAACAAATAGCGTTAGTGTACCCAGTGAGCAAATTATTTTCTTACGTGATGGAAGGCTTGAAATCGAAGAATGCTCGACAGAGAACAGGTGAATAATATACTTGTTAAATAAGACTACATTATTTCGCAATTGATAAATATCTACTTGCTTTTTTTAGAGTGCTTGGATCAGCTTGGATCTCTAATTGAAAATTATGGTTTGTCCGTTTGTCAGCCATCGACGTCCGTGGCGTTGAAGGAAATCGCGAAGCAAATAGCGGACCGCGACAATTCTGTCCGAAACGCCGCCCTAAACTGCATCGTCCAAGCGTACTTCCTTCAGGGAGAACGAATATATAAACTTATTGGCCAGGTAATCGGATTAAAAATAACATCTAACATCGCGTATGATGTTAAATCGCAACAGTCTCATTAAACGGTTCACAATTTTTAGATATCTGAAAAGGATCAGTCACTTCTGGACGAGCGCATTAAGAGGGCTGCCAAAAATCGCCCAACAAAATCGGCCTCAGCTAACAGACTTTCGCAAGCCACAATCGCAGCGCCTGTTCCTTCCAGTGAAGACGTTAAAGCGGACTCCGAAGAAGAGAATGAAGAAATACCGGAGCCGTCAGCCCCTGCAATGCCGCAACCAAACGAACTGTAAGCGTAGTAGAACATTATTGTGTGAAAACACTAGCATTCTTAATAGCACCGACAAGTTACTCTTTCCTTTCATGCTAACATTTTTATGTAATAGCAACATTCAAATAGCATACTGCTTTCAATATTGTTATTGCACCATAAATGCCATAAAATTAGCCGAATTTAATAATGCATTCTTTTCGCTATTTTAATGTGTTCTTTTTTTCCAGTTATTTATTTTTGCATGAATTTGCTTTTCAATGATTCTCCAGGCAACAGGTAACAGAGACTGAAAACATGACAGAAACAGTTACATCGACGAACAGCGAGGTGCGGGAAACCGGTGAAACTAATGAATTTTCTTCAGAAATGCGACCAGACATACGTATCACGTCTCCGAATGGTCATGAAGACGATACTAAAACGTTTGTGCTTCTTATGATTCGTTTTCGGTGTGCCGTAGTGTTTCGTATGGTGGCGGGTATATTGGACCATAGCACACGATTACATCTTAAATCACAGCCACTTTGCTTTCAGCTTAACCGTTCGAGTCCCAAGCAGCGCGATCGCGCTCTTCAGATTTTGTGTCGAAAAGTCCCAGTACATTCCGAGCGCTACGGACAACTGACGGTGCAGTCACCGACTGTCGAAGTCGGTAATTATTAGAAATAAAAAGCACTTATAGAACAACGCGTCTGATCACTTACTCGACATAAAATTAAGCAAGCGCTATCGCGCCGCTTGGGAGTCTTCGGCATAAGATTAAACAAGCGCTATTGCGCTCTTCGGGCTTTTTCGATCGTGTTTTTCTAAAAGCCTCTGGGACTGAAACGGTTAATAGCTTATACAGGCTGTTACCTCTAACGCGCCGCACGATTTTGCGCTCACTTGCAGCCACCTGACAAAAAGAGAAAGCTTAGGACAAGAGTTGCTGGGTATGGAAACATCGTGCTTGGTGTTAGAGGTAACACCCTGTATAAAATTATAGAACACGTATTTGTTTCTTTCTCTCCTAATACTTGTTGTTTCGTTAAAGTAGTAAATAATAATTCTCATGTCCATAGTTCAACATTGATTCGTAGACTGGATTGATTAGTAGAGTAGAAATACGGCGAGCAAGTCCCATTGCGTTGGATTTATGTGACTAATGCAGAAGCTAATGGCGTGAAATATACTTTGATTTACAGTTGTTCCCCGACATCTGTGCAACCGAAAATATCGGGCCCGTTTGGACTGGACATGGATCTGTTGCAAAGAATCGAGCTAAACGCCCCGGTGAAGTATAAAAACCCTGTTCTTCTGGAAGTGGACCTATCAGATTTGAATGAAAGTGTAAACACGATCGATCCGTCTAAAGTACCGTAAGTAATTATTCTTATTCACTTCTATAAATGAATAGCAGTGACTGCTGATTGAAAGCAGTAAAAAGTGCACAATGAAAAAGCCATAATTTGTCCAATTCCAAATCTAAGTTGATACTTGAATTTCACACTTGTTTTGATACTTTAAAAACGAAGAACTTTTCAATGATAATGCAACAAAAAAATCGGTTTCACATACGAGAGGTGAATATCAAACTTTTCAAGGTACAATATTATAATATCGATTATTTTTCAGAGTGATTCCCATATCGCCTCCGAAATTGTTAGTATCGAAATCCGCATCGGTGGCACAACAGCAGCTGAACGCAACTAACGCTAGTAAAGAGGATACTCTTGAACGGAAAATTCTTGCTATGGCCAGCCTGGATTTGGCCGTCGCGATACAATCAATGAACAGTATCGATAACGTGCGTATTTCCGCTCTGTGTTTTTGTATTTAATTCCCAGCCGCACAAGCTTATCGATAAACACTAATTTGCAGATGATAAAATCGCATCAGATACTAAACTTGCAGTCTAAAGAGGATAAATTTATTGGTTCCATAAATATGCAATTGAAACTTCTGCAAACGTATCCTTTACAACAAGGCGGAATAGATATATCCAAAGGTTTTAGGAATACATTCATGGTTCTACTCGCGGTAAGGATTAGCTTCGTAGCACATGCAAAACGGTATATTAATATAAGTAGCGTGATACATGTACTGTGAAATTCTTTACAGTTTTACGACACGGGGATCCTTGGAAAGAACGTTCCCTTGATACATTTGAAAGAACTGGTGGATCAAATGATCAGTTTGCTTGCTGAGAACAAATTGGATCATTTGCACCAAGCGGAGGCTTATTATCGTGTCATAAATAATATCGTCTGTAAAATAATAGACAACTCCAATCACACTACTCTCATATGGTAATCGCCGCGGAAAATTGTTTTGCCAGCATTAAGAATTATACAAGAGTGTTACCTGTAACTCAACGCACGATTTTTCCCCCATTTTCAGCAATCTGACAAGAAAAAGTTTGGGACAAGAGTTGCAGGGCATGGGGTGTACAATAGATATCAGTAAAAAAAAAATTACGAAAACTGTTTGTTCTCAAGGCGAAATCGTGGTCACCTTGGGTTTTACAAATAGGAACGCATATTTGTCTTTTTTACTGTATTTAGGGGACATCGAGACGAATACAAAACATATATTACACGACATTTCTACCAACATATTCCTCGATTTACAGTAGTGGAAATGTGATATAGCTTTCCGTCGAATTTAATAGAGTGTACACATTATTTGACATTCAAGAGATTACTGAATGTAAACACGGAACGCTTTGGAAATTCCGAAAGAGTTGAAACTATGATAATTTTTGGCGAATGCGAGAGAAATTTTCGAGATGCTACTAAAAGCGCAAATGTTCTTCGAAACGTTGTTTCAGAAGGTTGCTTTCGTTGTGGAAATTTATCTCTGTACATTTCACTCTGCCTTAAAGTCAAATAGGACGAAAAGCTATTTCACATTTCCGCTACTGTAAATCGGGTAATATGTTGGTAAAAATATCATGCAATATGCGATTTGAATTCGTCTCGATGCCCTTTAAATATGACAGTAAATCGAGTAATATGTTAGTAAAAATATCATGCAATATGCGTTTTGAATTCGTCTCGATGTCTTTTAAATATGGCAGAAAAAAAAATTTGTGTTTCTATTTGTCAAACCCAAGGTGTCTTCGATTTCGCTATGAAGACAAACGGTTTTCGAACAATTTTTCGCTGATATCTATTGCACCCTGCATACCCTGCAACCCTTGTTCTACAATTATTTTTGTCAGATGCCTGCAAGTGGGTGAAAAGTCGTGCGCCGCGTTAGAGGTAACAATCTGTGTACAGAGCGTGTGTAAATTATCGTCCTTGTTCTTTTTACGTTCAGCGTTTTAATAAGATTACTCCACGGATGCGCTGAATCTACTGCCCCATCGAAGTACGAGGAATTAGTTATGAAATGCTTATGGAAAATAGTAAAGACAATTCCAAATTGGGCCGCAGATCTAGATTACGATACCATTCTATTAGAAGTGCACAGGTTCCTTAAGGTACGTCTTCCCTTTTTTTTACATAAACACTACTTTGACGCTGATAGTGTTCGAATTATTCCCTAAAACGATGTGTTTCTCAGGATTATCCAAGTGTATGGTGGAAGAAAAGAAAATCCGACACTCCGTTGCGTACAATTAAAACAGTTCTTCATAGCATGACCCGCGTGAAAGGCAGCACGATACTCAGCCACTTGACACGAATAAATAATACAAACGAGTCGGAGTTGCATTCCTATCTCATCAGATTAATTGCGGTTAGTTAATGAAGCATTTATACGGTACTGTTTTCGTCCAGAGCGATAATGCTAATCTTTTACGAATTTAGCAGACTTTTAAGCCGGACGAAATTAATAGCAACGCCAGGGCAACAATGAAATCGAGTAGCACTGGAAAAACTTCGGAACACTTATCGAAATTCACTCATCAGCAGCTGTCCGAAATATTTAAAAAGATTGGATCCAAGGAACATACGCAAGAAGTACGTACATAAACAGTATATTCCAGGCAACGTCTAGTGTCCTTTAATTTTGCGCTGCATTAAAACCATTTTATCCAGGGCTTAATGCAACTGTACGATTTTAAACTTCAATATCCCGAAGCGGATGTGCAGCCTTTCTTGGTAAAATCTCACCAGTTCTTCCAAGACTTCATAGAACAAGGACTGAGGGATATTGATCAAGCTCGAAAGAACCAAAATCATATAGCGCAAACTAATAATCAATACTCGACAGGTAAACAATCAATGTGAGATATTAAAATAAGTTTATCACCAGCATTACAAAATTGTTCATTATAGCGACAGCCGGATCTGGTGGCCCCGAGGAGAAAGGCCTAATGGACCCGCTGCACAGGCTCGAAAAACTTCGAGCGTCCGAAGCACAATGTAGAACCACGGGTCAGCCAAGCCCGACATGAATTAAACGCCGTTAATATTTATTAGGTAAGAATAACATTTTCGTATTGATAATAATGGGACAGTATCGCAAAGATTGCGATGTTTGTTTCTGAATGTTGGTAATAGATTTTTATGGGATGGGAAGGTGGTTGTAGATCGAAATTGAAACAACCGAGAAACTGCTTACAATTTTTATGTAAATGTTACATATTTATATTTTTTTTTCTACGAGCAGACAAATTATATTTTTACAGGATGCAGTGCTTAAGTAAACGGGTTAAGAATCAATAATACATAAACCAGAATATTACGTTAATAGCACATAGATGACGAGGAATAATCATCATACCTAATGTACGTAATGTTACGCTGATTCAGTGGAACGTTAACTGTAGCATTTATGTTCAATTATTTTCAATAGCTACGTGTAAGTTATAATGCTACTACTAATTATACGACGTTTCTGTGTTACAAATGCTTAAAGTAATTATGGTCGTGTTATATTAATATCATATTTATCGGTATTCGAACAAAAATGGCGATTAAGCTGTAAGAAGTTAGTATTATGCGCTCTCTTTAGACTGATTTTACGGCCGATTCATATTTCGTTATTCTCTTTTAAAATAAATCAAATCATTCGATGTATTTTATAATCTTATTTTTCGTTAATTCTATATTTATAAAAGAATATTCAATCTGTCTCCGTTCTTTCATTAATTAATACTTAATCGTGCTATAGAAAGCATACCTCCGTATTTATAATCCTGGTATACGACAGCAGATTTAATACGTTAAACATTCATAATTTACTAGCGTAGTATTGACAAAACAGGTATAATAATAATAATAATAATGATAATATAAATGTCTTCGGAAGTATCTGGAAATAACTTATGTAGTGTAAATAGTTCGTGTACATATTCTAACATGGAGTATTCAATAAAATATCTTACAATAACACTATTTATTATACTGCACCACAATCTGCTCGTCTGTACTTTAAATCTTCCACGGTTTTATCTTACATTGGCTCTATTTACATTATTCATTTATATCGATATAAAAAAATAATATGTTAAATACATAAGTACTTTTTGGATAAAATTTGATGTAATCCATTTATTAGAATTTTTTATTATCTTAAAATATGCTTCATGGCGTACAGCTATGCGGATAGAATATATTAAAAATTTACACGTCCTCCACGGGACTTATAAAAAGTGCTGTTAAGGCAAACAATAGGAACACTAGTCCACCGATTATGGTCACTATAAAGAATAAAAAGGTATATTTCAGTCGCTCGTTCTTTTAAGCTCTATTACTATAGCTAAAGATCGACGAATATGATATCGCTCTACAAGTATTCGGAAAAAATGCAGAGAACACCTTACCTGTTCGTACTGAAATTTTTTGGGCTATCATCCTGCCACCTAATACTGCCAATCCTGTACAAAATGAGTGACCTAATACTCCACCTATCACGACTCCATAAACATCCTAAACGCAGGAAAGAATTTTCTACACAGAGTTCGAAGTTTAAATTCAGGATTGGTTCACTACAGTAATTTGCCAAACTAAGCAACTGGCCTCCCGAAAATCTTTACGGTCGATTGAACAGTGACGTTTTTTTAGTAGAAGGATAGAAAATGTAATGCTTCCTCACTTTCTGCCGTGTTATATACATGCATGTACCTGCTACAAATTTTACCTGAGTCCGGAAAACATTTATATCATTCGAAGTGTATTATATTTTCATTCACATGAATAGTTTGATAAACATTTAACGCATTTTTAACGAAATATCCTCTGTAGACTTTAAAACTTGCGACCTATAGTAGCAATAATCGCGCGATACATACATGTCGATCATTTGTTGTAACAATGACATGGCTCGAAATTTACAGTTATTAAAAAATGATTCCGTGTTTGTATGTTTCATTAGTAAAGTTTCATAAATGGGCTATTAAAAGTAAGTACGTGCGAACTGTTATGTCGCGGTCGTTTCCTCACATCAGATAACGCGATTTCCCTAATTATTAAATTGTCAAAGAATAGGAGTGTGCGTGACACGGAATTAGTGAATAGAAGCGTGTTTCACTCACACGACTTTACCTGCGCTGGAATCGCTTAGTGTAAAAATGAGAGGGCATGCCATATTCTATCCTTCAAAGTATAACAATTTCACCTCGAATTTCAGCTCGACATGGTTTGCCGCTATCTCAGTCCCCTCGCTCCTTGACCATATTCGCTTTCGTTCCCATCGAAAACAAAGTCGAGCCGAATAGTCGATCTGAACGTTCTAAACGGCTGGCCGGTTCCGAGCGAGTTGCTTAGTTCGGTGATTTACTGTATGATGCGCCAATATACATATGAATGTAATATAAATTCGTAAGAACAATCATTCTTTACCTCTCTCGCCGCAAGTATAATAGTTGTAAGCTGCGATCGATCTCCCCATTCTGCAAGAAACGTTAACGTAAACGCTTGAAGGAATATCCTAGAGAGGAGCATCATCGCGCTAATTTTTGTCGCTTTTCTTATAATACCAGTTTCTGGATCCTGCACTAAAGTGCTTGCCGTTTCTTTTTCATACTGAAAGTGATGATATTTAAATATTATTTAATTCCTGCAAAAACGTTGAAGCAACTGTTTCAAAATACTTATTTAATACAGTCAAAGGCAAAAAAGATTCTTCACGAGTGTGCGGATTTCAATAACGATACCTCGTCCTCCCGTTTTCTTAAATCGGTTTGCACTTCTTCTAGTTCCTCTTGTGCTTCAGTTGCAGACATCTTATAACCATCTCTGAGCATTTTCAAGCCGAACAGGGCAAACAGTGCAGTGGAAATATAGTACGTATAGACGCGTGGGATTATGGTTGCAGCGTAGCCGAAAATTACTAAAGATTGAAGAAAAATTATACCTACTGTAATTTTTATTTCTCTAGTTCTCTTTTCGAGAATAACTACTAAATGCATATCGCGTGCGATTTAAATCAGAAGATGTAAATATCTAGAAAGCTATGGGTTATACATATGAAAAAATGTCAAGATACAACACCGTTTCTTAGACTGCAAGCTTTGATTTGAGACCATATTTATTAAAAACTTCTATTTAGGAGTCGAGAGAATTGCATTTCAAAATTGTGGTATTTCACGTCTCTGCGACTCCAGTTTAAATCGCCCCTGAAGTTTAGTGCTGTGAAACACTATAACCATCTAGCGGCAAAACAATGGAACTAATGGTCATTAGATGTTCTTAATTGTGTTTCCTTTAATTGCGATCAACAAAAACTTGTGCAGAAATGTTGCCTTCAGTTGTTAAGGGGGTATTTGTGTTTTTAATGTCATTTTTAAGGCCTCCTTTTGGAATTTACTATTTTAAACTGCGGCACTGCTTTATATTAGTCGTTTGCAGATATATTTGCTAACATGTTAACTGCATTATATATATCTTTTTAAGTCAAAATAATTGAGATATCATGTCAGCCATGCTAGAAAACATGATTTCGAGAAAAACGCGTTTAAAGTTTTTGTGTTACTCACTTTACGTGTAAGATATAAAGTTAATCGGCAATACCGGGTCCAATAACTTAGTCATCTTTACCACTTCCAACATATCCTTTGACACAAATATTTTCGAAGATATGTACTCTACGAAAGTGCAAAAAAAAACTGATTTTGTTTAAATTCAAAAGACAAATAACCCCTTAAATAAAGCTTATTATTTATTATTACTAAATAATGTTTCAAGAGTTTTGAAACTTTAAAAAGTAGGTTTTGAATTCTTAGAATATAAAAATTAGGTCGAACCCATCCTTTCCCATAGCTTTCCAAATATCCTGCCAACATTTGCTGTCTACTTGTTGAACCCACTGCACATACATGCATATTAGTGCAGTGAGACAAACATTATTGCCTAAGTATCTGAAACGTACCTGAAAGGATAGTCATCAAGATTAAAGCGCTAATTGCTCCTACGAAGACTGTTAATCTTGGATGCTTCATTGCCATTATAGCAGCGATGAAGAAAGTTTTGTCCCCCAACTCGGAGACAACAATTACAGACAGGGAAGCAATAAATGCATGCAAAAAACCAAGGTTCTCCTTGGCTTGCTGCTGCACTACAGCATCAGGTTTCTGCAATTTATCGTCGAGATTATTACAAATAATTTCACAGGTATCTTAATATTCAGAAGAACGATTTTCAGTATGCAAAAAATAGAATGGTATTAAATACTTGCCATGGATGTCATTATTCCTTGAAATCTACCATCGTATATAGGTTCACTTTCACTGAACACAGTGGGTAATAGAAAATAATGTAACATACATATGTACAAGAAATATTTGCTAATTTCAGGAAAGCGATTGAAGCCCATTGTTCTTAATTTACTACGATAATATCGAGGGCTTTAACCTCAATTTTTGTTTTCACTCCGCACGTTATCAACCATCCAATCCAAATATACGCGCACTAAGAAATGTGCACCGTATGCTATCTATTTACAAGTTTCACAATACAGCTATAGCAGAGCTTGGAATTTTTACATGACTGATATCTAGTGCTCCACAGCTAATCCATACCTAAACAAGAATTTCATGCGAATATGTACATTGTGTTTTTACTTAATTCATTATTCTACTGATTTACATTTGAACTTGTTACGCTTTCAAATGATTTTGGTTCTTTTAATTTATCATGAAATACATCTATAATTATAGGATCTTCTGATAAGCATTATGCTATCTGCGCCACCAGAGATTTCGCGTGCAATTGTTCTTTTCCATTCAATTCTTTGACTGAACAGATTATTATTTATACATATGCCTGTGTGAACAAATTATAATTTTGTACGAGCAGCAAGCTTCTGTGCCAATACACAGTGTACAGCAGTGTACACAACTGCAAAACGAATAAATCTTGATTAAAACTGATTAAAATTATAGTATCTTTATTCTCATAAGTAATTAAAGCTAATTTTTAAAACTTGTATGTGTGGCAAATGTTTTGTTGTTTTACCGATTGTTTTCCAATCGGCGAGAACGTTTAAGATTTCTGGCGCGATTTTAATACACCTTGACGAATACCTCCTTCCGGTTCCGAGTTCCGATTCGGAACTGTCGGAGCTTCCAACACAATTTCACGTAGATGCCGCTATGTTCGTGACTAGGTTTTGTATGTGTGTATGCACATCAGTGTCGAGCAGAGTCACCTTACCTCATCGATAACAGCGCCGGGGGAGTAAGGTTTCGTCCTATGGAGCCTACGGATAGTTACTTAACAATTCGATTAAAATGTGTTTCAATACTTGAACAGACAATAATACTTCCCAGTTGAAGCGTTTAAAGAGAGAAATGATTCATGTTTTTTTACAGTTTTACAGTTTGTCAGCCCGATTAGCGTTTCGATACTACCGATAGTAGAAGGATAGAGAAATATTGATATTTGACACTATGATAGTTTCCCCTAGTTGGATTACCGACCATGGGTAGTTATCGATAGTGATGAAAATACATTTATGAAAGTATTTATTATTTATTGCACGCTAAAATTTAAAATCTTCAATACTTATAACTGTCGGTAGTGAAAACAAAATATCGATAGTTTTTGATAGTGATGACTAACGATAATTATCTATAGTCCATACCACTATTCAAGATGGCGTCGACCATTTAACGTAGTTTGCATCGGAAACAATTAAAATGTTTTTATAATAATTTAGTGCTTATCCTTTAAAAATATGTACATGAGCTTGTTCTTTGTGAATCCCTAAACGTGAGAAGTGATGTAATATTAAAGTGGAAGGACAATACATTCAGAAAACCTTCGGTGACATATACATAACCCCAATTATTGACTCGGTTTCTATGGAGGTTTTCTGTTTTGTATTTTAGATTATTCGCGAGACCATACCAAATTGCAAGAACTGTAAAATTCTGGTTTTACTTGCAACAATTCTGTAGTTATTAATTGTAAAATTTTGTATATTCACAAATATACAATTTGAAATGAATGAAAGAAACCTTAACCAAACAGCTGATAAATGGACTTACATTTCATAGTTTAAATTCATACGTATTTTACAATTAATAAGTACAGAACTGTTGCAAGTAAAACCAAAATTTTTAAAATCAGTAAATCAGTAAAACCGAACTACGTTAAATGATCGACGCCATCTTGAATAGTGGTATGGACTGTCGATAATTATCGTTAGTCACCACTACCAAAAAATATTGATACTTTGTTTTCACTACCGACAGTTATAAGTATTGAAAATTTTTAATTTTTAGCGTGCAATAAATAATAAATACTTTCATAAATGTATTTTCATCACTATCGATAACTACCCATGGTCGGTAATCCAACTAGGGGAAACTATCATAGTGTCAAATATCAATATTTCTCTATCCCTTTACTATCGGTAGTATCGAAACGCTAATCAGGCTGACAAACTGTAAAATTATAAAAAATAAATCGTTTTGTCTTTAAACTTTTCAAACGGGAAGTATTATTGCCTGTTCAAGGATTGAAACACATTTTAACACTAGATTTACGGAACTTTTTGTGTACCTACTAATGGGAATATTTAAAAAAAGCAAGCATATCATTTGCAACTGTTTGAAATCATAAAGTCCTGGGGAGCAATGAACTAGGATGTGTGTAGATATTATTACATCAATTAAAGTTAATACAAGTTGCTTAAAAATAATGTTTATGACTTCTGCAACTTTAAACATGAAATTGACGGGTCCCGTAAACCTAGTGTTAATCAAATAGTTAAGTAACTATACTATCCCTAGGCTCCATAGGATGAGGCCTTACCCCTCTGGTGGTGTTATCTATGATGGATGGCGACTCTGTCCGACACACACATACGTACAAACAGATAAGAGAATTTTCAATCTCCTTTGTTCCTTGTTACGAGTGTTTCTTGTTACGCTCCTGGCATCTGCCATCCGTATGAACTTTCGAGAAATGCAGTATAAGTGAATTTGTGTCAAATCTAACGATTTGTTTCTAACAGTCGTAAAGGAACCGACCCAATGGCTAACGAAGAAGCTCCAACGCCCGTCGATAATAATGATGTGAGAATTTCGCTGAAACATTTTCATTTCAATAGTATATAAAACGATGCACTACTGTCAGATTATCTTTTCAGATGCCAGTTCCAAAAATAAAGCACGACTGGTATCAGACGGAGACTCATGTCATAGTTACGATACTTGCAAAAAGTGCCAAAAATGTTAAAGTTATCCCCGAGAAAACCACGGTATGTGCATTAATTGATAACGCAATGATATATAAGTATCATGTTTTTTCTAGAACATCCTTGTTTACCTTTTATCGATCATATAGGTGAAAGTTTGCAGTTTCTATGCTTGTCGCGTATATTTTAAGCCACATTTGCCTTTTTTTTCAGTTAAGCGTTTCCGCACAATTACCATCAGGAAATGAATACAGCTTGGAGATAGATTTAGCACATCCGATAGTTTCCGATGAATGGTCGGTCAATGTTACTCTATCTAAAATAGAAATAAAACTAAAGAAACAGGATGGTATCAGATGGACCACCTTAGAAGGCAATCCAGCTGTTCAAAACACAGTGCAACCAATACCTCAAGGTAAACTAGATTCTCTTGCAGCTGTTAAAACTGCAATGAAAACGATCGTTTTCTTGTGCTATAACATTGAAGAAAACACTCATTTGGACTAAAAGAATAATTTTTTGATTCTTGCTTTTCAGAAATTTTACAAGCCGGGACTCAACCGCCAAAGTATCCCAGCTCTTGTAAAAATGCGAGGGATTGGGACAAAGTAAATAAAGAGATTGAAAAGCAAGAGGCGCAGGAGAAACCAGAAGGTGAAGCTGCTCTCAATGCTCTGTTTCAACAAATATATGGCAGCGGTTCGGACGAAGTTAGACGTGCAATGAATAAATCGTTTGTAAGTAATCCAGCTCGAAATATTTGTGATCGATAAGTTGAAGTTTAATATTGGCTATTACTATATAATGTTTCCATAAAATAGCAAGAGTCTGGGGGTACAGTGTTAAGCACTAACTGGTCAGAGGTATGCAAAGGCACGGTTGAAAGAAAGCCACCGGATGGCATGGAATGGAAACCTTGGAGCGCATAAGGCGGCTGATGCAAACGATGTTTAAGTTGCTTACTGTTTAACAAAACGAGTTCGTTTTATTTTTTTAATAAAATCATTTTACGAATATTTGAAATACAATGTATCTCATCTGCAAATACTCTGTTGTGTACATTGCAATGTTAATTAGTTAGTCCATGATCCCCATCTAAGTGTACCATTGTACTCGTCTAGTTTGTTAAATATATATTCGTATTTTTCTGAAGAACTTGCAATCTATGTTCCATGATCAAAGTACAAAAACTCCAATTATGTCCATGAATAGAAGCCAACACTTCACAAGTGTTTCTCCAAATACATGAATATATTAATATATTCGTTGAATTGTATAATTATATGTATAATATTATACATCTATTTCCAAAACATTTACAAATAAATAAATGACTCTTATTGAGAGAAGATAATTGCGAGCAGGATCACCAAGATTCTATTTGGGATCGTTAACCAGACAATGCTCTAAGTACATAATACACAACAATACATATTCCAATTACACTGCAAGCCGTTTGGATTTCCACTGGCACACTACTGTGTGGTTCTTTGTTAACGATAACTGCGTTTTGCTTATCGTTGTTCTCTAATTTTTTCAAAATTCCAGAGAACCCTTTGTTAAAGTTACTTTCTAACATATGAAGTGTACTTCTGAGTACTTCTTCATTTTTTTCTTGCGCTTCTGCTATAACACTTCGTACATTTGCGTTTCTCCTATTATTATAAATCATCGAACCCGTTAATGATATAATTGCCAATATAGCAGATGCAAGTATGGACAGGTATTTATACTTTTGTGCATTCATCGTCTGACTATCATGATACTCCTTGATAGCAGTTGCTAACAGGGTAAAGTGATCTTTTTCCTCTTTTTCCAATAAATTTAGCTGCGATGTAATCCTTGCTTGATCCTGAAGATTTTTGTTTTCTATTATCGTCAATTGTACATATTTCGGATCATCTCGCTTAGTTTGTATAAGCTCCGAATACACTTGTTTCAGTTTATCATTTACTATTGTCGTTTCACGGTTCAAACGCCGCCTCTCATCCTGACAGTTGAACAGTTTGTTTTGCGCTGTGATCACTTGCTGCTTAGCCAATTCAACCTTATCCAAACCAGTTAATTCTTGATACCATTGCCACCATTTTACGACTTTCTTTGGTAATGGGCTTGGTTCTAATTTCGTTGCATTTAAATTTTGAATTAAAGTTACATCACTGTTGATTTGCTGAAATTAATCAAATGTTATTTATTATAATGTGCGCCTTATGTTTTTTCCAATTCTGTAATAAAAAAAAAGAAATGTTATACCTTTGCAATAATATCATACTTTGCAGCAACAGCATTTTGCAGATTGTGCAATTTCTCCTGAGCTTTTCCAGTAGCACTACCGATGCTCGCAGTGGCATTATTAAACAATCGATGTTTATGTACCTCACTGCTTAAGATTTTTATTACCGATCGAATCTTTTCTGCCATTATACATGTACATATATTTAAAATGTGTAAAAATGTAGAATCACAATATAAGGACCAGCATCATTGAAGAATATCTTGTGTCATTGTCATGCTCCTTAATCTCTATGTACTCAACATTGTATACATCATAAAATACAACCTTTTCGGAATTATGAACGGTATCGGCAGCACATTACAAGGAGCTAATTGTTTAAATGATTAAATATCATAAGCACAGGTTTCTTCTTTAATAAAGAACCCTTAAAATGCACGTAGAAATTGGAAATCAAATTTGCAAGATCGAGTTTCAAACATAAAAATTCTTTGTTGATATATTACAATTTCATTCCGATTAATCTTATAATATCGCAAAAAATATAATCTTTCTTTCTACAAGAGAAACATTATCCAGACCACTTAAAGGTACGGTTTCAACCATTGCGTAGATCTATCAGACAGGTTAGGTTCTATTAGGTTAGTCTAAACAAGGCACGTTTTCAATTGTTGTGTACATGCAGCCAGGTTTGGTTGACAAATTTATTTATATGATATATTTATGCATTTAGGTAAATATTTACCGTACTACTGGGAGATTATTAATTTCGTACTGTGTATTAGCTTTGCGAATAAATGATAAAATATGACAAAATATAATAAATATACAAATATGTTTGAAAAATTCGAACACTAACCTTCTGCTACTGGACGTGCGACTATGTAGTACTGCGTATCGGTATTTGTTTAAACTGACAAGAAGTTATACAATTTGCTATTTATTTTTAAGGGGTCACATCATGGAAAGGAGTACACGAAAAGCGTCTCAAGCGAATGTAGTAATTATTTCAAGCGATTCGGAAAATGAATCCGGAGATGTGTCGAGTGACGATTGTTATGTTCCGAAAAAATCGGGTCAAAAAACGAATCCAAGAGTCAAGAAAGAATTAATTTCAGACACAATGACAAGCGGTAGGAAAAGAAAAGCTAGCACTCTGCCATCAACGGGACGAAAAAAGCGGATGATAACGGAATCTGCTGTGCAAACCGTCGAAGAAACAAAACATTCAGCAGATTCAAAGAAAAAGTTACAGAATGGAAATGCAAAAAATAAAAAGGCAGAAACTACAAATTTTCACAAAGACAATGTTAAACAAACGCTATTGGATACAAATAAAACGCTTGTTAATTCTGTAGAGTGTAAAGAATGGACTGACGTAGAGTATGTCAGCGAAATGATCAACATTGATAAGAATATAGCGGAGAATGTTGTAAAGCTTTTCAACGATGATAATACAATTCCATTTATTGCAAGGTACAGGAAGAATATGACCGGTGGTATGGAAGCTGATACACTAAGAGCGATAAAAGAAAGTATGGATCAGGCAAAAGCAATCAAGCAGCGTGCAAATACTGTATTGAAAAAAATTGATAAGTTAGGTCAGTGGACGCCTAATGTATATTCGGCTGTTGTATCAGCCAAATCTTTGGATGATTTGGAACACATTTATTCTTTATTTAAGCCTACGTCCAAACGTACTTTGGCTGAAAGAGCCAAAGAATTAGGGCTGGGACCTATAAGTACTCAGGTATTGCGAGGCGAGCCATTGTCTCCATTATCATCTATCATAGACCCCAACAAGGATGGTTTGAAAACAGAGCAACAGATTAATGCTGGTATCGTACATATCATAGCAGATGTTATAAATAAGGATAAAACAATATTTGATAAAGTCAAAGAACTTCAAAGCAAATCTTTTATAAATATACACACATCAGAGTATAAAGCCAATAGTAAAACATCAGAGAACAAAGAGAAAGATCTGCAGCGAAAGTACGAAATGTATTATGATTTTAATACGACTAATAAACACATTAAGCCTCATCAGACGCTAGCCATTAATAGGGGAGAGGCACAGAAGATTCTCTCTGTAAAGATCACCTTGCCCAACTACTTTGAAAAAAAGTTTAAAGCACACTGCTATAAACACTATCAAAATGCTATGTCTGCATCGAAATTGCATTATCAGTTGTTAAATGAAAGCATTGAGTATGCTTACGGAAGATTTATCACACCCCTAGTGGTACGTAGAGTTCGAAGCGAAATGAAAGAAAAAGCAGAGACGGCGTCCATTGAAGTTTTTGTTACTAATGTTAAACAATTGTTACTCGCTCCGCCTGTGAGAGGGAAGATAATACTCGGTATAGATCCAGGTTTCTCTCATGGTTGCAAATTGGCGGTAATCTCCGAACTGGGAGACATACTTGAAACAAATGTAATTTATCCACACAGAAAACGGGAGTCATCGTACAGCGAGTCTGCCAAAGTTTTGACGAATCTAGTGAGTAAACACAGATGCACGATTCTAGCATTGGGCAATGCTACAGCGTGCAGAGAAACAGAGCTGTTTATAAACGAATTAATCAAATCCAAGGCATTTGGTTCACTAGATGTTTCGTATACGATAGTAGACGAAGCAGGAGCTTCGATTTACAGCTGCAGTACAGAAGCAAAATCTGAGTTCCCGGATCTTGATGCCAATCTAGTTTCCGCTATTTCTATAGCGAGGCGATTACAAGATCCCCTCGCTGAATTAGTAAAAGTGGAACCTAAACATTTGGGTGTGGGAATGTATCAACATGATCTTCCAGAGAAGCAATTATTGCAAGCGTTAAACGAGGTGAGCTGGATATTTAATATGGTTAAAATAATCGATCGATTCTAAATAAAAATAAAATGAATGAATGAAAATGATTGCAGGTGGTTTCAGAGGCTGTTAGCTTTGTAGGAGTAGATGTGAACACTGCATCGCAGTGCCTTTTAAAGAGAGTTGCAGGTTTAAATGTATCTAGGGCAAATAATATCATTGAACGGAGGACCGAGTTTGGTCCATTCAAGAATAGGCAACAGATAATGGATGTGAAAGGAATTGGAAAGAAAGTGTTCGAGCAATGCGCTGGGTTTATTAGAATACTGCCAGAGACTTCTATGACTGATAATTCAGTCAAACTCAAAAGTAGTAAAGCATCGGAGTACAAATTTAATTTATTGGATCAAACTTGGATCCACCCCGAATCCTATAAGATAGCTGAACGATTCCTGGAATATTGCAATTGTAAAATAGAAGACCTCGGAACTGCAGAGTTCATTGAAAAGATAAAATCGCGAGCTGTGGAAGGGTATAGCATTTTATCGGAGAAATTTGGTACAAATGAAACAACGATGGAGATAATAGTGAAAGGCTTGTCCATGAAAAAGGACGAGGATATAAGATTAAAGAATCGCGCTCCTTTGTTTCGGAAAAACATGTTAAGTATGAACGATGTAAGCGTTGGAACGTTGTTAACTGGGGCAGTACGAAACGTCACACATTTTGGAGCGTTCGTGGACATAGGAGTGGGCAGAGGCGGACTTATACCGACAAAATGGTTAAAGAATTGTACAGTATCGATAGGCCAACGTGTAGAAGTAAAAGTACTGTTAGTAGATCTCGACCGTAATAGGATTAATTTAGAATTAATGAATGTTTTATAATCCATCCCTCGAAAAAATGTACGTACTTTGTTGCGACTGTACATTCATAAATAAATTATTACTTTCGTATAAAATACGCTTTCGGATGATTCTTTGTGGGACTAAACACAAGGGACGGACTGTCAAACGGTACATCTGTAATTTACTGTTTTCCCTGCATAGGCAAAGAATTGCCGGAAGTTCTATAAACAAACATAACTGCGGAATGTATTACACGTTGGACAAGCATTTGCATGTTTCACGCGAGACTCGTTGCCAGCTAAGAACTGACATCAAATGGGCCCTCATCGCCGTAGCGCATTGACCTGGAATTAATTTCTTAGTCGGATAATTCTCGTGTGCGTTCCCGTAAATATTTGTCAAATTAATAATAATAATAATAATGTACAGCTCACCGAATGAATTCTGCACCATCTCGGACGTCCATCCCGAATGACCGTGTTCGAAATTTATAATTTGGTGCCATATACATATATCGTATCGCAAACCTCAATTATTATTTAAGGCTCAATATTCTCGAATATCAAGTCTGATAAATGGTGATCTATAGAAATTTCAAATTCAAATTAAGCCGCGCTAATTCGTCTACTATCACGTGATTACAATCGAATCGATTTCATCGACCTCTACTGCGATCTATAATATCGATCCATCGACAACGCTACGCATACTTCGAATAGGAAGAATGACGGATTGCAGGAATTCAGAATGTGGCAATATTTATCCGAGAAGCTGGCACCAAATTATAAATTTCGAACACGGTGATTCGGGATGGACGTCCGAGATGTTGCAGAATTCATTCGGTGAGCTGTACAGTGGTAAATACGAATTCTGAGCACGTTCCGCAATGTTTCTCCCCGAGGATAGAATTCGAGGTTGCGAGTCGGTCAGATGTTACTCTGCATCGGATGTTGCAGTGAAAAGTTACAGATGCGGTTGCGCCTTTTGATGGTAATCGATTAACTTCGATCTTTCCTAATTATTGCAATATGTGAGAAATGAATTACATTTACCAAATTTTGTATTATCATTAAGTTGCGCGCGCATCAAGGATTTGAAGGCGGAAGCGTGTCAGTTGCACAATTGCTATATAATTCGCCAGCTTGACTACGGTGGCAGTGCATTCGCGAAATTTCTTTCTTCCCGCGGATTTTGCATGAGCCGGACGGAGGCCTCGCGCCAGTTAGTGTTTTAATTTGTATTAAATTTTATAAATCTGTTTCATAAGTTACAAAAACAGCCCACGCGAGATGGTAAGTCGCTTCAAAAACTAAAATACATACATATAAGGGGAATCGATAGAAATATTTGGTTGAAATTGTTTATGAAATATGCGGGTATGATAGATCACACAGTAGACGCCATTTTGCCATCAGTTTTTTCAGAATAATTTCGACACGTATTTCAAGTTCTCTTATTCGCGTTTATTAAAAATGCGTTATGAACGTCATGAAAAAGCGTGCCACGATATTTCGCATACAAATTAGGGGGTACAAATTTTTACCCCCTTTTCTAACCATATTTCGCGCGCAGAAGTACGGTGCATTAACCAACAGCGACGCTACTATTTCCTCATTCATCCCACTTTATCCCTATCATTGCACCTTTCTCTCTCTGCATATATATTATACATACACTACGGATATGCAAGGTCAGGAGCAGGAGGCGCAATTTTTTAATGGAAGATAAAAATCCTCGAAAGATGTACGCAATAAATAAGCAATAACTCGTGCGGCACAAATTACTACAAATATCATGTTATTTGTAATTCTCACAGATAAATAAAATTTTTGCAATTTCTACAACTGTATAATTTGTTATAATCATCGACCATGTCAGTCCAAATCATGACTAATCTCCATTTTTCCAGGACACACTTCCACCAGTGTTTCTCCGCTTCCTATTTCTCTCTGCTTGGCTTCAGCACCCTCTTTCCATAAACGATGACTTGTTTATACCTGTATCCCATATGAACCCGCATACATTGATACGGTGAGTCATACATACATACAACAATTGTTTCGATAATCATTTCAATGAATCGCCTCCAGTTTGTCAAGTTGTATAAGACGTAAGCACAGTGAGAAATATCATATACATATGTATATCTATACATATACATAGTGCGAGAAATATATACATATACATACAAGTATATGCATTGTATCTACCAAAGTAGAGGCGCTGCTATTCTTTGCGGCCGTATATTCAGAGAGGAAGGAATAGAAGAGGACAAACGCGGAAACGTCTCTCGGGTACGATACGGGAATACGGCTTGGTATTAGTATCGCTGAGTTCGTCCCGTATGGCCTTTAAATATTTCAGAAATTCAATCTTCACAGTGGTCTGTACGAAGTTGGCGGAACGCCACCGTGTTCAGGTAGTTGCTCCCATGTCGATTCTGTCGCGATAATGCGTCTAGAGTCGCGAAAGGTTGCGAGCTTTTAATTCGTCGATAACACGCCGAGGCACGGAGGGTGGAGTAGGTAAAAGAAAGTCAGGTGTAGGGTTCAGTCGTCGGAAACAGAGATTCCCTTGCGCATACACACGCGGAACAATGGTCACGAGGCTGAAAACCTCGCGGCGCGAATACGAATATACTCTTTCGCGAGGGTAGATGCGGCAGAGAAAGAGAGAAAAAAGCGTCTCGCCGCATATAACGAACGCGCGAGACTCTCAGCTACGGGATGGTTCGCGATACCGTTCGCGTCTCTATTTCGTTATTGTATTCCCCCGGAATGATTTCCCGAAAAAAAAAAACAAACAAACAGAGAATTTCGTTCCGAGTCGCGCTGAAAGTTTTAGCAAGCAATCTGCCGTCCGTACGCATCTATCGGGTGAATATCTCTTCTCAGCTCATCCTGCATCCCCTCTGTACGTTGTCTCTGGAATCTGGAATAAATTTTACACGAGATCTGTACATTCGTCGGGGTTATAGAGTAGGTCACGTATCTGGTTGATTTTAAAAAGTTGCAACCCTATTCACGTTTCCATATTCTTCCTCGTGTTCTCGCTGTTCTTCCTAATGGTTTGCTTTTTTGGAGGCTCATATATTCATTTGTTTATTATTCTTTAGTTTCGCCATCGACGAGATAGTACAGACTACAGACTGTATTAAAGACTGCCAGCCCTCGTGTAAATTGCCGTGCCAGGAAATGGGCCTAGTGTTCCACGTTTGGGAAACACGTGGTGCAGGGTAGGTAAATGAACTAGTAGGTCGCTCAATAGATAAATGTAGATCGCTGACATTATCCATTATATGTATAACCGCTCCAAGATATGTAATTATATTATGTTGCTTTATAACGTATTAGATTCTTATTTCCTCATTATCGTATTACATATTGTTGCTAAAAGTGAAGATTTTGCTGTGCAACAGGGACAAACGCTCTACAAACTAATTTTTGTTTTATGTGTCCTGTCGTATATTTTATTCAATACTTTCTCACGTAATATACCTATTATTAGATTTTATTTAATATTTATAAGAGCAGATTTAGTGATATATGTATAATTTCAGTTAATACTTTTATTTCGCCACTCCGCTCACTTCAATATGTAATTACAGACATTTTAGCATGTCAAGCATCAGAGGTGATGTTATCGGATAAAGAAATAAATACATTGAGTTGCCGTTGTTTATTAACAGCCTCAATAAGAATGAACAAGATTTTTCATTAATCGTACATCGTACATGTTTTTTAC
Source organism: Holcopasites calliopsidis (assembly GCA_023838395.1). Classification (NCBI taxonomy): domain Eukaryota; kingdom Metazoa; phylum Arthropoda; class Insecta; order Hymenoptera; family Apidae; genus Holcopasites; species Holcopasites calliopsidis. Next base: position 2,967,746 of record JALHAQ010000007.1, read on the forward strand.
AATTGTATATCTGTTAAGCACCATTTCTGCTTTAAGAACGAATATGTTATGAATATAGCAGTACATTGTTAATTGATTTTTATTACATTCTAACATTTCTTTAAAATGTGACGCGTTAGCTACTCTTATTTTTCCTACATCCACAAAGTACTCAAACAGTGTGCAATAGACACTTTGTACATACTTTGAAAGTTGTACAGAAAGTAAAATAATACGAGTGTCATAAAGTGTAAAATAAAATATGTGTAATTACACATGTTTGAAGCTATTATAGAATGGATAATGCCAGCGATCTACATTTATTTGCTACCTGCGACACTGCAACCATTTTTACTTACATTACCGACGAGATTGTCCAGAATTCAGTTTCTGTTTTTTGTTTTAATCGCAATATATTCTAGAGGACGTCAGAAAACGGAATTTTTCTGGCACGCGAAATCCCATAAGGACCTGGCAGTCTTTATTAGTATCTCGTCGGTGCAATAATTATTATGGTACTGTTAGACAAGGGCAGCGATTTTGTTTGTAAAAGATAGATATATTAATACAAAATGTCTACACCTTCGCCCAATCGAAACTTTCAAAAAGTTCAATGAATTTAATCGTTATCATTTCATGGAGATAAACATTTGCCGTTAAACAGATTTCGTTCATAAGTATTGAGGTTTTTTTTCAAATAATTTTCAATATTTCAATATTTCATAAGATAATGAGTCGAAATTTTCAACGTTTTTGTTATATTTTATCTAATAAGCGCATATAACTATTGAAAGGAATTTTCAAAGTCCATTGTTCAATATTTCATAAGATAATGTGTAAACGGCCCTTTCATAAGATAAAAATTGAAATATTGAACAATGGACTTTGAAAATTCCTTTCAATAGTTATATGCGCTTATTAGATAAAATATAACAAAAACGTTGAAAATTTCGACTGAGTAGAGTGAAATGGTCTTTCATTTAAATTAGTCAACCCTTTAACGCTCAGACGCCTTAAATAGTTATTGTGAAACACAAGGCAAAGACATGAAGAAATGCAGAATTAATTTTCGAAGGGAATACTTGAGGAAGTACTTGAATTTCTTAGTCTAAAACGTTGACATTTGCTTTCCAATCGGTGAAACTGCAAGTACCAAAATTTACTGTAGTTTTAAAATGAATGTTGCATTGGTGTAACACTGAGAATCAACGGGTTAATTAGAATCTACTGTAATTTCAATTCAAACTCGTGCTATTACGGAAGAATCGATCTTAGATAAATCATGATATATTCCTATAATATTTGAAATTTGCCTAACAATGGCTGTTTAGAATGCACACGATAGCAGTGGAGGAAAAAGTTGTCATATTTTTTGCTTTGGAACTCTGCGTTTTCTGAGAGAACCGGTAGTCGTGTTATAGTTTTTGCAAGGATAATAGAACACCATGGTCATTAACGTGCGCAAATAATTCCTATTAGGCGAAGCAAAGAATTGCGAATATTCTCGACACCTGTTCCCGCAATTTCGACAATACGAACGTTTCCGAAATCCGAGTCGCTGGCAAGAGCAAGGTGAACGATCGGGGCGCACGTCCTTTACACTTCGGTTGCCGTAGCAGACGGACGTGTCATAACAAATGGTGCGTAATATGTTTTACCTACACGACGCTACCCATTTATTCTCGGGCTTCACTCTACTATCCTGTTCACTCGCGATTAATCGTTTTGATTAACTAATACGCGGTTAATTAGTAATCATTTCGACATCGTGCGAGTAGATGAAATAGTTTTTCGAGTTTCTCTTGCCGACGTACGATCGAGATGGGTCGCGTCCCTTCTTTCGTTAGCTCCGATTAATCAGTACGTCACTGTAACTTTTTGGAATTAATTAAACAATTCTCCTGGTTTTATCGTATTTTGTTTGGCCCAGCATTCGGGTTTGTAGAAACTCAAAGAATAGGTGCATTCTATTACAAACCTGTTGCAAGAGTTTACCCGGTATTCCCTTCGGTTTCTCGTCCGCCATTGCTATGACGCGATTCCTTGAAATTGTTTTTCTTTTGTCAAAGGTCTGGTACAGGATGATTGATATCAAGCGACATACTTATAATAATACAGCAGCATGTAACTGCGCAACGTAATAATAGAGAAAATACTCTGGTGGACAATTGGTAACATGCAATGTATTATAAGAAAGGTTAACGTATTCACTTATCTACATAATTTTGTCGTTTACAAATGTATTGTTTATTTTCAATTGGACTTCGGTAATAAGTGATGCATTACTGATACATGTTTTACAAATAACAATGTACAAATTGAACAATACAATCCAGTGAATGGATATTTCAAAGTTTTTAACGAAAAAAAGTTGAAATATTCATGTACCACTGGATTTCGGTCGAATTTGCTTCGTAACTTCGTTATTGCTTTCCTCGGTACTGTTATTATCTCTATGCTCGGTCGCAAGTACGGTCAAGCCGTATTTTCGCCGTGTTCCGCGTAGTTGTAACCCTGACGCATGATAGTTTCCGAGTTTTTATTAATACACAAACAGTATTACGAGAATTTGTGCTAACGCGACATAGTTCATTGATAGGGACACGAATATGTTTGAAACTTTGACAACGAACATTCGCGGTACAGTTGTGACAAATGTATCGCATTACCTACAGTCTTGAATATAGGAATATGAAATTACAGGGTTTTAAAAGATTCATAAATACTCAGAAGTATTTGAATCTAAATAATAATATTATTCCTGTTTTAATAGAAAGCATACCAGTATTTCCTCAACAGACGACGAGAAGAAAATAAGATGCAAATCTCTGTTGATTTATTTGCTCCCCCACCTTTTTAGCATCCCCTACTCCAGTGATCGGGCGATCATCGGGCAATGCTGCATCAGTCAACGATATAGTTTATTAATCCTTTCTCTTCTTTAATAATCTTTCGTTTTCATAATCTAGAATTAATTGTAAGAACAAACGAGTAACCAATTTCGTTCCTTTTATTTTTCAGTCGCTTCGGTTCGTCAGTATTCGGACAATTTTGGCGATCGCCCGCGATGCGATCGGTAGAGTCAGTGTTCGATCCGTTCAAGTTTTTTCTTTTATCGAGTCAGTGAGTTCGCCGATGGCAAATATTAAGCTGTCGCGACATTAGTATGATTTTTTTATCGTTTCGGTATTAGAGTCATGCGTTCTGCTCCTGTGATAGGGCGATCATCGGGCATTACTGCATCAGACAACAACGTAAGTACCATCATAGTTTCTTCATCTTTTTGTTTTAATAATCTTGCATTTTCATTATCCAAACCCATTGTAAGAACATATTAGTAACCAATTTCGTTCTTTTTATTTTTCAGTAGCTACCAGTTCCTCCATGGTTCTGGTGATTAGCAACTTTTGGTGTTCGCGCGCAATGCGATTGGTAGAGTCAGTGTTTGATCCGTTCAAGTTCTTTTGCATTGCTTTAAGAGCGCAGGCGCTCTGATTTAAGTTAGATTTACTAATGATACGCGATATTAGAGTCAGTGAGTACGTCGATTACAAGCGGTGATCGGGCGATTATCGGGCAATGCGGAACCATCCTACAACGTAAGTGTCTTCATAGTTTATTAATACTTTCCTTTTAAATGGTCTTGAATTTTTATTATCAGGCTTCAATGGCGATAACGAGTTACAAATCAGGTTCCTTTTAATATGTTAGAGCAGTGTCCCTGATGACTTCCCACAGCATCCCTGGTGGCTTCCCGGAGCATCCCCGTATGCCAATATCATCGCATGGGTGGAGTAAGTACCCCAAGATTGGGCTCTTTAAGTTCCTCCGGTCACTCAATCATGTAGCAGGACGAAAGATCCGAAACGGCACAGATGACTGGTTGTATTACGTAGAATTGTTGCCAAGCACAGTGACCGTGGGTATATGCAAATATACTCATGAGTAGTAACATTATTTCATTGTTTTATATTAGATGAGGCTAGGTCTTCTTGTACATCGCGATTTTTAATATCTCAGTAATACTAAATTCGGGATTCAGTATAAAAGACAGTATTTATTGCTGATAATTAACCGGAATCTCTGTTAATTTAAAAATATATTTACCACATATATTTTCACTATTGGAGTATTTGATTGAATAAGTATGAAATAATTATTTAAATATGGTAGTAATATTGAATATTAAATGAAATTAAATGATATGAATATTGAAGTTATTTTTTAGTGCTGAAGTCGGATACCCTCCGACTTCCTTCATATTGTAACTATTGTGCAGTGATAACAATTATGCATATTATTATACTTGTGGTAGCGACACTGAATACATCTTGTCTTCGATCTTTGATGCGTATCAGTTTGTTCTCTGCGTATCGGAATTATCGAATAATTGAATTTATTCGATATCCATACCAGAATCTCTAGCATATAAAGATATCGATATCTCGTTTCTCTTTGCGACGTATAAATAGTACAAAATGTACAAGAAGACAATTCGCGACAGGTAGTTTTCGAAGTCAAGGCAGCAATCTTAAAACCAAACTGTCGTTTTAGAAGAAATGCCTTGATGACGGGAACGCCCGAGGATGTTTTAATTAACTTGTTCAATTTTAAATTCTGCATTGTTTTTGATTCAATTTTTTCAAGTATTTCTCTTGTTACTAGTTCTTGCATAACAAATTAACGTAGACTTATTTGAATATCTTTTTGCACTAGAGTCATTGATTTGCTTTTTCAATAAATTAGAGTCATTCAGTTAACTTTTTGATAGAGTAGAATCATTAAATTTTGATTTCAAATAAAGTAAAGTCATATTGATCAAATGTTTAGCCCGTTAGAAAATGTATATGTATTAATCACTTTTTTAGATGAGGATTTTCAGGTTTAACCCCTTCCGTGTTCACTGCCTCGGTCCCATTCACGTGCCCAGGTGCTACTTGATTGGGAAAAAGGCGGTGGGCATGATGACCATAATTTTTAAGCTAATCATGTGTTTTTGGCGGCTGGCAATGGTTTGGTGTATCGTGCACGACGTACATTCCGCATTGTGTGTGTGGTTAGGCTGTGGATTTGCGTCGTTTCGTTTGAAATAGTAATTAGTAGCTTCACTGTTCAATTCAATCACGAATGTAGCGCATTCGTATTCTTTGAACATCCACTTGTTGCACAAACTGTGCTATTCCTTACAAATATCTCTCCATTCCTTAGAAATCAATTGCCACTCATTATAAATATATTGCCGATACATCGGGTAGTTTATTAACTTTTTAAAACGTCGATCTGCCTTTTATCGCGAGAACGCAAAGATCCCAGGCATTGTCAGTCGATTTCAGTAAAATGGTACGTACCTTAGAGTGTGTTTGGTGTATGCTCGCGCTCGGGTGTCGGAGGCGTCCCGGGACGTCCTCCCTAGTGTAGGCTCTTGCACCCGGGCGTTTGTGTGAGAACCGTGGAGCGTATGTTTTTTTTGGTGTGTGTGCTTTGCCATTTTTAAATATAGGGTGAAGTAGGATAGGTAACTTACCGTCTGGTGTGTGTGTTAAATATAAGTAGGTAGGGCCGGGCAGGTTGACACATTCTCTGATCGGGTAGGCCCACTTTTTCGCGTGTTCAACCTGTTTCAGGAAATCTGAGATTGAAAAGTCACGTCTTAGCTGGGCGCGAGCGAAGAATGCGTTCGCCTCTGGCTTTGCTCGTTGACTCCTCGAACTCCAGCCGCGGTCGCGGTCGCGTATTAGGCCTCGAAACGAATTCGCATTCAGGCTCGAGACTGCTCGTGAGCACGAAGAACGATTCTTGAATTTAATCGTTAATTTTGCCATTTTCTGCAATGGCATCTTTTACGATTATACTCGGTCGTGATTCGTCCACGAGTGTTCCATTTAGATCCGCGTTTTTACATTTTTATTTCACCTTTGTAAGTTTTTCCTTGGTTTCCGAATAGAGTCTCGAGCTTAGACTAAGTTTCAGCGGGCATCGCGCCCGAAGAAACGAAGAGGCCAAGGGCCGAAGAGGCCCGGCAAACTGCCATCGAAGAGGGCAACTACTAATGGCTCTGCATTCTCAAAAAGAATGGAGAGTCATTCTCTGCTACTACATTGTCACTGTGCTGGATTTAGCTGCATGCGTAGTATTTTCAGCCTGGCCCGTTGCGGTCCAACGACACCTGGGTAAAAATCGCGTTTCTTTATTAGAGTTGCGCAAAATTTCAGAACGGGGTGAAATTAGAGTCGCGAGAGATTAAACTCGGATTTTTAATTAGAGTCGCGAGGTATTTGATTTTCGCCTATTCCTAGAGTTGCGGACAAGTTCGCGGATTTTTAGGTAGAGTTGCGATTGCTTCAAGTCTTCGGTTCTGCAGTAGAGTTGCGAGACATGAATATCGCGTTTTCGTTAGGTAGATTTGCGCATATATCTCTTCACGGTTTGTCTTAGAGTTGCGATAAAATAGAAATCGCGTTTGATTTAGCGATGCGACTAAAATATCGCGTTTGTTTTTGCAATTTTGTTCTTCTCAGATTGTAGTTTTGTATTAGCTCATAACTCTTACGCCAACTGCATTTGACCATTTTTTATCATATCTAATTTTTCAAGATAATAGTATAGTAGCTTCCACTTAAGTTTGAATTATCTTGTTAGAGTCACTCTTAAATGTTAGCGTTGCGACACAATTGCATCGCGAGTTCCAGTTAGCGTTGCATTTAACAAAGATCGCGTTTTTAATTAGAGTTGCGAACACAAATGCCCAATTGCTCCTATTTGGGAGCACGTTCCTGAGCCACGTGGACAATGGCACATCATCGGCAGCCAAGAACCATGGCTGCACCCCACTTAAAGTTGCGTTTTACAAAATAATTAGTGCATAGAGTATAGAGTCAGTATTTTATTAGTGTTTCGTCGGATCGCAAATATTTCATCATTTCATTATTATAGTTTAATCTGTTGGATTATAGTTGCCTTTTGGTATTGATATTTGAAGCACCACTCGCGTTTAATTAGTGTCGCGAAAGATAATTTTTCACTCACGGTTTGAACGAGTGGACTTGCCGGTAGACCTGGCTACCTGTTCTTAATCATTGTTCTTTTCTTTCAGCATCTTTTTTTGTCTGGGTCGTCTGTTACTGGGAATACTGATAAAAACTTGAATATCTGATTAGCCATTTTAGCATAATTACTTCAAGTCTTATCTTGCAAAATTTCATTTAAATAGTGAAATATTATACTATGGTCTTTGAATTTCTTTTTAACTTATTTTCCCAATCAGAACAGATGATAGAGTTGTAATTAAAGTTTGTACAATTGACAATGGATAAGTCTTTTGTTTGTGTAATACAGGGTGTCCCAGAAGTACCTCAAGAAACAAAAAGTGGTGATAGCTGAGGTGATTCTAAACACTTTCTTCCTTTGCCAAAATATTGTTTGGGGTTTCGTTTTTAAATGGTTAACGAAAAACACTGAGCAATCATAGCAGGGGTAGAGCCCGCGCTCAGGGACGGCCCACGCCGCATCGTGCTAGGTAGCGATATTCGACCGTCTCCCCGAACAAAACGCGTCGGTATAGCAAGGAGCAAAAGTTAACATCGAATTATTCATTATTTATGAATAGAAATGAACTAAAATATATTACCCGATCGTAACACTAGCTGTTGTGTATCGCGTGTTACGTTTTCGAATGATCCGGCTCGGTGGAGTGATCCAGTGATGGTTATCGTTCAAGTGGTAAGCTGTGTCAAGTGCAATGAGTTAGTACGTTAACCCGATGGTAACATCAGCTGTTGATCGCCACGTGTTCCGTTTTCGAATGATCCTGATTGGTAGAGTGATCCAGTGATGGTTATAGTTCAAGTGGTAAGCTGTGTCAAGTGCAGTGAGTTAGTTCGTTGACCCGATCGTAACATCAGCTGTTGTGCACCACGTGTTACGTTTCCGAGTGATCCGGATGGGTAGAATGATCCAGTGACGGTTATCGTTCAAGTGGTAAGCTGTGTCAAGTGCAGTGAGTTAGTTCGTTGACCCGAACGTAACATCAGCTGTTGTGTACCGCGTGTTCCGTTTTCTAATGATCCTAATTGGTAGAGTGATCCAGTGATGGTTATAGTTCAAGTGGTAAGCTGTGTCAAGTGCAGTGAGTTAGTTCGTTGACTTGATCGTAACATCAGCTTTTGTGCACCACGTGTTCCGTTTTCGAATGATGCGGATCGGTGGAGTGATCCAGTGATGGTTATCGTTCAAGTGGTATGCTGTGTCAAGTATAGTGAGTTAGTTCGTTGACCCGAACGTAACATCAGCTATTGTGCACCACGTGTTCCGTTTTCGAATGATCCGGCTCGGTGGAGTGATCCAGTGATGGTTATCGTTCAAGTGGTAAGCTGTGTCAAGTGCAATGAGTTAGTACGTTAACCCGATCGTAACATCAGCTGTTGTGCGCCCCGTGTTCCGTTTTCGAATGATCCTGATTGGTAGAGTGATCCAGTGATGGTTATAGTTCAAGTGGTAAGCTGTGTCAAGTGCAGTGAGTTAGTTCGTTGACCCGATCGTAACATCAGCTGTTGTGCACCACGTGTTACGTTTCCGAGTGATCCGGATGGGTAGAATGATCCAGTGACGGTTATCGTTCAAGTGGTAAGCTGTGTCAAGTGCAGTGAGTTAGTTCGTTGACCCGAACGTAACATCAGCTGTTGTGTACCGCGTGTTCCGTTTTCTAATGATCCTAATTGGTAGAGTGATCCAGTGATGGTTATAGTTCAAGTGGTAAGCTGTGTCAAGTGCAGTGAGTTAGTTCGTTGACTTGATCGTAACATCAGCTTTTGTGCACCACGTGTTCCGTTTTCGAATGATGCGGATCGGTGGAGTGATCCAGTGATGGTTATCGTTCAAGTGGTATGCTGTGTCAAGTATAGTGAGTTAGTTCGTTGACCCGAACGTAACATCAGCTATTGTGTGCCACGTGTTCCGTTTTCGAATGATCCGGATCAGTGGAGTGATCCAGTGATGGTTATCGTTCAAGTGGTAAGCTGTGTCAAGTGCAATGAGTTAGTACGTTAACCCGATGGTAACATCAGCTGTTGTGCACCACGTGTTCCGTTTTCTAATGATCCTAATTGGTAGAGTGATCCAGTGATGGTTATAGTTCAAGTGGTAAGCTGTGTCAAGTGCAGTGAGTTAGTTCGTTGACTTGATCGTAACATCAGCTTTTGTGCACCACGTGTTCCGTTTTCGAATAATCCGGATCGGTGGAGTGATCCAGTGATGGTTATCGTTCAAGTGGTACGCTGTGTCAAGTATAGTGAGTTAGTTCGTTGACCCGAACGTAACATCAGCTATTGTGTGCCACGTGTTCCGTTTTCGAATGATCCGGATCAGTGGAGTGATCCAGTGATAGTTATCGCTCAAGTGGTAAGTTGTGTCAAGTGCAGTGAGTTAGTTCGTTGACCCGAACGTAACATCAAGTGCATTTCAATTGTTGGTGAATTGTTTAAAATGTAACATACGTTACATTTGATAGACTCATTAGTCGGTCGATTCTAATTCCCTTTTGTTCAACTGATTACGACAAATTGATTTCGATTGTATTTTACATTTCCATTCCTGAATAATGAATAATGATTAAGTGCATCCTATGGAATTCCGCACCTTTAAATTTTCTATAAGTGCATAAAAGTGCGCAGTCTAATTATTGAAGTGTCGATATAAAATGATTGTTTTGTTTCAAATATGATTTTCTTTCAGCTGCAATTTTTTTTCTTTTTTTCTGAGGATGGGTTGATAGGACTACTAATCTGGTGTATGAGATGTTACAGATCCACAGGTGATTCCAATTATTCTAAATAAAATCCCAAGTATTTTAAAGAAATGTGAGTATGTCAAAGGCTCGAAAGTATGATATACCATGGCAATCAAGGAGTATTACTTAAAAGGTGGATGAAAAATATGAAACAAAATCTGGGTCTCATCAATCCAATGTCCAAGGTTTGAAAACTTATTTTTCACGAAATGTTATTAACCATCTCGAGTTGGTATCTGTTTCAGAAACTTTAGGATAATCATTTGGTGATCAAAGAAAAGGATTCAGGGTTGTTACATATATTACGCCCCCCCCCCCCCAACCCCATTTTATTAGAAATACCATTTAGGTAGGCCCTACTATAAATTGAAGAAATGTTTAGCTCATTCCGCAGGTAGGATGTATTTGAACAAAAACCATCGATTTTTACATATGCAGGCTTTACACGAAACGAAACCATTAGATCTTTAGTTAGGCAGGACTTTAAAAATTTTTAGGTATTTTACATAGGTAGGGTTTAACAGTTTTGTTTCGCATGAATTTGTCTGTTTCAAGAAACAATGAAACAACGCTGAACCATCAGGAGGGTAATCAGGTACACGTATGTGTATGGGAAAGTATCTGTTAGATTTTTATATGTATAGGCAGGATATTTAGATCTAAGTCTTAAATTGAGTAGCTTAGGCAGGTCGCTTGTAATATTAAGTTAGATTTTTAATTAGGGAGGAAATTATTAATAGCTATAAGTTAACTTTAAGATAAGGATGTGTAGTTTTTAAGTTTTAATTAAGTAGGACACACGGTTTTAGTCTAAGATATTAGTTTGTAAGACAACAGCAGTGTTCGGCACTGCAGCGCCCAAGTAGGCACGTTAGTGTTAAGATTAGTTAAGCATATAGTAATTAAGCGCATGTTTGTTTAGCTATTAAGTAGATTTACGCTGCGGGACACTCTTGCTTTAAAGTATAGCCAGGCATCTCTGTTCGCTTTTTTTAAATGCAAATGCAGTGGGTGTAGAAAGTTCAAAACGTTCAGTATAATAAAGTAGTCCTTCTATCTCCTTGTAAAAACTCAAGTCATTTGGATCGATTTTAAAAAACATATTTCGTTTTGAAGAATGTACGAATACTTTCTACACCCATTGTCTGTTAGAAGAATGGTGCAGACGCACTGTAGCGCAATTGTGTCCCACGTAAAATTAAGTTAATTTTTAAGTTAAGAGATTTTAATTCCTCCATCTCGTCTTGCAAAATCTTTCGATTTTACTTTGTTTCGAGAATTTTCTAAGGCCTCCTCTTGCTGTCTGACTTGCAGGGCGTTTAATTAACGAACGCTTTGTACACTTACAACAAAAGGAGCAGGCTTTTTTTGTTGTAAATTATAGTAGAGTTTAGTTCTTTTGAAAACGAAGGGTAGGACGTGGATTAAACGTGGGTAGGGTGGTTCTCCATCACAGTAACCTCCACGTGGTGAGACCTGGGCAATCAATTATTCGCTCTATAATTATCATTCGAGTCTTTATACTATTTGATAAAGTGGACAAGATGAACTTAATTATTATGTAGCGAATAATTGAACTGATTGGCTGCGCGTTGCATGTATTCGACATGTGATGAATGAATGGGAACATTTTTTAGTCGATAATGGAATTTTGTAGCAGTATAAACAGTTTTACAACTCGTTAATTAGTATAACAATAAATTTTTAGTGGTTAAAATCTGTCCAAATAAGTCCGCATTCTGTTTTGTTAGAGAATCTGTCAAATACAGTGGGATTATTATTATATATTACGTAATATTAATAATATAATGTAATAAGGCAAATTATTTTAGTTTGCTCGGTACACTGTGGAGGTATTTTTCGTAATTCAGCTTCTGTTTCTTATTTTAGATGCAATATATTCTAGAGGGTGTAAGGAAACGGCGAATTTTTCTGACACGCGAACTCCCATAAGGCTGGCAGTCTTTATTAGTATCTCGTCGGTGCTTTAGCTAGGGAACACATTACTTATTAAATTAATATATTATTATCGTAAAATCTTGTAGCCCATTCGAGTAGTCTGTCGTGCTCAGCCCTTCAGTTATCCAAACTTCCTTCTATCAGTCCATTGAATGAAGACCCGCATTATCGGTTTCCAATCATCGCACGGTATCTTCACGCGACAGTATTCCCTCGTTCCGCGTCTAAATTCAATCACAACCACATAAATCCCCTTTGTTGGAGCGCAAATTAAAAAATGCCCCTGGCTCGACAGACGAATCATTCGAGGGTGTATTAAGGAACAACCGCAGAGCTTCGTTGACAAAGTGGTTAAAGGAAAAAAAAAAACACAGCAAGCGTCCGGTTCCTGTATTTTGCAGCAGCAGGGATTACAATGGCGTAACGACAAAATATAGGCAGATATTGCGAGTAGGTTGCAGCCCGCCTCCGCCCCGGGGTGAAAAGTAGTTTCGGTGCGAGTCTAGTCCCAACAATGGTACCGTATGAAAAGGGAAAAGAAAAAGCGGTACGCATGAAAAGCGTACCGGAAAATAAATAGGAGATAGTGAGTCGCAGACGAAAAAGAGCCAGCCGAGCTGGAGAATTCAATGCCAAGGTTCTGAGCCTCCAGTTAAATCGATATTCGATATTTTGCAGCTCGGTAACCGATACTCACCGTCCGTGTAGTCGCAATATTATCGCGACACTCATTTCACTTGCGGTATCTGTGTTTTTTATTTACTTAGTCAGTTATTCAGTGGATTTATTCTATATTGGCAATGAATTTTCAGTGTTCTCAGGGGTTGGATGGGGTAGGTTCTTGCCAATTGTTGAGATTTGAGTAATCAGCTATTCACAATTAAGTATCCATTCGTATTAAGCTAAAGGTGCAGATCAATTTCCCAAACCACTCGGAACTTTCACTAATTCTCCCTGGCATTCATTCAACGTACAAGAAGTATCAACTTGGAAGAATTTTATACAAATTCCCTCTAATCTACCCCAAGTTCCACAACATATAGAATCGAATTCCACACGCTCTTCTTGCCCATCCAGTCGGAAGTAAATAGTCGAATACTTTATTCTATCGAACGTTCGCCAAGCTATACAGTTACTTCGTATCGGCAGTACTCCAAAAGATTATAATAATTTTGCTGGGCAATTGAAAGGGTGGACACATGTTCGGGGATGGTCACGTAGCAACGATTTCCTCCTTATCACGCTTGGCTCCCAGTTTTCCAGATCGTTTCACTATAGGCATGTAAGCGAGCCTTCTATTTTCCAACGAGACTACGTTCCATCGTGCGGCACTGTGTGTCACGCACACATGGAATATAGTCGCGAGTCGCATTCCGGCCGCAGAGACGTCGTCCGATTTATCCGATTGCTCGAAGGAAACCGATCGCGTCTCTTTCGAACAGTGAACGGAGGTATATGCTACAGTATTTCAGCTCTTTCGATAAATGTATCAACTGCGAGACGTTGATTGATTCTTCCGCGAACGTGGATCGATGCTTTCCTTTACCGTAATGGAGAACCATAATACAGTTGGATTGAATTCTTATCTAAAAATTGAGAGAGGATTCGAATTTTATTTTATTAGCGGTGCAACAGATTCACGACAATTTTCCTTTCTAAGATAAACAGTTCAGGGAGGGATTTTAGAAGAATCGTAAATATCGAATTTAATTTTCGTGAATGCAGATGAAATCTTGGATTTTCAGAGGTTCGATAGTTGTGTTCTTATGCCTGTGGGACGTCTAGAGGTGAGTCTGTGTCGAGTTTCTGTTTTAAGGTTTCCCCGATACTTGCATTCTCATTTTCTTAGGAAGTTTGTTCAAGTAAAAGTAGTATGATGTTATATTTTATTCCTTCTAACGGCAAATGTTTTGTGAGAGAAAGTTTGAACAGATAAAATTTGTGTTCTTTTTGTAAAGAGAGTTCTGTAATATCGTTTCACGCGAACTAAAAACTCTTACTGTTAGGGGTAGCTTCTAAAATAACAACTTTATCGCATGAGTACTTTTACCAATGAGATGGACAGACTGCTTTATCTTGATATATGCATGTTTATTAAACACATAAAAGAAAACATTATAATAAAAATCTGCGACGACATTTCATAAATTCATTCGTTCTTTCCGGATTCGTTTATCGTTTGAAATTCAACTTTTATCGCTCTTGGATTATCGTGTCTCATTGTAATCTCCTTTCACTATCGGATAACACGAACACGAGTGATCTGTAAATAATACTTGGAACTTAAGCACGGTTACAAATCGCTTTCCACTGGTTCCTATCGACCAGCCTTCGTGCATCCTCACAAAGCAGCACTCTACTGAAGAAGCTTTTTCCACCCCGTGCTTTCTTTGCCGCCCCAGCCATTTCGACGGCTTAAGTCCTTCCGCGGCGGGGCTCACGCGAGTAGCTATCTCCTAACAAGATATAATATTTATATCCTGTCGTGAAATATCTCTCCCTCGTCGTTCGTAAATATGGAAGCTGTTTCGGTAAACAGTCAGGTGATTTCGTAATACCGATGGACCTGGTGGAAACGTGATACATATAAGCCTGTGGTGGTCACTTTGATAGTAAGTTGAAATATATTAAAACAGTCTTCATTAGTATTATTTATAATGTAAGTTATTTGGTTTTAATGATGAATGATCATTTTTTCATGTACAATTTGTTGTAGTTTTTTCGTAAACTTGGCTCTACTTGCGATAGATTTGCCTCGGGGATGACTGATGTGTATATACAGGGTGTAACGCAACAGTATGCAAATATTTTAAGGGGTGATTCTACAGGCCAAAATAAAACGAAAATCAAGAATGGCAATTTTCCGTTTGAGGCTTTGTTTACGAGATATCGATGTTTAAAAAAACGGCGTTCGAACGCCTGCCGATGGGGAATCTGACGCGTGAGGCTCGAGTCAAACAGCTGTGTTCAGTGGTAGTCATTCGCTACGACGCCGCAGGAACCATGAAATCTGGCACTCAGAAGGCACACGCATTACGATGTATAGCATTCAACCTGCTTACTTGTAAAAATCCACATGGGCATATCGAAACCCGCCCAACGGGATTATCAAGTAAAAAGGGTGACGGCAGCCTTCAATACTCAATTTTGTTTCCAAAAACCAAGTATGCAATTGGCCCGTCCTCGATTGTTAACAACACATCCATCAACACAGAAATTTGCAGCACACAAGAATCACGATTCCACGATTTGCACTAAACTAATTATTCCAGGGATGTTCCTCGTGTCCACCACTCGCTTGAATGCAATGATTCGGTATAAGCAAATTAAGAACAATATCAAATTATTCGTTATTCGTGTAGAATCAATTAATCGATTGACTAATAAACCTATCAATTGCAGCCCGCGTTAAATTAAAAAAGATTGACAGAAGATTCAAATTAGACTCACCCATGCATCCAGAAATGAACCTGCTTCGACGAAAATGGGTCACTGTGTCAGCCTACCGATCTTGAGCATTGCAAGTAGGTATCCCGCAGTGCAAGACAGCTGATGTTACGGCCAGGTCAGCGAACTCACTTTATTTGACAAAACTTGCTACCTGCACGGCAACTATCACTAGGTTATTCTACCGATCCTGGCCATTCGAAGAACAAACACATGGTGCACAACAGCCGATGTCTCGGTTGGAACAGTGAAAGAACTTCGTTTCACAAAATTTCCATCATTGCACGATCACTGTCTCTTTACACTTCAAGATTTGAATTTATGAAATCAGTTGTTCCCACTTATGAATAATTGCTAGCTGCGAAAGGGGCTGATTGTTATTAACTTTGAAGGGCTTCGACTTGGCCCTTTCTACTGCCCAATGCGCTTTTCCACGTTCTGCAATTTCATCGTCGTGTTCCCGAGCGCGTAATCACTCGCGAGCTTCACGTTTTAAAACTTAACTTTTATTTCGTTGAATGTAAAAACAAAAATTACAGTGTCAGAGAGATCTTTACTGTATGGCGTTCAAATTGATTCTGTCTTGAGAAACTATGACGCGGTTTACAACGGTGGACGAGGGCTAGCTGGAAAAACGTTATAAGGGAGAGTTACGGGTCCTTACGGGGGGCGCGCTTTAGGGTGAAAGGCCCTTGAGGCCCACGTGCTAGCCAGCAGAGTTTTCGGTTCCCAGGAAACACGGCCGTGGCGAATTTAATGGAGACATTTTCCAGTTGCCGGGAAGGCACTGCGATGTGTTCAAGACACTGTTACATTCTCCGAGATGCTACATCTTTTATTACATTCTTTGTAATGCTATACCTTTTCCGGGGACTGGAAAATGTTTTCACTAAATTCACCATGGCCGTGTTTTCTGGGAACCGAAAACTCTGCTGGCCAGCACGTGGGCCTCAAGGGCCTTTCACCCTAAAGCGCGCCCCCCGTAAGGACCCGTAACTCTCCCTTATAACGTTTTTCCAGCTAGCCCTCGTCCACCGTTGTAAACCGCGTCATAGTTTCTCAAGACAGAATCAATTTGAACGCCATACAGTAAAGATCTCTCTGACACTGTAATTTTTGTTTTTACATTCAACGAAATAAAAGTTAAGTTTTAAAACGTGAAGCTCGCGAGTGATTACGCGCTCGGGAACACGACGATGAAATTGCAGAACGTGGAAAAGCGCATTGGGCAGTAGAAAGGGCCAAGTCGAAGCCCTTCAAAGTTAATAACAATCAGCCCCTTTCGCAGCTAGCAATTATTCATAAGTGGGAACAACTGATTTCATAAATTCAAATCTTGAAGTGTAAAGAGACAGTGATCGTGCAATGATGGAAATTTTGTGAAACGAAGTTCTTTCACTGTTCCAACCGAGACATCGGCTGTTGTGCACCATGTGTTTGTTCTTCGAATGGCCAGGATCGGTAGAATAACCCAGTGATAGTTGCCGTGCAGGTAGCAAGTTTTGTCAAATAAAGTGAGTTCGCTGACCTGGCCCTAACATCAGCTGTCTTGCACTACGGGATACCTACTTGCAATGCTCAAGATCGGTAGGCTGACACAGTGACCCATTTTCGTCGATGCAGGTTCATTTCTGGATGCATGGGTGAGTCTAATTTGAATCTTCTGTCAATCTTTTTTAATTTAACGCGGGCTGCAATTGATAGGTTTATTAGTCAATCGATTAATTGATTCTACACGAATAACGAATAATTTGATATTGTTCTTAATTTGCTTATACCGAATCATTGCATTCAAGCGAGTGGTGGACACGAGGAACATCCCTGGAATAATTAGTTTAGTGCAAATCGTGGAATCGTGATTCTTGTGTGCTGCAAATTTCTGTGTTGATGGATGTGTTGTTAACAATCGAGGACGGGCCAATTGCATACTTGGTTTTTGGAAACAAAATTGAGTATTGAAGGCTGCCGTCACCCTTTTTACTTGATAATCCCGTTGGGCGGGTTTCGATATGCCCATGTGGATTTTTACAAGTAAGCAGGTTGAATGCTATACATCGTAATGCGTGTGCCTTCTGAGTGCCAGATTTCATGGTTCCTGCGGCGTCGTAGCGAATGACTACCACTGAACACAGCTGTTTGACTCGAGCCTCACGCGTCAGATTCCCCATCGGCAGGCGTTCGAACGCCGTTTTTTTAAACATCGATATCTCGTAAACAAAGCCTCAAACGGAAAATTGCCATTCTTGATTTTCGCTTTATTTTGGCCTGTAGAATCACCCCTTAAAATATTTGCATACTGTTGCGTTACACCCT
Source organism: Holcopasites calliopsidis (assembly GCA_023838395.1). Classification (NCBI taxonomy): domain Eukaryota; kingdom Metazoa; phylum Arthropoda; class Insecta; order Hymenoptera; family Apidae; genus Holcopasites; species Holcopasites calliopsidis. The sequence goes on from JALHAQ010000007.1 coordinate 2,985,228, forward strand.
GTATAAACCATGTCCCATAAATTGTTCTTTTTCACCATATTCCAACTATCAACGGCACTAATATCACCTCAGCCCCATTCGTCTTTAAGAATTGAGCCATTTTCTTTGAAAGTGATATTTAAGGGTTTGCATTTGAATGGTTTGAAGAATATTGGAACATGTTAATACGCTCAGTTTATGTTTTCTAAATATTAAATTGATTTAAGTTAATAATGTGATCATTTTTAAAGTATTAGTTAAAAGAAATATATACTTTTGATGGCCTCAAGTGGACTTACACCACATTCAAAGTCAACAAAATGTGAAAATCATACATCTATGAAATATTAAATACGGGATTTCAATTGAATCAAACTAATTTTTTAATGAAATTTTTATTAAGTATGCCAAAAAAACAAAATTAAAAGGCTGTATTTCAATATTTCTTCAGATAATGCCATTTAAATTATTACAGCTTCAGATTAATATGTGCCATTTTTAATTTTTGTTATTATGAGAAAGTTTCTGAAAGTAGACATGATGTATTGGAGGAATATAAGGTAATTGATCCAACATATCGTTAAATTTTTCGGATGTAATGGGCCTGGCATGATGATATAGAGGTGGTAGTATTATATTTTCAAATTTTCGTAGTCTTCCTCGTCCATGGGATAAATCTATTGTTTTAAACTCCGCATTTTCTTCAAATGAAGTTTTATACAGGATTGTACATGGTTTTCTTTTTTTAAACCCTTATCTAACATATCTTTAGCCAATCTACCTCTTCACCATTAGTATTTTTTCGTCTTCTTAGAATTGCATTTTCTAGTGGTTTCGTCGAAACAAAATCATCTCGTTTCATTTCATGCGAAATAAATTTGTTATGTTTTCGGCATTGTTCTACGATGGTGTAGTAATCTTTAGGAATATACCGTAAATTTTTTGTCTTATGGATGTCTCGATAGTTCCAAAATCGACATCATTTGGCAGGTAAGAATGTCCAGAATATAAAAATTTGTGATCAATAATTTCTATGGTATTTTAAAGGCAATTGGTACTTCTTTATACTTCCTTATACCCTTCAATACTCCACAATAAATGATACAATTTCATTGAACGAACGAAAAATGTTTATGTCATTAACAGTGTTGTCATGCATATAGAAATGAAGTAGAGAAATAATGTGGTATAATTTTTGAACTAAATATCATGTCTTTGCAGAAAGTGAACTTACACCACATTCAAAGTAATTATATTTGTAACTTCATTAACTACGTAAATTGATATTGACAAAATGTTCAAAATTCGAAAGATTTTTTCGGGAACTGTTTATAGATAAAAAGCTCATACCAGATAGCATTCATTGTTATCATCAACTAACTTTTTGTCAAAAATGGACTTACACCACTTTCAAAGAAAGCGGCTCAATTCCCCTTCTGAAATCCGCGTTCTTCATCCGACACTGTTACATTTAATCCCGGTAAAACGCGCGGCGCAAAGTCGATTCGAAGCGCGTACCGCGGATGTTCGGAAGATGTATTTCCTGTGTTGACATCTGCAACCTTTTCTCGTTGTTCGTGCCCAAGCATCAACGTCCCATCCCACGTGGGTCCACGCCCATTGCGTCGCGTGCCGGAGGTTACTTAATTTCGATCGCGATTCGCAGGAACTCGGTGATCCAATTATCGCGGTGCACCGCGAAAATGCGGTGTGATTCGCAACGACGCTATCCTTTCGTCGTCGAAGGGGTGAAATCTGGCTGCCATCTGCGTCAGCAACGATCCTCCTCAAAAGCAGAACGGATGATGTCTCGCCGTGGGCGACGCGGCTTTCAATTCCACTGACGGATATCAATTCATTTCCTGCAAAAGCACGCAACTGCTGCTGCTGCGTTCAACCGTTGCGTTCCTCCAATAGGTACGCAGTGAAAACCTTCGACTCGACGATTATATTTTTCTTAGCCAGTTGTTGGTCTTTTATTTCTTTTTGTCAGGAAAAAAGGGTATTGGTTGAAATTGTTTGCCGTTTGAAGCGTCATTGACTTTTTCTCAATTGCTCGCTCGTTGACTTTTTGCCGAGAGATCTTTTGGAAGGAAAAATTGCTTTAAGGGATGTCGTTTTGATAGCTACAAGTGGTAGATTTGTTCAAAAACGTTTTTGAGTTGGAAATTGTTAGTGGTATTTGATATGCGGTATATTGTTGATTTGCGAATAAGTATTTTGATATGTTATTACTGTGATAATTAATTGATGAGGTGAGAACAATTATCTTGGGCCGAATGTTGAATGTGTAGGTAAAAGTAATGGTTGCTGCACTTAAATTGTTATCCATTATATTACTTATCAATATCGACACTTCATCTTACTTCAATTTATTTCCTTAATTGATTCGCCCCACCATTTTCAGCATCCACCCTATCTATAATTGTTTCCGTCGCTTCCGCCACTCAATGGATCGATCCCGCAGAGTCTTGAATGCCAGGCCAATCGAAAATGCATCAGATTCCTCGAGATTCGGCCCGAATCTTCTCACGCGCCTCGAGCAACGATCTCCGCAATTCTAAGCGGCGTAGAATTTCACGTTCCGCGAATGAATTGCACGGAAGTAGAACAGTTTAATGAACACGACTCGCGTTCTTTCTTACGTTGGCGCAAGTTATTATTCCCCGAGTAAATTACGTTCTTCCTGTATCCCAGCTGCTTTATCATGCCGAAAGAAGGTGTTGGACTTTCAGGTCTACTTTTTGTTTTAAGTCAAATTTATTTCGTCCGATGCAAAAATCTACAGGAAAAAGAGATAGAATTCTAAGTTGAGAAAAAATTCAAGGAAAATGCTGAATATTCGAAAAGTTCGGAATACTCGGAAAATGCACAGAATACAGTAAAATTCAGGAAATTAAAAGACATTCACCAAAATGTTGCTCGTCGATCAAGTAAAATCCGAATCGTTGCCTTTAATTGCGAACTTCTTGTACGTTGAGTCACGGCGCAGGAACTTTCGGTCTTATCTTTACTGTAGACATATGCACTACGTGATCGCCGCGAAACGTAGCAAATTCGAAAGTTGCCAGCTATAGCTGTTTCAATAGCTGTAAGGTCGCGTCGGACTTTTGGCACGATCGAGAACGAGGGGGAGAACGGAGAACAGAAAGGAGAAGAGACCGCCAACCCGTTCCTACATATTCATGCCAGCCATTTCGAATAGAATATCTACGCGCGATGCATAATATTCCGTGGCCGAGTATGAACATTGGACGTGAACGAACATCGAGTGTTGTATCACCACCCTTCAAATACGTACACCCGAAACGAACCCGCTTTACCTTTTCATCCCCCGTCCATTCTGTTAGCCACTGCGATGTCCTTCGACGCTACACGCGAGCCCTGTTTGAACATTACATCATCCGCCTTCTCTCCACTTTCGCAATCGTCATTTACCGGTACGATCATCCGTCTGATTCGATGGTTAATTAAAATCGAGTTGCAGGGGATGCAGAGCTGTGTACCTTTTCATTGACTCGTACGGGAAATGCTGAACGTTTGGCACATGTTTTGGGCAGTTTGAAGTGATTTTGAATAGAAAGGAATATATTGATTGTTAACCCTTTGGGAAAATTATTGGAAAAGGAAATAAAAAAGTGTTAGTATTCATTTTGATTAAAAAAAGGTCTCGTTTGTTAAAGAAGAGAACTAAGGATAAATGGGTAATTATTAATAGATAGCGGATTTTTATACATTTATAGACTATGTAATGATGCACAATTGCACAGAATGCACGCAATAGAAAAAAGTATACAAAATATCCAAATTAGTGTTTTTTATAATACCTAGTAGGTGAAATATTTTTCCATCGAAGTTTTATTTTTTTTACTACAATTTCAAAAATGTGAATTTGCGGAAAAATCCGCAGTCTAATCGTTAGACATCGGATTTTTATGCAAATTTGTACTTTGAGAATGTAGTAAAAATAGTAGAACTTTGGTAGAAAATTATTTCACTTGCTAGATATTATAAAAAACATAATAATTTGGATATTTTGTACATTTTGTCAGATTACGTGCAATCTGTCTAATTTTGCATCCTTAAATTTTCTATAAATGCATAAAAATCCGGAGTCTAGTAATTGTTAATATTCTCAGCTGCAATTTATATAATACCACCATTGCCACTTGCAACCACGATTGCTGCAATTTATCACAGAAACTTGCTTAGGTACTACTTGGACCATTTTTTTCAAGCTACATATCAACAATAAAACAGCCATTTGAGTGATCAAAATTTTTCCAAGTTTCTTCCCGGTTGCAAAGTTTTCCCTTTAATATCCAACAATGGTAGCTGGTTTCAGCCTCGGTTTGTTCCATGGGCCATTACGTCTGTCGCGATTGACAAAGGTGTGCCATGGTGCAGCCAGAGAAATGCGGGCGAAAAATTAATGCTCTATGGCGATTGCATCGGTGTCGCCTTGCAAGGTATTACGCGAACGTGCGAGGGCCTACGTAAGGGTTGGCTCACGACTGGCGTCGAGTGTAAGAGTCTCTTTGCACCCCGTCGATCAATATTCCGTCCAGTGGCGTAGCATGGGAAACTGTATTTTTTTTTTCCTTTTTATCTAGTCCGCGAAGTTTGAATTAGTCTGTGCAAAGTAGACGGATTCAGGAAGAAAGGGTTGTGTCGAAGCTGACATTAATAGGGACTGGTTCTTTGACACAAACTGTTCTACAGTGACTGAAGGTGGTGGATCGTCGGTGGTAGTAATCATCCAATTTTTTTTGTACATTGTAATTAGTAATTTGTAAATGCAGCAATTGATTCAGATTTGTGGTAGTGGTATTGAATGTCCTTTTTGTGTGGAACTGTTTACGTGCTTAGTCAGCCCAACTTCTTAGAACGTCAGTAGATTAATTCATCTTCAATCGCATATCCCTTAATTTTGGATAAATTAAACGAATTCAAATTTCTCACATTGTAATAAGTAATTTTTAAATGCAGTAATTAATTCTGATTTATGGTAGTGGCATTTAATTTCTTTTTTGTATGGAACTGTTTAGGTGTTTAATCATCCCAATTTCTTAGAAAGTCAGTACATTAACTCATCTTCAATCGCACGTCCCTTAATTTTGGATAAATTAAACGAACTCGAATTTCTTACAGAAATTCCTGCGCTAGGAATTCAGAATCGGATTAAACGTATGCGCATGTGAACCTATATTCGACGAGAGGACAGCTTTACCTATAGATTCACCATTAATTTTCAATCGGACCACTGGCTACATACGTGAAAATTGCGTTCGCGCTGGCCGCCGCACTTGCTGGCTATGCAAATCGGCCGCGACCGTTCATGATATTTAATTGTAGTCGTCGCGACGTGAATCGGCGACACGCGAATTCCCTCGCAGCGGTGCAATTAATTTTCCCGATCAACGCTCTGGTCGCCCGCGGATTGAATATGTCTCTCCGTGTATAAATACCAGGCGTGGAATTTCCGTGCACGGAAACGAATGAAATTGATGGTGGCCGGGACGAAAGGAAACTTCCGCATTTCACGCGCCTCCGTAAACTAATTTAGAAAAGACACGAGTGTGACGTTTGATGGGAAATATATGAACATTACTAAATATGGAATACTTTTACACAAACTTCAACATTATGGTTTTATAGGAAGTTTTAGAATCTTTTGATATGTAACAGGCAAATTTGGAACAAAATGACGGTTTAGATAATATTGATTATTTTTTACTAAGGTTCTCATTTCCTATGTTGAGTTGATGATGTTCCTAATATCAAGTACTGTATTCGCCAATATCGAATAGCACATTATATCGAGTTTACTCTTCAAAACGAGAAATGTAGGATATAAATAAGTAACGCGTCCGATAATTGAGGCGCTTGTTGGAAAAAGGGCACATAGGCTTATGTTTCCTTAAATCGTTTAAACCGATTCATCTATACATATGTATATAATATACCACAAGGATATTCAATCTTTGTTGTTTATAACAACTGGATACTGTTTTGTTCTGTTGTTTACGCGACGCTCGCTGTCACTCAGCAGTCGCGCCTTGTAATATTATTCTGTGTAAAAAAATATGGAAAGCGAAGTTGAATCTGCAAGGAAACAAGCAAATTTAAACACCTCAAGGGACAAAATTGTGTAACTCTGTCCTTGCTTGGAAAATTAAACTTTTTGATCTTTTCGTTATTAATTCTACATTTTCTATCTAAATAATATATAAAAGTTTACAACAGATTAGGTGCACAAAATTTTATTTAATAAATAAGAGGACAAAGCTTTTTTTTTAGCGACTTTACCTCATTTATGGGAAAAGGGCACATAAACCAGCTCCTAAAATTTATAAACAAAAACGCATATCATCTTCAAATCATAACTGCTATTATCGTAATGTATTAAGTACATGTTTCTATATCCTTGAAAAGAAATTCGATTTGATTGCGCAAGTTTTTCTTAAATAGTACCACAATGAAAACTTTGAAGCTCATTTTCTTGACATGGCATTTAGACGTATGTACCCTTTTTCCATCAAGCGCCTCGATTATTTTTATTCAAAGAATAAAATCTTTACAATACCTTGTTATGTATAATATCAGTTTAGAGGTTCCCACTCAAGAACTCGTATGATGAGTTTCGTTTCAATATTCCTTTGGGAACAGATGCTTCCTTATTATTTCGGCATATGCTCACTAGTTCAAGCAAACCGTTTGTCGTCAATGAATGGAATTATCGGGATTACTTAATATCGTAGTATTTCACATCAGGCGTAAGTACACGTATTCCATATTAGGGCAACTCGCCTTTCTACAGATTTTTGAATTCTAGAAAGACTTCTACATCAAACGCTTTAAGAAACTTCAGTTTCTCTGTGATTCAACCGGAAGTCTCCTGGTAGCAGCGCGGCGTCTACTAAACAAGCAAGGGGGCTGCGCCGCGGTCATTGAAATAAATTAGTTTATCTTGTTGACCAGTCGGTCCGACCAGTTCGATTCCCTTGTCCGCACTCTCCATTACTTTCGAAGAAGAGGGAGAGTGGAGTCAGAGAGAGAGCTTCCTACGGTGACGGACCGGGAAGCTGTAATGCAATAACGACTTTATTAGGGTTATCGACGTACGTACGCACGTGCTTCCACCCTCTGACATTTTAACTCATGGCATGCTCGTTACGCAAACCCCTCGTTCTAACGATCAACCGTCTCCTTGTGTCTAGCCCTAGTACGAGAGTCCGCTAATTGCTAATTACCTTACAGTTTTAATCAATCACCGCGACTACGCATTGTGGTCAGGTCAGACACTTCATGTATCACTGTCGTTTCAATTTCGAGTCTGTCTTACGGGACAATTTTTTTCAAGTATAGTACTAAAAATTATTTAGAATGAGAAGAATGCGGTTGCCTTTTGCATGAATCGGTTGGAAAATTTAAGGAAAAACTGAGATAATGAAAAATAAGGTGGAATATTGCCAGTATTAAAAAATTGCACAGGTTCTCGAATTTCTGAAGATTTTATATCCAGTGCAAAACTAGTCGTGTCCCATTCATTTTGTATTTCTCGTGATCGGTACTTTTTACATGAGTAACAATTGCAGTACTAAGTACTGGTGCACAAGGTGTTGAAAAATATTCAAACATAGCCAAATTAAAAATTCAGCACTTACGATTTACTATTCGAATAGTCAATCGCAGTATGTTATTTCTAAAGATATTTTAGGTTAACGAAAATCACGATTTTGATTTCCATTTCGAATTTCTGAATATTTTATATGCAGTGCAAAACTAGTCGTGTCCCACTCACTTTTTATTGCACGTGACCGATACTTTTTACATGGATAACAATTGCAGTACTAAGCACTGGTGCACAATGCGTTGAAAAATATTGAAACATAACCAAATAAAAAATTGAGCACTTACGATTTACTGTTCGAACAGTCAATCGCAGTATGTTATTTCTAAAGATAATTTAGGTTAGCGAAAATCATGACTTTTATTTCGATTTCAATTGTAAAATTTGAAAAATTGTTTCTCAGTGCGGTATCCACTTTCCTTTTATTTAACGGGAGAAATTCGAGAAGCGCCTAGCATTTTCGGTATCGCGCGATAAATCGGCCGGATAAACATAGTAATTCCGTGAAATTCTACTGGTGCTAATGGCCAGTGCCAATTTGGATACGTGCAATAAGTTCGGAAGCGTAGACCGCGCACATTCAAGGGTGCAGCCGTTTACGATACAAAGCATTGGTCTGCGGAATAGTTTCGATGTTGTTTCTCGTTAAACTAATTCAAATAGCAGGCACTCGATGCAAATGTTGCAACTACCGTGTACCCCACTAGATTTTTACTCTTGCAAAGTGTAAGCTTCATTTGGTTAATCAAGTTTTGCTTGGTGTTTCGTTGGTTGAATTAATAGAGAATTCCAAGCATTGATTGTTTGAGATGCTGTGAGATTCGATGCTTGAATTTTAGATATTATTCCGCTTGAACACTTTTGTTCAACATGAACAATTTTCTTATGAAGATTTTTGAACTGAAATCTCTCAATTTTATCGCGTACAGTTTATTTATTAATTGTCATTCGATTTTAATCGCTTAAAGCTTAGCACAAATTGATATTTTCACGCGTTCGTCAGTTGTCGATCTTTTCCAATTTTGAAGTAAAAGAGTCCGCTGCCGGCGTTCGATTAAAATGAACCGGAGGAGTGATATCAAATTAATCGTGAATTTTCTTCGTGAAGAGCAGATCACAGGTATAGAGTCGTAAAATTGAGGCCACATATTGGTTTCTAATCGTTAGTAACGGAAGTCGTTATCCGCAATCGCGGAACATTGATTAATATTTTCGCCCTCTTCTCTGAACTCGTTCTTCCTAGAATCTCTATAAATTATGGTGGATTCAGTTCAGAATATTCGAAAAATAAAATATACCGTCCCCTGTCGTTTCTTCATTCACGATCCGTACTTAAAATTTAAATCTACACCCCTTTCTTACCTGAGGCTCTCCTCCATCACCTCGTGCAATAAAAAAAAAAAGGAGAATTGCAGTTGCTATCTTCGCGCTAGCCATTGAATATCTGAATCTAGCCGGAGCTTTATTTTTCCCGTCGTTTCGAGGTAGGGTTGAAGAGGTGGAGGAGGGGCCAACAACGGGGGTGGTTTTCCCGCCGGCGTCTAGACGCCGCGGCGCCTGTTCTCAGGCATCAGCTGCTTACGGAAGTACAGTCGATGCTTGAAGTTTGTTTTTTTTTTTACTCTCTACCGCTCTTCTTTTCTCCAACCAACGATACTCCTCTCTCTATTTCACCCGCGTAACTGTTTTGCTCCTTCGTTAACCATTTCGATCGAGCCTTTCGGTTATTAAAGAAACGATGGAGCGAAGTCGATAGATATGGGATGAAAGGGGGAAGAAGTTGAACGATAAGCTGACGCGTAAGGACTTCCACGGGGTGGTAAAGGACGCTCCGGTTTATTGGGGATGAAAGTTTATTAAAATCGTGCGCCTTCCTTTTTTTGCGACGGGGACGTTGTTGAGAGGCAGCGACGACTGACGTATGAAAATGTATAGGCGAATCGAGTGATCGATGGTGGTTTTCATCCTATTTCACTTTGTTTAACACTAGGTTTACGGAACGCGTCCATTTGATGCCGTTTAGATTTCATGTTTAAAGTTGTAGAAGTCGTAAACATTATTTTTAAGCAGCTTATATTAACTTTGATTGATGTAATAATATCTACACACATCCTACTTCATTTCTCCTCAGCACTTTATAATTTCAAACACTTGTATATGATATACCTGCTTTTTAAAAAATTCCCATGAATAGGTACACAAAAAGATCCGTAAGCCTAGCGTTAAGTAATTCTTCCTTGGAGAAGTTTCTACGTCGTTAATTGTTTCGTAGCTCTCTGTGCATTGTGGATTTCATTTTGATGAAATGTCTATCTTATTCCATTCTTAAACTACTGAATGTTAGCAACAGACGTTTGGGTATCTGAAATACTTGCATGCCCAGTAATTATTCTTCGATATGTGAGATTGTTGGACGTCTGGCATATGTTTATTTAATTATCTCCTCATTCGTTTTAGGAAGGGCCATTATATTCTTCCTTTTCATTTAAACATTAATGCATCTGTGGTGCAGACAATCTTGCATAAATTTATTAACGATCTACATTAATAGGAAATATTTGCATTTTTCGAATTATCAGTATGTAAATATCGTCTTCAAAAAATTGAATGATTCCAATATTTTTTTTACCATTCCGGAAAGAGGGTCAATTAAACTCCATAGCCACGTCGAACTTCTCCCTAAAAAAAGCCACCCTCCAGTGGCACGTTTTTCCCCCATTTTCACCCTCTGTTTCCCAGCATCGATTCGATATCGATATCTATCGACGCGACAGCGACGGCGACACGAGCGTGAAATAAAATTTCCCAGCAATCGGCTACCCCCACACACTATACCCTGTACACTTTTATTCACACTTCGCTGCTCACGTTTGGATGCGGTCAGCTTCGATCTCCAGCGAGCGGTTACAATGAAATTTTTCGCCTGTCAAAGTCGTTCCTATCTATTTCCCCGTGTGCCTTTTGCCGTTTCTTTCGATGCTACCTTAATCTCGTCGTCGAAATCGCTTCCAATTTCCGCGGGTAGAAAGGTAGCAGGGTGGAGGAGAAGAGATAGAGAACGCGAGGGAGGACGAAGTAGAATGGAGAGACGCTAGGGCGCGAGACGCGGAGCTTTGTAGTACGCCCCTGGTGCCGCGTGCATCCGGGGAGCGGATTTTAATCAGTCGATGGCTCATGCGAATTAGGATAGGCTAAGGGCGGATCGATTTTTAATCTCTGTGAAAGACTCGGGGGAACGCGCGCGTCACATTCCATCTACATGCATTATATGATCACGATTTGATGAGTGGTCCACGCGGCTGATCGTCCTTTTGAATTCTCAAAAAATTTAAGAGCTCGACGATAATGTATTATTACTGTGGACTCCGATTTCGACCGCGTAATAAATTTCCAAATTTTATTTACCCCGTATTTTAACCCCTCTACGTATAACGCAGATCTTCAATTTACTTCGAACTCCGATTATAACAAATTATAATCTAAATCCTGTCCCATCGTTACAGCAGTCTAGTAAAATAATGTACATTGAAGCTATTCGTAGCATAGTCACCTTCATTAAGCAAAAACGGTATTTCAGACACAGACCAGAGTACAGGATAGACTGCGCGGCTTACAGGATTGCGTGTCACCTGTTCTGAAATACCGATACTAAAAATAATAGCTGGTTTTGGAGCGTCCTCTAGGCTCTAGAGTAGCGGTCGTAGGAATTACATTCATTTACGGTCCATGTCAATAGTGAGGGAATCGGAACACAAATTCGTATCGGGAGACCTCGCAATTGGCGTGAAATGTGCAATTATGCATGGGGCAGTTCATGTTACATAGCAATCATAAACATCGATTGTTTAACTTAGCATACGTATCTATTGAAGTCATCGTGCCAACAAAATATGTAGAATTCTAGCATTCTGTTTCGAATGGTTTAAAGTTGTTTAATGCAAAAGTTTTGAAAAATTTCATGAAAAGAGGCGACATATAATTATGTCAACCGTAATATGTTAGCTACACTTGAAGTTTATACATATGTGCATGCATACATATATGTATACAGCGTACATAGTGTATAAATATACTTACATAGGAAACGTGAAGTATTTATTAATCTAGAGGCTTTATTGAAATAGCGAATTATAAATGTGGAAGCAAGTCTTGCATAAACGTTGATTTTTATCTACTTTCATTCCTTATAATATGTTTTATAGACGTCAGTACTGATGTATCTGTACATACATACATAAATTACACGTATATTATATCATATGATCAGCTGATATGATATCGCCTAGCGAAACACGAACTTTTCTCTGAATAACTTCATAACTGTGGACATGATAACAGCTATGAAGGTAAGCCTCGTCTACGAAATGCCTTTTCGTATATTTAGTTGCAGTTCCCGTCACTACTGATGCCTTTAGTTTTGTTCTCTACCATCCTCTACTGACCCAGTAACGTTGACAGCGACACCGGCGTGATAATGGGGTTGTAGGACGCCAGTCTCAGGTGACAAAAAAAGCATTGTCTGCACAGTCTATCCTATACTCTAGTCTGTGTTTCAGATTCCTCCACAATCAATTAGAACCCCATTCTCCTATAACTGGATCCACCAGAAAGTTTTCGATAATTGCCTACCACCGTTGAACTATCTATCTTGCAAAGCTCCCTCTACATTTCTCATAAATGTCTTCGACAGAAAATCACTTCTTCTTCAGCTTCCTGAACTTCCGTGATCCCGATCTTTCGAACGGGTCAATTTCCATCGTGGCGCATTAATCCGCGGCGTTTCCTTTCGTTCACATGTTTCAACTTTCGCAGCGAAGCCCATCCCCCCTCCCGCCGCTTGTCCAAAGTGGCCCGTAAAATCCTGCGGGCGCGACATCGACGTAAAACAATTCCCCCGGGTGTGTCGCGTAGATTAAAGGACATAAAACTTCGCGAAAGCGTAATAAACTCACCTTCATTTTTTTTCACCTTTTCCCTTCCCTTGAACCTCGGCCTTCCTTGCCCCTGCTTCATTTCTTTCTCCGGAGTCCGTCCTTTCTTTCGTTCTCCGAGTGCTCGCTTTACAGCCAACGGCCAGTTTCCGTCTGCGATACTTTCTCGCGATTTCTCCGCTGCAAGGTGAACTACCGTAACTTTTTTTTTCTATCCTATTGCGATGCTATTTGATGTCGGTAAAGGAATCGTTGGTAAACGCAGTTTCGATTGAAGTTACGGATTGGGTTCAGGGTCCATTCTTGTACGAACTGTAAGAGTGTTTGGTCTAGAATCTGGTACGATTATAATAATTTATAGATCTACTATAAAACGAAAAATACATTGTTAACAAAAGGAATTTCATTATTAAATTTGAACATTAATAGTTGGAATATTATTAAAAAAGGAATACTAAAATGAATTCCCTGAAACATTTCAGAAAAATTAGAAAAAATTTGGAAGCCATCCCTTTTGTTCTGAACCTACGATCTTCCTGTTCCATAACGAGTCATCTCTCTCAAACGCGACTACGCGTTTCCTGCACGTCGCTTCCCTTTAATCCCTCGCTTTGAAACGACAATAGAGATTCAATCGGTTGTCCAACGACGGCGGTGGTTCGAAGGGTGGCAATTTTCTCGCCGGGAGACCGCGTGTCCACGAGCGTCGTAAAGCTCGGCCAACTCTTTTTATCTCAATTCGAAGGGTATGACGGATTTAGTGGCCGAACTTATATGCCATCCATTTGATCCGCATCGAGTCATTAAATTCCACCCGTGCCCTCGACGCTTTTTTTTTTGCTTTCTCTTCCTCCGTCGCACCAGCACCGCCGATTCTGATATAAACCGCGCGGCAGCGGGTCGCTAGTGAAAAGGAATTCCAGAAAATACGATACGCCACGGAATTGCAGTATCGCTTCGCGCGACCGTAGTAGATTCGCTCGAATGTTTATACCCGGGCTCTTAAAGAGTTTCCGGAAACTTGCAGTAGCGTCGCGACGCTAATGTGTCTCGTTATTCGACGTACTATTGCGTCGTTTACATGGACGTATATAACTTCTCGAATTGCTGTTTCGATTTTGATCCCCCCTTTTATAGCCCCCTTCCTTTTATTTTATAGGACGAAACGAGGGTAGTTACATTTTATGTTGCTCTGTTTTAAAAATAAAGGCTGTTTCTCTTTTCGTGTAGAAAACAAAAATGACAAATAGAGGGTTCCCCTTGATAAATAATTTTTTTAGCATTTGGAATGTTTGTATTGCTCTATTAGACGAAATAAAAATGACAAATAACAATGAACCAATCAAACGCAAAGGGGTATCCCGACCTTGTTGAACTGCAACAAAAGTCAGACCCCAGGGATATCGCACCCTGTAATAATCTTCTTGTTCAATTCTTACCCTTGTTTCGTCTCGAAAAATATTCCAGTAGAAAGACAAACCTTTTTAGAATTTCGCCTAGGACTGTTTCATAAGCAGCGATCCATGAACGGTCGAGTGCTTCGTCAGAATTTCGCCCACGCGCGGAACAATGGCCGCGTGTCATGGTGGTCGTGTTCGTTTGTACTCGTTTGTGATCAGGGCTCAGTAACCCCGAAAGTGGTCTGACGGAAAAGGGTTGCCCCGGCGAGTTTGCGCATGTCTTAAAGTACAAGCTCCGACTAGTTTCAAACTGTCGCTCCTCTGCTTCAGCGAGGTAGACGGGAATTTGGGACGACTGTCTTTTTGCTGATCAGAGTGAAGTCCACAAATGCTGGACATCGGTGGAGGAGTATTGAGGGCAATGAAGGAATTTTAGTTGCAACAGCTTGTCACGTTTTTATTGTGTGCATTGAACTGTTTAAGAATTTGGAAAAAGTCAGATTGTGCGAGCTTTGTTTAACTTTTTAATAATATAGTATCTATAAAGTATTTATGACGCAGAGATCATTTTTCTTGAGGAAAGTGCTTCTCTTTTAAAGATTTTCCCCTTTAAAAAATATTAAATTATTCTCCATCTTGTGGGGCACACTTTTTGTTTAATCTAATATTGTAACAATTTCGAGAAAAAAGCTTTCTCATTGTAAACTATTCTTATGTTTTATGAATCGCTAAGCATGAACATATGTTTCCCTTTAAAATATAAAGCTGTAGATGTTTAAATTTTCTGTTACAAACGGGGGATGTGTTAATTTAGGAAAATAGTTTTGCCAGTTTATCCCAGTTCGTGTCTTACCGCTAAACGGCCGATATTCCGATACAACTGCGGCTTAATTCCCGTGCGGCTTGCACGGATTCGAATTTCAGCTGTATCAAGCTGGCCGCAGGCTTAACGAGGGCATCGAGCTCGTTACTGGTCCGATAATTAGATACGAGCGAGCTTCCGATTGCACTCGTCACCTTGTTGCAAAATTTCCACGACTCCTCCGAGACGTTGCTGCATAACCGGATCGAATCCCTTGAACTTATATGTATACACGACACTTACTAAATAGATATACCTGCGCGACTATTGCTAGGGAACGTACAGAAATATCAGACAGCAATAAAAAAAAGGGAGACGGCTAATTGAATTTAACGAGATTATTACCAGACTGCGGATTTTTATGCAAACTCATATTTCTCGAAGTGTAGTAAAAACAGTAGAACTTGAGTAGAAAATTATTACATCTATTAGGTATGTTAAAAAGCGTTATGCATTTTGTATATTTTTTTCATATGACGTGCATTTTCTACAATTCAGCATCTTCAAATTTCCTATAAATGCATAAAAATCCGGAGTATAATTATTATAAAAGGAGGGCGAAGTAGAATTAGATGTGCTTGAGATTTCCAGTCGTATCGTTCACGATCATTTCTTGACGCTGCAATAATTAAAAAATGCGTCGTCGTAGACGGAGATTCCGCGATTCGAGTAGCCTGGATGGCGGAAGAACGGAGGAACGAAAAGAAGGGGCTCATACACGTATAGACGTGCCCCCGCATTGTTGCACGAATGTATGCACGTATACATGGGCTTCAAGGGGATGCTAGCGCGGCCCATGGAAACGTAGGCCGGGCTGAGAGCCCTCGTCGTAAAGACGGTAGACTGGGAATATCACGTGCGAAGCTAACATGTCCTCGGGGAGCCAGGAGGGTGTCTCTTATGTGTACATAAGCTGGCATCCGGGGGCGATGCGTGTGCTAGGAACTTCCTTTTCCTCCACATTCGTATACCCCACACTATATGAGCACGCCGAATTCGTACGTTACCCCTTTTACACCTTCGTCCATTCTTCCGATTTCGAAGTGTCTTTTTTAAAGCAACCCTGCTTGCGTTGCACAAAAACAGGATTAAGTCAGAATTAATTATTGGCGAATGATACATTTGCAATAGATACCTTTTTTTTTAAATATTCTCCATACAGCTGCATTTCTCAGCAAAATAAAATCCCCTTTTTAATGGAACCTGTTTTTCTAATTAGTATCTGCAAGATGAATAGTTCCCATGACAAATAAGTGGACGAACGAATTCGCGAGAAGTAATGAAAACCCGAACAAATTAGCCTGTTACTTTTAAATTAGCTGCCCTCACGGTGAACGTACAGCTTTCAAAAGGTTTGCAAAAGGACAAACAAAGGAAATAGAAAAACGGGGAAAAATGAACGCGATTTTTCCTTTTTTTTGGCTTTTTTTTTAGTCTTAATTAAGGCAAGGATAACGAACAAACCGGATATAACACAATAGCGGAAAAAGAATAATGCGCATTGTCAGCCGTACTAACAATGAAAAATTCATCGCGCTATATTTTTATCTCGCTCGAACGGAAGATCTGGAGCCAGTTGTCCCTCCCTATTCAGTCCTGTTTTAAATAGAAAGTAGACGAGGTAAAGGACGCGAGGCTCCGTTGAAGAGACTATTCCATTTGCTGGAACAATCGGCAGCGATACCGATCGCCGACGCACCATTTTATTTTCGCATGAATTTATCGAATGTATTAATTATTAATCGCATTTCGTATCGGTTTTATACAAAAATATTATCCACCTCGTGATTCGCTGGAAATTTTTCATTTCATCCGAGTGAAGCTGTCATCGATAGTATTACTATTATTATTATAAAATGTTTCATATCTCTGCATTTTTATATTTCACAAAAAGGACGTATCATCTAGATTAAATCTACATTGCACCCCGAATGAAATGCAAGCATACATCGCTCCTGCTTCTCCCAAAGCAATACCCTTTCGATCTTTCTTACCATAAATGCTTTCCAACGCACCACCAAAGCGTTTCCATTCACTTTTACCTTGCCTCAAACTCCTACACACGAAATACATTTCACCCTTTCCTACCGTTCAAACGAAAATTCGTGCAAGCGTTCCAAATAAATCCATTCACCCCCCGTAAAAGCCGCGAACACACGCGCAATAAACATGATTTTGAAAGAGCAATAAAGTAATTCCTATTCCGCGTCTGCCGCCATGGGTATCCATTTACTGGTCTCAACGTTGCTGGAATCGCTGTGAAACCGAACTTCTTTATTACCCCCGAACTTTTATATCCAAGCAGTTTCCAAAACTTTTTCTTCCTTTCTTTGTTCGCGGGTCTTTGCATAAGATCGGGACGGTTCGAGGGTATTATTTGCCTCGAAATTCAACGGGGGATCCTGGAGCGTTGGATGCTCAAAAATTCGGCAAACGTTCGGTCCAAGAGGTTCATCGGAAGGCACGAGGGATGCCTGGAATTCCCTGTCAGCTTTGACCAGGAATGCGCGTGGAATCGAAAGTGCTTAGTTATGGATTTTGCCACGAGGACAGTGTGTTTGAAATCTTTGTGTTACAATTTACAATGATTTTTTTTTGTGGAATATATGGATACTTTAGAGAAGTTTCGTTTATTAGTACGTTTTTTTACGGTGTTCAATGAGTTCATCATGAATTTGTGAGACTTGAAATGGTTCTTCGATGGCACTTTGTTACACATAATTCTTTATTCCAGGAAAACCTTCGTACATTCTTATGCCTCTGTATTCGATATTGCACGCGCTGTGGCAACTTATACGCGAGAGTTGGGTTAAACATTGTTTGACATTAAAATGAGGGACGATTCACGCTCCTAGCTGTGATAATGTTGTTTGGCTTGCGTAAAGTATGCGGGTACTATTTTGCAACGACGCAATCGACAGTAATGGAACTGTCTTATTTTTCATCTAAAAAATTCAGTCCTTCAGATGACAATGATATTTCTCAATTTTCAGATGGGCTTTCCTTAGAAATTAAATTTCAATCTTTTGGTTTGAAGATATAAGAAAAATATTCGCATAAACAAATAATGTTCGTACAATGCCAAAAAATATAAAATTCTCCTCCAGTTCCTTTTTCTAAAACATTTAGAAAATTTATTTTCTTATTTCCTTCTTCATTAGGCTTTTTTTGATTACGTAATGTTTAGTCTGCAATTATTATCATTAGGAGACCACAAAGTTTAAAACAAATCGCAATACTCTTTCCATCTTACTTGTCCCTTTCGTTTCTTTAAAAAGAAATAGTGAAAGGAGAAGGGGCTGATATTTCTTTCTTGTCGAAAGTGCAACAGAGTTGCTGCGGTTCAAACTGTGGCCCCGATGGGAATAGTCCACAATAGGTGTGTATATCACTGCGAGTCGGACGAAACCAGAGGGAAGCCGTTTCACTGTTGTACTCCCCCGAACCATATCATTGCACCGACATCGTAGACATCGTTTATTCGTATGGCACGAGATCTCAGCTAACTTATGCGCGATTTTATACGATTCATACACCGACGGGAGTCGTTTTCGTTCGAGAAACGACGCGACATCGTTCGCTCGAACGCCACTGAATAGAGTAGAATAAGCATTATTTGTCTCCTTTACCTGACGCAACGTTCCTTTTCGTTTATGTAAATAAAATTAATTTTCTTGCGAGAAGCTTCACGCTTCTTTCTTGTCATTTTACTTGCAAATTTGATGCTGTCATTCTCAGAGGAATTAACAAAGCGTTGAAAATTCTTGTGCTTAAGAGTAACTCAATTTTCTTACTCAATGTGTCTTTTTGTTTTAGTTTAAGATGAATATTTATTATTACAGATCAAGCATTAGAATATCGTATTTATTCGACCTACAGTAAGACCTTCTTTATAATTAATTTTAGAGTAAAAAGTCTACATGCACCATATTGGCGGTATTAAATTAAAAAGTGGCATACAACATTCAACATTAATCTCAATACTGATCGCGTCATTGAGTGAGCCATTCCTCCATGGCCTACCACAATTCTCCCCGGTTTCCCACGAAAAGGCAAACGCATTTCTATTCCCAGACCGGTCTAAGTCCACGCACGGTCGCGACGTCGGCGCAATCGCTCGGAGAATAGTTCTTTTCGAATCGTTGAGGGCTGGCTCGAGTCTGGAGAAAGCGGAGGGGTTTGGGCGGCGGCAAAACGAATGGGAAACAATAACGATACAGCGCTCCATAATGCATATCAAGGGTTGCTGCTGGGCTCTCATTTCCCGCCGCGTTTTCCTGCGCTCGCTCCCCCTTGTCTCGCCCTGGCGGGTACATCATTAAGCTCGCGACGAGGCCTTCTCCACCCCCCGTTCTCCAGGCCGCGGATATAGTGTGTTCCGTAGCCACGGATACGTGCATACACCATAGGTTTAATGTGGTCGTCCCTAGTGATGGTCTTAAGATGAGTTGCGCTTTCCTGTTTCGCCGCGAATTAGAATTGCAAAATTTGCAGGATGAAGGTGTTGCGTTGCAAATGTTGTGTTATAGGCAAGTTTATTGTAAACTGAGTTTCAAATTCCTAGCACCTTTGATTCTAAACTTTTTACTCTAAAATTAATTATAAAGAAAGTGCTGCGGTTTTGTTAATTGAGGTCATAGGGTAGGTCGAAGAAATACGATATTTTAATGCTTGATCTGATCTGCAATAGTAAATATCCATCTTAGACTAAAAAAAAGACACATTGAGTAAGAAAATTGAGTTACTCTTAAGCACAAGAATTTTCAGCGCTTCGTTAATTCCTCTGCGAATGAGAGCATCAAATTTGCAAGTAAGATGACAAGAGAGAAGGATGAAACTTCTCGCAAGGGAATTAATTTTATTTACAAAAACTAAATAAAATTCAATAGTTGAACAGGAATTGTTACTATTTTATTTACCATTCTTCGGTACATTAAAATTGCTGCTACGTTTCCGCATTGGGATTTAATTCCAGATCTATATTTTAATTATATTCCACTTCGGTGTGACAGACTTCTCTCTAGAGAGAAATGAGGAAACTTGATTCGACTTCAGACGTTCACTAATATAGACAATACTGAAAACATTTCCAGGTAATATTTATCATGAACGTCCCCTTTGATCTCTGCTAATTATTTTAATCGGTATCCGTTTTCAGGCTCAGTATTGCCTCGAACGTCGATCGAAATCCGAAGCACTAACGCGACCCGTCTATCCACACGGAAACTTTACACACGGAGTTCCTAATTTATAATAACTTACGTAACACAATTTTGCGCAAAGTGCCATCGTATACGAACACTAGTTAGGAAGTATCTTCTGTTGCCACGATGCATACGGCAGTCCTAGACACGCGATCTCAGGTCGCCTCGAACTTGTCCCGAGCGTGCACGCGCTTCGAATTGCTTCGAATATTGATCGGAATCCGCGGCCCTACGGGGAGTTGTGTGTATGATGCTTCAATATGAATGCCCGGGTCGGCGGATCATTAAACTCGGAACGGCGGCGTGCTCCGTTTATCCTGGCCCTTGGACAAAGTGTCTTCCAGGTTCTGATATACGTGTGTTCAATCGTAGAATAATACATGCTGTCTCCGATTCTGTATGCCCTTAAGACGCCAACCTTCCCATTGAGTCGCGTTCGATTGGAATCCGCGCTCCTTGCGCCGGGAATTTCAATGGAGCTTACGTTTGATTTAACGTGAATGTTGCTCGGTAGATCATTAAAATCGAGACACTGCGCTTGCCCCTGTCGTCTGCTCTATGAAAGTGCTTTCGATTGGGACTTGGTGTGGTTTGATAATGGCCTCGGGACGCTTCAGGTTTTGTTTATTGAATATGGTCGACTTCTGGGATTGCTTATTGATGGAACATTTGGATTTTTTGGGGAGCTGTAGTGAGCTATGTGCTCTTAGTGCAATTTCAATTTTTCATTGAATTATTTTATATGTATGTAAATGTGTGGTTATTGAAACATTCGTTTATTTACGATCTAATTCTTCTCTTTTTGTCTACAACAAATTCCGGAGTTTTCATATAACTTATTATGAACATTATGCTTTTCATTCTATTCTATTTTTACTTTCTCCTCGAAATACTGCGTTGCTGCAATATTTAAGTAGACATACGGGATACGCTCAGGATCTAGTTTAAGCTGAAACAGAGAATTGAATATGCCCATCACCAGCTGCCGATTCTCGGTTTTTCTACCTTCTTTCCGTTACTGTTCCGTACACTCGGGGGAGGATTTCTCGTTCTGTTCTTATCGAAATAAATGGATTCGATATCGGTGATGTTTCTTCAAGGATGAATACGATTTTCCTGATTTTCCCTTTAACATTACAAAATAACA
The DNA here is from genome assembly GCA_023838395.1 of Holcopasites calliopsidis. Lineage (NCBI taxonomy): Eukaryota > Metazoa > Arthropoda > Insecta > Hymenoptera > Apidae > Holcopasites > Holcopasites calliopsidis. The sequence goes on from JALHAQ010000007.1 coordinate 3,006,384, forward strand.
ATAACCTTCCAATTTTTTAATGTGCCTTAGAAATATCTAATATTGCACAAAATTCTAATATCGTTTATCGTACGCAAAGGAGAATCACTAATTTATTTGCAGGATCTTATTATCGAGCATAACGTGATTATGAAATATTGTTGGAAAAGCAAGAATTTTACGTGTTAGGATTACTTCAACAGTAGACGAATCGAATCGTCTAAGCTTTTAGCACGATCCAATATACAGCCAGGAGAAAAATTCTATTTAATCACCATAGAGCGTGCAAACGTGCATGTATACACCTTACTTGATCAAATAGCGAGGAAACTGGTCGAATAAAATTTAATCATGCGAAACGCTTTGAAGTTTTCACATAGCAGAATTAGTTTTCGGTGAAACACAGTTACCATGCACTCGGCGGGTACTCACTTGGATGGAAAAAGTCGATCTGCCTTGCAAATGTTTTCCAAATTCAGCGCGTCTTATTTCTTACGAAACGTGGTGGAAAATTGAACGTTTATAGATTTTCCTCACGTGTACATGCAATTTTATCCATCAACAAATTCAATGCAATACCATATATCTCCAAACTTGTCTAATTAATGTGAACACAACTTTCCAATTAAAAACGTAGGGCATACAAAGGTACATACAGTGGCCTGTAAAAATATCCGGATACTCTTCAAAACAGAATAACTTTTTTGTATTCGGACCGAACGACTTGACCTTTTGCAAGAAGATAGAAGAAATAGTTTACTAGATATCTTGTTTTCGTTGTTCTGAAAAAGTCGGAATTTTCGCAGTCACAAAACAAATGGTGAAAGTCATCTTTTTAAACTTTATTTATCTCAGCTTATAGTGAAGATTTAAAAAATGCCCTTTATGGATCTAAGCAAGATATATGCACCTTGAAAATTTGATCCAAATCGGTTAACGTTCCTCGGAGCTATAAATGTTTAAACATCACAGAAGAAAATCGTAGAAATCGGCCGAAATCAGCGATTTTTGGTCTTATTCTACGATTGTTTAATGTTTATAGCTCCAAGTAACGTTAACCGATTTTGATGAAATTAGCAGGGTGCATATATCTTCCTTAGATTTGTAAAAGGTACTTTTTACATTATCGTTACAAGTACAGATAAAAAAAGTTTAAAAATATGACTTTCTGCATATTATCTGTTTTATAACTATGGAAATTCCGATCTTTTCAGAACGACGAAAGAAAGATATCTAGTAAACTAGTCCTTCTATCTTTTAGCAAAAGTTCAAGTCGTTTGGCCCAATTGCAAAAGAGTTATTCCGTTTTGAAGAGTGTCCGAATATTTTTATTCAAGTGGTAAAACTGACATTGGTTTGTCTACAAAGAGTTTTTCCTTTAATACTTTATTTTTAAGTGGATTAATCCCTTACACTCCTCCGTCAAGTGGGAATCGACATTCTTAAATTGCCAATTTAAATGTGCATTATATTTTGTAATACATTTAAAAGTTTCACAAATATAAATTGCAACAAAGCTTGAGAGCTGAGTTTAATATAATTAATAAAAAGAATCGTTTAAAATGATTACCAGTCAAGGAACTGTCCTTTGAAGTAAATTTAAAATAAAACAGTTAAAATACTAGGGATTTATTGGTAACAAAATTGAAAAACAGTTCGGAGTGCAAAGGGTTAACAATGGAGTCATTAGCGACCATTTTATCTTAATGCACGTTTTACATTTTTACACTAGTTGACTTAATAGATATTCAATTACATAGTATACTTATAGAAAGTAGTTGAGAAACTGTTGCGAAGAATATAACAAATTAATCGATTTGAAAAGCTCTAACACGTTTCGGTTATTCTTTACTTCATTTAGGTTCGCTCGTAAATCAGGATTAATACTACATTACTTCCTTTAGGTTGAAGTATATGAGAGGTAAAGGATATAGCGAAATAATGGTTGCGGATTTATGCAATAAAGGATTTGAGATAGGGGATATATTAAGTGAGAGAGATTACGAAATCCAAAAACAACTGCAATATCATAAGATTAGGCAATCAAAATATAATAGCAAAATTATCACTCTTGATTTTCGCTTTATTTTGGTCTGTAGAAGCACCCCTTAAATATTTGCAGAGGGTTGCGTTACACCCTGTATAAGTGCATTCAATGTTATACGTTACCAGAATATCGATGTAGTAGTAAGAACAAATACAAAAACAGTCACAGGCTGATAGCACGAGCGAGATGTAGAAATTTGAAAGCTTATAAAAAATACTGGCAGAGCGAAAGTAAGCGTGCGTGCGAGTTGTGCGAAAACGGGTGGAGACTTTGAAGCGTCTAATAGAGGATTGTAATGAGATAGATAAATGTAGATGCACAGTAGAAGAAGTACTGAGGGGGAAGGATACTGTGAAGGTTGTAGAGTGGTTAAGTGTAGTAAATAGTAATATAGTTAATGAGAGGAAAATTAATGCGTTGGAGCGAGTGAGAAAGATTGGAAGAATGGATGAGGTTAAGACAATTTGTAAACCAACACCACTCATTGGCCCTTGAGGCTGGATGTTATTAATAAATAAATAATACTACATTACTTCCTCTCTCTCGAACATTTCCTCCAGGCTAGTATAACATGACCTCTACAGAGTTTTGTAGATAGATCAATGAGACCCCAAGTTTTCTCCAGTTCATCCGACTTTTGACTAAATGTTATTAACCAGTCGTTCACAGAAGCTTTTCCTCGCCTCGACGCGCCATCGTCACCTGTTTGCTTCATCGACACTTTCGCCAGTTGCCAGAAACTTCATCGAATCTCCTCGCGCGAACTTACCGAACTAACGAAGTTGGAACGAGTCGAAGTGGAGAAACGGAAACTGATATACGAGTAGAACCATGCGAAGGTATACGAACCGATACCAAGGGATACTTTGAAAATGCGATTTGCAATGGAGCGTAAAAGTAGAATGTTCTGTTTTCACAAAATTACGTGGAAGATAGTAACAGCTTTATAAAATCTGTAATCCCCTAATTTCTCAGAAGATAATTGTTCTATTCATTCGTCTGCTTTCGCAAAAAAAAAAATGTTCCTTTCGATCCGCGTCTCCAGAATTAAGCAAATTTTCCGAATCTCTTTCACCGGAGACCCATCTAATTATTCAAATTATTTGAACCTGAAGTAAATTCTCATAAAATTCAGCCTTCTTTCATAAGGAAGATCGCGTTGAACGCGAGCAAAACGATGTTTCCTTTTTGGAACTTCATCCGTAGAGGGTCGATCTCAATGAGCAGAGGTTCGGCCAGGCGAAGCAATCGTCGCGACGCGTTGCGCCGTCGCGTCGGGTCGTACGTTTTACACCGAGTTCGCGTAATTATCCTGATCTTAATCCTAAGAGGGCACGGGTGCAATTTCCACGCATTCCTCCGCCGTTACATTAAACGGCTTCCGGTTCTGAATAGCAAGCGCCAAGCCCGTCCCCTTTCACCGAGAAAAATTTCTATTTATCCGCGCAGACTGAAAAAACACGCGAGCCCCGTCGCGAAGCATTGAAAAAAAAAAGAAAACTGCATCGGATTCGGTGTACGTTTCGCCTCCGCTCGCTATTCATTCGACGAAACAGAGTGGAGGTGGCGAGGAAGCAGCTGTTTACCACGTTTATCATTTATTCAATGAAAGCGGCGGCACGCGGGGCATTGTTGCCTCCTTCGCGAAAATCGATGCCCATCGCGGAAATCTCTGTGGAGAATTATTGACACAGTTAAGATGTTTTTTTTTATGGCATTGTGCAAGCAACATTGTTGTGGCGAGATGTTTTGCCTGTGGTAATGAAAGGATTAATTTCATTCACAATTCGAATTATATATATGTATATAATTCGCCGGTCGCTGTTGATCGAAACGAAACTTCGTGGATCGCGCAATTAAAGCAATTCCTTGAAAGATTTCGTCCGGTCCCTTGTTGCGCCTAAATCCTGTGCTCCTTGCTGTATTTCCTCGTTTGAAAATTTAACGACGATAAAGTGAAACGCTACAGGCCTGGGAATAACAAGTTAACGAAGGGAGAATAAACGAACTCGCCTCAGATTTCATTTATACCCTTAATCCAAACTTCGCAGACCGCTCCCATCGCTCTTATATCACGCATACCTTGAAATAATTCAGACTACAGGCCCATGATTAGAGCAGGGAAGCTATTCTATCTGTATTAGTCGACAATTTGGTGAATAAGTGGTGTTGTAGGTGTAAATTCGTTAACTGCATACTGCTCATTCCTTTAAATATTCAATAACTCTGATATGATAATTTAACAATCAGAATTTTATTGGTCAGAACAGGCGGGATATACAGGGATAAGATAACGAGATGTCTCGTTCTTCATAAACGATATCAATGTTCTTTAAACATTGAAACAACTATTCCAGCCTCGCTGAATTTATTTTATATAATATTTCTACAGTTAACCCAGAGGAATCGTTGCTATATATTTCGCGAAAATTACACTGAGTGATTGAGATTAAACAAAAAAATTCAATATCCAAATATGTATGTATGTATAAATCATTCGTTATATTTACATCTATTTTATTTCGCAAATGTTGGAATTTTAATTATTGAAAGGGAACATGAGATTGTAAGTCATTTACATGGAAATGTTAGTTAACGAGTTCCGTCTCTATAACGACGATATAATTACATAAATCGAATCTTCTAATTGCATCCTTGCGATTAATATGAATAATTAACGGCGGGGCGCAGTCGACACAATTATTCGAATATCCATTGATACGATGCAAATTAATTGCACCGTATACAGTAAGCTTAATCTTTTAAGCTGCTTTACGCGTCGCATCTTGTTCGCGCGTGTTAATTGAAAATCCGCGTGATCTCCACGTTTTCATGCGATTTAACCCCGTGACTTATAGCTTATATTTTTACATTACATTTTCACATCGTACACCACCACCTGGCTGCTCATTACGGTTTAGTAGTTTTCGGGAACGACATTTTCCAGGTTGCTCCGTGACTTTATTTAAAGTAATGAAAAAACTCAGTTACTTGTAGAGGAGCAGAATTTTTATTAAATTCTGAAATATGAAACATGTGCTTATCCCACGACTACTGCGAATATATTCATTTTGCTACAGCCACAAATTTACGATTTTCATAAAAAAAAAAAAAAATAGAAAGCAAAATACGTGTTTATTTCATGGATGGGCAGAGACGAACACTCTGATCATTTAATAGACATTCAACGCAATAATATTGATTATCTATGAAATAATAAATCTTTCCTGTAAAATATTATAGTTAATACAGCTGCTTATTGAAAAATACTTCTCTTTTCACTTAAGTTCAATTACACTTCCGAACAAAGTAATTTTCGCTTATCGCTTTGAAACTGTTACTCCCTTTTAGTTTAAGGAACGCATACAGCTCGCAGTTGGTTCGAGCCACAATTATTTTTTTTTTCTTGAAATCGTTAAAGGTGCACTCGGCCATGAAAACAAAAAGAGAGAAGAGGAAATGAGGATTCTCCTCACGTGACGCGCGAAGAAAATAATCGGTGTGTAACGGTGCAACCGACGGGATAATTGCACGGACGTAAACGCATGCAAAATATATTTCACCCTGCTCGATTCCGCTCGGGAGGGCGGGCAGGCTCGCGCTAGTTCCGTGGCAAAAAGCGTAAAATTAAAGGTCGAAAATTGTGGTGCGCCGAACGATCCGCCCGGTCGCCACTTAACCGCCTCTTGAATATCTGGGAATATTGGCCAGTGTTAAAAAGCTACGGTGGCTGCCACCATGCGTACGTTTTCATCTACCTTCATTTTTTTCCCTTTGTACATATGTGAGTGCACGCATGAAATTGCACTGATTTTGTTAAATAGTGGCCGAGAGTAAAAGTTTCAGCGATTATTAATTATGAAAGAATCATATCTTTGCCTGGTTAAATACGATTTATTTATTATATATAATGTTCCGCGGTTTTTGTGGGATCTCGATACTTTTATCATGAAAGACATCGAAATTCTACAGGAAAAAAGATGCTTCTGTTATTATTAAAATTTAATGTACGCCGCAGTGGGCCGAATAAGTAACATTGAATTAAATAATACGTGAGAAATGTGCTGTGATCTTTAGAACGAGGCAATTTATGAAAATCCATTACATAAATAATGCTATCGGGAATAGCATAATTTTAATACAGGAATTCCAATTTTCGATACAAAATGATTGCAGAATGAATATTGGCCGGGAGTAAAAGTTTCAGTGATTATTATTTATAAAAGGATCATATATTGCCTTGGTAAATACGATTTATTTATTATATATAATGTTCCGCGGTTTTTGTGGGATCTCGATACTTTTATCATGAAAGACATCGAAATTCTACAGGAAAAAAGATGCTTCTGTTATTATTAAAATTTAATGTACGCTGCAGTGGGCCGAATAAGTAACATTGAATTAAATAATACGTGAGAAATGTGCTGTGATCTTTAGAACGTGGCAGTTCATGAAAATCCAATACATAAATATTACTATCGGTAATAATATAATTTTAATACAGGAATTCCAATCTTCGCTACAAAATGATTGCAGAATGAATAATTGAGCGAAAGATTTAAAGAGAAGTTCCTCGGCTGGAAAGGGAACTTGCAAAGGAAAGTGGTAGATGTATGAGCCACCATTTCTTTTCCATTTTGAAGCATTCTGGATTCTCGCGTTTCTCACCTGTGCACATCTTTTCGCGGATGCCGAGTTGCATGCAGCCAGTCCGAGTATCGCGTTTCAGCGTAACGTAAGAAGGGTGCAAATGAAACCGGACATCGCACTTGCGGAATGGAAAGCATTGTTGTATGACATAATGATGGGGTCACTATTAAAGGTGGGAGACGGAGATTCCTATTAGTTTAGGTTCAGACACAGGTGACAGTCTTAACTACAATTTCTTCCTCTGAACTCATAAAACTACTTGCACGGCACTTAGTAAAAAACGATAAATTATTAACTAAAACAAATCACAAAGAATTTCTAAAAATTATTATTTATGAACGAATTGAAATTCACGAAAGCAATTAACGTGATCAAAACCGAATGGGAAAATTCGCAGTATTTCCGGTCCGATCTCTTATCAATCGTGTTTTGTACCGGTTAGATAAGACACCAAACATACTTACGTGTACACGTCGTAACCTTCGTTTCGGCTTCACGACGTGCGCGTGGGAAATTAAATCAAGTCTCGGTACGCGATAAATTCCAAGGGTCCGGCGAGTGGGATACAATTTTTCTCGGCGGTTTCTCGGATACTTTCGCGCTCGCCAGGCCCATTCGATACGTCGAACTCGACGCCGTGTACACGTGCTTCTTATCTCGCAGCGGTCCCATAGAAACGCTTCGGATGGGACGTGAGGCTACATGCTGGGGAAATTGTGATTCTCTCTGGGACGACAGCCGAAGGGTCCGGCGGATTCTCGCTATGGATACCTCAGAAAGATGCAGCACGCCTGTATGTACATGTACACAAGTATAGAAATACATGCAGGGGGGTGTTTGTACGGCGAACCATTCGCATTGATCGCCTGCAGCGTCGTTTCCTTCGATTACGCTGAAATATCGTAGGAAAAAGAAGAGTATCTGTATCGTCAAGTTGCTCCATTAAAAAAAAAATGATAAAACTGTTGAAAGAAAAAGAATTCGACGGTTGTATATGTATACTGTTACGAGCCAGGGCTTGGCGAGTTTGGCCGGGAAAAAGGTTCAAGGGTTATGGTTACACCTGATAACCGGGTAGTGGGTTAACAGGTCAAACTTGAATGACTGACCTGGGAAGAGGTCTGTGTTCTCCCAGGACTGGCCGACGGTTGTGAAGCGTCGGATAGCCGAGAGTCACAGCAAAGGGAAAGAGTGCGCTTCTCTGGACAGCTGACGTCGTCAGGTAGCCGATAGGCGCGGATGGAAGGATTCCGGATCTCCGGACTATTTGGCGGGTGTGAAGCGCCACGTAGCCGGCTCACCAGAATCAAGGAAGGTGTGTGTTTCCGGACAGCCGACGTACACGCCGGGTAGCCGTATAAACACGGATGGTCAGGTTGGGTTCAGGTAAAGGAACTCGTAACGTGCGTACACCACGAGCGGCTATGATGTACTTTGTGGGTCCCGTTCAAATCGAGGATTTCCTATGTATTGGAAGAAGGTGCAATGGAACAACAACTTACGAGAAAACTATGACTGGTATATTCAAGATGATATGGAAGTTACAAAGATTGAGTGTATACAATGAATCCACGGGTTTTACGTATAATAATTACACGGGGGCTCACCGAAGATTGAGATATGAAAGCCAAGCAGTAACTACGTACTGAAAGGAGATATTTGCTCGAAGGGGATTAACCCGATCTTGCAATGTCTGTGTCAACGAACGAAACTAACGCAACGAACGCGTGACCAGGACTAGCCCAATTTGGTTGAATTTCGTGGTCCTTATATACTCGAAAATTAGGCTCGTAATTGTGGAAGGGGTAACTGCAGTTGCTCCAGTTTCGTGGGAACGCTGCGAGGGTGGTCTTCTGTTTATTCCTTGTAGGGCTGGCGCCTCCCAGGAATTTGGTCTGAGTTTCTTTTAGGAGGGGTCCTAAGTGTGCAGGTGCGGGCTTGGTCGCGTACGCGTCTTATGATTATAAACATTTGTAAAGAATTCCAACCGTCGTCCTGGGTGACACGTTCCCGAACGAATCAAAATTATGAAATAATTTCGCCGTGCGTAACAATACATACGCAGATGATTAACCCTTTCGAAACTTTTTTCACGAAGAAGTCTAGAATATTATAGGAATACTGTTTTCCTTTCGTAATTCATTTTTTTAATAAGAAGAATTTTGTCTCGTTTAACATCTTCGAATAGTTATACTTTTCACTAACGTATCAACATATTATTACCATATTAGAGTACTATATTTATTATCGTCCGTTCTACCCCCACTTAGAGTAGCTTAATTAATTGAACATCTCAAGAGAACAGCGAAACAGATTTAAACACACGAAACGTTTCCATCCAATATTACCAAAGAACACGGAGATTGGAATTGCCGGGAAATTTTACGGAGCATAATGAGAATCGTCAGCGACGGGGAAAGATTTGTTCGTGGTCTTCACGATGGCGAACGACGCTGAAAGCGTTCGAAAGTTGTACGGAATTAAAGAAATGAACCGCGCTCGCTGACGGGCTGGGCAAAGAGAATGCAATTATGAACGTTATTTTATACCCCTTTTCAGCGGGGCTGCGCTTCGCAATTAACCCTTCTGCGTTCGCGGAATAACAAGGAACAAAAGTTTCGCCGTCGACGCGGATATTTCATACGGAAACTTTTCCGTTGCGGAATTACGTATTATTAGCAAACACAGAAAAAAAAAACCCTCTTGCGATCCGTGCTTTGTTACAGTAGTTACAGACTGATTGCGCGCTTCATTATATCCGTTTCGTGGCGGAGGAAACATATTTTTGACCCGTGAATAAAATGCATCCGGATACGGTGTTTATTTTTCATCTCAGGCTGGAAAATGTTTATGCAAGTTGTACAGGGTGTCCCGTAACTGGTGGTACAACCGAACAGTGAATGATTCCATGTGAAGAGGTAAGTCGAAGATGTAGAATAACATTTTTTTCATTTGAGGCTTCGCTTCCAAGAAAAGCGATTTAAAACATTCGCTTGATCCGCATGCATGTTGGCTAATATGTATTTTTACTGGTGCTTGCGTTAGATGATTGCCAATCCGACGATCCTCAATAACCACGATAATATCGATCAACTTCTAGATAATAACTTTGGATAATTTTTATTTCTTTTTTTTTCATACACGATGTATAAAGCTGAAGAAGAAAGTTCGTGTATGGATGAACTTCATATTATTTTATAAATTGTTCAAAATGTTTGTCATCGTGAGTCATCGATGCCTTACTTCATTAAACGGCTGAACAATTTTCTGCTTTAATCGCTAATGCGCGCCGACTATGCAAACGTTTCAAATCGCTTTTCTTGGAAACGAAGCTTCAAACAACAAAAAGATTATTCCACATTTTCGACTTGTTCCTTTGTTCGCGTACACTACCGCTCAAAAGTATCCGGACACTTGCTTTTGTTCTATAAAACATAGTTTAACTTTGTACGAAAGGTATTTAGAACGGTTATAACATTTGTAATTATTATTGTTATCTTTTTTGAGATATCATAGCATAATAGAATTAATTTTTATGTACAAATTATATAATGAGCATGCAGAAATAAAATTCCTGCACAGAAATACAAAATCTAGTGGAACGATCTCGACGCTTAAAGGAATCTTAAGTTCCACTTTGTTTCATTTCTATGGTGCAGAACGAGTTCAGAGAGTTCTTCTATACGTATTAAGTGTTTGCAAACTGTTGACAACATGTTTATGTTCTCTCGATAGAGATAAGAATGGAGATAGCTCTATGCACTCGCCAGCTTCGCTTTAGTTCGTTTGTAGTTTCTTTTCTATGAAGATATGAATTCGAGACGAGAATTATCGGTACAAAAACGTGCCAGTATCCTTACATTTGCGGAAGAAGGATATTCAGTTAGAGAAATTGCACTGCGTCAGAAAATTGCGAAGTCAACAGTACATGATACTATTAAAAAGTATGCAATAAGTAAAGATTGCTCATTAAAAAAAAAGGACAGGACGACCAGCAGAAACTACAAAATCCGAAGACCGATTTATCGGAACTATAAGTAAACGTAACAGACGTCTTACTGCATGGGAAATTACTGCCGAAGTCAATAGGACAAGGCAAGATCCCATCAGCGCGCAGTGTTTCATGTAACGGACAAAAGTCAAATATCTGTAGTATTTAAATTATGATGCTCTATATATCAAATTGTCCAGAAAGAAACGTAGATTTCAAAGATATATGTACTTTTAATGAATAGACTAACCTTTTTTTAAAATTGAGAGTACAAGTTCACCATAGATTTTGGTGAATCTTCTTTGGACAAACGTAATTCACAGAATATTTGTAAATTTCAGTTCACCTTTATAAGTTTTCTTAAACATTATAATACCTTTAAAATAGGTGAAACGATTTTTTAAAAATAGCAATTAATTTTCTGAATTTTCAATTTGAAAATTTGTTCACTTTGAGGAGACTTTAAAAAAAGCCCAAAAAACACCACCTTGATGTTTTGTACATTAATTCAGGAAGCATTATACTTTATATAGCTGTCAATTTTAGCTGCTCATATTTGCCCGAAGCAAAGTATATGTCTAATGAAAGTTTTTAATACGACGCTCTCCGCTCAGGCCCTTAGCGCATCTATGGAACCTTCGTAGAGGAATTTTACTCGTGCATTCGGCGCAGCGATAAAGCACTTGAGTTAATCTAAACATTTGCATTTTCTCTTGATGTGACCAAAATATATTGTAAATGACATCCACCTATACACAAGGTATTTATTTATAGCGATTTGCAGCTTGTGATTTTCGCTCCATTTTTTTCAAGACGATAAATTGTAATTAATTGAAATTACCATTACAAATTATTTGTTACAAATCGTTTTTATAATAAATAGTATACAAGTAGTAAACTAATTATTGGTCGTATCTGAAGATTGATATTGAATAATTTTAGATCAAGCAACTGTTTTCTAGACACGAAAAGAAATTGGGATATAGAGGGCTAACAGAATAGCAATGCAAAAGTAAATATGAAAAAGGAATTATGAGAAATTTCTATACTGAAACAAAGTTACGAATTTTGTCCCGAACGTCCATATACACGAAACACTGTGCAGCGTGGCGACGGTCAAACGGCGGCCAGTGAATGTTGGTCTCCGTGGATGTGTGGCTGTTAAAAAAAAACACTTTTAAGACCAATAAATAAGAAAAAAAAACGATTTAATTGGGCAAAAGAACACAAAGATTGGACCATCTCAGAATGGGAAAACGTGTTATGGACAGATGAGTCCAAGTTCGAAGTTTTTGGCAGGAAACGACGTCAGTTCGTTCGCAGAAGACCTAACGAAACACACTTAGACGATTGTGTAATGCCAACGGTGTATCATGGGGGTAGTTCGGTTATTGTGTGGGATTATTTTGGTAAAAATATGGTGGGCGATATAGTCAAAATAGACGGCATATTACGCAAGGAACAGTATTTAATCATTTTAATTGAACACGCCGTGCCTTCCGGTAGTAGGTTAATAGGATCAAATTTTATATTTATGCAGGACAATGATCCTGAACACACAGCTAAATCGCGTAAAAACTATTTAGAGACATTAAAGAGAGAAAATGCACTAAAAGTTATGCAATGGCCACCACAATCCCCGGATCTCAACCTCATTGAAAAATTATCGGATGAACTGGACAGAAAAGTGCGTAAGAAGTGCCCAACATCGCAAAAGGACTTATGGAAATGTTTGCAATAAACGTGGAAAGAGATTTCCGCAAAAACAATGAGGAAACTAGTAGAAAGATTGCCAAAATTAGTGCAAGCGGTAATATCTAACCGCGGTGGATACGTCGATGAATCTCGTATTTAGTTCTAGTGTAGTATTGGTAAGTTCTGCATACGTAATTATTAATTTAAAGCGTTAGATGTGTCATAAGAAATTAGAAATTTCATTAAAAAAATCGGTTTTAGTCACTATTTTAGGCGCTTAAATAACTTTTATGCAAGGTTAATATATATTTCGCAAGTGTCCGGATACTTTTGAGCGATAGTGTATGTAGAATTACCCCTTTTCTGGTTGTGCCACCAGTTACGGGACACCCTGTATAATGTAGAGCGAATTCTCCGATTTTCTTTGCCAGTTCACGAACCACCCTCGTCGATGGACAAACTTCCATTCCGAATCAGCTGAATCGGAACGTTCCCCCCTTGGCTGAACGAGCCAAAGTTCGTCAAAAGTCGTCGACGTAGGGACGTTCAGTGGCTCTCACGATCGAAACGCGTTTCCCTAATCCCGTCGATTCTCGCCGGCTTTCCGCAGCCTCGAACTCGTCCAGACGCTTAACAGTTGCGTTGCCGATTGAAGCCCCACAGCGTTCCTCGCCCTTATCCACCATTCTTCCGTCGTTCACGACGACAATGCGGCAGCTATCGACCGCGGACGTCGGCCTTTAAAGTCGTGGAACACGTCAGCAATATCCTGTCCGGCGGCTCGACGGTAGCCTCCTTGAACCGAGATTGTCGCGTTCTATACTGTTGGGGATATGAACAGCGGAGAGCAGACGTTTCTCTTCTGCGAACAAAAACGCTGTCTACTTTGCTGGCTCGTCAGGACGGGGTGGTTCCGCGATCTTCCTTCCTAGTCCTGCCGTGATTTGAATGAACACGTGGATGGTTATTGCAGATGAGAAGGTTTCAGTGTAATCATTGAATTCATATAATTAATATAACGAATTTTAAGGGAATAAATTAGAAGGGTAAGCTCTATTGAGGGAGATAATAGGACTGTTGGGAAAATCCAATCGATTTTTTGTTAATGTACAACGATAACAAATTTCCATCGAGTTTGTACTAGACTTAATTAACAATTAAAGTTAATAGCCTAAATGAAACAATTGTATTTTATACATCTTCGACGCTGTGACTGACAATGAGTGATATTGCTTCTATTCATCTCACCCATGTAATACACGTACTATACTGCAGTGTTACAAATTCGACTAGTGCTCGAGGAAAATGTTGAACAGGATTTGCAAAAAGCGTAGAAACTTGTCGACGTCTCTGTTCGTTAAATGCAGGGCTTCGTGCTAGCATAAAGCTTCGCTGGAAGCTTCGTCTCATCCGAAACGTGACTACAATATCCGGGTTCTCAGAGTTACCCCTTTTGCAGACATTTTAGCTTAATCGTGCAGGGTATTCACTCGCCCTCTCAAAATTATTCATTTCATGTACTAAGGCTAACCGTTCAGTAACACTAGTATTACACGCGATGTCACCTCTGCTTTCGCACGGGGCGATTCTGAGAAGAGGAAATTCCAATTAAATGGGAGTGATTTCCTTTTAGCTCCGTGCATTCATATCGAAAAGCAATCGCTATTAAAATTATATACATAATGCATGCTATTCAATAATTCATGATTTAATAATATTTTAATATAGTTCAGCTATTTAAAATGTCAGCAAGCGACCCACTTTTGCGGACCCTCGTTCTACCCCTTTCTAAAAACCCCCCGTATCGCCGAATCTCGGTTTCGCCCTTATCCTCCGTCCTCATCTTAACCCTTTCTAGCCAAACCGGAGTGCCGTCGCCCTCTCGCCACGCTCCACGTCCCTTCACCCTCCGGAAGCAAACAACAACTTCCCTTCGCATGTGCCAACAGAGACGTAGCAAAAGTCGCGTGGTCGCTGTTCTCTCCGCCGCAAAGTTCTCGAATCCGGGCAACTTTAACTGACCAAGATAAACGCACGAATCCACGTAGTTTTACCTTGGAGCTCGATCGCAAGGCTTCCCAAAGCCCTGTGACTGCCTCTTCCGACCGGGCACCATCGCGAACACTGTGTACAGTTCATTTGAGCGAGTTACACGATTAGCTTCGTAAACCCTTCACGGCTGCTCGTTTAATCTGACAAACGCCCGACGACTCTTAACGCCGATCCTTCACAGTCCCTGCGCATAGGTACCTCTGCCTTCCTTATTGGAACAATTAACGATCGAGCCTTCTTGCGTTCGTTCGGACCGAAAGTCCTTGACGAGTCTTCCTTATTGTTTGCGAAAGACCAGCGACAGACTTTCGATGGAATTCGTTTATAAATGGAAGACACAGCGTTTTTTTTTTCATTGAGTGTTTTGTATTTTTTTTTATGTTGCTTTATTATATTGTTATGGCTAGTGTTGATGATGATTAGGCTCTTGAATTTCCATAGTGATCTTTTTTCTATGACAGAATTTTGTGTAGCAGTACTTTTACATTATTTAGAATTGCATATTCAAAATTATAGGTTTTCCTCTTTTACATTAAATCGTGGTTTTGTTACTGGGCGTTAAAGAATGGACTGCTTGGAAATATCAACTGATTTCTTTTTGGGCTTATTATTTATAGGGGTAAGTGGCTCAGATCAAAGTTCAGAGGTTCTAAAGTGAGTACAAAGTGAGGCAAATCTTTCTGGATACGCGAGTAAGCTTTTGAGCTTCCATAGTGACCTTTTTCTATGACAGAATTTTTTGTAGCAGTACTTTTACATTATTAAAGAATTGCATTTTCGAAATTATAGGTTTTCCTCTTTCACACTAAATCGTGGTCTTGTTATTGGGCGTTAAAGAATGGACTGCTTGGAAATATTAGCTAGTTTCTTTTTGGAGTTATTATTTGTAGGGGTAAGTGGCTCAGATCAAAGTTCAGAGGTTCTAAAGTGAGTACAAAGTGAGACAAATCTTTCTGGATACGCGAGTAAGCTTTTGAGCTTCCATAGTGATCTTTTTCTGTGACAGAATTTTGTGTAGCAGTACTTTTACATTATTAAAGAATTGCATTTTCGAAATTATAGGTTTTCCTCTTTCACACTAAATCGTGGTCTTGTTATTGGGCGTTAAAGAATGGACTGCTTGGAAATATCAGCTGATTTCTTTTTGGAGTTATTATTTATAGGGATAAGTGGCTCAGGTCAAAGTTCATAGGTTCTAAAGTGAGTACAAAATGAGGAAAATTTTCCTGGGTACGCGAGTAGACTTTTGAGATTCTGCAGTGACCTCTTTACATAGCAGAATTTTGTTTAACAGTATATTTACTTTATTCAAAATAGCACTTTCAATATTATAGATTTTCCTATTGTGCACTAACCATATGTCTTATGTAACTTGGATTTCTTTTGAAATGGTGGATTGAATGCTCCATTTTTGAACGTTTATCTACTTGCGATTCTTAGCTGGAAAATCGTGCAACGTTTAATCGTATACGTGTCTATAAAGTACGTGGCACGTGACTGCCTAGCGCTATGTTGCATAATTATCCACGCTGGGTGGCTGTACTTTAATCAAAGCACTACCGATGCTTTCCTCCCTGAATTTAATCGACGCTGGTATGTACGTGTCTGTTCGAGACGGAAAAGGAAGAGGCGAAAGTAGAGATGGTAGCAGGTTTAAAGTTTCTCGGTTCGTTCTTGAGGAACGGGCGTTCGTTGCCAGTTAATTTGTGTAAGACGCTTTTCACTTGGATCGGAGTCAGAATTCGACAAACATTTTCCCTTCTAGAAAAGTTTGTTAGACTGCGAGACGGCATGAACTCTTGTAACCCTGAGCATCGATCTTTTGTTATGTTTGTTGCACTGGATTACATTGCAGTCGAAAGTTGAGGAAGAAGAAAAAGTAGGAAGAGGGATTCGGAGGAGAAAAAGGGAAGAAAAGAGTAATATATTTCTTACTTAATGGTGTACACCATAATCACCAGAAGTAATTATTGAAATTGTTAAATGAATGATGGACCCCGGATTTTTATGCATTTCTAGAAAAGTGAAAGATGCAAAATTAGACAGATTGCACATAACCAGAAAAAATATCCAAATTATTATGCTTTTTAAAATATCTAGTAAGTGAAATAACTTGCTACTAAAGCTCAACTTTTCTTACCACATTCTCAAACATATAAATCTGCATAAAAGTCCGATGTCTAATGATCCGTTTAAATAATGTCTAGTGGCGTATTAATTAATTGAAGCATTAACGAAATAATATGAGTAAATTCGGGTAAATCAATCATCGATTAGAATTCCGGAACAGTCATGTGATCCATTAAACTTCCGTTTACCGTTTCGATTGTTTGACGAGCCATCAAGGGAACACGTCCCAATTTTTATTAAACTTCCCTTACGAGCAACCGAAAGGACGGAAGGGGAGCGATCGTGAAATGTCATTATCTCTTTACTTGTTGTGTAAGAAAGTTTTCACGACTTTCGCGGGGAAAAGCTTTTAGTCATCTGTCGCCGTTCAATCTTTGACCCTGTAACACGTAGTTCGAAGGGCACCGTGCTATTACCTCGAATTCCTTAATGACATGATTGCCACCGAAAGTTGCTAAGCCCTTTCGAACAAGTTAAAAGTTGCCGTATGGAGTGAGACTGCGACACTTGACCAATTTAGTAAGCTTCGTGAGTGGAACGGAAAATTAATTGCCTTTGTGAATTTTCCAATTTATTTTCATTTTTATTCTTTCATTATCAAATGCAATCAATAGATCTAACGTCTAATAACTTCATATAATGCCATACTATAGTATTCGATTGGTATAACTTAATTCCTGTTTTAATATTCATACGTAATAATAATTAAGCGAAAATGCAAGAAACAGGATTCATTAATTTTTTCTATCAGTAAAAGCTAAATCATAATTCGCCTATTAAATGATGGAAATCGACATTGTTGGCATCTATATACATAATAATAATCCGGATTACGTATTAGAGATACCAAACAGACCATACTCTGCTGGAGAGCTTTTTTCTGCTTTCCTAAACACCAGACTTTCATAATTCAATTCAAAGCACTGTTATTTATATGTTGTTTTTTTCTAAACTGAACGTTCTCTAGGGATTTTTAAGTCGTACAATACGATTCTGATAACCATGTTTATGTAGAATATCTACTTTTACATTTTAATTGTTATTACAAAAATTCTACTGATGTTTCATGTGGGCTACGAAATGAGCCCACAGATAACATTATCTAATTATAAAATTTAAATGGTCCTTTCTTAAATAATTTTGTTTAAAACTTTTATTATTTACAAATCACGAGTATTAAATATTTAGTGTCTGTCAATTATAAGCTGCAAACATTATAAATCCTTATTTAAGTTCCTCATCCCATATGGCGTTAAAGGAGTTCTGCTCAGTTAGATATTGACTATACTTTTATTGTTACTACTTTTAAATTGGCAAATTAAAGCACAAATATTTTACTTGCCCATCTCTAACATACTCCAGCGAATGCTCTCATGCAAAATTCATCGTGACTTCGCGTGAATTCTACTTTGTAATCGTCATTAATTGAAAAAAATAGAACAAAGTAGGATATACACAAAATTTTATTTTTCAAACAATTAAGTAATATTTATTTCAATAAATTTTACATGCACATGTAGGTAAAAGAATTTTCTTTAAGGCTGCGTAGTTGAATTTCAAAAATTTCAAAAATTTCGAAAACATCAAAACTTTGATTTGATAAAGTACGATAATTCAGGAAAAAAGTGTCACCTTTCTAAGACAGGCATTTTTCTCTAAACTTCAAAGCTCTCCCAACAAATTCTGGGTAAACCATGGTAATTAACTTTTACGTCGATATTTAGTATGTACCTGTAACAATAAATAACCTAAATTGCATGAATTTTTAACAATGTTGAAAATTTGAATGCAGTTCACGTTTTGACGACTCCTGAGCACTGGGCGTCGTTTGAATCCGTGGCTCGATATCCAGTTTCTTTGGCACGCTCGCGAAGACGACTCAAGAGTCGACTTACGCTGAGATGGTTGTCCATGCTTGCAAAGGCCCGCGGTCCCGCTAGATTGGCCTCCGTTCGACCAACTACTGGCCATCTCCGCGACCCTTTTCCTTCCTCTCATCTTTCCACCCTTCGCTTCACTCGTATGCTCCTCTCCTCTTTCCTTATTAAGTTCCAGTGTTTTCCAGCGAACCTCTAACCAGCCCCCGCGGAGTCGTACGGTATTACGAAACTGACATGCCTCGAAGCGTGACCTACCTGTCAACTATTTCCCTCGTTGTCCCATTTCCTCGACGTCCTTTTTGCGACCGGGGCGAAATGAAATTAGCTGCGCGGTCGTTCGTACTCTTCTTCCGAGGAGACGGCAGCTTCTGTTGCTCTGCGCTCCTTTTTGTGTAGCTGTATTTTGTTGGATTTGCTTAAAACGCATTGTTGAGCGAAGTACGATGTGTGTGTATGTGTATTATTTAATCAGTGGGGGAAAAAGACTAGAAAACAGCAAACTTTTGTCTCTTGGAATTTCACAGTTGTTCTTTTATTTAGGGAAGCTGTTATTTACGTATTAACTTATGCCTTTGTAAAATATGTAAAAAAGTGGGCACTACTTCCTGAAATAAGAAAAATTGTGAGCGTTCCGTTTCTCCGTTTGCTATATTCGGTATGATGAATACAGTTCAGAGCGATCACGGAACAGTTTAAACAATATCCCTGTCAGCTCGATCACGAATTCCCGGTAAACTATACGTGGTCAAGCATCGATTCGCGATCTGGCCCACAAAGAGCATTTGGTAACAGGTTCGCCTTTGGCAAATGAGACGTAAGAGCAACGTGTTGGTTGACCAACGATGGTAAAAAACAAGTACCTGCTAAGGTCATATCAGTGTCCTGCATTATTTCGTTCCAGACTGCGCCAAATGAATTAGCAATGAATTAACAGTACTTCACTTGGCAAGAGTGGTACAGTAAGCCCCGCAAAGAAAAAACTGCCTCGGGACCGTCCAGTTCCCTGTAACGAAGGAGTACAGTAAGCCGCGCAAAGAAAGAACTGATTCGGGACCCGTCAGTTCCTTGTAACGAAGGAATCGATCACCGTAAGCCCCGCAAAGGAAGAACTGGCTCGGGACCGGCCAGTTCCTTGTAACAAAGGAGTACAGCAAGCCGCGCAAAGAAAGAACTGGCTCGGGACCCGTCAGTTCCTTGTAACGAAGGAGTCGACTACAGTAAGCACTGCAAAGGAAGAACTGGCTCGGGACTGGCCAATTCCTTGTAATGAAGGAGTACAGTAAGCCCCGCAAAGAAAGAACTGGCTCGGGACCCGTCAGTTCCTTGTAACGGAGTCAACTATTCGGCATGACTTTGATCTCGAAGAGGCTGTGAGCGAACATGCGGCCAACCATAAAGGCTTTCGTCGGGGTGAAATGTTATACTTTAGAGGATAAAATATGACACGCCCTCTCATTTTAACACTAAGTGATTCCGGAGCAGAATCGTATGAATGAAGCACGCTCCTATTCACTAATTCCGTAAAGATTTACCACTTCACTCCTCACTCTCGTTCTTCGATCTCGCGCTCAGCGCGGCGACTTCGTACAAAAAAGTGGGAATAGCGAGTTCCTTCTTTTGAAGGTGAAACCAGTTCCTTCTTTGCGGGGCTTACTGTATCCTCCGTTAATCTTCGCAGCATCGCTGCCCTCACGTTTGCTCCGAATTGCGCGCATAATCACGGCGTAAAAAGCTTGCACGAATTAAGAACGTCCTTGGACGGGCGGCGCATAAAAATTCGACAGGTCGGTGGAAATTTTGCGGGCGCCGCGCTTCATCTCGCCAATCGAATTACGGTCCCTCCCCGGCCGATACGGGTACGACAAAGTGGAACACCGCTGAATATTCATCCGCAGCCCGGTTTCACTTTGCGCGCCGTAGGGTTGCCACGAGAGAACCGGCTTTTCAACGACCATGGAGACGACTACTTTCGGCTGGACATTGGTCAACTTGTGTCGCGTCTTTTTGGTGGCGAGATTCGCGGTGTAACTGGTAGCCAGCTGCTTGTGCTCCCTTCGAATGATTTTTGTTTTACAAATTCGGCTCGTGGGAAGCGGCAGGAATCACGTTGGAAAATATTGAAAGGCTGTGATTTGATCCTCTCAGAAGTTTAGGAAGTCGTTATTTTTTTTTATTGAAGCGTAAGATTTATTCACCTTACTTGTGTGTGAACAATTTTTATAAACAAAGTAGTCTTACAGAATTAGTGGATATACATAATGCGTAATGTATATGTACACCCTCTGTCCCAAAAATAACCGGAATGGATTTAAAAATAACAGAACTAGTTAGAAAATCTTAACAAAAATCATTTTGTTTATTCGAAATATTCTCCCTCAACAGAAATACAACGATTTGCACGTTCAAAAAGTGTATCAAATGTCTTTTTTATGTCCCTGATTGGAATTGTGTTGATATTGCTCGTCGTTATTCGTTGAATATCTTCAATTGATGCAAAGCGGTTTCCTTTCATCGCCAAATGCAGTTTAGGGAATAGAAAATAATCGTCGATGCCACCCAAAAACTTGTGTCTTTGATAAACAATTATCTCCATAAGCAATTTTAAGCACTTGGGTAGTTTCCGTAGCACTTTTACCGTTTTTAACACAGAACTTAATGTTGATTCTTCGCTCTTTATTCATTTTCTAACGAATGTGTATCAAGTACTGTCACTTAAATGTGTGTATCTTGGCTTCTAGTGAACGAAATGTCGCGAAATTTCCACAGGTTAATAACAGTGGTCAACAAATTATAAATCAATCTGCCATTAATAGATGGCGCCACTACATTTATTAAACTAGAGTCATTCCGGTTATTTTTGGGACAGAGCGTGTATGTATAGTACGTAACTTTTTTCACATTATGAAAATTGTAACTAAATTTTTACGTTACATTTTTTTAAATACGAAATGATACTTTTACAGACCGCGATGTCTGGCTTTGTAATAAGTAATTGTAATCTTAAGGGTAATTGGTACTTAAGATCTAGAAGTTTCTTAATTAAATCTACTCTTTGTACGTCAAATAGTGAACACTGTCAGATAACGGGATCAATAGTCTGGTTCGGATAAGAACACGAACATTCGCGGTCAGAGATGATGTTGATTTTCGTCAGTGATGCAGCAAGATTGCAGTGATCTGCCCTACAATTATTAATTATAACTACCAGTTCGCGAGGGAGATCCTTATTGTGAAACCAGGGTTTAAGACTAGTACTATAAAAATTTAAAAACAAATTTTTTCCCTTTACATTTCCTAATTCAAGTAAAGTATTGGCAGTACAATAGAACATTTCCTTCCTATATATTTTACGTGCTTCAGATATATAATTATTCGACTGACTACTAGAATTCTGTTGAGACTGTATAGCTTTGTGTAGGGAAGAAGGGGAGTAAATTTCATAATATCATTAATGCACGATTCAAAAAGTCTCCTTCGTTTTCGTTTGCTATTCCTTTTACTATTTATACGTCTATAGTATTCGTTGACAAATGAACAAATAGACAGGTAAATGTTAGATAAGGCTTTGGTTAAATATAAATTACAAAGAAATTTACTTCTTTCAAAGATATAGGGCAACTTAGATTCCGCCAAAAGTATATTAGTAGGAGCAGATGATCGATACCCCAATGAAAGTCTAACAGCTGCGTATTGTATACTTTCTAATTTGTTTTTTAAATCTTTCCGAAATGGATAATAGACGAAACGGCAATAATCAATGATTGGCCGTACATAGCTTTTATAAATCGAAATCAGATTACTGGGATGCGCTCTCCGCCATATGTACCTCGAAGAAATTTGATGATATTTAAAGATCTTTGGCATTTTTTAATTGCGAGATTAATATGTTATTATTATATAATCCAAGATTACTCCCGAGAAGCGGATGAATTCGCTAGAGAAGATAGTGTTACCATTGATGTTAATAGAAGAACTACCAGCTGGAATGTTTTTGCTATTAAAGTGGATCAAAGCTGTTTTATGAGCAGAGAGATTCAGGCCTAAGTCAGATAGGTTCTTGTTAATTTGATGAATGGAGTGTTGCAAAGAATGTAAATTGAGTAAAGAGCAATGTCATCGGCAAATTGGGAGACCCGTAACTCGACTAGATATACATTTACCAATATCAGTCACATATGTATGTATATTATGTATAAAGGAGCGTTAAGGACTCCACCCTGCGGAACACCCTTAAAGGTGTATCTACATTCAGCGAGTTCGTTGGCATAAATATGCCTTTCGAATGTAGGAAGTCGTTATCTCGGGGCATCGGGAACTTTCGTCACAATTCGTTATTACTTGTTGAATGCAGAGCTTCTATTCCCCGTAGCGAAAGACTACCGCATCCGCCAGCGATCTGATTGTGAGATCGGTACGAGAGAAGCGCGCAAATGGCGAGTTTAAGCAAAGGTTGCAAGCTAAATGGATCCGAGCAGGTCGTGTAAAGCGCGCACGGGCTAGACGCTTTCACTCGAGGCAAAGACAGAGTTCGACAGGCTGCGGATCACAATTGCTCTCGCCTATGCACGTGGGAGGATGACGCTGAAAGCCAGGTAAAAGCGTAGAGGACGACGCTTTGCGTCGCCGCGCGTTCTCTGACACGTGGAAAACCTTGTTACGTCACGCAGGAGAAAATGTACGACTTTACCCTCTGAAATTGTTCCTTTTTAGCGATGTGTCATTGTCCATCATAGCCGAGCTCGCATAAAGCGAACTCAATTCCACCTGTCTCCTATATTTTACAATACCTATTATCTAAAATTTGAACTTTGCTTTTTCGCCTTCGGAGATAGTCCATCAAATTGGGCACAGTGTCTCGAGAAGTTAATTAATTTCGGCTAATTCAAGGAATGGTGTGCAACGGGTTATTATTCGATTTAAAACTAATTGAATACTAATTATTCGTCTTTCGATACATTTATTGGAAAGTTAGTCGATACGGTGAGACGTTTTAGGATAGCGGAGGTTAGCACGAAAGTGTAGAATCGATGTTTGTTATCGGACCAGTTCCAGATGTTCCGTGCGATTTCGGCTTCGGCAAAGTGGAATTTGTTCGTGCGTCGGCATTAAAGTTCAGCTTCCGCGTGGGCGGTGCAGTTCCGCTGGAATCGATTAAACCGCACGCTGAAATTCATACAGCATAAATAGGCCACGCTGTGGAAGCGTTCTCTAAAATGAGATTACGTAACGAGTTTCATTAGATTCTATCTTGAGCTTTGTTTTCCGACGTTCCATTATGAATTCTAAAACACGCATGGAGCGGTTGACGTGAAACAAATCTGCGCTCATAGTGAACCAGGGTCGATACAAGTACAGTAGGTTCTCGATAAGTGACGGTAAATCGGGACCATGGATCGTCAATTGTCGTGTAGAAGAAACGAACTTGATTGCAGTCTCGAACAAAATTTCCGAATATACATGAAAAGAACAAGAATGACCGGACCATGCGCCGTTTCTCATACAACGCTCGCGCGATTAAAGGGCTAATGAGCAAGCGCACGCTTACGCGCATAAATCTCCATTTCGAGGGTAGAGACCAGCGCGCGAGGGCACGAACGACGCGACGAAGTGCACAGACCGCGTGCATATTTTAAGCGCTGCAAGACCGCAGGCAAGACGTATATCAAAATGACACCCGCGCTTGTAATAACATAATCGGATGACCGTCGCGTTAAGCCCGGTGAGCGCGATATAAATTACGATAAATCGACGCGTTTAATGACACCTCCAAGGTTTGCAAATAGAAAGAACGAGCTGCTTAGACACTCTAAATCATTTCGATCCACTGCTATTCATTCCTATCAACCCTCCGTCTTTCCTAAAAATCATTTTCGCCCGCTAAACAGCGTGATTCCACACTTTCGAATCGGTGGACATTGGTGAAGAAAAACACGGGCAAAATTATCCTTAACCTTGAAAGTTAAGGTCAAAATTTTTACTTATCATATCGGATTCTACTCGTCACGAGGGTAAAAAGCGTCGAAGCAACCATGTGTTGCAACTCAACCGTTTTCTTGAAAAATTATGTTAAAGGTACCATTAGTTAGCACGGGTTAGAGCGAGAGGCCGAAAACTATCTCCCTCTCTTTCTTTCTTTACCTCTAATCCGCGCCATTAAACGGTACCTTTAACATTAGCTGTCAAGAAAACGGTTGAGTTGCGACCTATAGTGCTTTTGGTACTTTTTACCCTCATGACGAGTAGAAACTCATAGGATAAAAAAAAATATTGACCTTAATTTTCGAGGTCAAGGACAATTTTGCACTTGCTTGTTTCACAAACGTCCACCGATTCGAAGATGTAGAATCACGCAGCGGTGGTCTTTACATATAGTTTCTTTACACCCTGACGAGAAATTTACAAGACATTTACATTGAATTTCTTTTTACCATGACGAGTTGTTCAGTGAATTTTAGTATATTCCGACGTGTCAAGTTTAGTTGGTAAATTACTGAATTTTGGAATGTTCAGTGAATTTCTAATTAATTTTGGTATATTCGGACGTGTTGTTGCGTCTTTCCTTAGTTTTAAACAGGGCTTTCCAAAAAATGTGAGTTCGAGCCCGTGAAGCGCTGAACCGCTCTGCTCGTTGATTCACGTTTTAGGTAATTAAATCTTCTTTTAAAACAATTACTGAAATTAATTAAATTACTAAAGTTATTATCAATATTGAAACAACATAATTAGAGAACGAGAAATCAAACAAACTTTAATTACTGATTCGATAATACAAGTTTACTCTTTGAATGCTTCCAGATTAATGATTACAATTTTTTAAAAGTTTATACAAAGAACATCAGTATAACAAAACTCATTTTGTTTAACAACTAATAGCAACCCAATCCAACTAATGTATACAACGGAAACACCACTTAATTGGCTCCGCAATGCATTTTCACTTATTATAAATGAGTGCTTCATACCTCAGCAATGCATTACATTAGGCTTTGCAATCAACAATCCTTGATCATTTTCAATCAAATCATTTGTTTCTATTCGATGAACAATTTTATAAGTTTAAATTCGATGTATTTGGCGCCTATGCTTCAAAGAACCATATTCAAATCATACTCGCATTTACAAAATATAAAACTAAGTTCATGTGGTAACGTAACAGTGTCAAGTTTATTTAGTAAATTACTGAACTTTGGGATGTTCAGTGAATTTCTAGTAAATTTTGGTATATTCGGACGTGTCAAGTTGATTCGGTAAATTACTGAATTTTGGGATGTTCAGTGAATTTCTAGTAAATTATGGTATATTCCGACATGTTCAGTTTATTTGGTAAATTATTCTTATTGGTAAATTGTACTTGACCTTAATTTTCAAGGTCAAGGACAATTTTACATGGCCTGTTTCGCAAATGTCCACCGATCCGAAGATGTAGAACCACGCAGTGATGGTCTTTACATATAATTTCTTTACACCCTGTGATTAATGGAGATAGTAATTACTTTCCGAACTCTGTTGAATTTTGAAAAATATTACAGTACACGTATCACCCATACGCATAGAAAGAAGACAGCTGGGAGCAATAAAATTTGTGGGGCCGTTAATTAGATAAGCAAACAGGCTACTGGGCATAAGGATGTTTTACACGCGTTATCATCGACGATCACCAAAGAGTTATGTATTCTCGACTCGACCACCGTAAATATTTTCTCCTCTCAAAGTGGTATAGTCGCGGTTAAAGTGTTGATGCTTAAATAATAAGCAGCGTCTACTGTTGAAGCATAATTAATTGCGGAACATCAAAAGCAGCATCGTCGAGGGTGCCACGGGAATTAGAAAGTTTTTTAATGGTTATGACCGGCGACAATGGAGCTTCTTCTTTATTCGTTTACTCATTTTATTTTATTTAGGTATCTCATGAACATTAACGATGTTCTATTTCGCAGTTGTCCCATTAAGATGTTCTAGAGCGAGGTACGAAACTTTCAGTCTTGTGTTGAAAGGTTTTTAACGAGTAGAGGAACGACGATAAGGCGTTATCATTATCGATTCCTGACTAATGTGTTACGCTTCTTTTTATAACTGCGATCATCTTGCTTATCTTTGGTGATGTAACAGTACTTGTCAACTTGTGTGTAATTGCTTCGTATAAAAAGGGTGATATGATGTCTACACGTACGCTTTAGAATGTCGAATTCTGGATAACCCGAAGTGCAGTACCGGATTGGGGAATTTTTAAAAAATAAAACAGCGTCCCTCGGAGAATGAAATTTACTTTTCCAACCATTTCGCTCAGCCAGACAGCTCCAAGAATCTCACGATTTTATTTTTCAGGCCGCCCAATTAAATCCCTCTCGCCGTGGTATTCTAGAAATGCTGAAAAAGAAAATTCGCGTTGATTCCCTATTCTGCGAAAACTAATTTCCCTTTCACTGCTCCAATGAAATTCCTGCTGATAGTCCAAGGCTCCGGCAAATCGCGGTGATGAAACGCGAGGGGAAAGTCTCGATGATCCCTCTCACAACAGTATCTCCATGAATCATCGAGTTTACCTTAATATCACACCCACACTGTTCATTATACCCAAGGATATTTGGAGCTTTGAATACCGAAAGCGTCATACGATAAAGCGCACCTTCATCGTTTTTAATTCTTCCATCTCTGAACCGATTTTTCTTGAAGGTTTCCTGAAATGTTTCTTCAGAACGTTTCTCAAGCGTTCACGTTATTTTCACGCCTTTGCGCCATTGAATAACGTTTG
The DNA here is from genome assembly GCA_023838395.1 of Holcopasites calliopsidis. Lineage (NCBI taxonomy): Eukaryota > Metazoa > Arthropoda > Insecta > Hymenoptera > Apidae > Holcopasites > Holcopasites calliopsidis. The sequence goes on from JALHAQ010000007.1 coordinate 3,033,560, forward strand.
AACGGACCATGACTGAATGCTATTAATGTAATTCAAGCCTCGGGCGTCCGGTGTACTTTCAGCTTTTCTCGCGGCTAGCCTTATCGACACCTTGAATGGTCTTTCATCTCCGAAACATCGAACACAAAAGGCCTACGCCGTCGTAAAATGAATCAATTGAGCCATCGATCGGGGAAGATGATCGCAGCGCGTATAATTGACCCGATGACAGCATCGTTGTAATAGCGTAATTCTCGCGAATTATTTAAAATTCGCCGCTCCGACGCGGGACCCGTTCATGACTCAACAAGAGGTAAGAGTAATAAAGCTGCGCCTCTGTCCCAGTGAACAAATTAGAATTCACGGTGCGTCGCAGTTGGGCTCGCCTTGGCAATTGTTTCCGGAACTAGTCGCAATTTGCTGCTTGGTGGACAGTTTAATCTTTACGTTTTATCGACGCGTTCTGAGACTACCGTAAAACTATTGCCACGTGGAAATACAGTATAGTATGCTGTATTCAGAATAGGTTTGAAGAATTTGTGAGTGCGCATTGTCATAATTATTCAGATTCATTCACAATTATCGCAGATTAATAAAAGTACAAGTTGCGATCAAATCATTTTTATTCAGTCATTCTTTAGTTAATTATTGATGTTAATAAGTTCAGCTATCTTACTATAAAACTATTTTCTCAAAATTGAGCGTTTTCGAATGTGTCAACAGTTATGTAAGATTTGATACATTTGAGGTGGCTGAAAGGTGTATTGTACACAAAGGTAAAAAGGAAGTATCTGCTATACATATTTATATTTTTAATACGAGAAAATAATAATGCGTGAAAATCGCTGGTTAAGCTGAAGATAGAGGAGTTCGAATAGAAGCTGCGGTCTACTTAAACAGTTTGTGTTTCGGCTTTGTTGAGGCCAGTCGATAATCCGGGGGATGAAGGCAACTCGAAGGGAGCGTCGCGCGATAACAGACACAATAAACGGAACGGGTGAGGGAATTTCTAAAAAGGACCAGAAGGTATGACTAATCCGCCGCACGACAAAGATAAAAATAGCCGTAATAATAAAGAGTAGTAGCACCGGTTGCAAATAGCAAACAGTCGCGGGCGATAATAGGGGACAGAGAACCGGCCGTGTCGCGTGATAAAGTCGAAGGTAAGAAGGCGAAAAACCGCAGACTAGCAAACTTGTGAACAGTAATTAAAGCTACTGATGTTAATTAACGGCGGAGCGCGAATTTATGTAATGGTGCTAAAAATAACACTACGAAACTTCAAGTCGTTGAAAAACTAGTGGCAGTGAAACTAGTAATAAAAAACGGTAGAATGCAGAAGCATGAAAGTCATAATAACAGTAACATTCGGGTTAATTTTGTGATGTTACGAAATTTGTTTCAACATTATAAAGCATTCTTTTAGGAGGGAATTAACTAATTTTATAAATGGACAAATTTTATTCGGAATAATTTACGCGAAATTTTGCACAGATGCAAAGTGGATCTCGTTTAAAATAATTTGTTTTCTTTTTATTCAAGGCGAGCTCTACAATTTATTTTCGCGGCAATACTTGCGTTATACATCCGGCATTACATATGATTAGGACTGCGGTTTTTTATGCATTTATAGGAAACTTAGAGATGCCAAGTTGGACAAAATGCGCGTAATATGAAAAAGTATAGAAAATATTAAAACTATGGTGCTTTTTAAAACAGCCGACGGGTGAAATAATATTCTACTGAAGCTCTATTGTTTTTACTATATTCCGAAAAACATAAATTAGCATTAAAAATCCGCTGTCTGCATATGATTAAGTTTGTCTCCGTACTCGACTCTATAAAAATCATTGCCGTCATTGTTGTTAGTATTAATTTAATTACACTTTTGAATAAGTACCGCTGTCATTGCGATAGAATATATTATACATTCATCATGCAAGCGGTAACTTATTCCGAGCACGTTCTACCGGAAGTCGCATAGCGAAGAAGCTAGAGGTACAGCGACAAAAAAAAAAAAGAAGGAATGATTTCCTGACATGAAATACAGCGATCGTTTAATTATAGCACGGCGTGTGAGATCGGTTAAATACAGGTTGCATAAACGATGGTATGGCACTATACTTTACCGTGCCTTGGGGGAGGAAAATGATATTGTGCAATTACCGGCTGTTTCATACGTCCTTCTCCACAATTTATGGAGAACAAGGAAAAGGAATGAAATGCGTACATACAGGAATTGATTCTATTTGTTTTTCCTTTTACTAGTTGGGACACGCGGTCATTTATTACGGTATTCATTTATTAAGACCACCTGGGACGTGTGCTGCAATTATGCGGCCTGAACTGTGTGAAACCAGTTCGACAGTGAGCCTGGCTATAAGTAAGGACGGAACTCGCGTTCTTGCCATCTTTTCGATGATCCCGATAGCTATGTATGCACAGTTGCGGTCGATACTGATAATAATAATAATTTATGACAGGAACCATAATAATATTAAATAATATGATAATGATAATAAGCAATTATTCTTATTATGGCTGCCAATATTATTGCCATGGCTGTATAATAACTTACAATTAGTAAACCAATAACTGGGGATACTTATGTACAATGTATACCAATAACCACATATTTATTACGTAAATTAGGGCCAATCACAAGAAAAAGAATAATTCAACAGTAACGAGTATTCACGTTCAGCTATACATATTCAACAACATGAATTTCAAAAACGATGCACACTGTCATTTTTTAATAGACACCCCAAGCAATATCACTTGCAATACGAATATAATATCTGTTAGCCCTTAGCCAGATCGAAAATCCTACAAAAATCTGCATAAGTATTCGCCACGCGGCCTGCTCCTATCGCAGTAAGAAAAAAAGGGAAGCTCGACCCCAGCGATCTTCCATTAAGATCATCCCTGATGCGGGTTCAAAGTAACAAGGCTCGAGTTTCGCAACCCTTTCCGCGTAGCCCACATTTGCATAGCCGTCTTTGCGAGGGCGAATCCTTGGCGCAGTCCGCCCCACTGCCGTAGGATTCTCCGCGACCGAGACTCCATCGGCTAATCCTCGGTCAGATTCTCTACCCCTATTCCACCCTCTTGGAATGCTCGAACGGTAGGTTTCAGGGGAAGTCTCGGTGTTTCCAGCAAAGATCCGTCGCTGTCCTCCCTCGGTCGTAACTCGAAAAATCCTAAAGAAACAACGAAAGCCCGCGTGCGTTTGGCATCGGCGGACACAAACGACCCAGTTTTTACCCTCGCCTCGCTAGCCAGAAAGAAAAGGGCAGCCGTGTGACGCGAGCACGGTGTAACCAAAAGCGAGATGAACAATGGAAGAAAGGATCAACGCGGAGGAAACGTTGCGAGCAGAACAGGGTTCTCAATAACTCTGTAATATCGGGGTTGCGAGGGAGAGAGACAGAAATATGGCAAGTCAGCACGGGGAGGAGGATGGAACATCGGCGTGTTGTAGGAGGGAGAAGAACACCCGTAGGACAGCTGAGTCCCCGGGATGGAAGCAGGAGAACGCGATGCTTGCGGTGGGGCGAGAACCGCGGTAGGGGAAGGATCCGGCAAGCTGCAACAGAGAAGGGATAGAACACCAGCAGCGACGTGGGGAGGATCGTGGAGGGGGTCATAAACACGCCGGCGCCTCAGTATCGTCGCGTTCGCCGAGAGAGTAACTTCGCGAGGGACTTTGCTTTTCCCGTCTCGCGGAACAAAAGCTGCAGGGAGAATCGCGCGATTCGCTGATTCGCGACGGAAAGTACGGTGCGGTAGTTCTCACTTTAAACCTTCTCCATCGTTTAAATCCTCGCGCGTATCGTTCAGCGATGATAGCACCGTGATCCTTTAACGACGAGGGCTAGCCTTGCCCTTGAAACGACGGACGAGTTCCGAGTGGCCGACGCACGGCGTAAACGCGCACGACGTTCCCAACCAGCTGTGCGTCGGTTTCGCGGCCGCGTGTGTGTTGTGTGTTTGCTTTCCGTTTCTCTTATTGTTCGCCGGATTTCAGCTTGTACTTGCGAACGTCGTTCGTTCATACTTTGTTCGCGTCGCGACAAGCGGACCCTGTTATCCGTGGTATTTTTTTTTTGTTTGTTTCTTTTGTTACCTTCGCGGGCAAAGTTGTTCAGTTCCGTGGTTTAGTGAATTTGGTGAGCATCCACGGGGACACTTATTGGAACAAAGGGACGGAACCCTCAGCGATCGCGAAAGAGGAGCAGTGACGGAGTGGGAGAGAGACAGCCTGGTGTATCGATCGGAGCTTGCAGTTGACGTAAGTCGATGAATTTTATCCCTTATGAATGATGATCCAACTTGCGCTTGCATGCACGACCCGGGGAACGTATTGAGTCGCTCGAAAGCCAAGCTGATCAAGTCCTCCTTTCGGAAATTTCTCCGTTTTACTATTTAAACGTGCGGTAGATCAAAGGATCATCGCCGAACCGCGCATTTCTCAGCAAACTCGTGCATTTGAAAATACAGTAAAGGCAATAGAACTTCGGACAAAAAATATGTCACCTACTAGAATAAAGCTGGATAATTTTTCATGCTACGTGTATCTTGTCCAATGTTAACGCTTTTAAGTTATCTTCAAATGGATAAAACTCTAATCATCGCTTTTCTCTACTCTTGTATTAATGGCCATGTTCAGTGCGCCCTCCGAGTGGCTCATTTGTTGAACGTTTCTCTGTATGTATGGACATTTCGTGGGAAGCGTGTATGTTGCATTATGTTTTACGTAAGTCACGTAGCCCTACGCGCGCGGCGAACTGGTTCTATTTCTCATCGTCCTGGCCGCGCTCGGAAAGCTTGAAATAGTCGGAGAGAAGTTCACTACCTCTAGATCGTGCCATTGCTGTTCCATCGGATCCCTCAATCGAGAGTCTCGGGCGCGATTGTTTTCCTTCCATCGGACGGCGTTTCGACCAAAATACTCCCAATTGTTTTTTTTTTTATGTAAAACTCGGCACTTGTCTTAACATCACCTTGCTTTAAAAAAAAAATGAGATTATATTACTTATTCATCAATCGACATATTCTTGCGTCCTTTTTGAAAAGGTATTAAGGGTCTTAGGTCACTGTGCATCGCGTATGCGTACGCGTATATCGATGCACGAAGCGTGCAATTTACTCCGTTTTTTCTCTGCCACGCTACCGCAATCGACCCAGGTAAATACTTTCTCACGTGCGCTGCGAGTGCTGCTCTATCGCTGCGCTTCTTGCGGATCGTATCGGGGCGGCGAGCGATACGCGATTTTCGACGGACGTGAAATTACACGTACGCGACGCACGAAAGAATGCGCGGGTACAATTATTTCGCGAACGCGTTTCCGGAAGGAGAGTTAATATTTGCTTAGGAACGTTGTCCCCGTTGTGTCAGATGCGCGAGACGCGCGGCGTTTCTCTCCGTCCAGATGCTCTATTCACGGCTACCCCGCGCGCTCCATTCAACTTCTTCGCGAACTGCCATCGCGTTCCCAGCGGGCTTTCATTTGAACTTGCGAAAATTTCGCGAAAGTTTACCCACCCTGATGGGGACTTGAACAAGCCCATCGAGAGAGAATCGCCTTTTCATTGGACTCTTTTTAACCGCTGAGAAGCTTTAATGATTCTTTTGGCGTGTTCCACCTCGGTGCCAACCGCGGCCTAGGATTATCGCGTAAATAATCGCGGACAGGTCATACTTCCGTCGAGATTGGAAACAGACGTCTTATGTTGATTTCCCCGGTACGCCTCGATTGTGGTGATTTCGGGGAAGCGGTTACGACTCGCTTCGTGTTTACACGAGCGGAGCCCGGTCGGCGATAACGCTTTGCAAAAAGCGGTAGGCGGAAATCGCTAGACTCGTCGACTAGTATCGTTCGACTTGATACGAAACAGCACCCCGTTCGTTTCTCCCTTCGATTCTGTTTGCGGCATTTATCCGGGGGCGCTTGGATTATTCGTGAAACTTTAAGGAATTTCCCACGAACATCATCTTGCGTCGGCTCTCGTAGTCCGAGAAGCATTAAGACGCTGGCGATGCTCCCTGAAATTCTTGGCGGAAGTCGTGCGAGACCGCGTTTCCGGAAAACGCCTCTTGCTCGCAAATGAAGTCCCGCCACTTGGAATAGTTGGGCGAGGATGCTCTCACGTATCGCTATCAAGACTGACCCATACCCCAAGGCCTGTTGGCAGAGCTGTAAGACAGGTAGTGACGTCAGCGAGCCAGCTGCTTCGCTTTATTATCCGGCGAGCTTCTACTTTTCTTTCGCTGCATGTGTGTTTGGTCCCCGTCGAGTTAAATACCCCTCGGACCGCGTTTCACCCCGTTACCTTTGCGAACGGTTCCGCGCTGGGCGATGAAAGTTCAGCTTGCATAGCCTTTTTTCGCGTAGGTAGCTGTCTGGGGAGCGGAGAATATTCTCAGATTAATCGCCGGGATTAAGTTTTATGGCGGAATATTTTATATACTGTGGAGAGGAAACTCAGAAAGCGAGCTGCAAGCAGGCTAAATTGCTCAATTTATTATGCATCCAAGTGGCAGACAAATTATTCGCGCAACAATTGTAAACTAAAATTGAAGCCTCGGTTGATTATTAGGCGAAATAATTTTACTAGCTAGCTCGTTATTAGGCTTGTGGCTAATGAAGGGTAATAGCCTTGGTTAGATGCATAACGTTGCGTATAAAAAGATGATCTAGGCCGCCTTCGCTAAAATCGTCACGACCATCGATAGTAAATAAAAAAAGAGAAAGGTGAACATTTTCCTCGTTAACTCGCGACTACCTCCGCGCATCAAGTAAAAAAAGAAATCTCGGCACGAAACAGTTTCGCAGGGTTGAGCGCGTCGAAGTTGTTTGAGAGAAATCAGAGGGTAGATTAGCCGCTTTCCTCGAAATTAACCAGCTCACACGGTGCCGGTGTAAACCGAGCAACAAGGAGCTTCCGTGCAATTTCTCTCGGCGGACACACGATCGTCCAGGTGTTCCAATTCGCCCATGCAAATATATATTCCTTCGTGTGCTTCTCTCCCCTCTGTCTCGTTTGTTGGACTGGCGTCCCTCTTGACGTTGCCCCGAATTCATCGTGACACGCTGTTAAATGGGAAGATAGCGAGCCCGTTCGCAGGGACGCGCGGTTCGTTCTCGTGGAATTCCCTTCAAGAAGCTGCGGATCAGCTCGGGGTTCGTCCAGAGCCCAGGGGATACAAATCCGCTGTTGGGTGACGGCCGTTCAGCATCATTTACTCGAGTGCTCGTCCTTTGTGTATTTATGTGCGTTCGTGCAAAGGTGGAGGTGGTGTGTTAACCCTTCCAGGACAATAATTGAGTGTATTTAATTATACCCTCCAAACTTTAGAGAAGGGAAAATCAAAGATGCAAAAAGGACACCTAGAAATATGTGCCATTATTTTTACAATATTATATCCAAAATTTAAATGAGTTCGTGTGGAATTTGGCTGAGAACTTTCCCAATTCCTTAGGGTCTTGAGGAATGAAAGATTTTTCTGTCGGTATCTATTTTTGCCTGGAAAGTTAGGAAGAGTGCGCTTACCGAATAATCAAACTATTAGCTTGTGTAATAAATCCGTTCGCGTTTTGGTGTAAGAAAATACATCACTGCTAATATTTTATGAAACTTACTCAATGATATATTCGCCGCTTTGTTGTATAACCTTTTGCCATCTTTCCAGTAACTCGAATATACCTTTAGTATAAAGCTGTTCGTTTGTTGTATTAAAAAATTCAGATATGCGTTCGTTTGCTTCTTCTGTATTTCTGAATGATTTTCCACGGAGAGAATTGTGCAATGAGCGGAATAGGTAAAAATCAGATGGGGCAAGGTCTGGTGAATACGGTGGATGGGATAAAACGTCCCAACCAAATTGCAATAATTTTTGTCGTGTTAAAGACGTGTGTGGTCGTGCGTTATCGTGGTGGGAAACAACATTTTTCCGGGATGCGAGCGATGGTCATTTCTGTTGCACTGCTGCTTTTAATCTGTCCAGTTGTGAACAGTATTTGTCATTATCACTAGTCTGGTTTCGTGGTAAAAGTTCGTAATAAATAATGCCTTTGTAATCCCACCAAACAGACAATAATAACACTTTCTTATGATGCAATTCGGTTTTGGCGGTGGTTAATGGTTTTTCACCTACCTTTAACCAATAATGCTTTTTCCTGACCACGTTTTCAAAAATGACCCATTTCTCATCACCAGTTATCATTTGTTTCAAAAATGGGCAATTCATGTGTCGCTTTAACAAGGAATCACAAATTGAAACACGGTCGAATAAATTTTGCTCCGACAGTTCGTGCGGAATCCAAACGTCATATCTGTTTGACGTACCAAGTTTTTTTTAAATGTAATGCAACTGACTTGTGTGAAATCTGCAATGTGTTAGCAATTTCCCTTGTTGTGTATCTTGGGTTCTGTTTGATTAAATCTGCAATTTCATCCGTATTAATTGTTGTTGGCCTGCCACTTCGTTTTTGGTTTTCCAAATTGAAATCGTTTTTAAACTTCTTCATCCACTTTTGAATAGTTCGTTTATTGATAGCATTATCACCCTAAATATCACAAATTTTCTGTTTTATATTCTGCAAATTTTTTTGCTTCTGAAAATAAAGAAGCATTACGTTCTTTAGTCGACTAAGACGGAAAGAAAACTGACCTATGCTACCAAGGAGGCGCGTCCAGGCCAAACGCATCGCAATACGTATAAACACTGTAGTCGAAACAAACAGCAGTTTGAAATAATATATCTTGAAACGCGTGCAGCCGTCGACGCGAACGGATTTATTACACAACCTAGTATAATAATTTTTCTAGCTACATACTTTTTAGTCACCCCCTTAAGTAATTATTTCAATACTCTATTGAAGGGAAAATTAGGTCGTGGAATATTCTTCTTGCATATTTTCGCGTTCTCAATCGAGGGTCTCGGGCGCGATTGTTTTCCTTGCGTCGCACGGTGTTCCAATCAAAATGCTGCTAATTTTGTATGTAAAACTCCGCACGGGTCTTAACATCACCTATCTCTGGACCACAGAGCTGGAGCGTATTTAATTATACCCTTTAGAGTTTAGAGGAGAGGAAATCAAAGATACATAAAGGATACCTAGAAATATGTGCTCTTATTTTCACAATATTATGGTCAAAATCTAGATGACTTCGTGCGGAATTTGGCTGAGAACTTCTTCAATTCCTTAGGGTCATGAGGAATGAAAGATTTTCTGTCGGTACCTATTAGGTTGGTGCGTATAAAATGTCGGATTTTTAAGTGAATATATAAAACTGCATATCTTTCTTCAGAAGCTGTTTATTCAATCAAAATATGCTCCATTCGCTTTAATACACTTTTCCCAACGAGACTTTAAAGACAGATGCCTGTCTTAAAAAGATTCTAAACTTTAGAATCAATAAACTCTGATATCGAATTTTTCAAACTGTCTTCATTTTCATACTGTTCAGCCCGTCAAAACAGTTCTAAATGTTAAAAAAAATGAAAGTCGGTTGGCGAGAGATCCGGTGAATAGGCTAGTTCTGCAAAACTTCATATTTCAATTCATTTAATTTCGCAACTGTTTCGTGCGATGTATGCTGCCGAGCATTGCCATGGAGAAGTAGTGGGCCATGCCGATTAACAAGTAATGAGCGTATAATTTGCAATTTTTCATGCATCTCATCAATGTACTGGCAGTACTTTTCGGTCGTAATTGTCTCCCCAGTTCGAAGGATCGAGTAATGAATTACCCCAGTCACATTCCTCCAAACTGTGATTCAAATCTTCCGTGGATGAAGTGACGGCCTTGGAGTATGAGCACAAACCTCATCCCTATCGAGCCACCGAGCACACCTTTTCCTGTTGTCGTAAAGAACCCATTTTTCATCACAGGTAATAATCCGACCGAAAAATGGCTCTCGATGAAATCGGGTTGGTAACGATGAGCATACGTTCAACCGATCCAGCTTATTTCGCTCGGTTAGTTCGTGCGGTAGCCACTTATCCATTTTCTTCACCTTGCCAATTTCAGAAAGATGTCGCAATATTGTTGTATGGTCACCTTTCATCCTGGTAGCAAGTTCCCTCGTGGATACAGTTGGATTCGCTTCCACCAATGCCTTCGAATCATCATTTTTCACGGACGTTTTGGGTCTTTCACGCGGATCATTTTGTAGTGAAAAATCACCAGGCCGAAAGTTTTCGAACCAACGCTGCACTTTTCGATCGTTCACAGTATTCTCCCTAAACGCTTGGTTTATGTTACGCGCAGCTTTTGCAGCATTATTACCAAGTTTATACTCATACAAAACAATTACACGAATATCGGTTGAAGTCATATCGGTACAAAATTCAAGACAAATAACAAAAGGGAACACTTTCGAGAAAATCTCCTTTGTTGAAATGTAACTCTGGCAATGGACGGTACGACTATCAGCGAGGTTATGCCAAAAAACAAAAGTATAACGAAAACATGGAAACAAACGTTCGCATGTGAAAAAAAAACATTTCATATGCACCAACCTAATACAATTACAAAATCAGCCGCTTAATAATTCGGCCGTAACGAAAGACGAATAAATGAAACGCTCTCGCAATATCGTAAAAGATTGAAACAAGATGAAACGACGGACTTATTCACGCGCCCGTGGCTCGACGCAAAGGAAGGAAGCCCGTGCCGATATCGGTTGAAGTCATATCGGTACGAAATTCAAGACAAATGACAAAAGGGAACACTTTCGAGAAAATCTCCTTTGTTGAAATGTAACTCTGGCAGTGGACTATAAACGAGGTTGTGCCAAAAATAAAAGTATAACAAAAGCATGGAGACAGATATTCGCATGTAAGAAAACCTGACATTTCATATGCACCAACCTAATATATTTGCCTGGAAAGTTAGAAAGAGGGTGCTTACCGAATAGTTACACCATCATCATTTTTCTAGCTACATACATTTTAGTCACCCCCTTAAGCAATCATTTCAATACTCTATTGAAGGGAAAATTAGTTCGCGGAATATTCTTGCATATTTTCGCGTTTTCCCATTTCTGTAGCCCCTCCGTTACGTAGACATTCTTCGCGCAGGGTGAATATGGCTTATGCCCGGGGTGTTCCATAGCAGGTGATGATTCCCCGCTGAAAAATGAGGAAACGTGTGCAGGGCCCAGTGGATGTGGTAAGGTATCGCGGAATGGTAAGCTTCTCGAGGAGCGGATGCTTTTGCGGTGACGTGGCTGCTTCGACCTGTGCAAAAGAATTTTCTGCCTCGGCTGCACGGCAATCTCACGCTAATGCGCATTACAGTAATTAAACAATGAATACAATAATAATAGAAATACTAATATCCAGTGCGACTCGCATTACTAGTCTAAAAAAGAAAAAATAAGAAAAAGACGCGAATCTCCTTTGGAAGGAAATTTAATTTGCAAAGTTCGTTAAGTACGCGTGCACTATACTGCGAGAGGACACGAACTGCGGCCGCTCGATTTGGCTGATATTTCTCTCGTGCAACTGCTGCACACTCTGTGCAATAGCGTGCGAAATGCGAATTTTTCGTGGGAATCAAATTCGAAGCTTTGCGCACTTTCCTTCCTGCTGCGTCCGACCTGGTCGTTTTATTCATTGGGAACAACGTTACACTTGTAATGTGCAAATATGCCATTGGAAATCGATGAATCGGGGAAGTACACTTGCCATATGCCACTTGGCACTGTTCATTGTTAATTTTACACGGAGTGATCATGTTTTTTCTTTTTTAGAATAGATCATCGTATTCGCATAAATTGCTAACTAGAAAAATGAATCTCCCGAAAAGATTTACTATTAAACAGCTAACAGTAGTCGAACTATGCATCTATACTGCCACAATGGTACCAACATTTCTTTCGCGTCGTTGACCCTGCTGCTGGAAGCGAGGCCAACTATACCGCGCTATATGCAAACTACTGTTCGCTTGCATGAAGTTATTACCCATACACGGCGATTGTGATGGCTGCCACGATGCTCAGCCGCTTTCTTTCGTTTCTCGTCTATGTGTCGTACACGTTGCTATACAATGGAGGAGTGTCCTGGAAGCGGTTCCCAGGAGCCGGTGCGTCCTCCGATTCGACGATGCTTCCTTCGTTGCTTTGGGATTTATTCCGTCGACGATCAATGGTTGGTCCCTTTGATAATAGGCAGGAATAGAATCTGTGACGATATAATTGGAAGATTTTTGCAAGGAAAATTTGAAAGAGAATCTTCACATTATTTCTAACCGGCGCGTGTCGATCGGGCATTGTATTGAAAGGAACGAAAATAATTTCCAGTGATTCATATCGATATTAAAGGATTGATAGTGTAAATGAAATCACGTGAATCGAGAGAGGTAGGATATCCATCCGCCTGGAATTCTCCAGCGTAAATCGAAAAATGTTGGGGGGAATCAATGGTTGGTCCCTTTGATAATAGGCAAGAATAGAATCCGTGATGATATGATTGCAAAACTTTTGCAAGGAAAAGTTGAAAGAGAATCTTCACATTATTTCTAACGGGCATTTTATTGAAAGGAACAAAAATAATTTCCAGTGATTCATATCGATATTAAAGGATTGATAGTGTAAATGAAATCACGCGAATCGAGAGAGGTAGGATATGCATCCGCCTGGAATTCTCCAGCGTAAATCGAAAAATGTTGGGGGGAATCAATGGTTGGTCCCTTTGATAATAGGCAGGAATAGAATCTGTGATGATATGATTGCAAAACTTTTGCAAGGAAAAGTTGAAAGAGAATCTTCACATTATTTCTAACGGGCATTTTATTGAAAGGAACAAAAATAATCTCCAGTGATTCATATCGATATTAAAGGATTGATAGTGTAAATGAAATCACGTGAATCGAGAGAGGTAGAATATGCATCCGCCTGGAATTCTCCAGCGTAAATCGAAAAATGTTGGGGGGAGAAGGTTCTCTGGCCGAAGCGAAGCTGGAATGTTTTTCCGTGCATTCCTCGAGTTTCGCGGATCGTTCGAACGGACGAATTTAATATTGGCACGCGCGAATATGCGAGCCTCGCCAAGGAGAGTACTCGCGGCCGTGGGATTATAGCTTGGGGCTGCAGCCGCGAGTAACTCGGACTCCTTCCCTTGTTCATTCTTTATTTATTTCACTTACAAACGTCTACCCCTTTCTGGTTTCTCCCACTCTTCCAAATACATTCGGACATTTTCCACATTTTCGTCGTTCTCGCTCACCACTCGCGAAAGTATTAATTATCGAAAAATTACCGGAGGGATACCAATCGATGGACCGATAGATATTTTTTCCCCTACTAAAATATTCATTCAAGAATTACCCGTCATCAAAGCGATCGTCCCCTCAGGCTTGACCAATATCCCCGGGTCCCTTTCTCGGGAACGAGTGGAATTCCAAACGATTTCCGTCCACGGAACTATATTTTTTTTTCTCCTCCCATGTCTGGTCAGTTTTCGAAGCGAAAGATGATTCCGTGAAGAGCGCCGCCGTGAAAGTTTTATCGCAACGAATACCATTTGTCCCGACTCACAATAAAGAGAACTCGTGCAAATTTCACGAGTGCGATATACGAACGTCATTCTTCCTTCCCTGCTTCTCTTTACGCAAAAGGGGGGTTGGGGGGGGGGGGGGGTTTAGTCTACCGAAACGAAGTGTTTCGTACGAATGTGGCTGATTCCACAGAAATCCAGGATCATATTCGATAACTCCGGTTCAAGAGAATTTTTATTAGTCAGTACAGCGAGTTATTGGAGATGAATCATCGTTAAAAGTGAAACGATAACGGTAATAAAAATCATGTCGAAATGAATTTGGAAAGTCGATTAATTCATTCGCAAGGATTTCTATTTTACTTGACATTGTTATTGGAATCGGATAAGGATATTTAAACCATCGGTGGCAACTTTGTTTTCTCGTTGCACGTTTATTCAACGTTTTGCATAATTTATTTTCGAAGTAGAGCAGCCTTCGAATTACTTTAGGTTATTTGAAAATAATCTTCGAACACGAATTACCCGCGGGAGGTTTACCTTCGTATCAGCATCCCCCCGAGATCTGCGTTAAAATTCCTCGTAATGGAGGAATGTTGGAGTGCTTGTCTAAAAGAAGAACGTAGCACTGTCTCGGGTGTAGCTGGCTGAAAAAGCCTGACGGATCTTCCAGATCTCGTCTCCACTTTCTTGTCCTGAATTGAATCTGGAGGTAACGCGAAAAGTCGTCCGGAAAGTAGTACACGAGAACCGATGTCATCTATTGCATTTATTCATTGAATCGTTCAAAGTAAAAATATATTTACGAATTTCCATTCACGTTAAAAATAAGAAAATATTTACGAATTTCCAACCGCATTCAAAATAAGAAAATATTTACGAATCTCCATCCACATTCTTGATCAGAAAAATTAGTTAACGCAATGAGCAATTGAAAAGTGATTGCCAAGCTTTAATTTAGTACAAAGACACTCGTTTTCTGAAAATACGATTCTTCCGAAAATCACGATACGTTCAGAGGAACATAAAATTCATTATTTAACCCTTTGACAGACAGTCTGCAGTTTCTTCTGCCACATAGCAAACGAGCTCTGGCGACCAGACAAATTTTCCTAGTCAGACTGATTGATTTTTCCTCTTATTCACGGCTTCGTTTTACGCGTCTGTCACACACGCGTTTCCTGGTTGACGAATGTCAGGCGCACTTCCGGCCGCGATAGAGAGAGATCCGCCAGAGATACTCGCGGGGCGATCGACCTCGTTAATGAGAAAAATTGTCTGCTGCACGAGGTCTAGTCTTTCTCTTATCTCGAATATGAAAGTACCAGTGAGAGGAAGATCTATCAGCGTTCTTCATTCATTTTTAACATGCCTTGGTGCCTTTATTACCTATGTATAAAATAAAAAAGAATGTAAGGCATAACATTAATCGACTGGCGCGCAGTAATATGAAATCATACAAATTACTGACGAGACTTGATAGACAAAAAATTAATTCACCAATTGAAGTGGTTGCCGTAAATTGTGTAAGTATTTTCGAGATCATGAGCAATTATTATTGCAAGGAAATAGCAAACGGTAAATCTGGATTAGGTAAAATAATTGCATGATTAAAATCGTTTGATGCGTCGGTTTTGTGTATCGAATCGCGACGACTTATCTGATAGTCGATAACAGGTATCGAGCGATCCGCTAATTTTTTTCAAGGAACTCGATAACAATTGCAAGATTTGTATCATACAATTCTATCATAAAAGGGGCTCGACCGAATTGAACGAACAAATTTTTAACTTACACATTTTATACCATAAAAGCACCTACTGAATTTGCTTTCTTCCTAAAAAAAAAAGGATGATTTTTGTTACGCGCTTACGGGGAATCCCCTATAAATCCCACGAAACTTTCAGTGAAGTAGCAGCACGAAATGCTCTCTTCATATAGGGGTTGCCTTGTAGTTGCGTTTTATCAATATATCGCATTATAGAGCCGTGTTATAGGACGGTTTTATGGAATTTTTATGCGGCGTTACATCGAATCTGTGTTCTCGGAGTACCCTCTTAAAGGGGAGGATGTTTCGCCATTTTTTTGCACTATGTTACATCGAAACTGTATCCTCAGGGTAGCATATTATAAAAAGCCTGCCAATGTTTCCTTTGCTCGTATTTCGAAGATAAACGCATAGACTAATAAATAATCGTAATACTTCCCTGGATAAAGTCGCCTACGTTGGGCAATCGATATATCATTTTTATGCTTAACCCCGGAGGGATTTCCAGACGACTCTTATTTTGACCAGTTTGTTCCTTTGTAAAACCGGCGTTCGGCTGAACAGTGGAAAGGCTAAAAGGCGAGGTCGTCATGGCCTTAAAAACCGCCAGTCATTATTAGACGCTTAGTGAACGATGTTCAGACAAGTACCGTTATCATAACCGGTGCCTCGCAGAAATCGAGCTAGGTGCATTCTAGATACATGCCTCTGTGTACGCTTTACACGCGCGTCAGGCCGCGGTGTGTACAGGGTGATAGAGCTTAGCTTTATTATCCATTACCACGTTCATGCTCGATGCGAGCTAGTGTTCTGGCCTCCGATCGATCGATACTGCTTTCCTATCGTACACGGGTTCGAGCCGAAGTTATAGAATTGAGGCGCTTCATGGAAAAGGAATTGATTATTTTTACTAAGATTCTCATTTCCTATGTTGAGTTGACGATGCTCCTAATATCAACTACTGTATTCGCCTAATATCGAATACCTTATATCGAGTTTACTCTTCAAAACGAGGAAAGTAGGATACAAATATGTAACGCGTCTGATAATTGAGGCGCTTGTTAGAAAAAGGGCACGTAGGCTTGTGTTGGCTTATTTAGAAACGTTTTTTAAAAATATTTGACATGTGGTATGTACAGTTAATGGAAGATGCGATTAGTGAAGTTTAATAATAGGAAAAATCAGGCATCGGTCTCAATTATTTAAATTTGCTTTTCTAACTTTTAAACAAACGAATACCAACAGCGTTGCTTCGATTAAACCTCGCTGAAACCTATTCTCACTACCGGCACATTCAATTCTGCCTCTAACTTTATTCAAGTAGGACTCAGTCATGAATTGAGGCGCTTGATCGTTAAATCTCCTTAAATCGTTTAAATCGATTCATCTATAGATATGTATATAATATACCACAGAGATATTCGATCTTTGGTGTTTATAGCAACTAGATACTGTTTTGTTCTGTTGCTTACGGCACGCTCACTGTCACTCAGCAATCGCGTTATCGCGCGGCCGCATCTTGTAATATTATTCTGTGTAAAGAAATATGGTAAGCGAAGTTGAATCTGCAAGGAGACAATCAAATTTAGGAAAGAAGAAACTAATGTTCAAATCAGCTTGGTGCAAGGAATCCAAGAAACTAAAACGCCTCAAGGGACAAAATTGTGTAACTTTGTCCTTGCTTGGAAAATTAAACTTTTGCTTCTTTTCGTTGTTAATTCTATATTTTCTATCTAAATAATATATAAAAGTATATAACAGATTCAGTGCACAAAATTTTATTTAATAAATAAGAGGAAGAAGCCTTTTCTTACGATTATACCTCATTTATGGAAGAAGGGCATATAAACCAACTCCTAAAATTTATAAACAAAAACGCATATCGTCCTCAAATCACAACTGCTATAATGTATTAAGTACATGTTTCTACATCCTTAAACAAAATTCGATTTGATTGCACAATTTTTTATTAAAAAGTTCCACAATGAAAACTTTGAAGCTGATTTTCTCGAGATGGTATTTAGACGTATGTGCCCTTTTATAGTTCATTAGTTTCATTACTAACCGATTCATTATGCGATTCTTGAGTAAACTGGATTTCTGGAGCATTCAAAACACAGTGTGGTGGAAATTATATAAAGTTGTAAAATATACAATAATTAATTCGTATAAAATATGAATAACATCTTGCTTCTTTTTGAAAAAAAGGGCACATAAACCAACTCCTAAAATTTATAAACAAAACGCATATCGTCCTCAAATCATAACTGCTATTGCCATAATGTATTAATTACATATTTCTGCATCCTTAAAAAAAATTCGGTTTGGTGGCACAGCTTTATATTAAAAAGTACCACAATGAAAACTTTGAAGCTGATTTTCTCAAGATGGTATTCAGACGTATGTGCCTTTTTTTCATCAAACTTCTCAAATGCATCCTGACAGTTCATTAGTTTCATTACTAACCGATTCATTATGCCATTCTCTAGTAAACTGAATTTCTGAGAGCATTCAAAACACAGTGTGGTGGAAATTATAGAAAGTTGTAAAATATACAATAATTAATTCGTATAAAGTATGAATAGTATCTTGCTTCTTTTTGAAAAAAGGGCACATAAACCAGCTGCTAAAATTTATAAACAAAAGCGCAAGTTATGCTCAAATCATAACTGCTATTATCGTAGTGTATTAAGTACATGTTTCTACATCCTTAAACAAAATTCGATTTGATTGCACAATTTTTTATTAAAAAGTACCACAATGAAAACTTTGAAGCTGATTTTCTCGAGATGGCATTTAGTCGTATGTGCCCTTTTTCCATCAAACGCCTCAAATGTATTTTTCTAATGACTGTTTATTCCTCACGTTTAGTTTAACGGAGATGGAAGCCCAATGTTACACTGATTTCCCAAAATGATAAGACCGAAAATGTACAGGTCGTACATACCGGTGAATATAATTTACAAAAATTGTACAGAAAGGAAAGAAACGGCTCGGTGAACAAATTGAAGTTCGGAGTTTGTCAGTTTTCCACGATATGTTGAGTTCGTTATTCTTCGATTACTAAAATGCTAATGATCTTATTTCCGCATTTTTTAAATTTGCTTTCGGCGCGATAGAAAGGCGGCGGGGAATTTTTGAGAATTTGGAAGTTGTTGGAAGGAAACTATGACCTATTATCAAAACGTATTAAGTGCATGTTTCTACATCCTTGAAAAACAAATTCAGTTTGATCGAACAACTTTTTATTAAATAGTACAACAATGAAAACCTTGAGGCTGATTTTCTCGAGATGGTTCAGACTTATGTGCCCTTTTTCCATCAAACGCCTCATTTATAATTGCCTCGCGATTGGACACGGTCGTTCTTATTGAAATTATACTTTCACAGAATTCCCAACAAAATTATTCGCTGTTCCCCGAATTCTAAACATAATCAAAATTTCTTCCATCAATCTTCCCAGACGGATTTTAGAAAAGCTTTCGAAGTACCTCCGCTGCAGTTTTTCCTTTCATCATCCCAGCCCTATTTTATCCTATCCCAATCTACGCCGCTTGGTAACGAGACCAGCGAAATTCACTTGGAGAGGCAATCGCAGCCACGGAGGCCCGCACTCTCCATTCGCCACGTAGGCGGAAGAGAGAGGCTATCATCGATCACGATGCAGACGCGTCTCTTCATAATGGCGCGGACTCCTCTCAAAGCTTTCGACGCTCTAGGGTCCCTTGTCTGCATTTTACTATTTAGGCCCGTTACTGACGGAACACTTTGTGTGGAACAGTCGTCTGTCTCGCGAGAGACGCCTATGTTTAAGCCGGGATCACACGCGGTGGCGGATCCAGATGCCCTCCCCCCTTAAGAGTCATAAAATGTGAAGAAATTATGACATAATTTTATTTCAAATTCTTTTCAATATTATAAATTGCATACCTTTTTATAGTTATTTTCTTTACAATACAAATTCTTCGTGCATAAATAATTAGTGCAGCTTTCATTGTTTGAGCTGTAGATAGAGATGTTACAATTAGAAAAATTAAAAAATAGTTTCACTTATACTATATACATAATATTATTACATTATATCGCCCTCCCTAACAAAGGATTCTGGATCCGCCACTGAGCACGCGAGACGTTTCCTGTCGTCACGGAATCTCGCTAAAACGCTCAATATGTAATCACGTGCTCGTGATTCTTTTTTATTCTCATTTCCTTTATGCTTTTAATGCTCTAATATTAAAAATGTTCTTCTCGAGACGCGTGCCCAAATTTTCCAGACATTCATTCTCGCGTGAAACGGGGCTTAACATCGTTTAGCTTAACCCCTTAACTTAACAATTATTTTCGAAAAGTGTGTCCAAAATCTCCAATTTTTTGTATTGTTGAATTTTAAACTTTATTATGATTACAGGTTATAGCAAACAGTAATTTGACAAATTATTTACTTAAAGGGTAATTGGAGAATGTTGGGAAAAGGTTATAGCAAAATCCCGAGTATACTCGTTGCTTTTGAAAAAATAACTCCACATGGAACAAAATGTCTTAAAACCGAATATTTTAGTTGAATCTCCTTTAGAACTGCTTTTACTGTTTTTGATAAGCAATAAAAGTTAAAATAATACACTTTCTCGCAACATTCATCTGCATATTAGACGCAACGAATCTCTCCGGGGTTTTAATTTCTAAACGGAATACTTTCAACATGGACGAGTATTCTCGGGCTATTAAGTTAAGGGGTTAATTGGCGCGCTCTTCCCAAATAATGCGTGCGATCCTCGCGCAGGAAATATCCACACGTTTTTCTGACCATGCAATAATTACGAGCAGATGTTCTCCAGCGATCGTCCCACCCGTCGGCATGTCTTCATGTAATTTTGCGTTTTACCTAAACACTCGCGCGTTTTCCATGTCCGACGCGATTCCGCTTAAAATTCGACTCGAAAGCACAAATCTTTTTCAAAGTCTCGCTAAAGAACGCGAAACGTCTTCCTCTTCCTTCCTCGCCTGCCACTCTATATTTAAACAGGTCGTCGCAGCAGCGACACAGTAAGCTTTATGCTAGCAATCAGTATTCTACTTCCGTGACTAGACGTCCAGGCCCTTCTCCTGCTATCGATTCGCCTCCTTCAATGTCAATAACCTGCGCCACGATGCCTGCCCTGATGACGGACGTGTATCGATGGTTGCTTTCGCTGCTCTCATGATGCTTGGTCATCGATTCCTCGATGATATTTAGGACTCGCCGCTGGTGGATATTGAGGCTCGCGATAGGGGATGAATTTTGATTTCGTTTATAGCGCAATAATGGGGTGCGGAATATTGGCTGGGTTTTGCTATCGTTTTTTTTTCTCTCCTCCATGCAGAGAATGGCTTCTTTTTTTTTTACAGAAAGTAACTTAGAAGAGAATTTTTCTATTCGTTTGTCTTACGATGGAAGAATTTAGCGAGATTGCTTTAATGAAAAATATTGTATATACACTTTTGCTGAAGACATCGAAATTAAAATTATTTTTGTTTAATTCTTCACGGTTATTTTACACGAGCAAACGTTTTATTGTGATTAGTGTTTGCATTTGAAAATATGTGCGTTGACGCTACGCGATCAAAAGATTATTACAAGGTCATGGGAATACATCTGTTTGTCCGAAATTCGATATCTTAATTTTGGAGCTATCCAGACTTATTAATATTGTCCAATAGTGATCTTTTGATGTTAGACTTTGCCTCGAAATTATTTATAATTAACTCATTCCATAGTGTCAGTTGTACGTATTTCGTTCGACAAAATTAGGAGATCCTGCGCTGCATTAGAATTCTCTCAATGTCCCGGTTTCTTTCGATCGAAGTTAAAGCACAGACTCACTCGTTACTCGCTTTTGTTCTCGAGTAAGTTGCACGGAGTAGGCGAGTCGAGCTACTATCGTCGCAAGTAGGATGAATTCTCCAGTTCTCCGCGATTGAACGTTTCAGAGTCTGGTTAGACTGGCAAAGATGCGGCTGCGGTACAGTCAATGGCACCACGCCAATTTATTATTGATTCCCTCTTCTTCGTTCTAACGTTTTGCACTACTGGTTCACCTAGCCTCTCTGCTTCTACTGTTCGCTGTATAAACTTCCTTCATTTCATCTTTCCCAACTTCTGCTTCTTCCTTTATCAAACAGTCCATTTTTCCCCCGCAACGTAAATATAACTTAGGCTTTCGGTATTTGTCATTCTGGCGCGAATATAAATTGGTAATAAAAAGGGTTGATAATTTTCCCATATTCTCAAACAGAACGAAAATTCAGATCATAGCAGGAATAATAGAAAACAAACTACAGTAGCCCCGCAAAGAAGGAACTGGTCTCGCCTTCAAAAGAAGAACATCGCTATCCCCACTTCTTTGTTTGAAGTAGCCGCGCTGAACGAGAAGTCGGAGAACGAGGGAGACGTGAAATCGTAAATCTTCACGGACGAGTGGACAGTGACGTTTTTTTTTTTAGTAGAAGGATAGAAAATGTAATGCATCCTCACCTCATTCCGTGTTATGTACGCGAGAACTGTTGTATTGCGGGTGTTTCCTCACATCTGATGACTCGATCTCACTAATTATTCAAGTAATTGTCGAAGAAGAAGAGCGTGTGTGACACGGAATTAGTGAGTAGGTGCGTGCTTCATTCATGCGATTCTACCTGCTCCGGCATCGCTTAGCGTTAAAATGAGAGTCCATGTCATATTTTATCACCATATTTTATCCACTAAAGTATAACATTTCACCTCGATAAAAGCCTTTATGGTGTGTCGTTATCTTGAGCCCCTCGCTCGTGAATCGTGTTCGCACACACCCCCTTCGAGATCAGTCATGCCGAATAGTCGACTCCTTCGTTACAAGGAACTGACGAGTCCCGAGCCAGTTCTTTCTTTGCGGGGCTTACTATACTCCTTCATTACAAGGAACTGACGGGTCCCGAGCCAGTTCTTTCTTTGCAGGGCTTACTGTACTCCTTCATTACAAGGAACTGACGGGTCCTGAGCCAGTTCTTTCTTTGCGGGGCTTACTGTAGTTGACTCCTTCGTTGCAAGGAACTGACGGGTCCCAAGCCAGTTCTTTCTTTGCGGGGCTTACTGTAGTTGACTCCTTCGTTACAAGAAACTGACGGGTCCCAAGCCAGTTCTTTCTTTGCGTGGCTTACTGTAGTCGACTCCTTCGTTACCAGGAACTGGCCGACCCCGAGCCAGTTCTTTCTTTGCAGGGCTTACTGTACTCCTTCATTACAAGGAACTGACGGGTCCTGAGCCAGTTCTTTCTTTGCGGGGCTTACTGTAGTTGACTCCTTCGTTGCAAGGAACTGACGGGTCCTGAGCCAGTTCTTTCTTTGCGGGGCTTACTGTAGTTGACTCCTTCGTTGCAAGGAACTGACGGGTCCCAAGCCAGTTCTTTCTTTGCGGGGCTTACTGTAGTTGACTCCTTCGTTACAAGGAACTGACGGGTCCCGAACTAGTTCTTTGCAGGACTTACTGTACTCCTTCATTACAAAGAACTGATGGGTCCCGAACCAGTTCTTTTGCGGGGCTTACTGTACTCCTTCATAACAAGGAACTGACGGGTCCTGAGCCAGTTCTTTCTTTGCGGGGCTTACTGTACTCCTTCATTACAAGGAACTGATAGGTCCCAAATCAGTTCTTCCTTTGCGGGGCTTACTGTAGTCGACTCCCTCGTTGCAAGGCCGGTCCCAAGCCAGTTGCTTCTTTGCGAGGCTTACTGTGCTCTTAAGGAAGTTGTTAGAAACTAATGTGCAGCGGTTTTGAGCCAAGTCTCTCAATGCCTGGGACAAGAACTTGGTCTAACGAGTTGGCACCAAAACAATGTTTCTCTAATTTGCAAACAACAATGGAAATGCCACAGCTCTCTCATAACGTAACGGTGTTCAATCAATCCAACGAGCCACATGCAACTTCCATGATCTACAAACGGGCTCTCTTTCGCGCATCGCGAATTAATTGAAAACAAGCAGCAGTGGCAGCAGATTGATAATGCGAACGTTGTATTGGTTAAATACACGCCATCTCTTCCTTTCTTCCCCTCTTTCCTTTTCTTCTTCAACCGACCGATGGCATTGAAATGATAATAAAAACTCGTCTGATAAAGCATAGCAATAACCGCGGGGAATAAACATTCGGTAGATACGGAAAGTGAGATTAATCATGTATTAATAATAATAATCGGTTCGTGCTCGAAATTGTCGTTCCTCAACGATTAGCAAGACTTTGGAATTCTCTTTCGTGATCGACCGTTGTATCTTCAATTCAGCCATCACAAAGAGCTGCTTATTACGGACCCCGTCTTCGGCTCGACTTACCCGTGACGTCATCGCAATTACTGAAATTGCGTTGGCTCGTTAGGAATTCCACTCGCGACGGTCGGTTCGTTGTCATACGTTTCGAGAACCGTGGAGCAAGTTACAATTTCATTCCTCATTCAATCTTTCCGTTTTATTTCTAATCCCATACAATTGTAGGAAATTAAGCCGTTAAAGTTCGAACGATGCGGCAGTTAGGGCTGCCGATCACCTGTCGATCACCCAAAGAGTAAACAAGCGGCAGGCGAATGACCGACGGAACGAGTGAAAGAGAGTGCGAATGAAAATAAGAGCGAGAGCGGAATATTAGGAGAGATAATCGCAAAATATGTGTATGTGAGAATGCTAGTGAGTGATTGGTATATTTAGGAAGGATGCAGGAGGAAAGGACAGTCTTTGGTGAGAATTGTGAGTTGGCGAGAACAGAGCGAGTATTACAGATTAGAATTAAATTAAAATTATTTTAAACCTTGTTTTGATTCATTATAATCCCACACAATTTTTCTATATTAACTGTACAACAGCCTGAAGTTCACCGAAAATGTATTCGACTCAAGCTTGATCTAGCTTTGTCCAAAGAGTATTTCTTGTAATCAGAACAAAGCTATTAGAGTACTGTGTAGTGCGCGAGGACGTAAAAAAGAAATGAATCGCAAAATCTGTGTATGTGAGAATGCGAGTGAGTGATTGGTATATTTAGGAAGGATGCAGGAGGAAAGGACAGTCTTTGGTGAGAATTGTGAGTTGGCGAGAACAGAGCGAGTATTACAGATTAGAATTAAATTAAAATTATTTTAAACCTTGTTTTGATTCATTATAATCCCACACAATTTTTCTATATCAACTCTACGACAGCCTGAAGTTCACCGAAAATGTATTCGACTCAAGCTTGATCTAGCTTTGTCCAAAGAGTATTTCTTGTAATCAGAACACAGCTATTAGAGTACTGTGTAGTGCGCGAGGACGTAAAAAAGAAATGAACGTAAGAGTGAACGTAATTTTGGTGTCGCGTGCGTAGTATTCCATTCGGCTTTTATGATAATGGGTTTCATTGATCGCGAGTGGATCACAATGACGATATCGAAGATATTTTTCATCTTCCGGCGTACAGAATTTTTCCAAATGAAGTTTACACGATCGCAAATGGATCCCTTTCCAAGCCTTCCCCCCCATAAAGTCCGAACCGCATCCCCGTGAAAATTCAACGGCGCACCACATGAACACGTTGCCCGCGTGGGACTCTCGCGAACGAGCCACCCTGCTAGGGAACTGCGGCAATTTGCTCGTGCAAATTCATTGAAACACGTTGAATCGTTCGTCGGCTGGTGCGCTGACGAGGAACAAAACGAGGGTGAAAATGGCGGGGGATGGAAGAAACGGGGGAAGAGGAAAATACAAACGGTCGTGCAAATAATGTCGCGCGAGCGGCCGTCGAAATCGCTTCGACATCGGATTTTGTTTTCTCTTTCAACGTGTTTTTCATCCCTGCTACCGCTCTCGTCTCTGCTTTTTTAATACTCTATATTCATATATGTGCTGTTTGTTAGAAATCGTTTGAACGACGACCTGTTGGCACAGACGGGGACGAATTGAAAATTTGACGCAGCTACAACACGACCGGGCGAAACCGTGTTTTATCATCGCTTCGGTCGATTGAATCGAGAATCCATAACGAACTTTTATGGGTCGATCGTGTAAATTATTATCGAACCCTTTAACCAATTTTTTTAGGTTCCTCTTTCACCGAGACTGTTACGAGGGCAGAATTTGATACGCACCCGAAAATCTTTACCGCGTTCGCGTCTTTTTATTTTTCAAAAGGTATTTAGTCACGATTTCGGACACGAATCCACTAATTAACTAAATCCCATTGCACTTTATTCCGCATCCATCGTAAAAGAATAAATTAACCCGAGCCGCCCATCTCTGCCCACCGTCATTTTCACAACTCAAACCGTCGCGAATTCACCTCGAACTTGGTGTACCCAGTTGAAAGGTCACCGAACCTCGAGGGATCCGCTCGAACGTATCCGTCGACCTCGGCGCCCGTGACATCGTTTCCGCCACGAATTCGAACTCCTTGACCGTGAAAAGCCACCCCTTGGCCGCTCACTGAAATTCTCTGGGCGATACTAAAAGGCGACCACTCTCTCTGGTCGTTCACGAGTTCCGCCGTTGGGAACCCTTTCGCTCGTGCAGCAGACTGGCTAACCCAGTTTCGTCTTTCGACTCTCGATTCGATTGCTTCCGCGTCCCGAGGAAACTTAATTAGTTCGGTTCGCATGAGGGAGAGGGGCGGTGGTCGTTCGGAAAGGATTTTACAGGAGCGCCAGGGTGGCTCGCAAATATTTGTGATCCCTTGAACTGAACGCGGGCGAGTTCGTTAATTCGTTCGCCGGCGGAACGAAGGATAATTGAATCGTTGCTCTGTTACTTTGGATAGCTCAGGGTTCTATGGTTTTAGGACGGGCGGAGCGTACGGGAAATGAAAGGTTCCGGCGCGCGTTTCCGGTCATCGTTGGCTCTCGAAGGATGCTTTTATCCCGTTCCAATGCAAGGCATTTGAACGAAAGAAATAGGGTTACAATTCCTTAAAATTTAGTTGAAATTAAATAGTATTCAACCAGGAAATACATAGGATATTAAACGGTAATTAAATAATAATGCGCCAGGTCTATTCGAGAGTTCGGTAGCCAATCGAGAGAACGGAATTATACAAATAAAAAGAAACTGATAGAAATCACGTAAAATAAAAAAAGACACTAAAATAGTGAAGTATAGAAAAGGTAAGAACATCCTGAAACGATTATCATCGGGGTGCAATTGGTATGGAATGTCGTAGAACCACGAACGGTCGTTTCGTTTCCATTTGCCGAAACCGTTGGGTCGAAACAGTTCCGAACGATCGGCGGGATTGGAAAATCCATTCGCTCGACCAATTAACGTCTAATTACCCGAGCAACGGAGTGTAGGCAGGAATGCTCGTTGCAGGCCGGAATTCGCGATTCAGGTCGCGAGGATCGGATAATTCCCCTTGGCTCGCGGAACGGATGATTAACCCAGTTTTAGGAAAAGTAAGTTTTACCAGGTTAATAGCTTCCTGCCTGATAAAAGGGGACTGACGTCTCTCCGTGCACCCCGTCTAATCTCTCTTCTTTTTCCCTTGCCTACGTTCTCTCGTAGCTGAGACGCGTATTAATTCCGCGACAGATCGCGATGATTAACAGTTGCCCCGGTTCCATCGTGAGACTACGCATTTCTTTGTGTTAGCGTTAGTGGGACGATGCGAGGGAATCTCTCTTCCTTTGCTTCAAGATATCTGGTGCAATGATATTGTCTTTTTCTTTTTGTTGTGAATCAGGTGGATTAGATTCGATTCGTCAAAATAGTATCCTATTAATTTATCGACTATCATTGCTCTGCTGGTAATATTTATGTTGAAAATAAATCACCTGTTTAACAGTTTCAAGTCCTGAAACTAATCTACTCAAATCACTACTGAATACAACAACAAAAAAAAAGTAGCAAGGAAGGGAAATAAATAAAATCACGGAAATCCACAGATAAAATTTATCGATGCTCCCTTTCACTCGCACAAGCTGTCATTGCAACAAAAAAAAAACAGAAATCAATGGACGTGTAACACAATCCCGAAGGGAAACGATGTCGTCCGTCGTGGTCCTCGTTGAAAGCAGCCGGGGTCGATAATAACGCGCGGTGGTGCGATAAAGGCGACGCGAGACGCGATTTCCTTGCCCGGCGTTCGCGGACTCTGGCGTGGTGTTAATTAGTGCTAATTAATTCGAGAGAATGCTAATCGTCGCTAATTGATTCGATGCTAATTAAGCCTTTTCCCGGCGACAGGCCTCGTCGACGTGTGTACATAGGCGGGCCGAAAGCTGAGTTATGTCACTATCGATCGTTCGATCGAAGCAGCGCGCGACCATGTGAAAAAAATGGCGGTCAAAAGTGTCTAGACATCGTGTTGGGTCTTGCTCCTCAATTCGAGAGTCGAAAATTCGGAGAAACTTGGACAAGGATTTGTGTCAGTTTTTCTTCTAACTATTAATTATTCGTCATTATTAATATGTTACTTTTAACTATTTTGTTAAGAGTAACAGTATTTACTTGTTTTAACGCCAGATTTACGGACCTTTTTGTGTACCTGCTCATGGGAATTTTTCAAAAAGCAGGTATATGATATACAAATGTTGGAATTTATAGAGTCCAGGAGGGAATGAACTAGGATGTTATTACACCAAAGTTAATATAAGCTGCTTAAAAATAATGTTTTCTACAACTTTACACATGAAATCTAAAACGCGTCAAATTGACGCGTTCCGTAAACCCAGTGTTAAAGGGTAACCGTATTGATACTTCTTCGACATAGTGGAGTAATTAACAGCGGCTTAAGAGAGAAGTCAAACTGTGTCTAATGCAGTAGATGCCTAAATGATTCTAATGCTTAATGGACTATCTGGGAACTTTGCCTGCTATTGACGTCACTGGTGGTCGCAGTTTCAGGGCAGTTCGAAAACAGTCGATCTTGTGACTGATAATCGATAATGGTTAGTGCTTCTATGCTGCTATAGAAATAAGTTCGGGGAAGTAGAATGTTACGACTCATTAAACACCCACTTTAGAAATGCACTTTACTAATTTCAAGGTTTGAAAGTTTTTAAAGCTGACATTAAAAAGTAAGCTTAGATAATGGAAAACAGAGAAATACGGGAATTCTAAAACTCAAACATTTGGACAATTAAATTTTCAAGAAAATTGAACATTGGAATACTAATTAAAACACATAAACGCACGACTGATTGAGAATCAATGAATGGACGAGTGTCGTATTCGAAGTGCCGGTCTCGTTAAACCTTTTCGCGAAGTCGAATATGGCGTCTGGGTGTTCAGCACAATTTTTGCTGGTTCCGCGCGGATAAAACGGATGTTTAAAAAACGTCGAGCGGATGGACGCGTTATGTCATCGAGGCCAAAGATACACGCTCTGCTTATCCCGCTTCATCCGGTTTCACGCGGCCAGTGGCGAAAAGCCGTGCGAAAATAAATCGTGTCGAACTCTAGATCGTAATTAAAATTAGCACAGTGTTCGATTCTTAACAACAGTCCGCGTTCCTGTTACACACGTCTAGCGAGCGATTTAGAACACTTCGTTCACGTAACTTATTCCACATGCCTAATCCTTTTCGTTTTTCCAGACGCCCCTTCGCTATCCACTTCTTCCTAGATTCGTTATCCCACGAAGTTTCCAACAAAATTTTATCTCGAGCCAGGCAGCGACAGTTCGCACCTGCTGTCTCCGGCGTAGACCTTTCGTTGCGATCTCACATTTTTGTTCGCAAAAAAAAAAAAGAAGGAAGAAGAAAATGTTAGACGAGGCGAAGCGAGGTCCAGGGACGAGAAATGTGCCACGGGTGGCGGGCATGAAGAAATAAGAGGGAAACTATGACGAACGGAGGCGAACGCGTCACGCGCAGATGTTAACGATAAGATTTATGAATTTTTCAAGTTTCTTCCCTCGCCCGATCTCGTCTCCCGTAGTGCACCGAGCTTCATCGGTGACCCGCGAACTTTTCACCTTTGCGAGCTCGGCGGATGAACGTTCCAGCCGCCAGAATATTGTGTTCCTCACGTCTCTTTTTTTACTTAGATTAAATAACGGAAGAAGGAGGATCTGTTACTGGAATGATTGTGCCTTTTCGTTAAAATCTAGGCTGTTTCGAGGATCTTTTATTTTATGTGCGAAGATAGACACGTACAGTTTCCGAAAACTACTGGCTGCAGGGTCAGTGGATTTTTACTATTTTCAGAAGAATTATCTGACGTTAGCAAATTGACGAACTAAATAAAACGAAGGGTAGTACGGTATCAAGCATATTTCTGCGCTGTACTCACTGTATCTACTACCGTAGCATCGTTTCCCCAACGGAGACGCTATGAATAATATTTAATGAGGGCAGCGGCTGGTGAGCTTGCGCCCGTATCCGAAACACGAACACGCCTAGGGAAATTAAAGTGGCCAGAGAAATGGCCAGTCCTATCTGTCCGCGATGGTGTATCGCGAACACCGGTAACTGCGGCAGAAGCACGACTCTGTGTGCAGACAACGTACCGTAACCGGACCGTTACCGGACCGTTGCTAGCGTAAGTCAAGCTTCAGCAGCAGGACTTCTTTGACCCTAATAAAACGAGCCTCTAGGTACCGATGCTCGAGCTGTTTAATCGGCGAAACGGCTCTCGCAATCGTTCACGCATAAAATACAGTAAGCCCCGCAAAGAAAGAACTGGCTCGGGACCCGTCAGTTCCTTGTAACGAAGGAGTACAGTAAGCCCCGCAAAGAGAACTGGCTAGGGACCCGTCAGTTCCTTGTAATGAAGGAGTACAGTAAGCCCTGCAAAGAACTGGCTCCGGACCCGTCAGTTCGTTGTAACGAAGGAGTATAGTAAGCCCCGCAAAGAAAGAACTGGCTCAGGACCCGTCAGTTCCTTGTAACGAAGGAGTATAGTAAGCCCCGCAAAGAAAGAACTGGCTCGGGACTCGTCAGTTCCTTGTAACGAAGGAGTCGACTATTCGGCATGACTGATCTCGAAGGGGGTGTGTGCGAACACGATTCACAAGCGAGGGGCTCAAGATAACGACACACCATAAAGGCTTTTATCGAGGTGAAATGTTATACTTTAGTGGATAAAATATGATGATAAAATATGACATGAACTCTCATTTTAACGCTAAGCGATGCCGGAGCAGGTAGAATCGCATGAATGAAGCACGCACCTATTCACTAATTCCGTGTCACACACGCTCTTGTTCTTCGATAATTACTTGAATAATTAGTGAGATCGAGTCATCAGATGTGAGGAAACACCCGCAATACAACAGTTCTCGCGTACATAACACGGAATGAGGTGAGGATGCATTACATGTTCTATCCTTCTACTAAAAAACGTCACTGTTCCCTCGACCGTGAAGATTTACGACTTCACGCCTCTCTCTCGTCTTCCGATTTCTTGTTCAGCGCGGCGACTTCAAACAAAAAAGTGGGGATAGCGATTATCTTCTTTTGAAGGCGAAACCAGTTCCTTCTTAGCGGGGCTGACTGTAAACCGGATCACGGGAGACAAATCGCGAAACATTGGCTTCTCCCTTTACCCTATTGCCAGACGCATTCTGGTCGGGCGAAGCGACTCACCGCGCGATAGTTCTGCCAGAGTTAACGGATGAAATATCGGTGAAATGTCGGTTCTTTTGCAGGCTACGATTGAGGGATGAATTAAATGTAGCTGAGGATGTTCTAGGGGTGGGATTTATAGCAGGGAAGGTAGAATGTTCATTTGGAGAAATGTAGAATTTTAAGATAATATTCAATTATTGTGGCATTAATAATACAGGAGATAGCAGTATTTACAATATTATTAATTATATTGTGAACGCATTTGGGTTAACTGAATATTATAAATGGAAAAATTGGGAAAAGGATAGTACCATTGCTCTGCTAATTTTCCAACAGGGTTAATAGTGATAAAACAGAAATAATAAAAACGAAAGTTCTAATAGCATCAATAATATTAATTAAGGTGTAATTATTTTAATAAGCGTAAGAGTAACGATATTCCAGACTTGCTCAAGACTAATCATTGCAAACTCAAGTCAATCATCTCAGACTTTTATAACAATATCTTTTAATAATCCTGTATAATGTTCAATTAACAGCTGATCCTACGTTTTGTATAGTACTTGATACAAGGATATCCTCATATTTCCCTGTCAATCAGTACCACAGGCTCGTTCATTCGTGTACGAACACCGTAGGTAGCAAATCTCAGTTCACTGCTGTATGTCCATCGATAACGGCCAAGCAATTCTCGGTACCCACATAGTTACGATCCTCCGTCAGGCCAGTATTATGCAATAGACCGCAGCTTGGGCAGTGGTCAATCAGGCGATTTATAGTCTGTACATATTTGCGTCCGTTCGGTAGCGAAGTAACTTTTCGACGGCCGCCTTTTTCTATAAATAACCGTCCGCGCCGAGCGGAATTTCTGCCACGCATTTTCATTCGACAACTTTTTTCCCATTCCCCTGTAAGAGGTGTAAATCCAATAGGTTTACGATAAAGCGTGAATATTTTTCCATAGGATACTATAAAGGCGCCTGGTAGCTCTCACCGCTCGCATGACTGTAATAATTATGGATAAGAGTCGCAATAAATTCTGTACGGGCTCCGTACATAAAGTCAGCGAGACGGCTGTAATTCGGGCGCATAATTTACTCGTTTTCGATACGAGGACCCCGGGAATAGCGTTTTCGCCATTTCCAAATCGACGCAGCACTTTAGAAGGAAAACCCGTGGCTACCGGTGAATCTCCTTTACATATTACAGCACACGGAATCGCGAGAAGGATGTTTTCCACTGTGGAAAATACTGGCTGCGCTTGAGCTACGACCGTTTTTATCTGGTCCATTTCCGTGAAGCAAACGTTCCTGTTTTCTTCATTTTTTCCTAAGGAAATGCGTCCATCCATTTTACTTCGCGCCGTTGTTGATGGCTGGAAGGAATTTGCTTTTCCTGGGAAATCGCGTGTATTGTGGAAGAAACCACACGATGTTCCTTTACATAGGCAGATATTTTGTCACGATTTGTTTTTTTTTTTAATCCTCGCAGAGAATGATTTAACATTTTTGTATATTATTCTGTTATTTTGATTTTAACAGGCAGGCGTTTTTATGTGATTTTTACACAATTCCGACAGCGAATTGTTGAGCATTTCTTTGAAATGTTGCACCGTTCTTTTTTGGGTCGCTAAAGAGTTTCTGTACGCGGAAGATACAAAAGGGAGGCGGAGGGTGGTGTCCTAATAAACTTTTTCATCTGCAACTTTCGACGCGAGCGTTCCACGATCGAATTAACAAAAACAACGTCGACATTCGTTGGCCCAGTTTACGAACGAACAATCTGCGTGTGCACCACTTTGTTCGCGCGTGTACACGGCGTGTTCCAGATGTACGTAGTTCGAAGACAGCTGCGCAGATAAAACGTCCCCCGTGAATCGAGGGTCCCTTTGTGATCGTTTCTATCGCGATCGTTCGATATCTTGTCCTTCGCGTCGCTGTATGTCCGTCCAGCGAACAATCCGCCTTCGTTGCTGAACCGTAGCAGTCGCGAAGTTAAGGAAATTGTACAATGTACACCCGTGTGTATGCGAGTATTGTTGGAGGATGAAATGTTCGATAGCAGGTATGATTTAGGTCATAGTTGGGCAAATTGTCATTTAAATAATAAGTAATAAATAAACGTATGCTTGTAATTGCGAATGATAACTACATTTTTTTATTTGAATAGAAATCATTTAAATGATGCCAAAAGTGATCTATTTATTATTTCTTATTTGCAAATAATAGAGTATCTCTTATTTGGATTTAGATGGAAAGCAAATAAATCATTTTTTGTCTTCGCTTCTTTCTTGTATTTTGCACATATAATGAAAATGAGGCGATATTAATATCGTTATTATCTATATGGATAATATTTACATAAATAGAACTACTTTTTATTTGTAGCAATTTTCTTTTCCGATAGACAGTTCATGGTTCGTATTTGCCTTTAAAACTACTCTTTTCTCAAACACACTGTCCGAAAGTTTGTTCGATTTTGGCATATTGGTCGGGGTTGCCAAAAAACATGTTCGCTCATCCGGAACCGAAGATGATAGTATAGGCGTTATATTTTGATAAATATACATTTTATTGCCGGGTGCGTAATATTAATTTAGTGGCTACGAATAATAAACAATAATTGACAAATAATAACTGAGACTGTATTTGTGAACAACAATTAACTTTATTACTTTACATAATCTATTTAGACTTGCTCAAATAATAATTACTTTTACTTTTTATTTGAATATATAAATAACAAGTAACTTATTATTTTCATTTAGATAATCATTTAAACATTGCCCAACGTTGATTTAGGTTATGCGAAACGGATGCGCGACCAACAGAAGAATTATGGAACTTTCAGGGAGATACGAATCATGCGGGATTCGTTTGGCTCGATGATGAATAGCGTTTAATAGATCATTAATCTTGAACGATGTATGCGAGATAGTTGGTGCTTAATTTTGGAATACAGTAAACCCCGCAGAGAAGTAACTGGCTCGGGGCTGGCCAGTTCCTTGTAATGAAGGAGTCGACTACAGTAAGCCCCGCCGCTCGGGACCGGCCAGTTCCTCGTAACGAAGAAGTCGATTATAGTAAACCCCGCAAAGAAAGAACTAACTTGGGACCCGTAAGTTTCTTGTAACGAAGGAGTCGATTACAGTAAGCCCCGCAAAGAAAGAACTGGCTTGGGACCGGCCTATAACGAATATTTGAAGGATCCCTATAACGAAGGAGTGCTGTAAATTCCGCCAAGAAAGAACTGGCTCGGGACCCGTCAGTTCCTTGTAATGAAGGAGTACAGTATGCCCCGCAAAGAAAGAACTGGCTCGGGACCGGCCAGTTCCTTGTAACGAAGGAGTCGACTACAGTAAGCCCCGCAAAGGAAGAACTGGCTCGGGACCCGTCAGTTCCTTGTAATGGAGGAGTACATTAAGCCCCGCAAAGAAAGAACTGGCTCGGGACCGGCCAGTTCCCTATAACGAAGGAGTACTGTAAGCTCCGCAAAGAAACAACTGGCTCGGGACCGTCAGTTCCTTGTAACGAAGGAGTCGACTACAGTAAGCCCCGCAAAGAAAAAAACTGGCTCGGGACCCGTCAGTTCCTTGTAACGAGGGAGTCGACTATTCAGCATGACTTTGATTTTGAAGGGGCCGTGAACGAGCTGGGTTCACGAGCAAGGGGCTCGAGATAGCGGCCAACCATAAAGACTTCCATCCAGGTAAAATGTTATACTTTAGAGGATGGTATATGACATGCCCTCTCATTTGAACACCAAGCGATTCCGGAACAGGTAGAATCGTATGAATGAGGCACACACCTATTCACCAATTCCGTGTCACACATGCCCTTATTCTCTGACAATTATTTCAATAATTAGGAAAATCGATTTATCAAATGCGAGAAACAACTGCGATATAACAGTTCTCTCGTACCTGCTTTTAAAGGCCAATTTATGAAGCCTTACTAATGAAACATACAAGCACGGGATCATGTTTTTAATAACCGAACAGCTGTAAATTTCGAGTTATGTCATTGTTACAACAAATGATCGACATGTATATATTGCACGATTATTGCTACTATAGTTCATAAGTTATAAAGTATATACAGGATATTTAGTTGTTTATTAAACTATACATTTGAACAAAAGTATAATATACTTCGAATATACATAACACGGTAGGAAGTGAGGAAGCATTACATTTTCTATCCTACTAAAAAACATCACTGGTCGCTCGATTGTAAAGATTTATGACTTCACGCCCCCTCCTCTCTCTCTCTCTCTCTCTCTCTCTCCCTCTCTCTCTCGTTTTCCGATATCTCTGTTCAGCGCGGTGACTTCAAACAAAGAAGTGGGGATAGCGATCTACTTCTTTCGAAGGCGAGACCAGTTCCTTCTTTGCGGGGCTTACTGTACTCGTCGTTGGTAACAGTTGCGCGCTGTTAGTGTGGCACTAAGAAATACGGTAGGCCGCAGTGAATGCCGATCGGTTTCGACCTAAGAAGGAAGTGCTCCGCAGCAATTGCGACACCCTCGCCGTGAAATCGCGAGTCCCGTTACGTTTAACGATCGTGGCTTTTGATCTCGCGATAGTAGAAGAAGGTGGCGACTCATTGCTGAAATATTTCGCTCGTCAGAGGCTTGTCTATCTCTATGCACGACTGGACCGTAGTCACGTTTACAAAAATTACGTACTGGGTATGGCTTGATGTGCCATGCCCCGCCAGTACGGCATATGAACCGTACCCGAGGCGCTATTACAGTAGTCACGTCAAATCGATTTCCCCTTAATCTTCAGGTGAGATACTTTTCCACGTGGGAAAATCTGCTCTAGTAAACTGAGCTTACTGCTTAGAATTAGTTGGAGTCTATTGTAACAATAGTGGCAATCAAAAACTATTACACTTAATAATTGTATTAGGTGTATGCAAAACTTTTAGTCTTTTTTTTCTCAAATTCCTTTTATTTATACGTAACAGATGCATTAAAAGTTAGCGTTCGAAGTATTTTCCCTCATTTTCTACGACTTTCCCCATCTGTTTGACAAGTTTGGAATTCCGTCGGTAAAAAATGACATTAGTTTAGATGCAATGAAATCATCAAGCCATTTTTGTATTTCTGAAACTTTTCGGAAGTGTTGTCAGGATAAAGAGTGCTAATCTGCCATGTCTAGACCAGCGTTTTTTCCTTCCTAGAACTCGTATCGAATGCAGTGTCGAATAGCTTTTCGTCGCTCATCGTGTTTATTATTGCTTTGCGACGTTATTGTTTCTTATCGATCATAAAGATCGTTCTAGGTAGATCAAGACCAACCAAACAATTGCACAAAGGGACGAGAAATTCTATCGATTAAACGTAACTCCACG
The DNA here is from genome assembly GCA_023838395.1 of Holcopasites calliopsidis. Taxonomy (NCBI): domain Eukaryota; kingdom Metazoa; phylum Arthropoda; class Insecta; order Hymenoptera; family Apidae; genus Holcopasites; species Holcopasites calliopsidis. Next base: position 3,069,701 of record JALHAQ010000007.1, read on the forward strand.
TGAACGTTTAAAAAAAAAAGATTAAAACTTTTGCATACACCTAACAATTCGCAGTCGTATATAAAACGTTATTCCTTTTCTTGTTCATACTTTTTCTTTTTAATAACTAATTTCATCGACAAAGCCGTGGCAGGTTTGTTTGAAACGGTCGATGGATACGTATTCCACGTATACACGTCGTGTATGCACTCGTTCGACGTAGGCCGGCAGCGCAGACCGGAAATGTCATTTCCTCCGTTTCATAAATAAGGACGATAAAGCGTTAAGAAACGCGGCGCTGTACGGCGTTCGTAGTCCACCGCAGAGTTCAGAATCGACGTGGCCGTTTTAATATCGTTATAAATCACCGTCCCTCCCGATCGATTAGGTGAAAGTATCGTGCTCTCTAAATGCCCTCCTCTAGCGATCGATCTCGTGGGAGAAAATTGTATTCGATTTCGAAATAGACGAACCAATTGATCCAAGTTTGCATAGAAAAGTTTACGAACGATAATGTATCATGTTGCGTTAGATTTGATTTTTCTTTTAACTGCGGTACGTTCTCCTTTCATGCTTAATCAGTTTGACGTTTAACATTTGATCGTTTTGTTTAAATTGTCCATTATTTTCTTTACATTCGTTACGTCCAATTCTAATTATTATTCTCCGCATTTCTATTGAATTACGCTTGGAGAAGATTACCGCAAGAATCGTAGAATGAAATATATTATCCTGTCGGTTGAAGTGAATTTTCATCTCCATCTCTTACCTGGAATTAAAAATGGAAAAAGTTCATATTCCTGGACGATGATCTATGACACTTCCCGGGCGAAGTAAAAAGTCAGCTCGTGAACTGAATAATTCTGGAACGCGGTTGTCACAGATGTCGCAGATCGATACCTACTTTTCTAGCTCTGGTTCGTGCTCAAAGAGCGGTTTGTCCCTGCAGCTCGATAAGATACGACCTGATTTGACCAACATTCCGTTCGAAAGAGAAGAGGGGCGCCTATTGTTGTGCACGGCATGCTTTCGCGAACGTATCGTGGTAATTTTAAGAAAATATCGCCGGTAATTAGTTACTAGTTTCCCTGTTGGTTGGAATATTTTCTGGGGGAAGTCGAGAGTAGTAGTTCCCCTGGTAGTACAAAATATTGTATACTGAGACGGGACAGGAAGAAGAATCTCGAAAGGAAACAATACGAAGAAGACAATTCGAAAGACGAAGCAAGGAACTGCCGCGAAAGAGATAATTAAGCAAGGCCAAGCGATAAGGGCTGCCGAAAAACAAGGCGTCATCGACCAAGGGTATATGTATAAACGGATCCGGTTACTACGCGGATGATCTAAGGCATACGATCTAAGTTCAAAGATCTGAGCTTCGATACTCCGATCCAGGTTCAGTGTATTGTACTTCCCGGTGTAAAATAAAGTGAATTTTTGTTTTTTAAAGTTTACTGAATTGTCCGGCGTCACAATACACATTCATATAATATTAAAAAGAGATTCAATATTTTTTTTAACACGTTGTATGCCACGGGGGTCACCGGTGACCGGCACTCAACTTGGCAGTGACGCCATGGGGGCCACCGGTGACCGGCACTCAATTTGGCAGTGACGCCTTGGGGGCCACCGGTGGCCGACACTCAACTTGGCAGTGACGCCATGGGGGCCACCGGTGACCGGCACTCAACCTGGCAGTGACGCCATGGAGGCCACCGGTGACCGGCACTCAACCTGGCAGTGACGCCATGGGGGCCACCGGTGACCGGCACTCAACTTGGTAGTGACGCCATGGGGGCCATCGGTGACCGGCTCTCAACCTGGCAGTGACGCCATGGAGGCCACCGGTGACCGGCACTCAACCTGGCAGTGACGCCATGGAGGCCACCGGTGACCGGCACTCAACCTAGCAGTGACGCCAGGGGGGCCACCGGTGACCGGCACTCAACTTGGTAGTGACGCCATGGGGGCCATCGGTGACCGGCACTCAACTGAGCAGTGACGCCATGGGGGCCACCGGTGACCGGCGCGTCCAGACTGATAGAAATATATATAATTTAAACACACTACAAGACATAATTTTTTATTATTATCATCGTTGATGACACCGGTGACCCCCGTCGCAATTAACATGTCAAACATGGTTATACACTGTAACTTATCTATTGAAGATAATATTTCATCATTATATGTATCGCATAATAGAAAATTCATCGTGGCGCCACGGACAATCCCTGTAAAATTGGCGTGACATTCAACGTGTTAATATTCAAATATACGTACAATATTTATTTTATATTAAGTAACAACATTTGCATGAATCATGTTCGGATTGAAAGTGTAATACATATTCATCCGTGAGAGAAATAAAAGCAGTGTTCCGAACGGTAAAGCTCCTTGTATGATATAAACGTGTCGTCCCATTCGAAATTGTAAAGCGTGTTCCGCAAACTTTGGTGCCAGTAGTATCGGCCGACGTGATTCCCTTCGCGTTGTCAGTATTCACCGGTTGTCCCTGGAAGCACGCAATTTTCGAGCGTAGCCGTGGACGACGGTTTTATTGGCTCCGGTTTGTTAGGAAAGGCATAGGCACGTTTCCAGAGCTGAAAAGTGGCGTGCACCGTCAAAGGGCAGCACGCCGTTGCTCCACTTTGCAGCCTTTTCGCTTTACTCGTCACGACGACCCTTTCGAAGCCCGTATCGAGTCGATGGATTTCGTCCGGCGAACACTTGGAAGCTATCCGGCAAGACTGTGTATCGAAGGTTGGATCTGGTTCGATTGCATTCTGTCCGTGGAATGCAATTGATACGACCGATCGACTGCCTGCTAGACACGTCTGTCCAGAGACGGGACACCGGGGAATTTCGACTGCGTCGTATCGATGGGGAACAGTTTCGATTATATTCTGTGATTCATTTATTTATCGTTACGGGTAGAGTCGAATGTTTGCAATGAAAAACGTTGCGGCACGTGAGACGTTAATGATACGAGAGCTTTGTTATACATTATCCTGGAAAACGTGTTGCTGTTCAGACTTAAAGGTATTAATGTTGAGTGCAGAAATATTTATCTTGTGAGTGAAATTATTAGTTGAAGAATAAATTCTTCAAAATGGATCAGTGGCATTAATAGAAGAAGACCAAGGTCTGACTAATATTCTATAGTTTATATTTAAAAAAATATATATTAACCAGTGCATTTCTGTGGTAATTCCTGCAAAAATATGATACCGTTCAGGCTTGAACATATTAATGTCGAGTGCAAAAGTATCCATCTTCTGAGTGAAATTATTAGTTGAAGAATAAATTCTGCAAAATGGACGGGCAGCATTGAACCAAGAAGACGAAGGTCTGACAAATATTCTATAATATATAAAAAGTAGTTCCTGAACTTATTAATACTGAATGGAGAAATATCCATCTTGTGAGTGAAATTATTAGTCAAAGAACAAATTCTGCAAAAAGGATCAGCAGCATTAAAAGAAGAAGCAGATGAAAGTCTGACAAACGCTCTGTAATTTTTATTTTTAAAAAGTGTATTAATCAGTGCACCGCTTTAATAATTCATCGAGAGCCACAAAAGGTGCTGACATAAATTTCATTTGGAACGTTGCACAGATGTATATGCATATTGTATGTACGCACTGTAAAAATATAAAAGAGAAATGAATCAAGATGTGTCAAATTGGGTATTGCTTTGTCAATGATTAATTGGCAATGCAAAAGTGAGACGTATGACGAGTAAGAATGCAGTTCAGAGAAAGCACTCGGAGAGGGATTGCGTGCGTATTGCGTAACTCGAGTGTACGCCAGTTGTGAACGACATCGAGGGTCTGAATGCAACCGTAGTACGCTACGTGACTGACAGTTCGTTGCATGTGAAGTACGTAATGTTCGTTTGCGATTGAAGATTGGACCGTGGACTCTACTGTATTTAGGGATGGGATCAAGTCCAATATGTACTTACGAATCCGAGTCAATTTCAATAACCAAGTTTCATTTCATGGCTATCGATTACTACTCAAAAACAATACAGGTTCAATGAGTATACATGCAATGGAATCATTTTATACAAGTTGCTTTCGAACTTTAGAATGAGTACTCGTAGGTTCGAAAACAAACTTGTAAGTAGTTCGATCTCAGAAAGAATCGAACCTTTCACAAGTAGTACTCGAACTCTGTATGTGAATGAGATACAAATAGCAGATTATCTATTGTCACTATTGTGTACATGTAATAACATTTCGAGATGGGATAAAGTACAGGGTGTAATGAAATTATATGTAACTACCACTACAGCCTGATTATACACCCTTAGATAGGTGGACATTTACGAAAAAGAGTCAGAAATTGTATTTAGTATCCCATTTGAACGAAACTTGCTCGCGATTATGTTTGTATCATTGGAACATCTGTCCCCTCAGAAAGAATATTTTCGAAGGCAGGAAACGGTATTGATAAAAAGCGAAATAGGTTCAAAAATTGTCAACCAATTACTATTTCTAAATACTTGCAAATCTACAAATGTAAGTAAATAAATTAATTGTTCAAAATGTAGCAAACAAATTGATTTTATTAAAAAATTTGGCTAAATAAATGTAATCTAGACAATTTGTATACAATTTTTACTAAACCACATACAATTGCAGAGAATAGAGAACTTCTGATTGAAGTACTCGTAAAAGGTTCGAAACTGCTCGGCGAGGGTTCGAGTGTACCTGGAAGTACCGCTTACGCTTCACGAAATGCTTGTAAAGATTTCGTACCTTTTTCGGCTGGGTTCGAATCTACTTGAAAGTATTGCTTTCCTTTCCGGAAGTACCTATGAAGCATCCGAAACTATCCAGTTAGGTTCGAACCTACTTGTAACGTACTCGATCCCATCTCTAACTGTATTATAGCATATGAAGTGTATTCGCATCGTGTATTGATCTATTAATGCCCAACGAATTTGACAGAACTGAAATCCAACGTTGATCACATTTAAAGAAGCGCGAGAAATACAAAGTGTACACGTCTGTATCTCCAGACGATTTTTCCGCGTTTCTTGTTTTAGTAGACATTTACGGTCGATCTTTATCCTCTTAGCGCCGTTTCGAGGCTTCCCGCATTGCGAATCCGTATGGGTAGCAGGAAGAGGGAAAGGGATAGAGGCTCTTCCAGAAACTTGTTACGGCATTCTTCTCGGAAGTGGCTTCTGCGTGATCGCATGAATGAATGAATGAGTAATGTATCGTCATGAATTAAACATACGTACGCGTGCGTGCTGCTCGGATGCGCACGATATACGTGCCATTGCGAACATTATCGAAAATCTGTCGGGATTCGGCGCGCTGGACCCGTATTAATGTTTAGCGTACGTACTATTGCATCTCCCATATTATTTCGAACCGTTTCAGTTCGTTCACCCTGGATATTTGAATCAGGGGTACATGAAACGGGGTTGTTTAAAATTTAAAAATATACAGTGGCTGTGAAATGTAGGTGAACAGTAACTTGTTCTTGCGAAAAGTTAACTGCGATAGAATTAGGAAGACAACTGTATTTATTAAATTGCATTCGTGTAATAACTTCTTCGTAACTTGTTTGCAATTGAACCAAACGACTCGAGCATAAAGATTGAAGACGACTAGATTACTAGACGTCTTTGTGTTTGTAGTTCTGAAACAATTAAAATTTTCAAAGTTACGAAACAAATAGTGAAAGTTATCTTTTTTTCTCCCCATGTACATACAGGGTGTTCTGGTATTGCATGTCAATATTTTAAGGAGCGATTGCTGAGGCAATTTTGAACAACTTTTTCCTTTGCCAAAACGATGGTTAAAGCTTCGTTTTTGAATGATTAACGAAAAACGCTGACCAATCAGAGCGCGTGTAGAGCGCGCGCTCAGCCGAGAGAAGATCGTGATACGCTCAAAAGCGGGCTCGAACGCCCTCTCGGCTGAGCGAGCGCTCTGATTGGTCAAATGTTTTTCGTTAATAATTCCAAAACGGAGCCTTAACCAATATTTTGGCAAAGGAAAAAGTTGTTCAGAATTGCCTCAGCAATCACCCCTTAAAATATTGACATGCAGTAGCCGAACACCCTGTATATCTCTACCTCTAAGCAAGATACATGGTGTTTCGCCCGCCAGGAGACTTGAAAGAAGTGCCGCCGCCTAAACGTCTGTAACTCTTATCCCATGCAGTCCCATGTAAAAATTTCGGGCGACGTATTCTGTCTTTTTCTGTTTCTCGCTTTCACTTGGAAAGAACACTTAGTCGTTCGTTCTGCAGTAACCTAAACAACTGGCGATTGACAGAGTCGTGTCAAGTGATACGGGGGAACAGAAAAGGACAGAATATGTCGCCCAAAATTTGTACATGGGGCTGCATGGGATAAGAGTTCCAGACGTCTAGGCGGCGCCACTTCTTTCAAGTCTCCTGGCGGGCGAATCACCCTGTACAACACACCGTGAAGAAAATCGGTTGACTTACTTGAAGCTATAAACATTTGAAAAACAAATATTTTCGCGGTTCGTTGTACGCATTTATGTATCCAGCTTTTCCAAACATCGATCGCCATAAAACTTCGACGTCCCCCCCGATTGCCCATCAGGACCAGAGAACACCACCACCGCATCGTGACGCTTAACCCCCGCCCTAATCTTCGCTCCTGTGCAAATGTATATTCAGCGACCGCATGAACGATTCGCAACGAACAGCCGCCTGGCTTGCTATCGGACACGTAGCAATTACCCCCATCGAACTGGATATTTATGGGACAAGTGGCGCGTGTCGCCGAATCAGATCCGCGCGCTCGTAGTTCGTTTCCTTTTTTATCTGCACTCTTGCCCGCGCTCTCCGCTCCCGCTTGATTTGTTGCCGCAGATGGAGAAACGATGAATCCGTGGTCACGACGCGCCGCTCGGTTTTCCACTTTCCCGAGTTCGCGCGCCTGCTTTCGTTCCGGGATTCAGTGAATTTTTGCTTCCGCGCGGGGCAAATGTTTGGAGAACGCGCGCGCTTCCGTCACGGACGTGTTTACTCGCGAATGCTTCCACAACGCGCGGTGCGACATTTGTATCCGTATTTACTGATGTATGCGGCGTAAATCGCGGTGGCAATGGCGAACGGTGTTAATTTTTCATTGCGAGATCTGTTCTATTATTCTGCTGATGGACACAGAGGGATCTGAATTTTCCATTTCGTCGTTTATATTTGGATCCAGTTTATATATGGATCGCTTCCGAGAAAGGAATCTTTCTATTTATCTATTACTTCTTATAAGAAAGTTGGCGAAAAGTATAGAAAGTGGTGGTACATAAATATTTCAACACTAAACTTACGGACCTTAGTTGTGTATCTGTTTACGGTGTTGTTTTTTAGAGAAAAGTAGGTGTACCATGCAAAAGTGTTTGAAATTATTGGCTTCCGGGGGGAAATGAACAAAAATGTGTGTAGATACTATTATATCAATCAAAGTTAATATAAGTGGCTTAAAAATAATATGTATTACTTCAGCAACTTTAAACATGAAAGCTGAAATCCGTGAGATTGATATACGGAGTGTTTCGCAACCTCATGCAAACATTTTAAGAAGCGATTGCCGAGGCAATACTGAACAACTTTTTCCTTTGCCAAAATCTTTTTTGAGGCTTCGTTTTTGAATTATTAACGAAAAACACTGACCAATCGGGGCGCGCGTTCCGCCGCGGGAGTGTTCAAGGCCACGGTTAAGCGTATCACGTTCTTCTCTCGGTTGAGCGCGCGCTCTGATTGGTCAGTGTTTTTCGTTAATAACTCAAAAACGAAGCCTTAACCAAGATTTTGGCAAAGGAAAAAGTTGTTCGGAATAGTCTCAGCAATCGCTTCTTAAGTTATTTGCACGAGATAGCGAAATACCCTTGTATATTATTCTAATTCTTTCAATCACTGTTATCGGAATCTTCCTTCATCCCGTCGAAGTAACAAATTTTTATAATTTCTTTTTCCTTGAATCACGCGTCGTTTATCGAGCTGCGGAACGATAACCGTTGACCGATACGAACTTGGCCTTGGCGAATCGGAAGAAACGCGGCTATTCGTGGCCGCCGCGTGCGGATCCTTTCATTAGGGACACGTAATGCACGAGGAAAGGTATCGCGGATGGAGCTTCATTACCGTAGTTCCGGTGTACGCGCGACGACGGTAGCACACGAGCAATCCGAGTTCCGCGAGGCTCGTTTATTCGCCGCTTCTATTATACTTTCCGCTGTGCATACATACACACGCGATAATTAATCCCACGGGCGGGGTTCGCCGGTAAATTACTACGTTAAAAGCCTGTTCCCGTTCTCCCTTCTGTCTTCGTTGGCAGAGACGTTTCCGCGATTAAACGGGAGCCGCGTTCGGCCTTTCAGTGCCGCCTTCGAGCTGCCCGTTGTGTTCGGCAACGGTAATTGACGATTGGCGAACGTGAACTTTTCCCGCCGGTTTAAAGACAATTACATGTAGGTGGACTACTGGTGGTAGGTTTAAATTAATACGCGGTGAAATGCATTCAGCCGCTGTGGAGATTATTAGTTTTTTTTTTATGTAAAATAATAAAATTGGGTTTGATTCGGAAACGAAGAGAAAAATGTTCATGAGGATCCGGGGTGCCTGTTAATGACTAATTCCTATACAATATGGGGAAGAATTCGAGACACTGCAAGATTTTATACAGGGCACACGCTGAAAAGTTATTTTTATTGAAGGTATATTTGAAAATATTAATGATTATAATATAGTGAATATCTGTTTACTACAATTTTCAACAATTATTTTAGAATCAGATTTGAATAATAAAAGGAACCAAAATACACATATGTCGTCAGTATTCACAAAAAGATGAAATTGGAAGATTTCTCCTACATTTCTCTCCTACAAAAACTATCCTTATTATGAACACTGTAAATCATTCTTTTTAAACATATCACCCCCTTAATTTGCTAGAGTTCTAACAATGTGTGCTCCTCGCATCGCCGGTGATGTATTATTAGCATATTTTTTTGTTAGAAAATTCTCTCCCCTAATAACGTCTCATAATGTTTTCCACGCCTGGGCTTTAATTTTACTATACGATAACGCGGCCTCGCATTTTCCTCGCGACACGTCGTTAACTCGGAGGGTTATTCGCTCGCGGCGGAAACAAGAGGTGAAACTTGACCGCCTCCGGAGAAAGGATGTTCCAGGCTTTTTCCCACAGCTCGTCGTCACGGTTCTCGACTTTTAGGCCTTTGTGCCGTGCAAGCGAAGCCTGTGTCCAAGTCGCCTCCTCTTCTGTATTTACCGAACATAATATGCACGTCGCTGCGAACCGTCAAATGAACTTCCTTATTTAACGGTGCTCGTGTGGCCAAGTCTAAATTCCCTTGATCATGTTATACAGTAAGCCCCGCGAAGACGGAACTGGTCTCGCCTTCAAAAGAATAAGATCGCTATCCCCACTTCTTGGTTTGAAGTCGCCGTACTGAACGGGAAATCGGAGAATGAGAGAGAGAGAGAGAGAGAGAGAGAGAGAGAGAGAGAGAGGCGTGAAGACGTAAATCTTTACGGACGAGTGGACAGTGACGTTTTTTTAGTAGAAGGATTGAAAATGTAATGCTTCCTCACTTCCCACCGTGTTATGTACGTGAGACCTGTTGTATCGCGGGTGCTTCCTCACATCTGATAACTCGATTTCCCCAATTACTCAATTAATTGTCGAAGAATAAGAGCATGTGTGACACGGAATTAGTGAACGGGTGCGTGCTTCATTCATACGATTCTACCTGCTCCGGAATCGCTTAGCGTTAAAATGATAGCGCATGTCATATTTCATCCTCTAAAGTATAACATTTCACCTCGATAAAGCCTTTATGGTTGGCTGTTATCTCGAGCCCCTCGCTCGTGAACCGTGTTCGCTCACGGCCCCTTCTACATCAAAGTAATGCCGAATAGTCGACTCCTTCGTTACAAGGAACTGACGGGTCCCTAGCCAGTTCTCTTTGCGGGGCTGACTGTAGTCGACTCCTTCGTTACAAGGAACTGACGGGTCCCGAGCCAGTTCTTTTCTTTGCAGAGCTTACTGTACTCCCTCATTCCAAGGAACTGACGGATCCCGAGCCAGTTCGTTCTTTGCGGGGCTTACTGCAGTCGACTCCGTTTCAAGGAACTGACGGGTCCCGAGGCAGTTCTTTCTTTGCGGAACTTGCTGTACTTCAGCCCCCGAGCACTGCGAGTTCCTCGTTCGTACCCGTTGCTGTTGCTCGACGAAAATTGATCTTTCGCGTTAGGCGTATCTTTCGCTTGTTCAGAGAGTGCATAAATGGCTACGGACGAGCCTCTCGAGACGCGCGACGCATTCGTAAGTCTACGCTGTTGTCCACTCGCCACGGTGTGTATATGGGGGTGGAATTAATTCAGACAAGAGGGTTAAAGCGTAGGCAAACTATTGTTTATTATGTTTGGGAAATCCTCGCTCGTTCTGCGCAATAATACTTGTTCGATGAACATTTTGGAGTCGAAGCTATTTTATTTTTATTACAATAACATAGAAACATGTGTAATCACGGTAGGTGATTGATTTATCAAGTCTACAGTATGAAACATATGTTCCCAAGTGTATGTTTGCAATTTGCAGGCAGTAATATTTTATTTAAAAAATAATAAGCAATTATTAAGCACAACTACGCTTTCATTATAAAATTAAAAAAAATGGTCATACAAAAATTGTTTTAATTTAAGCTTCTTAGTTTATGGAGGTGGCTGCAATAATTTGATCATCCGCTGTACCTACTCATAAAAGGTATTTATTTTAGCATTGAAATACTCTTTTATGGATTACTTATTTTCTATATATGTATATACATATACATACATATATATAATCTCTATTGCTGCTTTTATGTAAACTCAGAAAGCCACTCATAAAATATGATCAGGGATCTTATTCTCATCTATTTCGTAATGCAACAAGTGTCCACCTGAATTATTATACATATTCGACTAGGCATTTCTCGATACTTTCTCGATTCTTTTTCTACCTGGAAACACAAGGTCTCCTTGCAATCGTCGTATAATAATCGTCAGAATGTTACAACTTTACGTCGCAATCCTTACGATTGTCCTTCCTTGAAAGACAGCTTTTCCAATTTTTATATACAATTCTCCAATTAACTTTTTTCTGAAGAGTAATTGGTTCGAGAGAATTTTGCGCGAAGCACACGTGTACGAAAACCGGAAGCACGCAAGCGTGTGGACCGTCTGGATAGGTACAACCGTATGGACGTATCGATTAGAAGGTTCGAATTGGTTCCCCGTTACTTTCGAATCACGTCAGCCCGCGAATAATCGGTTCGCCAATTAAGCGGACCAATTACAATAATAAATCAGTCTAATTGGCCGTGGATCTTCGCCTGTGTCTCATTTTCGACAGCCGATTCTTTCTCCTTCTTTTCTTTCTCACATTTTCTTCTGATCGATACTTACGCGTGCACTGTAAAGCCGCCACGCCTAAACGCGAAACATATAATTAAAATACGATAAATATTGAAGATATTAATGCACGTTCACACGATGAACATTTATGAAAAATCTATCCAATTGTAGCACGATTCTATAAGTTATTAAGCTATATTCTTAAGGGTTTTCAATAAATAATTTCGCTAGAACGTGTCAGAAGGGGTTTACATTCGAGTGGAATAATTTCCCTTTATTTAGTTAGCTTGTACAGAAAGGCCGGGCGAATAGGAGCAATGTAACGAGCAGTAGGTAAAGAAAAGGTGGAGAAAAGAATGGAGAACATTTTTGCTGACCAATACCGCGTAATTGCCACTTCATTTTCGCGCCCCAGCCCTCTGTAATTAACGGTGTAATCTCATCGACGAAAAATGGAGGTTGGCCGGCAACCGGCCGTGGAAATCCAACTCGTCGCGCGCGCCGTTGGATTCTTTGTAACACCTGGACGACACGACACGTACCTTGTACAGGGAAAAAATTTTTGTTTCTATTTCATAGAGTTTGGCAAACACCTTAAGTTACATTAAAGAGCTAAAAAAAAGCAACTAATAACAACACTAATCTCTACGAATTGATACTATTGAACAGTGCATTTTCTGTTTCCCCTAAAAAAATATACTGTGGCTCACGAAAGTATTCGCTTATGAACGCCATTTGCAAACTTCAATGGCCGAAATAATGTACATTAAACTAATTTGCTTAGACAAATAGATGTCAATAGCAAGAGGGAAGTTTCAAAATGAAGTAGAACAAAGGTAAACGATGACAAACTCGTGAACAACGAGTTTTTAATAACCTACGATAAACGATAGATTGAGGAGTTGAAGTTTTATGTTTTGTTAAAAAACTGATTAGCTTTTCAATTTTTGTTTTCCTTCCTCGACGCTTTTTGTCGGTCCCTCTTCCATGAAAGATGAATCCTGATTGGAAAACGCTAATTTCAGCATTCGCCAATCAGGATACTTAACAGGCCCCGTCTGACATTTTCCCGTTTCCGAAGTTAAAATTACCACTTCTGAGAAGGCGTTTTGAGTCGATTCACAGGCCATAAAAGAGAATTCGCCGAAGGAGCTTAAGGCCATGCCTTACAATCGGCCTATGAAAAATATATGGAGGATTGGGTCAAGCGCTGGCATAAATGTATTGCACTCGATGGGTCCTACTTTGAAGGCGACAAAACAAATTTTGATGAATTAATTGCTTTCTGATAAAAAGGGGTATGGGAGAGAGAGGTTAGAACCGCGTCACGTGTATCCGTACAATAAGGTTTATCATTATAAATGCAAGCAGTTAAAGATAGGACTAAATGACTATGAACGAAACTTCTTGTAACATCAGAACAACGTCTACGGTACACGAGGAGCACACACACATACACACACAGCGCGCTCCACTGACACTTATGCCACTGTGTGCATTAATATTTCTCAACACTTTCTTTGTGTTTTATTTAACAATTCCGGATACTTTTTACACAGAATGTATAATACTTCTGAAATCCAACTACCAAACGAATTGCGTTCATCCAATTTAATCGCTCCAAATAAGATCAGAAGCGGTTCCATTCTTGCCCACGCAAGTAACCCAGATTCCATCGAACAATTTCGACCTACCTCTGCCACCAAACAGCTCGCATCCATGATTGCTATCGCATCTTTCGTCCATCACCTGACGCGTGTCCGCGAACAAATCCACGATCGCGTCGGTTCATAGGACACGTGTAACGGAGTTAACCAGCCGGGTGTCGTCTATCGATCCGACAGTCAGCGGATCGACGGCAAACGATATTAAAGCGAGCGGGCGCGTCGACGGCTGGAAACTCGCAGGAAAGTTCTTCGTCAAAGCAATTTCGAGATCGATCGGCTGGAAGTTCATTTTCGGCCCATCAGACACCGGCTGAAATCTGGATTAAACGGCCGGGTTATCGAATTCAATTGGCGATAGGGGCAGCCGCGCTATATGGTCCCCTATATTAATCCGTGAACTCTTTCAGCGCGAAAGGCGAATTGATTTGTCGTTCGATTGCACGCCTATTATACTGCGCGGCCATGACAGGAGTGGTACTATTTTCATTATGAACATTAATGAAATGATACTTTGAAGAATATGGTGCTTGGATTGAATCGCGCTGAAATAAATATGATCATAGCGAAACCGAGAATTTCTGATAGCGGAGTCGTTGGTTAGGTTTAGGAAATCTGGCGAGTAATAACTCGCGTGAATTAATTAGGAAGCTATTTCGACATACTTCCGTGCTAGCGTATTTGCGCAGGCAAATGATATTATGTGCATATAATAACAAGAAGATGCAACGGCAGCCCGATTCAGTCCTCTGTATAATACACAGATGCATACGAGTAAACGATAGGCAATTTGTTTCACGATTCACTCGCCCCCGATATGCATTCCTGAACGAAGGAGTTAAAGGACGAACCGTAGTGAAAGAGTGATATATTTAACTTGCGAGCGTGTAAATTCGCGACACCGTGTCAGGATACCGTGTTACACGAACGTGTACAACGCATTGCAGACGTTACGTGACAAGGTGGAGAAACGACGAAAGTGGCTTGGGCATTCTGATCGTGAATCCTGACTGTGCCATTCACGCTGGGTCGTGATTAATGGCATGATTAATGGCAATATTAATCCGTGAACTTTTTCAGCGTGTAAACCGAATTGATTTGTCGTTCGATTGCACGCCTATTATACGGCGCGGCCATGACAGGAGTGGTACTATTTTCATTATGAACATTAATGAAATGATACTTTGAAGAATATGGTGCTTGGATTGAATCGCGCTGAAATAAATATGATCATAGTGAAACCGAGAATTTCTGATAGCGGAGTCGTTGTTTAGGTTTAGGAAATCTGGCGAGTAATAACTCGCGTGAATTAATTAGGAAGCTATTTCGACATACTTCCGTGCTAGCGTATTTGCGCAGGCAAATGATATTATGTGCATATAATAACAAGAAGATGCAACGGCAGCCCGATTCAGTCCCCTGTATAATACACAGGCTGTTGCTGAATTGCCTCCGCACACGTTCCATTACAATACGAGTCTACACGCCTATTATCCCTACACGTATTTGTGTACGCGCATACAGAGTGGCGCATGTTATTCGTAGCAACTTGATGTCTTAGAAGCTAGAACACTGTTCATTATAATTGCCTGTAAAAATGCTTTTTAATTTCATTCTCCAAGCCTGGAGCATTTCTATGGGATACTACAAACGGGAGTACCCTGCGTTTAACCCTTTGCACTCGACCGAAGTTCCTTAGAATCTTTCGATGAATAGTTGTCGATATTTAACCTGTTGCAGCTCCGTGAAAAAAAATTCTACAACAATCCACCTGGACTCATTTTAAAGACTCTGCTTTCTCGACCCAGCGATCATTCTTTTTTTGAAACAAGTTTTTACATCATGTAACGGGTGAAAAAGTGAAGACACTTGACATTCTAACGTCGTCGGCACACTTTCCATTCAAAGTTCGATGAAACGGTGAGAAAAAAGTCGTATATCGAATGCGAAGTGGTCGTTTTAAAGGGAAGACTTTGGTCTGCAAATTCAACAAGAAAAACTCAAAGTCCATAGACACGTTTGAACCTGTAAAATTTTCAGACAAGAAAAGTGTCTTCACTTTGCGACCAGTTATATGGCGTAAAAATATTTTCCAATAAGATCGAACTCAGGAATGGAAAAGTAGAGGCTTCACGCTTTAAAATGAGCCCAGGTAGATTGTTGAACGATTTTTTTGTCGCGAAGTTATAACAGTTTGTAGAATGTCCCCTCAGAGGGGACAACCGAGTGCAAATGGTTAATAATTTTCCTGTTTGCTTATTTTCACGAATTTTTTGTCTTCCCGTTTAATTCTCTGTTTAACTACTTCCCAGGAACTGTGCTCCCGGCTGTAGAGCCGCGCAGTCGGGCCTACAACTGCGTTGCCTACGTTCAGGCGACAGAGTAAATAGTGATTTTCCCGCTTATAATAATAGCGCTGTTCCCCCCCGTGTCGATTCAAATTGAACACCCTATACGCGCACATTCCCACACACGTATGTATATGGGACTGTTTTGTGCGCACGCAAGTCAGGAGGGTCTCTACGCGCGTATAATGCGGCCTTTGAACAATGCGAGGAACTAGCGGCCCATTATAACCGGGAGGGTATTGTACCGGATGTCTCGAGCCGCGCACGATGTCCCCGACGAAAGCGACCCGCACTTCGCTGCGTTTCGCACCCACGCGCACAGCGCGGCGCACACTGGCGTACAGTCATATGGCACGTACTATGCCAAGTGGTGCGTGCGTCATTACGGTTCCGCGATACGCTTATTCGTACGAACATGGCAGGACTTAGGAAAACGCCATGTGCGCGCAACATGCTCCGTCAGCGGCGGGCTCTCACGTTAAACGGCTTTTAAGGCACTGCCTGTCTGTGCCGATCTGCGCGCATACGTTTTGTACAGACTGCGCCAAAGGCATCGGTTCAAACTTGGCAGTCTTCCGCTCTGTCTATGTGCTCATGGGATTGCATCGCATTCGAGTTACAGTACCGTTTGCAATCGCGCGAACGAGATACAGATATTGGACAGTAGAATGTCGATTAATTACATGTACGTTCTCGATTGTCTGAGCCGTCGAAGTAGCTTACAATGTTTATAATTGTAAGTTGAGACTAGATAGTTAATTATATGCAAGGTTGTATCCACATTTCTCAAAAGCAGTGGGTCAAACTTGGCGAATAGTCTTCCGCTCTGTCCATGTACTCATGGGATTTGATCGCATTCGATTTACAGTGTCACCTGCAATCACGCGAATGAGATACAGATTTTATACAGTATGATAAAAAAGGGGTATGGGAGAGAGAGGTTAGAACCACGTCACGTGTATCCGTACAATAAGGTTTATTATCATAAATGCAAGCAGTTAAAGATTAGACTAAATGACTATGAACGAAACTTCTTGTAACATCAGAACAATGTACGGTACGCGAGGAGCACACACACGCACACACGCACACACACACACGCACACACACACACACAGCGCGCTCCACCGACGCTTATGCCACTGTGTACATTGGTATCTCTCAATACAGTAGAATTTCGATTAATTAGATGTACGTTCTCGATCGTCCGAGCCGTCGAACAATATTTATAATATTTATAATTGTAAGTTCAGACTAGGAAGTTAATTATATAGAAGGTTGTACATTTTTTAGTTATGCCTTCCATCGTTTGCTTAAGAATGATTTTGAATCATTTCCTTTCGAGTCTCAATATACATATATATTCTCCTGTGCCCTGATTAAGCCAGTTAATTGAGCCTCTGCTGTGCCTACTATATTTAAACCCTTGGGTCGGAGTAGCGTCTCCCACACGTGATGACCAGCTCGAGCCAAAAGTGAAGCCTTGTCTCCGTTCGTGATATACAGGGTGTTCTGCTACTGCATGTCAATATTTTAAGCAGCGATTGCTGAGGCAATTTTGAACAACTTTTTCCTTTGCCAAAACGGCGGTTAAAGCTTCGTTTTTGAACGATTAACGAAAAACGTTGACCAATCAGAGCGCGTCTAGAGCGCGCGCTCAGCCGAGAGAAGATCGTGATACGCTTAACTGCGGCCTTGAACGCCATCTCGGCTGAGCGAGTGCTCTCATTGGTCAGTGTTTTTCGTTAATCATTCAAGAACGGAGCCTCAACCAATATTTTGGCAAAGGAAAAAGTTGTTCAGAACTGCCTCAGCAATCAGCCCTTAAAATATTGACATCCAGTAACCGAACACACTGTATATTTCTATCTCTATCTAAGCAAGATACAACACACCGTGAAGAAAATCGGTTGACTTACTTGGAGCTACAAACATTTGAAAACCAAATAATATTTTTGCGATTCGTTGTATGCATTTATGTATCTTATTATGTATGTTAATTATTCATTATGTATTATGTATATTATGTATATATGTTGCGAACATCCTGTATGTACTGTTGCGAACTGGGATGGCGGCAGTTGGCTTTGATTGACTTTCGTGCGTCTCGACTGCCATCATCCCAGTAATACATTTTATCATATTATTTTATCATCGAATACCTTTTCACCATTTTACTTGAATTACAATTTTTCGTAATCAAGTATTGAGAAATAAAACAGATCTGAGGTGCTCGACGGCGGACAAATATTCCTTGCTGTTTTCAGCGCAGAATAGTTCGCATCCATGCTTTTGGAAACGCTCTGTACGAGCCCCTCTGACCGGTACGATTTTATTAGGCCAGATGAGGGTTTCTAATTCGACGGCCGTGGGGGTAATCCTTCGCCACGGGAAATCGTAATCTTCCCTTACGAGATATTGCAGATCCTCGTTAACGGGAATATTATGCACGCCGAGGGTGGAGTGAGTCATCTATTTGGGGTGGAGTTTTTAGGGCGCAGGAGACCATGGGACGCTTTTCGACTGATTTATTGTGTTGCTTTATTGAAAAGAACGGCAAATATCGCTGGCGCAAAGCGGTTGATTGGATTTCGAAAATAGTTTCAACGAGCGTTTCGGATGAAAATTTCTGAAGAACCTTACGCTCGCAAAGTAGTTGAAGAACGAAAGGACTTTCCAAGGCGAAACCGTGGTCAGCGAAATTAAAGCTGGCGAGGAAGAAACAGCGCCTCGGACACCTGTTTAACCGCGGAACAAACGACACCGATTTCACCGTGTCCGCGAACGATTCGACCCCGACCGTACCACTTCCCTCGTAGAAACGAGAACGACCAAAGAACTACACTGGACACGGCGCTGTTGCTTTTGCGGTCCCTGTCGCGTTTATTTTTCCAAGTTTAACCAGCTCCTCGCACCGCCCGCCGCCGTGCTTAGTCGGCCGAATTACTCGAACTGGAATTACCCGAGGGATTGCTTCGAATGGCCGTGCAACGAGCAGCTCTATTGAATAAGCAATTGCCCCCCCTCCAATCCGAGTAGTCGATCGATTTTGCAAACTCGTTATCCGTGTAATGGAATCCTAAAATTAACAGAATACTCTCAGTTCCTGGAACACTGTTGCAACGCTTCGCAAATACATATTTCATTCGTTAAGTGCAGAGAATCTGACGTTGTGAAGATACAAATGAAGCTGATAAACATTTTCGGAGTGGACAGATATTAGAATCCGGGGAAAATAGTTTTATAATTATTTTCTAACGAATTCAGGCTTTAACTTATTTAACCAGGGATTGCATTAGAAATTGTTACATTTTTTTTTTTATTGAGAGTTTTAGGTCACATGCACCTTAAGGTTATTAGTGACCACGTTTGTGTTTCTTATGATGGCATATCATACTTATACTTGGTTGTATAAGTTAATATCCTTCAGGAAGTTCAGGACCTTTTTGCAGGAGCTTATTTCTTGTAACATGTTTAATGAGTACTGTAAATTGTGCTGTGTTCTTTGAATATTATATTTAGGACAGGTGACCAAGATGTGTTCTATAGAGTTTGGTGTATCGCAAGAATCGCAGGTATTTGGATTAGTTTTCGTGATGAGGTGTGAGTGTGTCCAGTTGGTGTGTCCTATTCTTATTCGTGTTATCTTAACGCGATCTTTTCTATTTAGTAGTAGCGCTGGATTAGTGTCATTAATGTCATATCGGACTTTGTGCAGTTTAGTGGGTCTAGTATTTTTCCATTCTTCGTTCCATGATCCTAAAATCACTTTGATGAAGTACTTTTGGAGGCCTTTGTAGTGCATGAGACTATAATTAATTATCGCTGTACTAGGGCTAGATGTAGCCAGTTTGGCTATTTTGTCGGCTTTTTCATTGCCTTTAATTCCAATATGTGAGGGAATCCAGGTATACAGAACTTCTTTTTCGCAGTACTTGAGAGTTTCATTTAATTCTATAATGTTACGGATTATTGTGTTATTAGTCTCTAGGTTTTTTAGTGCAAGCAGGACACTTTTGGAATCGCATAGGATAATAAATTTGTTGTGAGTTGATTTTTTTCATATATTGTAGAGCTTTTAATACGGCGAAGGCTTCGCTAGTGAATACTGCAAATGCTTCTGGAAGTATGAATAGCAGTTCATTTTCGGGAGTGCATACCGCACATCCACTCCCTTGTTTGGATTTTGAGGCGTCGGTAAAAATTTGTTGGTGGTTTGGATGTTCGTTGGTTAGGTTAGGTTAGGTTTTAACCACATCTGGGTCAAAATTGTTATCTATTTTGAAGAATTTGTCCAGTATGCAGGGGAGTTTCATCGTTCATGGTGGAAGCTGATATTGTTTTCTCGGTGCAGTGGTAGGTAAGACTATATTTAGTTGCTGTAGATCATTTTTAATCCTCACGTTTATCGGTTTCGGTAATTTAGGTTTATTTTCGAAGTCTTCAAAAAAGGTAGCAGTGGTTATTTGGTCGTAGATAGGGTTTTGTTGGTGTTGATAATCTGGTTGCTGCGTACGATAGGCTCAATTGTTTTCTTCTAATTTCTAACGATGCATTGTTACATTTGCAAAATTCTTCGTGCCACTATTTCAGCAATATTTTATTTCTCGAACAATTCTTTTATCTTAATTACTTCAGTGCGTAATATTTTTTTATCCGAGTAACTCAGCAAAGCTACACGCACTGCTATAAAGATGCAATTTAAGATGCTCTCCGTTCCTGGAACACTGTTGCAACGCTTCGCAGATATATATTTTATTCGTTAATTGCAGAAAATCTGATGTTGTGAAGAAACAAATGAAGCTGATAAACATTTTCAGTGTGGACAGATATTAGAATCCGGGGAAAATAATTGTATAATTATTTTCTAACGGATTCAGACTTTAATTTATTTAACCGAGGATTTTTCGTGCTATCATTTCAGCAATATTTTATTTCTCAAGCAATTCCTTCATCTTAATTACTTCAATGCGTAATATGTTTTATCCAAGCAATGCAGCAAAGCTACACGCACTGTAATCAAGATACAATTTAAGATGCATACAAGCAAACGATAGGCAATTTGTTTCAACATTCACTTGCCCCCGATATGCATTCCCGAACGAAGGAGTTAAAGGCCGAACCGTAATGAAAGAGTGATTATATTTAACTTGCGAGCGTGTAAACTCGCGACACCGTGTCACGATACCGTGTTACACGAACGTGTAAAACGCAGTGCAGACGTTACGTGACAAGGTGGAGAAACGACGAAAGTGGCTTGGACATTCTGATCGTGAATCCTGACCGTGCCATTCACGCTGGGTCCGTGATTAATGGCACCACGCGGGCTGGGTAGCCAATTTTGGGAGAAGCCTCCACGGGGCTGATCTCAGACTGGCTTGATTAATTATGGCTATCAAGATTGGTGCTAATGCATTGTGTGTAAAATCGGAGCTTCCGAAATCTTTTAGACGATGAGATGGTTTCATTGTTGCAAGATTCGTAAGAAATCAATTTTGGAGATTCGAAACTGTGTACTGCAAAAGTTATTACTTTTCATTTACGTACTCGATATTCGTTCATCTCAGAATATTTTAACTTCGATTGCATACATATTTTGAGTTGTGGAATATTGCGATTTTGCAGTTTATTGACGTTGACAATTTCGATATTGATCTTTCGATAATAATTCGTCAGTCATGCGAGAACAAAAATGAAAAGCACAGAATTCACGTTTGACGTAGCATGTACATGTATTCAGATACAATGCTTCGTTTGCGGCTCTTGAAATGTTATATTACTCGATCCCCTTTCGATGCAGCTTGCTGGCTGTCGAGACTGTCAGTGTACGTAGACACGGTCGATTGTAAATTTAATTATTTATCATCACGCGCTATCCGGTGGCGGAGTTCATTAAACATTGACACTGGTCGAATACCGTTCCCAACACATTTACCGCTCGACCGTATCGCGAATTAGTATCTGCTTCTGTTTCTCAATTTCCCAGGTTGATTTATCAATTTGTTGCATTTAGTCTTGTGCGCTGTATAGTATATTATTTTCATCGAAAGTGGAGCAATTAAATGTGAACTAGGCAAGAGTAGGTAACGAAAGGAGTTTCTAAAGTAATAATTCAATAACAACAAAAAAAACAATAATTAACAGAAGGAACCTTCAATACTATTTTAATCATGAATAATAAACAACGGAAAAGCTCTCAGTAATAGGACGATCCCTTAACGATGCTAATCTATAGTAATCTACAGGCTGCACCTCTAGTCTAGACGCTGGACAATGGTATTTTTACGCTAGCAGTTCGACCCGTGTAATTCTAAAAGTCCCCAAGGCGTGCTGCAAAGTTTCGTTGGGGGAAAATGGCCGGTAGGTTCCAGACTTAATCCGCTTCGTGTTACAGCTGTCGCTGCATTGTAAAGTTTCGAGATGCATTCTCCAAGTCAAAATGAATCTCCCTCGACGGACGTATTATCCCCCTGATGATGCAAGGGTGTGTGTATGCTCTGGCCGAATTTTCCGGCGCTTACGCGAGTCAGAAACCGTCCTTGTGAACCGTCGCTGGGAACACGTCGTTGTTTTGCACCGATACTCGGAAATGCGCGTTTTAATGGGTCATTTCTGGGAAGAGGACACGCGATGGGATTGTTAAAGAGTGGCCGGAATGGCAGTGTCGGGATTCGGGGACCGTGAACGACTCGGAATTCAAATACGCGATGCTGGCAAGCCGAAGGGGGGATGATTTAACGGTTTCGTATTAAATGCTGAAAGACATTTTATTATTGTTAACTATTGTGATCGGCGGAATGTTTGTTAGTGCTTCGTGGTAATTAGAAGCAACGCACCTTTGCAATTTAAGGCATTTCTTCGAAATTATTATACCGGAAGGATTTTAGTTGTTTTTTTTTAATTACATTTTTAAAGTTGCATAAACCCATTTGGGTCATTAGCAACCACGATATATTAACTACGAGATATGGATTAATTTTCAAGAATAATGCAGTACAAGGTGTTTACAATTAACTTAGATTGAATGGAAGATATTTACATCTTTCAAAAATTCGAACCAGTATAGTGAAAGTTATCCGCATAATTTGTATTTATTTGGTGTCATCTTTTTCCGCTATGACATTTTGGGCAAACTGTAATTACATGTTCTAGTGAATTTATCACGATAGAGTTGTTACAGTTCTCAATCTTGTTAACACTACGTGGTTAATCCTGTTGAAAGTTAACGCAAGGTTAGATTCATAAGTACCATTCCTAATTCTGTGGGTGTGGGTTCTGTGTAAGTTTTCCAAGAAGTTGTTCCAATGATGTAGAAGTATTTTATTAAAGCTTTTAGTGACTTCTTTATGGAACACAGGTGTGTTATTATTAATATGTCGAATATTCGCAGCCCCGTTTGCAGTTTTATCGGCCCTTTCGTTGCCTACAATCCCCACATGCGTAGGGACTCATTCAGTAACAATCCCCTTGCCTCTTTTGTTCAACAAGATATCATTACACTTGTGAATCATTTTCCCTATAATAGTATTGGCAAAGTTGACATTTTTTACGGCTGGGAGTATACTTCTAGAGTCAGTACAAGTGATGTGATTTCTGTCCCCAATTTTGTTTTTTTCTATAGATTTTAATGCTTGTAAGTTTGCAAACGCGTCGCAAGAAAAAATGGAGGAAAATTCCGGGGATTTGATACCAATGTCCTCCTCAATGTTCCCATCTGCGTTTTTGATCCATCAGTGCATACAATTTTACGATCTGGTTATTTATTTATACTCTTAAGTTTTATTTTATTTTTAGTTTAGTTAAGCTCTTCAATTTGAAGAATATCTGGGATTGAAGTGTTCAATATTTCCAGTACGTTGGCTGAACAAACGTTTATTGGTTTCGGTAAATTTTTTCCTATGATTAAAGAGGTGGTTAAATTTGTTTGAGAATAAATTTTCTTTTGCTGGATTACTTGAAGATGAAGCGGTTGCTAGAGCAGAAGAAATAGTTGCATTCTTCTGTAATGAAAGGGTGTTATTTTTTCTTCAGACAATAAGTTTAAGATAGGCCTAGTACAAAAGGTCTCTGCTGCTATTCTTGCTGCATTGTTATTTCTCGTTTTCAACTTTTTTAGTGAAGCTGTTTTAGCAGAATCATAAACTATTAAACTATAATCGATCTTCAGTCTAATCAAGGTTTTATATGTTCTGATTAAGATTTGAAAATCGGATCTCAATGTTTTTTAAAGCTATTGTTTTCATTTGTATTAAGCTTTCTAATACAGACTTCTTTAATTTTCTCGATGCGTGGTATCCAAGTAAGTTTCCCATTAAAAATAAGTCCTAGAATCCTGATTTTGTTAACAACTGGAAAAGTATGATTCCCAAGTGATAAGATTGGTGTATCTTGTTGGGTATTTCCACTGTTGAAAACAATTACTGTTGATTTAGAATTTTAGTTGTATCGATAGTTACTTAAAAATTGCGTGGAATTGAATGTGACCGGCTTTCGGTGGATCGTATAAGGGAATTTGATGGTACATTGTGTCGATTATGGGACAATCCATAGCAGCTGTCGAGCCTTAGAACGCCTTTAGGCCGCTTCCTTCACTATCGCTCACAGTGAACCCTCCTCACTTCTACGACACAGAACCTTGCTTAAAACTTAATGCCTCACGAACATGCTGCCTGTCCATAAAATAAACAATTTTTCTTCTTAAACCGAAACAAAAACAAACATATTCTACGACAAAATAATGCCAAGCCACCATGAAAACAACTTCTGCGTCAAAAGTTTCTTGAATTAACAGCTGCAGTGGCCAGTTTCGTTCGCCGCTGAAATTAATTTCATTCAGCAACCCGCTTCATATTAATAACACACTCCGTGGAATGTACTCCGTTCCGTTGGGCGGCTAGGGAGCGCCGTTAATTTTACACCCAGCCTTTAGCTTTTCTATTAGCGGTTGTCAGTTGTTTTGTGACACAACTGTGGTCGCACATGTCGCTAATTTTGTCCTCGTCTGACGGTCTACGTATGATCCGTCGTTCCGTGGGGCACTTTTACACGTAGAATATCGCCAATTCCAGGCGACGTTCCGTTTAACATCAGCCACCTTGATCGATAGGTTGCCACGCCTGGCGAAGGAAGATGAGCCTCGGTTACTTATAGAAAGTGGCGTATCTTAAGTAGAAGGCAGATTGGGTGGGTATGAATAATTGAAGTACTTTTGGTACGTGGAGATATTTTCATTTTAAGCGGACTGGATTTCTTTAATGAAACGTTCACGAACTTACGGTTTGGAAATGGAATCTATGCAGTGGAATTGGTCGTGTGGCGATAATGAAACGATGTTCTTCCACTTTTAACCAACCGTTTAGCCAATTAGGCAAATGCGCGTGCGTCGTCTTTGTGTGAATATCTAAATACTCAGGTTGACTCACTGCAGTATTAGTAACTAATTAGTAACTATTAACAGAGTCAGTCAAAGCCGACTGCCGTCATTCCAGCTCGCAATACAGTAAGCCTCGCAAAGAAGGAACTGGTTTCGCCTTCAAAAGAAGAAGATCGCTATCCCCACTTTGTTTCAAGTCGCGCGCTGAACGAGAAATCGGAGAACGAGAAAGAGGCGTGAAGTCGTAAATCTTTACGGTCGAGTGGACAGTGACGTTTTTTTAATAGAAGGATAGTAAATGTAATGCTTCCTCACCAATAACGTGTCATGTACGCGAGAACTGTTGTATCGCGGGTGATTCCTCACATCTGATAACTCGGTTTCCCTAATTATTAATATAATAGTCGAAGAATAAGAGCGTGTGTGACACGGAATTAGTGAATAGGTGCGCGTTAAAATGAGAGGGCATGTCATATTTTATCCACTAAAGTATAACATTTCACCTCGACGGAAGCTTTTATGGTTGGCCGCTATCTCGAGCCCCTCGCTCGTGAACCATGTTTACTCACAGCCCCTTCGAAATCAAAGTCATGCCGAATAGTCGACTCCTTCGTTACAAGGAACTGACGGGTCCCGAGCCAGTTCTTTGCGGGGCTTACTGTACTCCCTCATTCCAAGGAACTGACGGGTCCCGAGCCAGTTCTTTGCGGGGCTTACTGTACTCCTTCATTACAAGGAACTAACGGGTCCTGAGCCAGTTCTTTCTTTGCGGGGCTTACTGTACTCGCTCATTCCAAGGAACTGACGGGTCCCTGGCCAGTTCTCTTTGCGGGGCTTACTGTACTCCTTCGTTAGAAGGAACTGACGGGTCCCGAGCCAGTTCTTTCTTTGCGGGGCTTACTATACTCCTTCATTACAAGGAACTGACGGGTCCCGAGCCAGTTCTTTTTTTTGCGGAACTTACAGTACTCCTTCGTTATGGGAAACTGGCCGGTCCCGAGCCAGTTCTTTCTTTGCGGGGCTTAATGTACTCCTCCATTACAAGGAGCTGACGGGTCCCAGAGCCAGTTCTTTGCGGGGCTTACTGTACTCTTTCATTACAAGGAACTGACGGGTCCCGAGCCAGTTCTTTGCAGGGCTGACTGTACCATCGAAATCATCATCCCGTTAACGCCTCATTCGTGTTCTAATGTCGAGTAACACCGTTCATGGATCCGTACACGCGCGGCGGCTCCTGAATAGTCTTATTGCCATCTACATGGCAACTCGAAGAGATAGGAATGCACAGATTCCCACGGGAAACAATCGTACCCGTTGAATGTCTGTTTCTCGCAGATGATACTGCGAGTTCATGTTATCAACCAAGGTTTCTATACCATGCCAAGCTGAAACGGAAGGGGAAATGCTCCCTAAGCTCCAAGGCTTAGCTTGGACCAGCACTGTCGTAAAGTCTCTCTCGTGTTGCTCTCTTGACCCCAAACAACGCCAATTCTGCTCCCGGCGGGTCCTGAAGCGTTGCAAGCTTTCCACTGCGCGTGTTTGCCTCTTTACACATGTAGGATTGCGCTGCAAATCGTTGGACAAACGGGAGAATCGACATTAACGTTTCATGCGATTTTCCTCATTGCTTAAGAAATGAACTTTACCATACTTTTCTGCTGGTTCTTCTTTTATGAGAAATGGAAGGTATTAATAAATAAACATTGTGGTGACATATGCAATTAGTTTCGAAGGTAAAATCAAGAAACATCCACGTGAATTGAAATACTTAATATATAAACTTATTAAATAATATATCGAAATAAGCACAGTATTGAATTTAAATTAATCACTCAACAATTTTTTTGCTCTCTCCCTCCAAAAACTCCATCGAGATTCTCCGTCCTTGCTGGAAGATAGCCGGTGACGGATTCGATGGCACAGTGCAGTGAATTTTCTGGTACCACTGGAAACGCTTCCGGTGTTAACGACTCACGAGCCCGGCTTGTCGATCATCAATCTCAACGAGCAGAGAAAAAAGTGTACAGGACAGGTTCCCGTCGACAAGATTAGCATAGTCGGCGTCTCGATGATCGATGGGGTACGGTTTTCGTGATGGGACCGGAAAGGTTCCTAATTACCACATCACGCTTTAGTTCGTGCTTATCCTTCTTTCTTCCTTCTCTTTTCTTTCTTTTTTGCCTTCTGTCGTCCTACCTCTTTATTCCCCTTAAACTTCTAGGAGAAAGGACACTCCCGCGGAGTTTTAAGTAAAACTTTACGAACCGCAGATTCCGTTTACTGGTCGACTTAGGTTAGCCAAGTTTTAGACTAACCGGGTGATTGTTCGGACTTGTTCGAGCCTTCGGGGGATTGGATGGTTGATGGACGGTGGCCTCGCGGAAAAGTGAACCGGATAGAATGCTACGGTTCGAGTTATTTATTTATGTCTGATAAAGAAATCATTTCTCGGGCTCGTGAATTTATGATGCTTCTCTGACATGTTCTGCCGTCTCTGTGGAACTGAGCCACGTTGGCAAATTGCTTGATGGACAGGTGCAAGAATAGGAGCTCGCCTATTTCAGACACTTATAATTTTTGTAAAGGTGCTTCTTGAAATTACTTTCGATTGACGTGTTTGGAATATACGATTAAGCAATAAGTAACATTTTATATCTTAATTTGAGTTATGTAATGTAGATAGAATATGTTCATTTTATAATGCGCAAGTAGCTGAAGAGTTTCTTTCTATTTTCTTTTAAATCATTCAAATGATGAAAAAGGCATATCTTGCATATTTTTTGGATTATGTAAAAGATTTAAGGAACGTGAAGAAAGCTATTTATTTAACACTACAAAACCTTTATTATTCTCGATTTTCTTATATCGATTTTCTTTTACCAGGTCACCAAAACCGGGGAGAATTGGAGTGCACACCACGAGACTAGTTAGTAAGTGATTCGCTGAATCCTATTACACACCCGCTGGTGAAACTCCGGCGAAACACCAGCCAACGACATGCAATAGTGTCTCTTTTTATTTTCGTTTGCTCGTGCAAACCCCGAGGACACGTAACCGTGATCCGTCGATGCCTTGAAACGTAATTACTAATTGACTTTACACAGAGGATATAATCCTCTGTACACCTGCGCCTGCATTTCTCAACGAATAATAATGCAGCAAGTAATTATTATAATTAATAGATATTGCTCAAGACTTTTTAATTTCGTAAATAAAAAAATACTGAGGGTAGGATGTTTGCAAGTGAATAAACAAGAGAATATATTAATGCATGGATCGGGAATGAAATATTTACAAGCCTCATAAAAAATAATAAAGAGGATAATCTATTTCCGACTCCAATGCATTGAATCCATGATTTACAAAAACGTCGGGGTGCAAATTTTTCAAAACCCAGTAATTTCATGTGTTAAAAATTGTCCAATGAATCCACCAATATATCAATGCATGGATATGAAATAAAATTTTTTTGTTATAAACCTCATAAGAAATAATAAAGGGATTATTTGTTTGCGACTCCAATGCATTGAATCCACGATTTAAAAAAAAACGTCGAGGTGCAGATTTTTCAAAAGCCAGTAATTTCATGTGTTAAAAAACTTCCAATCAAACCACCAATATATCAATGCATGGATATGAAATGAAATATTTTTTATAAGCCTCATAAGAAATAATAAATGGGATAATTCATTTCCGACTCCAATGCATTGAATCCACGATTCAAAACAAATGTCGAGGTGCAAATTTTTCAAAAGCCAGTAATTTCATGTGTTAAAAAACTTCCAATGAAACCACCAATATATCAATGCATGGATATGAAATGAAATTTTTTTGTTATAAACCTCATAAGAAATAATAAAGGGATTATTTGTTTGCGACTGCAATGCATTGAATCCACGATTCAAAGCAAACGTCGAGGTGCAAATTTTTCAAAAGCCAATAATTTCGTGTGTTAAAAAATTTCCAATGAAACCCCCCTCCCCATAATCTTCCCAACTTTCTGCTCGCCAGTGGCAGCCATTTCTCCGCTACTCCAAGATACAAAAAACCATTCCCTGTGAAAAAAGGGGCTTAGAAAAATGGCGTGCACACAGCCGTAGCTCGAGCTCGGAAAAATTTTCAATATCCGCGCGAGGAGAATTTATGCGAGGCAACATGGAGAACCGGTCTCCCTTCACGGATTCCAGGTCGACGTAGAAAAAAAAAATCGTCCTCCCCAAGTTTTCTATTCGACGTCCCTTCGTCCTGGTTGTAATCCACTTACAAGTTTTCCCTTTTCTTCGAGGCGGAATCGGTCGTGGAGAAGTCCCGCGGCGCGGCGCACTGCGAATAGAATGCTTCTTTATGCGTTCCGGGTGTATCGGTGCAAATATTAGATGGCTGTTCTGATAGCTTTTCAGAGGACACACGCCGGGCCGAGCCGAGCCGCGTGCCTCTTCGCTTTGGGTTCTCTGTACGTATACAGAATTCGTTACACACCCTTGCCTCGCATCCCAGGACGCTACTTTGTCTGGCCGAGAGTTCGGCTCTCGCCTATTCTCGCGAGCATTCGTGCGATCGATGAAAAGGATTTTCGAGATTTCGTAACGCGAGCAAGAAATTCGCGTGTAGGTACAGCCGTTGCTGGAATATCACTTTTCGCTGTTTTGAATGGACAAACAGTGAGGGCGTTGTATGTCTTTAAGATCACTTTGAATGCTGCCTAAGAAGAGTGTTGACGAAATCAAATTAACCATTTCATTCCCTGTTTAATTTCTAATACTACTTACAGCCTTTATGGCTTAAGAAAACGGTTCCCGATATCACGTTAATTATTCTATTTCATGTTTAATTTTCGACATTCTCGTAATGTTTGTAGTCTACGAAACTTATTCGTAAGATCAGGTTAATTATTATATCATTCCTTTAACTTTGAATAATTTGTGTAGCTTCTCCCCTGTCCCTTGACAGAGCAAAGCGTTTTCTTTAAGTAAAGCTACTATAGTCAAGTAGCTGTGCAAAATCTAGAACAATTCACTCAAAGAGCAGTCTCCCACTCGGGGAAACCAGCTGCTCTTACGTACTCCGCGCGTAATCTCTCTGGAGTGATTCGTTCGAGCAGATCGAACGAAAGCGTAGTTGTCTCGCTTTAGTATTCCGCAAACGTTGTCACCTGCGAATTCGTCGACAGTGTCAAGTGTGCAAGCTATGGTGTACGTGAAGCAACTGTGGAAATGAGCCCCGCGTATATACGGAGGTGCTGTCCTCTCACGTTCGACCTTTCTTGGACAGCATGCTATGGGGAGTTGCAGGCCGGTTTCCAAACTCTGCGCGAATAGTTGAGGAAGCTTCTTTCTTGCGTACGATAGTAACGTAAAATCGACGCTCTACATTTTGTGCTGTGTGCGTAGTAATATGGCGACCGTTGGGTTCAGAAATGTCTGGTAATTAAGAAAACAGAACACGATGGATATCATTTTTCTCTTTTTTTTTTGTTTTGGGAGAACAGAGGTAGAATATTTTA
Source organism: Holcopasites calliopsidis (assembly GCA_023838395.1). NCBI lineage: Eukaryota > Metazoa > Arthropoda > Insecta > Hymenoptera > Apidae > Holcopasites > Holcopasites calliopsidis. The sequence goes on from JALHAQ010000007.1 coordinate 3,099,989, forward strand.
GATAAATGGGAAAGAAGAGAGGAATGAGATCGTGGGACACGGATGACAAATGGGAAGTAATCGATCAATTTGTGCAGCAAATCTCTTTTCTTATGTTTCTCGATTTGTTTAGAAAGTGGAATATTCCCTTGCGTAACGATATTTTAGCGAAAAGGAATATTGAACTATATATATTTTAATATCTTGAAAGAAATTTCGATGGAGGAATGAATATTATTGAATATGATTATTACTGTTATTAATGGTTCGTATTTGAAACTTTCGAGAAATGTCCCTCTGTATTTTTGACAGACGGAAGCAACTCCACGGAGTAGATTCAATCTGCTTGGATTGGTTATTTTCCAAAGGTACTACATTCGCTGAGTCAATCGCGACGTGATACTAGCAGGACAGAGGAATAAAATAAGAAAGGGCTGGCGCGAAAGGGGATGCCAGAGGGACAGGGAGAATATAACGAACGAACCGTGAATAACGCTAGCGATTTATTTACGACCCCCTTTTCTCCTTACGCTCGTATTTTCTTTCTCCTTTTTTCCCCTGTCGTTTACACCGCCCCTAACCCGATATACTTGCACGCCGATTCTCGCGAAATCGGTTCTTATCCTCTTGATTTCACTCTTGAACGTCGCGCGCGTTGATTTTGCGAAATAGAAAAATGCGATCCAACTTCCTGAACACGGTTCGCAGTACTGCTATCGCTTATTTCGAATTTTAATTATGTTTCTGGTGGGGTAATCTACATATAAATTATTATACTTTATAAATTGCGCTGTTCTTTTTTGCATTATCAAGAAAGAGGTGCGTAAATTATAAATATTACAGTAAAACTAAATACGACGCGTTTCGAATTCTTAACCGCAAATGATTCTTCCCCCGCATATAGCAGACATATAAAAATACCAAGTATCCCATACTTTCCCTTATACCTTTATGCTTGTTGCCTAACCTAACCTAACTTAAACTCATCTCAAAGTCCTGCCTCTCAAGCTGAACAAACATGGTTGCAATAACAAAACCGTTTGGGTGCGGCAACAATAGTTGGCCCAAGGTTCTCAGGGTGCGCCGAGACGTGTTTTCGTCGTTTCTCGTATCGGCGGGAACAATCGCCGGAACACGTTAAAAGCCCCAGTGTCTGTCAGTGGACGCGACCCGTGTATGCGAGCACGTTAATAACGTACACTCTTTCGCACAACGACCCGTTTGCTCGCTTCTTTTCCTCTCGTTCATACGTGTCTGCGCGGATAACTCTAGCTTTACAGCCGAAAATATCAGATACCGTCGAATCCGTCCAAGCTTTCCTCTGGACAGTTCGCATGCGTTCCAACGCGGGCAAGCGGTGAAATACGTTTATCGTGCATGCAAATACGCGCCGCGCGAGCATTAAATTTCACGCCTTCGTTACCTGTTTCGCATTTTGTCGCGACGACACGTGATTCCCTTGCTCGTTTCGTTTACGCGAAAACGGAATCGTTCCAGCAGAGGTGGCAGCGAACGATTCGCGTGATCGATAGGACGTTCGCTGGAATTAACATGTCTGGAAATTTACATATTACTACTGCGATCACCGTGATACATTTTCCAACATAGAATTTCTGATTAATATTTATTCACGAGTGTATGGAAGGAAATAATACGAAAATTGGTACTGATAAGTTTAAAAAAATAGCAATAATAGGACACAAACCGTGGCAGCTCGCGTGTCTGTTGAAGAACCGTGAATGTAACGTCATCGTCGCCACCTGTTTCCTGGTGTACCTTACCGATCAACGTTGGCGATCACGTGCACGGCACAGTGATTCACGCTGGGAACCTTGTTTCCGACAGACGCTCTGGTGCACGCTACGCCTGAAATGTGGCGCCCGTATGATCGAGGTGCATCGATACGGATCGGGCATTGTTATCGACAGAGTTATGTTGTACGAGCTATTGTGATAAGGTTGTCTCCTCGATCCCTTAACGTTCTCGAGTTACACGGCACAGCTGCGCTCGTGGATACGAATCTGCTGTAGGCCAAGGCTCGATAAATCATCTTCCATCGGGGAAAGTAACACGGTCAGTAGTAGGTCGTGCGCTAAGTATGACTGTGGATGTAGAATTCTTCTTTCGACAACCTGGAGTAGTTATGAATCGTTGCTTGCACAGCTTTTTTTTTAACCGTGATTGATCCAAGTAACTTAAGCATGATCTTACTAAAAAGAATTCAAAACAAATTTATTCAAAAACAAAAATATCTCCGTTAGAACTCCGTTTCCAAATGCCCCAATAAAAAACAAATAACGATACCAATTGAGAAGTATATGTTTATGATGCTGGCACGCCAAGCGTAATACTTTCATTCCTCCTAAAATCAAAATACTGTAGGCCGACCAACACTCACCGAACCGTAATAAAAAAAGAAATCGCTGCCTCCACCGTTCGAATAATTACGAACGGGAGCGTAATTATTGGAATCATTGGAAAGCGATGCATAACGAAGGGGAGGGTGTCTACTGCACCCGTTAATCCGACCGTGGGGCGAACGTTAGCGCGTCGAATAATTGCAGTCGATTCTCGAAAGGATCCGATGAAATCGTTGACGCGGAAATTGATCGGTGCGTCTCTCCCATGCGGAACCGTGACTTCCAACCGTAGCGAGTGGCGTGGCGGGGGGGGGGGGGGGGGGGGTTAGATCAGGCCCCTGGTTGGTCGCGTGTGCTCACTTTTAACCGCGTAGGGTCCCCGTTAATTGAAGCTTCTTACGGCGAAGTCTGGAGAGAGTAGTAGGCGGCCATGGGTATAATTGTGCATTCCCCCGTTGGCAGGCCTGTTGGATGGGCTTTGTTTTAAGGAGGGACAGAAGGGGGTGCACGGGGCAGACAATGCCCGCCGAGTACAATAACGGTATCTGTGTTTGTATTTCTGCCGTCGCGAACCCCGTTTCGATATCATCTACGTTTCCTTTCTCTCCGCCCATTCTTTTTGATACGTTTCTGCCTTTTATTATAATAATGTCAGCCCCTTTTTTTTTAAGGGTAGTTGGTCTTTCTTTGTCCCTACATAGATAAGCAACATGGAGGACGGATTCTTTTTGCATGTCAGTTCGGACTACTTTCACATAGTTATTGAAAAGAAAATCTTGTATGAAGTCGAATTTCGATACCTAATTTAACTTCGCGCAATGACTAGAAATCTTTCACCCCTTTTTAAAAGTCTGTCTTTTATTATAATAATGTCAACCCGTTTTTAAGGTAGTGTACGATCATCTTATGTCTTTACAGAGATGAGCAAAATGGGAGACGGATTTTTTTACATGCCCATTCAGGCCACCTTTACATAGTTATTGAAAAGAAAATCTTGTATGCAGTCGAATTTCGACACCTAATTTAATTTCGCGCAATGACTAGAAATCTTTCACCCCTTTTTAAAAGTCTGTCTTTTATTATAATAATGTCAGCCCTTTTTTAAGGTAGTCTACTATCATCTTATGTCTCCGCAGAGATAAGCAAGACTGGAGACGGATTCCTTTTTTACATGCGAATTCAGATTACTTTTACATAGTTGTTAAAAAGAATATTGTATACAGCCGAACTTCGATACCTAATTTAATTTCACACAGTAGCTCATAATTGTGCACCTTGTGCAGATATGTCTTCAAGAGCCTAAGAATGAAAATTATCCGAGACCAAAATGGCTCTCGCTCGTCACATTCTGTTTTATACGTTTCTATCTTTTATTATAACAATATCAGCCCTCTCTTAGGGTAGTGTACGATCATCTTATGCCTCTACAGAGATGAGCAAAATGGGAGACGGATTTTTTTTACACGCGAATTCAGATTACTTTTACATAGTTATTAAAAAAAATATTGTGTATACTCGTACTTCGATACCTAATTTAATTTCACACAATGGCTATATCCAAGATATACCCAGAAATGAAGAAATACTGAAAATTGAGTGTGATTGTTAAGACTTTGTTGTCATTCCGGAATTATGGTCCAAGAACACATGAACGAAATGAAACATACAAATCGCATGTTTTTCGAAATCCGGTGCGTTCTCTCTCTCTCTCTCTCTTTTCTCTTTCTCTTCTCTCTCTCTCTCTCTCTCTCTCTCTTCTTTGTCTCCGTTTCAATCATCTTTACCCGTCCATCGCATGGGGCCTCTTCCCCTTTGCGGGCTTTCTTGCACCCTCGTTTTTTCCGTCTGTCGCGCCGATCCGCGCTCGCGTTTCCCTTTCTGCTTCGTTTCTGTTCTCTTCTTTGTGCATACTTCTGTTCCATGCTGCTTCTCCCATCATTCTTCATTCAGTCGGTCCTCTCGCCACTTTGTACTTCGTCTACCACGTTGCACTGCACGAGACACGACTTCGCAAAATCTTCTCCTTAAAATTTCTTTTTATAATCTTTTTATTTTTTGATAGAACGATTAGTATAGGGCAGAGCGTGTACGCGGCCACGTGACTAAAATGACATTATCCCTGGTTCTAACTTTGAATTTTCTCATTACCAGTATTCATGGATCGTTTTATTTAATTCACAATTGCTTCAGTTTATTATTTCATTTTCTGCTTCGGTTTTCTTTTTTAACGGTGAAAGTTCATTTGATGCCAGGTTTATCAAGTGCGTAGCGTAGTGTTCCTCTTCAATTAAATAACTTCCGTACAGCGATTGGGATCAGATTCATGCAATAGAAGAGAGAATGAAAGATATAATTGGCCAAGGCCGGGGCTAAAATAGTCCCCGGCTATTATTGCGGAGGACTGATCGTTAATAATATCGGTAATACGAGCAGTGGCCTCGAGAGATAAACCGAAAGCGGTGCTCGTTTCGAATCAGCACCACCCCCTTTTTCGTTTGCTGAGAACGATCGGCGCAGGATACGAGAATCACTTATAGGGTGGCGAGGAATCGCTCGTGTGCACTTGAAGCGGTTGGATTGCGAGAGAAGTGGGTGGTTGAGGAAAGAGGTGTTTGTCGGAACTCTTTGAAAGTTACTCCTTTCGGTTCCAATTTTTCTTTGGGACTGATGGATGCCCGCTTTTTCGTCGATATATCAATGCCTCGTTGAACTTTATGTAACGTTTATTTATTGATGAAGTTGTTAGGAGAAACGTTGTCTAAAAAATAATGTTTATTTTCTATAAATCAGAAAAATATTAGGACATCTTTTAATATGTTTATGTTTATGTAATTGAAGGAATTATATGGACAATCGGATTTTACTAAAATTACACAAAAATTATTACACAAAATATTAAGACATCTTTTAATATATTTATGTTTATGTAATTAAAGGAATAATATGGAAATTATGGATTTTGCTAAAATTACACAAAAAATATTACACAAAATTATTACACAAAATATTAAGACATCTTTTAATACATTTATGTTTATGTAATTAAAGGAATTATATGGACAATCGGATTTTGCTAAAACTACACAAAAATTATTACACAAAATATTAAGACATCTTTTACTATATTTATGTTTATGTAATTAAAGGAATCATAGGGACAATCGGATTTTGCTAAAGTTGCACAAAATTAGTACACAAAATATTAAGACATCTATCAATATATTTATGTTTATGTAATTACAGGAATTATATGGCAATTATGGATTTTGCTAAAACTACACAAAAATTATTACACAAAATATTAAGACATCTTTTAATATATTTATGTTTATGTAATTAAAGGAATTATATGGACAATCGGACTTTGCTAAAATTACGCGGATAATACCATCTATGTAATTTTTAACGTAACCATAATAACTTTTTGTTTTACACACATCTCCAGCAGGCAGTAACGCCTCAATCACACAGGGCTAATTCCTTTGCCCGACCTTTCCGCCCCCCTACGTTCTCGTTCGCCTTCGGAATTCCTGCCGTGTGCAGACATCGGCACAAGTTAACCCTGGGAATAACCGGCGGGATTCTTATTCCTAACCAATCGCGGTGGATCGCTATCTCGCCGGCGAAATTTACCGGTCCCCCGATGTTACCTTCGTGTCTAAGCCCAAGTTCGGTGTGAACGCGCCCACAGGATTGCTCTTATCGGCAGCGGTTCGCTGGCGTGGCGCTCGTTTTCCACCCCCTCGGCTTATCTCGACCCTCTTTAGCCGGCCGATCCCCGTTCCCCTTCCTCCCGGATGAAAAACAATACCGCCTCCCCACGCTCTCTAAAAAGGTATGAAAGTTTTTAGCGCGGGCAAAAACGGCACGAACGGCATTGGAGTAGCCGGTCGACATGGGGTGTCGGGGAGGAAAACGATAGGGGAGAGGCGGCTTTAGCCGAGAAGGAACGGTTGCGGCTGAAAAAGTACTCCCCCTGTTTTCGAGAACACACCCTCGAACTCGTGAAATCCCGTTAGACGCAGCCCGCGCAACGCGATCGCACGCTGCGGGGCTGGTTAAATGTCACCCCCATTTGGCAGTTCGAACACCGCGCTACCCTTCCCTGCCCTTTCTCAGGGGGGAGGGCAGAGAAGAATCGTGACGGTGCTCGGACATACCATTCCGTGGTTCTTGCTGTTCTCTTCGTCCCTTATTCGCCGCGTCGTCTGGCTCGCCCCTTCGGGACCTCCGTGGATCATTGGGTCGGGGTGCGTTTCGATTCGAGAGTAACCTCGATTGCGAGTTTAAGGGTTCCTTGGATTTCATGTGATTTTATTGGCAAGAAAAAGTTTTTTTAGTTGCTGGAAAATGGGATATTGTCTTTCTGCAATTAGGCAATGATTTTTTTTTTTTTATGTAAAAAGGGTAGTGTTAGTGTTTCTCTGTGAATTTCTTTTATGGATGGAAGTCGAAGAGTTTACGAGCACACTGATGGCGTAACTCGCGTGCGGCAGCTATCTCGTGGGCGGAGAGAATTGAAATTAAAAGCGGACAATCGCCGGTACCCGAAGCCACCGGAGGCAATCGAATTACCGTGCGTGGCCGGATTGCGCGATGTGTCCCGATCCAATGAAATTAAACTCCAATGATGCATCCCGTTCGGCACCTTGAAACATTTCGACGAACGACTCGATAACGAACGCAATACAAATAATAGCGTTAGTAATAATAGATGAATAAATAGCGTCGACGTAATTGAATCTCCTGAAATCTAGGGGCAAGAAAAGATGGGTCCCATGAGGTATTTGTTCAAGGCATGCTCTTACAGCATATAGAGATCTTAATTTATCAGAAAGAAAAGAGCCGAACGTGAGAACACAGGAAACTGTGCTCCCCATGGCACCTTATCTCGACGTCCAGTATTTTTCTAATCGAACAGCTTGCTAGCTGCACAAACGCACCCCTACGGAACCAGCACGACACAATCCCCGATCTCAATCTACGAAAAATCTTAGTAAACATACAGTCCGCTTGATTAGACGCAACGATATTGTTCCTATATTATTCTCTACTGAAGATCGAATTAACATATTCTGTCCTAAGGTAATGGATCCTAATCAACGAATGCCTGCGTATTTGTTTTTTAAAAAATTGCATATTTGGTTGCAGGAGTACTCTCTTTTATAAAAAAAAACGTACGAATTCTCTGCGTCGTTGGAATGCGATTGCTGAGGCAGTTTCGAACAATTTTTCTCTTTGCCAAAATGTTGTTTGAGGCTTCGTTTTTGAATTATTAACGAAAAACGTCTGACCAATAGGGGCGTTGAAAGTGAATCGCGCGCTGTACGCACGTCCTGATTGGTCACAGTTTCCCTCGTTAATAATTCAAAAACGAAGCTTCAACCACCGTTTCGGCAAAGGAAAAAGTTGTTCAGTATCGCCTCAGCAATGGCCCCTTAACCCTTTGCGGTTCTACGTCAAGCGTGGCTCGGCATAACGTTTCCAATGCAGTAGCGAAAATTGTTGAAAATAAACGATTATAACTTCGTGAAAAGTAATCGTTCGATAGTAAATTATTTTAAAATCATCGTGCGACAATTTAAATATGTTTACTATGTCCGATATTAGATGCCATTCCACGTTTCTATAAAATCAGTAACCTAAATTCATGTTAATTTTCTTTAACTATTATAACAATGTTGGTCGTTTTGTTTCTATATTTTGATTCCTACCAGCGTTAACTTGGAAATAATGCAAAAAAAAAGTAAAAAAGAAGTCAATATTTGTTTCATTTATTTAAGAAAAACCTTAAGTGTCCGGTACTTGGGGAACTCCCCCCTACTAAGGTTTCCTTTACTCAGTGCAGTGTGTCCTATGCACCATACAAGTGTTGAATGATTTTCTTAACACCCTGCGCACGGTTAGCCGAACAGCACGATTAACAACTATCGCGTCGAATCGAGGATTGTCGCGGCTCCCCCATTTTAATTGCAAGCGTCGAGACGCTCCGTCTACAGTGAATCGTGCACACGGAAGGGCCAGACTGTCGTCCGCGGCGACGGTTCCTTTTCGCCGAGCGGACGAGTTCATTACGGTTGCAACGCGGCTAACAGGATTCCTACCGCCGGTGGTTAACGAGCCCTCTCGAGGCGTAATTCAAAAGTTGACTCGAGCAGCGGCAATTTATTGCCACGGCGGGGTCTTTTCCCCGCGGGAGGAAAGGGGCGGAGAGGCTGGCGAAGAGATAAGGTCGCTGGAAATTGCATTAAACAGCGCGGCGGCCACGTGCCCCGCGCGACCAAGAAAAGGGCTGCCGCGAGAAAATACGATCTCGAGGACGTCGTTTCGTTGAACAGAGGATTCCTCTTACCCCCGTCGAGTTTCGCGGTCACGTTTGATCGCTGGACTTCAGCACGTTTCGAATTATAATCTTTCTTTGGTTTATTATTTTATACACGAACGTAATCTTCTCGACCTTTCTTTTTCTTTTCTTTGGCATTGATTTATTGACAATATTAGTGACTTCCGTATCGTAATTTTCATTGATAAATGGAGCGCTTGGTAGAAAAAGGGCACATAAGCTTATGTGTATAATTTGCATTGCTTGTTACAATATTTCGACGATCGAAATATACGGAGTACAGACCCCACTAGTATTGAAAATTGATGATACCCCTAGTGTAGAATATTTTAAAGAAATTCTGTTTTATTATGCAATGAATTGAGGCGCTTGATGGGAAAGGGGCACATAATGTGCCCTTTTTCCTTCAAATAGTTTATATCGATTCATCTATACATGTGCATACAATTTACCATAGAGATATTCAATATTTGTTGTTTATAGCAAGTAGACACTGTTTTGTTCTGTTGTTTACGCGACACTCACTGTCACTCAGCAATCGCTCCATCTCGCGGCCGCGTCCTGTAATATTATTATGTGTAAAGAAATATGGAAAGCGAAGTTGAATCTGCAAGGAAACAAGCAAATTTAGGAAAGAAGAAACTAATTTTCAAATCAGCTTGGTGTAAGGGATCCACGAAACTAAAACGCCTTAAGGAACAAAATTATGTAACTTTGTCCTTGCTTGGAAAGTTAAGCATTTTGTTCTTTTCGTTATTAATTCTGTATTTTCTATCTAAATAATATATACAAGTTTATAACGGATTAAGTGTACAAAATTTTATCTAATAAATAAGAGGAAGAAGCTTTTTCTTACGATTTTACCTCATTTATGGATAAAGTAAACCAACTCCTAAAATTTATAAACGAAGACGCATATCATCCTCAAATCATAACTGCTATTATCATAATGCATTAAGTACATGTTTCTACATCCTTAGAAGAAAGTTCGATTTGATTGCACGACTTACTATTAAATAGTACCACAATGAAAACTTTGAAGCTGATTCTCTCGAGATGGCATTTAGATGTACGTGCCCTTTTTCCATCAAACGCCTCAAATGCGTCCTGATAGTGCATTAGTTTCATTACTAACTGATTCATTATGCGATTCTCTAGTAAACTGAATTTCTGAGAGCATTCAAAACACAGTGTGGTGGAAATTATAGAAAGTTGTAAAATATACAATAATTAATTCGTATAAAGTATGAATAGCATCTTGCTTCTTTTTGAAAAAAGAGCACATAAACCAGCTGCTAAAATTTATAAACAAAAGCGCAAGTTATGCTCAAATCATAACTGCTATTATCGTAGTGTATTAAGTACATGTTTCTACATTCTTAAAAGAAAGTTTGCTTTGATTGCACACCTTTTATTAAAAAGTGCCACAATGAAAACTTTGAAGCTGATTTTCTCGAGATGGTATTTAGACGTATGTGCCCTTTTATAGTTCATTAGTTTCATTACTAACCGATTCATTATGCGATTCTTGAGTAAACTGGATTTCTGGAGCATTCAAAACACAGTGTGGTGGAAATTATAGAAAGTTGTAAAATATACAATAATTAATTCGTAGAAAGTATGAATAGCATCTTGCTTCTTTTTGAAAAAAGGGCGCGTAAACCAATTCCTAAAATTTATAAACAAAAACGCATATCATCCCCAAATCATAACTGCTATTATCGTAATGTATTAAGTACATGTTTCTACATCCTTAAAAGAAAGTTCGCTTTGATTACACACCTTTTATTAAAAAGTGCCACAATGAAAACTTTGAAGCTGATTTTCTCGAGATGGCATTTAGTCGTATGTGCCCTTTTTCCATCAAACGCGTCAAATGTATTTTCCTAATGACTGTTACTTCCTCACGTTTAGTTTAACGGAGGTGGAAGCTCAATGTTACACGGATTTCCGAAAACGATAAGACCGAAAATCTACAGGTCGTACATACAGGTGAATATATTTTACAAATATTGTACAGAAAGGAAAGAAACGGTTCGGTGAATAAATTGAAGTTCGGAGTTTGTCAGTTTTCCACGATATGTTGAGTTCGTTATTCTTCGATTACTAAAATGCGAATGATCTTATTTCTGCATTTTTTAAATTTCGTCTCGGCGCGATAGAGAGGAGGCGGGGAATTTTTGAGAATTTGAAAGTTGGTAGAAGGAGACTATGAGCGTTAATTGGTAATGAGCGACCAGGAAGGAGCCGGGGGGCGTGTAGTCAAGTGTCTAGCGGAAGGGGCGAACTTAATGGGTTGTCGCATTTGGTTTATTCCTGACCCTTAGGTAACCGGGTGGCATCGGCCTTACCTTCGAAAAAGGTGGCCGACCGTTTTCTGGTCTGCAGCTGGTTGACGAGATCAATGTTTCTACGATTGCTGCGACCCAAGAATGACTTAATGGTCGATGCGATTTTAAGGAAAAGTGCTAATCAAGTTCTGAAAATGCCGCCAACCGGCAGGTGTCGCCGGGTCCTGGCCGCGGGACCGTTTCCCTTCCTTTTTCCGGAAGAAGAACGCGAAACGCGCGATATCGAGGAGAGATCGGATCTTTCGAGAGTTCAGTTGGTAGAGCGGAGGTTTGTAGTATCCTAAATAAAAGTTTGCTGCACAACTAAAAGAGTATTAACGATATCTTTCTTGCAAACAATTTTGCGTTGATGCTTAATCTTATGAAATTCTCACGTGTTGTCACGAGTGTATCGAAAGTCACGAGACGAGGGGGCGGGGGGGGGGGGGGGCACTGTTATTCCACGTCGATTCGCCAAAGTAGAATTACAAAGGAAATTCGGAGAACATCGTAAAACGGGATTAATCCGGCGAGTAACGTGATTACGCGGGTTCTGCCCTGATCGAATTAGAATCGATACGCTCGAACGTGGGTAGAAATAGTTAGAAGGGAAGGATCATATCGTCCGAACGAGGGGGAAGAAGGATTGCCGATTGGGCCGGGGATATAGTCGCCTTTCCGATGACATTATCCTTTCGGCGGGACGAGTTTTCTTTGACTTGGAGGATAATGTCATCATCAGTTTGTAGCACCGTGTTTTCTATACGATATGGTCGGTCAAAAATAAATCCGCGCGTGAAAAAGAAAAAGGGAACCGTTCGATTTTATCGAAATACAGAGTTGGTTAATGAGGTACAGTTCTTAAAAGAAATAGAACTGTACAACAAAATTTAGGGCCTAATAAGTTACCTCATCCGAGCTTTATAAATTGTCATTTAAGCAAACGGAGCCAAATGACACATTAACCGGTAAATAATGCTACTATAAAGAGAAGCAATAAAATACAATGCAGGGAAAATAGAATACACTCCACTTGATTATCTAATGCTTTCGATTTCATTAGCTCCGAATATCCTCTGCCAACAGAATCAGGAAAATACAAAGAATGCTGTGTCATTAGAAACGCAGCTCGATTCAGCACGAAACGCGTCGAATTAAATCGTTTCCGTTCGCCTTTGCATTTTTAATTTCCCCTTCCGCTCTAAGAACCATCGAAAGTTGTTCCCTTCTCGCCCACCGTGCCACACATTTTTAATCGTCCAACAACGCCGGCCTGGATTACACGCGGAAAGCACGAGCTCGCGTTGTAATTGGTAAAAGGGCTGCGGGCGATCCTCTGCATCCGAGATGCGAATCTGCATAGAATTCTTCCAGCTGGTCCAGCAGCGTCGGCGCGATAAAAACGTTAAGGAGTCGCGGTGAGGCTTTTGTCCGAGAAATCCGGCTAATCCGAACGTTTCCCATGCAGAAGTGTCGCTTTCGTTGCGAAGGGGGACAAAGGTTACGCGGCTCCTCTGCCAACGAAATGGTGAACAAACCGCTTCCGCGCGATGGGGCAACAGCTCTTGTCGACTCCCGTTTAAGAAACTTCAAGCGTAAGAATAGGGAGAAGGAATGTTTTTGTTTGCCCGCGTTTTTTTGCTAGGTGTTCTCGCAGCACATTTTTGAGGAAATCGTGGTAGATCTACAAGTTGCATTTAGGAACCGGGACAGGTTGCTGCTCTTTTTAAAGTAAAAATAGAAAAACAAAATGGGTAGATGAAAGAATCATATGGCATAATACGTCCTAACTTCCTATGGTGTTATTTTTTATGTGGGTGCACCGATGCGGCCGCTAGGTACAATTGCACTTTATTTTTTAACCCTTTGCTCTCCGAATTATTTTTCAATTTTATTACCAATAACTCCCTAGTATCTTAAGTGTTTTATTTGAAATTTACTTCAAAGGACAGTTCCTTAATTAGTACTTATTTCAAACAATCTTTTTTGCTAATTATATTAAATATAGCTCTCGAACTTCGTCGTAATTTATATTTATGAAACTTTCAACTGTATTATAAATAATAATGCATATTTAAACTGGTAATTTAATAGTGTTGAGTCACACTCGACAAACAAGTACAAAGGGTTAATGCAGCCCAATATTTTTATTAAATCAATCGATCCCTTTTATCATCCTACGTATAAAAGTACTAACCCATATTTTACATTTAGCGCCGGAAACGTGCTTTATTACAATAAATGTTCGAATTTTCCACCATTGTACTCTAAACATTTTTTAACACGTTCTTTCTTTACATCTTTCATTACATGTTTTAGTTGATTTGCGCTGACATTCGAACAATGCATTTTGACACGCACCTTCCAATCATCAATCGATACAAAAGGACGTGAAATCACTGTATCTTTTGCACAACCCCAAAGAAAGAAGTTTAATGGATTCAAATCCGGCGAACGGAGGTGGCCAAGGCGTGGGGCTATGAGTACCAAACCATTTTCCTTGGTAGATGTGCGAATATCTTGTGGCAATTGGGGCGTTATTAGCTGGCGCCATCTTGCTGATAATATTTTAATTTTAATCTTTGCCGCAACGGAACATCATCGAGAAGAGCGGGCAATGTGTATTGTAAGTTATACTAGTACCGTGCACCATTTAAAATGTTATCGTTGAAACATGCAATAAAAATTGTAAAATAAAACGCGGTACAAAATGTTTAGAGTGAAATGGTGGGACATTCGAACGCTTATTGTAATAAAGTACGTTTCTGACACAAAATGTCAAGTGTCTCGCGAAGTATTGACATTTCGATGACCTTGGGTTAGTTCTTTTATACGTAAGATGATAAAAGGGATCGATTGGTTCAATAAAAAACATGGGTTGCATTAAAGAATAAAGTGCAATCGCACCTGGCGGGTGCATCAGTGCATACACATGAAAAACAAGACCATAGGAAGTTAGGATGTATTGTGCAGAATAATTTTTCCCCTATCATTTTCTTTCTAGCTTTACTTAAAAAAGAGCAGCAATCTGTCCCAATTCCCAGGTTCACCCTGTACATCGGATACTTACTTCATTGATCCTGTTCCAAGTATGTGTACTGTAACGCACAAGTAGTTTCCAAATTGTGGGTCTTGGAGGGTTCTTTGAAACGAACAAAGCAGTGCCCAACAAGTTTGCATAAACTAGGAGAATAATGAAATTTCGCTTGTAGACTAATAGCTCGAATTTTCCATAAAACAGCTGATTCCCAGACATGTGCTAACTGCATATTGACCATTTGATCTTGTTCCAAGTGTGTACCGTAACGCACAAGTAGTTTCCAAATTGTGGGTCTTGGAGGGTTCTTTGAAACGAACAAAGCAGTGCCCAACACGTTTGCATAAACTAGGAGAATAATGAAGTTTCGCTTGTGAACTAATAGCTCGAATTTGCCATAAAACAACTGATTCCCAGACATGTGCTAACTGCATATTGACCATTTGATCTTGTTCCAAGTGTGTACTGTAACGCACAAGTAGTTTCCAAATTATGGATCTTGGAGGGTTCTTTGAAACGAACAAAGCAGTGGCCAACACGTTTACACAAACTAGGAGAATAATTAATGAAGTCTCGCTTGTGGACTAATAGCCAGAATTTTGCATAAAACAGCTGATTCCCAGACATGCTAACTGCATATCTACCATTTGATTAATTTTCCAGTTGACCGTTTTCCAGTCATGTCAGTCCCGCAGCACTCCGCTATTAATGCCCCCCCCCCCCCCCCCCCCAAATTCCCCACGATTGAAATCGCCGCACCCAGACGAATTGATTCACACTTTCCGACCCCGTATCAATTAAACTCACCCTCGTACGGGCGAATCTCGTCGGGCTCGCTACTACTCGTGGCAAGGAAGCAGCTGTCGCGACGAAACGCGATGAAATTCGTTTCGCGTTCTCCGTTGCTGCGAACGCCGCGCCGCTGCCTAAAAGGTTATTCAACCGCGTTGTCGAATCGGGGTACAGCGAAAGTGAGAGGGGGTCGAAGGGACGATGGAGAATAAGACGAGCGGAATGAGTGGGCAAAAAGGAAAAAGTAAGAAATCGATGGGAACTCGATCGATATCGGATTACAGATTGAGCTCGACGGGCCCGAAAGTTAGATTCGGAGCGTGCGGCGAGCGATCCTTCTCCCGGCCTCTCGCCCAATCCGCTTAACTCCGCGGATTCAACTGCGAAACTTATCGAATCGTTCGAGCAACGGTCGGCACGAAATCGCTCCATATATCCGCGCGGTATCGATAATGTATTCCACCGCGGGATGCTCGTTTCGCCCGTCTGCCGCTCGCTTTGCGGACTCATTTTTCCGGAACTGCCGCTGGCTAGGGATATTGAGTTGGAGGGCCGCTTACTCTTTGAAGCGGCGACTTTTTTTAACCCGCTTCAGCTTGTCTAAGAGGTAATAGTAACTGGAGCACGGCAGGTGAAACGTTCCCCAAAAAAGTGTGTTCGCGTGAGAGATATCGGTATTTAAATTGAAACCATTTATTTGATTGAGATCTTTTTTTCCCTCCTGCTCGTTCCACTCTTCCCTTTATTTTCTATCTTCTGTTTCCCTCGCCTGGTACATTGCGTAGATATAATATTTGTCCTCTCGTACGTCCTTGCTACATACATGAATAATAAATGCCCCCAGTTGACAGAAGTATCCCCGGCCTCTCAGCGTTTACATTTTTCCACCCCTTTCAAACACCCCTTCCCCGTCAATGTTCTCATACCCTCACGGTACGACAAATACTGTTGGTCGAAGGTTACTTTTAAACCACGTCGAAACAGTCCTTGGTGCCGCTTCAAGATAAGAATCAACCCCATCGTAAAGTCGACGCTGAAAGATCAGGTTCCATTGCGAAACGTCGTTTTTATTCACTCCGTTGAGAAGAAAAAAGCCGGTAAGGGCAAATTGTTTCGATCCCAGCCGCCGTCTCTCTCGAACAATAATCTTCCTTAAGTTCCGATCGGGCAGTCGCAAATTACACTGCGTCGAGACGAGGTCGTGAAAAAGAACGAAGGATATTAATTAAGGACTGCTCGTCGTTCTTATAAAAGCGTTTACATAAATCCGTGGCCTGTGCAGGAAACGATTCACCTTGAAACTGTTGCGCAAGCACACTTTGGCTTCCCTCCAAGATTCCGGGGGGGAAAGAATTTATTCAGCGATCATTATGCAATCGTCGTGGATGCGTTTAAATAATAGCCGCTGCACTTGTTTTTAGAAAGTGCCTTCGCATTCACGCAACGCTGGGCTGAAGAATGTCGCCGATTCTCAATCCCCCTGCATTTTTTAATCCCGTGCATTCGGAAACCTCGCGCAAAGTGAAACCTTTCTTTCTTAAGCAGCAATTTTGCGTGGAGACATGGTGATGTGGGTAGAAGGGTTGTAGCAACGACTAAGGATAATTAGGGGGTTCATGTTTTGAGGTAGATAATCATATGCTTGACGAAGATTTTTCTTTCATTGCTTTGGTGCATGCTGTTTACTCAATGTATTAGGTTGTGTAATAAGTCACCGTTCGCGTCGACGACTGCACGCGTTTCAAGATATATTATTTCAAACTGCTGTTTGTTTCGACTACAGTGTTTATACGTATTGAATTGCGTTTGGCCTGGATGTGCCTCCTTGGTAGCATAAGTCAGTTTTCTTTCCGTCTTAGTCGACTAAAGAACGTTTTAGAGATGAGCGAACGAAGTATTCATTTTCGGCACTTAATGCTTTTTTATTTTCGGAAGCGAAACAATGTGGAGGATACGAAAAAGAAAATTTGTGATGTTTATGGTGATAATGCTATCAATAAACGGACCATTCAAAAGTGGATGAAGAAGTTTAAAAACGATTTCAACTTGGAAGACCAAAAACGAAGTGGCAGGCCAACAACAATTAATACGGATGAAATTGCAAATTTCATCAAACGGAACCCAAGATGCACAACAAGGGAAATTGCTAACACATTGCAGATTTCACACAAGTCAGTTGCATTACATTTAAAAAAACTTGGTACGTCAGATATGACGTTTGGATTCCGCACGAAATGTCGGAGAAAAATCTACTCGGCCGTGTTTCAATTTGTGATTCCCTGTTAAAGCGACACATGAATTGCCCATTTTTGAAACAAGTGATAACTGGTGATGAGAAATGGGTCATTTTTGAAAACGTGGTCAGGAAAAAGCATTGGTTAAGGGTAGGTGAAAAACCATTAACCACCGCCAAAACCGTATTGCATCCTAAGAATGTGTTATTGTCTGTTTGGTGGGATTACAAAGGCATTATTTATTACGAACTTTTACCACGAAACCAGACTATCGACAGTGACAAATACTGTTCACAACTGGTCAGATTAATAGCAGCAGTGCAACAGAAACGACCATCGCTCGCATCCCGAAAAGATGTTGTTTTCCACCATGATAACGCACGACCACACACGTCTTTAACACGACAAAAATTATTGCAATTTGGTTGGGACGTTTTATCCCATCCACCGTATTCACCAGACCTTGCCCCATCTGATTTTTACCTATTTCGCTCATTGCAAGAGTCTCTCCGTGGAAAATCATTCCGAAATACAGAAGAAGCAAACGAACGTATATCTGAACTTTTTAATACAACAAACGAACAGTTTTATACTAAAGGTATATTCGAGTTACTGGAAAGATGGCAAAAGGTTATACAACAAAGTGGCGAATATATCATGCATTAGGTAAGTTTCATAAAATATTAGCAGTACTGTATTTTCTTACACCAAAACGCGAACGGATTTATTACACAACCTAATGTTATAATACTAGAAGCAATTTTTTTCACAACGAATCGGTATCTAAGGCAGAAAGTATCTGAAAGTTTAATTCAAATGCCGCAAGAAATATTGCAATTTTTTCCAGTTTATCTTAAATATAAGAATACATTTTCAATGGTCTAAAAATGATGGGACTTTGAAGAATCCATTTTCCTAGCCCTGCAGAGAAATGAAATACTACCCCAAAAGAATAAAGCATGAAAATTAATATTTAAAACAGAAACATATAATTAATCACTCTTATTATAAAATGCCTTCGAGGCAAATTCGATCCATCACTCGGCACCAGTTATCAATAATTATCAACGACGACAGCAAGACCGTTCTGTTCCAAGCTTATCAACCGCAACGGTAACATCAACGAAAGATTAATGCTTTATGGTCGAGCGGCAAGATTGATGGACAACGCTATTCGCATATGGATTCGATGATTCCTCCTTCGCTGACGGGTAACCGAACGATCGACGTTTAAGTCGATCGTCCGTACCTACAGTGGCGGACATATACTTATGAACACAGTGTTAGTTAATGTTTCAGGAAGTATATCATAAAGATCATGTTAGGTGTAATCATTTTTATTTTGTAGTTTGAAGGTATAATGTATGTAGTGCTTTTCTGAATATTTCTGATGTGCCAAGGTCAACATAACTCGAAATACTGGGGTTCGCAATGTTTACCTATGCCACAATGGCGGACACATACTTATGAACGTCCGACTGCACGATTTTCTTACAATGTAAAGAATCGACTTTCAGTTTTCGTTGTACGAGGAATGAGCGTGAATGTTCTGTGAAGTACATGGTATAATTGAAAGTTAATTATTATTATTTTAATAATGAGCAAAGGTAAAAATATTACACCTGAACAACGGATGCAAATACAGCTGCTTCGAAAGCAAGGTAACACATTTCGAAGCGTTTCTAATGAATTGGGAATAACTGTTGGAGCTTGTTATGCAGCTATAAAGCATATAGAACTGCATAAAACAGTAGATAATGTTCCTCGAAAACAAAAACCTCGTAAAACGGATGTTCACACTGACCGTGTGATTCACCGAATCTCTAAAGTTGATCGCTTTAAAACTGCTGTAGACATTCATACTGAAATATCACCGTACTTGAAGCAAGCAATAAGTGTGAGGACTGTTCAACGTCGCTTAAACGAGTTGAACTTAATCGGGAGAGTAGCGCGAAAAAAACCTCTAATATCCGAAAAGAATCGACGTGCTAGACTTCAATTCGCAAAAGCTCGTATTAAATGGACGGCAGAAGAATGGTCTAAAGTTATGTTCACCGACGAAAGCAAGTTTAACCGATTTGGTTCTGATGGTAAATGCTATGTGAGCCGAACAGTTGGTGAAGAATATAATAAAAATTGTACGAAATCAACCGTCAAAGGTGGAGGCGGATCAGCACTAGTTTGGGGGTCTATGAGCATGAATTGTACTGGCCCAATACATCGGATTACAGGAATTACGGACCGTTTTGTATATCTAGACATTGTGAAGAATGTTCTTCTTCCATTTGCTAAAAACAAAATGCCAAATGATTGGATTTACCAGGCGGATAATGATCCGAAACACACGGCACGTGTGGTAAAAGAATTTTTAGAGAAAGAAAAATGAAATATCATGAAATGGTCTGCTCAGTCCCCAGATTTTAACCCTATAGAGATGCTGTGGATTGATGTCGGTCATGAAATAAAACGTCGGAAACCAAGAAATATCCAAGATTTATTTGAAACGATTGAAGAAGCGTGGAAATCCATTCCAGTCGACAGATCTATACGTTTAATTAACTCTATGCCACGACGTTGTGCGGAAGTGATAAAAAATAAGGGATATCCTACGAAATATTAAGTTAATAATGTTTAGTTTAATTTAGATCTTCCGAAATGCAAAAAAAAAGACAAGAAAATATAGTTCGAACATTATGTTCATAAGTATATGTCGCTGAAATTTAACACAAGTAATATTGTCATTTTATTTTGTTGTATTCTCTCTTAATTTCCAATAAAATATATGTATTGTATGTGTCCATAGATAATAAGTTCTGTTATTTATAATTTCAGTATAAATGTATGATCTATGTCCCTTTGATTTTAAAATGTAATAAAAGATTGAAAGTGATTATGTTCATAAGTATATGTCCGCCACTGTACATTTCAGACTAAATCTCTCGCGAGCGATTTTACTTGGAACACGATGCGTTACGTATCCGCGAAAGTAAATGGACATCGAAACGAGATGCGACGCGACGAGTCCGCGCTTTTCAGCCTCGACTCGCAGCCGCCGCTGATTACGTCTGCGTCGCTTTTTACGATCGTCATTGTTGCGATTCGATGACGACACGATGATCGTAATTGTGGCGTCCACGCGATTCCGACCGCTTCCGTTCTGCTGCGTTGAGTTTCGATTGGAATTGCCCGTCGCCGTCCGTGCGCGTTGCGTGAAGTACGTTCCTTCGTAAACCGGCTTGTCCAGCGGACGTGATGCATCGATCTCTTCGTGCGGTCGGTGTAATTAAACCTCTAATTGAACGTGTCAAACGAATGTTACAGATGCGTGTATTTATATCAAAACAATCGGGCAAATGTTTGGAGAAAACATGCAACAGCGAAACAAATGCTTAAACTCAGCGAGCGTGGTGCATCGATCGTTTCCATATGGTTGGTGTAATTAAAGCTCCGATCGGATGTGCGAAACGAATGCTGTAAATATTTGTATTTATGTTAATATAATTTCAGAAAAATGTTGGGAAAAATTACGGCCTACCTTAATTGGAGGTTGAAACGATTCTTATTTCGTATTTTTGTTTTATTAATCTTTATTTTTATTCAAGTAATGCGATAATTAAATTAGTAAATCAGTGTTTCCTAATTCGGTGTAGTTGGAAAGTTCGAAACTGCGCTGCGTGGAAAAATAATGAAGACAGAGTGTAAGAAGTAAGGAATTGGAATTGGTTTCTAAGTATTTTTGAAACCCGATTCAACTGCACGAAGAGTCTTTCTTCTCGAAAGACGACAGAAAATGGTACAGAGAAAGGATGTTAAAAAGTGGCAATGTTCGGACCTTTTGCGAACGAAAAATTCTTGTTGGGCATTCAAGAGCATCTTTTGAGGAAAGAAACGTCAAACCGACGTTTGTTATAATAAGATACATTCCCTTTTCTCGCGATCGGTTTACTTTTATTTGCACTGGTCTATTGATAAGAATCTGCTTCTTCTCGAATGATGTCCAATTGAGATTGAGAAATATTCATCCACAATCAGTTCGACCGCAGCCACTTTTTCATCTTTGCACTCATTTTTCTCAACTTTCCCATCACGCTTCGGATAAATTTTTGTTCCTCAAAAGATGCCCTTAGCGCTAAACGTAACCGGTACTTTACTGTATACCTATTCTTACCATAAGGGGTCATTTGAAATAAACGTTGATTTTTAGAAAGAAATTCCTAATTCATTAAAGGAAGTAATTCGGAACATGACTTCTGATTTCTAACAAAATAATCAAACGTATATTTCTATTTTTATCAATAAAATAATCAATTAATTACACTTTTTACATATGACTGGTTTCTGCTTTATGCATTACTGGTTTCTCACGCGGTCATTCGACCCCGCTTGGTACGTTCAGTGTTAAATGTCCAAATACCCAATTGTTCGTTCGCAAGGAGGTCCAAAAAATTGCCACTTTTTAACATCTTCCTTTCGTCTGAAGCGGGATTAAGAAGCATCCTCGTACCCCGAATCTTTCCATTCGCCAGATCCATAGAAATATAAATAAAATGACACAGTTAGAGAAATCAGTGTTGAAAAACTGCAATTATTATGATACTATAGGTATCTATATAGTTAGATTCGGAATTTATTTAACCGTTCGACTTCCAATGGTGCAGCGGTGCGACATTCGCTTTAAAAATACACCAAATCCTGCGGCTCCACTGATGGGAAAGTAAATCTCAACATTTTAGATCATGAAATTCAAGTATTCCCTCCAGAATTTTTTATCTCCATCAGTACTTTATGTTCTTTTTTCTTGTGTTCCAAAATAACGTTTTTAGGGTCCTGGAAGTTAAAGGGTTAACGTAAATCGATGTTGTATATCGTTAACAAACGATGTCGGTTTATCACGCATTACCATATGATAATGGAACTGCGTTTATTTCTTGCTTTTACTTCATTATCCTTTGAACAGAAAACTGTTCGCTTGTAGCCATACAGCTGTCGTACGTTTAATTACTTCACGATAGCGCATGATAATAAAAATCGGCAGATATTCTTTTTTCTCTGCAGATGCATATACGTGAACACGTAAATACAAGGCACATTGTTAAACGTATGTACATATTTGTTATGGTAAATGTGATTAATCCGGTGATTATATACAATTGCCGGTCATTATATATGTATTATGTTATTATATATGTATATATGTTTTTATATACGTATAATAACCACTAATTGTAAATTTGGTAAATGTGACGAATTTATGTGGCGAGTTTATATAATTCCTATAGATAGATTTTTCCTGTATGCAGTTTATATAATTTTGTCTTTGTCGATGTCGGATGCACTCTTTTCTTCTTACGCGGTCCCTTTGGCGAGCGATTAATTCGATAAATACTCAATAATTCATCAGTGCATGCACATAAAAAATAAGATCATAGGAAGTTAGGACATATTGTATTTAATAAATTTTTCCTCTATCATCTTTCTTCTGTTTTTACTGGAAAAATGAGCAGCAACCTGTCCCAGTTCCCAGATTCACCCTGTACATCGGACACTTATTTCATTGATCTTCCAAATATGTACTGCAACGCACAAGTAGTTTCCAACACGTTTGCATAAACTAAGAGAATAACTAATGAAGTTTCGCTTGTGAACTAGTAGCCAGAATTTTCCATAAAACAGCTGATTCCCAGACATGGGCTAACTACGTATTGCCGATTTGATCTTGTTCCAAGTGCGTACTGTAACCCACAAGTAGTTTCCAAGTTGTGTGTCCTGGAGGATTCTTTGAAACGAACAAAGCAGTGGCCAACACGTTTACATAAACTAGGAGAATAATTAATGAAGTCTCGCTTGTGGACTAATAGCCAGAATTTTCCACAAAACAGCTGATTCCCAGACATATGCTAACTGCATATTGACCATTTGATTAATTGACCATTTTCCAGTCGTGTTAGTCCGACAGCATACTAAGTTTGCCAAAAACCTAAGTTTTATTGGTTTCTCAAGGGGCCATTCGACCCCGCTTCGTACGTTTAGCGTTAAATGTCCAAATGTCCAATTGTTCGTTCGCAAGGAGGAGCAACAATTGCCATTTTCCAACATCCTCCTTTCGTCTGGAACGGGATCAAGAAGCATCCTCGTATCGTGAATCTTTCCATTCGCCAGCTCTATAGAAACATAAATAAAGCGACACAGTTACGAGTTCCCCATTGTTCCCTTTCTCGTGAAAGCTTTCCGTCGTCCCCCCATACACCCGTCTACTAAACGCGTCTCGTGGAAAACGGTGAGAATGGTCCTCTCGAAATCTGTAATTTCTCTCCGACCGGAGAAAACAGATATCACACGGCGAAGGAAAAAGGCCATCGCACCCTCGTTGATACGCTTTCCGTGTCGGTCGCTTCTTGTATTTCCGCCCCGAGACGTGGCGTATAACACGTGGTCGCACATTTCCGGCGCAAACGCGACTCATCAATTTCGCTGGCGTCGATTAAACTGTAGAAATGCATTGAATATTTCTTTCTCGACTTGAACGATTCGTGTATCGCGTAATGCAATTTTCCAGTTAACCGTTCATATTTTAGAGAAAGCATCGTTTATTAATAAAACAGTTTGCGTTTCATGGGAACGTAATGCAGTGATACATTATTTGTCGTTTATTTAACGATAATACTTACTTTGATCTTCGCGTTGAATAAAAGATACAAGAAAATAGGAAAAGAATGAATAATGAAGAAAGCAATAAATTCGATATAGATTACGAATCCAAGATTAGCGAGAACATTGTCCCAGCTACTGTCTTACGAACTTTAATTAATTCAGCGAAGTAAAATTAATCGACAATCTCACTCTTTCTCGCGCGGTAGTGATGGAAGACAATTTTTCATTCGTTTACTTCACTGTTCAAAGAAGTATTTACATACAAATCGATTAAGCGTTACTTCCAAAGGGCGGTCTCCGCCCACCGCATAATTTATCATTTCCCCAGTCTTGCACAAAAGGAAACGTCGCGTCGTGTCCGGCTACAATTATGCAGCGAGCTTAGCCGCGGTAATAAACCATACTTTGTATTACCTAAGCTCAAGGATCCGGGATCTTGACGGTAAGCCTGATTTACGAGCGTTCGCACCGTCGCCGTATCGAACCGCGGCCGGTGTTCGCCGATACTCGTGCCGTCGCTCGAAAACAAATTTTCGACCTCCGAGCCAAACGACTAACACGTTGCATCCAGGAAATCGGGTGGCGTCGCGGCGCTCCGTCCTGCTATCGTTTGTCCCGGGAAACGGAGGGGAAACGAGCGGCCCGGCGTCTTTTTACGCGCGCCGCTAGAAAAATACAGGACGTCGAGATAACGCGGCGGCGTGGGCCACTATTTGCTGCGCACCGGGATTTGGGGATTTCCCTTCTGGTAAATTAAGACCTCCATGGTGTAAGGTCGAGCCCTGGGACGAGTATTCCGTAAGATATACTTCTTGTCTTTAAAGGAGATTTAATCATTTTTATATACAGGGTGAATCTGGTACTGGAACACGTTACTGTTCTATTTTTAAATAAAAATAGAAAAAAATGGCAGAGGAAAAAATCATTAAGCATGATACATCCTAACTTCCAGTGACATTTTTTATGTGGCCGTACCGAGGCAGCCGCTAGGTGCAACTGCACTTTATTCTTGAACCCTTTGCACTCCGAATTATTTTTCAATTTTGTTACCAATAACTCCCTAGTATTTTAAGTGTTTTATTTGAAATTTACTTCAAAGGACAGTTCCTTGACTGGTACTTGTTTCAAACAATCTTTTTTGCTAATTATATTAAATATAGCTCTCGAACTTTGTCGTAATTTATATTTATGAAACTTTCAACTGTATTATAAATAATAATGCATATTTAAACTGGTAATTTAAAAGTGTTGAGTCACACTCGACAAAGAAGTGCAAAGGATTAATGCAGCCCAATATTTTTATTAAACCAATCGATCCCTTTTATTATCTTACGTATAAAAGTACTAACCCAAGATCATCGAATTGTCAGTACTTCACGAGATACTTTACATTTAGCGACAGCAACGTACTTTATTACAATAAATGTTCGAATGTTACACCATTGCACTCTAAACATTTTTTTAACGCGTTTTTTTTACATCTCGCATTACATATTTTAGTTAATTTGCATTGACATTCGAGCAATGCATTTTGATACACTCCTTTAAATCATCGACCGACACAAAAGTACGTGAATTTACTGTATCTTTTGTACAACCCCAAAGAAAGAAGTTCATTGGATTCAAATCCGGCGAACGGAGGTGGCCAAGGCGTGGGGCTATGAGTACCAAACCATTTTTCTTGGTAGATATTGTGCGAATATCTTGTGGCAATTGGGGCGTTATGAGCTGGCGCGCCATCTTGCTGATAATATTTTAATTTTAATCTTTGCCGCAACGGAACATCATCGAGAAGAGCGGGCAATGTGTATTGCAAGACCGTGCACCATTTAAAATGTTATCGTTGAAACATGCAATGAAAATTGTAAGAGAAACGCGGTACAAAATGTTTAGAGTGCAGTGGTGGAACATTCGAATGCTTATTGTAGGTTAGGTTACGGGTAAAGTAGGTAAAGTACGTTTTTGGCACAAAATGTCAAATATCTCGCGAAGTATTGACATTTCGATGACCTTGGGTTACTTCTTTTATACGTAAGATAATAAAAGGGATCGATTGGTTCAATAAAAAAAAGGGTCGCATTAAAGAATAAAGTGCACACACATAAAAAATAGCACCGTAGGAAGTTAGGAAGTATTATACTTAATAATTTCTTTCTCTATCATTTTTGCTTATTTTTGCTTAAAAAAGAGCAGTAACCTGTCCCAGTTCCCAGATTCACCCTATATATTTATCTATTTATTCTATAAAGCTTTCCCTACTGAACGTACTGAAAACTACCCCCTTTTTTGCAGGGCTTGCTTAGGATAATTAGTCGAGATTACCTATAATTATTATCTATCGTATACTTTTCAATGAGGAAAAGTTTGCGAAAATTTATGTTTCCTTTTCGCATGTTTTGCATTCCTTGATTAATCAACGTAGGGGGGGTCGTAAACACGAAGCGAGACTGCAGTTTTCGTAGTGTTTCTTCATTAATGCCGGCCCGAGAGAAAAAGTTCTGGGGCAACGTCGTCGTCGGAATTACAGGGCGTCGCGGTGCGAGAATCACCTTGTACGCCGTGTAACTCAATGTTTTACAGCTACGTAAGAAACCGGTGACGACGAATGCCTTGTCTCGAAGGACGTAACAAGAAACCCCCCCGTAGCTCCTCTAGTCGAGGTATCGTGTCGAACAAAGTCTTGGACCACCGAACCAGCAGCCACCAATGGAGAGTTATCTCTGTGCCGATGTTCTGCATACTTGGTAACGCGTCCATGTCGCGTTAATTTATCTAGCAAGGGATGAAAAATGTGCAGAAAGGGGAAAAGGTAAAGTTTGCTCAATGGCAATCTAAAATGTAGAAAAATTATTGTTAGTAGATCAAATTACGAAAATTTGATAATATCGATGCAATGATTTTCTTTGGACAGTTTTGTATTATCAAATAGGTTTATCAAATTTCAGACAGTATTATGAAATTCGAGTAAGCTGATGGTATTGATGGAATACGTTTGTTTGGACAATTTTTGTATTATCAGATAAGTTTATCAAATTGTAGACAATATTATGAAGTTTGAGTAAGTTGATAATATCGATGGAATGATTTTCTTTAGACAGTTTTATATTATCAAATAAGTTCCTCAAATTTTCGACAATATTATGAAATTTGAGTAAGTTGATAATATTGGTAGAATGATATTCTTTAGACAATTTTATATTATCAAATAAGTTCCCCAAATTTTAGACAATATTATTAAATTGGAGTAAGTTGATAATATTGATGGAATGATTTTCTTTGGACAATTTTATATTATCAAATAAGTTTGTCACATTTTAGACAGTGTTATGAATTTTGAGTAAGTTGATAATATTGATAGAATGAGTTTCTTTGGACAAATTTATATTATCAAATAAGTTTGTCACATTTTAGACAGTATTATGAATTTTGAGTAAGTTGATAATATTGATAGAATGAGTTTCTTTGGACAATTTTATATTATCAAATAAGTTTATCAAATTTTGAACAATATTATGAAATTTGAGTAAGTTAATCATATTGATGGAATGATTTTCTTTGGACAGTTTTATATTATCAAATGGGTTTATCAAATTTTGAACAATATTATGATATTCGAGTAAGTTGATAATATTGGTGGAACGATTTTCTTTAGACAGTTTTATATTATCAAATAAGTTCCTGAAATTTTCGACAATATTATGAAATTTGAGTAAGTTAATCATATTGATGGAATGATTTTCTTTGGACAGTTTTATATTATCAAATGAGTTTGTCAAATTTTGTTTATCAAATTTTGAACAATATTATGATATTTGAGTAAGTTGATAATATTGGTGGAACGATTTTCTTTAGACAGTTTTATATTATCAAATAAGTTCCTCAAATTTTCGACAATATTATGAAATTTGAGTAAGTTGATAATATTGATGGAATGATTTTTTTTACAACTTTTACATTAGTAGATACATTTTCCTTTGGATTATATTAAATGATATTAATTTCATGTTAATTAAATTTCCTATACGTTGTCCAAGACGAAGAAAGATCGTAAATTCAAAGATTTGCAGATATTTTAATTAGTTGCAGTATCATGACATTTTACACATAACACTTTGCGGAGGCTAACTATTGGTAGCTTTGCAGGGGTTAAAAGAGAAGACTATAAAGTAACCCCGCTCTTAAGAGTTCACGGGTGGTCTCTGCACCACTGTCGAACATCTGATCGCCCTCCCGCGTTTTGAAGTCGTTTCACCCAGTCAGATATCTCCGCGGGAGTAATATGCAACGCACTCCTCGAGAAACAAACTGTTTGCAGTTAAAATTCAATTCATCTTTGCAATATAGTACAGAAAATCTCATTAAAAATAGAATGATTAGTATAATAATAAGTGTAATTACAATTTCTCCAATTGAATAATTCCTACTTGAAACAATTGACACAAGAATTCTATAATGAAGTGTTCTACTTTATATTATGTACAATAAATTTCTTATTGTGTTGAATAAGTGGATACGGAAATTCTGCAACGTTCGCAAACGAGTTCTTTTCTCCTTTCATGAACCAGTCGCTGAATTCGAATTGCTTCAATGAGAATGCATTTAAGCATTTAGTAAAGAAAACCGTATTCTCCACTTCACGCATTAACTTTTTTCCTTCCGCTGACAACGGTGGAAAGGAGAAAAAGGGTGTTAGATGTTTTTCCAAGCATTTGCATCGCCTGCGTCTCCCGTTTACGCTTCTTCCAAACATTTCTCCTTCGCTTCTTCCGCCAAGGCATTATTTCAAAAACAAATTGGACACTTTGTTCCCTTTCTAGAAGATTGATTCGTTACGAAATCTAACGCGAAATTTCACGATAGTGTCTTCGGTAAGACTGGCACTAATTAGAAATCGAAAAACGTTGAAATTTATTCGTCGTCAGAAATCCCTTCATCGACCACGGTAAGTTCACTGCAAAAACACACCCCACAAAAGTAAGCAAAAAAAAAAAATGTCAAAGAAACTACCGAGATTACGGAAGAAAAATTCTGGCAGAGATTCGCAGGCGGGGAACGCTAAGGAAAAAGTGTTTCGCCGGTCATTAAGGATCGCGTTTTCGCGCGGGAAAGAGGGAGAACATTTGGATAACTGCGACGCGGTGGCATTTCCGCCGCGTGTACCATCTGTATTGCCGCGACCATTTGTACCGTACAATGTTCCGTTTCACGGGGCTTTTCATTTCCACGCGGATTTTCCGCGGTCTCCGCGCGTAGCGACGCGCGTCACTCCCTTCCTCCTCGCTCGCGCTGCTGAAATTGCGTTTTAATTCAAAGCCGGTAACCACTGACAGACAACGAAATCCCGTGTAATATTTTTCGGCACTGGCTTCCTTCCTTTGCGTCGAGCCACGGGCGCGTGAATAAGTCCGTCGTTTCATCTTGTTTCAATCTTTTACGATATTGCGAGAGCGTTTCATTTATTCGTCTTTCGTTACGGCCGAATTATTAAGCGGCTGATTTTGTAATTGTATTAGGTTGGTGCATATGAAATGTTGTTTTTTTTTTTTACATGCGAACGTTTGTTTCCATGTTTTCGTTATACTTTTGTTTTTTGGCATAACCTCGCTGATAGTCGTACCGTCCATTGCCAGAATTACATTTCAACAAAGGAGATTTGCTCGAAAGTGTTCCCTTTTGTTATTTGTTTTGAATTTTGTATCGATATGAATTCAACCGATGTTCGTGTAATTGTTTTGTACGAGTATAAACTTGGTAATGATGCTGCAAAAGCTGCGCGCAACATAAACCAAGCGTTTGGGGAGAATACTGTGAACGATCGAAAAGTGCGGCGTTGGTTCGAAAACTTTCGGCCTGGTGATTTTTCACTACAAAATGATCCGCGTGGAAGACCCAAAAGGTCCGTGAAAAATGATGATACGAAGGCATTGGTGGAAGCGAATCCAACTGTGTCCACGAGGGAACTTGCTACCAGGATGAAAGGTGACCATACAACAATATTGCGACATCTTTCTGAAATTGGCAAGGTGAAGAAAATGGATAAGTGGCTACCGCACGAACTAACCGAGCGAAATAAGCTGGATCGGTTGAACGTATGCTCATCGTTACTAACCCGATTTCATCGAGAGCCATTTTTCGGTAGGATTATTACCTGTGATGAAAAATGGGTTCTTTACGAAAACAGGAAAAGGTGTGCTCGGTGGCTTGAGAGGGATGAGGTTTGTGCTCATACTCCAGGCCCGTCACTTCATTCACGGAAGATTTGAAGCACAGTTTGGTGGAATTGTGACTGGGGTAATTCATTACTCGTTCCTTCGAACTGGAGAGACAACTGCGACCCGAAAGTACTGCCAGTACATTAATGAGATGCATGAAAAATTGCAAATTATACGCTCATCACTTGTTAATCAACATGGCCCACTACTTCTCCATCACCATGCTCGGCCGCATACATCTCACGAAACAATTGCGAAATTAAATGAATCGAAATATGAAGTTTTGCAGCACCAGCCTATTCACCGGATCTCTCGCCAACCGAGTTTCATTTTTTTTAAACCTTTAGAACTGTTTTCACGGGCTAAACAGTATGAAAATGAAGACATTTTGAAAAATTTGATATCAGAGATTATTGATTCTAAAGTTTAGAATTTCTTTAAGACAGGCGTCTATGTTTTAAAGTCTCGTTGGGAAAAGTGTATTGAAGCGAATGGAGCACATTCTGATTGAATAAACAGCTTTTGAAAAAAGATATGCAGTTTTATATATTCACTTAAAAATCCGACATTTCATACGCACCAACCTAATAATATTCTGGTCAGTTGGCAATATGTATTTTCTATATGTCTGTTTGTAACATAAAATCAGTGCTTCATTTTATTCGCTTTTGATTTCGAAAGTAATGATTATTTTGCTGAATTATTGTTGATTAATTTGTGTCTTGCAAGAGGATACCAAAATTGTTGGAATGATTCAATCATTATTCATGCGTGCATTTAGTGAAGTTAGTCTGATTTAATTAATAAATTTACTGCAGTCATGTTCTTTTTTTAATTTGTATCAGCATTGAAATTATCTTCTACTAAAATTAGGTTACCGATTAAAAAAGTATATGATTCTCTTATTTGGATTTTAGAAGATCGGTGCTTCTAATTGTGATCGCAGTTCAGGTACTATGAAAATGATATTTATTATTGCTAAAGCAGGTCACCAGCGGAATATTCATTTTTCTTCGGCGAGCTAAAAGCGCATGAAGCGGTTGTCAGCGGTATTAGAAGTTGGAGAAGGATGCGCGTACGCAGATGTTTGATTGCAATCGGTTCTGTTGACAAAATCGATAGTCGTTCGATGGAACAAAAGGTATCCCATTTTGGATGACTGAATCTTTCCGTGCTACCAGCAGAACAATAAAACAAGAAATCTCTGTCACGGTTTACATGTTTTCAGCTGTGCACAATACGGCTGCGTTATCCGCACTGCGTCGAGTAAAACAAATGTAGCTTGCAATGCCAAACGCGCACGTACGCCAGTGATTGCTTCTTGTAAAAAAAAAAGAACTATCCTGCAAAACGTGCAGACTGGAAACATTCAGGATTCCTCCATCGATTACACTTACAGTGTAATGTGTTTTTGCTGAGAAAACTTTAATACATATTTTATTTGAAACGATTATCGATCACGTATTTTTTAGCCTTTGAATCTTTGAATCCCTAGATTTTGTTAATCTCTGAACTTCTTGAAATCTCTCAATCTTTCCTTTTTCCTTAACCCGCCGTATCTTAAATTTTGAAACCTTTCTTTACCTTCAAATCCGTAAATTGCATAATTTGTTAACATTGAATTTGCGGATCCTCTCAAATTTTAATTAAAGGGTCTTGGACTGAAAACTTGACGGCTTTTGGAAGCTTCGCGGATTAGGTCTTTCCTTTCGGCGTCTCTTCTGTAACGCCTTTCTTTCCACGACACGAGTAAGACCGAGCGAAGTTAGTAATGAGTTCGCCGGCAGAATGAAATGCATACCATTTATCTGGAACGTGTTATCCTTTGTCTCTATCCCCTCTCGCGCCGTCCCACGCCCACCGATTTTTCAGTCGTAATAACTTGTCCGCTGGGCGGCACGAATTATCGTGCTACTAAATTCGAGAGGAAAGGAGCCTAATTTTTTCGTCGCTCGAGGCACGCGCAACAGAATTTCAAAGAGCGCACCCTATCGGACCGTTCAGATCTAAACGACGATAAAAGCCTATTTACTTGGGGATTGGGACGATTCAAAGAGGCAGTGGAATTGCATTCGCGTTCCCGTTACCCTCGTCCCGCGTGGAAATTATATGGCTTGTCCTACGCGACTAGAGCAAGCAGGGGTATTTTAGGTAGGGGAGACTGGGGCTAAAAGTTCCGGGGCCATGTTGTTCCAATAGTTATATTTAACGAATAAAAGAGAAAGGTAACGTTGCGTTATTAATTGTTTTCGTTGCGTCGCTCGACAACGACAATCTATCGGCCATTGTAATAGCGTCTGCCATTGTGAATTGTGTTATTGTAAGGCAAAGATCTAGAGAAATATCAAGTAAGTCAATATTTTCCAGTCATCACTTTTCGGAATGTTTCGGTTACTTAACGAGGATATCATTGATTACGTTGCCCCTGTGAACGCAATGGCTGTTCATAACGCGTTTTAGTAGTGTTTGTTAAATTATTTCCATATATCCGCAGAATATTTTCAAATATTGCCACATGTATTCATAAGGCAAAATTGTTACTGTAAACTTAGATTAACCATAGACATAAATCTTGTAGAAAAGCAAAAGCGGCTGTACTTCCGAAGCTCAGATAGTTGCTCAGATACTCCGTCCATCTTGTTCGCACTTCGTTCCGTGTGCCCGAATGCATCTCAAGAGACAAGCAGATTGCTTTTCCGCAACTTTGGAAACTGAACCGGCAGTCGAAAAGTGAAATAACACGAAGAACACCAAAAAGGAGGAAGGACGACGGGGGATGAGGCCAAGGTGTGTCGGTAGCCGCGAGAAGAGCACAGTTTAACCCTTTCACAGTTTATCCCGTGACAGTCACGGGCAGGTTAACGCGTTCAAACTGCTTAGTCTACCAAAGATATTTTGTTTTCTAACATTATTCTAACTGAAGAGAGAGACGTAGTTTAGTTTCGAATTCAGTATGCCGTCGAGTTTCAAACCGATCGCGCAAGCCCTCGCACCAAAGTTTAGTACTTCATCGGTTCTAAAACTCCTTTTCGTTACTAATTACTAACAAAGTACGGATATTCTTCCGAATGGGCTCTGTTGCCGATCAACATGAAATTTGGAGTGCAGGTGGGGGGGGGGGGGGGGAACCAACATCTAAAATTTTAGGTTCGGGTATTTCATAGTTTCTGAGATATTAATTAAGAACTTTCTGTACAATACATTGAATTCTTCATATACGGACACAACTAATACAACCGTCTTCGCTGTAGCAGCCGTCGTCGTCAAGTGTTCAGTAGCTGATGACGCAATAAGGATACCGCCCTCCGAACCTATAGGCTGTCCCACGCAAAATCTATTGCTGTAACTTCAGTCGCCCAAGGAATGTTTCTTATTTGCAATACGTATATCTTTTCCCGAAATACGTTCCGTTTTAGTCTGAGATTGAAAATATTGGATTGCGGTACACCATACTTACTGTAATTTTGTATAACAGCACCACGATAGCTCCCGATCTCCGGATAAACAATTCGGATTGACCGTAGAATTTAAATGATTCGCTGTACGACATGCAATTCGAGCTATGGGCGTACTATTTACGCGGAAAAGAGGGTATTAGGTTTGGGCATACAATTTTCCCGGCCGCCGGTGTGCGGCCGGCAACGCTCGGGCAGTGGTCTCCTCGACGAAATTGCTTGCCGCAAGCTATTAATACTGAAACCAGTACACCTGAAGCCGTATTGCAGACAGAGAACATCCGTCGCGCGTCAGAAGTTACAGTAACCGATTTTGCGTCGGTCATCCTGTAGATTCTGAGGGCGGTATCCTCATTGTGTCAACAGCTACTGAACACTTGACGACGACGGCTGCTACAGCGATACCGGTGGTGTTAGTTGTGTCTGTATATGAAGAACTCAATGTATTATACCGAAAGTTTTTAATTAATATCTCGGAAACTATTAAATACCCGCACCTAAAATTTCAGATTTGGGTTTCTCCCCCCGCCCTCACTTCCCCTCCAAATTTCATGTCTATCGGCAACAGGTCTCTTCGAAGGAATATCCGCAAAAGCTAATGGGATCATGATGCTTTCTTTCCCTCCTCATTGTACCCACCGCTTACAGCCCTTAGGTCTCTGTATCTATGGACCTTTCAAAAGTTATTGCGCTACTGCAGAGGGTAATTGGATGCGCGACAGTCGGGAAAAAAGTAATGTCCATTTATGAAATTCCGAGGATTGTTAAATATGTTTGGCCCTTAGCATCGGCTCCAAACGATGTTTCATTAAAAGCCAGCTATAGCTTCTTAGTAACAACTTACCCCAGTGCAGTAGCAACTAGGCCCACGAAGGGGTGAGAAGTTCCGCTTCGGTCAGCCACACATTAATTACTTTCTATGGAAAAGCTTTTGCAATATATCAGATGCAAGCTTAGGAATGTAACTTACAATGAATTTAACAGCACCTTAGCCAATAGCGATGCGGGAATAACTACATTATTTCCCAGTGATTTTGTGCGTTTTCTTGAAATCGTAACTTTTAGCTACGTTCCACCCTATATATGTTGAGAAGATCGGTATATTACGTTTATACTACACTATTGGTGATAAATAGACTGCAGATGTTTATGCACGATGAATATGCAAATACGCAGGAAAAATATGCAAATGTGCACAATATTAAATATATACTATATTAAGTGTTACGTTTAATATTAAGTATCAACAAACATTTTACAGTTATTTTGATCTATTGCATTTAGAATTACAGTAAATTACTAGCATTTTTTCTAAATTTGGTGGCGTTAGTTGGTGACGTTTGTCGGTAAAAATTACTTTGTACGCCGAAAACGACCGCTCCACACCACACTACATGTTATCACTGATATTTAAATTAACTCAAGCAGTGACGTGGCATATGCATCGGCTCTTTTACCAACTCAAAAATGCGTGAAATTTGTCTTAGTTTCATAAACCCTGTGTTTTTGGTAACATAGCACTTTCTTTTTATTTTTCTCTCCGCAGTCACCAGGGACGTTTTCTGATTGAACTGTACATTGCATATATATTCCTGTTGAATGATCTAATGGTAAACCTGTGGTTTCTGATTCCTGAACCTTAGCTGACGAGGCGTTTAAATGATCCTTTATAAACATTAAATTTTGCAGGAGTTCGTTTTGTTGAAATACTTCTTGTACGGTCTTAATGGCAGCAGTATCCTTTTTTTTTTTAAACTTAAAACTACCTATTAACATGACAAATAAAATGTATGTAGCTTTATTGAAATCTGTTTAAATTCATTCTACTGTTTATTTTCCACTATCAACACTATCCGCTTATGACCCAAGTGCTAATAGGTTAAATTAATTTAACGAGTTAGATGATTCGGATGAACAAGGTATATGCATGTACACGGCAGATCAATATATTATCGCATATGTTTTTAAACATAAATATGCAAAACATATGCGTTATGCAAAAAGTGCAAAGCAAAAAATATGTTTTTAGAAACCTGCAGTTACGAAACATATTTCTGTCCAGGCCTCATTATTTTACCTATTTTCTGTGAAAATATGCATTTGCATAAACATCTGCAGTTTAGCGATAAATAATTCGATACGATAAAATCCAAACGGTTTATTTTATACTTCCCTTCACGAAAAACGATTTTCTCTTTACATTAGAGATTTCGCGTACTCACTACAATAACCAAAAAAGTTAACATTTAAAAATGTAAAGGATTGCACATTCGTACGGCGTTCTCATTATAGAGAAAAGAATATTAATCTCTGATTCTGTTTCAGAATTCAACTACCCGCAAGAATAACAAGGAAGCGCGGAACGTCCGCCGCCAATAATTCCACTCGCATCCGGCAGCAGCTTCGGTAAGTACCCATCCAATATCATTCCACTTTCATTTGGTCCGAAGTTGCTACGATAATAGTAACAGAATTAAAGTTAGAATATTAAACGGAGGCTCGGAGAAATCCAGCGAAGGTGGTTCGCAAAGAGCAAGCGCATTTGCGTTTCGTAGACAATCTTTGAATAGAATTCCCGTGGGATATAGACGACGCGAAATTTCGGTGTAAACGCGGGAAATCGTATACGGCGAGAAGTCGGGAAAGCCGGGGAATTACATCGCTATGGGATCGCGGTGAAAACGTGGGAAACTGGGGCTCCAGCGTCGAGAAAATCCTCTGACGCTCGTCGGTGTGCAAGAAAGTACATTTCGTGTTATAATGCACGATAACAGATCTATCGCTGTGAAATCAATGTTGAAAAACTGCAATTATTACGATACTGCAAGTAAATAGTTGGATTCGGAATTTATTTAACCGTTCGACTTCCGATGTTGCAGCAAGCGTTGATTTTTAGAAAGAAATTCCTAATTTATTGAAGGAAATAATTCGGAACATAACTTCTGATTTCAAACAAAATAATCAAACGTATATTTCTATTTTTATCAATAAAATAATCAATTAATTACACTTTTTACATATGACTGGTTTCTCCTTTATGCATTACTGGTTTCTCACGCGGTCATTCGACCCCGCTTGGTACGTTCAGTGTTAAATGTCCAAATGCCCAATTGTTCGTTCGCAAGGAGGTCCAAAAAATTGCCACTTTTTAACATCTTCCTTTCGTCTGAAGCGGGATTAAGAAGCATCCTCGTATCGCGAGTCTTTCCATTCGCCAGATCCATAGAAATATAAATAAAATGACACAGTTAGAGAAATCAGTGTTGAAAAACTGCAATTATTATGATACTATAGGTATCTATATAGTTAGATTCGGAATTTATTTAACCGTTCGACTTCCAATGTTGCAGCGGTGCGACAATTCATTTTAAAAATACACCAAATCCTGCGGCTCCACTGATGGGAAACTAAATCTCAACATTTTAGATCAAGAAATTCAAGTATGCCCTCCAGAATTATTTGTCTGTATCAGTGTTTTATGTTCTTTTTTCTTGTGTTCCAAAATAACGTTTTCAGGGTCCTGGAAGTTAAAGGGTTAACGTAAATTGATGATGGATATCGTTAACAACGACGTCGGCTTATCGCGCATTACCATATGATAATTGAACTGCATTCATTTCTTGCTTTAACTTCATTCTCCTTTGAACGGAAAATTGTTCGTTTGCAGCTATCTAGCTATCGTACGTTTAATTACTTCACGATAGCGCGTGATAATAAGAATCGGCAAATATTTCTTTTTCTTTGCAGATACATTATATGTGAACACGTAAATACAAGACACATTGTTAAACGTACATACATATTTGTTATGGTAAATGTGATTAATCCGGTGATTATATATAATTGCCGATTATTATATATAATAACCACTAAGTTTGGTAAATGTGACGAATTCTTGAATATTTACCAAATTAACCGACGAGTTTATGTAATTTCCATAGATAGTTTTTTCCTATGTACAGTTTAGCATCTATTTCTTGCATTTACTTCATTATCCTTTGAACGGAAAATTGTTCGTTTGCAGCTATCTAGCTATCGTTCGTTTAATTACTTCACGATAGCGCATGATAATAACAATCGGCAAATATTCTTTTTTCTATGCAGATACATTATACATATGTGAACACGTAAATACAAGGCACATTGTTAAACGTATATACATATTTGTTATGGTAAATGTGATTCATCCGATGATTATATATAACTGCCGATTATTATATATAATAACCACTAAGTTTGGTAAATGTGACGAATTTTTGAATATTTACCAAATTAACGGGCGAGCTTATGTAATTCCTATAGATATTTTCTATACAGGGTGTTCTGCTACTGCATGCCAATATTTTAAGGGATGATTGCTGAGGCAATTCCCAACAACTTTTTCCTTTGCCAAAACGGTGGTTAAAGCTTCGTTTTTGAATGATTAACGAAAAACACTGACCAATCAGAGCGCGTGCAGAGCGCGCGCACTCTGCCGACAGAAGATCGTGATACGCTCAACTTCAGCCTTGAACGCCTTCTCGGCTAAGCGCGAGCTCTACACGCGCTCTGATTGGTCAGTGTTTTTCGTTAATCATTCAAAAACGAAGCTTTAACCACCGTTTTGGCAAAGGAAAAAGTTGTTGAGAATTGCCTCAGCAATCATCCCTTAAAATATTGACATGCAGTAGCAGAACACTCTGTACTACTATATTTTCCCGTAATAGTTTGTATAATTTTGTCTTTGTCGACGCCGGATGCAAACTCTCTTGTTCTCTTACGCGGCCCCTCTGGCGAGCGGTTAGTTTGATCAATATTGAAGAATTCATCACATGTACCAAACTTAGTGGTGATTATACATAATAACCGTCAATTATACATAATCACTGCATTAATCGCATTTACCGTAGCATATTCACGCTTACGCTCATTACGGACATTATGCAGCTCTACGTGATCACTTCAAACCGTTCTACGTTCGTCGTTCACCTTACTCGTTAACGTTGCACGCGCAAGGGAAAGTGACGTTTGCCACCTGCGTGTATTATTCTTCCGCCCGCTTTTTTTTTTTCATACTAAGAGAAGACGAAGAACTGACATTCTCTCGGAAGGAGCCGTACCCAAGTTACGCGCAAGTTGCTTCCCTTTCACCGGGGCAGACGTTTCTTTTAATACCCCTTTTAGAATGCGCGCACCGGTAAAACGTGTTGAATGCGGTGAAAATGACTTGCGCGTCCGCGTTCTCGGACCGCGTTAACGAGCCCCAACGTCGACGAGACACGCGCACATGTGTCGTCTTCGGACATTTGTTCGGGCACAGAGGATCACGCATG
The DNA here is from genome assembly GCA_023838395.1 of Holcopasites calliopsidis. NCBI lineage: Eukaryota > Metazoa > Arthropoda > Insecta > Hymenoptera > Apidae > Holcopasites > Holcopasites calliopsidis. The sequence continues at coordinate 3,138,694 of JALHAQ010000007.1, forward strand.
TCTTTTTCTATTCCAGAGTAAAATGTTTATTACGTTTTATAATTGGGAAACATTGCGTAAATGAAGATCGATTTCGGAGAAATTTCGAGTTCCATAGTTTCTCCATCTGTTTGAGGCGTCGACTCTTCGGTTTTTCACGATTCATCAGCTTTTCAATTCTCCGTTATTCTAATTCTTCAGTCATTGGAATTCTTTAGTGTAACAAATCCTTCCGTTACTCAACTGCCCAGTCTTTGAATTCTTCAACTGCGTTCAAATTGCACCCGTTCCAATACTCCAACGCTTCAGCTCTTCAACTTTTGACCTCCCCAGTGTAGTCTCACCGATATTTCAATCCGTGATCCTTTCACCACCAATTCCAATTATTCGCGTTCGCCGAATCACGCAGCTCGTCAAAACGTCTTCCAAATCGCTCCGCCGATCCGTGTATCTTTCTTCCTCGCTCTGGCGACTCGATGCGATGCGAAGAATAATTGCCCGAGGAAGGATTAGCGTAATTAATGCGAGCCCCCTTTTGTAGCGGGGCATGTCGACAGCGGAACGTACATAAATTGAACAGCACCGCTGCGCGTCCTACGTGGTGCACAGAGAGTGCCCCGGGAACCGGTTCCCCCCCAGTCAATGGCATTTAGTGGGAAGCCACGGCCTGCTGCATACGTCCTCGCAGAATCGACGTGGCTAAGTTACAACAAATTAACAGGTCGTTTATCGACGTCTTTTTCCATCGTGCACACGCGGCGGCCGACGCCGAGGAAATAATCGAACGAAAAGCCGCAATTAATGGCACTGGTTCCCTTGTAGACAATAAAGTTGCACGACACCGAGGCACGACCGTAAATAAATGACCGCCGATCGATGTCTCCACGATTTCTGTGTTAGTCCTTGTTCGACGAGAACGTGATTGCAAGGATTAGAGATACAGTAGTCGTTGTTTCATTTTTTATATGATATTCACAAATACTAATTTATTTTAAATGATGTTATTTAAGTTATTTCAATTATACGAAAACTGTTTGATAAACAGTGTTAGCGCATTAAGTTTATTAGTTCCTTTTAGCATCTATATGCATCTATCTTACTTTGTTTACTGAAAAAAAATTACTGGTTTATTAAACATTAAATATCTGCAATTCAGCGTGCAGGAAAGAGTCGGCCAAAATACTGTGCAAGCGTTGCAGAATACAACTGAGTAATGATCATATAAAAGGAGCTTTAAATTCAAGTGGTAAAAGGAAGTCACTTCACTTGCACAGCACTGAAACTTTTAAATTTGAAACTTCTTAACTCCTCCTTTAGTATGACATTCTCCTGAGTGTAATTATTGTGTGCACCTGAATATAACACAATACTTGAACTGCATATCGCAGGTCTTACTTTAGAAAAGCAATGATTTCACCCCACAACCCCCTAATTTGTATCGAATCTTTCGGATAATCGATGAAAACGTGGCTGCACGAACTCAAGATGCAGTGCATACTAGTTGCTTCATTTTTAATTGCACGGAGTTGTTGGAATTCTTTCGCTGGCTGCGGTTTTACAACGCGACCGCGAGTCAAGTGGACCGAGTGTGTGAGTTTAATGTATTTTTATTGCTTATTTACTTTTTTTGTGGCTACCGCGGAATTGAGAACCTGCGAGCGTTCGAAGTATGATCAATTTCTACTGAATCTTTCATGATACAAATTGAAAGTCGCGATAAACGTCAGCCACGGGCGAGGAAGCAAATTATTTCCGCCCTGAGGATAGCGCTCCTCGGGGCACCGCGTATTTCACCGAGGCTCGTGCAGAAACGACGCGCGCAAAATAAAGTCCTGCGCATCGGGGAATTCAAGAGGACTCTTGTGTGTATCTACGGAACCAATCTCCCTTCTGCGTGTTTATGCGTCGCGCACACCGCGAGCTTTACAGTAAGCTCCCGCAAAGACAGAACTGACTCGGGACCGGCCACTTCCTTGTATCGAAGAAGTCCACTATAGTAAGCCCCGTAAAGAAAGAACTGGCTCGGAACCGGCCAGTTCCTTGTAACGAAGGAGTCGACTATAGTATGCCCCGCAAAGAAAGAACTGGTTCGGGACCCGTAAGTTCCTTGTAACGAAGGAGTCGACTACAGTAAGCCCCGCAAAGAAAGAGCTGACTTGGGACCCGTAAGTTCCTTGTAATGAAGGAATCGACTACAGTAAGCTCCGCAAAGAAAGAACTGACTTGGGACCCGTAAGTTTCTTGTAACGGAGTCGACTACAGTAAGCCCCGCAAAGAAAGAACTGGCCCGGGACCCGTCAGTTCCTTGTAATGAAGGAGTATAGTAAGCCCCGCAAAGAACGAACTCGCTCGGGACCCGTCAGTTCCTTGTAACGAAGGAGTCGGCTACAGTAAGCCCCGCAAATAACGAACTCGCTTGGGATCCGTCAGTTCCTTGTAACGAAGGAGTCGACTATAGTAAACCCCGCAAAGAAAGAACTGGCTCGGAACCGGCTAGTTCCTTGTAATGAAGGAATTGACTACAGTAAGCCCCGCAAAGAAAGAGCCGACTTGGGACCCGTAAGTTTCTTGTAACGAAGGAGTCGACTACAGTAAGCCCCGCAAAGAACGAACTCGCTCGGGATCCGTCAGTTCCTTGTAATGAAGGAGTCGACTACAGTAAGCCCCGCAAAGGAAGAACTCGCTCGGGATCCGTCCGTTCCTTGTAATGAAGGAGTCGACTACAGTAAGCCCCGCAAAGGAAGAACTGGCTCGGGACCCGTCAGTTCCTTGTAACGAAGAAGTCGACTAGAGTAAGCCCCGCAAAGAACGAACTCGCTCGGAATCCGTCAGTTCCTTGTAACGAAGGAGTCGACTATAGTAAGCCCCGCAAAGAGGGAGTCGACTATTCGGCATAACTTTGATCTCGAAGGGGTTGTGAGCGAAAGTGCGGCCAACTATAAAGGCTTCCATCGAGGTGAAACGTTATACTTTAGTGGATAGAATATAACGTGCCCTCTCATTTTAACACTAAGCGATTCCGGAGCAAGTAAAATCCTATAGATGAAGCAAGCACATATTCACTAATTCCGTGTCACACACGCTCTTATTCCTTGACAATTATTTGAATAATTAGGGAAATCGAGTTAACAAACGCGAGGAAACAACTGCGATATAACAGTTCTCACGTACCTACTTTTAAAGGCCAATTTATGAAGCCTTACTAATGAAACATGCAAGCACGGGATCATTTTTTAATAACCGAAAAGCTGTAAATTTCGAGTTATGTCATTGTTACAATAAATGATCGACATGTATATATTGCGCGATTATTGCTACTATAGTTCATAAGTTATAAAGTATATACAGAATATTTAGTTGTTTCTTAAACTGTTCATGTGAACGAAAGTATAATATACTTCGAATATACATAACACGGTATGAAATGAGGAAGCATTACATTTTCTATCCTTCTGCTAAAAAACGTCACTGTTCGCTCGATTATAAAGATTTACGACTTCACGTCTCTCTCTCTCTCTCTCTCGTTCTCCGTTTTCTTGTTAAGCGCGGCGACTTCAAACAAAGAAGTGGGGATGGCGATCTTCTTCTTTTGAAGGCGAAACCAGTTCCTTCTTTGCGGGGCTTACTGTACCCGCAAGCTACGAATCTTCCCTCGCTATCGTAGGAAAGTTCTGCTACACATGTACGCTACGTCCGTCACACTTCCTGGTTCACGCCTGACCGCGGCGGGACAAATTAAGGAAATCGTTTCCCTCGCCACGAAACCGTCCGTCTTTTGTTCCGCGGCTGAGTAAAAGAATATGGAATTCGAAGGGGAGTCGGTGATAACGTGTGGTGAGACTAATTGGACGTTCAATATTATTTATTAAATTAGACTGGCCCAAAATGAAAGTTCTGGGTATTGGTGGAAATGGACTAAAGAATTTCTTCGCCATTTCAAATATTAATTTGAGACTGAATGAACTTATCGATGTTTTATAATAAGTAGACATTTCTAATATTATTGGATAACGGATTTTCAATGTCTAATATATCTATGATACCGTGTTTTCTTAAACTAATAATGATAGCTAGACTGCTGATGTTTATACACGATAAACGTGCAAAAAGCATATCATATTTATGCACGACAAATATGCAAATATGCGCGGTATTAAGTATATACTATATTAAGTGTTAAATGTAATATTAAGTATCAACAAACATTTTACAGTTAGTCTGATCTATTATACTTAGAATTACAGTAAATTACAAGCATTTTTTTTGTAAATTTAATTGCGTTAGTGACGTTTGTCGGTAAAAATTAATTTGTCCTCCAAAAACGATCGCTGCACATTACTTAATGTTATCGGTGCATATTTAAATTTACTCATGCAGTGATATGGCACGTGCATTGGCAGCTCTACAAATTCACCGCTTAAAATACGTGAAATTTGTCTTTGTTCCATAAATCCTGTATTTTCTTTTTGTAACATAGCACTTATTTTCCTTTTACTTTTCTCTCCGCAACCACCAGGGACGTTTTCTGATTGAACTATACATTACACACATATTCCTGTTGAATGACCTAATGGTAAACCTATAGTTCCTGATTTCTGAATCGTTGCTGGCAAGGTGTTTAAATCCGTCTTTATGAACATTAAATTTTGCAGAAGTTCGTTTTGTTGAGCCACTTTTAGTGCGTTCTCGATGGCAGCAGCATCTTTTTACTTAAAATTTGGAACCACCTGTTAACGTGGGAAGTAAAATGTACGTAGCTTTATTCAAATATATTTATGCTTGTTTTTATACATATTTTTATTATTATTTTATTAAATATATTTTTATGCAACACTATCCGGTTATGATACAAGTGCTGACTAATAGATTCAATTAATTTAACGTGTTAGATATTATCGCACACGTTTTTAAACATAAATACGCAAACCATATGCATTATGCAAAAGAGAGCAAAGTAAAAATTATGTTTTCGGAAACCTACAATTACGAAACATATCTGTGTCCAGGTTTCATTGTTTCGCCTGTCGTCTAAGAAAATATACATTTGCATAAACATCCACAGTCTAATGATAACATTAGTATCTGTGTATCCTACCTGAATTTCCAATTTCCTCGGAAAAGTCTTCTGAAAACCATGAATTAGAGACAGCGATCCTCAAGACCGGTTAATTACCTGAGGAATTTCCGTTTCTACCAGAACCGCTAATTTATTCGTTAGTTGCTCGCCCACCTGCCGCCGGAGTAAACCGTCCATGACACGAAAAAGAAAAAGAAAATCCAGTACACGTATCTCTGGTCCCCAGTGAGTTTCCGCGCGAATCTATTTGGGCCGGTCATAATTTCGTGTTCACGTCTAAATGCAGCCAGTCGACCAAGTATCCGTTCGCGATAAGAAGCGTCTTACAAGCTCGGCTATCGATAACGTTAATTTATTATCGGTTCTCGTTTTTTTTTTTTTACTCGTATTCGCCAACACGTTACACGCGGGCAGCGCGCGTCGCTCGATGAAAACGCGCGCAGGTGTCACTTTCACGCCTTCTTTGGCAACAGTGCGTCCATCCGATGCAAAGATGCTGCATCGGGGTTCGTATTACTAGGGGAGGGGGGGGGGGATATATCCAAGGCGCAACCGCAACCCCAATTTGATATCGAGTAATTTTAGCCAGACGAAAAAAGAGAACAATGCGCGGCGAACGAATTGGGAATTGAATTTCGCTCTTGAAATTATCTCATTTTTTAACTTTGTTTTTTCGTTACTGCTGGAGTTAAAGTAATTCTTATTCTAGCAAAGAGGAAGAGCTTGAATTATGATATCTTTTAAGTTGAAAGCGTTCCTGGTGCATTATATTAACCCCTTAACGTACACTTTTCTAAAATAAAATCTTCAGTTATATCGCTGCTTTCATCCGTGTAAATGTTTATCCGAAAAATTTCTTATAATATTTACCCTTATTGTAACACCAAACGAAATACAAATATTTATATTTAAGCAAAATGATAATTAACTTATGTGTGCAGATTTTTGCCATTATCGTCCGCTCGAATTAATTCGAATGTGCGCTCTAAGGGGTTAATGCGAGAGTAATTACAAAATTTTATATAACTGCTCGGAACGTGTGAGAGGAAAGACTTTATTATTCGTTCATTCATTTGTTTATTTGTGATACAGTCCAGTGATGTCAGAAATAATACAAAGAGCTAGTATCTATAATTAGAATAAACCATTATAGAATAGCATCTTCACTTGCAACAGAGTCTTCATTTACAGCAGAGCTAGATTTCTCGAAACATTTCTAAACTGAAACAGCGCATCGGATGACAGTGCACGACCCAGAGATATTTCTCTGAATTGTAAAGCCTTGATGGAAACCGTCCACGGGGCTTTTGAAATTTAATGAAAGGATAAGGCAAGCAACAGTTGTCTCTGCTACGCTCGAGCACTGATCGCGAACGCGACGCAAATGAAGCCGGCGAATGGACACCGTCGAAAGGGTTGAAACTGAAATTTTCCTCGCGCGTGTACGCGTGCTCGGGTTCAAAGCCGAACGTGCTGGACCTGAGATAATTTCCATCCCCCTTTTCCTTCCGTAATCAATGCGTCCGCCGCTTCTGTGCAATTGCCGCGGAGAAATTAATTTAAAATCGGTTGCGCGGAAGGGAAGGGATCGTGTCGCGAGTTCCCTGAATGATACGCCGCGTGTTCGTTTCGAATCCTTCTTTTCCTGGTCTCTCTTTAATCCCAGTGTTGTTTAATTAAACGATTATCCCCGCAAATGAACGACGAGATTAAAGTGAGAACGCGGTGAAAGAAGGGAATCTCGATGGAGAAAGTAAACGACAAGAAATCAGAGCCACGGATAAACGCTGAGAAAAGAACTGCGGTTCTAATTAAATTACAAAACACTTTCGACGAGAATCGTTTTAACTCCCACGATTTCCCGCTAAAAAAAAAAAGAAAACAAGTGATGTCGAGAGAAATAAATTTACTGCAGCGGATAATGAGACGATAATAATGTTGCGCGAAATATTGTAAAGCGAAACGGAAAATTGGTGAGATTTTTGACGACACGATCAACGGCAAAGCGATAATGTCGCCAGCCGTAGCGAGCGCTGTTTAATTAGTGAAGTTCCCGAGACACGACGCGGCGAGGGGGGTTGGTCGGAGTAATTGCACAAAGCGTTCGCTGGAAATTGTGCGAAAAGTATATACAGCTCTCTGCGCTCGGTAAACTTCAATTTCGTCGGCGATAAATGCAGCCGTTGTTGCGTTCAGAAAATTCCGCGCGAAACAAAGGGGAGAACATCGTTGAGGAAACTCGGTCGCCGGGCGTGCAATGTATTAGCAGGAACGATGTGTACAGCGTGTGCACGCTTGTGCCGCCTCGAAACCTCGTATTCTTCGGCAGAATTAGTGGTTTCAGTTGTTATCCCGCTTCTGGAGCGAAATATGATTTGTCCGATTTTGCGGTAAAATGAATTAACTGGTGTCGCAGTGGGAATAGTGTTGGATTGTTGCTAATGATAGCAACATTAGTTTTTAATACAAAAATGAATTTAGTTGTAGATTAGGAATACGAGTATAGTTAGAGTAAGATAACATTCTAAAACCTCAGACCCATAGGCCTGAGATAGTTTATACAAAGGGGCTTGGGTGGAGGACTGGATGAAGTCACGACCTCCTTTGTATCTTAAGTATACAACCGACTCTCCGTCGCACCCTTGCATTCTTTCTGATCACTCTGTGTACGGTTTTCGAAGTAGAAAGACATCCTTCAGAGCCAATTAATGAAAGTTAGATAATTAAAAGAATAGTATTAATTATTTCCTTCAATACCATAATCCAATAAATAGAAATATATACAAAAAATAATCATAACGATAATTCAATTAAGATGACGAATAAAAATCGTAAGTTTACCATAAAAGAAAATTATATGCCATTCTCACTAATTACACTGTTCAACAGGAAGTTTCTTTTGCAATATCCGCTACGTGATCCTTGTAGAGTTTCTTGTCCTGAGTACGAATCCGGAAGCAGAATTTCTGTGTCGCCCTCAGATTTCGAGGAACATAAGTCTTTGAGTTTAGAGGTTTCAGTTGTTATCTCGCTTTCGGAGTAAAATATGATTTGTGGTAAAATGAATTAACTGGTGTCGCAGTGGGAATAGAAATATATACAAAAAATAATCATAACGATATTTCAATTAAAATGACGAATAAAAATCGTAAGTTTACCATAAAAGAAAATTATATGCCATTCTCACTAATTACACTGTTCAACAGGAAGTTTCTTTTGCAATATCCGATAGGTGATCCTTGTAGAGTTTCTTGTCCTGAGTACGAATCCAGAAGCAGAATTTCTCTGTCACCCTCAGATTTCGAAGAACATGAGTTTTTGTGAAAACATGATGAACTTCTATCGTTTTTAGTTTTCACGTAATTCCTCATTTCTGTCTAAAGTCGCATGCTTTTACAAAAACTCATGTTTCCCGAAACCCTAGGGTGATAGAGCAATTCTGCTTCCGGATTCGTATTCAGGACGACAAACTCTACAAGGATCACCTAGTGGATATTGCGAAACAGAAAAAAAAGTTGAAATTTGTTGGATAGTGTTATTAATTGAAATCGAACTCCTGGCATGTTCTTTAACCCTTTGCACTCCGAATTACTTGTCAATTTTGTTACCAATAACTCCCTAGTATCTTAAGTGTTTTATTTGAAATTAACTTCAAAGGACAGTTCCTTAACTGGTACTTATTTTGAACAATTCCTTTTATTAATTATATAGGACAAAGCTCTCAAACTTTGTCGTAATTTACATCTGTAAAACTTTTAAATGTATTACAAAATATAATGCATATTTAAAGTGGCAGTTTAAAAATGTTTAGTCACACTCGACAGAAGAGTGCAAAGGGTTAATCCATAATATTTCATAAATATATTAATATTTCATTAATATTTATACTCTGTTGTCCCCTTTGATGGGACATTCTACAAACTTATAATTTCGCGAAAAAAAAAATATCGTTCAACAATCCACCTGGACTCATTCTAAAGCGGGAAGTCTCTACTTTCTCAGGCCTGAGTTTATTCTTTTCCAAAAATGTTTTTACATCATACAACGGGTACGAAAGCGGAGACACTTTTCCCGTTTGAAAATTTGACGGATTCAAACACGTCTACGGACACTGTGGAATGTTTCCTCGTCATTCGAATTACCATGAACTTGAAGCCCAAAGTCCTCCCTTTAAAACGACCATCTTGCATTTGACATACGATTTTTTCGTTATCATTTTTATCGAACGTTGAATGAAAAAAGAGGAGTCTTTGCGCCTTTGAGCCCTGGTGGATCGTCGTACGATCTTCTTTCCCGGAGTTACAACAATTTAAACATTGACCATTATCAATCGAAAGATTATAAGGAAATTCGGTGGAGTGCAAAGGGTTGAAACGCCTCTGGAGTAAACCCTTTGAAGCACAGAACATAAAACTACGGAATTCCGGATGGAAATTGATTAAATTAAATCGAAATACATAATAAGGAAATGAAAATGACAATTTATTAGTTTTTTCGTACATTTGCATGCATGTTAGGGGTTCATTTGAAGCCACTGTGGCAAATCTTAGCGACGCACATAATACATTAAAAAAGACACACAACATACCCTGAATAGACTCAAAATAGTTCATTATGGAAAAGAATGAAACAATTCCTGTCGGATGACAAGCATAAGCCTGCATCGCATATTTTACAAATCCATCTGGATCTATGAGGGGTCTTTTTTTCGTACTACAGTACGCGCAACGTTTTGGAGGCCCATGCTGCGGCACGTGTTTTGCTTCCGACTTTCCCTTTCCCATGGGCACCTGTGGTTCGAATCTCTTACGGGGTGGTGTAATGGTGTAAGGTAAACATTGCTAGCATCTACTAAACCAGTTACAACTTTCCTTCTAAACTCTTTGGATCCAGCTGAAGCCACTGTGTCAGTCGGCTAAGAAAAAAAAATAGAAGGCTAGATGGACTCGAACGAAGCCAGTATGCCTCGAAGGGTTAAGCGCCGAAACAACAACGTAACGTTCTCAAGACAAAGTTCTTAGAATAAACACAAATAAAGCAGCGCATGCTACATCGTACAGACCATGTAATAATATGCACGCGCTGGCAGAGATTCGAACGATCACCTTCGTCCCAGACTGTGTTATGCGCAAGGGTTGTTCGCGGAGCCCATTGAGAGGAGTCGAGAGCATCTCTAAACTGACGAGCAGAACGCGACGCCTACCTTTGAAGCGGCCTGCGAATGCATACAGCCAAGGGAGGAGTAGATCGACGATGTCTGCGCTTCGAACACGGCTAGAAACCACGGTTCCCTTGTTTTCCAATTAGAGAACCGGTACCTTGTATAGAATGGCGGAAGGCTGATTGCCTGGACACGTGGGAGGACCGCTCGTGCTTTGAGAAAAATCTTCTCACCAACTTTGAGATCGATGATAGATGGAAAGGGATATTGCGTTTATAACGTTTTCATAGAGGAGCGCCTCTCCTACAGAGTCATTATACGCTGTTCAACCATGCTCTCGACAATGTGGCGGCTATTAAGGACTTAGGCATTACCATAGACAAAGGTCTTACTTTTAACAGTCGCATTCTTAACATCACTGCCACTGCCTCCCGTCTATTGGGCTTCCTAAAGCGTACATCTCAAAATTTCAGAGACCCTCGCACACTTCTGTACCTTTACAGGGTTCTTGTCCTTCCTCACCTGGAATACGCCTCCCCTATATGGTCTCCTCACACTAAAAAGCACGCGGAACTACTTGAAAAGGTACAACATCGATCCTTACGTATCCTTTCCTTTAAAGCAGGCAGACCTATGAACCTTTACGATCACAACTATAGCCATATTATGTCTGTGTTTAACATCTACTCTCTAGAGGTCAGACGAACTGTATCTGAAATTATATTTCTATACAGACTCGTCAATAACCAAATATACTGTCCAGAATTATTAGGAAACATACAACTATACGGACCGACCCATAATACGAGATGCTGAAATTTGTTTTATCTTACACACTACACCACCAGATACGGACACTACGACACTATCAATAGGATATGCGCTTCTACCAACGCCATACATTTCAGCATCGACATTTTCTCTGACACCATTAATAGACTAAAAATGCTATCCTATACTGCGCTAAAACAGACCACTGCTCGGTAGCTTCTTCTCAGTCATAATACCACTTTCTCTCTCTCTCTCTCTCTCTCTCTCTCTCTCTCTCTCTCTCTCTCTCTCTCCTCACTGCGCAAACCCTTCTCCGAGCGATCTCTGTTATGTATACTCATCTTTAATCATGTACCACTTATACTCTTCCGCGGTCTATTTTTACACATCTATATAATATAAAGAGTACCAACTCGTTTATAATAATAATAATAATAATAATAATAATAATAATAATAGCGATCGGTTGGCACATGACTAACTATTTTACCCTGTCACACTTTTATTTAAAGGTAACAAAAAGAACCTTGCATTGTTGGTATTTTAAGAGATTTTGATCAGTTCAGAAGCGAATGGAATTATTGATCAAAGATTGAGAGATAGGCTGTTAGCTTGATAAACAGGGCGTCAAATAAAATAAATCTGTAGCTAAAGGTCGATGATATCGACTAAAACTTCCTGTATTAATCTCTTAACAATTATTTTGTGATTGTGTGTCCAAAATACCCAGTTATTTCTATTGCTGAATTGAGGATAATTAATTAAAGGATAATGAATTAAAGGATAATTAGAGAATGTTGAAAAAAGGTTATATTAAAACCTCGAGTATACTCGTTGCTTTTAAATAACAGGTAGATAATAACAGGTAGAATAAAATAACAGGTAGCTGTGAAACCGACCAAAGTAGCATTCTTGTTGCCACATTTGTATCTAACCAGACGCAACGAATTTCTCCGGGGTTTATATTTGTAAACAGAATATTCTCAAGATGGAGGAGTATTCCCGGGCTTCTAAGTTTATGTAAAACTTAAAATCCCTAGTATTCCCGGGCTTTTAAGTTTATGTAAAAATTAAAATCCCAAGTATTCCCGGGCTTTTAAGTTAAGAGGTTAAAATGTTTCCACAGGATCATAATACACTGCTGGCCAAAAGTATCCCCATCCCACTTTATAACAGAAACGCTTTTCTATAATTACACCGAACGATTTGAAGTTTTGCCAGAAGATAGAAAGATTAGTTTACTATATCGTGCTTTTATCGTTTTGAAAAACTGTATTTTTCGAAATTACAAGAAAAAAAAATAGTGGCAGTCATTTTTTGTTTGACTTTTTTAACTGGGCTTATAATGAAAATGTAAAAAGGAACGCATTTTATAGGTTTAAGTTAGATATACATATATCCTGAAAATTTCATCCAAATCGGTTAATGTTGTTTGTGAAATGTAAACATTTAAAGATCGCAGCATACACTCGAAACTCGCAGAAATCGGCCGAAATCAACTTATGCTGCGATTTTTAATCGTTTATAACTCACACCAACGTTAACCGATTTGAATAAAATTCTCAGGATACATATATCTAACTTAGATCTAGAAAATGCATTTTTTTAATTTTCAGTATAACCTCAGACAAAAGAGTCAACAAAGTATTTTCACTATTCGTGCACTTTCAAAAAATCCGATTTTTTCCAAAACCAAAAAAAAAAACGCGTTATCTGGTAAACTGATCCTTCTATCTTCTGGCAAAACGACAAGTCGTTCGGTGCAATTATAGAAAAGCTATTCTGTTTTAAAGTGGGATGGGGTTACTTTTGGCCAACAGTGCACTTCCTATCTATACTCTCCCTAGGAACAATCGATTACGAAATGCAAAGTACAATTTGGCTACCGCAACTCCATCTCAGAAATTGTAAAGCAAATGTTAAGTCGACCTATTTCTTCTCACAAGAAGTTTCTATCCAAAGCCACCGTTCACGTGTAATCACGTGGCAGGATCTTATAGGCTGCGTGTGTAGCCGGTATTAAGCAATTTCGCCTGAAAGCCCAAAGGTTACCGAGCATCGTCGCCTTACGTAGAGATGCTTACAAACGAAACACGTGTACACACGTGTGTGCAAAGAACTCGGTGACCTCTGAAACTCGATTTCGCGTGGCATCCGTGAGCGGGTACAGTTACGGCGAACGGACTGGTTCGCTTACGGTTTTTCTGGACGAAATCCTATATAACGTACGTCTGCCCCCCTGATGCTTATTCCGCCTTCAGCCGAATTCGCGCGAGACACTTTGTATTGAATATACTATATCGCCTGCAAGAAGAAACGAGTGTACATTGCGAGTGTCCCTTGCCGGGCATTCTAGGGTGACGTAAAGAGTTTTGTGTCAAACTAGATCGAATCCTAGCATTTGCTAGTATTCTCGATAGATCGGCGGCATTGAGAATCCTCTGAGCAAGGCGCTTTGCAGCATCGCTGGAATTCAATGTCCTCGTTCGGCTGACTTGACTTGTGTCTCTGTATTGGATCTGTTACCATCGCAGGGGTAACTGGAAACGATCGATTATAGGAGATATGCCGAGCTCCTTATTGGGGTAGGTTGACGAAATGGGGTGTGCAAGGTGAAGGGGCGTACACCGATGGGGAGATTGCACAGGGATGATGTTACAGGAAATTGCCAATGGAAGCCGAATCTGGATGAGTAATTGTACAGCAGTTTATGGTAATTTGTGTCGGATTTTTGCAAATATTGCAGTCAAATTAAGTTCGTCCTTAATACATCCAACACTGCGTTTCAAATTTGTAGCGGTTAAGAGTGGTGGAAGGATGAAGCGGAAGATTATGGAGTAGGGTGTATTTATATTTAGGAGAGCGTTTCTCGTCCTGGGCCTGCTAGAGAATTCATCAGTAAGGCTATCTAGCTGGCCCTTGCCTTAGACGCCGGGATAGTGAGGGATAGTCGCAGGATGTTTATATAGGACCTGATGTCGGGGCGAGCACTTTCGAGAGAAAGCGGCAGCTCGCGCCAAATCCCTCTAGTGGCAGGAGTTGGAGGTCGCTACGAACTTAACCTTCTATGGGCCCGTGTAACTTTGGAGTCACCTACCAACTCGACATCTCTATGTTGTCTAGTTTATTTAATATTTGTTTAATCATGCATTGTAGCAATTTGCAATAGCTGCAGATCTGTTATATTGCGATCAATGGGTGCGTTGCATACTCTGAACCATCGTGAATTCGTAATGCAGATCCTTTTTTTTTTACAATAAACTATGCACAATGTTCCGAGGTGTGAAAAAAATCGGCCCATAAAGGGGTTAACAAAAGCCACCGAACCATGCCATAATAATTAAAAAATCATTAGTACAAATATTGTAATAAAACGGCTGAACGAAAATACTGTATCATTTTCTCTGCGAATAGCACAAAAAGAACAATAGACGTTTCGAATCAGTCCAACACAATATCATTCTACTCCACTTAACTCATCCTAATAAGTGACAGAAAAATGGATAGAAACGAACCCGTTCCCTTTCATACTCGCAACTCCATCGGGCTTCGCGGAAAAAGCCGTTTCTTTATTAATCCCAAGAACGTGTTCGCAGGGGAAATTTATGCGACTGTACTCAACGTGGAAACGTGTAAAGAGCTTTTGGAACAGGCTGAAAGGGATCGAGTGGCTGTTTCTAAAGGCCCGTGCCGTGTCCTCTGGCGAACAAGTTAACTTTTTGCCGGATTACCCAGCCGAAGACGCGGCCGTGTTTGCCCCAATGTGTTTCAGGGTGTTAAAGATGGTGAAAGCAACTGGGGATAGGCGAAAGTCCTGGAGGATCAAAGGGACACCGAGGGTTGCGGTTGAAACGGTGTATAAAGTGGCGTCTGGGGTTGAAGGTTCAGTTTGTTTCGCGATGTTTGCCTGCGTTTTGAGTTGCGTTCCGTGTTCAGGGGTGGCTTTGATGTTGATTACCACATTGGAGGCGACAAATGAAAATTTCCTGTCGGCATACAATCGAGGGCTGCGAATGGGGAATAGAAATGTGGCTTCCGAGGTCTCCTTTTAGAGATATGCACAGTCGGTGTATGGCAATTTTTTTTTTTTGGTAAACCCTTTTTTTGAGGTAGGAAAATAGTCTTTCGTTGCGGTACATTAAAGATTACTAATTTCGGAATCGAACTTAGATTCCCGGGAATCGATTAAGTGGAACAATGCTTAAATAAAAACGAATCATCATAGTTAAAAAATAAAACGATTACAAAGTGTGTAAATACCAATGTAATAAAATAATTGAAACACCAATTCATTTTAAAAATATATTCCAAATAAAAAAAAAAGAGACTGAGTAAACTGAAAATTTTTCCGGAATTCCCCAACAGTTCCCCAGATTCCCCAAAAAAGTCCGATAAAATTTCGGAAATTGTTCACCCTATACACGTTTTCCAAATTCGTCGGAGCAAGTTCCAGACGCGATCTCATCAAGCGTGGAATCCCGGGGTCGATTCGTGGAATTCGCTGGCGAACGCTTTATTTTTTTTTTCCATCGCGCGGATGGAGAGATGAAAGGGCGCGTTTCCGGTCGTAGGTAGAGACGATCTCGCCTCCCTACTCTTTGTGCAAAGGTAGAGAACGCGACTATCTCGATATTACAAAAGTTCGTCTAGACTGGATCGCGTCGCGTCCAGCAAAAGTCCTCGCCTCGCCTCCCTGTCTTCCGAGAAAGATCCTCTCGGGCTTATGGCTAATTTCCGGGGAACCGTCTACCCCTTCGTCGAGGAACCGACTTCCGGTATCCTTTAATCGCCCGAGGATAGGCGCGGTACGTCGGCTGTGATTCTTGTCGCTAATTACTCGGAACTGATCCAATGCGAGAGGGAAAAAATGAACAATAGAATTTTTTTTTTTATATACGCTGCTAGGTGAAATAAGAATTTTATTAACATAATACTCCGCTCCTTTGGTTGCTTTTGTTAATTCTTGTAATGCCAGAAGAGACTCATCATTAGGATAATTTAATAAAAATATATAAAAAAAGTTAAAACAACGCAAGAAAAATATACGAAATATAGAAGACAATCTCGTGCTGCACGTATTTTACACTGCTGTCCAATGGCAAGATCAAAGCCTAGAATCCAGCCAGAAATACAGACACGGAGACGAGCAGGGACCACGAGAGATCGAGGGGCGGAAAGGAAATCGCGGTTGTCAGATAAATCGTCGGAGACACGTTGCTCTCTGTTCGGAGAAATACGGTCGAAAACGGGGGCCAGATATTCTTCGTTTCCGGCGAGCTTCATGCCGTACCGATAGCGCGTAATACGTGAACTTGACTTGGCCAGATCGGCCTTTTCTCCCTGTCTGGTTTTTTTTTTTTTATTTCCTCTAGTACGTCGAATCGTGACGGCGATATCAGTTGATTGAATCCAGTAGAACGTCGCCGGGACGCCCATAAATTTCGTGTCCCCGAAAAGAGGGCAGGTGGAAGCACGTGGAAATCGATCGA
The DNA here is from genome assembly GCA_023838395.1 of Holcopasites calliopsidis. Taxonomy (NCBI): domain Eukaryota; kingdom Metazoa; phylum Arthropoda; class Insecta; order Hymenoptera; family Apidae; genus Holcopasites; species Holcopasites calliopsidis. Next base: position 3,155,171 of record JALHAQ010000007.1, read on the forward strand.
ACCCGAACAGAAAGCATGGACTCCCTGTTGGCTCGTTGAGATCCATCCGCGCTAACGCATTTTTTATTCACGAATTTACATTTGCTTTTGTGTATAGTGTAATACAAGTGTATCGGAGCTGTGGAAAGACATTTGTCTACACGCGGATACGTGTATATGTACAGAGTGGAGGTTTGCGGGGAGAACTGTTGGAGGATCTGTTTTGAAAAAGGAAAATCGAAGGAAGATAAAGTTTTACCTCTCCCTTTTATTGTGAGATGGTTAAGAATGGACGAAAATGAATTGGAAGGTTCGGATATAAAGTTTTTTCGTGAAAAGGCTGGGAGAATCTATTCTTTTCTTTTATCAATTTCATGAAAAGGAAGAACGAATAGTTTAGAATCTGTAATTAGAGTTTAATGCCATTTCGTTTAACTATAATTAAAGTTATACCCTGTTATAAGTTCATTACAATAATGAAATTACCAGAAGCAATTTGAGGTAGATTGTAGCAGTTGTTAACAATTACATTGATAGATTTATGAACGAACAAAATGGGGTTTGTATAAAACACGGCGCACGAAGATATTTGGTCCAACAAAAATAGCTGCTTTTGCAAAATCAATAAATCAGCCTTTACGCAAACATTCTCCATGAAGCCAGCAGCAGTATTTAACAATGAGCGATTGGATTAAGCCTTTGCACTCTGTACAACTTTTCATCGGCTGCACCATGTACTCTTTAAAACTTATTATAAAAATCATGGAATTTAATGAATTACCCTTGCAACTGGTTTCTCGACAAAAACAATAGAAGGCAGCCTAATTATTTAATAATGATAACAGTCCTAACGATTCAGTTAAGAAAAGCTCACAATAAATCATCTTACAAAATGAATTTAAGTTTACAATAATTACTAACGAGATAAATCCATCTCAATGTCGAACAGAGTTATTTAAATTACATATTGAAGTACGTCTTCCAAAAGGGATAACCACATATCTGGCGGACATATACCTATGAACATAATCATTTTCAATCTTTTGTTACATTTTAAAGTTAAAGGGACATAGATCATATATTTATACCGAAATTATAAATAACAGAACTTATTGTCTATGGACACATACAATACATATATTTTATTGGAAATTAAGAGAGAATACAACAAAATAAAATGACAATATTTCTTGTGTTAAATTTCAGCGTCATATACTTATGAACATAATGTTCGAACTATATTTTCTTGTCTTTTTTTTTTGCATTTCGGAACATCTAAATAAAACTAAACATTACTATCTTAATATTCCGTAGCATATCCCTTATTTTTTATCACTTCCGCACAACGTCGTAGCATAGAGTTAATTAAACGTATACATCTATCGACTGGAATGGATTTCCACGCTTCTTCCATCGTTTCAAATAGATCTTGGATATTTTTTTGGCTTCCGACGTTTTATTTCATGATCGACATCCATCCACAGCATCTCTATAGGATTGAGATCTGGGGACTCAGCAGACCATTTCATGATATTTAATTTTTCTTTCTCTAAAAATTCTTTTACCACAAGTGCCGTGTGTTTCGGATCATTATCAGCCTGGTAAATCCAATCATTTGGCATTTTGTTTTTAGCAAATGGAAGAAGAACATTTTTCACAATGTCTAGATATACAAAACGGTCCATAATTCCTGTAATCCGATGTATTGGGCCAGTACCATTCATGCTCATAGACCCCCAAACTAGTGCTGATCCGCCTCCACTTTTGACGGTTGATTTCGTACAATTTTTATTATGTTCTTCACCAACTGTACGGCTCACGTAGCATTTACCATCAGAACCAAATCGGTTAAACTTGCTTTCGTCGGTGAACATAACTTTAGACCATTCTTCTGCCGTCCATTTAATACGAGCTTTTGCGAATTGAAGTCTAGCACGTCGATTCTTTCCGGATATTAGAGGTTTTCTTCGTGCTACTCTCCCCATTAAGTTCAACTCGTTTAAACGACGTTGAAAACAGTCCTTACACTTATTGCTTGCTTCAAGTACGGTGATATTTCAGTATGAATGTCTACAGCAGTTTTGAAACGATCAGCTTTAGAGATTCGGTGAATCACACGGTCAGTGTGAACATCCATTTTACGAGGTTTTTGTTTTCGAGGAACATTATCTACTGTTTTATGCAGTTCTATATGCTTTATAGCTGCGTAACAAGCTCCAACAGTTATTCCCAATTCATTAGAAATGCTTCGAAATGTGTTACCTTGCTTTCGATGCAGCTGTATTTGCAGCCGTTGCTCAGGTGTAATATTTTTACCTTTACTCATTATCAAAATAATAATAATTAACTTTAAATTATACCATGTCATCCACAGAACATCCACGCTCGTTCCTCCTACAACGAAAGCTGAAAGTCGATTCTTTACATTGTAAGAAAGTCGTGCAGTCGGACGTTCATAAGTATGTGCCCGCCATTGTGGCATAGGTAAACATTGCGAACCCCAGTATTTCGAGTTATGTTGACCTTGGCACATCAGAAATATTTAGAAAAGCACTACATACATTATACCTTCAAACTACAAAATAAGAATGATTACACCTAACATGATCTTTATGATATACTTCCTGAAACATTAACTAACACTGTGTTCATAAGTATATGTCCGCCAGTGTATTTCTAATAAAGAATGACGGGGCAAAATGAACGTGTATTTAAATGCTCCAAATTCCATTATACAGTACTCCAGCAGAATTTCATATTCCACCGAGTGCCCCCTAAAATTGCTGTAACCTATATTCTCCGCCGTTCCTTCGAGAAAGTAGAAACGATTCTTTCCTAGGAAGATAATAACGCGGGTATTCGCTGCTGATTTCCAGGGATAGCAGGAGGAAAGCGATGCAACAATACCATTCCCATGTAAAATAATCGTATTCCGATATAGCGGCGGCTGCTTCTCCCAGCTTTTGCGAATAATATTCGCCGGAAATGAAAAGACTCGTCCCAGCGTCCTCCTTTTTTTCCCCTCATCCGCGCTGCGCGTGGTTCGCGGCAAGCGCTTCGAGGTTGCTCGTCTTAGCAAAATTGTTTTCAAGCGCTCCTCGCGGCAGAAAGAAAAAAGTGGTATTTCTCGTCGGGTTCGCGCGAAGCGATTTAAATTGCATTTTAACTTCGACTAAACGCGTACGCGTGTATCTCTCTACGTGCAGTGTTTGAAACAGTTTACTTTAAATTGCAATTACGGGGAGGCGTGTGCACGCTGGCGTCGCGGGTAGCAAGGGTGAAGCCGATAAGGGAACGTTTTCAGTGAAACGCTTTTTAAACCCTTTTCCATAAGGGCGAGCTCTGCAGAAAAATTCTGGCGCCTCGTTAATGATTTTTCCACCTTCTTTTTAATATTGGGAACGACAAGTTCGCGCTTGCTGCCACTACTGTGAACGATGAGAAGTATTTTTTTATCTGGAAAAATATATTTTCGAGACTCATTATTAAATACTGTGACGGGATGATGAAGAAACAATACATGCCGTTATAGTTACAATATAATCTTTATATTTTATCAGAATATAAAATTGTACACTTATTATAATTGAACATCAAATCAACAACATGGAATTATCCCTCAAGAAATTGCATCATGTGAAATTATCGTTGCTTATCATAACCCGTTTAAACAACTTCACTCTAATAATACATTCATAAAACAATCCCACAGTATCCATGCCTATTTTATGTAAAAGAACAAAATGGTTTCTTATATTGTGTTATACATATGGACGATATGATATCAGTGAGCAACAATGAAGAACTAGGCAAGAGATATTTTGGCAGGATTAAAAGACATATAGATATTAAAGATATTGGATAAGGAGAACAGATTTTGGGATTACAAGTGGAACGGAAAGGAAAGATATATATACATCAAGAAAACTATATTCGAAAACTATTAGAAATGTATGGGATGAAGGAATGCAATGTAGTGAAATCTCCAATGGATGTTCACCAGAAACTTGAAGACGACGAAAATAGTGAACTGTGCGATAAGAAGATGTATCAAGAACTGATGGGAAGGTCGATGTATTTAAGCGTGTGTACTAGACCAGATTTATCGTTCGCTTTGAGTTGTTTATCACAATTCAACCGGGAACCAAAAGTAATGCATATGATGGCACTGAAAAGAATTTTACGATACCTGAAAGGAACTATCAATTATAAAATACAATTCGGAAAACGGAAATCTTCCAATGATATTGAATGCGAAACGGATGCATCATGGGACAGAACAAGAGATGCTAAATCATCTACAGTAACAATCAATACAGAAACAATCTACAGTAGCATTGTCATCAACAGAGAGCGAGTTAGAAGGAATGTTGGATGGATTAAAGCAGATTACTTGGACAAATAATTTATTGGAAGAGATAGAACTATTAAAGGGTTTGAAGAAAGAATTGATGTGCGATAATTTAAACGCAGTTAGAGTTGCTAATGGGGGTAATTTTAAAACAAAGTCGAAAGTATTGAATGGAAAATGCTGTTATATTAGGGAAGCTGTAAAAGAACATAATGTGCATGTAAAACATGTTTCATGATTGCTGACTGTTTAACGAAACCTTCGAATGGGCCAAATTTATTGAAGAATGTTAGGAAATTTGTAAAGTTTGTTAATTCATAAAACCAAAAGGGTTGATTGTGGGATTGTTTTATGAATGTATTATGAGAGTGAAGTTGTTTAAACGAGTTATGATAACGATAATTTCACATGATGCAATTTCTTGAGGGATAATTTCATGTTGTTGATTTGATCAATTATAATAAGTGTACAATTTAATATTCTGATAAAACATAAAGATTATAACTATAACCACATGTATTCGTCCCATCACAAATACGACCAGATAGAACGACTTCTTTTTAATTCCCGAACGGAAGTCTCTTGTAACTCTCTATTTAAAGACTGGAAAGGCGTGGATTGTAATTCCTCAAATACTTTTGGAGCGGAGAGGTATTGTCAGTTTTCAGCTCAAGAGTGTCTAACAAAGATACAGGTGTTGCGAAGTACGTACGTAATTTGTAAGCCACTCATTGCGTCATTCGAAGTAGGGACAAGTGGTCCTGAACGATCAATTGATTTTCGAGAGACTATGAAGCCACTTGAACGAGACTTTCATCCTCTCATCAGTACTTTAAACAAATATCCAGAACAACATAAGAACAGTATCAAAATTTCGCAGAATCTCAATTCCATTTTTCCTCGCAAATCTTCGCTGGAGAGAGCACAATTTAAAAAAATTGTCTTTCGGTTAGCCGATCCCCCAAGTAAATGAAATACCAGTTAGATACTTCGGGAAAAGATCTAAAGATTATTCTTAGCAGAGCTTAATTTTCGACGTAAGATCTTCGATAATTCGTGGCTACCCAGTATTAGGATTAAGTGGAACAAAGTTAAAGTACGTCCGGCTAAGGTTCACGGGCAGCAATGAGGCAGTTTCGCCCGCGGGGTTGGCGCAGAATCGCGTGTGGATCAACAGCGCAACTTGATGAAGTTAAGTGGCTGGTCGGTGGCAGGCAAATTAAGTTAGCTAGTTTGGAGGTTGGCTAGCAGGCGGTCGCATTAACTCGCTGAATGTTCAAAATGTGGGAAATGTTATTTATGACACTTGGACACCGCTGCCACCCTTGTTCGCGTTTAAACACACCCCTCCCCCTGTGCGCTCTGCTTAAATCGATACGAAACGTGCTGGAATCGCCACACCGTAGGTGGCATTTCAAGTATCAGCTTCAATTACAAAGTTATACAATCGTAAATAGAAATTCGTATAAATAATATCATTCAATTGTCGAATAACAAATTTCCTAGCAAATATGTAGTCCTGAAGGTAGACACATAAAACGGAAGAGGGAAATGTTGCTTCGGCGGAATAAATAAAGAAGCTTAAAGCGAATCACGATCAAAAGTTTGTGATTGAGAGTAATTGAATTTGGTAGTTGAATTAATTGGAACCAGAAAGATGTCAGCATTGATTTGTAAATTATATTTTGCAGTTGGAGTCACGGTGTAAATCAATTTTCGATTCCAAGGGTGATTCAGAAACTTTGAAACTTCTCGGGGAATAATTATCGTTACGCTGATTAGAAGTTTTTGCGAAACTTCCGCGCGACGGTACGTCATCCCGATTCCAACTGGAACCAAGAACCATAATAATCCCAAGACCCCGGCGAAGACAATTTATCCGACGTGCAGGGAATTCGTGGCACGGACGAAACGTGACAAAGTTCATCGGGGGTCACTAAAACACACGCGGCCGCAGGGGAACTTGACTCCCTGAATTTTCCGAGTTAACAGGAATAGCCGGAAGGCCTTTAACGGAGCCAAGACGGCAGCCAACTTGCTACATACTTGAGCAAAGTCGTCCACCTGTACTCCGGAATAATTAATAGACCATCGTTTCTGGCAACGAAACGTCCGTGTGTGTACTAAATCTTGCGAGCACCGCCGGAAGCGATGCTGCGAATTTTATGGATTTTAAAAAAAATCTGGGCCATGCTGTGGCTGGAGGGTAGGGAAAAGGGGTTGTATGAAGACAGTTTGCGAGATGGTCGTTTGTAAGGCTTTTAAAATGTTAACCAAAGGTGATTAGATTTATTTGGAAGGAATATTGCTCGCTAATTTAAATACAATGTTTCCTTTTTCATTTGAAATTGAATTTCCATGTTTCCCTTATGGAAATTGCATTGGAATCAATTTTGTAATCTGGCGCGAGATATTTACATTTTATCCTGATTACAATTGTAATATAGTTGATCACAACTAATTGCATATCCTATGTAGAGGAAGACCATTTCACTTTCACCAAGGGAAAAAAGAACAGATTGATTTATAAATAGATTTACTTACAATCAAAACATTTGAATATTCGCAACCGCAATGATCCCCGATTGCGGGGACAAATTAGCGCACTTTAGCTTTCACCACTGGAAAGGATCGTCTAATCAGCCGGATGAATGGATGTCCTATCAGATTTTGCGTCACGGGAGCGTGACACGCGAGCATGTTTTGAATGAACATGTTGCATACTCCACGCACCAAGTAAGTGGCATTGATCGAAAACTGTGATCGGAATGATAACGAAACGCACGGAAGTGATAGGGGTATCTTCGTGCTTACACATTCTTGAAATAATTTCTGTGGTTTGACAAATTGATGTAGCTGTTCCTAATTTTGTTTTAGCGTAATGCAGGAGGTAAAATCAGAATAAGAATTTTGTTTAGGGTTAATGTTACTGTGAATAATAAAAAGGGGAAGCCTTGAGATGTTTAATCTTTTTTTTTATTACGTGCAAGATTTTCTATGTTTTTTTCTTTCATGTTCTTCTCTGTGTATCGGGTAACGATAAAGAAGTGTAAGTATCAGGTGGTAGCAGCTAATGCATCACTTCGTGTAGTAATCCATCAAGTCTACAGATGGGAAAAACGCGAGACCGTTTTATTGTCACGCGACTCGCAGACACGTGAAATCCGTTGTTCGTGCCGAGCTTGTTGTTATGTTTTATGGATGAACATATACGTCTTCACCCCTGTACTTCCCTCGCTCGACGTATTCTTTTTTCTTTTTTAACAAATTCGAAAGTTATTCATTTTTCATGTCCTGAGAGACGAAGAGGAACGAGAGCTTCCAAGAAAAAAAAAACACAAAAATTTTTAATAAGGAAATCGTGTTATCACGAAAACTACGCGCTGAATTGCTGCATTGCGAATGCGTGGATCATAAATTATGCAGCGAAAGAAAAACGCACGATTTATCGGGGAACGTATTCGTTACGAGGTAAAGCAGGCACAAGTGTCGCTCGACCTCGTTACGGCTCGCGCAATTATTTGAGGGCCCTCTTGCATTCTTGAAAATGTAGAAAATTGAAGGAATGAAGAGGTAGAGTATGGTTCAAGTGGCGCCGGGTACATCCATTGAATTCATGTTCCTCTGGTAAAAAGGTGTCGTCACAGACCAGAGGTATAGGCTGTACCTATACATACACACACAGTAAGCCCCGCAAAGAAGGAACTGGTTTCGCCTTCAAAAGAAGAAAATCGCTATCCCCACTTCTTTGGAGAACGAGAGAGAGGCGTGAAGTCCTAAATCTTTACGGTCGCGTGAACAGCGACGTTTTTTAGTAGAGGGATAGAAAATGTAATTGTTCCTTGTAGTGTTTCCTCACATCTGATAACTCGATTTCCCCAATTATTAAAATAATTGTCAAAGAATAGGAGCGTGTGTGACACGGAATTAGTGAATAGGTGCGTGATTCATGCATACGATTCTATCTGCTCCGGAATCGTTTAGTGTTAAAATGAGAGGGCATGTCATATCCCATCCTCTAAAGTATAACATTTTACCTCGACGGAAGCCTTTATAGTTGACCGCTATCTCGAGCCCCTCGCTCGTGAACCGTGTTCGCTCACGGCCCCTTAGAAATCAAAGTCATGCCGAATAGTCGACTCCTTCGTTACAAGGAACTGACGGGTTCCGAGCTGGTTCTTTCCTTGATGGGCTTACTATAGTCGACTCCTTCGTTACAAGGAACTGACGGGTCCCGAGCCAGTTCTTTCTTTGCGGGGCTTACTGTAGTTGACTCCTTCGTTGCAAGGAACTGACGGGTCCCAAGCCAGTTCTTTCTTTGCGGGGCTTACTGTAGTTGACTCCTTCGTTACAAGGAACTGGCCGACCCCGAGTCAGTTCTTTCTTTGCGGGGCTTACTGTACTCCTTCATTACAAGGAACTGACGGGTCCCGAGTCAGTTCGTTCTTTGCGGGGCTTACTGTAGTCGACTCCTTCGTTACAAGGAACTGACGGGTCCCGAGCCAGTTCTTCCTTTGCGGGGCTTACTGTAGTTGACTCCTTCGTTGCAAGGAACTGACGTGTCCCAAGCCAATTCTTTCTTTACGGGACTTACTGTATCAGTATTATTTGTCTCAACCGAGATGACGAGCGCCACCCGCGCCTCCTCCAGCTGAACAACACAGGGGCAAGGGGGTAAGTATTTTGCGCCTCCCAATTCCACCCAGTCGCTGCGACGCTTGCGTCTGGAGCAGTCACAAACGTATGCGTAATGTCACATATGTACAATAAAAAGACATGAACATAGGTTTCATTTTTGTCTCTATTTTGCCACTTCACTGCTACGTCACGCGGCAGTTTTAGGAGGTGACAGACCCAACGAATAGTGACAGAGCGTGTTATTGCAAGTGGGACCCGTAATTTGATTGGACGGCATCTCGTTGGGTGCAAATAAAATAGTAACAGGAACTGTACCTAAACCGTGATGTTCGTGGGGACCTCTTCCCTGTCTGTTTTAGATGTTAAACACACAGTGCCGGAATAAAGTTTTGGCGCTTTGCGGTCGGACGAAAATAATAGTAATTCTATACTGAAAAACGAGTAAAAAAAAGAATTTATTTGTGTGCACTTAAAAGTTGACACAATAAAACAATTTCTTCAAAGTAATGAGAAACTCATATAACAAAAAGATGAATAATACATGTGAGAAAGTATTGGCACTTTAAAATTAGATAAACAATATGACAAATATTAGTATCTGGTACGAAGTCCTTTATTTTTAATTATTTCTTGTATACGTTTTGGCATCGAATGAACTAGTTACCGTGTAAAAATTAGATAAATAATGTGACAAATATTAGTATCTGGTATGAAGTCCTTTATTTTTAATTACTTCTTCTATGCGTGTTGGCATCGAATGAACCAGTTACCGTGTAAATTCTGGTTCAATTTTTGTTCCACTCTTCTAAAAGTAGCTGCTTCATTTGATTTTCGTTTGTAATGTGGTGTCTTCTTAATCTAACTTCGAGCTTAGCCCACAAACGCTCAATGGGGTTTAGGATTGGGGCAGTGTTGGTAATGTATGGGCAACAATTATAAGTAACCCACATACAGACCGACTGAGATCGCGACTGGGCTACGTTACGTCCAGTGAATCTCGCAAAAGCACGCAACTGACCGACAGCAGAATCAGATTTCAGTGTCCAGTGGCCAAGTGTCCAGTGGCCATGTGTCCAGTGGCCAAGTGTCCAGTGGCCATGTGTCCACTGGCCAAGTGTCCAGTGGCCAAATGTCCAGTGGCCAAGTGTCTAGTGGCCAAGTGTCCAGTGGCCAAGTGTCCAGTGGCCATGTGTCCAATGGTCAAGTGTCCACTGGCCAAGTGTCCAATGGTCAAGTGTCCACTGGCCAAGTGTCTAATGGCCAAGTGTCCAATGGCCAAGGTTCACTGCTCCAAATCAACTCCCCATGCGGCCCCCAACGCTTAGAAGCTCCCTTGCGTGCCTAATAGAGCTCCTTATATTAAACGAGCGCCATTCATTAACAATTTTCGAACATATAAACAAAAGTCGTACGGTTAAAGTTTTATCATTTCCTTATCTTCTGAATTACACTTCATAATTTATCCAGTTAGCATGAATTTATTAATTTATAATATCTTGTTTGCAAAGTGGACAGTGGTCCGGGACGCATTTATCGCTTTGAGAAAATGCAGCTGTCGACTGGACTTAATGGAATTAATCAAATTGAGGAATCACTTGTAGATTGTATTACTTAAAAGTTTATCGGATGTAACGATAATCGTTTACATTTTTACATTGATAGTGAAATCATACTGAAAAGTCAACAATAATTATAACGAAAATCTTCAACTCCAACGGGACAGTAAAAGTAAAATCTACCTCACCATCGTTCCTCACAGTTTCCTTTCTCTCCGACGCGAAACACATCTAAAAGCGCTCGCTAAAATGTCATCATGCATCGACCTTCGCCTCGAAGCAGTTCCACAATCTCCACGAGCCGGGGCGAAGCAACAGTACGGTAAAGAGAATGAAGGAAAAGTAACAGTGGGGGAGAAACGAAACCCAATCTCAGCGGAAGAAGCCGTGTGCTTTTTCGTCCTCTCGACGAAACAATTGCCTCCAGTTTCACCGTCGATCGAGTCCGCGTCGTCATAGATCGCCGGTAGTCAAACGCAATATCGAGTGTCCCGCGCCTCGGGAGAGGAAGGAAACAAGACGGGATCTTCCAGTTGGAATCCTGGCGAGGCCCTTCGCGGGACCTCGATGGTCGAGCCGCAGGTTCAACGAGCTGGCTAATCGAAACCACTTTCCAGCTGCTAACAATTCAACTCGAGGGAGAAAGAACGAGACAGCACGGCGAGATGGTCCGTCGTATCTGCCCTTGCTTTATTCCCTCGTGCCTTTCCATGTTTCATGAATGGTTATTCTCCCACGGGAACTCTATCATTGATTGTTTATAAATCTTACGACGCAATAACGTATCGTATCGAATCAAATGAGTGTAATTCAGTTCGTTGAGTGGAGTTATTTGAATAATACAATGCCGAGTACGCATTGACACAAGATTTACTGTTTAGTTACAGAAAAGATAATCCTTCTTTCCAACAAATTTATAATATAACCTTGATCGATGTGATAATATCTACAGAAATCCTAGTCTATTTCTCCCAGGACTTTATAGCTTCAAACACTTTTATATGATATACTTGCATCTTAAAAAAAAAAACAGGAATAGATACATAAAAAGGTAAATCTGGTGTTGAAAACAAAGGAGAATAAACGAATAGTATAAAACGTTGAGCACTTTGATTGAGAAATGAATGCGCAAATTATTCGCTTCTCCGCGAGTTTCTCAAATTGTTGCATGGTTAATATTTGTGCCAGCATCTTAAACCGTGAACTTCCGTTTGTTTCCAGGAAGCAGAAGGGGAGGAAAATTTGGAAAGACGACGCACAGAAGGCAGGTGCAATCCGGGCCGAGTCCAAGGGTGAGTTTGCAACGTAGAGCGCATTTTAAGGAATTCTGCTAGCTATATAGGAGTCTCTCTCTCTCTCTCTCTCTCTCTCTCGTATCCGTCGAATAAAAATGGTGCTAACAAAGTCAAACGGAATTTTCGCTTATGACATGCTTTTTCGCTGAACCAACGTGTTTGCCGACGACTTATTCTCTCCTCGTCGCGTCGTCCGCTCCTCTGTAAACACGTCCTACCCGAATTCACTGACGCGCGTTTCTGCACCTACTTCCGGGTGCATAGCGCGAACATTTTACTCGCGGATTTCTGATATTTTTGCCCTTCATGATAATCGCCAAAAATTAAATTCTAAGATCATTCATTCAATAAATAATCATTTACGTGTCCAATCAGAACGGGACCTGCAATGTGATCTTTTAAGCTGGCATAAGAAAGTATATATATTAAATTAATATACGATTAATATATTCAAACCGATTTACGTTATCTTCCCAGTACATTCGCAGTAATTCAAAGAAAGTCGAAACTCGGCTGTTTTATCATCTTGACTTGTTCCTCAGCTAGTGTATGACTGACGCAAGCGGAAGCTGCGAAAGGATTCTCCCCTCGACCCTACCCTCGCGAAAGTTTCAAAACCGAAGGGGCTCAAAATGACGTGGCACATTCTAATCGCGTATCGAATCAGAAAATGAACGCCACCGCCGTCCGCCTTGTGCAGCGACGTTCGTGCGAGCATTGTGCCGCGAAAGCGGTTCCCGTGAATCATTGAAATCAGCAAGGCGAGTGTACACGGATCCGCTGCAGCGTTTCGCGGATGCAATCCATAGGACGGGAGCGAGACTGTGTCGAACGACGCAGCGGCAGCTCGTGTCGCGTCTTTATTCCCCGGTATCTCGGTCGACAGGCTGTATACGAGCATCCGCGGCTAATAATAAAACGGGTCGAGCATTGTTGGAAAATGGGTCGAACGCGCGGGCATCTACCGATGTATCGACCACGAGCATCGTCTGTGTACACGTGCTATGGCACATGTACGCACGTACTGTGTGTGCACAGGGGATGCAACAACCGCTTGCATAATACGCTGCCACCACCATTCACGAGCTGTCCAAAGTGTGACACTGGGCGGGACGAGCGAATGCTCTCAGGAGTCGGCACAGTTTCCAACCTCGCGCAGGAGCCGCAAGATGCACTGCGATACAATCACGTAAACGTACAGTGTGCGTATACGTAACAAATAGCATAAGGCCCGCTTGAACTTCTGGTCATGACAGTGGAACTAGTTAACCCTTTGAGGCATAGTGACTTCGTTTGAGTCCGCCTAGCCTTTTACTTCTTCTCAGCCGACTGACACAGTGGCTTCGAACGAAGACACCCCTTAACACGTATGCAAACGTTCCACTGTCGAAGATTGCTCTGTGGTGTACTGTGTTGGTGTCAATGATTGTTCAATCGGCACAGGTTGTTCTGTCGTATGTTTTTGTAGTTGCTCTTCACTCGTTTCAACGCGATTAGGTGTTCTCTCCAAAGCATACTTGGGCTGTGGACTGTAATCAACGTAAGCCTTTCTGCCTCCCCTAAATTCGAATCGTCAGCAGTCAATTCCATTTGTCTACTGGCCTCTTCCGGTGCAATTCTTTCAGTACAGCTCGTTTCGATAGACGTATCTGTGGATTTAGTAATTTCCACTGGCACATCGGTAGTATGTTCACCTACATAGGTGTTACAGTAACAACATCCCTTGATAATGAAATCCTTTCCGGAAAATGAACACACGTAACTGCTGTGACAATCCGCACTTTATTTCCCTTGGTTGAACTTACAGCTTTTCCTAGCGTCTTGGAGGTTTCTACAGGGTGTTCTGCTACTGCATGTCAATATTTTAAGGAACGATTGCTAGGGCGATTTTGAATAACTTTTTCCTTTGCCGAAACGGCGGTTAAAGCTTCGGTTTCGAATGATTAATGAAAAACACTGACCCAATCAGAGCGCTCAGCCAAGAAAAGATCGTGATACGCTCAACTGCAGCCTTGAACGCCTTTTCAGCTAAGCGCACGCTCTACACGCGCTCTGATTGGTCAGTGTTTTTCGTTAATCATTCAAAAACGAGACTTCAGTCACCGTTTTGGCAAAGGAAAAAGTTGTTCAGAATTGCCTCAGCAATCACCTCTTGAAATATTGGCATGCAGTAGCAGAACACCCTGTATACCTATATCGGTAGATTCGATATCTCTCACTGTTGTAATAACTTCTGTCCTCTCCTCGGAGATATCTCTATATACGAAAAAATTAATAAATTGCCATTCTCATGTCCTTATTATGTATTCCATTTAATTTAATCACTTTCCACCCTGCAATTCAGTAGTTTTATGTTCTGTGCCTCAAAGGGTTAACCGATTCGATCGTATTTTACTTCAGCATTTAGCCCGACCACTAGGGAGTGTTTATGTAAAATTACCCCTTAACACATTGCCTTCCGGCCCCGCGATAATGCTGCATTTTTTTAGAATAATAAATCGAATTTTCCGCTTTATTTATAAATTATAATAAACATTTCGGTTCTGTTGGGTCTTTGGTTTTTGTTCAAGTGTGTATGACGAGTATTTGGTGGAAATATACTGTTTTACGAACATGTATAAGATTTTTAAGGATAGATTTATAAGGAAAGAAAATAATCTGCGATAAATATGAATAAACGAATAAGTAGGGTTCCAAAAATGATTTCTATCGAAATTCTGACACTCGTTTGTACATACCTACAAGTTTTACGTACAGTGCGTGAAGAAAAAGACAAGTAAGCTTGGACGTTTGGTCATAGCTCGAGAACTAGTTGACCGATTCGACTGAAATTTATATTTGAATACAGTGCCCCGTATTTGTATAATGAAAGTTTATTCGATTTTCGTAAATTTTTTCACGAAATATATATCATAGGTCCACTTGCAGGCGAAGAAAAACTTAAACTAAAACATTCCAACTTAAAGAGAAAAACATCTTCAGTAATCTATACGTTTCCCATTACTCTGTTTCTATTAATAAGTTCATCCTCTTCGTTGTCGATTCAGCTAGATTTTACAGTTGTCTCGGAGCATCGCGATCCCAGGCCTCTAATCAGCACTCTCGCCTGACCAGTGAGATCTCCCGATATTGGTCCTATCGAGAATCTTTGGGACCAATTTTTACACGACGTGAATGATAATTGTCGAAAACAACTTCAAAATCTGGCCGAATCATCGATAAATTCATCAATTTATCAATAAAAGGCGGTGGAAAACAGCTAAATAAATGAATGTTCTATTAATGTTCAATTAATGTTCTAATTAATGTTATCCAAGTAAATTACTGAAGATGTTTGTCCCTTTAAGTTAGAGTGTTTTAGTTTGTTACAGTTTCTCTTTCTCTGCTTATTTTGTTATTCACTGTACTTCGAGCGGTGCGTACGGTGTATTTTATGGCCGAGAACGAATCGCTTTACATCTTGATTCGGTATTACATAAAAATCGGTACTTAGATATTTTACTTTAAGAAAACAGTTGGAACCACGAGTTCACAATGATGGATGGGCGGCAGTACACTTATTAATCACAATTTCAAAGAGCAATTCCAAAGTACTATAACATATCGCTTAAAAAAAGAAAATGAAATAAACGTACAATATGTGACTTCAGAATTACACGTGCTTACACGGGATTAATTATTAACCACTACAGTTATAATGTCAGTCCCAGCAAAAATGAATTTCGAATTAACAAATCGTTAGCGAAACGATTAATCTTATTCTTAAAACTAATTAGAAGAAGTTCCCCATTCTTTGCATCTGTAAATATTCTTCCGTCACGTGTGCGCGAATCAGATTTACCACTTCCATGAGAATTCTGAGGGTGAGGGAGGGGGCGGGGAGGGGGGTAGTTGCGAAAACTGGGAACCGAGGGTAACCCTTTCGTTGAAAGCCACAAATCCAAGTGTCGAGAGTAGGAGACAACGATAAATTTCCACGAGGGGCGGGGACTAAAGATCGGCCAGGCCTGCACCGATAATATAGGTGGCACGAAGCCGCAAATCCGAGTCTCCGGCGAAACTGCGCCGATAAATCCACGTTTATCTGTCGTATAAGAGACAATCAGTCTCGGGCAGCGGTGAAACAGCGGCCTGCTAAGCCTTCGCGCTTTTCAACGAGTTTAATAACTTCATTTCGCTGTCGGCGATTAGATGAAATGAAACGGGCAACGAAATGGCCGTAGGGGGGAGAAAGGGTGAAGCCGATTGCACGATAGTATTGTGCATGATAATCCTTGATTTACAGTGGAAAACGGGTTGGAAGAAATAAGTGTCGCAATGCGAGAGTTGCTTCATTTTCTTTTATTTTCGCTTGCTGAAAGTTGCAATCATTTTACTGACAGCAATGACTTTTCTATTTCAAGAAGATGGTTACTTTTATAATTAGTCGACGGGACAGTTTTCGATTCGCTGAAACGCACCTGCTAAGAATGCACTTTTGTATAAACCATAGTGTCGATGTAAAAGATGAAGTAAAAGTTAGAAAGGCAATGATTTCAAAGTCATAGGTTTACGAACCGCTTTTACAGAGAGAGTCCAAAGTAAACGGCACATCCGTTACGAACTCCCCGACCAAATTTTCGGCCAATGAGGCAAGAATTTGAAACCAGCTCCGTGGACTCTGGCCTCGTTCGTCACAGCACAAGTTGCACGAAACGCAAGTTGCCCGGATACTCCGTCCATCTTGTTTGCACTTCGTTCCGTGTGCCTGAATGCATCTCGAGGGACAAGCAGATTGCATTTCCGTAACTTTGGAAACTGAATCGAAGGTCGAAAAGTGAAATAACACGAAGAACACCAAAAAGGAGGAAGAACGACGGGGGATGAGGCCAAGGTGTGTCGCTAACCGCGAGAAGAGCACAGTTTAACCCTTTCACAGTTTATCCCGTGACAGTCACGGGCAGGTTAACGCGTTCAAACTGCTTAGTCTACCAAAGATATTTTGTTTTCTAAGATTATTCTAACTGAAGAGAGAGACGTGATTTAGTTTCGAATTCAGTATGCCGTCGAGTTTCAAACCGATCGCACAAGCCCTCGCACCAGAGTTTAATACTTCATCGGTTCTAAAACTCCTTTTCGTTACTAATTACTAACAGAGTACGGATATTCTTCCGAATGGGCCCTGTTGCCGATCAACATGAAATTTGGAGTGCAGGTGGGGGGGGCGGGGGGAGAAACCAACATCTAAAATTTTAGGTGCGGGTATTTCATAGTTTCCGAGATATTAATTAAGAACTTTCGGTACAATACATTGAGTTCTTCGTATGCAGACACAACTAACACAACCGTCTTCGCTGTAGCAGCCGTCGTTGTCGAGCGTTGAGTAGCCGATGGTATCCCGATCTTCCCTACAGTGACCGTCGTCGTCATGTGTTCGGTAGCTGTTGACACAATAAGGATATCGCCCTCAGAATCTATAGGATCATCGACGCAAAATCGGTTACTGTAACTTTTGACGCGCAAGGGATGTTCTCTACCTACAATACGGCTTCAGGTATACTGGCCTCAGTATTAATAGTTTGTGGCAAACAATTTCGACGAGGCGACCATGGGCCAAGCGTTGCCGGCCGCCCACCGGCGGCCGGGAAAATTGTATGCCCGAGCCTAATTTCTTCTTTTCCGCGTAAATAGTACGCCCGTAGCGCGATTCGCATGTCGTACAGCGAATAATTTAAATTCTACGGTCAATCCGAATTGTTTATTCGTCATTATAGAAAATTACAGTAAGTACACCGTACTGCAGTCAAATATTTTCCATCTGAAATTAAAGCGGAACATATTCCGGAAGAAGGTGTACGTATTGCAAATAAGAAACATTCCTTGGGCGACCAAAGTTACAGTAATCGATTTTGCGTGGGACACCCTATAGATTCTGAGGGCGGTATCCTTAGTGTGTCATCGGCTACTAAACACTTGACGACGATTGCTGGTACAGCGAAGACGGTTCTGTTAGTTGTGTCTGTATATGAAGAACTCAATGTATTATACCGAAAGTTTTTAATTAATATCTCGGAAACTATTAAATACCCACACCTAAAATTTTACATTTGCGTTTCTCCCCCGCGGCACCCCCAACAGGTCCCATTCGGAAGTACAGCCCTTCATCAGTTCTAAAAATCGTTTTCGTGACTACTTACTAACAAAGTACGTATTAAACACGTTTATTTTACATTTTTTATTACATGTCGAAGTGTTTTCGAACATAAGAAAACTAGACATTTCTTGAAACCGAATTCGTAATTTTACCAAACTGCGAAAGGGTTAATCTGGCCACGGACCGTTTCATTAGCGGTCGCGTCGCTGTTAATCCCGTCCCGGGCTTGGCAAAGGAGAGAGGACGGTGTTGTAACGGACAACGGCAGCAGTTTGGGCGTCGCGCGGAAAGAAGGAAGGGATGGCGGTGGACGGAGAGACGATACCGTGGCTCACCGGGGAACTAAGCTTCACCTATATCAGTTTGCGTTACCTGAGATGAAATTGCTTTGGTCCGCGTCTCCCGGCCAGAGCGGCTAACCGAGCATGCAACCTGTGGATACAAAACAAGAAAATAAACTCCTTCCGTCTGTACGTCTACATTTGGAAACCTATCTCGCGTTCATTTCTCTGCGTCGCTTGGTCTCTGCTGGTGCTCTTTGTAATTGATCTGGGAAGAATTAAATCGACAGGCTGCGAGCGAGAAATTGATTGAAGAAGTAGACACGATAGACGTGAGAAGGATAACCCTTTCACGGTGTGGGGCCCGGGACATTTGAAAATCTCCACAGTGCACGAAACAGGAAGTTTTTTTATTAATATGAAGGGGTTATGTATATTTTAATGTAAATATGTTTTGTATAAGGGGCCAATTTCAATGTGATTTAGTCTAAAGTCCATTGTTTTTCATACTCTCTCAATTTCTACAATCAATTTTTTTTTTGCATTTCTAATCCCAAGTTCGAAACAATTAAAAATTTAAGCGATGCTATGGTTATGCATCGCAGAGTATACAATGTTAATACCAAACCGATTAAAATGCATCGACCAAGGGCGAGGCTTAAGTTAAATTACATTAAATACTGCTGTTTAAACTTGAATTAATACTAAACTATTCCTTCAAATATTTGGGAATTGCCATGAACATAAACATTTGCATCTTTCATACTTAATTCTAATTTGACGAGGAAATGAGAATTGTTAGCGCGGACCCCCGGAGTAGAATGGTAATTGAAAGTTTTCGATAGAATAATTGGGTGCTGTTTTCGTTGCTGGAACGTAAATCGAGTATCATGTACAAAATAGGATCGGTTTTTCCATTGAAATTCGTACTGTTCTGTAAAGCGGGTGTCCCAGGTTCTAAGGTTCAAACTTTGTCAGTATATTCCATGGCGCTAAATAAGAAAAAATGTTATTCGAACATAGGTCACATAGAGCTTCATTAAAAAGTTATAACAAATTCACGTAACGGACGAATACGAAAGATTAACAATGCACTCAATGAAATGAAGCAGAATGGAAACGAAATTCGAACAGTTATATGACTCGATCTTTCATCGTTGTCGATCATGTATTGTCAAGAACGGCAGACATTTTGAAATGGAGTATTAACTCTGGAAATGGCGGTGCCAAGTAGTAAATACATGGATCTATTCGAGCCAATGCTGGCAGTAACTTTACACTTTATATTATTTGCATTTCGTATTTCTGTTATAACTTTTTAATAAAGCTCTATGTGACCGATGTTTACATAACATCTTTTTCTTATTTAGCGCCACAGAGTATACTGATAAAATTTGAACCTTAAAACCAGGGACACCCGGTATACGTGGAAATTGGTAAAGTCGGAAGGGGGAGGGGGGGTATAGGATGCTGTAGATGATGGTTTGCGGTATCACGACCCTGGATCTGACTTGTCAGAAGCAGAGAAGCTTAGCGAAATTCTCAGGATAGTTTCGATCCAGACGATTTAAGGGTTGGAACGTGGAAGTGACAAGTTCGGTGTAAAAATTGTATCTGAGATGTTAATTAATTTGTACTCTTCATACATGTTACAAAAACTGTTTCTCCATAAACGAATGTAATTGTACATTCTCGTTACCATTAGCACAAACAAATGTACTTGTAGTGGCCTGTGATATGCTTAAAATTTCCATCCCTCTGCTTGAACTGCTCTGCACATAGAAAAAACAAAGACAGATATTAAATAATTTACTAGGGCACCAATATTGATTAATAAGAAAAAGAAATTGAATACTAGCGGTACGACTCGATGAGCACAAAAAATATTTTCTTAGAAGTGGACATCTTACCAGGAGGTCTCGTATAGTACAGCAAAGGGGGGGTAGGAGCGCTTGGGTTTCGTTGTTCCTCCTCTACTTCCGGCCCTTTGAAGTCCACTTAATAAATAAAGGGACGCACGAGGGTCTCTGGCCTGGAAAGGGTTCCCTTCCGTGTTCCTCGTAGCTCTAGGTTCGCCTTGGCTCGCCACGATGCTGTTGCCCTAACCGTGGACCAATATGTATCACAAGGTGGCTTCTATGCACGGGACGGTGTTGTAATTCACCGCGTCTCGTGTTTCATCGCGGCCCTGCCGGGGTGTTCGCCTACAAAGTGGCCGGGATATACCCGACGGGATAGATGGAATACCCGCTTCCCACTCACCGTGAAATACTGGGGTAATTTTGATACGGAACGAGGTTAAATCAACCGGCGGGAACTTGTATTAAATATTGCAACAAAAGAGTCTTTGCAACAGAGGAGTCTCGAAGAAAACGGTTTGATAGCAAGGTCGGAAGACGGAATAAGGAACTTTCTCGAAGGAGATAATTCGGCACGCAAGGCCAAGAGATAAGGGCTGTCGAAAAGTAAGGCGTCATTGGTCAAGGTTATGAAAGCAGATCAGGTTGCGACGCAGATGATTCAGGACTAAAGAACTCGGACTCGGGACTCGGGAGTGAAGACTAAAGACATCAGATGGTTGCACCATATATAAAAATAAAAATTGTTTTTTAAAAGCAAGTCTATTGAATTGTTCGGTGTGACAATATATGTAGAATAATAATCTATTGTTGTGACCTGTATTTTTATATACCAACACTGGAGTAATTTTGATGCAAGATGGAATAAACTCAATTGGAGGGACGAGACGTAAATGTAGTAAACTATTTCTTAAATTATTACAGATCTTTCCCGAACACAAGAATTAATTTAAACATACAAATTTTATCATGTGAGAAACCCTTGATAAATCTTCATTTCGTTTCTCCAATCGTAAAGCAAATACATCGGTACAGGAAGCTTCGTGATTTAACGTGGAGATCCCGCAGGCGCATTCCACCCGGAAAATACAGCGTGTAATTTCTTAAATCCTAGAGAACTCAGTAAAATGCAATCGACCATTAAACTGACCCACAAAGAAAAGCAACATAACTACAAGTCCTCTTCTAAAAAGTGCGAAGATATTTCAAGAAATTGTAGAACGATTCCAAGATTTCGCAGTGTGGAACTGAAATAGCCGGGACGAACTATCGGTGGTGAGAGAGAGAGAGAGAGAGAGAGAGAGAGATGGCCATAGCTACGCAATAGACATATGTCGCGCATTCGGAAATATTTAAAGTACAAGGGCTAAAATGACCGCGATGAACAAAAAATTCAATTACACGAGAAGATCAAAGGAAAATAGCCGGTCTGCAGCTTCCTTTCCACGTCTATATAGAGTTTAATTAAGGGGACGATGGTGATGAGTAAGGAAGGCGCTGGATAGTGGGATGGAATGGCAAAAAAAGGAGGGAGAAAGAGCAAAGATAGTGCTCACTGCTTCATATTTATTATATTTTGTATATCCGGTAGAAGGTTGCCAAGTTGTTACTAGACTGCGGATTTTCGTGCAAATTCAAATTTTCGGTAATATAGTAAAAAAACAGCAGAGCTTTGGTAGGGAGTTATTTCGCCTACCAGGTATTATAAAACGCTATGTAATTTGAATAATTTGTATATTTATTCATATTAAGCGCATCCTGTGGAATGTCGCACCTTTAAATTCTCTATGAACGCGTAAAAGTCCGCAGTCTAGTTATTACGTAGCTTCGGTGAGCCAAAGTTATTTCGCTGCGTAAAAATATAGTTTTGTACTTTCTGCTTTATCTCCTACCAGCTAGATATACGAGCAATGGGAATTCCATATTTGTGTCATGGAGCGATCGATACTCTCGCGTAGGTGTCTTCGTCCAGAAGGACAAGAACACTCGCTATACATACGTACGTTTTTTGTATTATTTAATCTTTGAAAATTAGGAACCGCGATGATGTATAGAACAGTTGAAGTTATTTCGCTACTATCCCCTACTGCTATTTCTCACGTAAAGTGGGAGACTTCGTACAGTAACGGACCTGATAAAAGATGCACACAATTGGAACAAATAGGAATTATATATACCCGCCATACTTTTCTCCCTCAAAGACTCCCTCGCACAATGCATTAATTGCCGCAAAGCATCGTCAAACTCCCGGTCTCCGGAACCAGAATGTTTGACGAGACGTCACGCACAGTATACCCCCAGGAACAGACCGATCTAAAACTGCACCCCCTATTCGTTAACCAAACTTCGACAATGTACATTACCTTTGCCCCTCGCGAGAGTGGAAATTTTGTGAGGCTGTACGAGGCGCAAATAATATGTTTGCAATAGCTTCGAATATTCGTAAAATGGCCAAGTCGAGACTTATTAAAAGAAGTTATTAGTTACTCTGAAAATTCCTGTGCTGCTAAAAATATACGTTAAAACAATTCTAAAGATTCCTCAGGGCATTCTTGAATTCGAATTGTTTAAAAATACATTCTTGCCAAGGATGAGGTCCAGAAAATGAGGGGTTGTATTGTATACAAAATTTTTTACGAGACTCGACTTGTGGCTTTCTCGAAATTCTGCGAAAGAGGTGAAAAGTGTAATATTAGAGAACATTTTAATGAAACAAAATTTATTTAAGTGAGCGTAATATCCACAAATATTGCTTTCGTGAAAAAGGCGCGGCTTTTCAAGGGGGTAAGCGTTCAGTCCCACCCCTTCCACAATCGTCTTACATTCATCGTCCCCCTACCGCATACTCTTCGGTCCCCCATATCAATTCTCAGGTATAATATAACCCAGAATACCGTACGAGTCCCGGTAATTAGTGACCATTTTAGTCGGTGATCCATCGTTGAAGCGCAGCGGCGATGAATCGCCGTGTAATTCGGAAGGCGTGCGCCACGAACGTTTGCAATTCATGATGCTCTCGTGTTCCTCCCTCCCCGGAGGTAGAATATTCGGTTTATAAAGTACCCGGCTCGCGCCGCGAGAAAGGGGGAGCTGTTTAGTCCGCGTGGAACTGCGACGGGAGACCGTTTCTCTTCGCGCGACGCGGCGCAGAATGGAATAGTAATTCGCGTGAACTAGAGGGGGTGGCCAAAAGAGCTGGTGAAAAGGGGTAGAGACGCGACTCTCCTCAAATCGTCGCGCGTTAATGCGATAAAAAATGAGCGACTGCTTCGAAGGTATTCAGGGCTGTCATTAAATTAGTGTATTATTAATTAAATAAATTGCGGAAAATATTGGGGTAGATGTATTTGCTTTGCGTTGCTTGTACGAAACTTTCTGAGACTTATTAAAGAGGGAATAGGAAATGGACGAGGCATGGATAATAATACAAACTTGATTTAAAAATGAAAGTTCAACCGCAGAAACGAAGATATCGCAAGAAATGCAGATTGCGCTACACCCAGGGTTTGCACCTTCGTGTCCAGAACCGCAAATGGAACCGATTTCTCCGAGGCGCCGCAATCGGCGCGACCGCGAATGAAATCAGCAGCGTAGCAGTTCTGCTATACAATTTATGCGCGCGTCTGCTGCATGTCATCAAAAGTTAACTGAAGCGCTGGGCGAGAAGTAGTACTCGAAACAGCAAATCGATCGGGTAACATTATTGTTCTTATCGTGGAAATGAAAATTGTATACTCATTTCGGACAATCGTTTCGTAAATATCTTCTTCGGGCAACTGCAAGGCGCCTGGACCGTGCCAGGTGAAAATCCCACAAGATGTCGCAACGGCGCCTCGATTCAGGCCACCACCGTCCTAAAGCGGACAGCCAACGCGAACGTATCGCACGGCAGCGTTCACGGACCAATTAATTCAGGGGCCATAGGAGTGGAAGCCCGTTCACCTGACGGGAGAGACGCGCGCACCGGAGCGAGTGAAATATAGTCTCCCATGCATATCCCGCAGTATGGTAGAATAGAATACGAAATGTTATTCATACGTGCGATAATCCGTGGCATTCGCTTGGCCAAGTGTATCGGCTAAGCAAAGTTATCACGGCTGAGAAATTATTATATGGAGATACGGACATGCTAGCTGCGATTACAACCAGCTCTAGAAGGAAGGTTACCAGCCAGCGCTTCGACTAGATTGACACGCTTGATACCGTGCGTCCTACGAGTGGACAGCGTGGTATGTGCAAACTGTCTGAATCAATTTGAGCAATTGTTACCAGTAAATTGGTAAGCGTTTGATCTGATCGTGAAGAAAAGGTGTAGGGTATCTACGTGCTGCAATGTCGTGTTCACCGAGCGGATACTTTAAAAGGAGACGCCGAAGATTAGGGGTTGCGAAATTCATTGTTGGGAAACGTCTTCTCTAGGATAAGAATATCGTAAGATGTTTAAAGGGGGGCTGGTTAAACGGATAATAGTAACAGAAGTTTTAGGAATTTGTTACGGAGAAAGTATTGAACCAGTTTCTTTAAAACGTGGAAAATACTTTATCTAACAAACCGAAATTTGACAAACATTTTTTTATTTAGTGTACTTGTAAAAATAAACTACCCTCCAAGTTTTAAAGAAATTGTTTTTACATTTTCTTCGCAATAAATTCCTAAAAAGACTTTTGTTCTTAATCGTGTACACCAGGCTCCTTCCCTTAACTTCTGGATTAGAGTTAATCTTCGATCTAAGCACTCGGGGGAGTAGATTTTCTTTATCCACAATTGAGTAATTTTTTTTCTTCCATTGAAGCACATCGAGCAAATATTTCTTATTTTCTCAATACAAAATTTATATGCCCTCGATACAGTTTCTCTTAGAAATTTAATCTAACACTATAGAAAAATATGTCCTTTCAATTACATAAATTGTGTTAAAACAATTCCCCGCATTGCTCAAGAAATATTTCGCTTCCAATCCATCTTAACTCTCGCCAACACCGATACCAATATTCCAACCGCCTAATCAAGCTGAGTAATTATTCTGCATTTCGCATGCTCGAGAATGCAGCCACGCAGCGCATAAAGAAAATTTCGTCTCCGATTCAACGCGGCGCAGCAGAAATGCAAAACCGTGCTCCGTTTCGCTGAGGCAACAAACAGTGGCCGTCTGATAGACGAGAGAGGTACCCGCGAACCGGTGGCTGCAGGTTGGCCGGTTAAAATAGCGGGACAGTTTTAATCCGAGCACCGGTGGGCGTCGAAATCTTGTCGTTACGTGTGCCACGTTCGCGTTTCCGCTGGTCAGCCCACGTGTCTGCCATTTACCATTTACCAGTAACGTTTGGTGGTACTCTTAGGAAAATTGGCGCCGGCTGTAAAGGCTCTGCTATCCCCTGCCGGATTCGCGATTGTAAGTCGCGAGAACCAGCAGCTGTGGCGCTACTATTTCCAGCGGAAATCAATTTTTTAAATGTCACAGGTTGGCGACTCGATCGCCACTGTGCTGTTTTTCGTGATCAACTTTTTCGGCACGAAGTAGCACATCGAACATTAGATTTTTATACTTATTTAGATAGATTGGGATGCAGTTTTGATCGGTCGAATGAAAGATTTATTTAAAATAATAATTTATTCCGCTATGGAGTTCATTCATATTACAGTACAAATAATAACATACCAGAATAAATCATTCTGGGATGCTTTCCGAATGTTTTTATTGCTCAAAGTACTTTTTTATCACGAAGGAACATTTTCATTTTTTGCCATTTTTCGAGTACTTCAATAATAATCAGCATAAATTACTATTGTAAAATTGTAATTTCCTCCTCTCGGGATATGAAAGGTGTAACGCGAGGCGTCGAACTCAATATCGAGTGGTAGCAGACAAGCAGCCGGGGGGAAAGCTTCTTAAAATTAATCTAATCAGACGTGGCAGGGCGCGCCTAAGTGGATTCGTACATTAACAGCAAGGCCGTTTAGCGAGGATGGTCGGAACACCTTCGAACGCGTTCCGGCTGCTAGATTTACCTAGCCCTTATATCGCACCCCTTCATTGACTTACCGAATAAATTATTAATTAGTCTGCATTTAGGAGAGTGTCTGAAGCCACCCTATCCTTAATGAACTGTATCGTGATATTATATTTGAATATTAGAATTATTATAGCGCTAATCGAGTTTCAATGTTGAACTAGTGTATTTTTCCTTGAAAATATTCACATTAATATTTATTAGCCTTCGTCCAGGTTAACACCAATTCAAACCTCCTCTTTAATTCAAGCAAAATTCATCGATAAACTCTCCGATCCTTCATCCCGTGCTATTCGAATATTCGTTCACTTCTGCGAACGATCCGACTGCGCAAAGAGTTTCCACAAGGATACGTTTTCATCCGCCACTGTAAACGACAGATGTCGTAGCAAAGTGGAGAGCTATTTCAATGGGAAAGCTCATTTGCGGACGGGCTGGCAGCAAGAGGCGACGCTAATGGCGTACCGAATAAACGATCGTCCCATTGAAGGGCGCGTGGAATTCCACGAGCAAAGACGCTCGAAACCGATACAACCGGGTGATCAATCCTTGCATTTGCGTGCCATAAGTAATTAATTATGTCGAATCGTGGCCGTTTAAGGGCCGTGAAATGCGGCTGGAATCGATTCACCGACGATAACCGGTGGTAGGTACTTGGCCGGTATTTCTTTGACTAATTGGTATCCGCGACTAATTGCCACTGAATAGTCGATGACGAGGGATTAAGACACCTGGGGATATTGCGAAACTGATTCTCTGAACGAGAAATACCGTGCACAATGTTTTTTGTGGTTTCGTGCTTTTTGAATTTGTATAGAATTTTGGAAGTTGAGAAATAGAAATTCACGAAGCATTTGTCTCGCGATAAATTTAAGTACGTCGTTTCATACGCAATTCCACGGAATTTCTACAATTGCACGAAATTCTTGCAATTTCTTGCAACTCACAATCTAAAAACTCCCTGCAATTCGCCAAGGTGAATTCTTCGCAACTCCAAGCGAGATTCCTTCCACCGCCAAAGCATGGCTATCCGACCGTATTTCTCCGGCCTTCTGGCCACGCAATTGACCGTCGCGTCGGCAATCCTAGTTTCTTCAATTCCCGCAATTTCCTTCCATTCCGCGCAATTCCCGCAATTTCCTCCAATTCCACGCAATTCCGCGCGATTCCTGTCGTCTCCTTCAATCACTCGCAATTCCCGCGAATTTTCTTCAATTCCACGCAATTTCTTAAATACCTCACAATTCTTGCAACTAATATCGATATTCCTTACAATTCGTCGGGGTGAATCCTTCGCAACTGCAATCATTCCTCCCTCCAATCGATTCCCCCACCAAAAATGTTCACCAAATAACGGTTATTCGTCGGCGTTTTTCCGGCTCCTTGGCCACGCAATTAGCCGGTCGGCCGTCGCGTCGGCAGTACTAATTGATTCGTCGGCCGGTAATCTTCGCGAGACTTTAATCATTCCTCTCCACTCTGGCCAAGTTCAGCCGCGCGCAATTTCCGACGCGCCCTGCGGCCTTGGCGGTATTAACTTAAGACCGACGACGGACTTCCGTCCGGTGAGGTACAGGTGGGAGGAATGGGGAGTGGGATTAACGCGTCGGCCACAGTTTCGGTAATTAATATTCGCACTACGTCGCTTGAACTGGCCATTTATTAACCACCTCGAGCCCATCTTGTCCCTAATTTATTCAGGTTTTTCGCCTGCTTTTGTCCTGCCAGTCTATTAGGGTAAGCAGCGGGGGCGGGGGCGGTTCTCGGGGGTTGCAGGTGGTTGGAACGCTTTTAGGGTGAGTTTAATTGGCTGGTAAGCGGATGTGTTGTAGCGAGAATTGCGGAACAAGTGGGGATTAGTACGGCAAGGGTTAAAGTTCCTTGGAGATGTTGGACGCTGGAAGGGAAATTAGGGAAAAAGTGGTGAGAAATTTCTGTTTACGATTGGAATTACTCGTAACTGATTTGTTCCCCTTTGCCCAGAGAACAGTGCGAAATAGTAAAAATACGAGCGAACGAAGGTTCCTTTATTAGAATACGAAACTTTAGTTTAGACAGAATTTTTCGTTGATCCATTAAATTGCAGGAATTGCGCATGAAGCGCAAGTTCTGAAATTCTCTACGCTCGCTACCTATTTAACCAACCATTCCAGACTATGTTCCATTCGGACAAATCTGATTACCGGGACGTGCAGAAAGCAGCGGCGATTGAAAACAGCTTTTTATCTCGCGGAAGCCGTTGGTCGTCGAGCACGTTGCACCAGTGAACGGAAAATCGTCTTTTTAAGAGACGTTACATAGTCCCATAACGAACGATCACGGTTTCTCGCGGCGGTCCTTCCACACGAAAACATTCTTCGACGTTTCCAAAGCCGTGGCTAAAAGTCCAATGGTCGTACGTGCCCCGAAATAATCGCGTAACCGAGCGCCGGCCAACTCCATCCACGGAATTCCCGATCCGGTCACGCGCGGCTCGTTCGAATGCTTAATGATTGTCGTCGTTGCTGTTACACCGCACCGCACGCGAGCAATTGCATTTCCAATGCGCCCCATCTCCTTCGTCTCCCCCCCCTTGTCCGTGCTTGGATTTCGCTAATGAGCTTATTTTCATGGCCACTTTGTTTTATTTTGGAATTGCCGTACGGTTGCGATAATTGTAATAAATGAGCCGTTTTCTTTGAAGGTGGTGTAAGTCCATTTTTGACAAAAAGTTAGTTAATGATAACAATGAATGCAATCTGGTACGAGCTTTTTATCTATAAACAGTTCGCGAAAAAAATCCATCAAAATTTTCAACGTTTTGTCAATATGAATTTACGCAGTTAATGAAATTACAATTGATCACAAATTTTTATATTCTGGACATCCTTATCTGCCAAATGATGCCGATTTTGGAACTATCGAGACATCCATAAGAAAAAAAATTTACTGTGTATTCCTAAAGATTACTACACCATCATAGAACAATGCAGAAAACATAAAAAATTGATTTTACATGAAATTAAACGAGATGATTCTGTTTCTAGAAAATACAATTCTAAGAAGACGAAATAATACTAATGGTGAAGAGGTGAATTGGCTAAAGATATGCTGAATAAGGGTTTTAAAAAAAGAACCATATACAATCCTGTATAAAACTTCATTTGAAGAAAATGGAGAGTTCAAAGCAATAGATTTATCCCTCGGACGAGAAAGACCACGAAAATTTGAAACTATAATATTA
Organism: Holcopasites calliopsidis; assembly: GCA_023838395.1. Lineage (NCBI taxonomy): Eukaryota > Metazoa > Arthropoda > Insecta > Hymenoptera > Apidae > Holcopasites > Holcopasites calliopsidis. The sequence continues at coordinate 3,184,497 of JALHAQ010000007.1, forward strand.
CCACCTCTATATCATCATGCCAGGCCCATTACATCCGAAAAATTTAACGATATGATGGATTTATTATCTTATATTCCTCCAATACATCATGACTACTTTTAGAAACTTTCTCATAGTAACAAAAATGAAAAATGGCATACATTAATATAAAGTTATAATAATTTAAATGGCATTACCTGAAGAAATATTGAAATAAAGCCGTTTAATTTTGTTTTCTTGACATATTTAATAAAAATCTCGTAAAAAAATTAGTTTGATTCAATTGAAATCCTATATTTAATATTTCATAGATGTATGACTTTCACGTTTTGTTGACTTTGAAAGTGGTGTGAGTCAATTTGAAGTCACCAAAAGTATACATTTCTTTTAACTAATACTTTAAGAATGATCACATCATAAACATAAATCAATTTAATGTTTAGAAAACCTAAAATGAGCGTATTAACATATTCCAATATTTTTCAAATCATTCAAATACAAACCCTTAAACATCTCCATATGATATAAAATGGACTTACACCACTTTCGAAGAAAACGACTCAAATAATACGTAGAGGAAATACTAAATCTCATTATTAAGATTGGATGCTAAATTAATTTGATTGAGTCAAGCTGCCAGTAGTAAAAGTGCAAAAATTAAGTCAAACACAGAAACTTACTCATCAACATTTATTAAAAATTTATAATTAAGTAACTGAAATGAAAGAAAAGAACAGAATCACTCGTTGCGTATAATTATCGACAGCCTGTTACATTAGCAGGTCCAACCTGTCGGCGGTCGTACGATATATAATCACCGTTCATCGGTGTTTATCTATTAATTATTAATTTATCAACAGCGGAGAGCCGAGTTTCAATAGAGCGTCGTTAAAGCGTCCGAACAGCGGTGTCCCGGCAATTATAAGAGGCCTCGGGAATTATTCGACGCTCTGCAATAGGTCCCGCGAGTTAACGATCTGTCGCCGGTGTTCAATTTGTCCGGGGTTATTTAATACGCGTTATTTCATATGCACGGAGCGCGTAACCGTCGCGCATTAATTCCACGTTGTTAGTGGAACGCGGTCTGGTATTGGCTCGGCGAAACTGAATTGCCCATGGCAAACGTTTCGCAGTGGAAGTTGCGCGTCGATTTCGACTTAAGGATTGCTAATCTCTAGTGCTAATTAGAACAACGATTTAGTAATTATTGGGTAATTGGTTTAGCAGAGTTCATCATTTCTAGGATTGTTTTTATTTGAAGTAATTCGGAAGGAAATTGTTTTTTGGTGAAGTAATAGGTGTACAAGTAGAAACTCCGCTTTTTTTGGTCTTATTAAATTTTATTAAAAAGGTACTTATTAGAAAAATTAATAATCGAAATATTCGCCATTACCATCTGTGGTCTTTTGCCATTTATCGGGTAAATTATGAATGCCTTCACGATAGAAACTTGGTGGTTTCGAAGCAAAATAATCATCGAGCCATTTTCGCATATCTGTAGTATTCGTGAAGTGCTGGTCTTTCAAATATGACGGCATCGATCTGAATAAGTGATAATCAGATGGAGCCAAGTCTGGAGAATACGCCGCATGCTGGACAACTTCCCAGCCTAAGGAGAAGATGAGTTCCTGTGTTGGTTTTGCTGTGTGTGGACGAGCGTTGTCATGCAGTAACATTACTTTCCGCCTTCCTTGGCCCGTAAAAGGTCTTTTTTCCTCCAGGGCATCGCTTAATTTGATTAATTGGGCCTGATAACGTTCAGCTGTAACAGTTTGACTAGGTTCGAGAAGCTCGTAGTAAATGACTCCTTTCCAATCCCACCAAACACATAGTAACACCTTCTTGGCATGAATATTCGGTTTTGCAACAGATGTGGATGGCTGGCCTGGATCAACCCATGCTTTCCTGCGTTTAGGGTTGTCAAACAAAATCCACTTTTCATCACCCGTAACGATTTTGTGCCAAAAATTGTTTCTTTTGTACCGAGAAAGCAAATTCATGCAGACGTCAACTCTTCGGTTTTTGTTTTCTTCTGTCAGTTTATGAGGAACCCATTTTCCCTCCTTCTGTATTTTTCCTCCTTGGGTTTGACATGGATTTTCATCCAGTAAAACCTGGAGCTCTTCGTCTTCAAATTGTTTTGCTGCGCCTGGACGTGGATCGTCCTTAAGACTAAAATTTCCATCACGAAATCTTGCAAACCACTTTTTTACAGTTGAATGGCTCACAGAATGTTCACTCAAAGTCGAATTAATTTATTCCATGGCTTGAGAAGCATTTTTTTTCATTTGAAAACAAAATAAAATGCAATGACGCAAATGTTTCTTATCGACATCCATCACTTGTAAATTTGATATGCACGAAATGACAGCCTATAAATGACTGAAACCTATGCCATGAAAACAGCAGTGACAAAGCTACATACACCCAAAATGGCGTGCGAATTGGATGCGTTTAACTAGGTCTTTTAATGCAACCAACTTCAGAGCCGAGTTTCTACTTGCACACCTATCGGAATAAGTATAAGCAATATCTATTCTTTTGGCAACATTCCGTTTGGTTTGATGCTGAAATTCGGGGAATTTCAAGTACTTCCCATAATGTAATTCAGAAAATCGGAAATTAATGTTGATACGATAATTAATGTTGATTAAAATTAACCGAAAATTTAACATCGTGAATAATGTGTATCTGCTTAAATAGTCCGGGACTGCTAATTTTTACGTAATTATTCAATCGCCGTAATGCTGTCACTAAATTGCACGAAGAAAGAACCGGATGCAAATTAATTGCAAAGCGTACAACATCGGGCTTCGATATACAAACGAAAGCGAGTAATTTCATTTTCGCTAATAACGCGGAACGAGAACGATCACGCATTCCTAGGCTGCATATTTGCATCGCTGTCGGCTTGCTCCGTTCGCGGCATTTTACCTTCGCGAGCCGTCGGTCCACGAGAACGTTTAATCGATAAATGCTTATAGATTATTATGCTCCAGTAAAATACTCCGCCGTCGTGTTAAGGGATATCGACGATGTTACAATCTGCCCGCGAAATCTGAAATCCCCCCCCGATCGAACCGGTTGGAATTTCATTGGAACACCTACACAATGGCGGGGAGTTCGTTCGGGGTATTAGCTAGCTCGGTAACGCTGGCGGAGATAATTAATTCCTCATCAGAGAAAAATTGTAATTTCTAATAATAATTATGGTAGTAATGATTTCGCGGTATCAGGTTTTTCCGTAAAGAAATCCAACCGAATAGAAGCCCGATTGAGCCCCTATTTCGGTTGTTGTTTCCAAATAAAGGCCCATGGACCTTATTTCAGAAACTTGGATAAATACCAGGCGTGGAATTTCCGTGCACGGAAACGAATGAAATGGATGGCGGCCGGGACGAAAGGAAACTTCCACGTTTCAAGCGTCCCCGTAAATTAATTTAGAAAAGACACAAGTGTGGCGTTTGATGGGATATACATGAACATTACTAAATACGCGTTGAAAATGTTTCCAATAAAGTAGGTAGGGTGAGTTGCCCAAATATGGAATACTTTTTCTTCATGTGCATACTTTATCTGTTTGCAGTGCTTTTACACAAACTTCAACATTATGGTGGTTTTGTAGGAAATTGTATACTCTTTTGATATGTAACAGGCAAATTTGGAACATAACGACGATTTGGATAATATTCGTTATTTTTACTAAGGTTCTCATTTCCTATGTTGAGTTGATGATGCTCTTAAGTAGGAAAGTAGGATATAAATAAGTAACGCGTTTAATAATTGAGGCGCTTGTTGGAATCAATTCAAACGATTTAAGGAAAAAGGGTACATAGGCTTATGTGTTATTTCGTATATTATAATAACACATAGGCTTATGCGCCCTTTTTCCTTAAATCGTTTGAATTGATTCCAACAAGCTCCTCAATTATTAGACGCGTTATTTATTTATATCCTACTTTCCTCGTTTTGAAGAGTAAACTCGATATAATGTGTTATTCGATATTAGGCGAATACAGTAGTTGATATTAGGAGCATCATCAACCCAACATAGGAAATGAGAACGTTAGTAAAAATAATGAATATTATCCAAACCGTCGTTATGTTCCAAATTTGCCTGTTACATATCAAAAGAGTATAAAATTTCCTATAAAACCATGATATTGAAGTTTGTGTAAAAGCACTGCAAACAGATAAAGTATGCACATGAAGAAAAAGTATTTCATATTTGGGCAACATAAGCCTATGTGCCCTTTTTCCTTAAATCGTTTGAATTGATTCATCTACACATGCGTATATAATATACCACAGAGATATTTAATCTTTGTTGTTTATAGCAAGTAGACACTGTTTTGTTCTGTTGTTCACGCGACACTCACTGTCACTCAGCAATCGCTCCATCTCGCGGCCGCGTCCTGTAATATTATTCTGTGTAAAGAAATATAGAAAGCGAAGTTGAATCTGCAAGGAGACAAGCAAATTTAGAAAATAAGAAACTAATTTTCAAGTCTGCTTGGTGCAAGGGATCCAAGAAACTAAAACGCCTCAAAGGACAAAATTGCATAACTTTGTCCTTGCTTGGAAAATTCCACATTTTATTCTTTTCGTTATTAATTCTATACTTTCTATCTAAATAATATATAAAAGTTTGTAACAGATTAAATGCACAAAATTTTATTTAATAAATAAAAGGAAGAAGCTTTTTCTTACGATTTTACCTCATTTATCGATAAAGTAAACCAACTCCTAAAATCTATAAACAAAAACGCACATCATCCTCCAATCATAACTGCTATTATCATAATGTATTAAGTACATGTTTCTACATCCTTGAAAACAAAAATTCGGTTTGATTGCACAACTTTTTATTAAATAGTGCCACAATGAAAACTTTGAAGCTGATTTTCTCGAGATGGTATTTAGACGCGTACGTGCCCTTTTTTCATCAAACGCCTCAATTCAAATCACTAGAAAAGAGGATAGAAATATTCAGTAGTAGAAGTCGCTTACTAGTTTTGCTCTTTTTGTTTGCGGATTTCTGTGGTGTTTTCGCGTATTTGAATGGTGACACTTCTTTATCCTATCATTGCGGAATGCATTTGCCTATGTGTAACGGAAATGTCGACTGTTCCGCACGTGGTTCCGGAAGTTTTGAATAAAGTCATGTAAGCGTCAAGAATAAAAATGATTTCTTGTAAAATCGCATTTACTTTCAGTGCTAAATGAATTTTAAACAACACAATCGCGAAAGAATCGCTGCACCGGGTGACAGTCGTTTTTATGCGAATCGGCCAACGTAAGGATTTAAACTGCTTCGCTACTTATCGCATTTACTTCTTCGGAAAAGCTGAAAATCGTCCCTTCTTTCTCGATTTCACTGGAAATTGCAATTTCGCTTCATGCTGCTCTTAATTAAAGGGACAATAGATGAACGTTGATAGGCGAGAATTAACTAGCCAAAGTGGATCGAGCACGATAAGGCTAATAGCGGATTTAATCTGATCGCGAAATCTAGCAAGTCCCGTTTCGTTTTAATAGAATTTCATTGCAGAAGGGAGGCATATAGTGTGCGGGCGGCCGACGTCACAACTGGAGGACCGTGTAGCTATTAACGGAACGTTGATTTATAATCCGGCTTTAATTACCGGGTAATCACGGGCAGGCGTTATTGTCGAGCGTGATAGAATTAGAACGAAAATAGAATGCAATGTGATATTATAATTTCGGTGAAAAATAATTTCATACGATTAAATGTAAATTCTGATATTTTAAACATTTGAACAGTCGGACTTATCGTGCGTGCACATTTTACGAAACGGCAATGGACGTGGAAGGAAAAATTTCCGCGATAATCTCGCCAAACGACTACAGAATTTGCATCGGTCGTAAGCTAAATTATTCATGCGATATTCAATAACGGCAATTATTATTAATATCGCCGTTGCAAAGTGTCCCGCGGTTTTTCTAGAAAATCAAGCTACGGTAATGTCTCCGCCGTTCCATATACGCTGGAACCGGTCGCGAGTGCCGAGTAACATTTTATTTCACGATATTTGCATACAACTGTCGAGATCGTTATTTCTCGATTCCTGTTACGATAGATCGACGGAGAAAAATGGCAGGGAAACGTGGAAAAGGACTGAAACGAAAAAATCGCCCACGGCAGATAAACACTGACGTGCCACATGAAACGTGTGCGCGTCAGGGTCGATTTTATCGCGGGGCAAATCGACGGAAATTCGAAACTGGGACTGTCTATCGCGAACGGATATTCCATTTTAATAAATCAGGTGTGCTCGCGTTAGCCGAGGCAAAGGACATATTTTCTTCGAAGAGAGAGAGACCGAAGTCAAAATCGTTTCCGAGTAAATCCACGAACGTGACTGGATAAGCCTTCGCGAAGCCTGAAATCGTAAATCCGAGTCGCGTTCGATGCTCGGCTAAACGCAAACGCGCGGAAGTCGTGATCGTAAAGGACCAATACGCGAACGATTGCCAGGGTGGAAGAGCGTGAGGATGGAATCGCGAAGAACGTGCCCCAGTAGCGTGGGAAATACATCAGTTTTAATCAACGCTAGATTTACGGGACCCGTCAGTTTGGCGACAAATTTCAGCTTTTATGTTTAAAGGTGTAGAAGTCATAAATATTGTTCTTTAGCGACTTATATTAACTTCGATTGATGTAATAATGCCTGCACATATTCTAGTTCATTTCCCCCCAAGATATTGTAATTTCGAAAACTTGTACTTAATATACCTGGTTAAAAAAAATGGATGGAAAGATTGCGACGGGACAGGGAAGGGGAATCTCGAAAGGAAACAATACGAAGAAGACAATTCGAAAGACGAAATAAGGAACCGTCGCGAAAGAGATAATTAAGCAAGGCCAAGCGATAAGGGCTGGCGAAAAACAAGACGTCATCAACCAAGGGTATATACAGTGGCGGACATATGCTTATGAACATAATCATTTTCGATCTTTTATTACATTTAAAAATTAAGGGGACATAGATCACACATTTATACTGAAATTATAAATAACAGAACTTATTGTCTATGGACACATATAGTACATATATTTTATTGGAAATTAATAGAAAATACAACAAAATAAAATGACATTTCTTGTGTTAATTTTCAGCGACAAATGCTTATGAACATCATGTTCGAGCTATATTTTCTTGTCTTTTCTTTTGCATTTCGGAACATCTAAATAAAACTAAACATTATTAACTTAATATTTCGTAGCATATCCTTATTTTTTATCACTTCCGCACAACGTCGTGGCATAGAGTTAATTAAACGTATACATCTGTCGACTGGAATGGATTTCCACGGTTCTTCAATCGTTTCAAATAAATCTTGGATATTTCTTGGTTTCCGACGTTTTATTTCGTGATCGACATCAATCCACAGCATCTCTATAGGGTTGAGATCTGGGGACTGAGCAGACCATTTCATGATATTTCATTTTTCTTTCTCTGAAAATTCTTTTACCACACGTGCCGTGTGTTTCGGATCATTGTCTGCCTGGTAAATCCAATCATTTGGCATTTCGTTTTTAGCAAATGGAAGAAGAACATTTTTCACAATGTCTCGATATACAAAACGGTCCATAATTCCTGTAATCCGATGTATTGGACCAGTACCATTCATGCTCATAGACCCCCAAAATAGTGCTGATCCGCCTCCACCTTTGACGGTTGATTTCGTACAATTTTTATTATGTTCTTCACCAACCGTACGTCTCACATAGCATTTACCATCAGAACCAAATCGATTAAACTTGCTTTCGTCGGTGAACATAACTTTAGACCATTCTTCTGTCGTCCATTTAATACGAGCTTTTGCGAATTGAAGTCTACCACGTCGATTCTTTTCGGATATTAGTGGTTTTCTTCGTGCTACTCTCCCCATTAAGTTCAACTCGTTTAAGCGACGTTGAAAACAGTCCTTACACTTATTGCTTGCTTCAAGTACGGTGATATTTCAGCATGAATGTCTGCAGCAGTTTTAAAACGATCAACTTTAGAGATTCGGTGAATCACACGGTCAGTGTGAACATCCGTTTTACGAGATTTTTGTTTTCGAGGAATATTATCTACTGTTTTATGCAGTTCTATATGCTTTATAGCTGCGTAACAAGCTCCAACAGTTATTCCCAATTCATTAGAAATGCTTCGAAATGTGTTACCTTGCTGTCGAAGCAGCTGTATTTGCAGCCGTTGTTGAGGTGTAATACTTTTACCTTTACTCATTATTCAAATAATAATAATTAACTTTCAATTATACCATGTACTCCACAGAATATCCGCGCTTGTTCCTCGTAAAACGAAAACTGAATGTCGATTCTTAAATAAAGTGAATTTTTTTTAAAAACAAGTTTACTGAATTGTCTGGCGTCACAAGATACACAATTAAGGTGCGTAAATCTAGTGTTAAGAGAAGAAATGGTCTTCGATTGGAAGCGTGGAAACTGAAATACAGTGCGTAACAAAAGGATAGATTCACTTGATCCTTTGGTTTAAAACTCTGAAGCTAATTAACCGATTTGGTTAAACTTGAAATCAACATTTTGCCTAAGCACTAGGGACTGTTTATGCAAAATTTCATCTTTATACAGTGCCTCATTTTTTAAACAAAATGATAGGTCCATTTGCAGGGAAACAAAAATTTGAACTAAAACATTCTAACTTGAAGAAACAAGCGTCTGAAGTAATTTATAGGTTTTGCACCGTTTTTTTTTTTATTAATAAAATCATCCTCTTCGTCGTTGATTCAACCAGATTTTACAGTTGTTTCGGAGTAACGTGATTCCAGACTCTCAGTATCGTAGTTTTCAATCTGGTAACACTATTAAACTACCGACAATTGCGTAATTTACAGTGTACTTCAAATCAGAATAACTATTTTGTAATTGGACCAAACGATTTGACCTTTCGCGGAAAGATAGAAGGACTAGTTTATTAGATATCTTGTTTTCGTTGTTGTGAAAAAATCGGAATTTTTGCAGTTATAAAAGAAATAGCGAAAGTCATCTTTTTCAACTTTTTTATCTGAGCTTATAATGAAAATTTAAGCCAGCAATTTTCAACAAATAATCCTGAGCCCTAAATTGGTATTCCGCTTGAACTTGATTGTCGAGAGCTGTAGATAATTTTAAAATTCTACTCAAACATTAAAAATTTTCAATTACATCGCACAATGTTAATACTTCAAATAAAGAACACTTGGTAAAATTTATTAATAATACTTACTTTCTTTAAAGCTACTACAAGACGAAATCGTGATATATCTGTGTACACTAGAGTTATTCACGTTTCAAAAATTAACCGCGACATCGCAATGCGAAGTTAAACTCAATTTTACAAATAAATGTAAGGAATATTCATAGAAAAAGGGAATAGATACTACCTGCGGGACTTACAGGCTATTCAATGTCCTAAACTTCAGTACCTTTTGTGACAGCTTTTTTTAAAAATAAAGTAAAGCTAGATTGCAGGTCGACTCGAAGTTCAATTAGGCCTATCTTTCTGTTACGCCCTGTATATGTGTCGCGAGCAAATAAATTCACAGGAACCAAGGACTGAGCGCGGAAGCTCCGATCGCATTTCCAAAATTCCATGGCAGCGTCGTATTTATGCGTCACGAGAGACAAAGTTTGCTCGTTCAGTGGCGGTCAACAAGGGGTGTACCAGTCCATCCGCTAATTACTGTTAGTAATCAGATGTCTGACCGACACAGCAAATTGGTTAGTTTGCCGTTGTACCAATATAGTCGATACCGTGCATCGATCACGACCCACGGACCAGCTACAATTGATTCCCTGATATCCGCAAACAGTTTGCACTGAATTTGGCTACCGCGCCGCCTCTTTCTACAATCACAGTACATTGTATATATTTTAATCGCGTTCCTGGGGAATTCGAGGGGAACTCTATGGGAACTCTATGATTAATCTTGTATTTGTAATTTAACAAAAAAATTGTAATGTACTCGAGATATTCTCTAGGAATTAATAAGATGAGAAACAAGGAAACTTTTAATCGTTCCTTTTATAATATACATATGTTTCATAATATTACTACAATTGCTATCATATTTCATTACTTTCAAGTTTACTGTAAATACTGGTAGACGATAATTTCGTAAATTTTATTTCTAAACAAGAAATTACTGGTTTCCTGAAATAAAACACCAAAGGAAGATACTATTTTCCTCTTACAATTAACGTTATCCGGCATCATTTCAAAATAAAAAAATAAGAAATATGGCTATGGCAAGTTTAGTGTTAATTAACCCACAGCATTAACTTTAAGCCCCATCAAAAATGAAATTTCTCGCTAAAACTGCTTCGTTGCTAGCCTTTAGCCTAAACTTTGCATTACCCCCAACAACTTTTTCCTCGCGAGAACCGGTAGAACACAAAACTTGCCCCATTCGAGGAGCAGTTTAGTAACTTCGCTGGCACTTCCCGGTCCTAATAACGGGCTTAAGTTCACGACAGTCAGCGGAACGAGGAGCACGCCCGGCACGCCTTGACGATGATGAGAGGAATAACTCATTAGCTCTGTGTAACGTCGCCCTGCGTGGCCCCCGCTGGTCTAAATTATACGGCGCGTCACATGAACGCCGAATGACGGAGATTCCTTGCGCTCGCGAGAGAGATCACTGGTCCGCGCATATACAGTGGAGATGGGATAAAGTACATTACAAGTAGGTTCGAATCTAACTGGATAGTTTCGAATGTTTCGTAAGTACTTCGAAAAAGGAAGGCAATACTTTCAAGTAGATTCGAACACAGCCGAAAAAGGTTCGAAATCTTTCCAAGTATTTCGTAAAGCGTAAGCGGTACCTCCAGGTACACTCGATCCCTCGCCGAGTAGTTTCGAACCTTTTACGAGTACTTCAATCAAAAGTTCTCTATTCTCTGCAACTGTATGCGGTTTAGTGAAGATTGTATACAAATTGTCTAGATTACATTTACTTGACCAAGTTTTTTTAACAAAATCAATTTGTTTGCTACAGTTTGAACAATTAATTTATTTACTTACATTTGTAGATTTGCAAGTATTTAGAAATAATAATTGGTTGACAATTGTTTAACCTATTTCGCTTTTCATCAATAATGTTTCCTGCCTTCGAAAATATTCTTTCTGAGGGGACAGATGTTCCAATGATACAAACATAATCGCGAGCAAGTTTCGTTCAAATGGGATACTGAATACAATTTCTGGCTTTTTTCCTAAATGTTCTCCGATTTGAAAGTGTAGAATCAGGCTGTGGTGGTCGTTATATATAATTTCTTTACACTCTGTATTTTATCCCATCTCTAAATGTTATTGTATGTACACAACAGTGTCAATAGACAATCTGCTATTTGTATCTAATTCACACACAGAGTTCGAGTACTGCTTATGAAAGGTACGAATCTTTCTGAGATCGAACTACTTACAAGTACGTTTTCGAACCTGCGGGTACTCATTCTAAAGTTCGAGACCAACTTGTATAAAATGATTACACTGTAAGTATACTCATTGAAACGTTATTCTTTTTGAGCAGTAATTCAAACCCATGAAATGAAACTTGGTTATTGAAATTGACTCGGATTCGTAAGTAGATATTGAACTTGATCCCATCCCTAATATGCAGGGTGTTCGGCTACTGCAGAGGTTCCCAAACTTATTTGGTCCACCGCCCCATTTTCGGAGAGATAATTACCCACCGCCCCCCCTGGTCTTTGAAAATTGTCTTACTTTGCCTTCATTCAACGGTCCCCGATTACATCCGAGCCTACTATCGCCCCCTGGATCGATTCCAGTGCCCACCAGGGGGCGGTATCGCCCACTTTGGGAATCTCTGGGCTACTGCATGTCAATATTTTAAGGGGTGATCGCTGAGGGAATTTTGAACAACTTTTTCCTTTGCCAAAACGGTGGTTAAAGCTCCGTTTTTGAACTATAAACTAGAAACACTGACCAATCAGAGCGCGTGTTGAGCGTATCACGATCTTCTGCTCGGCCGCGCGCGCGCTCTACACGCGCTCTGATTGGGTCAGCGTTTCTCATTAATCATTCAAAAACGAAGCTTTAGCCACCGTTTTGGCAAAGGAAAAAGTTGTTCGACATTGCCTCAGCAATCGCTCCTTAAAATATGGACATGCAGTAACAGAATACCCTGTATACATCAACGCGGCGCGATCCAAGGCGAAGTTTCCGCATAATTTTCGAATAAAGTCGAACACTTCCCTAGCTCGAACTCGAACGGGTAATACCCTCGCGGAAAGATCGCAGCCGCGCGCTCGCGCGTTGTGTGTAAGTTGTAAATCTTTGAAGTGGCTTTCGCGGGCGGCAAAGTAAAGATTTCTCTGGCAACTTGGTGCGGAGGGTGAAGGAAAGCAAGCAAGAGCTACCCTTTCACCCTCCGAGCTGGAGGTTCCTCTACTTATTTCTGCACTGGATGCACGGCCAAGGGAAAGAAGATAAAAGGGCCAACTTTAATATTAAGGCAATAAACCGATGCAGCCTCGAATTCTTCTCCGCAATATATCTTCGGCTATGACATCGTGCTCCCTCTTGGTAGAACCTGCTTCTACGATCCGCTATTCTCCTCGTGCACTTTCGCGATTCTGTTTAGAGGAATACGCTCCGGGGCAACTATTGTCCTTTGAGGCGGATCTCGTTAGCTGGTTACGCTGTATTTATTATACGCGGGTTGCTGTTCGCACGAAGCTGGATGCTCGCCAGTTTTTGATAATTTTATCTTCGGACTCCAGCGTTTGTTAAGAGTAATGAAGAGGATTTCTTTGTAGAGCGAGTAATCGGAGAGGAAAGAAATATTATGTAGATAATTATCTATTGATTATCTGGTGAAATTGCTGTCAATCGTGGAGTATATTACGTAATGCGATTATTGTCGCATTTAATTTTATTTCATGTTTACTGTAAATACAGACGGTATAATTTACAGATTTTATGAGATCTTGGGAGAATGGTATGAATATAAACGAGTATTATGTAAATATTTCATTTTCCAAAGAGGACAACTTTTACCATCTCGATTTTTATATTTAACTTAGTATTATATCCTCGCATAATCAACGTCCAAGACATTGACTTCCCCATTTAACTTTCAAACGTCTTCGCAGCTTTTTCTATCAATATTATTACACACCTCGTATAACCGCCTTTTCCAGGCTATTAACACTCCAGTGGAAGTTACATAATCAATCCATTACATTACATTATCTGTGTCCATCCTGTGCAACACTGACGAAGTGCTAGAAAGTGAGAAGAGAGAGAGAGAGAGAGAGAGAGAGAGAGAGAGAGAGAGAACCTCCGGGTGAGAAGTGGCATGATTAATTAATACCTCGTAGACCACGGTGAGTCACTCACTTGACTCAGTCAATGAGAGGCTTGTGCAATTGCAAATTAAGAGGTCGCCCATGGAATTCGTAGAGCCCACTCTTATCGCCTTCCTGCAACGCTTGAGGAAATTGGGGGAATTTAATCAAACAAGGCGGAAGGGAAAAAAATCAACTGCGAAATGTATATAAAAAAAAATACGAATAAACATTTTAGGATTCTACAAATGATTTCTATCAAGATTCTGACATTTGTTTTCACATACAGGCGTTACATATACAATGCGTAAGAAAAAGACAGGTTTAACTAGTTAACCGACTCGACTAAACTTTATTTATATTTTAATACAGTGCCCCGTGTTTGTGCAGTGAAAGTTTATTTGATTTTCGTCAATTGCTCACCGCGAGGAAATACATATCATTGATCCACTTGCAGGGAAACAAAAACTTAAACAAACTAAAACATTCCAATTTGAAGAAAGGAACATCTTCGGTCATTTATACGTTTTCCATCACTTTTTATTAATAAATTCATCCTCCTCGTTGTTGATTGAGCTAGGTTTTGCAGTTGTTTCGGAGCAACGCGATTCCAGGCCTCTAGTCAGCACTCTCGCCTGACCAGTGAGATCTACATTAACCCCATCGAGAATCTTTGGGACCCACTTGTACGCGACACAAATGACAATGGTGGGCATTTTAATAGCGCTACCGAATTGAAAACTGCGACATCGGGGCCTGGGATCGCGTTACAGTAAGCCCCGCAAAGAAGGAACTGGTTTCGCCTTCGAAAGAAGAAGATCGCTATCCCCACTTCTTTGAAGTCGCCGCGCTGAACGAGAAATCGAAGAGCGAGAGAGAGGCATGAGGTCGTAAATTTTTACAGTCGAGTAAACAGTGACGGTTTTTAATAGGATAGAAACTGTAATTCTTCCTCACTTGTAGTGTTTCCTCACATCTGATAACTCGATTTTCCTAACTATTAAAATAATTTAATAAATAAATCTTTACGGTCGAGTGAACAGTGACGGCTTTTAGTAGAAGGATAGAGAATGTAATGCTTCCTCACTTCCTACCGTGTTATGTACGCGAGAACTGTTATATCGCGGGTGTTTCCTCACATCTAACAACTCGATTTCCCTAATTATTAAAATAATTGTCAAAGAATAAGAGCGTGCGTGACACGGAATTAGTGAATAGGTGCGTGCTTCGTTTATACGATTCTATCTGCTCCGGAATCGTTTAGTGTTAAAATGACAGGGCATGTCGTATTCCATCCTCTAAAGTACAACATTTCACCTCGATGGAAGCCTTCATGATTGGCCGCTATCTCGAGTCCCTCGTTCGTGAACCGTGTTCGCTCACGGCCCCTTCGAGATTAAAGTCATGCCGAATAGTCGACTCCCTCGTTACAAGGAACGAGGGAGTCGTTCTTTGCGAGGCTTACTGTAGTCGACTTCTTCGTTACAAGGAACTGACGGGTCCCGAGCCAGTTCCTTCTTTGCGAGGCTTACTCTGTAGTCAACTCCTTCGTTACAAGAAACTGACGGGTCCCGAGCCAGTTCCTTCTTTGCGAGGCTTACTGTACTCCTTCATTACAAGAAACTGACGGGTCTCGAGCCAGTTCTTCCTTTGCGGGGCTTACTGTATTCCTTCATTACAAGGAACTGACGGATCCCGAGCCAGTTCTTTCTTTGCGGGGCTTACTGTACTCCTTCATTACAAGGGACTGATGGGTCCCGAGCCAGTTCTTTCTTTGCGGGGCTTACTCTGTAGTCAACTCCTTCGTTACAAGAAACTGACGGGCCCGAACCAGTTCCTTCTTTGCGAGGCTTACTGTACTCCTTCATTACAAGAAACTGACGGGTCTCGAGCCAGTTCTTCCTTTGCGGGGCTTACTGTATTCCTTCATTACAAGGAACTGACGGATCCCGAGCTAGTTCTTTCTTTGCGGGGCTTACTGTACTCCTTCATTACAAGGAACTGACGGGTCCCGAGCCAGTTCTTTCTTTACGGGACTTACTGTACTCGGAGAAAAATTTCAGAATCTAGCTGAATCAGCGACGAAGAAGATGACTTTATTAATAAAAAAAAAAATAGTGCAGAACCCATAAATTACTTGAGTCGTTTGTTTCTTAAAGTTAGAATGTTGACAAAAATCAAATAAATGTCCACTGTGCAAAAAAAGGGGCGCTGTATTAAGACGAAATTTTGCATAAATACTCAAATGTTAATTTCAATGTTAATTAAAAATGTTAATTTCAATTTTAGCCGAGTCAGTTAATTAGTCTTTCAAGTTGTAGCAGAAAGATTTATAGATTGTGTTCAGAGAATTAGCATGAGGAAATATAGGTCCAAGATTGAGAGAAAGAGAGAGAGAGAGAGAGAGAGAGAGAGAGAGAGAGAGAGAGAGGCTGTTTTTCTAGGGACGTGAATCACGTCAGGTGAATCGTGGACGTGTAATTTACTATGCTTACTCTGGACTCTAAAATGACGCGCGTTTCACGCTGTGTGCAGATGTGAGTCACACAGTAAGGAGTACCGCTGAGCGCTATCAGTTTATTCCAAATATCCGCGAAGAAAACAGACTTGGTACGCAAATAAATTTCTGTAGACGGGTAGAATTATGTGATCGACGTCATTGTATTTCGTTGTTTAATTGAGAGGCTGTTGTTTGATTTTCGCCTATAAACAGAACCGTGTAGAATTTTCCTTTGGAGAACTGGCTGACTGACGTGGCTGCAAGTTTCATGAAAATCTGTAGAAATATCTACGATAAAATGCAAAGAATGTGAAATACAAAATAAAAATACTGCGGAAAATCAAATCATAAATATAGGAGATTTAATACAGCGAAAATTGCAGCAAGAATCCAGAAGGAAAAAGAAACGGGAGAAATGTAGAAAATAAGTAGTGGTCGCAACAAAAAACAAAATACGAGCTGCACAGATACAGAGGCACATTATATCGTTCTATACGCATCAGGATAAATTACATCTAGAGGAGGACTTTTTTTCCCGAGGAATCGGGATATTTCTCCCGGCCCTCCCCGCAAATGATCAGACGCGTTTCCACCGTGGAAACATCAATTTTCTGCCGGTTCGCGGCAACGGGGAATACAGCTCTCGACCAATTTCCTCCGCTATCTCGGGACCAGGCCGATAATTATCTCCTTTTTCTCTTCTCCGGAGACAGAGACGAAGGGGCACAGACGTGTAGGAGGGGGAGGAGTGGAATAGAAGAGCGAAAGGGGTGCGAGAGGGTGTGTAACGTTTGGTCAGATGGGCTTTGACTCTTGCCAAGCTCCAGGCCGCATTGCGGATGCACATACACACAGATTCGATACGGATTTTCGATTTCATTTACTTTGTTTCTCCTCTGCTTCTGCGGTCTAAAGTTTTTTTTTTTTTAAGAAAAATAGCAATGGTCAACCGGCTGAAGTTGCAACTTTCCTCGCGAAAGTGCAGCGTGCATTAAAGTAAATCCCACGATAAGTAGGAAAGAGATGTTGGAAAATGCTGGGATTAGATGTAAATTGAATGAAAAAAATGCGGAAGCTATACTTAGAGATACTTATTTGTGTCTTTTTATGTGTTCGGCTAAGTGGGTTAAGGATGTGGGCAGTTATTTTTGGTATACGATGTGTTGGAAACGTGGGACTACATTATCGTGCATTAAATAGCTTCGGACTTGAAAAGAAAAAACGTATTAAAAGATCGATACATGTATTTTTTTAAAAAGCAGATTCGATTTTCTAATAAAGTAATACGTTATTGATTATTATATACTGTACTATTCAATGAATTTAAAGTAATATTAATAGCTGACATGAAAAGTAACATTAATAGTACTTTGATTCATAAAACAGAATTTTCTTCATATTTCATATCGATTCATAAAATTGGGTCCGTAATTTCCAGACTCAATATTTAATGCTGTTGAAATACGTGCAAAGAAGGACATTGTGATTAACATCATTATCTACCAGGCACATATTATTATTTTAGTTTGGATATGGCAGTACCTTACAGCTTGGCAAGTTTAGCATTCAAACTTGAGGAATACCATACGCACAGTACGTTATCAGTGTTGAAAGTGCTCTGAAGCCTCAAACATTTCTTCTCTGTTCCTTCACTTTCATGTTCTTCGCTTTTAACTCCCTTTGAATCTCGCTCGTCATTTCGAATGCACGGTTGAATGCAGAGTCCACTCGCGAAGTATCTTTCCATCATCTGTCTTGATACCTAAGATACTCGAGCTGACCTACTCGCCGCATAGTCCATTTTAAATCATTCTAGATCAGCAGATGTCTCGTTCTCCATAAATGATATCAATGTTCTTCAAACATTGAAACAACTATTCCAGCCTCGCTGAATCTATTTTATATCATCTTTCCACAGGTAACCCACAGGAATCGTTGCTATATATTTCATAAAAATAACACCGAATGATTGAGATTAAACAAAAAAATTCAATAGCCAAATATACAGGGTGTTCTGCTACTGCATGTCAGTATTTTTAAGAGCGATTGATGAGGCAATTTTGAACAACTTTTTCCTTTGCCAAAACGGTGGTTAGAGCTTCGTTTTTGAATGATTCACGAAAAACGCTGACCAATCAGAGCGCTCAGCCAAGAGAAGATCGTGATACGCTCAACTGCAGCCTTAAACGCCTTCTCGGCTAAGCGCGCCCTCTACACGCGCTCTGATTGGTCAGCGTTTTTCGTGAATCATTCAAAAACGAAGCTCTAACCACCGTTTTGGCAAAGGAAAAAGTTGTTCAGAATTGCCTCAGCAATCACCTCTTAAAATATTGGCATGCAGTAGCAGAACACCCCGTATAACGAATCTAAATAAAAATACACTGATTTCGGAATCACACTAAATTCCTCCAAAATGCTCCAAACCAGATGGACCATTTTTCTTCCGAACTAAACGAAACGAAACAAAATTCCCGACCTCCAAGAATCCTGAACAACGTCTTTGAAATTAGGCTTTATAAGATTCGGTCGACTTCCGGCCACACACGGTTCCTCGACCGCAGAGATCAAGAGAAAACCGAGCATTCGGTTGGATCTCGTTTCCTTCGGCAGCGACTCGTTCCCCGCGGTCTCTGCTACTTGTGAAATTAATTAACAACGCGTCCGTGGGTAGCTGCGGCGCGCGTCGTGACACCAAGCCGACGTCGCCGGAAGCCGATAGGTCATGCACGTGCCGTCTAGCTGAATCGTTAATCTGCGGTGTGACACTGGCGACCAACCCTGTATCGGAAATAGCGTGGCTGATTCGAGGATGCTCGAGTGCAGCTTGCGAGTCGAAGGAATAAATAAAAAGTGGGGACGGGGGTTGTTGGCATAATTTTGACGGTCGATCACTCTTGCCTACTTTTTCTCTGCCCCCTTCATCCTCAGATGAGGTCAAATTGAAAAACGAGGGGTGCGAAGGAAAGTTGGAACTCGAGGAAAGGGGTGAGAAGGGTCTGCGCCGAATCTTCGTCGCGTCCGCAATCGAGAGAGTGAACTTTTCTGTTGATTTGCTTTTGAACACGTTTTCGGACATTCATTTTGGAGTTGTAAGGCGTACATTTCTTTTTCGAATATTTATTTCAACGTTGCGCAGCGGTATTTGTAGCGTACCGAATTTTATAATTGTTGAAAAGTGGAGATTTTAAAAAAGTATAACGTCCTCTGTGTGTTAAATCTGCATTATATTTTGTAATACATTTAAATGTTTTCCAAATGTAAATTACGACAAAATCTGAGAGCTGTGTTGTATATAATTAATAAAAGGAGTTGTTTCAAATAAGTACCAGTTAAGGAACTGTCCTTTGAAGTTAATTTCAAATAAAACACTTAAGATACTAGGGAGTTATTGGCAACAAAATTGACAATTCGGAGTGCAAAGGGTACAAGAACATGCCAGGAATTCGATTTCTATTAATAACATTGTCCAACAAATTTCAGCTTTTTTTTCTGTTTTACAGTATCCACTAGGTGATCCTTGTAGAGTTTGTCGTCCTGAATACGAATCCGGAAGCAGAATTGCTCTATCACCCTAGGGTTTCGGGAAACATGAGTTTTTGTAAAAGCATGCGATTTTGGGCAGAAATGAGGAATTACGTGAAAACTAAAAACGATAGAAGTTCATCATGTTTTCACAAAAACCCATGTTCCTCGAAATCTGAGGGTGACAGAGAAATTCTGCTTCCGGATTCGTACTCAGGACAAGAAACTCCACCAGGATCACGTAGCGGATATTGCAATAGAAACTTCCTGTTGAACAGTGTAATTAGTGAGACTGGCATCTAATTTTCCTTTACGATAAACTTACGATTTTTATTCGTCATTTTAATTGAAATATCGTTATGATTATTTTTTGTATATATTTATATTCCCACTGCGACACCAGTTAATTCATTTGACCACAAATCATATTTTACTCCGAAAGCGAGATAACAACTGAGACCTCTAAACTCGAAGACTCATGTTCCTCGAAATCTGAGGGTGATAGAGCAATTCTGCTTCCGGGTTCGTATTCGGGGCGACAAGCTCTATAAGGGTCACCCAGTGGTTATTACAAAACAAAATTCTTTCATGTCGTATTTTAAATCTCGCTCGATCGAACGATTTCCCCTTGGATTTCAGCAAATCGCCGCAACATTTTCGCCCGTTACAAAGGATATCGTTGAGCGCGGGCATTTATCGGCGAGCGGTTTGGTTATTGGTCGATAATCCTGGATATTATTGTAGTCGGCCTTTCTTCGGAGATTACTTCCGCCTCGGTTGACTTTGGTGCTCGCTTTATGAAACGCCTTTATATCGTTTGTGATTCTCCTCGACCACGAAGAGGACCTTCGTCCGCTTCTCTTTATGGCCACCTCGCTGGCTGACTTGCTACGGGTCAAGAGATGAATCATCGATTAAATTCCCATAGGGATTGCCGCTGATGAAATTAACTGCAGCTATTTGCATCGACCTTGCGCGAGGATAAGTTTGTGCCAACGCGCGCCCCTCAGCCCCGTAGCTTTCGCGGTGCTAAAATTAAATTTGCTAGCTTCCTCGCCGAATTTGTCAAGTGTATGTGAACGATAAAATAAAAATGGGATAGGGATGAAAATAAAAGTAAAGTGAAATAAGAGTGAAAATGAAAGATAAGAACAAGGATTAAAAAAGAAATATACTTTTCAGCTTCTACGTTTCGCGAAACCGACTCAATAAACTGCGCGTTTGCCACGAAAGGAGAAACCTGCATTTACCAAATGAAATACACCCGATTACAATTAAATAAAAAAAAAAATCCAACTTGTAATTCTCAGAGCGTATCACTTAATCGGCCAGCATTTCACCCGACCATTCCATTTTCTACAATGAATCGTCCCGCGTACCCGCTAATTGCATCGGTCGATTCGACCGATTCGCAGCGATCGAGCCGTGTACGGGCGACAGTCCAAATACGCAACGCGACGTTAAGAAAGACGTAGGCATATGTGGCAACGAACCGCGGCGGCGCGGTTCTTCCAATTAACCCTAGATCCCGCGACGAGTACGAAACGGGAGGAACGCGCACCGTGTACGCAGGGACAGGGCAGGGCGCAATTAAAGAAATAATTGGCAATTAATCGGACCTCGGCGCGCGTAAAAATCCGGAACGTTCTAAATTCCTCGGCCGTTGTCACGCAATCCCGATAATCACCCGAACGATGATGTCTCATTAAGTCACGTTAATGCTCGTGACGGCTGGATAATTAGCTCGCGTAAGCGCTCCGCGTTTCGACTCCCCTTTTGTTGTTCGCGTAACGAGGACGCGAAATCGCCGCAAGAACGGAGAAGGGAATATCGAGCGAAGTGTGACGTATCTCCTCCCCCTTTCTCTCTTTCTGTCTCGCCCTCTCCTGTAGCTGACATTGTCCACAGAAATTTCAATAAGCGATTACACAGCTGAGGGGGGGGGGGGGAGAGAAAGGGGGGGGCAGTGGCGCGAAGATTGCTTTAATAAAGAAGCAAAAGCGGACTCTCGGCTTTAAAGCGCGAGTCGACTCGGTTGAATAAAGCACCCAAGGGTTGCTCCTCCGAACGCGGAACCGGCGCCCGCGTTAGGGGCGACAGAATTTCCAATAATAAATGATAAAGCGGCCGCCCGCTGCATCCGATCCGTTCCGCGTGATAAATCTATCTCGCCGCGACTACCTTAGGCACAGACGGTGAATTATTGCGCTCGCGAAGACTTCCCTGTCGGTGTATCGTTCAACAAGGCTCTTCCTTATTGATTCGCATTGGCCCCGTTGCTCTTTTCCATACGCCAGTGGGCGTTTATTATGCAAACGAAATTGTTTATCGCCGCCGGCCAATATCGGGGAAAATTGTTAGCCCTAAAAACAAAATTGCAGAAATACTTAGGGTTTAGGTTCGCCGACTTTTTGAAGGATTCTCTTTATTGGATTTCTTTTCAAATTGGCTGGGCAATTTTTAAGCCTGGCAGGTACAGAAGTTTGGTAGACAAGTTTTAATCGTCGTTATCTTCCGTCGGACGACGAAGATGTTTGCACGAACGAGACGCGCATGCATGCACAGTGTCGCGCGAGGCTAGAAAGTTTCGCCGCGCAACACTTTGCATGCTCTTAGGACTTAGCGAAGAACAAACGTTTCAACCCCTTTCGGCGCCGGAAGAAAAAAGGCAACAGTTAAAGTTCTTCAAGGTGTATCCACTTGGACGATGCATCGGACACAGCTCTGCACTCTGCTCGAAAATTGAAAAAGTTGAACGAACGAGACTTGAAACTTCCCACCGCGATGCTCCCGTTCATCCCCGGGCCAATTTTTACGAATTTCATTAGCCTCTCTTATGCTCTACTGTTAATCAACCTACGAATACGTTTCTTCAGAAGAAAAAGCGATTTCTGATCTCATGATTTACCTTACGTAGCCAATTACGTAATCACTTTATTCCTTTTTCAATTCACCTTTCCACTTGAAAGGTTCTCGTTTGACCGCTTTGCAATTTCCTTCTTACACGTTTACTAAAGAACATAATTAATTCAAAAACTTTCAAATAACGATTTCGCTTTGCACGATAGTACTCTTTTTTTTAATTACTTTATACGATTGCGTTCCTTTATGAAATTGCTTCGTGCTGTTCCGTTTTGCTGAGAAGTAATAATTATTATGGTCTTTGAGATACTATATAGTGTTCTTCATTTTTTGTTTTATTGAATTCCAAGTGACCCCGCTGGAGATTCATTTATCGCGAAAAGAGATGCGCATACTTTTTTCATGTGTAATTTGAATCTGCCTGTGGAATAAGTATAAAGAAAAGGCAGATAGAATGGATCTCCTTTTTCGCAATGAATTATTACTGGACAGATTTGGATCGAATGGACGAATGGATATGGTTGAAACCGAAGTGGGTCACGCGATTCCGGAGCAATGGAATTAATAAGCCTTTGACTACCCCGACAATGACTACAGCGAGGCATACATATAGCTTGCACAGAAGACCGAAGGTTCTCCTGTACAATTCATGTGCTGAATACCAAATTTTGATTGATGAAATAGATGGAAATTGGTGGCTAGAATATATCATAGTTCTCAGGTCGTTCAATCGTACATATGTCCATTCAGATACTTTGATACGTAAACGCGAAATATCGTTTCCATGAATTTTACTCGACCATTCCGAATGCGTACGCCTTCTATTCTGAACTTTCCAAGTTTAAAGAGGCAGTTCCCTGTTGGAAATTTAAATACTTGTATTTTTTAAAAGTAACAAGATGTCAACTGTAACTGGAAGACCATAAAAAAGGAGCGTGGTGGTAACGGAGAGGTGATTTGGACTTCGTGCAAGGTTATTGCAAGGCCACTTCAAGGTCACCAGAGGGTCATTCAGAACCTATTTCAAGTCCCTCAGAGGTCCATTGGGAGTTGTTTAAAGTCACTCGCAGGTTATTCGGGGACCCCGTAAGTTTCTTTAGTGTCGCTTAAGACAATTTAAAGGCCATTCGAAGTCTCTTCAAGTTCGTAGTAAAATTAATCCACGAACATACCAAGTTCGTTACATTTCACCGTACCTTTATTCATTAATTTCTTACAAATACGCAAGAAATTGTAACCCTCGCAATACCAAACAAATAATCATATAATTATTATCCTCCTACGAAAAAGAAAAAAGAAAACTTGTGGTCCCGTTTTCTTTTTCACATTTCCTCTTTCTTCAATAATTATTTTAAAAAACCACTACTTTCTATGCAGGACACCATGAATAAAATTCTCAAGGTACCTTACACTGCAATTGCCAAATCGCGTTTATCGCTACTCACGAATCAGTGAAACGCGTAACTATTTTACAAGCTTTTGTTTAGCTTCGCTTGTTATTCAATTAGGCTAAAATCTTGCAAGCTAATTTCTACCCGTTTCCACATACCCGATCGGCTTGAAACTTTGCACGTGCACGAAGTTCCGACGGCGATAGAATATTTTGATATCCTCCACTCGATTTGTTCGTTTAACAAGCCTGTATTAAACAGAGTTTGCTTCCTATAAATTTTCAATCATTTATCGTCCTTTAAAAGACGTGTCTGCGGTTTGAAACGTTAGGTACAGTTATCCGGGTCCGGCAGTTTGCTCTGCACGCATTCCGTTCGCTTGACCCCTGGCCAAGGCGGATGAAATATCGCGCGTGCCGTTGCGCGGAAGACAAATGCGTACGCGTTAAACGACTCGCATAAATCCCGATCATTTTTTAGAGATGACAACGTAAACCGAGCGCCGCTAAAGCGAACGCAGCACGGGCACACCGACTCCGACCATTTATCCGACGCGTATCAATTACTTTTATTAACAGCAGCCCGCAATTGTCGAGCAATAGAAACGTCAGCCGACGCGTCCCCGGACTTTGTTCCCTGCCACTTGGAAATCTTGCCGATGATATCCCGCGCGGCTGCTATCCTGATTAACCTGCGCTCCAGCGAATCCCCGTCACCGTGAGTTTTCAGAGTATCAGGTTGATTAATTTTCCTGTTGATTGCGGTAATTATTTGTACCGATCGTG
This sequence comes from Holcopasites calliopsidis, assembly GCA_023838395.1. NCBI lineage: Eukaryota > Metazoa > Arthropoda > Insecta > Hymenoptera > Apidae > Holcopasites > Holcopasites calliopsidis. Next base: position 3,208,878 of record JALHAQ010000007.1, read on the forward strand.
TTTCCTGATAGAAGTATTCTTAGTGGAAGGATTAATTATTAATCTCGACCCATTTGGCAATTGCAGTTGTGGAAGATTTAATTGTAACACGACGTACTTTGGATGGCATAAAGAACTTGGAGTGTAAAGGATTAAGTGATTCTCGAACAGTTAGCTGTCAGGGCGGTGCATCGAGTAGATGAACGTAGACTGAACGTACAATCGTATTTTCAACAGGTAGGAGGTAAATATTTGACGCGACACCCGCCATACAGTCGATCCAACATTTATTGGACACGAGTCGTTCCACTCGTCATCGATAATCAAGATCGTAAAGGAGCGATACTGTACTTTTATTATTCGCTCGTATTCATTCTCAATTCACGGTTTGTCTGTTCGCTATATTGGCTACTTCCTTTCGACAATCGATCGCCCTAATGAAATTAGTGGAAACCTTGGAAGGTAAAAGAATAATTCCTGCAGGTCTTATAAGCCTAATAAAACCAAGGATTATTTAGCATCTATAAAATAATATTTAAACTCGTTGAAAAGATCCGAGATTGAACATTGGATTAATTGGTACTTACGTAAATTCTCGCCTCTTGAGTTTGTTGACAATTCCTAACGTTCCCCTCGTAAATCCTATTCGTTAAAGTATCTTTTTTATTCTTGTAAAGTGCGCAACTACTCTTCAGCGATTCGCTTGAAAACCGTGCAATTGAAATGAATTGCAATCGCAGTTCTCGCATCCAAGCAATAATTTCAAAATCATCTTTGGCTAACTGCAGCAAACTGAACTTCAATTTCCACTTGTTTCATCAATTAATCTGGCCGTCGTAATTAAGCCTGGTAGAAAAATTCATCCGCCATCACGACTTTCGAGTCTCTTCTTCATTTCACTAAAAAAGTAAATAAATAAAACTGAATGTAACTAACCCGTTGTCCCGTTGAACGGCAAAAACGAAGGCATTGTGATCGATTGTCGGTTCTCCTCTTCCCGCCGCGTGGAATCGCAATCAGTCTGATATCTCGACACTAGTTAATTAACCCTCTCTTCCCCACATTACTTCCCTCTTTTTTCATCGTTTGGCCCAGACGTTTGTTTCGCCACTGTTATACGAGAGTCGGGATTTAATAGCGAGCAAACTGTAAATTCCGGTGAAGTGCGTTATGGAAATTTTGTTTAATAACTACTCCTCTCGGCCTCCGTTCATAAGCAGCTATGCTTATGAAGTATATGATGAATTCGTTTGAAGCGATGGATTCCGTGGATTCACGTGTTTTTGTATTTTTTCTTGCCCATCCAGTCATCGTGTGTTATTAATCAAAACGGTAAATCTGAAGGGAAGTACTTCATACTGCAGCTGGAATCGACGAGTCGCGGGTGTGTCATTTGGAATGGGTAATTCGATCTAATTACCAGTGAACCTTTTGATTCAGTTAATGGAGAAATGTTAGAGAAAATCGCTTTTTTTACTGTTTCGATTGCAAATGAAAGTATGCACTTCGAAATACAGTTTAAATTATGATACTGTTCGAAATTATTCATACGTTCTCCAAAATAACATAGGAATAATAAAAATCGAATTTAGGAAAATTACTGAATATAGAGAATTGAAGAATCCGAAGATTTGTCTAAAAACAATGAATGATTCCAGGAGAAATAAAAATGATGAAAGCTTCGAAGCATGAAAATGGTAGATAAAATAATACAAAAATTCATTAACAGATACTTTTGTATTCAATACATTCAACATGAATCACCTTTAATAAATCGAATTACATGTATGCTAATGCACGTGTATTAATATCAACAATTGTTCATCTCCTGAATAACCATTTTTAAATCAATTTTGTATGCCCCTATAAGCCCCATTGCATTCATCGACGCAAGCAAGTGACGGTCATTCAGCGTGTTCTACTTAAAAGCAGAGGGATGCTTTGCTATGAACTAGGAAAGTAGGTCGAAACAGCTTTTCCATTCCAACTTCTTACATTCAGCAAAGTTACGATTAACCCCTCCCCATAGAAAAAGAAGAATCGGCAACCGAGGAACGGAACACGTTTCAGCAAAGATTCTAATCACGCTTTTGCTTAGCGTCCGCTGGCCTTTGTCCTTCGTCCCCTGTCCACGCATGAAAAATTAAACTGCCGAACATGATATCCGTGGAAAGTCTCCCCTCGAAATCTGCCGTAATTTACGAGCGCGTACAACTTATAAATATTTCAGACCGAGCTTTAAGCGGACGATTCGTGCTGCCGGCGATAGAGATCGTTCCAAACGTGATGCGACTAGGATTCATCGCGAGGGATCACGCGGCTACCGAACCTATTTCCGCTCGGAATTTCGCTATCTTTCTTCCTGTCCGCAATACGGGATCGAAAGATTCGGACCACCCCCCCCCCCCTGAATCCCCGTTCCAGAGAAGAAGGAAATGTAATTTTGGATATTCTTCCGAATGGGACCTGCTGCCGATCGACATGAAATTCGGAGGGGAGGTGGGGACGCGGGGAGAAACCCAGATCTTATAGTTTTGGTGCGGGTATTTAATAGCTTCCGAGATATTAATTGAAAACTTTCGGTACAATACAGTGAATTCTTCATATATAGATACAACTAAGACAACCGTTTTCACTGTAACAGCCGTCGTTGTCGAGTATTAAGTAGCTGTTCACACAATAAGGATACCGTCCTCAGAATCTATAGGGTGACCGACGCGAAATCGGTCACTGTAACTTCTGACGCGCAGGAATGTTCTTTGCCTGCAATGGCTTCAGGTATACCGGCCTCAGTATTAATAGTTTGCGGCAAACAATTTCGACGAGGCGAGCATGGGCTAAGCGTTGCCGGCCGCCCACCGGCGGCCGGGAAAATTGTATGCCCGAGTGTAATACCCTCTTTCCCGTGTAAATAGTACGCCCATAGCTCGAATTGCATGTCGTATAGCGAATAATTTAAATTCTACGATCAGTCCGAATTGTTTATCCAGGGATCGGAAACTGACGTGGTGCTGTTATACAAAATTACAGTAAGTACGGTGTGCTGCAGTCCAATATCTTCCATCTGATATTAATACGGAACATATTTCGGGGAAATGTATATGTATTGCAAATAAGAAACATTCCTTGGACGACTGAAGTTACAGTAATCGATTTTGCGCGGGACAGCCTATATGAACTACTGGACGACGACGGCTGCTACAGAGAAAACGGTTGGGTTAGTTTTATCTGTATATGAAGAATTCAATGCATCGTACAGAAAGTTTACAATTAATATCTCGGAAACTATTAAATAACCGCACCTAAAATTTTTAACTTGCCCCCCCCCCCTCCTCCTCACCTCCGCTACAAATTTCATGTCAATCGGCAACAGATCTGATTCGGAAGTACAGCCATAATTTTGCCAACGTTTTTAATTCTAAGACGCAGCAATCAGTATTCCCAAACTGTCCGCGTTGTTGTCTAATTACCGCCAGCATCGCGATCGTCCGCTAAAACGTTTCAATCTCCGCGCTACCGACAATTAAATCGATCACGACACAGGTCCGGCATCCGATTATGGAATAGAAGCTGGGAACAGGGGACAGCCGCCCCTGTACATAGTAAGAAGGCAAGATCGGTGTCTCTCGGTCTGTCCAAGAACGAGGCCGTTGCTCAATTAACCAAATACGGCCAGCTCGCGGATGCATTAACGATCTCTTGTACGTGTGTACGATCGATCCATAATCTAGCAAGATAAAAGGCCAAGCCTTTTCCGTCGGTATTTTGACACTGCTCGTTACACGCGACAACGGTTTTATTCGGCGAGAACTTATTCGTTAGCCACGGATAAATATCGACCGTTACTCGAACCCGATTTATTCCAATACGACTTTATTCGATCTTTACCCGGCCCTTCTTGAAAGCTTCTTGAAAAGTGCGCCTTCAAGAGGTCCTTTTGTACCCCTTGACGTATCCCTATTCTTTCGGATGGTCGTCACGCGGATTTGTATATACAAAGTGCAATTCTTTGCGCACAAGGGATACAACTCTTTCAGTTTTCCTTTAATCTCTGTGAAATTCATTTTAATGAATTCCCGAGGTTTTTGCAATTGAAATGACATCAAACACGACACAAATCGCGTAGCTTCTTGTTATGTTATAATAGTACAGAATTGTGGCCAGAGGGCGCCTGAACTCGCACACAGCACGGTTGTGTATAAATTGACCTTTATGCAACCTCTGGGCAGCGTGTAGACGCAAAGTTGGTGTGCCGAAATCAGTTTTGTTTCTCTGTGCGTTAGGTGAAAAAACTGACTGCGTATATTGCACCAATTAGTAGAGGTAATTGTAATTTAAACAGAGAAAAGCTTGATTGTTAAGTATTACATTTGCACGGACTTCGAACCGCTGTAACTCCGAAGATATGAATGATTTTTCGTCCGGTGGCATCTCATTAGAAGCGCGCTTTCTTCCCCTTTAAAATGGTTTTTTGTTGAGCTCGATACGACTTCCGGTTCCTGAGATATCGCCGTGCAAAGAAACGGCTAATTTCTAATGTTTTCGTATCGCTGTCCTTCTCGCTCGCGCCGCGTCACTGACCTACTGACCGAGTATCCCTCGCAGGTGTCAACAACAACAGACGCCGAGTCAACGAATTCTGTCCGATTCTAGGAAAAGACGCAAACAACACCAGACGCCGAGTCTACGAATTCTTTCGAATTCCAGGAAAAAACGTAGGTCGCGTCGCGATATTTAAATGCCTTAACTTTAGACGCTTATATCTCAGGAACTAATTGAGATATCAGAATGGGGCAAACGGCAAATTGAAATGTAGACTCCTCGCTATCTCCTGACGTATTTTTCAAAAATAAATTTCATATTCATTTTCCTGTGTTCTGGTTCAAAGTTAATAATAAGAAAGAAAGGAAATTATTTTTTCCAAGCGGTGCCTCGAGAAAATTGGCGACGCAATGAATTGCTGTTATGTACTGTTAGAACATAACAAAAATCTATACGATTCGTGTCGCGTCCGATGTCATTTTAATTTCAAAAATCTTGGGAATTCATTAAAATGAATTTCATAAAGATTAAAGAGAAACTGAATGAATTGTATTCCTTTTATACAGCTTATTCGCTGTTTAGTCGGCTACTTCTTTACTCGAATGAAAACTTGGTCGGATACAAAATTATTCGTTATTGTCGACCAACTTCCTTTCACTCGAACTTTTTATTCGCAGATTATTCGAATGAGGATTTATTCGTCGAAATTCGTTCGGAAACTTATTCGAATGAAAATTCATTCTAATAATGCCCAACGCTGGTATGGGGCACTTAACACGCCACTTCGCTACCTATTGCATTTGACGGCTATGCATAGCGTCGCGAGCGAAAAGTTTCCTCGTGTAAGAGCACATCGAGCGGTAGAAACCAAACGATCGGTTCGCAGGAGACTTTCAATAGAAACTCTTCGATATATCGTTTCGAGAGAGGACTCGAGCGGTATCCATGGCGAAATGGTGGTTTTCCGATAACCCGTTTGTATCCTTTACTCTGCTCAATTGTTTGGCGAATTCGAAGCCGTTGAAATTCAATCAGAGCGCCATGAATAATGCCGAAAAAAGCTATTAACGATCGTGAAACCGAAAGATGATCCTTGTGAAGTGAAATCTGTATCGGTCGAATGGAAAATTCAACTACATATTTCTCTTTTCTGTTATTCCTCTCTCCACTTTCGCCCCCCTCCCTTTTCCTACATTTATGATAATAGTAAGATGAGTTGCCCAAATATGGAATACTGTTGTTTTATGTAACTTACCTTTTACGCAAACTCCAATATCATGGTTTTGTAAGAAATTTTATGCTCTTTTGATAGGCAACAGACAAGCTTAAAATATAATGCCGGTTTAGACAATATCTGAGCCGTTCTCTTTGAAAGTGGTGTAAGTCCATTTTTGACAGAAAGTTAGTTAATGATAACAATGAATGCAATCTGGTATGAGCTTTCTATCTATAAACGGTTCCCGAAAAGATCCTTCAAAATTTGCAACATTTCGTCAATATAAATTTATGTAGCCAATGAAATTACAAATATAATTACTTTGAAAGTGGTGTAAGTCCACTTTCTGCAAAGACATAATATTTAGTTCAAAAATTATGCCACATTATTTATCTGCTTCATTTCTGTGGCATAACTGTTAAAGGCATAAAAATTTTCGTTCGTCCACTGGAATTGTATAATTTTTTGTACAGTATTAAAGGGTATAAGGAAGTATAAGGAAGTATCAATTGCCTTCAAAATACCATAGAAATTATTGATCACAAATTTTTATATCCTGAACATTCTTATCTGCCGGATGATGCCAATTTGGAAGTATCGAGGCATCCATAAGAAAAAAAAATGTACTCTATATTCCTAAAGATTACTACACCATCATACAACAATGCCGAAAACATAAACAATTGATTTTCCATGAAATGAAACGAGATGATTCTGTTTCTAGAAAATGCAATTCTAAGAAGACGAAAAGATATTAATAGTGAAGGGGTAAATTGGCTAAAGATATGTTGGATAAGGGTTTTAAAAAACGAACCATATACAATCCTGTATAAAACTTCATTTGAAGAAAATGCGGAGTTCAAAACAATAGATTTATCCCCCGGATGAGGAAGACCATAAAAATTTGAAACTATAGTATTACCAGCTCTATATCATCATGCCAGGCCCATTACATCCGAAAAATTTAATGATGTGATGGATATAGTACCTTATATTCCTCCAATACATCATGACTACTTTCAGAATCTTGTTCATAATGACAAAAATTAGAAATGGCACATATTAATACAAAGTTGTAATCATTTAAATGGCATTACCTGAAGAAATGTTTAAGTAAAGCCTTTTAATTTTGTTTTTTTGGCATATTTAATAAAAATTTCATTAAGAAATTCGCTGGATTCCATTGAAATCCCGTATTTAATATTTTATGGATGTATGATTTTCACATTTTGTTGACTTTGAAAGTGGTGTATGTCCATTTGTGGTCATCAAAAGTATAAATTTCTGTTAACTAATACTTAAAAAATGATCACGTTATAAACTTAAATCAATTTAATATTTAAAAAACGTAAAATAAGCGTATTAATATATTCCAATATTTCTCAAACCGTTCAAGTGCAAACCCTTAAATATCTCCATATAATATAAAATGGACTTACACAACTTTCAAAGAAAACAGCTAATTTATTACTTTTTACTGAGGCATTCTCCATATTGGGCTCATGGTGCTCCTAACGTGAAACGTTGTATTCGCCTGACATCAATCTTTATCTATCTTTAGAAGATACAAAGAAGGACATAATCAAGTAAGCAACGCGTCTGGTAATAATTTTTATTTAAAGAATAGCACCTTAATAGTACCTTGTTACGTGCAATTACAGTTTAGAGGTTCCTAATTCAAGAACTCGGATGGTGGGTTTTGCTTTAATATTCTTCCGCGAACACGTACTTCCTTATAATTTCGGCACATGCTCGCTAGTTCGAGTAAATGGCGAACGTAATCGACTGTATTTTTCGTCCGCGAATGGAAATGTCAGGATTGTTTAATATCATGGTATCTCCTATTAGGCATATATTAGGGCAACCCTCCCTACCTACCCCGACCTCCGCACTTCCCATTCTCACGTCTCAATTTGCCTGTTCTCTCCACGGCAGGTGAATGCGCGCCGCTTTATTAGACAGCGAATTCGTGGCCAAAGTAGAACGAGCATTATGAGTCAGGCAACGAAGAAGTAACTTCGACTCGATTTCCTTCCGCGCAGTGCTGTGGTTTGATCCTCATTGTTCGAAACGCTTTCGCCCCTTCTGCCTGCGCCCTCTGCTACTCCATTAACCATCTTCTGCTCCCTCTTCCTCTCATTTCGCCCCCTTTGAGGGTTCGCTCGTTATCATCGCCGTCCGTGCACAATCGGTAGCCAGCAGGGCGAACTATTTTCTTTGGAGACAGGAACATTTTTCGAGGGGACTATCGCATGGCAGGTGCGTTTGAATGGAGTGTATAATCGCTGATTCGTGATTTTTTCTTTATGGTGAAAGGATTTTAATGAAGCTGTTGTAATGCTGGTAGATTGTTTCATTATCATTACCATCATTGTTTTATGGATTAATATTACATTTACTATACATATTATCTGTACTTATTTTATTTGAATGGAACAAATTCTGATCCGGTTGAAATTCTAATTCCTCGCGTTTGTATAATAAAACAAAATTTACAAAGATTCGAATCGTACGACTAGGTATAACTATACAAATTACTGACCACCAGATAACGGCAGCGATGCAGAGCTTCCTTCGATTAACATTTTCGCGCTGCCGCGCCGAAAGTGGAACACTCCCAGACTTTCCATCGCAGCGTGAAAATCTTGTAACAGACACGGGCCATTAATTCCTATCGCCGTCCCATCGATAGCATTCACCATTGTTCCGTACGCCCCAGAGTCACGCCGTTACGGACGTCGAAAGATCGTGCCCTTAAATACTCCACTGTTTATTACGGTAATCAGCCTGAGAAGAAACGATACATCTTGATAGATCCTCCATCGATTAGATCACGTTACATTGTTATTCCTGTCGAGGCGATCCAGCGAATCTGAAAAGTCTGCTACACGTTGCGAATGAAAGTCCTCACAGAAATAGCGTACCAACAGTCAGATTGCATGAAAACAAAATTCTTATCCACTTCTCTCAAACATTGAATTACATCGTACGCATGTAAATGCATTGATTACAAAAAAGAAAGACGGGGCACTCGAAACTCCAATTATCGAACAAAGATATGCCACCCCCCCGGCGCGGATTGTCCTATTTACAGAATCGCGTCGGACGGTGTGACAGTCATTTTGAAAAGGTCCCCCGTTAATTTGCATCCGCGGTGTTACCTGACAGATTGCTTTAATTACGCGGCCGCAGTCTAGTTAATTCACCGACTCCATTCGACGCTGCACGACCAAGGAATAAATGGAAAGGGATGGAAAAAGAAAGCGAGAGCGGTGAGAAAGGGGGAAGAGGTGAGAAAGAGGGAGCGAAGGAGGGGGTCCGCGGTAATAATTATGAAAACGCGAACGTTTGTCCCGGACGCGACCCGCGCGGGCAACGACATCGACGTTCGCGGGTCGGGTCACCTAATTACTCGCGGCCTTCCTCGCCACTATGAATTCTGAACGCCCTCGACGCCTTGTTCGCTGCTTGTCCTGCGCCCCCCTATTGTGTTTCACGCGTTCGCGCGTTTCCAGATAGATATAATTGGCCGGTTAATTACTGCACCGAAACGCGTTTTGGAACACCGTTTCGCCTGCTTCTCGCGCGGTGTATTGAATCCGAGGCCGCGGCGAATCTCGAACGCGGAGCAATTTAAAACCGCTGCGGTTCGATTCGGGTCGGTTGAGAATAAAAGGGGCGGCTTTGTCGCGAATTTTCTGGGCATTCGCGGGAAACGAATGGCTTGCTCAACCCCTTTGATACGCTAATGCGTTAGGATTGGAAATGCTGTGGCTCTCGTGCTCTCGAGGCTGGGACTGTTTAGCTGAATTATAACCAAAATTTAAAGTGTACATACTAAATTATCATTAAAATCGTAAAATACCATAATTATTATGGTTTTTGAAATACTATAGAGTGTTATTAATTTTTATTTTATTGAATTCCAAGTGACCTCACTGGAGATTCATTTATTGCGAAAAGAGATGCGCATAATTTTTTATATATAATTTGAATCTACCTGCAAAATAAATGTAAAGGAAAAGCGGATTGAATGAATCCCCTTTTTTGCAATGAATTACTGGAGAGATTTGGATCGAATCGACGAATGGGTGTGGTTGAAATTGAAGTGAGTCACACAATCCCGGAGCAATGGAATTAATAAGCCTTTGACTACCCCCACAATGACTACAGCGAGGCATACATATAGCTTGCACAGAAGACCGGAGGTTCACCTGTACAATTCATGTGCTGAATACCAAATTTTGATTGATGAAATACATGGAAATTGGTGGCTAGAATATATCATAGTTCTCAGGTCGTTCAATCCTATATCCATTCAGATACTTTGCTATGTAAACGTGAAATATCGTTTCCATGAATTTTACTCGACCATTCCGAATGCGTACGCCTTTCATTCTGAACTTTCCAAGTTTAAAGAGGCAGTCCCCTGTTGGAAGTTTAAATACTTGTATTTAAAAAAAAATAACAAGATGTTAACTGTAACTGGAAGACCATAAAAAAGGAGCGTGGTGGTAACAGAGAGGTGATTTGGACTTCGTGCAAGGTTATTGCAAGGCCACTTCAAGGTCACCAGAGGGTCATTCAGGATCTATTTCAAGTCTCACAAAGGTCCATTGGGAGTTGTTTAAAGTCACTTGCAGGTTATTCGGGGACGCTGTAAGTTTCTTTAGTGTCGCTTAAGATAGTTTAAGGGCCGTTCGAAATCTCTTCAAGTTCGTAGTAAAATTATTCCACGAACATACCAAGTTCGTTACACCTCACCGTACCTTTATTCATTAATTTCTTACAAATACGCAAGAAATCGTAACCGTCCAAATAGCAAACAAATAATCATATAATTGAGGCGCTTGAGGAACCTTAAATCGTTTAAATCGATTCACCTATGCATATGTATATAATATACCACAGAGATATTCAATCTTTGTTGTTTATAGCAACTAAATACTGTTTTGTTCCGTTGTTTGCGCGACGCTCACTGTCACTCAGCAATCGCTCCATCTCGCGGCCGCGTCCTGTAATATTATTCTGTGTAAAGAAATATGGAAAGCGAAGTTGAATCTGCAAGTAAACAAGCAAATTTAAGAAAAAAGAAACTAATTTTCAAATCAACTTGGTGCAAGAAGTCCATGAAACTAAAACGCCTCAAGGAACGAAATTGTGTAACTTTGTCCTGTCTTGGAAAATTAAACATTTTGTTCTTTTCGTTATTAATTCTATATTTTCTATCTAAATAATATATACAAGTTTATAACAGATGAAGTGCACAAAATTTTATTTAATAAATAAGAGGAAGAAGCTTTTTCTTACGATTTTACGTCATTTATGGATAAAGTAAACCAGCTCCTAAAATTTATAAACAAAAACGCACATCATCCTCAAATCATAACTGCTATTATCAAAATGTATTAAATACATGTTTCTACATCCTTGACAAAAAAATTCGGTTTGATTGCACAACTTTTTATTAAATAGTGCCACAATGAAAACTTTGAAGCTGATTTTCTCGAGATAGCATCTAGACGTATGTGCCCTTTTTCTATCAGACGCCTCAATTATTATCCTCCTGCGAAAATAAAGCTTGCGGCTACATTTTCTTTTTCATATTTCTTCTTTCTTCAATAATTAGAAAACACTATTTTCTATGCGGGACACCATGAATTTGCGCTCTCGGGGCTCGGACTCTTTGACTAAGTTATAACTGAAATTTAAATTGCATCCACTAAATTATCATTAAAATTGTAAAATACCGTTCGATGTTTTATTGAATAATTGCGTCGACGAACGAAGCAATGTTTCTGACGAAATGCAACGGATGAGCTCGCCCATTAAATCTCGCCTTTCGAAATCGGCTGGGAAGGCAGTCGAAACGAATTACGTTCGCTGGTCTCCTTGGCTGATTTTAATGAAACTCCCTACGATACTTCTGCGCGTGCAAGAGTTTCCCCAGGATTCGCACAACGTTTTAATTGCCGTAAATCTGTCCCGCGTCGACGGTGAGAGCAGCCCTGCGAAAACGCGAAAGTACGTTTTCCCTCGACTTCTCTCACGACGGTCAATTGTTCTCTGGCTTCTCCCTCGGCTGTGTTCTGAAACGCAATTAAGATATCCCCGATCGTGGCAGCTTCGTGCGAGATGATTGTTGACGATGCGGTATAGAAATTAGAGGTGTTCACGAATTTCGGGAATTTCGAGAAAAAATATTGAACGAAGAATAACCGACGTAATAACCAAATAGAGTTCACAAATTTTCTTTGAGTTTCCTCTTTTTTTTGGAAGGTGAAAGGCTTATGAGAAGGTTCTACTGATTGCAAATAAAAATTGGCCACTGGAGATCAGCATGGAGCAGCCCCCATTATAATGTTCAAATCTTTGTAAAAAATCATCCATTTTTTAATTCCCCCATTTTTATCGAAACATATGGAAATATGTTAATAATATTACTGATCGATCTGCCTGATTCCCTTGATAAAAGAACATTCCAGACACAGGTTTATTTAAAATTGATTGGAACGAAGCTGCAAATTGATCAGTTTACCTGAAACAAATTAAAGAATTTTGATTGTCGACAGTACTACTGTTAGTTAATATCATTATAAATATTGTCTGCAATATACAACTATTACAAGAAATATTCCAAGTCCCCTAACGAATAAGAATTTATTCCTGATTCGAGATAAATCTTCGATTGATCCGGATTCAATAAAAATCACACTGATCTCTGCCCGAATTAATTCCGGTTCAAGAAAATCCTTACTTCAAATAGAAGAATCATGACAAATTCCAGTATTCTTTCACGAGAAGTCTTCGATCATTCGGAGACAATTGATCGACGTATCAGAGAATGAAATCTAGAACAACGTTCGTGTTATTCGTGTCAGATGGTAAGCATAAACAGTCCAGCAACGGAGCAGCGTCGAGATCGGGCTCGAACCGAGTCCCCGAGGTGATCATCGTCTATCCGTCATGAATTTCATGAACATCGACGGCCGGGCTCTCGTTACTCGTCCAAATACGGAAGGACAGCAGCGTTAAAGTGGGCCAACGCTGCCTTGACTTCGCTTTGTATGAATAATATTAAGCTCTACGCCAGATTGGTTCATTGAAACCTTCGCGGCATCCAGACAGCGGCCGGTCATGATCTAAACGTGAAAGCTTAACAATGAAACAGCTGTCTTACTAAAACTTAAATAAGAAAACAGCTGTTTTAATCCTCCGACGATTTGAGCGCATCATAAAAGCAAACGAAAAAGCAGGACGCAGACATGTCCCTGCGGAACGAATAAACGTATCGACGAAGCGGGAATTACGCGGAGGGCTGTAGAGAAAAGAATCGCGAGGATAGCAGAGTCGAGTGAACAGTACTGATATTAATATTATTCAAACAATCACTGGAAATGTTGGGTCCCAGCAATCGTAAAAACATTGTATCTAGCCAACCAGCTGCTGACCATAAAACGGTCGGCCACCATTTTTCGAAGGTAAGGCCGATGCCACCCGCTTACCTTAGGGCCGGGAACAACCCAAACCCGACAACCCCCTAAGTGCGCCTCTTCCGCTAGACACTTGATTACACGCCCCCCGGCATCCTCGGTCGCTTCTTACCAATTAACGCTCAAAGTTTCCTTCCACCAATTTTCAAATCCTCAAAAATTCCCCGCCTCCTCTCTATCGCGTCGAGGCCAAATTTAAAGAATGCAGAAATAAGTTCATTAGCATTTTAGTAATCGAAGAATAACGAACTCAACATATCGTGTAAAACTGACCAATTCCGAACTTCAATTTATTCGCCGAACCGTTTCTTTCCTTTCTGTACAATATTTGTAAAATATATTCACCTGTATGTACGACCTGTAGATTTTCGGTCTTATCATTTTGGGAAATCAGTGTAACATTGAGCTTCCACCTCCGTTAAACTAAACGTGAGGAATTAACAGTCATTAGAAAAATACATTTGAGGCGTTTGATGGAAAAAGGGCCCACACGACTAAATGCCATCTGGAGAAAATGAGCTTTCAAGTTTTTATTGTGGTACTATTTAATAAAAAGTCGTGCAATCAAATTGAACTTTCTTTTAAGGATGTAGAAACATATGTACTTAATACATTAATACACAATACATGTATTAATACACTAATACTTAGTACAATCTTTGTAAAATGTATTCACCTGTATGTACGACCTGTAGCTTTTCGGTCTTATCATTTTGGGAAATCAGTGTAACATTGAGCTTCCATCTCCGTTAAACTAAACGTGAGGAATTAACAGGAAATTTGAATTTTCTCTTATGCTGATATGACAATTTTCCAACCGACAAATTTGCCAGAGACTTCGCATTCCACAATGAAAGCACTTCGGTATGTTCCAAAGTATTAGGTCATCCCATAAGTTCGTGTCGTTTTTTGAACGGTTACATATGTTAATGTTGTAAACATACCTTTAACTTTTACGAAAAAACGTAATCACCCTCTCGTTGTATAACTTCTTCCCATTTTTTGGTGGAGCCATTATTCCGTCACGATAGAAATTCTCTGGGTTTGATTGAAAAAAAGCTTTGTAAACTATCTCGGATGGTGTTAATATTTGCGAACTTTTTACCCACTAAAAAATGTTGTAATGCTCGGAATAAGCGATAATCCGATGGGGCAATGTCTGGAGAATATGGAGGGTGTGCTAAAATTTCTCAACCAAATTCACATATTTTTTTCTCACACTTCTCGCAATATGCGGCCTAGCGCTGTCATGGTGAAAGATGACGTTATTTCTGTTTATTAAAGCTGGACATTCTTTGGCAAGTGCTTCTTTCAGTTTTTGTAACTGAGTACAATATTTATCGGAATTTATAGTTTCACCACTTGGTAAGAGTTCAAAATATAAAATTCCTTTTAATTCCCACCATACACCCAAAGAACTTTACGGGGATGCAAGCCTGGCTTTGCATATCGTTGAGGTGGTTGATTTCTCTCAGACCAGCTTCGTTTCCGTTCAGGATTTTCGTACAATATCCATTTTTCATCTCCAGTTACCAGGCGTTTTAAAATTGCTTCATTTTTGTTGCGTGCAAGTAATGATATGCACGTTGTCATGCTGTCAACACGGTTCCGTTCCGTAAGTTCAATGGGGCACCCGAACGTTCCAGCTTTGATACCATTCCCAACGTTTTTAAATGTCCATGAACCGTCGTTTTAGGTATTTCTAGAATATCTGACATCTTCTGAACTGATACATTTCGCGATTCCTCTACAAGATTTCGAATTTCGTCTTCCTTTGTCTGAGAAGGACGTCCAAAACGTTTCTCATCTTCTAAACAGAAATTCCCATCTTTGAAACGTTTAAACCATTTTCTACAGGTACGAGATGAAAGAGCAGTTTCTCCGTAAACAGCGCATATACATATTGTTTGTCACAATTGTTACCGAACTTCCTTTTCGAAATTCGTATAACATTAGATGACGGAAATGAATACGCATTTCACCCATAATTTTTAACTGTTCGGAATCACTGCGTTCACTATTTTACGATCTTATACTCAAGCGAATCTCTTTTAAACTGTCCTCGAACGGCTAAACTGAAGTGCATTGGTCTCTTATCGCCGTGTGTTTATAAATCGAGGCGTGAAACGTATTAGGTTTACCGGAAAGTTCTGTCCGTTTTTAGAATAAGATAAAAGAATAAATTTTTCGTACCTTGAATAATCTTTATTGAATAATATAATTGCCATCATTATTTATGACTTCTTGCCAACGTGATGGCAATTTGTATATCCCATTTTTAAAGAATGCCTCATCTCTAGAGGCCAAAAGTTGAACCAGTGCTTGTCTGATATCTTCCTCGTTCTTGAATTTCTTGCCCTGCAAAAAACTTTGTAAGGACAGAAACAAGTGATAATCGGAGGAGGGTGCTAGGTCCGGGGAGTATGGTGGATGCGACTGAACTTCCCAGCCTAGCTCTGCGACTTTCTGACGAGTCCCCAAAGCAGCATGTGGCCTGGCATTATCGTGAAGCACTATGATGGTCCTTCCTATTGAACATCGCCGGCGTCTTTTCTTGGAGTGCAATTTTTAATTTCATCCAATTGTTGACAGTACCTCTCCGAATTTAGCTTTTCGCTTGGTTCCGACAGCTCAAAATGTATGGTCCTCGTATGTCTCACCATATACACAGCATTCTCTTATTCAGGCTCAACTTCGGTTTAGAGGTGTACGGGGCACATTTTCCGGGTTCACAATACGCCCTTTTCCTTACGATGTTTTCATACGTAATCCACTTTTCGTCCCCAGTTATGACCCGGTCCGAGAAGGGTTCGATTTTGTTCCGTGCAAGCAAAGATGTGCACATGATGATTCGATCACTTAAATTCTGCTCGCTTAACTTATGTGGCACCCATCTCGCATATTTCCACACAAATCCTGGTTTCCGAATATGGTCCGAAATGGTTTGTTGAGCTGAACCAAGCCTGTCCGCAATCTCCAATGTTGTCGAAAAAGAATTTTGCTCTAACATGATCTTGTCAGTCTCGTCGTCGATCAAAGACGGCCGCCCAGAGCGTGGCTCATCAGAAAGGTCAAAATCATCTACGTGAAATCTTCCGAACTATCTTCTACATGTTCTATTAGAAACTGTACCTTCGCCAAACACTTTCAATACAATTCTACACGCTTCTGTAGCATTCCTTCCTCGTTGGAATTCGTGCAAAATATAATGGCGTAAATGAACTTTATCAGGAGCCATGGGTACACGGTCGCATCTCACTTAATACTAACAGGAATCATCTTCGTTTTAGTCCATCTGCGACGTCAATGTGTATACATTGTCAGCGATAAAAAGAGAGAGCCAAATTAGCGTCACATGGATATGCGGCTACTTGTTGAAAATAGGTGTAACCGGAACGGACAGAACTTTTCGGTAGACCTAATATATACAAAAGTCGGCAGGAACTTATGGGATGACCTAATATTTCAGTTTCCGCTTGAATTTCGAATCGCAATAATTGAAGTGTCCAACGCGAAATCACGGACGAATCGTAATTTCGTTCACGAGCGCAAGCATCCACGATTTCAGCCATTCGCGGGTGAAGTGGCAACAATTACGAACACCTGTACGTCGAGTGGTAATTAAAAAAGTCGGACAGTGTGAGGGTATCCGCGTAACGCCTTCTCATTAGCGGAACCAGATTGCCATTGGCCCTCCACGCGTTTTCGCTCGTCCCGAGCGTCCCGCGGTAATTTTAGTTCGCCCGTCCTCGAAGAGCGAACAATTATCACGGCCATTTAACACGAATTTCATATTGTTCTTCGAGCGCAACGAGCGACTTGGGAACGGAGCCTTAAATTAGACGCGATAGGATCAATTCGCGTCTCATTGTACAAAGTGCGACCGAAACCACGGTCGTTTTTATGTTAATTACACATCTCGCAAGATGTATAGATTAAAATGTCAGCTGGGGAAAGTGTAATAAAGATTTGTTAAATTTGCTGCATCCTTGGGTCTTAATTTTTTGGACTCTGATAATTAAAATGAGACATTGATAATGAATAGTGATGATATGAAGAAGCGACAAGTTTCTCGGTATGTAGAAGACGCGGGGAATCTTGGAGAGTCGTCGCGCTTCGAGATTGAAGATAATAATGAAATATAGCTACGATTAAAATGAAAAAAGAAAATGAAGCTGGAAATCTATTTATTCGATCCGCAGCGTTTAGTGTATAATGTTGTATAAAATAAACCCTTGTGTCTGTTTTCCCTGTTGCAGGTGTAGGATGCGGCGATACGAGGCGCGGTGCTCGCCCGCGACGAGGCGATGAAAAGGCTGAATGGAGGCCGAGGAAGCCTCAGAGCCCCCTGGGGCTCCGACCAATGTTCCCTCGTCAGAGAGTGCAGCGAGTTGAACCGAGTCTGGGAGAAAAGAGACGAAGATAACCGACCGACGAACTGAAACTGCAGGCGAAACGCGAGAACGATCGAATATCCGAGGAACAATTTCGTCGGGGAACGATCGAAGGATTTGCCGGTCCTTCTCCAGCCGGAATTAATTTGAATTAAAAAACGCGTGGCCGTCGCGCCACGCGTCCCAATTAGCCTAGACGATTATTGTATTCGAAGGATTTCTCCTCCTCTCTCTCTCTGACACGGCCTGATACACCTGTCCGGACGCGCGAGCTGCATCGAACGACGAGAATAGCGTGTTTAATTATGACAGTGGCAGATCACGAGACGGAGGTCGACCGACGCAAGCCGGCAGCGTGCAATCCTGAACGACGTAGCGTGATCGAGTGCTGCTGGATCGCTCGTTTTACCGCTTAGAGAGAAGCGAATATAGGGGAAAGAATGGCTGCGCCGGTGATCGAGAAGAAGCGGTTCTTCTGCCGCGAATGGGCGTTCATCAAGCTCTCCCATTGTCTGGAGCAGAGGCCGGCGTCGAAGACCTGCGGCGCCCTGATAGTCGGTGGCCCGGGAAGCGGGAAGACCGCGCTCTGCGCCGAATTGGCTTGGCCATCGACCGGCGCCAACGCTAGGCATCAGAGATCATTGAACAGGCGGCTACTCGCTCGACACTTCTGTCAGGCTAGAAGCGAAGCTTCCTTGTCGCCGGCTCAGTTCGTTAGGTCTCTGGTGGCGCAGCTTCTGCAGGCTAGCTCCGATGGAATTCACAGGTTGGTCGAGATTCATTTCGTTGATTGTGGTGTAGGTGGATTTTCGATGGACGATTGGAGGAGAATTGAGGGAGGCTTAATCCCTTAATTAGTAATTGAGACGTTTGATGGACAAAGGGCACATACGTCTAAATGCCAGCCCGAGAAAATGAGCTTCAAAATTTTCATTGTAGGGCTATTTAATAAAAAGCTGTGCAATCAAACCGAATTTTTTTTCAAGGATGTAGAAACATGTATTTAATACATTTTGATAATAGCAGTTATGATTTGAGGATGATGTGCGTTTTTGTTTATAAATTTTAGAAGTTGCTTTACTTTATCCATAAATGAGGTAAAATCGTAAGAAAAAGCTTCTTCCTCTTACTTATTAAATAAAATTTTGTGCACTTAATCTGTTATAAACTTGTATATATTATTTAGATAGAAAATATAGAATTAATAACGAAAAGAACAAAATGCTTAACTTTCCAAGCAAGGACAAAGTTACACAATTTTGTCCCTCGAGGCGTTTTAGTTTCTTGGATTCCTTGCACCAAGCTGATTTTGAAATTAGTTTCTTCTTTTCTAAATTTGCTTGTCTCCTTGAAGATTCAACTTCGCTTTCCATATTTCATTACACAGAATAATATTACTAGACGCGGCAGCGCGATTGCTGAGTGACAGTGAGTGTCACGTAAACAACAGAATAAAACAGTATCTAGCTGCTATAAACAACAAAGATTGAATATCTCTGTGGTATATTATATACATATGTATAGATGAATCGATTTAAACGATTTAAAGAGATTTAACGATCAAACGTTTCAATTCATGACTGAGTCCTACTTGAATAAAGATAGAGGCAAAACTGAATGTGCAGGTAGTGAGAATAGGTATCAGCGAGGTTTAATCGAAGCAACGCTATTGGTATTCGTTTGTTTAAAGGATAGAAAAGCAAATTTAAATAATTAAGAGCGATGCCTGATTTTTCCTTTTATCAAACTTGACTAATCGCATCTTCCATTAATTGTACATTTCACAAGTCAAATATTTTTAAAAAACGTTTCTAAACAAATATCGTAGACTACCCTTATAAACGTTCAATTTTTTTAAATATTAATAATCTAATATTAATAGTCTACTATTCTGAACGTTTCGCAGAGCATCCCCAAGTTCCCCAACACCGAGCAACGCGACAACAACCACCAACGCTACAACGGTGCCCCTCACCTCGAGGGAAGCGGTGGCAGAAGCGTACGCGGAGAAGCTCCGAACCGATCCGGAGATACAAGCGGCCCTGCAACCGGACGTCCTCGACAGAGATCCCGACGACGCCTTGAAGAAGGCCCTGCTGTTCCCCTTGTTAGAGGTAGAGCCGCCGAAGAGTTGTCTGTTCCTGTTGGTCGATTCCATCGACGAGGGGCAATCCCTGAATCCCCCCCAAACCGGGACCAGAGACTCCAGGCGGGAGAACGAAAATGTCAGTAGGACGATCGCCGAATTGCTGGCCAATCATCATCATCTGTTCCCGCAATGGTTGCTGCTGGTCTGCACCGCTCGGCGTCAGAGCAAAACCATCTCGCGGATGTTCACCGGCTTCCGGAAGATCTCTCTGGACGATCTGAGGAAGTCCCAGGTCGTGAGGGATGTGCAACAGTACATCCTCGCGCGGTTAGACCAAGAAGATGCTCTCAGGTGTGTGCTCGTTCATATTAGAAGGACTCGAGTGATTCGATGAATCTCATTGTTTTGAGCGTAAAGGAAAAATGAATAGTCCTTCGTAGGGTTGCATCAGATAGTAATTGTAATACAATATGGCGCATTAGCATTGCTCGTGCTTCAAGTAATTCAAGGCTTTCGTATTAACTTAATTCTTACATACATATACTATTTTATTCTTTTACATTTATTTTACTAATAACCCACGCATTTTTTTTATATTTCTTTTAGGCAGCACATCTCGCGCGACACCGCCGAGATGCTGAACCAGCTGCACATCAAGAGCAACGGCTGTTTCCTGTACCTGGAGAAGGTTCTCGACGGCGTGGCGGAGAACTTCATCGTGTTGCGCGAGGTCCGCGAGATACCGGGCACGCTGAACGGACTCTATCTGTGGCTGTGCCAGAGGCTGTTCAGCCGAAAGCAGTTCGCCAAAGTGCAGCCGCTGTTGAACGTGATCCTCGCCGCGAAGCTGCCGATCACCCAGGAGATCCTCTACAAATGCGTGAAGACCGCGTGCAACGGTATCACCATAGAGGACTTCAATCGACGCCTGCACCTTCTGCGCAGAGTGATCTCCGTCTCGCGTGCCGGCGCGCTGATGCTGTTCCATCACAGCTTCGCCGAATGGTTGCTGGACGTGAAGCACTGCACGCAGAAGTATCTGTGCTCCGCCGTGGAGGGCCACGCTATGCTGGCAGCGTACTACACAATTCGCGGCCCGGAACTGAATCCCGACGAGATTTGCGTGCTCGGACAGCACCTGCAGCGGGCCATCACGAACGTGGCCGCCACGAATTGCAACGTGGACGTGCATACGCTTCAAGTGCTCTGGATGATAGGCAGCGGAGCGCCCATCGAAGAATGCTATCTGGACAGCTCGGAATGTATACTCTGGCCCAGGCAGGAGGCGAAGCTGCTGAAACTGCTGATCGACGCCGGCGCCAAACCGTCCGAGAAAGTCGTCGAGGACGATGCCAGCAAGGATGCTGTTTCTTCTAGTCAGGTGGTTGTCTTAATGCACGTGTGGCTGTTAAGGAGTGGTGGAAGTATGGAATAGGGGGATTAGGAGAGCGTTTCGTCCTGGGTCTGCTAGAGGACTCGTCAGTAAGGCTACCTAGCAGGCCCTTTTGCCTTAGACGTCGGGACAGTGAGGGATAGTCGCAGGATGTTTATATGTATAGGGCCTGATGTCAGGGCGAGCACTTTGGAGAGAAAAGTGGCAAGCTCGCGCCAAATCCCTCTAGTGAGAAAGTCGGAGGTCGCTAATTAGCCTCCTTACTAGTGTTAACTGGCACCACCGATTACCATTTTCCGCCGTCTATAACTCTCAGAGGCTCGGTCTATTTGTTGATGGGTGGTCGGGGCCTTCTTCTGCATCGCGTTACGGCGAGCACGTGCTCCAGCCGTGATGCAGTCAATATACAACGCTGCTGTCCTAGGGTACCGTCCCCCCTCTCTCTTGCAGCGTGCGTCATGTGAATTTCGTCGGTGCGTTATGCCGAACGTGCGAGCATATGTGCCGGATATGTCCCAAGGATCGGCGTCGATGCGTAGCGACGGCGGGGAGACTTCATGGCTGCGATTCCCTTTGGGTTCGGCGTCGTGAACTGCTTTTGGCTGGGCTTATCCTAGAAGAAGGGTTACGCGATTTTGTCGGCAATGTGGGCTTAAAATCCATCCACCAGGGTCTATCGGAGCTGTTCTCCATCGTGATCGCTATTGTGTGCTGGTCCTAGATCACACGTCGGGGTCACCAATTTTTGTAGCAGGTTACGGAGTGGTGGAAGAACTGAGCGGAAAATTATGGAGTAGGGAATTGGGAAAGCGTTTCGTTCTGGGTCTGCTAGAGGACTCGTCAAGTAAGGCTACCTAGCAGGCCCTTGTCTTAGACGTCAGGACTGTGAGGAATAGTCGCAGAACATTTATATAGGACCTAATACCAGGGCGAGCACTTTCGAGAGAAAGTGACAGCTCGCGCCAAATCCCTCTAGTGGCAGGAATCGGAGGCCACTACACACGCTTGCGCTCTTACCGAGATTTTATGAATCGGGACGAAGAATTTGACACGATCTGACTTTATTGGATAACAATTTTGTTAACGCTAGCACTGTCGGTGTTGGGAGAAGGCAGGACTGCAAAGAAAAATACGTTTTCGTTATTTCAATATCTGTTCACTTTAACATCATTGAAACGGCGTACATTGTATTCTTGCGTTGATTTTGTAACAATTATTAGAAATGTCGTAGAAGACTTCTGTAGGCACCGGTAGAATTTTTCTAATGATTACGATGGTCTCTCCAAAAGGTTTCGCAAGATGCAAGCCCAATGGACGAATCTCCTAGCGAACCGTTAACGGAACTGCTCGGCGAGAGCGGAGACATCAATCAAGCCGATTCTTGCGGGCGAACAGTGCTGCACACGCTTGCCGCAGACGGTAATGCATCTCTGCTGGAGTTAGCTCTGGCCACGTGTCCTCAGGTAAGGATCATCATTTCTAAAGAGCAAACACTTTCATCTACGAGGGTAAATCAAAAATTATCTACACTTTTTATTGTACAATTTATTTACATGAAACTAAGGTTTCATTATGCATATCATTTCTCTACGTAATCTCCCTCCTCCTAAATGCACTTTGCCCAACGGTCACCAAGCTTGCGTATTCCTTGCAAATAAAAGGTTTTCGGTTGGTCGTGATGCCACTTTTGCACCGTATTTTGCACGTCTAAGTCTGAGGCAAATCGGTGGCCTCGCAAAGCATCCTTGAGCGGCCCAAACAAGTGAAAGTCAGATGGAGCTAGGTCCGGGCTGCAGGGAAGATGTTCCAGTAACTCAATTGATGGTCGCCCCGCTCCCTCTTTCTGCGTTACACTTGTTCGGCCACTTTTAAACTTCTCTATCCACAAAAACACAGTTTTACGTGACAATGCACTTCCCCCATATTGCGATGATAGTCTACGACGAATTTCTGAACCTTTGACACCCTCCGATCAGAGGAATCGGATCACTGCTCGTCGTTCCTCTTTGGTGCAAACTTCTAATGGAGCGGCCATGATCTATCTGCACCAAAGGGAAATGGCGAACTTAGGATCAAACTTTCATAGCATTACCACAACAGTGTAACAATAAAATAAGCGAGGACAGAAGTCAGTGTGTACAATGTAACAAGAGTCATGTCAAAAGTGTAGATAATTTTTGACTTGCCCTCGTAATTACATCGCTGAATAGATGTGCCTTTTAAAATACCTATCCCCCCTTCCAGCTATCAGCCACAGCCTCGCCACTATATTTTTGTGAAGGGCAACGATTAGCATGTGCTCCTTGATTTATATAACTTCTCGATAAAACTTGAATTTCCGAAACGAGTTAGCCCAGTGTTATTGTTTCTTCATTTAATACTGTACAATTCCGATAACATAAAATTAACAGGATTTTACTGCGAGCCTTTCACCTTATTATTAAATCTAATTGTATAGTAATGGGACTTTATAAATCTTGCAGGCAAAACTGGAGGCAACCGATCGTCACGGCCAAACACCGTTGAACCTGGCATCCAGGCATGGCTATGCGGACGTTGTGCGTGTCCTTTTGGCCGCTGGAGCGTGTGCGGACCACGCGGACTGCGACGGATGGACAGCTCTCAGAGCAGCCGCCTGGGGTGGGCATACTCAGGTAATCGTTAAACGTTGAAACACCGTAATCGCGAGCGCCTAAGCGGGGCTCTATCATCTCACAAATCCATACCAACGGCTGAATGAAATTTATATAGGTAGTGGAGATGCTGTTGGAACACGGCGCGATGGTGGATTGCGCCGATTGGGATCAACGAACCGCTCTGAGGGCAGCTGCGTGGGGTGGCCACGAGGATATCGTTAAGGCGCTCCTGCAGCACGGCGCGGATGTCAACAGGACGGATGACGAGGGCAGGACTGCCTTAATTGCCGCTGCCTACATGGGCCACAGCGAGATCGTCGAACACCTTCTGGACTTCGGCGCGGAGATCGATCACGCTGATAGCGACGGAAGGACCGCCCTGAGTGTCGCCGCGCTCTGTGTCCCCTCCAATCATGGCTATGCAAAAGTTGGTACCGCTCCTCGTCACGTGACTATGTCTTGGAAGATGAAATATGTAATATGCTCGAGATGAAGCGACGTTGCGCGTTGAACGGGGACGAGATGCTTCCAAGATTTATCGCTTCACAAGAGCAAATATGTAGAGAGACGTTGTTCTTCGTCAGATGTATTTCAAAAGAAATTAATTTACTGTGCGGTAATATTGCTATGCTATATTCTATTTTAAGAATAAAGGTATGACAACTGTATCGCGAGAGGAATTATAAGAGAGAAGGAATTTCAAATGACCGAGTTATTCTCAATGCAAGCTACTTGTTAGCAATAGAAGACTAGTCGATGAAGACTGAATTCAATAGAATTATCTGCAATCTGTAACAGCCCTTAAACTTTAAATATTCCAATAAGCTATCGAGCATAAATATCTCTAATAATTAAATTCACGCATTACTATAAATATCCTATTCGTTCATCTTTCGGCTACAGGTGGTAACGATTCTCCTGGAGAGAGGAGCCGCGGTGGATCACCAAGACAAGGATGGCATGACCCCGTTATTGGTAGCAGCGTTCGAAGGGCACAGAGACGTTTGCGAACTGCTGCTAGAATACGAGGCGGATGTGGATCACTGCGATGCCACGGGACGTACGCCTTTGTGGGCAGCGGCCAGCATGGGCCATGGATCGGTGGTAGCTCTTCTCCTATTCTGGGGATGTTACGTTGACAGCATCGATAACGAGGGTAGAACAGTGTTGAGCGTGGCTGCTGCCCAAGGTGGCACGGACGTCGTGAAGCAATTGCTAGATAGAGGTATTCTCATCGAAGTGATGATCAGCTGATGATGTATTTTTGTAAAACGTAAAGGATAAAGTAAAATACTTATTTCCTTTCGTATCTGTCAGGCTTGGACGAGCAGCATAGAGACAATTCAGGCTGGACACCGCTGCACTACGCGGCCTTCGAAGGCCACATCGACGTTTGCGAAGCGTTGCTGGAGGCTGGGGCGAAAATCGACGAAACCGACAACGATGGAAAGGGTGCTCTTATGTTGGCCGCGCAAGAGGGACACGCCACGTTGGTCGAAAGGTTGCTGGAGCAGCACGGTGCGCCAATTGATCAGCATGCGCACGATGGAAAGACCGCCCTCAGGTAATTAAACGTGATACGCAAATGTTCCATCATCGGGGGTGTCATGCTCTTGTTTCATGAAACTGATCTGCGATAATAAAATAATGGCAGGCTCGCAGCTTTGGAAGGACACTACGATACCGTGAGGGTACTGTTGACACACAACGCGGATGTGAACGCGAAAGATGCCGACGGGAGGAGCACACTCTATATCCTCGCTCTGGAGAACAGATTGGCGATGGCGCGGTTCTTGTTGGAACACGCGCGCGCTGATATCGAAAGCAGAGATTCAGAAGTAGGTCCAAAAGTTGATATTCAATTCTTACGCAATCGTAGCAGTAGAATTGTTATTAATTGACGCGTTCCTCGTGTCCTTGTATCTTTGATAATCCCACGGTTTAATTCTGCAGGGCAGAACTCCGTTGCACGTGAGCGCTTGGCAGGGACACGTCGAGATGGTTGCTCTGCTGCTAACGGAAGGCGGTGCCAGCGTGAATGCATGCGACAACGAGAACAGAACTCCTCTGCACTCTGCCGCCTGGCAGGGTCACGCCGCCATTGTCAGACTGCTCCTTGAACACGGAGCTACTCCTGATCATACTTGTAACCAAGGCGCGACAGCTCTGGGTAAGGAAGGGACAGGCGAACGAGACGTTTATTCCATTTCTATTTTAATAAGTTCGTCAACGCTGGATAGTTGTGCGATCGATCGATCGAATGAATTTTCATCAGGGATTGCTGCGCAAGAAGGCCACGAGCACTGCGTGCGAGCCCTCTTGAATCACGGTGCCGATCCAAGTCACTCGGATCACTGCGGTCGTAACGCCATCAAAGTCGCGGCGAAAAGCGGCCATGACACAGTGGTCAGGCTACTCGAGGAACATTCGGCCAATCAACGAAGTCTGAGACCTGGTATCAACGGCGGTCCGTTTATTTTCTTTCTTTATTCGCATCTTACATTTAGGGCTGGTATGTGTTATAATATACGCTCCTAATGGCACAGGTGGAAGCAGTAGCGCCACTTCGGTCACATCGAACTCGACAGCCGAAACGAAGCCATCTTCAGCAATCCTGAACCCTCTGTCGACGCAGTACAGTCCAGCAGAGTCGCCGGACTCGACGAAACGGCGAAGCTGCGTGTCCCTGGGTAACAATTCCAGTAACAGCAAGTCGAGCAGCAACCTGACCGGTAGCACGAAGAGCGATCAGGGGAAATTCAATCAGAACTCCATGGTGAATCAGGTAATAAAAGTAGGTAACGCAAACGTTGTATCTAATTGCTTTCGCGATTAATAACTATTTGAATAACTTGACGGAGCCATTTTCGAGCTCCCCGATACCACTTCCAATCGTCTTTCTCATCCGTCACCGTCCCATCGTCCCTGGCTGCATGTTTTGCTCGGTCTGTTCGATGCACTCGTGTACAGATCATTCTACATTTACACACAGCCTCCCACATACAAGCATTCTATTGCTCAAATGCTGGAACTGTACATTTCAATCGTTCGATCTTCCCTGTAATGCAGTAGACCTGAGCTCGATCTATACACGCCATGATTATTTAGTTACCCATGGAAAGCGCACACGTTATCCAACTGCTATAATTTTAGACACCGTTATCTTTCACGCAACAACTGCAACAATGTTCGAGGGGAGCGAAGAGCCGACCGCTCAGCAAGCTTTTGTCGCCGCTGAAGAGCGAACCGCAGAGCCCGATCTACGCCTCTCCGCCTCATTCGCCGTTGAGCGACAGCCTGATACCGTATTCGCCGACGAACACCAGCCCGCCTAGCGCGAAAACCGCGGCGAACGTGATACAGAGCCAACTGGGTGTATCGTTGCTGTCCGGGAACCAGAGCATTAGTTACAAAGCGCAGATCGGAGGGTACAATCACACGGCCGCCATTTACGAGCCGATTAATATCAAGACGGAAATCATCGATAAGAACGATATTGGTAAACCGTTCGAACTGACGAACGAGATGCTAGGTTTGAGCGTGGCGAAGGAGAAGAAGAATGGGCTGGACGAGAAGAGACATTCGGCCGATACGCATTTTACCAGGGATACCCATATGAGGATAATTCTGGGGAACAGCGGGGCTGGTGTTGGCAGGAGCGTGAAACATGCCTCTGACCATACACCTGCCAGGTAAGATCGTAATTTGAAGAAAATACTACTTTCACTCGTACATGAATTAATGATAATCACTTGAAATTCTGCACGCAATATAAGTTCGCGTGAAATTATACTTTTTATTTAGAACAAAATTGAGGAATATTTTATTTGAAAAATATACTAATATTTGATTGCAGTGCGAGTAATGCAAAACCAAAGCGCAATGGTTTGGTCTCCAACCCAGCCATGAGATTAGTTGCAGGTGTTAGGAATGGAATTGAGAACGCGACTAATCGAAATAAGCCTATCACAACGCGGGTAAACGGATTTCAGTGGAAGGCGGAGGCAAGAAAGGAAACACCTTTGTAGGGACAGGTATTGATACAATTTAACTTTCGAAGGCCGCAAAAAAAAAAAAAGAAAAGATACCTATGATGTAATCATTAAAAAGAATGTATCCCACAAATAAATGTATTTTGAATAGTTATAAAGAAAAGAAAAATAAATTGCAAGACACTTAACGAATTAATTCAGTTCGTATAAAACTGTACAAACGATTAGAACAATGTATCCATTGACATTTCTATTTTACAATGCACTGCATA
The DNA here is from genome assembly GCA_023838395.1 of Holcopasites calliopsidis. Lineage (NCBI taxonomy): Eukaryota > Metazoa > Arthropoda > Insecta > Hymenoptera > Apidae > Holcopasites > Holcopasites calliopsidis. The sequence continues at coordinate 3,236,884 of JALHAQ010000007.1, forward strand.
TAACATCATGACGCCTCATGATTCTATGTTTACAACGACAATTTTCATGTTCGATCTTACACTTATTAGCATTAGAACTTCAATATTTTCATCCCTTGAGATTTAATTTGATTCACGTCCCAGTTTTATAACTTAGATATTACTGAATGACGAGCTCCTTAAGATTTCTTCTTTTTTTTTTATTTTAAATATTTACAGTAATTGAATGATGCGTTCGATCTGTTGCAAATCTAAGAAAATAGAAGTAGCTGAACCCTTATGCACTGTAATCGCAGTGTCGAATTTTGGAAGTGGTATCAGTAGATTTCTGTAACTCCTTTTTTTTTGCTGAATATTATAATATATAACTTACAAATATTTTGCATGATCGAAATATAATTTTACATATTTCCTATATAACATTAGATCTTTCGATATGATTAGAAAACTTTTAGCAGACGTGAGTTTTTTCAACGGTCTTAACTGTTCTAATCTTTTCAGAATAACGGGTTCAACTAATCTACACGTTTACGTGTGTGCGTTTGTGTTGCGTCGAGTTTGCTTTATTACTTGCGTAATAATTGACGACAGAACGTCGGGAATGAAGAGAGTTAACCGGCTAATTGGTATCTTAATTTCTGTGACGCAGGTTGTATTGTCTGATACGCCCCAGCTGGACGCCGGAATTCGTTACTGCGGCTGGCGAATCGTAATCACCAAAAAGCGGAAGTCAATAAACAAATTCTTCTCGTTTTATTTGAGCAAAATCAAATTACCTCACATGAAGAAATGAACGGCTCGTAGGATTTACGATTGACGCGAAAGAAGAAACGTGACGAGGGGGAAGAAGAAGAAGGAAGAATTGCGTACTATACAAGAAGAAAAAAAAACAAAACCAAATATTAAACAGCATAGAGAATTATGTAGATCTAGATATGTAAACTTTAAAAAGAGAACATGACTTTGTATAAATGTAACGTTAATAAAATTCTTTACTGATCTCACGCTAATAGTTCACGTAAACGAAAAGCGAACTAATTATTGAAACCTTTAAGCGTATTATTAATAGTCACGATTTCGAACGAGAAAACGAAAGGGGTCGATAGTGTTATGAGATTTTTTCCTTCAGAAGACTGCGGATGCGGGTGAAAATGCATAATTGTGATGTTTCGAATGAAGATACAGAATTGTAAAGATGTGTATAAATTATATTAAGCGATTAAAAAATATATATATATAGCATGATAATGAGAAGTCGATTACAAATGCATACGTAAAACTATGGCCTGAAAATGAATGACAAGACGTGTGTAAATACACATTCTTCATGTATTCTGCACGAACAATATTTATTATATATTGTAATAGATTCGAAATAAATAAAAAGCAAAGTATGAATGCCAGTTATTCATTTGTCGTTGTAGCAGAGGAATACTTCCTTCGGCAAAGAGATCCGAGGAGCAATTCATTGAACCAATCACACCTGAGCGTTACTCGTATAGTTGTTACAGATACGAGTAGAACTACCTTACACGTTCTATCATGATTGTAAAAGGGTCATAAATACATCCACTGTCACAAGATATCATTCTCAAGGTGATGTCCCTCTATTTTTAAGTAATGTTCCATCCATACTTCTAACACTTTAGATAAGTCTACAGATTTCGTAAAAAGTCACTTTTCTCATTTTGCGGAAAACTGTAGAAGAAAGAGTTGTCATTTATCATTGCAACAGATAAGGGACTTTATCTTTTGCAAATATATATAAAGTCTTCTAAGCTTTTTGAGTCATTGATCCAAAAAAGAAAAAAAAGGTGTTGCAACTTTATGCCTTTGTTTCGAAATATAACAATTTGTGAGAACGTGGTGGAACACAGTAATTCAGTGATAAACAATAATCGGCTCGATACAGAATGAATATGTTAAAAAGAATACTGAGACAAAAGTTAATACTAACAACTATTATGGGTGTCTGTGCTGGAATTTCGTTGGGACTGATTCTAAAAACGTTCACTACTCGACCGTGGTCTAAACGAGATGTGATGTATCTGAAATTTCCTGGTGAGCTATTCATGAGATTGGTAAATTGCTTGATATTACCCCTTGTAACGTCCAGCATAGTAAGTGCTACGTGCAACTTGAAGAAATCAGGTAAATACACAATAATTCATACAACTGTCGAGTAACGCTTTGCGTATCGTTTAATATTGTTTAATGCATAGGTCAGATTGGAACGATGGCATTGTATTACTATATGACAACAACATTGCTTGGCATAACACTCAGTGTCTTCCTTGTTCAAACAATAAGGCCTGGTGAACTACTTAAACACAAGACTATTGTATCGCAAAACGCAACCAGGTCCTTCATGACGGTGGATACGATCTTAGATTTATTTCGGTACCAATATTAGCATTAGTCGATCTTAAATATATCTTTTTCATTCGAACTAGTTCTTTGCCCGTATTGCAGAAACCTTATGCCAGAGAACATAGTCGCCGCATCCTTATTTCAGGTAACAACGGTTTACAACTACCCTGTCGACAACTTATAATTAATACTTGGCTAACTTGAATATATGAAAAAACGTGTTTCAGTATCAAACTGTGTTAGAGAAACCTAGGAATGAATCGGGTATGTACGAACCGCGACAAATTCAAAACTAATGCGACAAGAATGGAAAATGAAAAGCTGATTTTCGTTTTGTAGGGTCAATTGAAACATGGAAAATAGATCATACAGAGGTAGCAGGAACGAATGTCCTGGGACTAGTATTCTTCAGTTTGGCTTTAGGGCTTGCGATCGGAGATATAGACGCGAAGGGAGAACCATTGGCAAATTTCTTTCGCTCCTTATCTGATGCAATGATGAAAATTATGAACTGGGCAATAATGTAATACTGCTTATTTTTAAATAGAATAGAAGAGTATTTGCAATCTTTACTATACGCAACCCTCTGCATTATACAGGTTGGTACCGATAAGCGCAATGTTTCTTATATCTGGAAAAATCATGGAGGTGGAAGATTTTAACAGCCTGATAAAACAACTGGGAATTTACATCTTAACAGTCTTCAGCGGTTTAATCATACAAGGTTTACTCCTACTCCCTTTAGTCTATTTTATATGCACTCGTCGTTCCCCATATAGCATAATACTCAAACTTGGACCCGCTTTTGTTACCGCGTTTGGTACATCATCGAGGTAAGACTAAAGGTAGAAGTAGAAACGCTTGAAGTAGACTACTTCAACGACACTCTATCAATTTGAAATATTATATTTTAGTACAGCTACAGTTCCAGTAACAATATCATGTTTGGAACGCATCGGAATACCGTCGAAAATATCTAGATTTCTCGTACCAATTGGTGCTACTATAAATATGGATGGAATAGCATTATACGAAAGTATCGGAGCAATTTTTATAATCCAGCTACACGGCCTACAGTTTTCTTTTATCAAACTTATAATAATCAGGTTCGCATTTCAATAAAATTCTCCTTATCTCTATATTATAATGTATAATAAATATATAAATTTACAGTATAACTTGCACTATATCGTGCATTGGTGCTGCTGGCTTACCTAGTGGCGGTTATGTTATGTTAATTATGGTGCTGAATTCCGTGGGAGTTCCAGTAGAAGACGTTTCGCTGATCATCGCCATCGATTGGTTTGTGTAAGCATCAATTCCTCCGTGCTACATTAAAACGAAATTTATCCAAAATAATTAATCACGATACTGGTTTCCAGAGATCGTTTCAGGACCACCTTGAACATCGTAGCCGATGCTTTAGGTGCTGGTATAATAGCTCATTATTATGCTAAAAAAAAGCCAAATTCCATACCAGAGGAAATGGAATTGTATACCTCGACGTATTGACTTAAAATTCTAACGCAATTTACATTGAGATTAGTTAATTACAAATTATTGGAACACGTACGGACACGTAAAAACTGATGTTCGATCGCAATGAAAATATATTCATTTACATACAAAACATTTTTTTATTCTACTTAAACTATAGATCTCCTGTTCTTACCTTCATTTTCCTACAAATATCCGCAACCGTTTGACACTTCTGAACCGAGCAACCTTCAACTACGATACATTATATGCAGAAATGGCGCGAGTTTTTTTACTCAACAAATTCAAATTGCACGAGAGACAGCGCCATCAGTCTAATTGGCGCTTTGATACTACCGATACTAGTGGCGGAGAAATATCGATACTACGTACTATCGATAGTTTTACGTAATTGAAGCATCGGTAATCGATAGTTATCCATAGTGATAAACATACAATCATGAAAGAATTTATTATTATTTATTGTATGTTGATTTGTATAGAATGCGCACAGTATCTGGCACAGAAACCTCCCCTCATGTATAACAGCGTCGAAAAAAGAACTTCGTTAATGGTCGACGCCTTCTTAAATAGTCGTCGGAAACTATCGGTAGTCACCACACAAAAAACTATCAACACTTTATTTCCACTATCGATACTTATAGGCATTGAAAGTTGTAAGTTATTGCAATAAAATCATGCAATAAATAAAAAAATACCTGCATAAGAGTATTTTCATCACAATCGATAACTATCGATGGTCAATGCTCCAACTAGGGAAAACTATCGATATTACTCCGCCACTACTAACGATAGTCTCGAAGCGCCAATCAGGCTGACAAACTGGACAACTGTAAAAAATAAATAATTTTTGTCTTTAAAGGATTCAAGTCGGAAGTATTATTGCTTGTTCAAGAACTGAAACTAACTTTAATCGGATAGTTAAGTAACTACCCCTAGGCTCCATAGGAGGAGGCCTTACTCCTTCGGCGATGTCATCCGTGAGGTAGGGCGACTCTGCCTGGCACTGTACGTATGAACAGGGTGCCCAGATTTCGATACACGTCCCTCCGTTTTGGATGCTACAGATCCGTTTCCAAGGCAACAATACTTCGTCATATGGATTACTGGAACGAAGGTTGTACCAATAGTTTATTTCATTTATTTCTTCTTTCGTGCATAGGAAAATGACTGGTTCTGGGTGAAACGTTGAATCCTTCGATATTAGGGAAGTTCTTTTTCTAATTATCGATAAAGTGTAACAAGTAAGATATCCTGTGTATCTGTTGTTTCTGTAAACACTGTGGTTCCGAAATCTTTGGTTATGAACAGTACAAGTCATTGTCAGACTTCGAAACATAACCTATACTATTAAGTAAGTACCGCTTTAACTACGTAATTTTGTAAACAAATCCTTTTTCAATTAAATATATATCGAATACTCCATTCATAGGTTGAGCGTATTAAACTGTAGCTTCGTTTATTAGTAACTTGTCGGGTTAATTTTTAGTCTTTTCCATTCTTCTCCTCCTACAACTTCAATTTTTTTTGTTTAAAAACTTGAATTCATGTTCGATAATAGTGGAGCAGCAACTTTGTATTACATAGAATACGAATATTAATTTTTGCGATGGAGGAAGATGGTGGTAAAAGAATGAGGGGCAGAACTCGTGGTAGAACCCGTGGCAGAACACGGGGACGTACTAGAGGCAGATCCAAGAAGCAGGTCAAGGTAAACTTCGATAGTTGAAAATTATTTAGTCACCCATTTGAGTCCATTTAATCCTTTACACATGTGATAGGTTATCGAAAGTGACGAAGAAGATGCTCCGCAACAAGTAGAAGAAACTCCAGTAGAAGGTGGGGGAACAGAATTGGAAGAACATGAAGCACTGCCGACGCAACAACCACCTTTGGAGCAACAGTTTGATTTGGAGGCTGATATATCACAATTGGAAGCCCCTACCTTTACCACTATTAATAGAGGACCTCCCGAACCGATGCTTCGTTTGAGATGGGATCACAGAGTTAATCTTATCGGAGAGAAAGTGTTGAATCCTATGATACATTGTTGTGACAAATGTTTGAAACCGATCCTCATTTATGGACGCATGGTTAGGGATATTTTTATGTAAAAATGATTCAAATGTGAATACATAAGATAGCTTTTTCTGAAAGCGTACAGTGCTCATAAAAATTATTGTAGCATAAAACAGCTTGAAGTTCATAATTTTATTTCATTACTTTACATTTGTAATTTCATTTCAGATACCCTGCAAACACGTGTTTTGCTTGTCTTGTGCCAAAAGAGAGGACAAAGTTTGCCCTCGATGTATGGAGAAAGTTTCTAGGGTGGAACAAACTGGCTTAGGTACTGTGTTTATGTGCACACATGGAGGAACCAGATATGGAAACGCTGGTTGTAGGCGGACATATCTCAGTCAGAGAGACTTACAGGTAACTCCCCGTGTTATTTCCATTTTTTTAGCCTGCCCCGATTACTTCGATTTCACGAGTACGTTGTATGATTCAATACTTTGTATACAGGCTCATATAAATCATCGACATATATCAGCTCCGCCGCAGCAAGTTCAAGGAATGCAAGTGGATCCTTCCCAATATGTGCATACTAAGTCAGAGATAGAGTTAACGAAAGTTTCCTCGGTTACACGCATGAAATCTGTGCAATCGCATATGGTGCCACCTATTATGGGGAACGATCCCAGAGTGAATTCATTGGTCCAAACTCCGGTGGAACACAGGCAGCAACATAGGCCGCAGTCGATGCTATCGATGCAGAATTATTCACAGAATTCAGCACCGCCACCTTCGAACAATGCTCCGTTAAGAACGAACCTTATCACCGTGCCTATTCAAGATACATCCATCACAGCGCACGATATACACTCGCAACAAAGTCATCATTACTATCCTCCCCCGCCTCCGCAAGTTAATTACGGAGGATACAATGTGCCACCCCCGGTGTCTCAGACGCAACAGTACTATTCGCAACCCCAGCATCCGGCTCAGGTATCGTACGTACCGCCGCCTCCGCCGCAGCAACAGTATGTATCTTCCACACCGACTTCGATAAGGCCATCGCCAACGGGATATATACAGGATCCACCGTATGGTCCACCACCGCAGCAGCAAGCGCAGCAGTCTCAGTGGTCGCAGCATCAACAACAATTTTATAGATAAAGAAAGTGTGAACTTTTAGCAAGGGGGACTGTATGATATAAAATGATAAACGTATCGGGCAAGCCATATGCAAGAATTAAAAGTGGTTTTAAATACCATTATCGTGAAAACTCGCTGCCCGTCATTAGAAAATATTTTGAAAATATTTTATATTTTTTAAGGACCATAATTGCAGCATCGAACGGCTGAAATGGTAAAATAGCAATAAAGATGTTCTAATGCTACACACAGATCTCTTCCTTTCCCATTCTTAGGCTTGTACATTTGGCAAAGGGGATATAACATGGTGAATAATGAAGTAAAATTGCAGTATAAAAGTTTGTTTATATTTTGAAGAATGGTATAAATCAAATAATGAACCGTTAGTGCTTGAAATAAATATTTTTACTGTATGCTGCATATCTGACACGTTACTTTTCGTAATTTTCTTTTTATACGTGATCTAGGAAAGTAGGAAATATGTATTCTTTTTTTCAGTAGAATTTAATATTGTACAGGTTGTAACGATCTCAGCATATGTACAAACTTATTTTATATATAACATGTACATATATATATATGCATAATGTGTAATTATTACATTAGTTTCGTATAATGTATTCAATGAAGTTAACAAATATTCACTTATTCGCATACCCAATTCTGGCCATCCACTTATCGATTCCAGTCGTACTTAGAATAATAAATATTTAATTCACTAAAAATCTTACAGTAAAAGTACTTAAAAATTTTCACTCATATACGTATTTTCGTAGTGGAAGGCCAAAATATGAGTACCATTCATTCTCGAGGGACGACAACTTTGAGTCATACACGAAAATAGTTTTCAATCTTACTCCATTATCGCACATATATTAATCTATTGATCTATAATAACTGCATCATTATAGTGTCTTGTTCCCTTCACGTTTTACCTCGCTCCTTTCTCTATTTACAACCTATTGATATATCAAGTATCATCCACATTGCCATACATTTATGTGGACTACTTCCCATTCACCGCATTTCGTACATCATGTATTAAAAAAAAATTATGTTTAAACTATATGTATAATGATCAATATCCAACAATCGTTTGAAAATATTAATAGATGGCAATAGAATGCAGTTTGTGTTTTGTGGCACAGCAGTGCATTGTTGCATTTTTTTTTATAAGAAAAAAGAATGTTGCTCATATACGAAGTATAACTTAAATAAGCAATGCGTTCGATGTTACGCTTGATGAAACAAGTAGTGTCCCAAATACCTGCACCTAAGAATGTGTTACACTCCTTCAATTACTCTTGAACAACGCGACAAAAAAAAGTACTACACGAGACGACAAGATTAGTGAAATAAATTAATAAAATACGCTATGGACGCGTAAGTCTATAAATGTGTTACAAGTAACAATATTTCTAAATTGAAATATATGTTCTATAACTTAAGTTACTTTTATTTGTATAATGAGCTTAGGTACAGATATCGATATAGTCATTGCTACAAGTAACACGGAAATCATTTATGTAATTTAATATCTCTTTACATAAAATTATTCAAAAATCGTGCGAAAATATTCCAACCGATATTCTATGTCTCTTTGAATGTGGTCTTTTATAATATAAAAAGTGAAATGTAACTCCTAAAAGCTTTCTTAAAAGCAGAAAACGACGGTTTCGATATAAATGAATAATTCTGTTTTACAATACTCATCTGATCTCAACACGTGTATGTATCATACATTAACATTTTGCACTATACAGAACGTCTAATTGCAATCTTTATGGTATAAAATATCTTCTAACACGTGTTAGACAAGTAATAATATCTCTTCGAATTTAATTTGTTCCTAGTAAAATTATGTGATAACATTGTACTGGAAGCCAGTCTATTTTTATTCGTTTTTATCAGCAATGCGTCTTCCAGCTAACACTGAACTGTAGTAAAGACGGAACGAAGCTGTCTTTGTGCAGCATCTCAAACCCTTCAACACTCTTGTTAAAAAAGTTTTAGCTATTTATTAGTGTCCGATTCGCGTAGTCCATAGTTCTTAGTAACAAAGAACATGCCTCCCTTGGAAAATAGCATCTCAAATTAGAAAGATCCGTATCCCCGCATTTTTTGCATAAGAATCTTCTAAAGATTGTACGTTCCATCATCAGTAATATGGCATTGTAATTAGCAGAAGTAAGCGAGGAATTTATTGAAATAATATACGCCCACTGATTCGCGAAAAATTAGAGTAAAAAATATATCGCATTCGTAGAATTAGTAGGTGCAATCAAATATATAAATTGTACATCAATCAACAGTAAGATAAGTCTTGTACATAGCTTAATTTTGTACGTGAAATGTTTTTCTATAACAAAGTGGATATGTTTTTGCTTATACATGTGATACTTTAAACAAATTTATTATATTCCGTTTTCTTTTTCAACTTGTATTCCGCATTTAGTGAACTTCGTAATTTGGTAAAATATCGCGAAATAATACGTTCTTACACCGAATAAGCATTTTATTTATTGTTTAGAAATTCCAAAGAACAAATTAACTCCACGTTGAAAGTTAAAAACTTACTGGAGGATGGATACGCGAACTGATTAAAAAGTTATGAATACCAAGGCACAGTTTGAGTCTTACTATTCGTTCTTTGGATTTATCGAGAGACAATTTAGCAAGAAAGAAAACGCTTAATCGATGTAATTCCGTTAATTGAAAATTATAAAAGTTTTACAAGTACTTTCTTACATTTCACCAGACCTTTCAGATAGTATGAGTTACAATTCCCTTATTACACAACTGGAGCTCTCTATGTTATTAAATATTGCCATATTATCAACACTTTCTTTAGAAGTTTCTTAACATTCTTTTTTTATGCATTTATATCCCGAAATCAGTCTATCAGATGTGATCACGTATTCGTTGAAGTGTGTGTATGTATGTTAACACTAACTTGCGGAATGAGAGGGGACGCTAGAGGCTTGGGTGTAGCAGTTTCTGGAATTGGAATCGAGACGGCAGGAGGAACCGGAGAATGTTTCTTAGCTCTTTCTTGCTGCCATGGTTTCGCGTGATCCTTACTTAGCCTTTCGCTTAAGGCTTTTAATGCTATTTGCCTGAAAATTATCGTTATTTATAACACGTCCATGTTACTGTTTAAAAGTTAACTTTTCAATTATGACCATTGTTTATGGGACTTCACATTTTTACATTTCCAAATGAACAAGTACGAAAAATGGACCAACCTTCTTCTCTCACTGTCGTGCGGATCGATTCCAGGAAGATTTATAATTAAGCCAGGAGGCGCGTTCGACATATCGAATCTTCTAACTACCTTTCTACAAATTCCAACTCGCACAAAGAAACCATGTATCGTGTTACTTACAACTGCAATCGGTGGTTGTAAGACATTTGGGAAGAAGCTGTAGTTAAGTATATTCGTAGTATAAGAATATTATGCCTATCACCCAGACCGCTTATGAATAACATTAAAATATAACTTTACCTTGCAAATGTAAAATTATCTGCCATATCGCCGCGCGTACCATTATTGTGTTTTTGATAGAACCTTAGATATACCCACGATATCAACAAACCACTGAGAAACATGGTCGGATGTGTACCTTCCAATAATCCGAATAGCCATAATATCACACCCATGATCCAAACCATTAACGGTATATTTCTATTCGTAAACTTTCCGATCGGTGTTTTGACTAAAATGTGATCCGGCATAATTTGTTTTACGGCCACTGCTACACCTACAAATGAATATGCATCAAATATATTCTCTTACAGAATGTTTCTTTCAGGATCGCTCGACTAGCTGACGCATAGTACAGTTTATTAATATGTCTGAAACATATTGTATTATGATACGTGCGCAATATAAACTATTATCGTTGCAGGGATTATACCTGCGATATATCCAAACAATCCGTGGATGTGTATATCGAACAACAGATCGGGGTCATTGGTGCACATGTAGAGGAATAAATAAAATAAAGCTGACAGCACAGCGACGCCGAAATTGACGATAGCGAAGAAAGTCATCATTTCCATCGCGCCCCACAGGGGTTCGATCAGTTTCCCGCACAGTCCCACCGTGACGATGTCCACGCATACTTCCCAGAAGTGTATCTCGAGGAAGCAGAAGGTAAACGCTGTCCAGATCCAAAAGACTGGAGGCAGCAGGTAACCTGGTGTCACGCTCAGAAGACGTATCGCTTCCGAGGAAAATGATAGGCAATAGGAAAATAGGACTACTATGCATATGAATTTCACACTGGTGCTGGTGTTTCCTAAAAGGGCAGCGAACTGTTGCCTTAGATAAGGGATATTTCTACCGAGGCCCTTTATCGCTGCCATTTCTGTCGAAGCAGCCCTCTTAACCTCTTTGAATCTGAGAGCCACTTGCTCTGTATGACTTGACGTTTACTGCAAGTGCATCGGAGACACATCGGCTTCTATGCACGTGTACCAATCCATGTAATTTTGAATTTTGAATGCCCGCCTCAATGGGAAACCAAACTCCTTTGGGATATTATTAATATCGAAGATATGCTTCCTCCTCAGTACGCTGCGATAGATGAAACATTTCACGCGCATCGACGCGTTCGAAGGTAATTATCGTTTTAGTTCAGTCCGAGGAATTGAGTTTTACACTCTTAAAATTTGCAATATTTTTCATTACAGATTTCGTTGTCTGTGTTTTGTTTCTCATGGATCAATACGTTTATGTTCGACATTTCTAAACATTTTTTTTAGAGAATCTGTAAAAATTGCATTTTTGCCCAAAAAATTATTATCGCAAGCTTTGGCATTATGTGTGAAATTTATTGTGCCAAGTGATTATGATTTAGTGTCCATAAATGTCGGAGCTCATATACTGCACGGGTAAACGAAGAAACATCGTTTCGAATTCATCAATTATTATGTAAATTACACTTTAATTACGACGGAAAGTCCCTGTGGGATGTGTTTTCAAATATCTTCAGAAAGTGACGACATTACTTGATAAATGCCTGGAGTTTGTCCGCGTTGCAATCGCGAGGTTTACTTCGCAGAGGAAAAGTTGGCCCTTGGAAAAGTCTGGCACACATTTTGCTTCTCTTGCCGTTAGTGTCTTCAATTATTTTTCTACCTAACAATTAATGTAATGGAATTAAATTCCTCTCGTAATGTTTTCTTTCATTATCGAATCACGAAATTTGCTGGGAATTGGATCTTCGACGCTTCGTAGGTAACTGCCGGAAATTGTTGAATAGTTGCAACGTGTCGACGCATCTCGGTGAATTGTTTTGCAAGAATTGCTACATCCGCTTCCCCCTGTCGACTGCGAATCATGAAATCAATGCGATACCTAACTCATCTGCAACCCTAGCAGTATCGACCGAGGAGTCGTTGAATTGTTACGGCTGCGGCGCGGAAAATTCAATCGGTAACGCGTCGCTAAGTAAGAACCAATATTACCAGCCCGACAAGTGTAGACTTCGCGGGGGCGGTAGCGAAGTCGAGGAGGCGAACGTTTGCTTCGACGAGGGGAGAAAACATTTCTTCGAAAACGACTGCGCAAATCTGGGCATCGTCAATTCGATGACAACGATTTGCGATCCTCCGCCCAGCCCTACCGCTGTAACTACCTGGTACAATCGGCAGCATTCTAAGATTCGCAGGTTTCGATTTGTTTGTCATATATTCCATTTTCGATCCTTCGAATATTCCGAATAAGAATATCCAGCTAAAGACACGTTTCTTTTTTCTCTCGTAAATAGTACATTGTCGCTGGAGTCGCAGAAGAATAATATCGCCGCGAAAGATTGTCGTTTCGAGACGCAGGAGCAGGAAAGCGATTCGGCCGAGCTAAAGACTTCGTTTAGTAATAATGAAGTCAACATTACAGAGGCACAATTAAGGTATATACGATTCTTCTGAATTTCTCCCGTCTCACTGTTCTTACAGATTTTTGTCAACTATTTCTGAAGAAATGTTTAGCCGTAGGCGCAAAAATAATTGGATATGTTAGACTAGCGTTTGCATTGAATTTATATTTACCACTTTTCATCAGAGGCAACGGTGTATGTCGGTAAGATATCGGTAATCCCGAATTACCAGAGCCGCTGTGGTTAAAATTTCTCCTTAAACCGCATAATTCATTTTATTTTAATGTTTGTCCAATCTCGTTAACTCGGCACGCCTGCGAGTGAAGTCACTTTCTAAGCGTAGACATTTCCAGCACAGACAAGACGGAAGTGACAACTGTCGTTTGGAATAATAATTGTAACAAATACGATCCCGTATGCGAATTTAGTGGGAATAACATCAGTATTCCGTCGAGGCGAAAATTTGCGTATCCGCCGGTACCGCCGCCTCGCAATCCGCTGCCTTCCCGACGACGAGTCTCGTTCCACGACGTCGTCTTCGGGGATACACGCGTTCACGGCCAGAATTGCCTAACGAGTATGCAGGACGCTCAGCGTAGGCTCTGTTGCGATATCATTAGTAACAACGGATACAATCATAGTACGTACGACATCTGGCGAGCGGACGATCCGGTTGGTAAAAACGACGGCGGATACGAAAATGCAAACGTAAAGTGTACCGAGGATAGTGGCAGAATGAATTTTGAAAAAAGCGCGTCGGACTGCGGCGACGAAGACGCGTTAAATAAATGCAATGGTATCGAGAAGAGCCGCGGACAGGATCGTTGCGTCGAAGAGAGTACAGAGCCGCGCGCGTACAGAATAATGAACGAAAAAGACGATGCCTCGTCGAAGGAAGACGCGATGATGTACGGTAATCAAGGTCGACTGAACTCATCGACGAACGAGCTGGACGATAACGACCGGTTGCGGGGAGGATGCGGTGGACCGTGCGGGCCTCGTGCTAGAGTTCCATGTGGAACGATTAAAACGGTCGAAACTACCTGTTGCTGTAAAAGTAAGATCCTTAATTATAACGCTGGCCAAGTATAATTAATCGGCAGATATTCAGGAAACCCCGATTTCGATGATTCTCAAATAGAAGCCAACTTTCTTAGTTTCCGAGATATTCGCAAAAAATTATAGGTACTCTTACATATACAGAGTGAGGCAAAAAGTTTGTTCACTGGACTAATCCCATTATTTATAATAAAACTGATTCAAGCAAAAGTTGAATGGCTTCCAGGTAGCCATTAACTGATGTACATAATTAGTATCTTCGTAATTAAACGCATAATGGATATCCGAAAGTCAACTTCGTTTTCTTAAATGGAATCATATATTTTTAGTTACATACATCGACTCAACTCGAAATTTTCCATAAAAAAATTATTAACATAACATGATAGAAAACCGCTCAGTTTAAAAGATATTTCAACTTTTAAGAAAACCAAGTTGACCTTCACGTGTCCTCTAGACGTCCACTTACAAGGATACTAATTATACCAATTAATGCTTCTCTTGATACCATTTAACCTTTGTCTGATACAATTTTAACTTTTAACACTGGACAAAGATTTTGCCCCAGCCGGTATAACACAAATCTTAATCCTTATCTGTTGTTTATACTTTATACAGGGCGAGACGCCTAACATGGCGACCTCAAATTAGTCGCTAGTTGTTTGCTGTATGAAAAAAAAATATTTTAAACAAAAGTTGCCAAAGTTCAATACCATATTGAGGCGGACATATAAAAAAAAAAACAGTTTACTTTTTACAACCTTACATTTTTAACAATATATGAAGACCATCTTCAATTGCTTGAATGGAATGCCTAATCTTTCTAATCCGAATTTCGAAGAAGTGTCAAATTCTGAGTAAAAAAGTATTGTAACAAATTGTGTCTAAAATGAACAGTTACTGAAATGTTTGGAAACAATCATTTCGTGCTTGAAAATCACGCTCAGTCAACGGAAATGCAAATATGATAGACAGAACAACTGTCTTTGCGAAAGTAACATGACATAAAGTAATTTTACACAGCATTTGTTACACTACTTTTTTACTTAGAATTTGACGCTTCTTCAAAATCCGGAGAGAAGGATTAGGCGTTCCGTTTAAACAATTGAAGGTGACCTTCATATATTGTTAAAAATGCAAAGTTTTTAAAAATAAACTATTTTTTTACATGTCCCCCATGAAACATTTTTTGTCATACAGCAAGTACTTAGCGAGTAATTTGAGGTCGTCATGTTAGGTGCCTCTCCCTTGTATAAACGATGGATTCAAGTATGGTAGCTCGGGCGAGTAAAAGATAAAAATCCGATTTGGTTTAGCGTTATTTTACAACGAAAGCTTTTTGCAACAGTAAAGTCCTGCTGGAAGGAAGACTTGTAATAAAATTGTAATTTTCGTTTGCCAGGAGAACCAGATCCTTGCCGCACCATCGTCACATCCTGTTCAACCTGTTCGTCACCGTCTATCGATAGACGGGGTTGTTGTCCACCGCCCATCGAGCGGCCGGTTTGCAAGAAACCGATAATTAGATGTAGGCCGCCGTCGTGTACATCCGAACCTCAAGGTTGCGGTGGAGGTGGTTGCTGCGGGGGCGGATGTCGCGGGGGTTGCGGAAAACCAGGGCAAACGTGTTTACCGAGACCCTGTGCGGTACCACCTTGCCGACCGTGTTCGCCGTGTTCTCCACCGCGACCATGTCCTCCGGTAGCGCTTTGCTGTTGCGGTCGAAAAAGTGGTAATTGCTGTGGCGCTGCTAGCATCTGCGCATGCCGGTAAAGAGCATTTTAATATCAGCAATACCGTTTCGTACCGACGCTTTAATTCGCTCGCTACGGATGCAGGTCGAAGAGTCCAGTGTGCCGGCGGACCAGCAGGTGTTGCAGTACCGATAGAGCAGAACTTATTGAGTCAGGGTGTTGCCGACCGAAATCCGTTTGCGAGTGCCTGGGCGGAGGTCTTGATTGCCAGCGCTGCGGACGAAAAGTGTATCAGGCTGAAATGCAGGTAATCATAAGTAATTTGAACGGTGGTAATTCATTGGTAGTATTTAAAGATGTGAACGGTTGCTGACTTCTGTTCAAGATCGTTTCCGGTATGCCGTTTCACAATATCTGCTTCAGCTGCTACTGCTGTAGAAAACCATTGGAACCCTTGACGTATCAAGAAAATTGTGGCGAAATTTATTGTAAACGTTAGTATTCCGTCTATCAACTTTTACATCCCTTTTTATTTTCCGTAATGTAATTGAAAAGATCAATTTTTATTGTGCAGAATGTTACGTTCGAAACTTTGGGCCACAGGGGTACGGATATGGCGTAGGATCAGGCACCTTGCAGACTCCCATGTGAAGTCAATAGATAAAGCTTAATGTAACTTGTTATTACCCCGAGTCTTGCCGTAGGTAACGTACGAATTACAATTTTTTTTTTTTACTTAACAGTTTGTATAGAGTGTTTTTTGTGATCCATTTATTAAAATGTAATTTACTAAATGGCATATTTCAGTAGACTGCAATACTTGTTTTACATTCACTATAGTGTTAGCGAGCAAATATTTAACTACCAGCAGGACGCGATATAACAATTTTAAACGGTAGCAGAGAAAAAGCAGAGATGCGTTCTGGTAGTAAATAAATGGTGACAGCGAAGGCACGAATATCTCGAGGTCCCTTATAACAATTTCAACTATAATACGATCGTATCTATGGATTCGCGGACAGATAAAGCAAGAGAAAACCGAACGATTGTTTCTCCGGGTAAAATAAGAGTACGCCACGAAGATTGCGCGCTTCGCGTAACTCCGAAGGAGGATAGGGGCGGGGGGGGGGGGGGGGGCGAAAAAATAAGACGACGAGTGTAGTTTTATTGGTAAAAATACGAGTAGGTAGAAATGGAAGGAACAGAGTTGGATTCTGTGAGAGCACCGAGAGAAAAGATAAAGTGGAAAGAAGAACGGGGGGGAAAAAAGAGGAATAGACGAAGGAAGAAAGAGTGAGTGGTTGGTTTATTGAGTCTCTCCTCTTAGTGGATTGCGGAACGTACGCGGAACTGGCTGGCTGAGGGGCGGAGGGGGTGGCGTTTATATAGCTTTCAAGCGCAGGAGCTTAATCTAATTTCAAATATAAATCTGTTCTCTCCCCGGTCTTCCCTCTCTGTCTCTTTCCGCCTCCGTTTCCTTCCTTTGGCCGACCTCCGTCCATATAGCAGCGCGCTCGCTGGCTTATATTATCCAGCCGGCTACGAATCATCTCTTCCGTTCTACCTATTAACGTTTCGCGACACGCCGATTTACCGGACTTTCGCGACTTATCAGCGAGACGACAGAACTTGCCGGCGACATCGAAATATGTTTTCCTACGGAAGTGCGAAAGGAACGCATAGCATGTATAGAACATCTCGATCATGTAAAGAAAAAGTCCCCTAGGGGTGAAATTTGTTGATACACGACGCAGCTACGTGGGTTGCATTCTGCGGCCAGGAAATCGAGGAAATATCTCCTCGGCCCGACGATCGGCTCAACCGCAATCAGTTCTTTGTGCGCGCCGCCAACTCCGAACGGTATGAAAATCAATTATTTCGTTAATTCGTGCGTTACATTGGCTGTCACGGAGCCATCACTGTGAACGACAGCGGCCCAAGGCACTATTTTTCAATTCCCAATGTCGCCCTACCTTTTCGAATGTATTTCCGTCCGATACGGCGGCCGCGGCATTTTTGCAGTCTTATCTCTTCGGTCGGCACGAGCGTGTCCCCCTGTTATAGGTACACGCTGATCGTGATCGAGAATAGCAATTCCGAAACAATTGCTTAGGATTCAGGGTAGATGTGCCATTTATGGCCACTGGACGATGCATAATTGAAGAAAAATATGTTTGTAAAACTGCTGAATGTAGGGGGAAGCTACCATTTTTGTTTCAGACATTATTGTCAGACTAGTTGATGATTTTCTTAATGTAATGCTACAGTTAATATCTACAACATGTTTCCTATACAATATGATGCTGCCGTACCGTCATCTCAATCATAAGTAGTACAAGTAAATGGTCGGACATCAAGACTAGCTAAAGTAGTACAGGTTAAGGTATGACTTAACATGACTTTTTAAGTAGGTAGTTTCAGCCTTTCAATTCCCAATGTCGCCCTACCTTTTCGAATGTATTTCCGTCCGATACGGCGGCCGCGGCATTTTTGCAGTCTTATCTCTTCGGTCGGCACGAGTGTGTCCCCCTGTTATAGGTACACGCTGATCGTGATCGAGAATAGCAATTCCGAAACAATTGCTTAGGATTCAGGGTAGATGTGCCATTTATGGCCACTGGACGATGCATAATTGAAGAAAAATATGTTTGTAAAACTGCTGAATGTAGGGGGAAGCTACCATTTTTGTTTCAGACATTATTGTCAGACTAGTTGATGATTTTCTTAATGTAATGCTACAGTTAATATCTACAACATGTTTCCTATACAATATGATGCTGCCGTACCGTCATCTCAATCATAAGTAGTACAAGCAAATGATTTTCTTAAGTAGGCATGTTAAGCCATACCTTGACTCATACTAGTTATGCCTGACGTCCGACCATTTATTTGTACTACTTATGATTGACATGCACTACTTAAGTTATACATGACAATATTATCAGGTTGACAAAACAAATTACAAGCCATTATCTGTTGGAAATATTCAGTGAAGAATATATGAAACAAAAATTAATCTAAATTGATTCTTAGAACTTTAGCTGAGAACTCCTCTGTTGGATCCTCTTTTTGTATAAGGATGCTAATGCAGGGGAGATAAGCGCGCCTACGAACGCCTGGACCGTTTGGTCTATGTTCAGTTCAGTTACAACTTTCGAAAGCTGAAGTACGATCTTCTCTGTGGTCAGGATATAATATTTTGAATAAATTCTTATAATTGACATAGTACAATAAAATAGGTAGTTTTATTTCCATAGCCTATTTCCAATATTATCTGCTCCCCCTGACTTTCTTTAGAGTTTGAACCGTAGTTTCTCATTATTGCCACTCTACCAGGGCACTAGGGTAATCCAAACAAAAAGTCAAAAGGTTGTAAGCTGAGCAATGCTTCAAACACAATTACTTAAAATATCACCATTTTATCGTGCGAACCCTTTTTGCTTCATTAGTGGCCACACAAATAAAATGATAGAATAAAATTAAAGAAAGCAACGGCCAATATTGTCAGCATCAACCACGCTTAGATCATCGCGTTATTAAAACAAAGAAACCTAAAAATATTTAATTTTCCAAACGGTGCAGCAGCAAAAAAATGGTACATCTACAATTTTTAAGCCTCTAACAATTTTTAACATTTCACTTTACTTGTTATAAATTCTTGGCAAATGTAGAAACTCGTTTTCCTTTTTGAAGAACGATTTTTTTTTTAAACATGGCTGACTAAAAATTTGCATTGCAGAGTTTTATGCTGAAGTATTGTTGTTTGGTCGCATCTAGCGAATTTCGAGAGGAACACAGGAGAGATGAGCGCAACGAACGAGGTAGTATCCCATGACGTGGACGCCGCGTGAAATTCTGGTACGTTAAAATTAATATCTCCCATTTGTCAATGGCCGATACGTAGTCGTTGTACAATGAAAAGTGTCTGAAAAGGGGAGCGTATACAAATGCGAGACCCCAAAATGTTCCCTAAACATTGTCACAACACAGCCAGGTTGCTGGGACCGGGTATATTCATCGAAGTCGTATTAAAGGAAATCGTATTTGTAGCGCATTATAAATTGGTTGTTTCCGTGGCGCAGACAGGTAGAAATAATCTATCGATCTTTCAACGCTAGAGATCCAGTTGACTTTTCGCAGTAATGCAAGACAAATATGAGAATGTATTATTTTAATATTTACAGACAAAAATATTACGGGCAAACATTAGAATTAAATATTAAAATAGAAGTAACTATTATTACCATTAATTTCATTTATTACCCACGGGGAGAGATGCAAATGAAATACGTTTGATATTCGTGAAACCGTGCAGAGGGCATTCAGTAAACATTTCTCGTTCGGAATAAAATGGCAAAGGGTGAACGATTTTTCTTGATTAATTCTATTTTAACAATTACCCGAACCACGTTGTGAAATACAGCTCACTGTTGACGTGAAAAATGAATAATTGCTTGCGGACCATGGCGGGGTAACAGTGATTTTATCCTGCGTGTCTAATTGCTGGACATGTGGACGAGACCGTGGAGAATCTCCCGCACGCGTTTCAAATGGATCGCGGAATATTCAGCACTGCGCTTTAGAAGGGGTACGAAACCATCCTGCGAACCGCGTAAGTGTTTTAGTCCTTAGCAATAATCCCACATAAATACAGCACCCTCCCGTCAGCATTTGCTGCATTAAATGCATTAAACCGGACGTTAATATATTCAGAAGTCGCGCGGAAAGTTTCTTAAACCTCGTTCTTCACCCCCGTATATTTCCTTCGTCGTACGCGATTCTTATATCCGAGAATGAAAACGAATACACGAGGCACCCCAATGAAAACGTTAACGATAACAACGATAGATTTGACCCCCGAGGGGGGGGGGAGGGCGGGGGGGAAGGGTGGCTTGCAGTGGACGAACATTAGCCGGGCGCGTATGTGTTGCGCACACATTTAATTTGCATCGTATAAATCGTGTTTCCGGTCGGGCACGCAACGCAAACACGCGTTACGTTTACGCCCTCGGTCTCTCGCCGAGTTTTCGATCCACCGTCCGGGGCGGGACAGAGGGAGAAGGAAAGGTAGAGAGAACACGAGTGCTACTGCATGCTGCCACGTATTGTAACTTCGGCTAATTTATGATTCGATAAATAAATCAACCGCGTTTTATTCTCGCCTGGCCTCCTTCTCTTTCAACCCCCCCCCCCCCCCCCCCCTGGCGCCGGATCTGTGCGCACACTTGTAAGACGCTTTTGTGGGGTAGATACGCCCAGTTTAACATCCGCGTACCTTTCCGAGGGAAGTCACCCCTTTTTTTTTTCGTTTGATCCCAGAACATTTAACTGATCGCGCTGTACTTGTAGCGTTGGGTTTTTTTTTTCTTAACCGGAGTCAATCTTAAGGGTAATTGACAATTTTTTCTAATTGACACTTGATCATTGTAAATATTATCTATGCTCGGAATGTTTGGATAAATTTCAAGAAGCGTAGGAATCAACGGATCGAGTCGACCACAGGAGAATATTTTCGAGCGGTATCATGTACAATTTCAATTTTTTATTTTATAAACGCAGATCGAGTAATCGCGCGACAGGCAAACGAGCCGATCTTACGTTTCATGATTGTCCATCGTTCGTCGATCATGAATATGCATACTGTCGTGCATTTGTTTATCGCCCTGCGCGTCGTCTGCACACCGTGATACATGCAAATAGTAACAAAACATATTCATTTTCGAATCATCGATTGAGAACGCAAAAAAAAAAATGTTGCCCACCCTATTCGAAATGGAAACAAAGACGACACGAAGCGTTTACCATCCCGTGATTTGTAATTGTATTAACATGATAGAGGTAATTAATTGATAGAACGCTGTGCGCGCATCCTGCACTGGCAGGCAATCGCGGCGAAGAAGCGATCAAAGGCACGCGCCTTACAAGCTGATCTCACATGAGAACGGTTAATCTTCATTTAGAGAGAATGCAGCCGACGGTTTGCGTTCGGCAGCTAATTTCTAAAGACTTGTTGCCGAATTAATATCGCGTCGAGACAGAGGATAAAGCTCTGAGCATCGAATTAAGTGATAAAAGTTATTACTTGCTGTGGGAAGATTTTGCTATTAACTCTTCTTCGTATCTATTTTTTTTTCAATTATTCATTTTAATATTTCTCTTTTTTCCTATTAATCATACTAAAATCAAACGCGGCGCAATTTTGGCTATCATTTTGCTCGACAACGATCCCGAAACGCGTCGTTGCCCCCAATAAAAATCTCGGACGGTTTTCACACGACGAGGTTCGCTCAAGACCGATCCGATTTTGATACCTGCTTCATACCGATCGATTTCTCGCAAAGGAGAAATAAATAGGAGAGTGAAACGCCGTCCAAAATTTACGAGCGGTCCCCGGCCGCGTTATGGTTCTCCCGGCGCGGAATCAGTCCGATTTCCCTTGGCGCTTTTATTATTTTCTGATAGCATGTTTACGAGGAAGGATGAATGGGAGCGTACTTTATGGGACAAGTATGGGTTTTAGATTAGGTATAGCTGACGCTGTTGCGAAATATATACGTTACACTGTGTATGGGCGCGGAGATCATTTTCGCGCATTCACTGCCGGTTTGCGGCGACTGATTGCCGTTAAGCATATCATTCAACAACGAATCCAGGGAATAAAGCATTAGCAGATGCTTACTCTGAATTGTATATCACTCTTCTGTTTCCTTTCGTAATGATAAAGATTACTTATGGTCATTCTTAATAATAGTTTTTATTTATCGATGTACGCTATCAATAACAAGATTACGTATTTGATTCGTTCACTTATTTCATCATAATTTTGTAATATATTTTTCTTTATACATACGTAACACTTTTCACGACTTTTCGAGTACTTCGGATAATCTGGCAAGAAAATATTTTCAACAAAAATTCATCCGTTTTCAATTAGCTATACATTGCAATAAAAAAAGTTCTATTGTTTTTTTTTATTTTTGTCAAGGCCACCTTTGTTTTTAAAAAGTGGCACTTTGTATTTTTGACAGAACAGTATTATAGCCCGTGTCACGAGGAATTCGATGACCTAGTATATTATGACCTTCGAATGACCTTGAAGGCAAAGCTTACCGGCAGCACCTTCGGTTGTAATTCTAGACGGTTTGCTTCTCTTTTTCTTTTGAAGTTCCCCATAACTTCGTAAATTTTTACTCAATATTGTGGAATGTTTGTGCAAATGGATGCTGCCTCCTTAGGTACTTTGCAGCATACATACAGATTTGTTGCCTCACGTGCATTTCTTTTACATTCGCCAAGTGTTAGCAACGTATGAACCTTTTCACTGTTAGAATACATTCTCTACATGTTGACATTTTTTCTTTGTTGTGTATTGTCGACGGTTCGTAGATAAGTTTCTAGTAATACAACATCTAGCCAAGGTTCCTGATTTGAATGTATTTTCGAGTCTTAATAATAAACACAAGTTATTATCACCCATTCAACCAAATTGTCATTTCTTGTTGAAAATTTCATTTCTTTGCCTTCAAGGTCACCCAAAGGTCAAGGCACACTAGGTCGTTGAATTCGTCTTGATGCGGTCTCTAATACTGTTAAGTCAAAAATACAAGGCGCCATTTAACAAATTGAAGGTGGCCTTGACAATAATAAAAACAAAAGTTTTCGAACTTTTTTTTCTTGCAATGTATAGCCAATCGAAAACTGATCAACCATCGTTTAACATATCTTTTTGTCAGATTATCGCAAGTACTTGAAAAATCGTGAGTTGCGCGGGACACCTTGTATAATAATAATATAAATTAAGGTTGTCAGATTCGCTCAAGGAAAATTGAGTACAACCTTATTTACAATTATTAATTACAGTAACATGTATGTATATCGAAGAGAAATGATATTATTTTACAATTAATGAATAGAGATTGAATTATTTGGTCGTGATATTATTGAACGGTTTCAACTCGTACGATATTTATTGCTCGATTAAATAGTAGTACATCAATTGCGCTAGAGGACATACACCTTTCACATCTATCTATACTGAACGGTGTGCTGGCCAAGGAAAAAATATGGCTACAAGTTATTAGCTGATCGGTTTTGGAAAAACCAGGGAACAACTCGCAACCAGTAGCCCATACGTTGTCGGCGAACTCAGGGAGAGAGAGAGAGAGAGAGAGAGAGAGAGAGAGAGAGAGAGAGAGAGGGATGAAAAAAGGGGTCGGTGCGTAGAGATGAAACCGGGGGTGAAAAGAAAGAGAAACAAAATAAAATCAGAACGGTGTCATATGCGCCTGCTTGCATGATAAATGTAGCGATTTAAAATCGAAATTTCTCTTTTCGTGTGCACGAGCCCCGACGTTTGACTAATGGTCCCGCATTAACTATTGGAGCATTATAGAACGGCACGTTGAAATTTTGAAAAATACATTCGCCCCGACAAGAGATTAATATTTTTCCTAGCTTTATCTATGCTTCGCTGCGTTCAAATCCGCGCTCGCGTCGGCCGCGTTAATGATAATGATCCAACGTTTTTCTCGCCCCCTCGCCCCTCGAGTAGCCGAAGTTTCCGTCGGGGAAGGTATAGTTATTATTGTACCAAGCAAGAAGCGAAGCAAGTCCTTTAATGAAATCGCGCAACAATCATTGTATAATATTATTTCGTGTAGAAGTCCAAGGCACTGGATTTATTACTTCAAAAGGTCGTTAATTAATTCAACAATTTTTAGATTTGGTTTTATCGATATTGGTAGCCGTATAAAGAATGAAAGTAGAAAAATACAAATTAGTAGAAAGTAGAAGATACAAATTATCGGTGTATAAGTGTCAAATATCGATGCACAAGTGTTAAATATGTAATAGTCTAAGGTTTATTAATTGTAACTTTGAGAAAGAAGTAGAGACATGGTAAATTTACCAAAAAAATATGGGGTAAACTTGCTTAATTCGTACCTCTTAAGAACGAACCCCTATTACAGGAAATGTTCCACACAGTCAACGGTAATCAACTCTTTATTAATAAACTAATCGGGCTAATAAACACAAAAATAAAAAATGTTTCGACAGCATAGAATATGTTAACAACTGTAAATGATTTTCTATTGTCCGAAAGTAAACAGTTTAGAGAACTTAATATTTCAGTCATTTATTTTATATTATATTATTTTTTAATACATTGCAAGATACATATGTTCGACGATTAATACTGTACAACGATTATTGTACAATGCTCAAAATTGGTTGGTGGTAACTGAAGTAATACACGATTAAAAAAAAAGTAATTCATTTATTAATTCAGTTACATTTCTTGCAGCCAAATGAGCCGTATAACATATTCTATGTTAAAAATGATCAACTTTTAATGGTAAAAGCGATTTATTTTATTTTGTGGGGGAAAAACGAGTTAGAATTAATGCACCTAAATTATACTACACTTATCCTAAATTGTATCTTAACTTGATGGCTACAGTGATCACGTAAATATTCAAAAGTTTGTCTGTTTACCCCGCACGCAGTACATGTATCCACATGTAACACTTTGTGCATTTCTTTATATGACCACTCTGCTAATGCTTGGAAAGCCGTGATTCTTCTAGTTGATTTTTTTTAACTGCTACAATGTAGCAGTTTTTGATCATGAAGCAATTTTCAGACCCCAAGTCTCTGTCTCGGCACTGATGAGATTTAGTTGTTATAAAATGCAAAGTTCCAGACGCGGACATCATTGCCATACAGGGTGTTCTGCTACTGCATGTGAATATTTTAAGGGGTGATTGTTGAGGCAATTCTAAACAACTTTTTCCTTTGCCAAAACGGTGGATAAAGCTTCGTTATCGAATGATTAACGAAAAACGCTGACCAATCAGAGTGCATGTAGAGCGCGCGTTTAACGGAGAAGGCGGTCAAGGCTGCAGTTGAGCGTATCACGGTCTTCTCTCGGCTAAGCGCGCGCTCTACACGCGCCCTGATTGGTCAGCGTTTTTCATTAATCATTCAAAAACGAAGCTTTAACCACCGTTTCGGCAAAGGAAAAAGTTGTTGAAAATTGCCTCAGCAAACGCTCCTTAAAATATTGACATGCAGTAGCAGGACACCCTGTATAGGCGTACACATGGTGATTACGGGCATATAGTTCTATTTCTATTCAAATTTATTAAGCGATAACTTTGAGGATAGTTATAGTTTCACGCAGGAATTTGTTCGATCGAGTCCCGCAAACAGTAATTGCTAGACATCGGATTTCTATGCAAATTTATGTTTTTGAGAATGTAGTAAAAAAAAAGTTGAACTTTGGTAGCAAGTTATTATTATCACTTACTAAATATTTTAAAAAGCATAAACATTTGGATATTTTGTAAATCTTTTCTGATTACGTGCAGTCTGTCTAATTTTGCATCTTCACACTTTCTAGAAATGTATAAAAATCCGAAGTCTAGTAATTGCACAAAACCTTCATGAGTTATGTCAAAGTTTTACTCGGAAGTACCACAAAAACTTATTTTCTTTATATTCCTCCATAGAGTGATGCTATAATGACCCTGTTTGTTAATGAGGCATTTCTAACTGTTATACTTTCCATCACTGGGAGTGCTTGTAACTGTCATAGTTTAAACAAAAAGGCCGAGACGCGATTTGGGCGCAGGTACGAATTAAGCAAATTTACCCTACAACGCGATACATTGCGCGGAACGCATTACACGTTCACGAAGGTTAACCCTTTCTTCTCGGGTGCTTGAATTCTATTTGACAAAAGTAGACAAGAGTGTCGGGAGAAGACCACCCGTACGAAAACGAGGCCGGGGTCGACACCTAGGGCACGTAGACACCCTATTGTGTATGGATAGGGGTTGGTCTGCTCAATGGACTGTGCTTTACCGAGCGTGAAATATCTCCATTCTTTAACTCGTAATGCTTGCCGCGTTTGCCGAGCATCACGCCTTTATCCCATACAAAGTACAGCGAAGTCGCGAAAGGTGAGCATCGCCTGAATCGAAGGCGAACACGAAGGATGTTCCTTGTTCGAGACACTGCAGCGCAAAAGCAGGAATGAAAATTTCACGTTTCGACAAAGACAAATTAAGGTTACAGGTAAATTACATAGTCCAACGTATCTGCGGATATTTAAATAATCGCGGAAAAAGGGTTTAGTAAATCTAAGAAGTTTATACCCTTTCATTCTGGGCTGAAATGTCAAGATACCATTGGATGAAGGGTCGATAAAGACAATAGTTTTCGATAAATCATCCACGGTGATCGTGGAAAGTAAAAAGGCGTGTATTAAAATTTAAACGACATGTAATTCGGCTTAATTATCCGTTATCTAATTAGAAGAATCTGTAGCAACATGTCATGGAACAGTAACGATAACTGCGCTTTTATTACACGACGCTTGCGTTCAATGGGAAGAAAAAAGAAGAACGAGACGATGCGCGTAAATCGACGTACAGCGGGAGGGAATATTAAAATCACCGACGGAGATATATCACGTTCCAGGCCGCAGATACGTAGACTCGGCAGAGATGCATTTAATTGAAATACGAAACAAAGAGGCGAACATCGCGCCGGCCCGATATTAACTTCTGCCTCTCAATAAAAAGGAGAACGATATCGGAGGCCGGGGCCGGGGTGGGGGGGGGGGGCGGTGGCGAGAAATTAAAAAGGACCGCGAGGCAGCAGCCATGGACCGCGCGCGAGCAACGAGGCGAAGATACTGAATTCTTTCACGGCGAATATTAAAACGAAAGTGAAACAGAAGTTTCGCCGTGCATCTGACAATGAGAGCCAGGAGACGGCATTGGTGGCAGGTTGCCGGTCGAAGGGAGATAGAACGAGGCAGATGGGGGCTGAACGAAGTGCGGACGGGGAGACACCCGTGACAGAACGATAATAATCCCTTCAACGTTTTCTTTCATTTCCCTTTATTATCATATTATTAAAAAAAAAAAATCTCCGTGAAATGTTATTAAAATCGTTTAAAAGTCGCGTGCCACGGCGCACCGCCATTGTCCTTCAATTTAATAATATTAAGCGCGAACTTTCTGCGAGGGGTCACGCCGGGGGGGAAGGGGGTTGAAAACGTGGCACGGGTGGACACCCTCTCCCTGATGCCGGTTAGGCACGGCGGATCTCCTTAACGCACCGAGACCCGATGCTCTCTATTATATCCTTTATTTTTCTTTTTTACTCTCGACCATCGCGCCGTTCATCTTTTGTCCGAGCTCTTAATCCGTGAAACGCGCGGCGATGCGACGGTTTGCGGAACGACAAACGATGAATTTAGTGCTCAAGGATTTATCAGTGAACTCACGTATTATGGAAGACATGAAAAGTGGCGGTCTGTTTCTTCAATAGTACGAAGAGAAGATCAATTTTTCTGTGTGGCTAGAAATTACACCAAACCAATTACGATTATTATAATAAATGATAAGGATTTACTAGTGTACCTATTGCCATTCGCGGTATTTTATTTTAAATTACGGATGTCTATGAACAGTGGCAAACTGTTCCTTCAACAGTATGAGAAGGATATTAATTTTTCTGTGAAGCTAAACATTGCACCAGGGCGATTCCAATTATTTTGTTGGGTGTAAGGATTTACCAGTGCACATAATACCATTCGCAGTATTTTATTTAAAATTATGGATGTGCATAAAAATGTGGTCGATTATTCTTCTAACAGCATGATGCCAATCTAAATTCCCTGCCAAGCTAGAAATTACATCAGAACGATTATAATTATTTTATTGAGTGTAAGAATTTACCAGTGCACGTATCACCATTCGCAGTATTTTATTTAAAATTATGGATGTGCATAAAAATGTGGTCGATTATTCTTCCAACAGCATGAAGCCAATCTAAGTTTCCTACGAAACTAGAAATTACATCAGAACGATTATAATTATTTTACTGAGTGTAAGGATTTATCAGTGCACGTATTATCATTCGCAATATTTTATTTAAAATTGTGGATGTGCATAAAAATGTGGTCGATTATTCTTCCAACAGCATGAAGCCAATCTAAGTTTCCTACGAAACTAGAAATTACATCAGAACGATTATAATTATTTTACTGAGTGTAAGGATTTATCAGTGCACGTATTATCATTCGCAATATTTTATTTAAAATTGTGGATGTGCATAAAAAAGTGGTCGATTACTCTTCCAACAGCATGAAGCCAATCTAAGTTCCCTGCCAAGCTAGAAATTACATCAGAACGATTATAATTATTTTACTGAGTGTAAGGATTTATCAGTGCACGTATCACCATTCGCAATATTTTATTTAAAATTGTGGATGTGCATAAAAAAGTGGTCGACTGTTCTTCCAGCAACATGAAGTCAGGACTAATTTTCCTGTACAACTAAAAATTCTGCTTCACTAGAACGATACAATTATTTTAATGAGTGAATTCCGAATGCAAGACCCTTTCGTGCATTTGCTACAATGAATTTTGACATCGAACCGAACACGACTGCCCGGTGACTGTCACGCAACTTGGATGAACCAGGTGCAACCCCCAGGGCTGTCAAGTCGCTTGCGAAACAGTTGATTGAATATGCTCCGCTGCAAGGATCTGAAAGAATTCTCGCTGCGCGGCGTAGCGACGACGAAGTAGAACGAATCAACGTCATTAGCGGCGACCGATTTCTAAGCGATGGATGCGCATCGAGGCGCAACAAGCCAGTCGCACATTTGTCCTGGGTCTAACGACAAATAGATCCCGCCTTTCGGACTGACGCTGAACTTACGTCACGTTGACGTCTGCAGGCTTGCTTTACATACACAGAAAGCATCGCCATTAAAATCGTGTTACCTTCGAAAGGTGAATGGATGATTGTCCACGCCTCCTTAGCTTGAACCCTGTACCATTCATTAGACTCCGGGATTTTACCATGAATGAAGAATCAACCTTCAAACGTTCAGGGTTAAAAATTATTATTAAGGTGGTTCGGGGGAAGATGTCAGGGTTTTTTATAAATAAAATTTATAGAAAATTTAATACACATATTACTGTCGAAACAACGAACGTTATTTGTTATCTAAGTCACACGCTATGTATTGGACAATGCTAAATTAACACAAATTTAACGGTAACTCATAAAAAAAACAACAATTCTTAAACACAATCCAAATAAGGTAAAATGTCGTGCATTGGGGTAAGATGCCTACAACTTTGCAATACAGAGAACTTATTTGTTGTACGCCAATCATTCGTACAAAAGTCAAAATGAATAAGAAAAATACCTCCTTTCCGGATAACAATTCTTCGCTGTTGATAACATTTCTTTCTTTTCTATTACAATACAAAATATTAAGTGGCAGCAAAAATTACCGCAGGCGTTGTAGCATAGTTTCCTTCAGGACGTACTTACGTTTCGTACAATTATAACGAAAGTCAAGCGACACCCTTTAACTAACGTGCCAGAAAAGCTTATAGCCACGATTGGAAGCTGTAAGTTACGAATGTGTGGCACGTTCCCTCGGATCGCCTTAACCGCAACGTAATTAAGATTTTATCGATTTAATGTTTATAAGATAGCGTGGAATTGAAGCGTGTTACAGAGGGGATTTGAATATACACGTATCAGTCTTGAAAACTGAAGAAAAGATATGAAACGAATTTGAGAAGTAAAAGAGACAGTCGTAACAGAGATCAGTTAAACGATCGAGGCAAGAAATGAAATGTTTCGAGTAGAATGGATCGACGCGACGAGACGAAAGTGGATGACAGATCGTCTCTCTGTACCGCGAATAGGCATACGATGATGGATTATGGAGAAGCGACTCTACACCATTGATTCGCAGCTATGGACGTATCCGCACCTTTGCGCCAGCTCTCCGCTGACGTTCCTGCGATTGTCCTCGATGGGGTGGTCGGTTTTTCCATGCCTCTGCCTCTAAATGCTTCCCAAATCATCGTCCAATTTTATGGGAAGTTTTTTCCCTCCCTATTTGCGGCGCGATAGGGTAACTCCGCCGCCTTCGTCCTATTTTTGTTCACTAATCTTCATTTATTCTAGAGCCCGCCACATGGATCACATTCGTCCGACTCGAGATTGCACTTAATAGGCATGCGATTCCGGAATTTTCAGCGTGATGAAATAATTCGATCTAGGATGCAGAGAGAGTCGTAGAGTATTTTTTTTTTTCTGAGGGAAGGTAAGAGCATCGTCACAAACAGAGAACCGCGCGCCATAGAGTCGGGAAAGAAATAATAAACGATTGTGAAATCGACAAGTCATGTCCCGTCGCGCGATCACTTTCACAGCATGATCCTTCCGATCTCCGGATGAATCGAAGGGCCCGTCGTGCGTAAGGGGTGCGTGCCTTCGATAAAGGGACGTTATTTTATGCCTCTCTATCCATTCCACTCTGTCCGTTCCTCTCCTCTCCCTGAAGCCCAACAATTAGTCGCCTGCTTATGTCCGTGATTAATGGACATCTACGAGTGCGGCAGGCGTGTTCCAATAGCGGCCGATGAAGAAGAGAAGGAGAGGAATCGAGAGAGGGTGATTACGATGGAGTTAGTTGCGAGCGATGGTAATATTCCATTAGGCGCTGTTAATATTCATCGCCAGACGATGTATGAAGTGCTTGGAACAATGATTCACGCCTTTCTATGTCTGCTCATCATTGCTTCGTCCGATTTATTTCTTTTAATCTCGATTGAAAGATATTCTTCGTTTAATTACCGTAGCTAAGTAATGAGAATTATATAAAATTCGCCGACAGCTAGAAGCAACGTAGAAAAATGAATTCGTCGGCAAACCGCATTCGTCTTTTTGCCTTTTTACAATTTGCCGTACAAGTTCGGAGACAAGTGGAAATCGCTGGAAAGGCAAACAAGCGTTCCGCATGCATATGGACGAGGCGAATAAACTAACCGGCCCAACCATCCGGACGTCACGATCACAAAGAGCACGTCACAAGCTCTGACACTATTGCCATTCTAAGCAAACACGTGGCAAGCAATTTCTTCTTTTTTCTTTTTTTTCATTCAACCACCGCGCATTTACACAACGGACACGCATGTAAGAATAATATTTTGAATGCATAATGGGACGGTGCATCGCGAGTCACGGCACGGGAACCGCAAGCAAAAAGCCGAGCAAAAATGATATTTCGCGGGAAGATTTCCAAGTTCGCTCGTAGCGGCGGGAATGAACTCTGTTGCCTCTTATTTCCCGCTGGTCGGAATTCGTCTGTCGGACGAGAAACGAATTAGCTGGAACAATGAAAGGAAGTTTTGTCACGTGGAACGTGTAATGAATGCTAAATCGTTCAAATCGCGCCATTCGAAGGAGCGCGATGAAAGGGAGCAAAGTAGAATTTTGAATAATAGAGCGACGTTGTTATATTCGAGCGTGAACTATAATAATTAATAATATTCATTATACTCAAATAGGGTAAACTTGCTTAGTTCGTACCTCTTAACAACGAAAGCTTTACACTGAAAGTAACAGGGAAAGTGCCACACAGTCAATGGTAATCAACACTTTATTAATAAAACAATCGGGGTAATAAACACAAAAAAAGATCAGCTTCTAAACATAAAAATGATTACTTTTTTTTGTGAAAAAAAGCGATTTAGGATTGCTGTCACTAAATTGTTCCACACTTATTCTGATTCGTATCTTCAGATCTGGCGACGCCAGTGATCACATAAATATTCAAAAGTTTGTCCGTTTGCCCCAGCACGAAGTATAATAAATTTTACACTCTGTGCATTTTTTGTGCATTTCTTTATGTGGTCTCTCTGTTAGAGTTCAAGAAGCCATAGCTCTTCTGGTTGATTTCTTTTTAAGCTGCTATAATGTAACATTTTTATGATCATAAAGCAATTACCAAACCCTAAGTCCTTGTCTCGGTGCTGATGAAATTTGGTTGTTATAAAATGCAAACTGATCACACTAAAGTATACGACGCTGATCGTTTATGTAAAAACGATAAATAACTTTGAGGATAGTTATAGTTCCGCACAGGAATTTGTTTGATCGATTCTCGCAAATAGTAATTGCACAAAACCCTCATGAGTTATGTCAAAATGTTACTCAGAAGTACCGCAAAAACTTATTTTCTTTATATTTTTCTTTATATTTGTTAATGGAGCATTCCTAACTGTTGTTTATACTTTCCATAGCTGGAAGTGCCTGTAACTATTATAATTTAAACAAAGACGCCGAGATACGATTTAGGCGCACGTGCGATTCAAGCAAGTTCACCCTATTCGTAATATTGTTAACGGTAAATTGTTTTTCACGTATGTATGTGTGTTTCCTGCATTTCCGCGAGGTAAAAGTCGACAAAGGGCGGACGGGGTTATGAAATAAATTATAATTCATAATGGGCAATTCCTGTTCACAAGCATATTAATCGAAGACACATTTCTTTCCTAATCATTATTCAATCCTTGTGGGGGTACTTATTAAAAACTCAACGCAAGGAAAATCATAAATTATTTTGCAATGACTGCTTTCACTGTTTCACGGAAAATTATACATCCCTACCTTCCTCGGTCCAGATATATCCGGGGTTGAGCGTAAATCACGGCAGGCCAACAACTCTATGACAGCTACTTAAAGCTTGCGGTTTCCCATAGGACTATTTGGCCAGATTAGCCCCGGTAAGTGTGTTCTAATCCTGTTAAAATGTTTGCCAACAGGGAGGCTTGGGAGCACATTCGAATTGTACTCCTCTTACGTCGATCTACACGATGTTCGTTTATATTTGCACAGCTTGGTCAAACATTGGAGTGTGCCTTTTAGTAACCCCGACGCCTCTGGCAAAAAGGTGGGCACGATGTTACGGGGATTATATTAAACGCGCGTTCAACGGGATCCATTTTTCTGATCGTTCAAAATATTTTATGCACCCGTGCTTATAATTTTATACTGAGGCGTTTGATGGAGAAGGGGCACATACGTTTAAATGCCACCTCGAGAAAATGAGCTTCAAAGCTTTCATTGTGGTACTATTTAATAAAAAGTTGTGCAATCAAATCGAATTTTTTTTAAGGATGTAGAAACATGTACTTAATAGATTACGATAATAGCAGTTATGATTTGAGGATGATATGCGTTTTTGTTTATAAATTTTAGGAGTTGATTTATGTACCCTTTTTTTTCAAAAAGAAGCAAGATGTTATTCATACTTTACACGAATTAATTATTGTACATTTTACAACTTTATATCATTTCCACCACACTTTGTTTTGAATGCTCTCAGAAATTCAGTTTACCAAAGAATCGCATAATGAATCGGTTAGTAATGAAACTAATGAACAATCAGGACGCATGTGAGGCGTTTCATGGAAAAAGGGCACATACGTCTAAATACCATCTCGAGAAAATGAGCTTCAAAGCTTTCATTGTGGTACTATTTAATAAAAAGTTGTGCAATCAAATCGAATTTTTTTTAATGATGTAGAAACATGTACTTAATACATTATGATAACAGCAGTTATGATTTGAGGATGATATGCGTTTTTGTTTATAAATTTTAGGAGTTGGTTTACTTTATCCACAAATGAGGTAAAATCGTGAAAAAAAGCTTTTTCCTCTTGTTTATTAAATAAAATTTAGCGCACTTAATCTGCTATAAACTTTTATATATTATTTAGATAGAAAATCTAGAATTAATAAAGAAAAGAACAAAATGATTAATTTTCCAAGCAAGGACAAAGTTACACAATTTTGTCCCTTAAAGCGTTTTGGTTTCTTGGATTCCTTGCACCAAGCTGATTCGAAAATTAGTTTCCTCTTTCCTAAATTCGCTTGTCCCCTTGCAGATTCAACTTCGCTTTCCATATTTCTTTACGCAGAGTAATATTACAAGACGCGGCCGCGCGATAGAATGACTACTGAGTGACAGTGAGCCTCGCGTAAGCAACGGAACAAAACAGTATCTAGTCGCTATAAACAACAAAGATTGAATATCTCTGTGGTACATTATACATACGTATGTATAGATGGATCGATTTAAACGATTTAAGGAAAAAAGACTCATAGGCTCCATCAAGCGCCTCAATTGTATTTATAACTCTGAACTTCTATCGTTTCATAGGAATTTCGAAATTATAACTAGAGCCATTTTACACACTCTTCCCTATATTTCACATTCTTATTATCCGTATGTAATCGTTCATATAATTCAGAGTATCTTTCCACAATAAAATCATAACGCGACTAGATCACCCTACAACGGGTCAGTAAATAATCTTATCCGGTAGGAGAAAAACTGCGTTCGCCATATGGGGGTGTTCATTGAAAAGCATCGTGTCGATCCGTCTATCTTCTAATGTTTTATGCAGGCTCCTTTTTTTCCTCTCGCTGAACAAAAACATCGGGAAAGATTAGACTCGTTAATGCATACATCATGAAGCGCGAGAACACGTAGGACAGACGTAACAACGGGTAATGCGTCATAATAAAATTCTCGACTTCGTGTCAGGGTGCAAAGGCGAACGGCATTATGCCAATTCTATTATAGCATATTATTGTCGGGATCACCCCGAAGAAAATGACTGATGACACGAGACTTTATGTGACAGTGCCCGATGGACGTTACCAACTGTGTGTCCCGCACGGACAGGAGAGAGAAGCAGATAGACGAGAAAAAAAGAGGAACGCTTCGCCCGGTGTGAAAGGAAGATCGAAAACGGGGGAAAGCAGAAGTGGGCGGTATAATTCGATCGTTTTCCGAAAATCTGAGGAAAAAAAACACCGGGGTCACAAGCATACCGGATACGGGAGGTCGATTTTTTACCAAGTTTTTCTGACTCCTTTTTTTTTCACGCGCTTTCAGGAAAAATAGGGGTAAAAGCTGCTCACGCCCAGCTGAAGCTCATTGTCAACGATCTGATTCCTGCCTCCATTATCGGTCGGCCTGTGTCCATGGACGACTGGCGTCCCGCAAATGTACAAATGGGCCCGACTATTGAAACTAAATCGGTACATAAAGTAGTCGATAGAAATGCATTATGTTCTTACTATAGGTGAGTGAATTTCTTTCATTTTCTTCGCAACGTTTATTTCGGGGCAAGTTTGCGGCTATGTAATGTCCTAAACAGTTAGGTAATATCAAATACATGTACTTGTATATCACATAATATTAATTTTAATATATAACCATCGTTTGTGCTTAAAAATTCACTGATTGATTTCTTCGATCGTTTCATTATTCCCCTGAAATTATTACAAATAATTATGAGACTTGTGCAACTTACATTTATCACAAACTGTACATTTGTATTACATATAATACATTGTATATTTACATTGTTTTTCTTATAAGCAACTGCTTTTGAAAACAACATAATGGGTATGCTTCAGGGCAAGATTTATTTATGTATTTCCCTTGTAAATTCTTGCTGTGCACTCATGTAAAAGATAAAGGGTATGCTTCGATTGAAAGAAACTTTCGAAGAAAAGATCCATTTGGTACGAATTCGTTAAAAATTGTTATTGCTTGTTCCCAATAGGAATGCATTATGTTACTACCATAAGTCGGTGATTCTCTCTTAATACCGCCTTTGCCACGTTTACTTTTTGGGGGCAAGGTTGTCACTATGTAATATTGTAAGTAAGTAGTCAAGTAATATGACATACATCTATATTATATAATATTAGGACATTGTAAACCGAGTCCAATTTCATGGCTGCAAGGCTGAAATAAAGTTTATTATTATTATATAATATTAATTTTAGTGTATAATAATTGTTTCTGTTTCAAGATGAACGTGAACTTGTACGATTTATTAATCGATTCCTTTAATCGACACTTTTACTCCTTTCCTTCACCCTGATATGATTTAGAAAATATCCTTTCTTCATGGCAACACGTTCCTACTAATATGGAGGTATAACCATTTCGTGTGGGCGTGTAGAGTAATAATAACGAGCCAACTAAAGCTCCCTTTCGTGCCTCCTCC
Organism: Holcopasites calliopsidis; assembly: GCA_023838395.1. Classification (NCBI taxonomy): domain Eukaryota; kingdom Metazoa; phylum Arthropoda; class Insecta; order Hymenoptera; family Apidae; genus Holcopasites; species Holcopasites calliopsidis. The sequence continues at coordinate 3,273,445 of JALHAQ010000007.1, forward strand.
ATTGAGGAGGAACAGGCGGAGGAGCGGCGTTAAGGAATAAGGGGTGGCAGTAGCGTACTTTATAAGGGTGTTCGAAAATTCTACACGAAATACACGGAAAACCTATTTAATATAACAAAAAGAAAGCCATCCCATTTAATTAACGAGACCTATTCACACAATTAATATATTATTACATAAATTCATGAAATCGTACAAACCTTGAAAAGAAATATAACAAGAAATATTACAATATCCTTTTCGCTTCACACTAAAATCTGCTGCTAAGAACACCACGCGTTCTGTTCAAAGGTGAACCAGGGCTTAACATTTTCTGTCGTAGGATCGTGCTGACAGAACGATGACATTAATACACCACTGTTGCTTGGAGGAGGGTGTACACGAGCATAGGAGAAAGGGAAGGTAGCGTCGTCTGCTGAGAGAAGAGGCGACGAGAAGAGGGTCGTCGGTGCACGGTCGAGAGGGTGAGTACCAAAAGAGGACGAGAGTGAGAGAGGGGTGTGTCTCAACGCCTGGCCGCGACATCACCAATTAGTCACCGACGCTTAAAAACAGCGGGGGTGCTCCACCTACCTTGCAAGCGTGCGAGACTGCATCCGCGAGGAGGCGCATTTTATCGCGAGCAGAATGGACCGACTTGCTTATCGCTTCTGCGCGTCCCCCTATCGCTCGGTCTTTTGTCTATTTATCGAAGTATATGATCGACCGCAGTATAAGACCGTGGATGTCGTTTAATTGAATCCCATTACCGCGAGCTTCCGTCTTGTTTCGATATGCACGGATAGGGGTGGGTTTTTGCATCTGAACCTTTGATTCGATGCCGCTTCATTGACGAATGAATCATTTAGAACGATCAAAAGGGACGATCATTGTAAAGTAAGTTCTTCCGTTTGCGATGAAGCTGTTTCTCATTTTTGCTTGCAAACTATTTTATAGACTATTTTCGATAAACGATCTTACCGAAGTAATTTTTCATTCACGATTAAATGAGAAGATCCGATGAACGGCAAGGTCTGGCGTTACTGAAAAGGAAGGTAGAGTCCGGTCTAGAAAAGTTCTAGACATCGTTGAAGCTCGTTTACCGTCTGGACATGAATATGCCTCTGGTATCCAGGTCCGAGCTGTAGATAAGGGTGAAGAAGTGAAGTGAATACAACAGGGGCAGGGGGGTGCCGTAGTCAGGGTTCTTGTGTGTAGCATAGCAGCTGCTATTGACACCTCGATACCCTGACTCAAATGGAACCAACCAACTCGCGTTGCACGGCATAGCTTTGCTGTATGAGGTCCAAGGCTGCTTCTGTGTCCGTACCTTTCCACTCTACGCGCGCCTGTAGCGTTGTCGTTCCTGCACGTTGGTGTGCACAATATACTGACGGTGCGATTGAACGAACTCTCAAGACACGGTCATTCCAGCTCCAGGGAGCGATATTCGTTTGTAAATTTAGTATCCGCGGTTGGCGACGTTTAACATTTGAGATATATCAGTCGTTTCGGAACGACTCTGATAATAAAAAGTGCTGAGACGTTAATGCCAAGTTTAAGGATTCAATGTTCTATAGGGGGCATTAACGTTAGGAGGCGTGTTATTATTACAATGGCGAGACGCAGATGCGCGGGCCGTATTAGCAAGCAATTACATCGTACCCAGTTACATTAATTGTCTGCAGTGAAAGGGGCAAACACTCGTAGCGAAGAATGGATAACTCTTTGTCCCATGATCCGCTCGATTGAACGATTAAGGTCCCCGGTGTTCTTCAGGGTAGTCGCAGTAAACAGTTTGTGCCTCTCGTTTCGGCCCCTTCGGTATAATTCGATAATTAAAACCGGAATCGGACGAATCTGGAGCGGTAGTATTTCAGTTCTCCGACGGATTTGCATAACTCGCTCCCGAGCACACCAGGTAGACCAACGAAACAGAGACAAGGTATCTAATGTCGCGGAAACTTTTTATTGCCGGATGCGAAGAGTTAGATGACTCTGGTATTTGTACGGGAAAACTTGCCATACCTTCTACTTACCAGCATAAAGCATTCTTATACGTACTAGTATTTATTATAACTTGATATTTCCTTGCTTAAAAGCTTTCACCAACACAATACAGAGGAATTCGTTTATCGGGACTTGTAATTTTTGATAAGAATCATCGACTGATAGCATTTAACAGAGTGTTAACATTCTTAGGGACAGAGATAACATTAAGAAGACAATTTTCATTATTGGACTCAAATTATTACAAACAATTATAACATTTGAATAATTCATGTTTACCACAAACTATACACTTAATACAACATTACATATTTATACTGGTCTTCTTATAAACAACTGACTGATTGAAAACGATATAAGGAGTACGCTTTACAACAAGATCTATTTATGTATTTTCTATGAATTCTTGCTGGACACTCATGTAAAAGGTAAAATGTAGGGTGGTAAACTTGCTTAATTCGTATCTGCGTCTAAATCGCACCCCGACCTTTTTGTTTAAACTATGACAGTTACAAGCACTTTCAGCAGTGGAAAGTATAAATAACACTTAGAAATGCTCCATGGGGCCGTGTTCCCAAATGTAATTATCACAATTGATACCAATAATGAGGTTTGACTATAACAAACGGATTACTTTTAACTAATTTTACACGTAGAGTGTTTCAGGTTCAAGTATTTATGATAACAATAACAGAATGATAACATTATTCGTGATCATAACAATTGGATATCACTGTACTAACAAAATTGTTCTAAATTGTGGACAGTTTTTATGTCTGATCATTCTTTTCGGGATAAGTTTTTATACTATTCATTTAACCCCCACTTGATCGTCCGTTTGTTCGCATTTTCGTTCGATCGCAATTCGATATCGAAAACGATAGCGCGAGGGGGTCGTAAAGGGGACCCACTTACAAGCGAGGCAGAATGTAATCGTCGACAGATTAAATGCAGACAACGATTTCTACTACTTGCATACAGCTCGTTGGGCCATATACTCGGTGGCACGCGACCGATCCATAGAAATCCTTTACAGAGGCGGCGTGCGGGTGACATTTCTGGACGAGTGTTCCTGACTGCCGAGCGACATACATACGCGAAGACAGATAGCAACTATAATATCGTACGTTTGACCTTCCCATGGAACATCTATGCCCGCGGTCCCTTTTAAGGAGATACCTCAAGGGCCACTTCGATCGACCAGCCATTATCGTCGCATGTTACTTGTAATCTCCTGCACATGATTCTTCTCGATGTAGGGATATTGTACAGCCTTTGCTCTATTATGCTATTTCTGATAGCCAGATCTTACAAAGTCACGGCTACATTCAAAGTTTAAGTCCTTCTAATAAGAGGAACTAAATTAATTTTACAGCTTTCAATTGGAAATAGAGAACTTGATTCATTCCTGAAACATTCTATACAGTAAGCTCCGCAAAGAAGGAACTGGTTTCTCCTTCAAAAGAAGGAAATCGCTATCCCCACTTCTTCGTTTGAAGTCGCCGCGCTGCGCGCGAAATCGGAGAACGAGAGAGAGGCGTGAAGTCGTCAATCTTTACGGTCGAGTGAACAGTGACGTTTTTTAATGGAAGGATAGAAAATGTAATGCTTCCTCGTTTCCTACCGTGTTGTGTACGTGAGAACTGTTATATCGCGGATGTTTCCTCGCATCTGACAACTCGATTTCCCTAATTATTAAAATAATTGTCAAAGAATAGAAGCGTGTGTGACACGGAATTAGCGAATAGGAGCGTGCTTCGTTCATACGATTCTATCCTGCTCCAGAATCGTTTAGTGTCCAAATGAGAGGACATGTTATATTCTGTCCACTAAAGTATAAGATTTCACCTCGACGGACGCCTTTATGCTTGGCCGCTATCTCGAGCCCCTCGCTCGTGAACCGCGTTCACTCACAGCCCCTTCAAAATCAAAGTCATGCCGAATAGTGGACTCCTTCGTTACAAGGAACTGACGGGTCCCGAGCCAGTTCTTTCTTTCCGGGGCTTACTGTTGTATGTATAGAGAGCATTTCATCCACTATTTTCGTGGTGCAGCGAATTAGATGTCCTAAAGTGCATTGAGTTCTTGAAGTTGTAACTTGCTTGATTCGTACCCCTTAAGAACAAACGGTTATTACCAGACTGCGAACTTTTATGCATTTATAGGAAATTTAAAGACACAAAATTGCACGAAATGCATTTTATATGAATAATTATACGAAATATTCAAATTATAATGCTTTTTGTCATTCCTGGTAGGTGAAGTGAGTTCCCACCAACGTTCTGCTTTCTTTACCACATTATCAAAAATACGAATTTGCATGAGAATCCGCAGTCTGGTTATTACACAGTCAATAGCAGTCAACTCTTTAATCAATAAACTTAATTAATAAACTAATCCGGGTAATAATGCAGGTACGAGTTAAGCAAGTTTATCCTACTATTATTAAGACGATCCCCGAAAAGGGTGAAAGAAACCAGAGGCAGAGCGAACCGTGGAAAAGAAGACCAAGGGAGATAGAATCACGGATAAATGGAAAACTAATAGGACATCCTGGCCAATGGGTTTGGCGTGATTTCCAAGCCGTGGTTTCACGTGTTTCTGGCTGGCGTTTGTTGTTCAGACAACAGTTCAACAATTTTATTCATTCCTAAAGTGTTTTATATAGAGAATATTTCATCCATAATTTTCGTGGTGCACCGAGTACTATTATTAAGACGATCCCCGGAAAGGGTAAAAGACACCAGAGGCACAGCGAGCCGTGGAAAAAAAAGGCTAAGAGAGACAGAATCACGGGTAAATGGAAAACTAATAGGACATCCTGGCAATGGGTTTGGCTTGATTTTCAAGCCGCAATCAGCCGCGGTTCCACGTTTTCCTGGTTGGCGTTTGTTGTACGGTCGCTCGTCAGCCGCAGGCTGCATCGATGTGTTCGCCTCTCTTTTCTCCGCGTACACGTACGCACGCAGGATTTACGTTTGCCGATGTATTTCGCTCGCCCGGATTCGTATGGCGGAGGCCGCATTTTTCCCGCTGGCACCTGCAGTTTTAAATAAACGAACCGCCCACGCTCTTTCTCGTTTCCCCTCTGACCGGTCGAACGAAAAACGAAGAAGCGAAACGACACCGGCCGCGGCAGCCAATCGGCGAAACGTCGGAAAACAGGTGAATCGGATGTTAGGTACACGCGCAATTCTACAATACACCATATCCCAGGTACGACCTGCCGTTTATCTCTTTCGTTTTGCTCATCTACGTTATACCGCGCCTGAACAATTTCCCTCTCTTCAAAGCTCGATTTTCATAGTTTCTGTGATAGCAGTGCTTAAGTGACTCTTTGCGAAAATGATATTTTATAATGTTGTCAATTTAGTGTATCGATCATCATATTATTCTGTTATCCCTTCGCTACTGAGAATTACGCACTTTTACTATTCCTACAAGGGATGTTTAATACCGCGACGTTTCGACGCTCCGATAGGGAGTATCTTAATTGCTAAGTTCAATTAAAATTGTTAGGTATACGCGCCATTCTACAATCCACCATATCCAGGTATGACCTGCCGTTTATTTCTTTCGCGCCTGGACATTTTTACTTCCACCTGAAAGTTCGATTTCCATAGTTTCTGCGATACCTTAGCGTAAGCGTTTCCTTCAGAAGGTGATGATTAGTAATGTTTCCAATTTAATATATCGATCATCATACTATTCTGTTATCCCTTCGCTACTGAGAATTACTCACTTTTATTATTCCTACAAGGGATGTTTAATACCGCGACGATTCAATGCTCCGATAGGGAGTATCTTAATTGCTAAGTTCAATTAAAATCGAATGTTGGATATACGCGCAATTCTACAATACACCATATCCAGGTATGACCTGCCGTTTATTTCTTTCGTTCTGCTTAGATCGCGCCTGGACATTTTTACTTCCGCCTGAAAGTTCGATTTCCATAGTTTTTGCGATACCTTAGCCTAAGTGTTTCCTTCAGAAGGTGATGATTAGTAATGTTCCCAATTTAATATATCGATCATCATACTATTCTGTTATCCCTTCGCTACTGAGAATTACTCACTTTTACTATTCCTACAAGGGATGTTTAATACCGCGACGTTTCGATGCTCCGATAGGGAATATCTTAATTGCTAAATTCAATTCGAAATGGGACGCAATCAGATATATCATCCACCCCGGGAGGGATATCGCATCCTGCCCTCCCGATAAAGAGCAAATACCGCGTCTGAAATATAATATCAGTCGTGTATCGGCACCGCATTACTTTATGCTTAGACTCGCGCAACAATACAGTCATATAGGTCGGATATAAGCTTGGAGGCTCTTTCATCTTATCGCGGTATCAATGTCAAACGCACCAGACGGCTCGACTCGGTTCGCTCTCCGACTACGCTCCAGCCATTCTCATTCCCCCGTACGGTATCCAGGCCGAGCCAGAAGCCGGTACCCAAACCTAAATCGTATCCTGACTGCTTCTAACGTATCGCCCTTCATCATGCACGATACATACGTGAACGAACTCCTATTGTAATTTCGACTTAGCTCTCGGAAATGTGGTCAAAAGCTTTTGGACACGTTTTATATTTTTTTCTTTATCGAAGCACCCGATGAATTTCCAAATGTGTTATAATTACGGTGACCACGCGTCCTTTATTTAAGGGGGCTGTCGTTTATTTCACTGCTCCGTCCCTTGGATTTATTTCTTTTTCTAACGTGTCCATTTTGTCCTTTATTTTGCGAAGTGAAATGTTAAAAATCGTCGAATTTTGATTCTATCTCCCCGGATCTAATACCTCCGCTAAACGGATATTTACATTACCGAATAATATGTGGGTCACTGAGAAAACAAAATTAAAAGTGTAAACATTGGAGGCATGTATTTGTACCAAATGCAACTTCGACATGACCTGCACGTATAGAGTTTGATGAATTTTTAAAGCACAAACCCTATTTACAAAAAAAAAGCTCATTCTTCTGAAAAATATCAAAATTAAATTTGTTAAAAATATGATTGTTTGAAATGTTGTGTTGTTCATTATACTGTGTTATTATATCTTATAGTGAATGTTATGAGGGTTTCGAGTTTTAGTGAAACCAATAAACGTAACCTGCTTTTGTTTATCACAAAACAATTTCTGAATCGTCCTTTATATTCTGAAAGAAAAGTGTGGTCATCGTAGTTATAATACGGTAACGATAAATTGTAAAAGTTCTGTTTGCTCTTGATTGGAAGCGCTTTATTTAATACAACACGTTAAGTAATTCTCTAAACGCATGTGTAATCGAGTTGGGGACGGCGTAAAAATATCTTACCGCAGGGTCGGCGCTAACCACCCTTACTATCCGATAGTATTTTCGTTTGCATACGACTTCAAAGAGCAAACGGATTCGTTTCCTCCGCCACCCTCGCCTCTACGCGTATGCCTGCAATAAGAAATCGAACCCCACGCATCACGGGATCGGGACATCGCCCGCTGGGTACACGTTCAAAACAGAAGCGGTGAAAAGTGAAGAGGCCACGTGCGAGATGCACGCGGCTCGAGGCTCGCGAACTGTTGAACCGCGTAATTCGTCAATCCACTCGTGTCGAGCGAGCTAATGCATTAGGCGAATCCAATTTACTTTCAGCGTGATACATTGATCATCGGGCGAGTGCAACAGTGTTGAGATGGGCTTTGCTATAAATTAATTTCATTTCCTTACGAAAAATATGTTATCTTTTAATTCTCAATAAACTCGCTCCCTCGTCCCGATAGTAACCGCACGGCAGACCCCTCGAGGCTGCGTCAGACCTTTCGCACTCGCCCAATATTTCGCCTGTCATTATAATGCCCAATCCCAATTAACGTTTCAATTAATTCTATCGACGGCGAGAGAAAGGGTGGAGCATAGGCCGATAGAATAACGTCGAAGATCGTTCCTTTTCCATAGATGAATCGCGTTCGAGAATTATCATACAGCCGACTGTTCTTAAATGCAGGATCACGGGTCGTTCGCAAGTTCGCGAACGATCGACGAGAAACGTCAAAGTGTCTGGACGCGCAGGGCACGCGATAATATCGTTAACCCTCGACCCGAGTTGTTTCCGCAAACCTGATAATCCGTGATCAGCTTCGACGTACACCTCCACCTACACATCTATTCGGCTACGTAGCCCATACACAGGACACAGTCCTCCGTTCGCACAGATATACATATATGTATATATGCTTTATGTACGTATATGGGTAGCTATATCTATAATCTGTCGACGTATTGGGCACTGAGATTTGGCGGACCCCCTCGACTCGACTTGCGATTATTCAATTCATCGGCCTGTCAAAAGCACCAGCGCACGCTGTGTTCCCCGATCGTTCTCTCTTTCTCTGCACCGCTCTGCCTCTTTCGCCTCCGTCTTTCTTCCCTCCTCTCCGTCACCCTTTTGTCGCTGCCGTGCTCCCTTTCTCTCTTTCCCTCTTTTCCCTGGCTCGCCCCTCGATGCGTGCAGCCCTTCTTTCTCTCCTTCTTTCGTTCCGCGTCCTGTACTCGTTTCACGTTCATCCCCCCACCCCCACCCCCCCCCTCTCTCTCTCTGTCTGTTGCTCGCCACCCTCGACAGCCACTGCCAGGGTGGAACGATTAGGAGCAATACGTTGCGATAACTGCCCCTAATATCTCGGCACTGCTGCCATACGCAATACAAATTAGGGAAGCGTACCGTGAAAGCACGCCGGATATTTGATTCTACGATTTACTCCTGCCCGCCGTGCCGAAACGGGCCTCGTCCGCGATTCGCGACTCCTCTAGAACCGATCACCTCACCGCTGGATATAATCCCACTTCGATACGCGATCAATTTATTCGACTCGCCTAATAGATCCGCGGCTAAGGAGAGCCTTCTCGATCAACCCTCTCGCGACCGGAGTCTCAACATTGAAAATGTCCTCAGTCCGAAGGACAGAACAATTTTTATTAGCACATTCGCGACCGTTGACGTGAATTCACGTCTTCTCAAGTTCTATTCCTGATTGCCGCTGACGCGAATTCACGTCCTGCAATTTTTTGTTTCCGAATGTGACAACATTAGGTGCTTTCGATAACAACCGCTATCTCAGTGAGACGAGTGAAAACGTCTCAGTTGGCTCACTAATTGCAACCAGCTTCAAAATTTCATTATTTTCGCCGGTGCTCAGTATTCGAAACGGACAAAATTTGCCGGTCGCAAATGTGTTAAATTTTGTTTTTACTCGGCTTTTCCAAAATACCTGTAGTATAATGTTAAATAAATTCGGCACAATAATAACAAGTGGTCTACTGTCTACCTATGAAGCAAGAACCCGAATTATAAAGATCATTTTATTTTAAACAACACAGAATTGCAACAGTGATATTTCAAAACAAATTTTATAATGTTTATCCTTGCTTTAACGATACAAGTTTGCGGTAACCAACTTCAGAATTTCATTATTTTCGCCGGTACTCAGTATTAGAAATGGAAAAAAATTGGCCGATCGCAAATGTGTTAATATGGAAGGGTTATAATATAAATATTTACTCATCCACTTGATTAAAGGACGTTTAGACACGTTTCGAGCAAACGGTAGCTGAGTCTCTAAGAATTAAGAACATATTGCGTATTCGGCGCTTGTAAAGTTGGGTCTACGTTGTACATATAACAAAACATGTAATATAGAAAAGTTGCGTACAGGGTGAGGCACCTAACATGACGCGACTTCAAATTACTTGCTGTATAAAAAGTGTTTCAAACAAAAGTTGCATGGTACCAAGAGGAAGATATTAAAAAATAGTTCATTTTTTACTAGTTCATATTTTAATTAAGTATTAAGTTACACAACGTTTAAATGGAATGCCGAATCTTTGTAAAAAAATTCTCAGTACAAACGTATGATAACAAGTGGTATCTAAAATGAATAGCTACTGAGATATTCGCAAATAAATCAATCTGCATTTGGAAACCATGCTCAGCCAATGGGAATGCAAATATGACGTTTTTACTAGTATTAAGCAAGAAAGGAAACGCTTGATATTAGTTCATCCTTTAAAAATCTTCATGTCGCACTGCTTTTCATCGATATCTTAAAATAAATTTTCCCTCATTGATTATCTAATCGCAGTTACTTCACCATTTCCATCAATAATCCAAGTTTTCTGAATTTTTCGTACACAAGGTCATGCGAAGGTCATAATACCATAGATCATTGGACTTGCCTTAACCTTAGCTATCATTTTACCGCATCAAAAATATATGGTACCATTTTTAAAAAACTTCGATGATATTGAAATTTCGAGATAAAATGAGCTTGAGAAAATTTGTTTGCCCACTGTTACGTTCGCCCTTTCAAACCAAATATTTTCTTTCATATTTTTCCCGAATCATAAAAAATAAGCGAGATATCAGGGATGCTCAAATTAGGTGGGACACACTGTATAACAGAATGTCATATAACAAATCATATATTGCTGTGTAACAGTCGCCTCTTTCCACTTGAAACAAGTCATTACCATGTATTTTGTCAGACAATCCAGACCCAGCTTAATGAAAGTGTCAACGCTCATTTTTCTCGTATCAGCCCGAATGTGTAATATTGATACGAGTCCGGAAAAAATCGCGGCGCAGCGATATTTCCTTCGCCGCATTCGCGCCTTTCTGATGATATATATATTTTTTTTTTATCCGTGACAGCGACAATCGCGCGGACACACGTAGCTCCAGGGTGGCGTCATTTAAAGTCCCGTCGCCTGCACGATAGCGAAACGAAGTTACACGCGGGATTCGCAGAAGGTGAAACGAGGGAAAACGTAGGGAAAGAGGGTGGAGCGGAATTTCGACCGCCATGAAAACAGCGGCGGCGGCGGTGGCCCTCACGGCGCATTAGCTGTCATCGCCTTCATCCGACGCTTTCATTGCCCGCCATGAAACAAATGATCAAAGCGTCAACGCGGATGCTGTGAACGGACCACAGGATATTCGTGTCCCGCCCGGATATAAAGGCCTGGACCGCATCATCCTAGCACTTGGCCCTCTCCCTGCGCTCGTCGCGGTCGGCTATCATTCTATCCGCGTGTAATTGGCATAAAAACCACATTTTAAATTCGTCCGCTAAACTGACCGGGCTACCTAGCCGTGAACCAGGCGGGGATGCCATCGTTCTCTGAATACGTTTAATTAATTCTCTTCCCCCCCCCCCCCCCCCGCCCCTCCTCCGTCCGGCCGCTCTTCACTCAGGATTTTCGAACGGAAAATGTTCGAGCGGGGTATCGGGGTTAATTAAACCGCGGCATAATACGATATCGTTCGGTTATAGTTTTATTAATTCACCGCGCGGCCGAAATGAGTCGATTTAAAAGAGCCGTCTTTATGTATAAAATCGCGGAAGGAAAATGCTGGGATAAGGGTCTTTTTTCTCAAGGTAATTTTATATATCCGACTTTGTTTAGGAAGATTGCGGAATTTTCATAAGCTTCTTTTCGGCGAAGGACAACGTGTCGTAAATTGAACTGCTGACTTCGAATACGTGTACAAATACGTATGTCGGAATAATTTTGCGAAAGAACCCGGAACTTTGTGACATAATTGCCAGCGGAGTGAATTTAGTGCCACGCAATCTGTTAGAACTCCGTAGATTTTACGAACCTCGCGATAGAACTTCGGAAGCATATTCAACGCAGTCTGGAACTTAAACTAAAGGCCATCGATTTTTTCAACGGCTTCGAGAATTTTTCATGTAAAGCAATCTTTTTCAAATTAAACCTGTCCATAAGCCTCGCCATTATTTCTAAATCCTCCGTTCCCGATGCTCGCGAAACAACGATTAATTACAGAAGCGCGGCAAAGTGCACCGCAAAAAGGGGCACATCATCGATTAAATCGCAGACTGTTTACAGCATGTTTCCCCTTTGTAACGCCGTCGTAAGTAGTGGAGTAACGGGGCGCGGCCGGTGACAGCGTAATTAATTTCACGTGTAGGAAAGTTGCATAATGAAACGCGCAAAGTGGATACGCGTATAATCCTTGCCGTGTGTGTCAAACGATGCCGAAATGGCAAGAACAATGCCGCCGGAGGAAGTGAACCCGTGATTACCGTTCATTCGACTTCGCGTATGTGTGTGAGAATGTGCGGTGTGAAACGGCTCGTGTGTACGCCGGAGCGCGTTCCCTGCAAACTGTCGGAGAACGGGAAACGCTGAAGGAACACACACACACGCGCGCGCGCGGGTGAGGTAGAAAGGACGGAAAGGGTTGAAAGCTCGAGGGAGAGAGAGAGAGAGAAGTATCGCGGAGACAGAGGCAGATTTCAGCTGGGCAACGCGTGTGACGTGATATTAATTAACACGAACCCTTCGGGTCTCTCTGTCTCCTCTTCTGTTCACCCCTTCTTTGTCTGACCTCTGCCCCTTTCCTCTCCCTCTTTCTGTCACGCGTGCTCGCCCTTCGAGGTGAGAGAAAATTAGTCCAAGTGTCACGCAAGGCGCACACGTCCCGCGAGCGTTGCGGAAACTGGAAAGGTGGCTGACAACCGAAGCAATTTGCAACGCGTCTTGATATCTGCTCGAGGGTGGTCAGTCTGTTGTTTCGCTGTTCATTCTGGGAGCGGCGAGTAATAAATCTTTCATTCACCGGTAACCGCAAGATACATTTTTTATAGTCTCTTTAAAGGAGGGTAAACTTGTTTAATTCGTACCTAAACCGCACCTCGGCATTTTCGTTTAAACTATAACGGCTACAAGCACTTCCGGCGAATGGAAGGTATAAATAACAATTAGAAATGCTCCATTAACGAACAGGGTCATTACAAGATCATTCTGTTAAAAAGTAGAGAGAAAATATTTGGGGTGATTCTCAGTAAAATGTTGACATAATTCATAAGGATTTTGTGCAGTCATTATTTGCGAGCATTGATCAAACAAATTCCTGTGCGAAACCATAACTATCCTCAAAGTTATTTCTTGCTTTTACATTAACGATCAGTGTCCTATACTTTAGTGTGATAAATTTGAAGAAGCATCGAGCTATTCGCCTATTTCGTACCACCATGTGTACATCTGTACATACATATAGCAATGATGCCCGCGTCTGGAACATTGCATTTTACAACAACCAAATCTCATCAGCACCGAGACAAAGACTTAGGGTCTGGAAATTGCTTTACCATCACAAAAGGCTACATTGTAGCAGCTCAAGAACCAGAAGAACCGCGGCTTCTCAAACAATAACGGAGAGATAGAAATGTATAAAAATGCACAAAGTGTAAAATGTGGGTACATACAGGGTGTCTCAGCATCGGTGGTACAACCGAGGTAGGGGTGATTCTACATGAAAGAGACAAATCGAAAATAAGGAATACAATTTTTTCATTTGAGGTTTCGTTCTCGAGAAAATCGGTTTTGAATATTCAGCGAGTACGCGTGCACGTAACTATGGTTTAGATCCCGATACAAGTCATATGTCACTTATAAGTAGTACTAATATCATTAGTATCAAGATGATGAGCTGCATTACTCATTTGTCATTCAATACATTAGAATGCGTTCATACGAATTTAATTCGGCGAGTACAGTTGTGTATGCAGCACAATGGGCAGCATTTCCAGCAATGTTTGCATTAATAAAGTAAGTTAGTAACTAAATTACATGTCTTATTTTCATTTAAATTCACTCCAAATCCATAGGCAGAAATGAGTAATAGAGCACATCATCTTGATACTAATGATATTAGTACTACATTATGAGTGACATATGACTTGTATCGGGATCTATCACTATTATATCACTGAATATTCAAAACCGATTTTCTCGAGAACGAAACCTCAAATGAAAAAATTGTATTCCTTATTTTCGATTTGTTTTTTCATGTAGAATCACCCCCACCTCGGTTATACCACCGATGCTGGGACACCCTGTATACTTTGTGCGGGGTAAACGGACAAACTTTGCAATATTGTGCGGTACAATTTAGGGACAGTGATCCTAACTCGTACTTTTTCCAGAAAAAAAAAATAAATCACTTTTACCGTTAAAAGTTGATTATTTTTTTAGTTTTTCGTGTTTATTACCCCGATTAGTTTATAAATAAAGAGTTGATTAACGTTGACCGTGTGGCACTTGATCTGTTGACATTTTCGTGTTGACATCTTTCGTTTCATATGCTTTGTGCGGAGGCAATTTGACATACTTTTGAATATTTATGTGATCACTGTAGCTATCAAATCTGAAGGCACGAATTAGGATAAGTGTGATGCGACTTAGGGACAGTAATATTAAATCTCATTTTATCCAGAAAAAAAAGTGAATCGCTTTCACCATTAAAAGTCGATTATTTGTTTGTTAGTTGTGTTTACTACCCGGATTAGTTTATTAATAAAGAGTTGATTGCCGTTAACTATGCGGCACTTTCCCTGTTACATTTCGTCTAACACGCGTTTGTTCTTGAGGGGTACGAATTCAGCAAGTTTACCGAAACTCAATTACACTATCGCGAACGAAAAAAGGAAGGTCAGTGTTACTTTTGGCGGAAACGTTTGAAGCAGAGGTTGACTTCGTGTGGGATGCACGCACCACGAATGTGGTGGGGATCGGAAACACGCATCGCGAGACGTATTCTTGAATGGCCGAGGCTTTTTTAAGAGCACTAGCTTTCGAATTGCTGGACGCCAGGCAAAAACGGCGCGAACGTGTCTATGAGGACGACGCCGAGCGTCGTTTCGAAGGCCGAGCACGAGCGGGCTGGAAATTGTTTTCTTACCCTTTCCCCGTCGATCCCTTCGCTACGGTCCGTTAAAACAGCGAAACGTTCTTCCTCCTCCTTCCGTTACATTTTCTTTCGAACGACACGCACGTGACGGTCGTGTGTACAATGCACTCTTAACGTAGGCGGTCGACGTGCAAGAACTTGGGGGAATAATTGTGACTTTTCATCTTTTTCGTACACCTGGGTTCGTAGATGCAGTTCGTCGTAGACTCGTATTATCTTATACCTATCACGAGAAGGAATTAATTTCCAAGCTATTACTTCGGTGGGGCAACGTGGCCAGGGTTTTGGATTTAATTAAAATTTTGACAAATTAGTCCCACCAGCTCGTGCGGGTTACGCCCGGTGTATAGGTGTTGGGTAACAAATTCTCGCACATAAATCGTTATATATTATTGCATGTATTTTGTGCAAGTATTTTAATAATTATACATTAGCGCGACTCAGGTTCGATCGCTACAAATATCCTGACTTTGCATGCGGAAACATAAAGCGAGGGAAGCCCGAGATTCTTTTTGAGATGTGTTCAGCGGGGTACGTACGATGTACATCGATATAGCGGCGAAGTTTTCATTTCACCGAGATATCGGTTTTTCCCTGCTTTCACCCCCGTTTCCCTCCTCCGCTTTCTTCTTTATTATCCTGCTATACCGACTTCCTCTCGTACCGTTCTTTATCCCAAACAAAGCAATCTCGAACCCGTAGCGGCAGCCCCTACGTGCGACTGCTAGGTGACAATTTATATACCCACCCACCTATATAACAACTTACCCACTCGATATGTCTTTCTCGCACGCGGCAGTGGACGTTTTCACAGTTTCGTGCCTCGCCGTTCCTTATCAAAGGATATCGATCCTCGATATAACTAGGTAACCAACGATCCAGACAGTTAAAAAAAAAAAAGACAGCAATGAACAACTTAATATTTCCATATCGATAGAAAAACGCAAAAACGTATTGCGGACATGTTTAAAAAATGATACAACTCAAACAAATGAAGAAAGCAAGAAACTATTCCTGATCTGATAACAGAATTATACAGGATGTTCGGTTACTGCATGCCAATATTTTAAGGGGTGATCGCTGATGCAATCCTGAACAACTTTTTCCTTTGCCAAAATATTGGTCAAGGCTCCCTTTTTGAATTATTAACGAGAAACCATTGACCAATCAGAGCGCTCGCTCGGCCGAGAGGGCGTTCAAGGCTGCAGTTGAGCGTATCACGATCTTCTCTCGACTGAGCGCGCGTTCTACACGCGCTCTGATTGGCCAGCGTTTTTTGTGAATCATTCAAAAACGAAGCTTTAACCACCGTTTCGGCAAAGGAAAAAGTTGTTCAAAATTGCCTCAGCAATTGCTCCTTAAAATATTGACATGCAATAGCAAGACACCCTGTATAGAGTTTCGCATTTTCTCAAAATGTTTGAAAATACTTGTTTAAGTTGTGCCACTGTTGAAACACATGTGCTATATGTATAATACCTTCATATATGATTGTCTTATTTATTGCTCATGGCTATCACTTATCCGGAACCTTTCTCTTCTTGCCAAGGATAGTTAATCATTTGTGAAATGCTGTAGCAATAACAAGTAATTAGAACGACGTATAGTAGTCGGTACGTGTACGCGAGTACTTAATGCCGCGTTATTTAGGAGGGAGGGGAACGTATCCAATAAAGCCGATTTCACGCGCGATTCCTCGTATTCGATATGTGCGGAACAATAAGCGCGACACACGCGTACGATTCCTCTTCTGAATTGTATCGATGGCGAATACACACGTACACATGGACACGGCTGTTATATGGGATAAGAGACATAAGTCCGTGGCGTCATATGCTTATAACTGCCCCCTATCAGAATAATATTATCACTCGGCCACCCCCCACGATTATCCTTGTGACTCGAAGCTTTCGCTCCTCGCCCTGCGCGGACCCTTCCTCGACATTCTGCAAAATTGTTATGTTACGTGAGAAACGTGTCGAATCGAGGGCTATTTTATTCTATATCCAACGGAGGCGTTCGTTTCTTCACGCCGTTTCCGCCCAAATTGTTCGCCTTCGAACGAATTTCGAGCACTCACTTTTAGGGGTGGAAAAGGATATAAAAGTTATTGCCGTTTCGGAATCGTCGGGTTATTGTCGTCGACGCTTTACGTCGTCGGCGGGAATAATTTTGATCCTGGTCTCGCAACTCATCGGAAGTTATCGCTTAAATATCAATTTGTAAGAAGCGGTCCGCTTATTAGCATTAACCGAGGCGAGAGGGGCACAAAGAAGTTTCTCGGGCACGACTACGGGAAAGTTCAAGGATGCAAATTGAGGTAATATCGCGGTGCCGGCAAGTGTAGGGGATTTGTAGTTCCGGTCTCGTTGACACTCGCCCCTCGTTTGTTACATTAATTACAAGATCCATTAACTCGTGTTATGAGAAAGATTGCATCGTGACGGTTCTTCGAAGAGATCGGGACTTCTCTGCGAGATACGCAATAGACATTAAAGGCAAACGATCAAATTGTGCGAAGGAAATTAATGTCTTCATTAAAAGAAATGGGAATGAAAGAGAGCGCAGAAGGGGTGAAAACACTTTGAGGCCAAAAACCGTATTATTCAACCATTTTGAAACTTTGATATCCCATTCAGAGGTGGTTGAATGAATGTATAATTATCCGCCGCCGGTATGAAACGAATCTTTTTCCAGAGGTCTCCCTTCCCCCCGCGATACTTTGCGGAGGCGCTCCGTCCCCAATTTATATAAGCCGGGGTAACCTGAGCCCCGGAACTCTTATAATAATTCTACGATCCCCCACCCTGGCGAAAGCCGCGCGATGTTCATTTCATCATTTTTTTTTCTCTTTCCCGTTCGCCTTTGATTCCTCTGCTTCGAGCATCGCCAGCGTTCACCCTTCGCGTCGCTCCTCCGCTGCCACCCCCCTCGAGAGGGAGCCCCTTTGCGCACGGGGCACCCACCACCATCCGCTCGCTGAGAGGGTGATAAGTCGTGACGTCGACGAGGTAGAGGTGATTCCGAAGGGTGGGCGTGGCCGCGGCATCCCACCCTCCGCTTGGGGGTGTGAGGGGTCGAATCGAGAGGAAAGGGTGGCTCGCTCTCGTTGGCTGCGCTACCCTCCACCATCACGTGGCACGGGTAACGCCGCCGCGCTGCCGGACGCAAGTATAGAGGCTGGATAGACCGTGTAAGAAAAAGCTGGAGAACCAGCGGCGATGGACCATCCCTCCTGTTCTCAGGGTCCCTCGCTGCTGGACGACTCTACTCTTAAGCTCCGAGTATGTTTTCGACTTCCACCGACCTATCCGTTCTTTCTTCCCTGTCCAGTTCTACGCGAAGCTACTTTGCTTCCTCTCCCCCCCCCCCCTTCAACTACTGTTATTTCCCCCTGTTTCCATGGCCCGTTAGGAAAGGTGCGCGTGATCGTTTAACATTTAGCGTACACCTTATACCTTGCGGTCAATGCGGAGACGTGCATACACGGGCCGTGTCGAATTCGGAGGACCAACGCCGTTCGCTGATTCGATTAAACCTGTCTACACTTCCGCTTGGCAATTTGACGCCGTCAATGTATGCTCTATACGTGTACGGGATATTCGGTAAATGGGGTGTTGGAATGTAATTACGAAGCTGGAAGTTCAAATGGCAAAGAATAAGTAATGTTAGATTTTTACACTTTTTCTTTTAATACATCATTGGTAATTGACCATTATAGAGGGACGAATGAAAGAAAGCGTTTAGTGATTTGATAAAATCCCGAAAACCACCGGTAGATCGTCCGGCAGTAAATGGACGGTCGCCAAGTTGGTCCCGCAACAGATTATTATTAATACTATTATTATTATTATAACGGTTATTATCATCCGGGGATGTCGTTAAACGTTAGAACCATTATAACGGCAGTTTAAAGTCCGACAAAAGTGGCGCGGGGCGAGCGTTGCCTGTATAATTATACCTGCAAAGAAAATCGCACGAGACCGTCTCGTACGACACGCGCGGCCACACGGATGCACATACATCCCCGTACACGCGTCTCTGTATGCCGGCAATAGACGCCGGCACGGTATCTAACCACACCGATAAAACGACTCACGTACACCGAAGCATCGATGGTAGTGAGAGATAATAATGTTGATAAGGGTGTAGAGCGAACCGCTCGGCAACCCCTACCTGCTCCTGTGCCGTACGGTTGTACATAAGAGGGAGGAGGACGTCGCAAGAGCATGTATACGTGGCTGCGGGGAAGGCGAGAAGAAAAGTGCAGAGCGAATTGGAGGGAGTAAGAAGGGGTTGAAAGAAAGAGCAAAGGAGAGAGAGAGAGAGAGAGAGAAAACAGCGGATACTCAGAGGGGTGAATAGGCGTGGCTATGGACTACCCTCGAAGCAGCCGATTGGACGGACCGTTGGTCTACTTCGTCAAATAAAATCCAATCGTTAGGACCAAAGGAATGCGAGTCTCTAGCTTTTTTCCACCCTTACCACTTGGGGTAGCCGACCCTCCCCCCCCCCCCTATGCTCGACGGCTTTTCGTGCGCTTTCCAACGCCAGTTCCTCCTTCTCGACTTCCGTCCCCTTTCTACTTCGCCCCCCTCTTCCGCTACCCTCAAAGGGGGTTGCGCGCAGCGCCGTTTGATGGGAGTATGATTTTATTACGGCATTACCGAGCGAGCCAAACCCCGAATTGCTCGGCTTATAGTCTGTATTATCTCACCTAAGAGGGCAAAGGAGGGGGAGGGGGGTGTCGAGACCGGGTACAGAGGGGTGGAACCGTGAGGGGGTGGCAAGGGTACAGAGTAGCACGCTCCTTCCACCCCTATGTACACACAAGCCACTGCCTATACGTTCAAGGGGGCTGCTTCGAGAATCCTAGCCCTGGGGTGGGGGCAAGAGAGCCGGCTATATGCTTTGTCGGCTTTCATTCGAGGGTTGCACGCTCGCACGTTGCGCTGCCACGCTCCGTGCACCCCTTCTCTCTCTCTCTCTCTCTCTGTCTCTTTCTCTATCCCTCTTTCTGACCGCCTCTGTGCTAGCATGCGTGTCAGTTGACATTCCACTGCCGAAATTGCACGTTCCTCCTCGACGTGCACCGTTTCCGTGACAGTTCCGTGGCGGCCGATTCCGTACGTGCCGCTGGTGGACCGATTTGTGATTTTAAGTGACGCTACGTATCATGTCATGCTCCGTGTTCGCGTGCATCGATTGACGGATCGATCCTCGTCCCGGGCTGAAAGAGACGTGCACATGGATTGGAAGACAGCAGTGAAGTTCGTTTGATCCTTGAGTTTCGTTTTCATGCTTTGCGGCGGAGGTTGATCTTAGAGGACGCGGGAAGGATTGATATGGAAAGACTGTCAGGTTGTTTGATTAATGTTGACGAGTACGTGACGGGGGTTTGTAATTGAGGACCGTATTAAAAGTATTACATCTTGGAATCTCCTTGTAAGCTCAGTGAAAAATGATGGATCGGTCTGGTGGAAAGCGTTTCTGATCGTATCGTCTCGCGTGTCTTTGATACATTCTCTAACTAATAATTATTCGCGAAAAGAGCTGTGATACTTCGTGGCTCACAGAAAGAGAAATCAATCCCGGAGGATCGTACTTGGGGAGGGGGGGGAGGAAAAGCAGTGAGGGGTTCGTGATATGTTTCCTTCGTCAGCGGCGATGCTGAAGAATCTGCAACAAAGTGCAATGACCTCGCCCTTTTTAATGGAGAACTTGCTCCAGAGCAAGGCGTCGCCCGGTGCTGATCTAACCAGTTTGACCTTGAACTGGGCGGCTAGCCTGGTAGCGCGACAGCGTGAACGGGAATGCGAGGCGAGCCTGAGGATCTCCAGAGAGAGGACGTCGCCGTCGAGCGTGAATCAGGATCAGCTGGATCAACGATCCTCCGTTGGTGCACGTGGATCGGATCGAGGGAATCCTATGGTCGATTGCAGGGACCATCAGAGGGTGTCATCCGCGAGGATCGATCGTCAGATCGATCGCATGCAGATTCTCCGCGAGAAGGACGGTATGGAGAGGAATAGTCAGATGTCCTATGTGGACGTGGAGAACGAGAGGATCGACGGCCACGCGATCGTGGATCGTCTCTGCGCGATGGAGAGACTCTGTAACGAGAGGATCGAGAACCGATCCGGTTCGGCCGTGGACTCGTGCAACTCGAACGTCGACGAGGATCTGACGAGCATCGAGATGGACGGCGGTCCGCAAGGCGACAGGGACAAGGACGACGGGATCCTAAGTGGCGAACGCGTGACGGCATTACAGGTGGACAGGCGGTACGACCTTGGATGCAGAAACGTCATGCACGCGTCGCCCGACGAGATGACGATCCAAGGGGAGAGAGAGGCGGCGGTCGAGCGTGTCGTCGACAGGATAGGCGAGAGAACGGCTGCCTGTTCCTGCGGCGACGATCAGTGCTTAGGACCCGCGTGCAGGACCATCCAGGAGAAGGAGAAGCCGCAGCTCAAGTTCAGCGTTAACGCTATACTCGGCGGAAATCATGACAGGCGACCGCATTCGGGTAATTGTTCTAACTTGAGAACTCTAAGCACGGTTGATAGCTCTACGTAGGTTTAACATGATTTCGATCACTTGGGATGGTCGATGAATGAATTTTGCAGATGATATAGCCCGGTACAAAGTGTTCAATTATACAGGGTGTTCGGCTACTGCATGACAATACTTCAAGGGCCCATTGCTGAGGCAATTCTGAACAACTTTTCCCTTTGCCAAAATGTTGGTTAAGGTTCCGTTTTTGAATTATTAACGAAAGACACTGGCCAATCAGAGCGCGCGCTCAGCCTAGAGGTCGTTCAAGGCCGCACTTGAACGTGTCACGATCTTCTGTCGGCTGAGCGCGCGCTCTGCACGCGCTCTGATTGGCCAGTGTTTTTCGTTAATCACTCAAAAGCGAAGCTTTAACCACCGTTTCGGCAAAGGAAAGAGTTGTTCGAAATTGCCTCAGCAGTCGCTCCTTAAAATATTGACACGCAGCAGCAGAACACCATGTAGCATGATTGTTTTTAATCGTCATAGCATCATTGCTGAAAGATTAGATCGGATCGACAAGCGTTGTCGGAAGAATCTTAGTCATCCCCGAGTATTTAGCGTGTTGAAACAAAGCTCACCCACAAATCAGTGTCGCCGGCAGACTTCTGTCGCCGGTCCCTAAATCTCATCCGCACACCCTCAAGACGAGTCGCAGCGTGCGTGCAGGGTGGAGCACGACGTCAGCTGGTCCGCCACTTACCTTCACCCCAATATTAAGCCCTTACGATTGGTGCCTATAATATTAGACAAGCGGCCAGATCCAATGATGTATTACCGTGGCTCTTGTCGGTCTTCCTTATTCACGGTAACTCTGCGTCGACACGAAATTCGTCTAATCGTTGCCGTACGTTTCAATCGATAGCGGTACATTGTTAAGATATCACTGGAAAGTTATTTGCTTCATATCGAGCCCTCTAATTAACAATGAAATACGTTTCTTTCACCCGTCTCACTCTTCAGAAAAAGAAACAAACAAAAAATAGGAGCACTTCATCATACATTAACCGTGCTATCCTTTGCATCTCAGTCGTCCTTTTCCTCCATCCACTCTTTCTCCTCACGTATCACCGTGCCCCTTATCGGCCTTCCTTGCTGACGGTAATTCTGACCGCGCCGACACGAAATTGGTCCAACCATTGCCGTTCATTTTCCATTGACCGCAGCATATTGTTAACGTAATCATTCTCCGCACAGACATCGCTGCAAACTTATTTGTTTCGGTCTTCGCTTCATATCGAGCAATCGAATTAACAATGAAAGACCTTTCTCTCTCTCTCTCTCTCTCTCTCTCTCTCTCTCTCTCTCTCTCTCTACAGAAAGAGAAACAAAAAAAAATATGAAGCACTTTACCATATATCAACTCTTGCGTCCCAGTCGTTCGTTTCTCCCACCCACTCTTTTCCCCTTCTTCCCCTTCGCTAACGAGTGATTGACACGAGTCGATAAAGTTCATACACGTACGATAAATGCATAAACGTAACGGTCCACGGTAGCGAGATGGAAGCAGGTATCCCAAAGCGGGCAGAGTGAAACAACGATAAAAGAGAGGACGCCTGGGGTGGTTCATCAGGGGCTGAGGGGGCAGGAGGGCGATGGTAGATAGGTGGAGAGGCAAATGTTGCATTTAACATTGGCGGATTGCATACATGCGCCGCCAGAAGAGGAGGCTGTTAACGCGGCGAAGAAAGAGAAGAATAGTCGGGGAAATTTGGTGCGCTCAAAATATACGGGGGGGTGGGGTTTCGTGCATTTGTCGGATAGCGGATGCATCGACCGTGCCACGTGCATGTGTTACATCCCTTCCTCGCCCCCCTCCCGCCCCCTCCCGTGTGAATCCATCGCCTCTGATAGACCCTCCAGCACGTCCATATGAACCTATGCACCGTTCATACCGCCCCGGACCCCTCTCGATCCGATCCACCCGCGAACCAACCCGCTACGACCGGCGGTACTATCGCTCTGTCCGCTCGGTTTGTACGTCATGTCGAAATGCTGTGAAATAATTGCGCGAAAAAGTGATTGGCAACAAACTCGAAATTCATCGACGAACGAATGCCGTGGTAACGCGTAGTCGAAGGGGGTGGGCTTGGCGGCGGGGCTCGCGCGGCCTGGAGTGGATGGGCGTTTGACGGGAGAGCGACGTTAAATTTCGAATAGCATTTTCGCCAATCGTTGTGCGATTTACCAGGTTCTCGCACTCTTTCCGAACCATGCTTTCATTCACCGCCCCCTCCACCCCCCCCCCGCCCCACCTGCCATGTTCCTCCCCGTTGTCGTTTGTTTCTCGTTGTTTTATCGCCATCATTGATATTTTTTTTCGACACTGAGTGCGGCACGACGCGGGGCAACTGTACAGGCCACGGTTCCATTCATTTTTCTTTTTCCGCCGCTCGAGTCGGCATGTCGGGACGCGCAAAACGTCAGCTCGCTAACCATGCGCCGAAAGACAAACATCGTCCCGAAACGCGTTCTTCCCGGGCGCGCATAAATCGTCCGACTCCCCCCCCCCCCCAAATCACGGGGAAAACCTGCGACGGTGTCTAGTTAATAATGCATCAAATACCCTAATCCCAAAGAATAACCACCGATATGTTATGGCTCGGTGGCCGCGCCGCGGATAGAGTACGGGACGGGAAAAAAGGGAGGGTCTTTAAGCCCGGGCATTAAAAAGAAAAAAGCGCAGCACTACAACTGTAACAACACGCGAGCTGTACTGGATAACCGCACGACAGGCATCCGGAGGTTTAATCTTCTCGATTTGAACGGCCGCCGGGCGGCGGAGGGACGGGGACAGGAAAAGGGACAGGGGTGAGATTCGCGAAGGGACGTCGGAAGGAGGTGGAGCAGCTTAAAAAACGATTCCCATTCAATGTTACCGTTGGATGTTAAGCCGTTATTAGGTGGCCGGGGTTTTGCGATCCTGCCAGGACCACTCCTCTTATTGGTTGGCTACGAAAACAACGATAAAAGGCGATGAGTATTTTATAGGGTACACCGGCACAATGGGACGTCGTGTATGGACCATTGTCGGAGCATTGTCTGGTTGGAACGCAAGGCAAACCTCTCTTTCTCCGTTCGATCTTGGTCGTCGGGAAACGCACGCGGGGTGGTGGTTCTATTATTTTATTATTTTCAAACACGTCATCTTCTCTTCCTCTTCTTTCTTTTTTTTTTTTGCTCGAATAAATTGGGCGTGGTAGAGAGCTTGAAAACAGTATGTTGAAGATATGAGTAACCCTCTTAGTGTAAATGATTGTTTGACGCGTACACCTTTTTCCCGGTTAACCGCGGTCCGTCAGGTACTTGCTTATCTTTAAAGGAGGGAGATTCTTGGCCCATACGAGTGGGGCAATTGTTTTTTTTTTATTCAATAGTATCATTTATCGTTTTAATCCACGAAAGATCGAATACATCCAAAGCATTCGCGCGTAGCAAGTATCCGAGTATTTGCTACGGAGGTGTTGAAGCGTGCGTCAACAAGAGGTTGGGCTCCGCCTGGAGCTGTCGAGGAGGGTTTAGTCGGGGGTGTCAGCTCGAATTATGCATCGCAAGGCGTACAACGACTTGAGCGTTCTGTCGTGCGAAAATCCGGGACCTTGGGCGTTTCACGAGGAGTTCACGGCCGTCTAGTTGTTTTTGTATCGGGTCACATTTAAACGTTAACAATCGCTTGACTTAGACGAATCTGTTATTAACTGGCGGACGACGCGTTTCACTTTTGCAGAGAACTTTCAAGGATTGCCACCGGAAGCGATACCGGCGTTCCTACAGAATTTACAAAATTCGGCCAGCTACAATATAGCGAAACCTATTGCCAGACCGGCAGCTTATCATCCTTATCACAGGCCGAGTCATCAGCCGCCTCAACGCCATTTACCTCCCAACGCGCATCACACGCTGCAACAATTATTTTACAGAGGACCCTACTTGACAGGTAACCTTGAATTTCATGACAATTAAATTTTGTGTTTATCTATACTAGCATGAACCTCAATCTTTGTTAATTTTTAATTACACAAATTCTTCATTTATAATGCAGAACATTTGTCAAAATCGTTAAAGATACCCGCGATTTTTGCTACCATCGTTTCTAATTAAATTCCTATAAATGGAGCGACGTGGAGCGCAGTTAAAGTCTTTGCAAGGAAGATTGCATCGTGATTTATTTCGTTCCGGTACGTCGTGAAAAGTTAATAAACATGCTGGTTGCGAGGCGGAAACACGGTCCCGATGAACGTTTAAAACCGAAAACTTCCGCACACCGGCGTGAAAGCATACAAAAACGCGGGCACGTGCGCGGCACGGCAGGGCACGAGTTTATCGAATGTCTTGTTATAGGTAGGCTCGTATGGGACGTGGAGTGCATATGAAGTGCAGTGAAAGCGCTGCCATATTATGTACATGCACCGCCACGAGCGAAATGCACGCATGCAACAAGTGCGTGCAAATATCATCCGCGTAGATAATACTGCCATGCTCGGTTTGGCAATATCGTACAGATACGATCTGGAGAATCAATTGGCCGTTCGTTATTAGATCAGTTTGATTCGATTACCGTTTAGCCCAACCTTTGATGTATCCGGCATCGAACGAATTTCTAGTTAGGGCGAACCTGCTTAATACGTATCTGCGCTTGAATCATGCCACGGCCTTTTCGTTTAAACTGTTACAAGCACGTCCAGCGATGGAAAGTATAAATCAGTTAAAAACGCTTTATTAACAAACAGGGTCACTATAGAATCACTCTATAAAAGAATGGAAAGGAAATAAGTTTTTGAGGCACTTCTCAGTAAATTTTGTGCAATTACCATTTGCGAGCATTCATCTAACAAATTCCTGTGTGGAAATATTAACTATCCTCAAAGTTGTTTCTTGCTTTTACATTAACGACCGGCGTCCTATGAACAGGAATTGTCCATTATAAATTATAATTTATTAAGACCCTTACCTTGCGGAAATTCGAAAAACACACGTACGTGAAAAACAATTTACCGTTAACAATATTACGAACAAGGTAAACTTGCTTAATTCGCACGTGCGCCTAAATCGTATCTCGGCGTCTTTGTTTAAATTATGATAGTTACAGGCACTTCCAGCGATGGAAAGTATAAACAACAGTTAGGAATGCTCCATTAACAAACCGTGTCACTATAGCATCACTCTATGAAAGATATAAAGAAAATAAGGTTTTTGCGGTACTGCTGAGTAAAATTTTGACATAACTCATAAGGGTTTTGTGCAATTACTATTTTCGAGAATCGATCAAACAAATTTCTGTGTGGAACTATAACTATCCTCAAAGTTATTTACTGTTTTTACATTAACGATCAGCGTCCTATACTTTAGTGTGATAAATTTGCATTTTATAACAACCAAATTTCGTTAGCACCGAGACAGGGACTTAGGGTCCGGAAATTGCTTTATGATCACAAAAATGCTGCACTGTAGCAGATCAAAAAAGGATCAATCAGAGGAACCACGGCTTCTCAAACTTTAACAGAGAGTCCACATAAAGAAATGTACGAAAATACACTAAGTGTAAAATGTGGGTACATATACTTTGTGCGGGGTAAACGGACTAAACTTTGTAATATTGTGCTGTATAATTTAGGGGCAGTAATCCTAACTCGTACTTTTCAAAAAAAAATAAATCGCTTTTACCATTAAATGTTGATTATTTGTTTAGCTTTTTCGTGTCTATTACCCCGATTAGTTTATTAATAAAGAGTTGATTAACGTTGACTGCGTGGCACTTGGTCTGTTAACATTTTCGCATAATAAGCGTTTGTTCCGAAGGGGTACAAATTAAGCAAGTTTACTCTGTACGCATTTCCTTTACATCGAAGTTTAATTATTTACAAGGAGAGCTTTTTACAACAAGAACATTTTTGTAATCGGTAGTTGCTGGTTCGGGAACCGGAGCTCATCATCCCGCTGCACCAGGTGGCGGGGCATCGTTTCCAGGTGCGATTCAGGGCAGTCTGGGCGATTTCGCGGGCACGGGCTTGGTATTTCCGTGGGCGACGAATGCGCGTGGAAAACCACGCAGAGGAATGATGAGGCGGGCGGTCTTCTCGGACCTTCAGAGGCGCGGCCTCGAGAAGAGGTTTCAGATACAGAAGTACATCAGCAAACCGGATCGCAAGAAATTGGCCGAGAAGCTGGGACTTAAAGATTCTCAGGTGAGAGAATACCTGAAATCATTTTCAAATCATAAAATGTTACAAGTAAACGTATCAAGGTCTCTGCTATCAATGTGAAAAAATTGATAGGGTTTTCTTTCTTTGCGCATTAACAATGATTATATGATGCATAATGATTATACGAGATAATGGCATCAAATATGCCATATACAGGTAACCTTGCGTGCACTATAATGTCTGCAGGCTTGTCATGATCAAGCGGTTGCCTTCGCAGTTTCCATGAATGGGTATCGTGATGGTTAATATCGTGTTTAATGATCTTAATAGCGCACTAATTTGCTTATCGAGCCAGCCGAGTGAGCATTTCTTTGCTAATAATTATCAATAGATTAGACAGCTAATTCATTCATAAATATTCATTCGATAACATTGATAGATCGGTGTACAAAATGAAAACTAGCAAAGTTTGAAAAACTTTTCTCTGAGAAAATTGTTATCTGGATTCCTTATATTTACAATTAATGAATTAACGCCGTGGAAGATATTGCTCGATTATTGCTAATAGTCGTGCGCATAATTACGATATTAATCCGTACGAGGAAGGAAGGAAGTATACCGGAGGATATATGGTGCTTAATGAGCTTATTAGGCCACTAATTGTCGCTTTAACGAAGTACGAGAGCCTCTGCTCCCGGCGGAGCATTTAATTCAGCGACGGAACCGTTGCTCTCTCTCTTCTGCGACTCCATTCACCGAATTGATAGAGACTAATGCTCGGCTTTCGACGAACTAACTCACACGTGCCGGCTATATCCATGTATAAACTTGCCTATAGAACCAAAGAGATGTAACGTTTTTCTGATACCGAGAAAATCGAGTTTAAAATTTCTGTTGAAAATGTGTTCAAATAATTCCACGTAAAGTCTCTACGAAAATTAAGTTATATTTAATACTTAACATATAATGAGGAGCACACACACAATTTTCTGCAGAATTGCATCATTTAGTTTATGAGTTATTATAATAAATTTTTCGCAATGAGTGTTTTGTGAAAAAAAGATGGAGAAAAACAGAAAACATCACATTCTAAAGAGATGCTAGTGTTGGAAAATGGTTGGTTTTGTGGGAAGAAGTGGAAAGAGAAGACATGAAACGTCAGATTCTAAAGACATGTGGGAAATTGTCTTTTTTATGAATAGCAATATTAGCTTAGTATGTTGTTAAAACTATACTAAGTTTGTCTTTACTCATCGGAGTCATAGAAATCTCCGTTTAGCAATATACACGTGTGAACAATATCTTGTTACTAATAGTAAATTAATGTTTATACTGGATCGTATGAGATAACAAATCATCAGTACCCCTTGGTACCAACTTATTTCAACTGTTTACTTAGCAGTTAATTCTTCTAGCCTTTAAATGGTACTTTTGTACAACGCTGGATTACTTGAATTATTTGCAACATAACATTTAATGATTTAACTAACCGTTTCTGTACTTAACTCGAAAATTTCAAAAATATCGCTTGCACCCCTCTGGTTCTAAGTGTTTCATACAAATTCGAATATTATCAGTGAATGCATATCCGGTATCAAACGGAATACATAATACGCAAAAGAAATACACTGAAATTTTTGGTAATTACTTTCTATTAAAATTAGACTGGATCCACAGCTTTTCGTGTCGTTAATTGAGTAATCGGGAAAGTGATTTCAATAACCGTAACGCGTTTACGACGTCACTGGTGTACAAGCATCGAAATCGCGATTCTTGTGAAAGTGGCAAGCTCGATATGAAGCTTCCCGATCGTCTTATTATTAGTATTACAATAATTAGACATTAATATACCTCCGTTAAAAAATCTCAAAATGCAAATTACGCAAAGATCCTAATCTTACCATATTTTTGGTATCATAATTATTTCTTACAATTAAAAGTAGAAAGAAACAGGGTTTAAGTTAATCCCTTTAACGCCCAGACCATTAAATCGTTATTTCTAAACACACACATAAAATATGAAGTAATGATACAGATTAAATTTCTCGAGGGAATACTTTACCGAGTAACTCAAATTTCTCAATGCACAACCTTGAAATTGACTGTCTTATCAGTGAAACTGCAGGTACCAGAATTTAAAGTATTTTTAAAATGAATATTGCATCGGTGCGACGTATTGAGTCAAAGGGTTCAAGAACTCTTCGAACGTATCCCGTCCGTCATTTTTTATCATAAAAATTAAGTGGAATAAATATAAGGCTCAAAGTGTTGAACAACAATCACGGTCGGAGGTGATCGCGCGAAATATCATTCGCGTCGCATTGAAGTATACACACATAGAAGAAAGAGCCATGGCGTAGGTGCACATGGATCCAGGAGCATATAATACCCCCGGTTTGGGGTTAATCGGGCGATACCAGTTCATTAGCTGAACACGTACACCCACGCTAGAACCGTTGTGCTGCACACGAACGTTCCGACGCCGCCGTCGCTAGCAGGCCAGCTCCGTTGCGGCGACGCTAATGAAACTGAACGATGCCCAGAAAATGGGACTGTAAGTTAGTTTCATTTGATTTCATGAGCCGGCTTTGCCGATTCGCACGAATATTTGAGGATGCCTTTACCCTTTTCGTCCCTTAACCGATTACCATCGTGGGAAAATCTCGATATCGCGACATTATTCACTCGATTCCAGTTTAATCGTAAAAACATTTAGGTGATTAACTAGTGAACAATGAAATTGAATTATAAAATTTAGTTACGAAGGAACGAAGACTTCAGCAAATATAAGTGTGCCTGAAAACGAATCATTTCAAAGATAATGATTGAGGTTTTAAGTTTCTGCACCGCCCATAGATCTCTTCTCGAAACCATATTTCTATTAATGAAATAATCTATTATTAAAGGAGAAACCTTATTTCCGATCGTACTGATTATCTTATCGATTAATCAAACTGTACGAATAGATGTCTCCTAATAAGCCTTGAATCCAAATTGAATTCGCCTATTTAAATGTCCGACAAATAAACCGCACCATTTTTATACATTGATCTTTCTCGCCTAAAAATGTTCTATATGTATTCGCTCCATGGCGCGGTCGGAGCGATACATTTTGCATAGGGACGAGCACACGGCTGTATGTAAATGAGGCGCGAATCGGGGTAAGAGATAACCATTGGTTAGCCAAAGGGTTGAACAGAGGGGGACGAGGCTGGGAATCGGAGAAAGAGGACGCGACAGAAAGGGGGACGAAGGATATATTCTCATGTATAATTCACACCTCGAACGCCATGCCTCCGCTGTCATTGGCCGGGGCACACTCTCGCCGTGCTTTTACGAGAATATCTAAGGAGCACGTCCGCGTGTGCGGAGAAGCTGTGCACGCACACGTACCTGCGCACAGGTGTGCAAGTGCCAACGGCCACTTTAGAATTGGAGTAAATTGACGATTCTTGCGAATCCGCAATTCGCATACAACGGAGTTTCTCTTTTTACCCCTCTGTTTTTTCCTCCTACGTTCTCCTTCTTCTTCTTCTGCGAGAACAATTGGCAGTAGGCACTATCGGCATGAGAGTTCAAGAAGCTCTCCTTACTCTTTTACGAGCGGGGCTGCTGCATATCGAACGTGGTAATAAAATCGGTTGAGGGGTGGAACATCGTTGGTCAGCAGGACCGTGATAGTAATTTTGTTTATTCGACCGGCCATCGCGGGTAATTGCTGCACAATAGCTGTGACAATTTCCCCGCTTCTTATCAAATTCTTTAGAAAGCGGAGAAAGTGGATTTAAAAGCAATTATTTCTACTTTGCCATGGTAGTTTTATTCCTATTAAAGTCTGGGAGCGCATGGAGATTGTGGCACTTGGAAGCAAAGCATAGCAAGTGACATTTTTTAAAGTTTCGAGTGAGGAACTTTACAACTTTTAACTTTGTAGTCGACTTAATTCTTATGACGAAAGAAAACGAATGAGATACGCTTAAAGAATTCTTTAACCCTTTGACTCAAAGCGTTGCACCGGGGCAACATTTGTTTTAAAAATACATTAAACTCTGGTACCTGCAGTTCCGCTGATAGGAAAGTAAGTTTCGACGTTATTGATTAAGAAATTTAGTCCGTCGAGTATTTCCTCCAAAAATTTTATTACCTCCAACAATTATTCTGGTAAATTTATTCTTGAAGGGTTACCTTAAACCTCGTTTCTTTGTTCTTTTAATTGTAAGAAATAATTATAGCGATACAAAAAATGTGGTAAGATTAGGATCTTTGCGTAATTTGTACTTTGAGATTTTTTAACAGAAGCATATTACTGTCTGATTATTGTAATACTAATAATAAGATGGTCGAGAAGCTTTATAAAGTGTCTATATTTCTTGGTCATCGAGCTCGCCGCCACTTTTACAAGAATTGCGATTTCGATGCTTGTACGCCAGTGACGTCGTAAACGCGTTACGGTTATTGAAATCACTTTCCCGATTACTCAATTAACGACGCGAACAGCTGTGGATCCAGTCTAATTTTAATAGAAAGTAAATACCAAAAATTTCAGCGTTTGCAGAAGCCCTGACTCGTGTCTTAAATTATGGGTACATATTAACACTTTTTCTTGCGTATTCTGTATTCTGTTGGATACCGGATATGCATTCATTGATAATATTCGCATTTGTATGAGGTACTTAGAACCAGAGGGGTGCAAGCGATATTTTTGAAATTTTCGAGTTAAGTACAGAAACGGTTAGTTAAATCGTTAAATATTATGTTGTAAATAATCGAAGTAATCCAGCGTTGTACAGAAGTATCATTTAAAGGCTAGAAGAATTAACTGCTAAGTAAACAGTTGAAATAAGTTGGTACCAAGGGGATGCTAATAATTTGTTATCTCATACGATCCAGTATAAACATTAATTTACTATTAGTAACAAGATATTGTTCACACGTGTGTATTGCTGAATGAAGATTTCTATGACTCCGATGAGTAAAGACAAACTTAGTATAGTTTTAACAACATACTAAGCTAATATTGCTATTCATAAAAAAGGCATTTTCCAACATGCCTTTACAATCTAATATTTCATGTCGTCTTCTTCCATTTCTTCACACAAAACCAACCATTTTCCAACATTAACATCTCTTTAGAATATGTTTCATGATCTTCTCCACTCTTTCTCACAAAACACTCATTCCGAAAAATTTAGTTGGTGTCAAAGGGATGAAAAAAGTGCAATAAGATTATTTTTCGTATGTTCTATAACTCAAACTAAATGATGAAATTCTGTAGAAATTTGTGTGTGTGCTCCTCATTATATATTAAGTATTAAATATAACTTAATTTTCATAGAGACTTTACGTGGAATTATTTTAACACATTTCCAACAGAAATTTCAAACTCGGTTTTCTCGATATCAGAAAAATGTCGCCAGCATTCCTTTGGTTCTAGGTGTCGCAATTCTAAACAGTTTGAAAAATTGCATTTCCCGATATCACAGTAAAAATGTGAATCGGACATTTGGGAGAAACTTCTGTCTTCTATTCCAAGCATGAATGTGTCTATCTTTGTGCAGCGACGTGAGGGGAAAAAGAGCAGAACAATCTCCAGCTTGTTGGGGGATATGTTGAAGTGTTGTGCGATTTGAGGAACGTGGTTCCGCGCACTTGGCTGCTATCTAATATCGCGGTTCGCCACACGAACACCCATAAAAGCGATTATTGTCCGATGATGGCTCTCTCTTCGCCCCGGAGTTCCTCTCCACCGTTTCTCTTAATAATACTCAGCTGCCGAGCACCAGATGCCGCGTCTCGTGATCTTCTCTAATGCGTTCTTGTCTAACGATCATCTTTAACTTGCCAATCGGAAAAATTGATTTAATCCAGCTGCGACGTGGCGGGTCGTCCTCCATTTTCAGAAATATATCGTAACGTCAAATCACAGAAAAAGACTCGGAGTCTTGCGTCTTCGCGGATCAAGCCTCGTGCTTCGTTGTGTTTGTAATCGTGCCGGTTTTATGAATCTTTCCTGAGATTTAATTAAGGACTTGCGGCGCAGGGGTGGATGATAATAATAAAGCTTTTCCAGGGGTAGTCTGTACTTTGTGGATCAGCGCGGAGGTAGAGAGAAGCGAAGGCAAGGTGCCGTTTCGCTCAGGTTCGAGCCCTCACTACAGTTTATGACGAGGGTGAGTTTAAGAGGAACGCCGAGGGTTAAAGGGGGATGACTAAAGTAATTAGTGATGGTGAGCGAGCGTACCCCTCTCCTGTCGTATCCTCGTCTTTGTTCTTCCCGATTCCTTTCACGACAGGAAAACCGTTCATATATCGCGTGTCCTTTTATAGAGAAATTAACTACCTCTAAATTGATTCTTTATACGTACGTTAAAAACATCCTTTACTACAAATAAGCGTTCTACTCGAATGAAACACTTTAACGACCATATGCTGATTAAAAAAAAAATTATTCTATTCAAGGATACTATGAAAATATGCAATTTTACTTTATGGAAAATATACAATTCAACGGAGAAACAAAAATGATTATGGCGGTGCAATGATTAAAAAAAAAAAGATTCGATTTCATTATCACGGTAGAAGATCGCAAGTATTAAAAGTCCTGCTTTCTGTCAAAACCTTATTGCCCGTGGGCAGAACTCATCAACGCGTCGACCTTAAATTAACCGGAATTAAGGAGCGAGCAACCACTTTTGTGCTCGAGACGTTTCCGTGTCGTCGGCTGTACGGAAGTGAAGGAAAAAGTAAAGAGTGCGACCGGAGGGCTTGTTATCTTCTTAATAATCAAAACCGACGGCTCCTTTCTTACAAGTTGTCAGACCTGTCAGGATCATCCCCGCGGTATTAATTCCCCGATGTAAAAGGCGATCTTGTGTTGCGACGAGATATCGAATTGAGGATTTACGGATCGGTTTGTTACTTTGGACGTATTCAAAATTTATTTTATTCAGCATTTTGCTGACTCTCCCGATTCCTTGGTATCTTAAAAGCTGTAAGGAAATGATTATTATTTATTTGAAGTAATGTATTATCGAATTGCGTTAATCGAGGACCGGTAACGAGAAGTTCCCCTGAAGAATCATTGAGACTGCTAAATTAAAACGCACCCTCGGCATTCAATCTATTCATTTCTTTATCTCGAAAATGAGAGGGCCACTCTCGATCCGATGATCGAGAGACGCCGTCCAAGATTTAGCGAATTATAAAGATCGCGCGAAGAATGGCTCGCATTCGGTGCCGCTGACAGCTTATTTAATTGTCAAAAATAAAAGGGAGCTGGTTCTTCTCGTTCTTCAATTCTCAATTTGATTAAGACGATCGACCATTGCCGATGCCGATTTCCCATATCTTTTACGATATTCATATTTAATTATTCGAAAGTGGAGGCTAGTAGTAATATAATTTACATCAACAATAAATGGCTGTTGCCTCCGATATTAAAAGGTGAATCATTAGCAGGGTGCTCGAGGAAATAATTCACTCAAACTCGTTCGTACTATTAGAAAAGGGAGAAATATCTTCGTGCAAAAGTTTCACTTTTCCGAAGATGTACCGTCGTCCAATTTTGATGGGCCCCCATCGGATTCGAAGGGGAGAAGCCGGCGATTTTGGCGGGAGGGGTATTCCGAAAGGGGACGTACGTATCCGGGAATCAACGTTGATCGCGGTGGCGGCGGCGGCGGCGGCGGCGGCTTTTAGTTGTGACACGAACTGCGAATTTGGAGCTCGTCGTTGCGTGCCAATGGTATAACGCGCTACAGCTGCGAGCGATTACGACCCTGGTACGAATGTGGAAAGCGATATTTCCAGACGAAATGTCAGCCCAGCGATACGAAATGTATTCGATCGCGACGCGCAAAGATGTTTGAGGACCGATTTAAAAAGGGACACATGACAGCGTGAATCCAACTATCGCTCCATTGTG
Organism: Holcopasites calliopsidis; assembly: GCA_023838395.1. NCBI lineage: Eukaryota > Metazoa > Arthropoda > Insecta > Hymenoptera > Apidae > Holcopasites > Holcopasites calliopsidis. The sequence goes on from JALHAQ010000007.1 coordinate 3,308,823, forward strand.
TTTCAAAGAATTTTGACATGTTGCGGAAACATTATCGGGACATTCTCCTACCGTTGTGTTCAATAAAAGCTTCTCTAATTTGCTTTTAATTTTATTTTACGCACGGTACGTTAGTAATTGAGTGATTTAGAAATAGAATACTGGATGGCCAAGATTTATGAAGCAAATCGAACATTTTTTAGAGACTGTATCACTTTACAAGATTACCCAAGCGCCAATTTATGAAAGATTGCAAAGGGTGAAGGAACGATGAAAGGACAAATGGATGAATAAATGAGAAGATAATTGAGTGACTTAAAAATGGAGCACAAAATGGCCAAGATTTTTAAACGAATCAGAGCTTTTTGAGAGTGTACGCTTCACAAGATTATCCAAGTGCCAATATATAAAAGAGTGCAAATTTCGTGTGAAGAAACGATGAAAGAACAAATGGATGAATGAATGAGAAGATAATTGAGTTACTTAAAAATGGAGCACAAAATGGCCAAGATTTTTAAACGAATCAGAGCTTTTTGAGAGTATACACTTCACAAGATTATCCAAGTGCCAATATATAAAAGAGTGCAAATTTCGTGTGAAGAAACGATGAAAGAACAAATGGATGAATGAATGAGAAGATAATTGAGTTACTTAAAAATGGAGCACAAAATGGCCAAGATTTTTAAACGAATCAGAGCTTTTTGAGAGTGTACATTCACAAGATTACCCAAGTGCCAATTTGTAAAAGATTGCAAATTTCGTATGAAGAAACGATGAAAGGACAAATGTATGAATAAATGAAAAGATAATCGAGTTACTTAAAAATGGAGGACAAAATGGCCAAGATTCTTAAACAAATCAGAGCTTTTTGAGAGTGTACACTTCACAAGATTACCCAAGTGCCAATTTGTAAAAGATTGAAAATTTCGTGTGAAGGAACGATGAAAGAACAAATGTATGAATAAATGAGAAGATAATTGAGTGAGTTAAAATGGAGCACAAAATGGTCATGATTTTCTTAAGCAAATCAACCATCTTTGAGAGATTGTATCGCTTCATAAAATGACCCAAGTGCCAATTTATAAAAGATTGCAAATTTCGTGTGAAGGAACGATGAAAGAACAAATGGATGAATGAATGAGAAGAACATCTGATTTAAGCTTTTTAGATTAAGATGTTTAGCCTAAGTGATTTAAAGAATATCCAAAACGTGTTAAAATTTTTTAAATTAGATTCTCCGTAACTTATCTTTAAACTACATTTAATTAGTATACGCACTCTGTAATTTAATATCAATTAAACCAACAACTGTAGAAATGTGAAATGTAGGGAAAGTGGTCGCTAGTGACTCAATCGTTAATGCGATCACTTAAAAATAGACTCCCATATAAAAAGGGAAGAATATCTAGACATTTGGAGGCAACTACCAAGACATGGAAGACGGGGAATACCATCGAAATGGCATTTGATTTTCGGCTTATCGGTTCCGAACAACGTGGAACTCTCGCGGAAAGTGATTAAAGTTGATTCACAAAAGGATGAATCTATATGCATACCGCGGTATTGTATATTCATGGTTTCTTAGTTTGCCTGGCGTCGGGATCGCGGTGCTTTCTGAAAGTAAAATCCATAATGCATGAAGGTCCACGGGCTAAGCCGAACCAGCTTAAAGCTGTAAGATATTGCACGACGTTATATTCATGTTACGCTCTGTAAGAGGCAGCCTTTGTGTTTTTAATATCCATCGGAGACGGCAAGTTTCGGGGTAACGTTATGACCAACTTCCGCGGTGCTATTCCTAACTTTCGACCCATCCTGAAGCCGCGACAGAAAGATCGACTTCATCTCGCGGAATAAGAGAAACGAGAAGAGGAAGTATCTAGATACATTTGGCTGTAATCCCTTTAGGATTTTCTTTTAATTTCATCTGAACCGATAAATTGCAGGCATCGTAATATGCGAGAAAGAAACATTCCAATACGCTAAATGTTGCCTAATTTTATAAAAGCTTGTCAATAATTTAGATCGAGGGGAGGTGGTGAAAGGAATGAGGTATCCAAGTGGAATCTCATCCCAAGTGGACCAGAACAAAATGCGAGTGCAAACAATTAAAGTTCCGCAATCGTTACGACCCTAAATAGGGGTGGAAGATTGACTATCGAGTAAAGAGTAGAATGGTCTTCCAACAAGAACAGTTACCGATTGCAGGAAGAGGTTGTCGTAAGTAAACCCGATCTGGGAACAGCCCTCCTAATGGGTACAAATTGATTTGACCGACGGAATCCAGGAAACTCTATATTCGACTGAAATACAAGCCTAATGGTCGATCTATCTAACGTGTCGGTGTCGGTTTCATGGGAAAGAGCAAGCTGCTTCTCCGTCCGATGACGCAGATCGAGATGTTATGTACCTATGTATGTACATATGTGCTTATATTCAAGAACAAATTTAGTTGCGTGAGCTGTTTTCTCGAGTAGGGTGAACTTGCTTAATTCGTGCCCCTCGAGAACAAACGCTTTACGCGAAAAGTAACAGGAAAAGCGCCGCGCAGTCAACGGTGATCAACTGTATTAACCCTTTGCGCTCCGAATTATTTTTCAGTTTTATTACCAATAACTCCTTAGTATTATAAGTTGTTTTATTTGAATTTTACTTCAGAGGACAGTTCCTTGACTGCTACTTGTTTCGAACAGTTCCTTTCACTAATTGTATTAAATACAGCTCTCGAGCTTTGTTGTAATTTATATTTGTGGAACTTCTAAATGTATTATAAAATATAATGCATATTTAAATTGGCAATTTAGAAATGTCGAGTCACACTCGACAAAGGAGTGCAAAGGGTTAATAAACTAACCGGGGTAATAAACACGAAAAGGATAATCAACAACAAAATTAATCTAACCATAAAAGCGATTTATTTCTCTTTATGGAAAAAATACGACTTAGGATTACTGTCTCTAAATTATACCACACTTATCCTAATTCGTACCTTCAGATTTGACGGCCCTAATGATCACATAAATATTGAAAAGCTTGCCTGTTCGCCCCCGCACAAAGTATTACAAAATAAAGTAAAACAAAATTTTACGATTTTTATGGATTCTGTGTTAAAGTTTGGGAAGCCATGGTTCTTCCGGCTGATTTTTTCTGCGCTGCCACAATGTAGCGTTTCGTGATCATAAAGCAATTTCCAGACCCTAAATCCCTGTCTCGATCCTGATGCGATTTGGTTGTTATAAAATGCAAAGTCCCAGACGCGGACATCATTGCCATGGTGGTACGAAGTAGGCGTATAGCTCAATGTTTGTTCAAATTTATCACACTAAAGTATGGGACACTGATTGTTCATCTAAAAACAAGAAATACCTTTGAGGATAATTACATGTAACTATAGTTTCACGCAGGAATTTGTTTGATCGATGCTCGCAAGTAGCCATTGCACAAGACCCTTATGAATTATGCAAAAATTGTACTAGCAATCGCCCCAAAAATTAATTTTGTCTCTACTTTTTAATAGAGTGATTCCGTAGAGACCCTGTTTGTTAATGGAGCATTCCTAATTGTTATTTATACTTTCCATTCGCCGGAAGCGCTTGTAACTATCATAATTTAAACAAAGTGGCTGAGATACGATTTAGCCGGTATTAATTAAACAATGTTACCCTAGTTATAGCTTTGTCACTGAATGCATACGTGATTGAATGATAAACTCGGTCGTGGAACATTAATCCAATCAGTGAAAAGGACTACATTAAGCGGCGTATAGATCAAGGATAAATGGATTAACACTATCATTTATTAGCGGGTGTCGGGCTCAATTAAAACATCACCGATGGGACGTGGCGCGCCGATAAATCCCGAGGGCCGATTTCCCTCCCTCTATTAAGAGCCGACTTCCTTTCCATACATCAGCCAACCCTTCGGCCGCAGAATCGCGCCGCGGCAGCTTTGTGCCGTACCTCTGCCTCCCCTTCTTCTTTTTTCCACCATTTCGCTCGTCCGCCCCTCTGTTGACCACGCCGACCCTCTTCCCCTTAAACAAAAAAAAGAAAATCCCTCTGGCACCCTGCTCGTGCCGTTTCTCTTCCCTTTTCTCCGCCTTCGGACAGGGTGGTAGCGGGACCAAGACAGAAGGGGTGGTTACCTTCCCTCTGATACTCGAAGAGGGAAAGAGACGCGCGCCAACAGCGGGGAGAGGGCGAGATAATAGGAAACAAAGAGAAAAGCGATCAGAACGCGGATGGAAAGGAGAGCGAAGAAGAGGGACGAGGAGGGGGGAGGAAGCGTGGTGAGGGTGAAACTGTCGAGAAACAGAGAGGGGCGGAGAGGAAACTGTGTGCGGAAAGGAGTAGACCGAAAGGGGGTCGAGGAAGACAGGGTGGCGTGCCGGAGGATCGTGGAGCGGGCGAGACTGAGGGGTAGTTCTGAGGCCGACGTCATAATCGATCGTCTTTTATTAAACTGCGCCAGATGGCGCCGTCACCGCGCAGGCTACTACCTATCGCACCCCCGTATACAGAACGAAGGAGGAACGTCGTAGGGAGGTGAAAGAGGGTGGTTGCGTTTCAGGGATGGAAGCAGAGTGAGCCGGGGGTGGGCTGTGGCGGAAGTAAGGGCGGTCGCGCGAGCACGAGGAAGGGAGAGGAACGGTGGAGAACTTTTAGGCGACGGCGGAGGGAGCGAGAGGGTTGAGGGGTGGCTGGCGAAAGGAGAGACCAACGGGCTGGCTGCAGCCAATCGTTTAACGATTACCCACTCTATAGAACGCGTTTCGGATGTCGTCGTTATGCCCGATTCTTTCGTGCGGCGACCCTTAACGCGGACCGCGTGAAACATTTCCGCTCTTTTTTTTTCTTCTTTTTTTAATAGCAACCCTCCCAAGTTATTCTTCTTATGGATTCCCGATCTTCAACTATGAGGGCGATTCAGAACGTAGAGGGAATTCTCTTTGGTGGGTAGCGGTGAGATTTTATAGCGGGACTGGCCAAGTTTCTATACTTTTTGAAGACAATAATGTCAAGAACTGTAATTGTGGTGGGAAGCGCTTAAAGATTTTACGGCCGGTTAAATGGAAGGTGTGAACGCGTTGCTGTAGCAAATCGGTTGACGGTTCAACGCGACTTCGAAAAGGGTGCAATTCAAAGCCAAACAGAGGTAAAAATAGTAATTACCATCGTTGATGGTTATTTCAATAATTACGGTACCACGAATTAATGGCTGAAAGTAGAATAATAATATATAACATTGTTATTTACCTCTTTTGGAATATTCTACATAACGCGGCTGGCAGGAGCTCTCCGAGCAATTTATAAAAATGATCGAGAGTTTGGGGTAAATGGTGCACGAGCAGGGCGAATGAAAAGCGCGAACAACCAAACAATTCAACTTCTACGAAAAGCTCTGCGTCTTTCTCGCCAAACGCAGAGCCGCTTTGTTACTTTTGTTATACAGTTCCCGGACCTGTCTGCCGCTGACGGGACAATCAATCACCGTCGCTGGTCGCAAAACGTAAAACGGAAAGAAGAAGAAACAGCGGGATGGGGGAGCGGAAGTCGGAACCCCTTGATTTGTCTGGAACGCGTTTCGCATTTTCCGCCCGCCGAACATTCTTGCACATAAATATCGACCCTTGTTTTTAGTTCTAATATTACGGAAAAGCAATTAACATTGTTTTATAAAAACAAATATTCTGCATAAGAATGATATTTAGTGATCAATTAGAGTAAACTTGCTCAATTCGTATCTGCGCCTAAATCGTAGCTGGGCCTTTTCGTTGAAATTATGACAGCTACGAGCACTCCCAGCGGTGGAGAGTATAAATAACAGTTAGAAATACTCCATTAACGAATCCGGGTCACTATAGAATCACTCTATGAAAAAATGTAAAGATAATCAATTTTCTGTTAATCATCCCAGTAGAATTTTGTCATAACTTATAAGGGGTGGAGGATAAATAAGGCTTTTGTGCAATTACTACTTGTGAGAATTGATCAAAGAAATTCCTGTGTGATACTATAACTATTTTCAAAGTGATTTCTTGTTTTTACGATAATGATCAGTGCCCTATACTTTAGTGTGATAAATTTGCATTTTATAACAACCAAATTTCTTCAAAGACAAAGACTTAGGATCTGGTAATTGCTTTATGATCACACAAACGCTATATTATAGAAGCTTAGAAAAAATCAACCAGAAGAGCCACCGCTGCCCAAACTTTAACTGAGAGTCCATATAAAAAAAGTACAAAAAGTGTAAAATGTGAGTGCATATACTTTGTACGGGGGCAAACAGGCAAACTTTTGACTATTTATGTGATCGTTGGAACCGTCAAATCTGAAGTTACGAAGTAGGATAAGTGTGGTAGGATTTAGGGAGAGTAATCCTAAATCGTATTTTTTCCATTAAAAAAAGAATCGCTTTTATGATTAAAAGTTGACTATTTTCTGTTTTTTTTATATTTATTATCCCGATTAGTTTATTAATAAACAGTTGATTACCGTTGATTGCGTGGCACTTTGTTACTTCTCGTGTAATAAACGGTTCTTCTTAAGGGGTTCGAATTTAAGCAAGTTTACACTATTAAAAATTCTGCAATGGTTCTTTTTGTTAAAATCTCTTACCAAGTTGAAAGATTCATAGTAGCATTTTTGTATAAGTTCTCGTGGTGGGGCGATTCCCCTCAGCTCCGATCTTCGAGTATCCTCGGATAGAGTATTCACCCCCAAGCGAGCAACGTCTTGAGCTTGATATTAACCCTCGCCTAATCTCTTCCCTTCGTCAAAGGCATCGGATTTCGAGGGATTTTTGCCTTTTCAACGATCCCCTCAACCCGTACGAACACTGGCGCATTTATTTCGTTCACCTTTCACCAGATTTTCTGGATTCACACCTATCCACCGAAAGTGGTAGTTGAGCCCGACACTTTTTATTTCACACTCGCCTTTCTGTCGAACGTTTTCAAAATCTTAATTCATGCAAACAGAACACCGTTATATAAAAACGAATTTTTCTTTAAATAAAGCGTTTGCATAGATTGGATCAACGTAAAATTTTACGCTGAATTGAAATGTGTGTAAAAATTCGAAATATGGGATAGCTGCACGTAAAGAATATTTCCTCGCAAGATCTTCTTCCCTTCAAAAGTCAACCCGAGTTTATTAAAAATCTTTTCTTTGCAAATTCGTTGCGTTCCCGTAAGGTGCCGAAAAAAAGGATGCAATCGCATGAAGGGTATGCGACGGGGTTTTCGTGACAAAGATGGGTCAGTCATGATATTGAGAGTCAGCCACGGGCTCACCCTCCTGCTAAAGAGCGTATTAACGTGTCAGATCGTTAGGGTTGTGCATCGTGTCAAGCGCACACTCCCCGCTAAATGAAAATACGAAAACAATTTGGGCAAATGAAGCCCGGGCGGATCCATGCAATTTTCTCGCCTCCGCTGTATCCGTTTAATCCGCCACCCCGAACTCGCGTTTCCAAATCGAATCGACAAGTTGAAACCTAAAAAAAGTATGAAATATCTGCCGTTTTAAAAATATCATTGTCCAAATTGAAAATCGATATCATTATTTCCGATCTCAAATCCTTAATTTCTATTATTAACACACAAATCATAAATTTATTGTTACATTATTGTTCGCGTTTCACGCGATTGAGGGCAGAATAATGAACGACGCATTCACCGTGATAAAAATATATATTGCAAATACATTAATGAATAATAACGAAAGAAAGATTCATTGCGTTTTTGTGGTGGCACGAGAACATAAGAAACAAGAACAAGCAAGTATTAGAAAAACGGCCGCGCCGCCTTGACCGCTAATTGGTGCATTAAAGCGGAACACGTTTCATTTATATATCGCAAATGTATTTGAAAGTGTCATTTCTCACGTTGACAACTGAAAAGAATATTTTATCAAGTTCTTCGAGAAAGCCAGAAAGCTGTAATCGTTTTGTCAGTTCAGACATAGATTTCTGTTTCTTCTGAAGAACAAGTCTTTTGGCACTGCGTCACTTTTAAAATACACGTGGGATATACGTGTTGTGCTATACTAACTGTTTCTGTACACAATTTCGATGCGAAAATTACGATTGAAATGAAACGGTTCACGACTATAAACGTGATTGATATCCGATCCAGAAGTAATCAGTTGCGAGCATGGAAACGAATAGAACTGTCTGTATGAGCATGTTGTTGCCAGCAGAAAATTTATTATTAGCAAACGCATCGGGCATGTTCGTATTAAAAAACACAGGAACCAAAAACGGAAGTTAAAACACAACAAGTCGGTAAAAGGTGATGCGTTGACGCATCAAATTCGTTCACGATTTCGCCGTGTCGAATGCACGTTCGCGAACGAATCCATAAAATGCTCCAGGAGATATTAAAGGATAATAAACTTTTTATTCAATTCTGCCCCTAGTAGTGGCCGAGCAATATTAATAATGACGCGAATGTCAAGCGCAGACAGTGCCGTTGAGCGCGTTTCGAAAATTGTTGACATTCCCTGTAAAATCGTTGGTAAATGTAACGTCTCGTTAAGTAATGGCCGATTATGGTTATGTATCACGTTAAATTTCGCCCCCTTATGTTTCCGCGTGATTTTAAGTCGCCAATTATTTTATACACTGGTCCGATGTATAACGATCAAATGAAGTCATAACATGTTGCTCTAATAAAATTATTCTAATCTGCAATATGGATGGAGAATATGGGTTGGATGTGGACACAAGGTAAGGTGAATGATGACAACGTTCAAACTTTGTAAAAACACTTATTTATTCATTTACTTTGGTACAATATATAACAATTTACAGTGCATCTTAAATACATAGAGGTATATTTCTGTAGGAAGATTAATTAAGTGTTTGGACCGTGCCTTAAAACTGTATGCAGTAATATAAAGGTGTTTGACATAATTTATTTATTTAGTGCTGCTACAAACAATAAGAAATAAAATAATGATCTATATAGGGGGACCGCGCCCCTTGTATACGGCCCTTAAATTGCCTGCAACGCGACGCTATAACCATCTCGCGGTCAAACGATGAAACAAATCTTGTCGTCTAGCCTACATTAGAGTTTCAAAGAAATACAGTTTTCTCCGCGTCTAGACCGAATTTTTTAATAAATGAGGCCTCTGATTAAAGCTAGGAGTCTCACCTGCGAACTACTAACGTTTCATATTAATTCCTTTTCTTGTTTATTTGTTATAAACAATTAATGGTTAGCGAACATTGTCAAATATTATTCGTAAGTTACAGTAGGAAGTCATTTAACTCGTTTATCACATGGCGCCTAGGCTTTAATTTCAGAGCTTATTTATTACAAAAATCTTAAAACTCGAGAGAATTGCATTAAAAAATTGGAAGGCATGTATGGAGTTCCGCTTCCTTTAATACAGTCCTTAAGTTTTCTGCAACACCACGCTATAACCATCTCGCGATCAAACAACGAAGGAAATTTTGTTTTCTAGTCTATTTTAGTGGTTCAAAGAAACCAAATTCTCTCCGCTTCTAGGAGGAATTTTTTTAATAAATGGGGGCCCGAGTTCAAGCTTAGAGTCTAAGCTGCGAAACCAATACGGCATCATAAACGCTTACTGTTCTGGTTTGTTTGTTATAAATAATTAGTTGTTAAGGGGTACAGTTCAAGATTATTCGTAAGTTACAGTTGGGAAATCATTGATATATCAAATTGTAGCTGAGAATCCAAGCTGCAATTTGAGCTCTCATTTATTACAAAGATATGCTTGTGCAATAAATAATCGAGGATCATTGAGGTCCCTAGAAGGCGAGATTTGTTTCATAGTTTAACCGCCAGATGCTTATAGCGTCGCGTTGCAGAAAACTTAAGGACCGTATTAGAGGGGGACGGTTCCCCATACGTGCACCCCAATTTTTTACTGCAATAATCTCGAATTCTAGGCAAAGTTTTTTTAATAAACGGGGTCTCAAAACCTAAGCGCCACGTGATAAACGAGTTAAATGATTTCGCAGTGTACTTTACGAATAATATTTAACAACATTCTCTAACTACCAATTAACTGTTCATGACAAATAAGCCAGGACAGGAATTATTATGAAATTGTAGTATTTTGAAGATGAGACTCTCAGCTTTAATTTGATACCTCATTTACTAAAAGATTCGGTCTAGAAACGGAGAAAATTGTATTTCTTTGAAACGCCGATGTTAACTAGATGACAAAATTTATTTCATTGTTTGACCGCGAGATGGTTATAGCGTCGCGTTGCAAAATTCTTAAGGGCTGTATTAATGAGGGGCGGACCCCTATACATACACTGTAATTTTTTAACGCGATTTTCTCGTGTTGTAAGTAGAATTTTTTAATAAATCGCAGCGTAGTGTATGCGTAAAGTCAGTTTCACATATTGTATGAGATCCAACGCCTTATTAGCAAATACCCGAGGCAAATTGAAAGGAACTTCCAGGGACCAGTAGGGTGTCGAGGGCACACACATTATACACCCAAACGCGCAAATAGAAAAGTGCGGTCGCCGATGAAAATTTGTGAAGCAATTTGGGTAAATCAATCCGCGGCTAGGGTCAACGCATCGGTGTAGCTTAAGGGTGTAATAAAGTGGTGAACAGGGTGCAGAAACGAAGGGTGGCGCGAAGGAGAGGGAAAGCTGCTTGGAGAAGCGAGGGTGGAGGGGCGGAAAATTTTCAGAGTTCATGTGCGTTTGACGTTAGCCCGTTCGGTAATAATGCATGGTCTTTAATATACACGAGAATGACGCACCCTTTCGGAACTTCCGTCTCTAGGGTGGAACGAACGTACGCGAATATTCACCTGGAAGATCAGGAGAAACGTGCAATTATTCCATGATCACTTGGAGAAAAGAGAAATCTCTTTAATTGCTTGTCCTAGGAAGACGTGAAAATGAAAATTAACTAAAAATTAATTCGCTGAAGCAATGATTTAAGAATTATTACTATCAATTTTAAGAAAAATTATAAGACAACGCTGATAGAATTTAAGGTATCGATGGACAGAAATCACTGGTACTTCAAAGTAGGGTGACAGTTCTGTTACCCCGTGTAATTCTTATCTAATGCTCGTTAAAAAAAAAAACGATGGCGGAATGGAGAAAGAATTTATGCGTACATAGCGAAAGGAGGCGGGTTCTTGATAAAAGATTATCAAATATTAGAATGCAATCCAAAATAAACTTGTTTCTAATCCCAATTTGCAGGTGAAGATCTGGTTTCAAAATCGACGAATGAAGTGGAGGAACAGCAAGGAGAGGGAGCTGTTGGCGACCGGAGGGTCCAGGGAGCAAACGTTGCCGAACAAGAACAATCCGAATCCTGATTTGAGCGACGCCGATGGGGACAGGCCGAGGATGGATTTAAGCGACGTGAGTCCTCTGACGAGTCCTCAGCGGCCGGAAGAGCAAACGGAGAACGAGGAAGACGAGGAGATCAACGTTACGTGATGAATTTCCAGAAGAGATCCTGATGAGAACGCGTTCGTTCGATGGGACACGACTGTAACTCGCGACTCGGGAGTTCACGGGGGACAATTAATTGGATGGTGAATGGAAGTGGATGGAGAAGCAGCGCCCTCTGAACTTTCACCTCTTTAGGTTCTACATTGAAGTAACAACGAGAGTTTATTACGAATTCGAAATTCACAAGGGAAGACTCGAAAAGCATTGTCATGCAACGATCGAGATTAATAACCTGCTTGATCGATTAAAGTCGCCGGGTTCGAATATCTCCGTATCCTGTTGTATAAAAAGTTGCGTCACGATTTTACAGTATAATTGTGCAGATACGCGGAGAGATATCGCGAGATTGAAAGTCACGTTTGACGCGACATGCGATTAAACAAGTGACCTTGTTCGATCGAAATGATTACGAGTATGGAGAATTTAATATACATGTAATTGGAGTGCACCCCACTTGGGATGCTTGTGGAGTTTAACGGATGTGTAAATGAATGGTGTGATTGGAGGGCGGAGAAAGAAATTGATGGTCAAATTATCCGGTGTATATCCTAAGACTTCGAGCTCGCAAATAATTTCTCATCTCTCCGCAGTCTCTGTATTTAGTGAGCGCAATAACATTTTCCTTTTCAAAACGATGGAGCCCATCTTCCTGTAGATGTAATTTCACTCCGTATTTAATAAAAGGAAATCAGTTTTCGCGAGATGAGCCTACGCCAGTGAACAAAACACCGCAAAACTCATTCGTCGGACGAGCTCTTGCGACAGTCTTTGTACATACCTTTCATCGTACTATGTTCTATTCGTGAAAGCGAATTTTATAGAGAATACAGAATTTCCACGAACGAGAAAAAGAAACTTAAGAATTCTCGATCGCTTCGTTCTTGTGACGTTAGATTCAGTTGCCTGAGAAACGTTGCTTTTTTGGATACCGCAAAAGCAAGTCTAAAGAGCTTCATAATTTCTGGTACAAAGTTGTTAATATTATGTAATTACAAACATTGGTTTACATAATACAGAAAACGTTTGCGGCGATATTAACAATCGTATACAAAAGTTCCAGTCTTTTGTATCATTAAACGAATGTTTTGACGCAATGCAACTTTCATTGAACCGAGAAATGTATTATATTGTAATTAGAATGTGGGTGTAAGTTTGCGAAATTTTCCTTAAGGTATCGTATAAGGTTGTACTACTAGACGTAACGTTACGATTCCTAAAGTATGTACCTAAAATTTAAGGGCTGATACCCTCGCGGATGTCGGAAAGCCAAATGTAATTTATTCATTGTGATGCATTATGATCTGTGTAATATATTGCAATAAAACTGTCTATGCCAAATTAGTTCGTTTATAAGTTCTATTATTTCCGAAGATAGTACAGTATTCTATTCGATAATGAAATACAGTTCGGAAAAACTCGAAAGCTATTTAGGATATTGGGTTCGAAAAAGATACACAAATTCTTTATGATGTATACTAAGATGCTTTATTATTAATATGATGTCCAGTCACCGCCATTATCAATAATTAATTTACATCTTCGAGGCACACTTTCCACTAATCTAATCGCATAATCGCGAGATAAGGACCTACATACCAATCGAATTTGACGAAAAAGAAGTTTCGTCGTAACAAAAATTACATTGTCCCAATCGCGGTTCAAATTTTCTTTCGCCCAAGCGAGTCTTTTTGTGACATGTTTCTCGGGTAGTAGCGGTTTCTTTATTGTGCTTCTGAATTTCACATTATTTGCCAATAATCGTCTTCTTATCGCATCACATGACAAATCCAAACCCTTTCTACATAAAACTGCCTGTCCACTATGTAACGATAGACGGGGATTCTTCTCGAATTCGCGTAAAATCAATTTACCCTCTTTCTTCGCCGTCTTTGACATAGTGTCACGATCTGGCAGGTCATCGACGTTTTTAACCTCCAAATATCGTTTCACCCGCTTATTAACAAATGTCTTCGATTTCTTCATGTATCTAGCAGCCACCGTGTACGATATTTTTGGTCCTTTAGGATGGGAACACAGAAACACTGTTTCGTAACGTGATGCGTACGCGGCACTCATAATGAAATACATAGTTTTACGAATAAGCTCGATCAACAACTGAAGGTTTTTTGTACAAAGCATTTTAGGGAAACATTCCAGTTACTTGCTTGAAGTGGAATTTCCCACCTAAGAGATTGCAGGCAAATATTTTGCGGTACACGCTCTTGCCAAACAGACTGTATATCGTAAGTCTTGTTAAACTGAAGTATAAAACACCTATTTTGTGGAAATATAAACAAATGTATATTTAAAATATTGTACATTATAATCTTTGAATCTCAAATATTATTACATCAAACTTGAACAATAGCTTTGCCAACATTTTCTCCACGCAACATGCCAGTAAATGCGTCGAATATGTTCTCGAAACCTTTCGTAACAGTTTCGCGATAACGAAGCTTTCCTTCCTTTATCCATTGAACGTTCTTTTGTATACCCTCCGACCAACGATCGCTCCAACGAGCAACAATGAAACCCTCCATTTTCAATTGATTGAATATCATCGTTGGCTGAAGTATCGTGCACTTTGGCAACGACGAGGCATCTGCATTGTACGAAGAAATACTTCCGCACACGGCTATGCGACCAAAAGGTTTCATTTGGTACATAACGATGCTAGAAATTTCTCCTCCCACCTATAATCAGAATGTATACAATTTTCGTAAATATTTTCCGCAAATGCATAGTAGAACAATTAGTATAACATATTTTTATACTACATAAACGTACATTATCGAAGTAACAATCGATTCCTTTCGGTGCAGCTTTCCTCAAAGCACCTGCAACGTTCGCAGTTTTATAATTAATGGCACTGTCAAAACCCAGTTCGTTCACGAGCCATTCACATTTGTCATCGGAACCAGCGATACCGATGACTGTAAGCCCAAGAACATTCTTTCCTATCTGACCAACATGCGAGCCGACAGCCCCTGCAGCTCCACTTACAACAAGAGTTTCACCTTGCTTTGGCTGGCAAATTTCTAGGAGGCCGAAGTATGCTGTGTTCCTGCAACAACGAATTAATTGATCGGCATTGTAGGAAGTGATTGTGTACAAACAGAACATGTTATGCAGTATACGTGTCTATCAAACATTACCCTGGCATTCCTAAAACTCCCAAGTACAGCGACGGTGATAGATCTCCTATATCAGGTAAGAGGACTGGCTTTTCAGTAAGGAAGTCAAGTCCAGAGAACTGCTGTGGATTTATTACTGTATGCGTCCTCCATCCTAAATAACCGACAACTCTTTTTCCAACTGGATACTCTGGATTCTTCGAGTCAATTATTTTAGCTACTTGTGATCCGATCATCGTTATACCCACTGGATATCTTTGGACATATGGTCGCATGTACGGATCCACAGAAAGATATTCCGCTTGAGCAAGGTATTCTGTAAGAAAAGAGAGAAGTCACACTTCAGTAAATTCTTAATATTCTTTATCACATATTAAACTATGTTTGATCTTAAATATAAAAGGAAAAATCGCTTCGACGCTTGACTTTTTCCATAATGATAAATATAAAATATGTGGTCACATTTTAATTTGTACTGGAGAAAGAGATTTATATTACACAAAATGTATTAACGAGATAATTAACATTTATTTTATCATATTTTTTTTATCAAACGCGCATACGTAAATAACGATACAGATAAAGTTATATTTAATTTTTTAATCATATCTACGATGCAAAATCGTTAACATGAAGTAATGAAACAGTAAACATCATGCAAAATATGTTTTCTCACTCCAAGAGTGCTGGGTCATTAAAGTGCCACTTTGCTATGATCATTGATCGTAGATCTTATTTGTTGCGTTTATGATTTATACATGCTTAATTAATGAAATCTTATTTACCTCCATTCTGAAGTACCGGTAGTTCTTCCTCGACTAATTGCAAATCCGTAGGTTTTGCTTCCCCTTCGAAATGTTTTGCTACTACAAATTTTTTCGCCTTCATTCTGTTCGAATGTTGTTGGACAGCAGTAGAGAATGACTTGGCCGGACTTTTTATTGCTCTCTGCAATTTATTGACATATGCCAATGTCCTAAATGTAATATTGTTTAATTAAAATCGTTATTAATTTTATGATTATATATATATATTACTAAAATATTAATATACCTGAGCATGTGAATATTTTACAGTATGATTTCTTGTAGACAAGTCGATACACACTGACACGATCGCCGGAATGCTTTTATATTTAGATTGATAATGAGCTTCTACACGGTTGATTTGTCTTTATCATTCTGCCCCCTCTACTTTCTACTTTTGATTCAACAAGTGGAATGAGTAAATGCCTTGATAAGCTAAATGCTTTCTGTTTTATGCGCATATTATACGGTTCCCTTATAGCCAAGTCTATGCAGACAACACGTTGTAGCGACCAAAGTCGAATGACATTTGCATAGCCGATGTTCGGCGTCAAGTTGGCCCACGGATAACAACCAACTGTTCGCAGCGTACACTGATACCAACACAGCAGCCAATTGGTGGCAACTCGTTGTAATAAAATAATAGCATTTAAGTTTTAATATCACTACTTCTGTAATTTGTGCCAATCAAAGTTATTAAATAAATCTCCAACAAAAGAAATTTGACTCATTATTTTTCAACACCTGTCTCCACTCTTCGGAAAGCCTACTACAATTCCTCAAACAGAGGATAACGTGGAGGAACATTAACTGCAAAATTCCAGTGCGGAACCTTGTAAAAAAATGTCCTAATCCCACTTAACTTGAAGTCTAAGAAATACCTGGAAATGACGTCACGATTCCAGGAATTGGTGAAATGAATGACCTCGCATATCATGTTCTCATAATACAAAGTGGCGACCCTGAATACAACAATTTCGTAAAATCATGATTTTATATCAGAACATAGTATGCGTGGAGGTATTCTATTTCATTAATTCTTGGAATTTCACGTCATTTTTCAGCAACTTTCTCAGATTTAAATTATTCGTGAACAGGGCTGTTTTTACAAATCGCTCCCTTCTGAACTGTGCACTTAAGTTCCTTCACGATACTTCGTGTGTAAGGAAGCGGAGTAGGTTTTTTAAGGGTGGACAAGCATTTAAAAAAATTAAACCAATTGTATTTCCTTTACTGAAGATTTATTGAACAATTTTAATTGTGTACAAAATCTGATATACTAAATAATTTGAAATGAAACAACATTAGTATAACTTTCTTTGCACTATTTTTTAAAACCTTAGGAGCCTATAGAAAAAAGAAATTTGGTGCGGGTGTAACTGTACAGCTGGTACTTTATTCCAATAAGTTACATTACGAGTAGTTGTATATGCTAATATCTTCTATTTAGGATCTAATATGTAATACACTAGCATAGATCAGTACAATTATATATATATTACATATGTATAAAAAATGTTGAATAATATATGTATAGATTCCTTCACTACATGAAGTATAGTAAAAACGAATTTCACAGAAATATATAATGTATAAACAATGTGAGATATAAACAAGCATAATATCTATTGAGGTCCACATAAAAACTTATTGCAGCAATCAATGTAGAAAAATAGATATTTAGATGAACATATATATCATTATTTTAATTCCAACGTATTATATGTTCCACGAAATGAGCAGACTATAAAATTATATCACTATAATTACACAATTGTAATTATTGTTACAGATAAACTTCTATAGTAAATAAATGTGTATATCTTTTGAGAGACTACATTTGCATTTGTAGCATCAAGCTACATTTATTTCTTTGTATTCACGTTTGATTAATGTATAATAATGATACGCATATTTTTCATCTGTTTTTTTCTGTTAACTAATGTTATACTAAACTGAAATGTTTCATGTTACATTTAGTACTTAATTACATTCTAACTCCATTTCCTTCTGCTTCTTTAATATTATTTTATATGCTTGTTTATTTCATGACACTGAATCTTGTTTCTAATATAATTATCATACAATACACAGCATTGTGTAATATATACCTAACATTACAGTCGGATTATTAGGAGACGAACTAAAATTTTTAAAAAATTAAACAATCTGTTGTACTTGTTATTAATCTTAAAATAACGTCTACAAGCTAGAAGAAAGTTTTTCTTAAATAAAATTTGATTGTAAATATTTTAATCTTCACTAATAACGGAATATTATATTTTTATATTAACCGTATGAAAAATAATTTATCAAACTTTGTTGCATCATGGAATACAAAATACTAATATCGTTCTCTACTTCCCTTTTATATAACTTCTAGTGTGCTTTGATAGTATCATTATTAATCTCATAATTAGTATGAATATATCTGTTTGAGTAAAACAGCGAAATAAATGGCATTAAAAAAGAGCATGACACTTTCTATAAAATACAATCCTGTACTTTTAAATAAATATAAATATAATTATAGAATTTGAATATACATTTTCATAGCTGTATGTCTTCTATTATTTTTCGACAGCAGTTGTTATAAGAAGAGAAACGTACCTCTGAATTTAAGAAATGTAAATGCAATTTATGGCGGAGGAATATTTCTAAAATAATATATTGCTTTATTCCGCCTTTGACTCTTTAAACTCTTCTAAATTTATGTCAAATATTTACCCACTAAAACGACAATAAATCGCTAATAAGTACTGATAAATGAGTACTTCTATCCTTGAAATCCTTATGGAAGCAGATTTTCGTAACTAAAATATGTTATCGTACACCCCGTAACATCGAGCTACATCTCTTCTACAGATTATGGCGTACAGCGAGATTAGCTAACTAACTAATCGAATGACCGTGACTCATTAGTAAAATTATGAACATTATCTTTAACGCACTTCCTATTATGCCTTTCTTCTGTTCTTCAGCCACGTTGTACGACAGAGATTGATGTTTGTATAATTATAACGAAAAGAAAAAGCTTCATCCCGATAATATTCATAAAAGGATACTCGTAATTGGTTAAAACTAAGCATCGTAAATAAAAGAAATAAATTATGGCTTTCTAAAACACTTACGCGACGGGTTATCCGGAACTATGAAGAACTTAGTTAAAATTCGAGAAATCCGTTTTGAGCTTAATGGATGGTGTAGAGATTTTAATCTGTGGCTTCACAGGATCCACTGATCGTGTATGCCTTTGTGCTTGTTGATGAGTGGATCTGACTGCGTTTTCTAATTTAGTTTTCAGTTCAGTGGATTGCGACATCAATGTTTTAAATTCCTGAAACAAGATTGGGACAGTTAGAAACGTTCCTTGCCCCCTGTGCTTGTAAAGTAAATGATGTACCTGAGGATATTTCGGTCCTATTTTATTAAGCCATTGGAAACTTTGTTGGTGGAGACTTAACTGATATTTGGAAGCATGTTGCAATTGATCTCCCTCCAATAAGTAATTAATTAGGATTGGCACAAGTAACGTCAGCATCTGTATGCCTAGTTAATCACAAACGCAATGTTAACGAATAATCAATTCTACGAGCAATATCGCAGCACGACAAATAGAATAGATTGTACTATATGAAATATACAATTATTTTACTATTCATTACACACCTTGTAAAAGGTCTCCTGAATAGCATGTAAAATACTCGTTATCAGAAATCTGTCCAAGAGTTTAGTAACGGAATCGAATTATAAATAACAAAGATTCATACGTACGGTGAGAGAGATCGGCGAGTCCTATAAGAGCTTCGACAGTGCTAATACACTCCAAAGTAAACGACAACTCTAAATCGGTTGCAACCTGTTTACTATTATCGCTGTATAGGTATTCCACTAATCTTGGAGCTAATGCGTGTATGTAAGGTGTACTTATTTGACGTTCGGGATGTAAAAATATTGTTCTTAACGTTTGGACACATTTCAGTTTGACCTATAAAAGTCCAAAAAATAAATAAAGTATTATATATAAGTAGACTGCGGGTTTTTATGAAGACTCATATTTTTCAGAATATAGCAGAAACAGTAGAACTTCGGTGGAAAATTAATCACCTATCAGGTATTTAAAAAATTTTGTTATTCCAATTTCCTATAAATGCATAACAATCCGGCGTCTATATATATAAGTATTACGTAAAATATTATTCAAACATTATTAAACTTACCATTATATTTTCGGATTGAAAGGCGTGTCGAAAATGATTGATACACGGGAACTGTAAATTTGGCGCACTTACGACATCCGGCGAAGCATGAAGAACGAATACTGCGATACCTAACATCATTGCTACTTCGTCCATCTTCGTCTCGTCGTTCCCTGTAAACGGAAATGATCAGTTTTTTCCTTTTAAGATTACGGAATGTATGCAAGAATAATTTCACGCACCCGTTTTAGCGAGATCGATCACTTTAGCTAGGGCACTTTGCAAAAGACCCGTCCATTGCTCCTGACTCCTGTTGTCCGTCGCATATTTATTGGTAGTGAGATTCTTTATACAGTGCAGAGCTGCGTGAACCGGCGCATCTGATGTTGTTTTATTACATTCACCGTCGGCGCGCACAGCGGTCTCTCTGATCACTCCTGTTGCCAGATAAAGCAGCGTTGGTAGAATCGCAATAGCCCCTAGAAATGAAAACTGAAATAGTAAAAAAGATATTGAAAAGAATTATGCGCCTCTTTTGTGATGGAAATACCTTGCGGAGAACAAAGTGTAGGTAGGGATTCCATAGTATTAAGCGCAGCTGCTATGAGCTTTCCGCTTTCCTCAGTCGGCATATACCCCCTTTGAGATAAAATTGCCGTGGTTCCACCGGGATTGGGATTTAACGCTGGTATTTGACGGACCAATAGACACAAGCACACTTCTAAAATAGCAAAGACGAGCGATTTCCCTGGCGTGAGTTCACCGCTTTCTTCGCCCTCTCCTAGTAAATCTACATCTTCGATTTCGTTGCTCTCCTCCTGTCCTGGTGCCAGCTCTGTTACCAAACAAGACGAATATTTAAATACTTAACTATCTCGAATATACGACACCGCACAAGTTTTAATTACCTTTTAACTTGGCTTTCTTTTTTTCCACTAAATCTTCCTGGGCAGCTTTCATTATTTGCTTCAAAACTTCCATCACTATCATTTGCATCACATACCTTTCCCGTGTTAAAAGCATTCTACAACGAAATATGTGAATACGTGTTTAATATACGTGTTTACATTGAATCCAACAAGCAACTTACCGGTGTAGAACATTACACAATTCAATCGGCAACGAGCGATCCGCGATCAACACTTTACGGGCCCAAGTAGAATCTAATAAAGTGTACAAAGCATTTAAACATGTTTCTGTATTTTGCGTAGACTCCGATACACGGGGGCTGCATAAAGCCTCCATGCATATGCCTGAAATGTTTAACAAATGCATTATATTACGAAGTATATGCAAAATACAATTTTTTGTCTATCATATTTACCAAACAGTAAATGAAAACGTTCTACGTTGGCGTTAGTTTTGGACGAGACATCATTATTGTTATCATTATTATTATTATTAGTCGCGTTTGATGCTTCCGTTTCGCTTTTCGATTCTTCCAATCCAAATCCTTTCGCGTTAAGCCACAACGTTGCAGCATGCAAAATTGGTGCCCAAGAATCCGCATAATGCGGCCGCGCAGATTCCATGGTGTCTGTCGTGTAGAAAGCCCCACCGTCGTGTGGCAATTGACTGGAAAATTCTTCAAGAGGTATTCCTTTATTATTACGAGTAATTAAAGGATATCTTTCAACAACAGAAAATAGGAATGAATGTATGAAGGCTGTACCTGGCGGCAAGGAAAGTAACGCGTGATCTCTCAGGGCAGCAAGCCAATATTGACTTAAACTTAGTAACTCTGGTTGCACTAAGCTTAATAAACTTTCGGTCTGAAATTCAAACTTCCCAAAATCTTCGGAGTCTCCGTCATCGATTTGGTTTGCGTTTTGATTAAAGGTTTCTTTACTGTTTAATGCGGAACCATCCTTTATCATTGCAACTACATACACCTAACGGAGAACGGTAAAGATGCGTGAACATGATGAAGCATTATCTGCTTTATCGCATTATTATCTATATCTTACCTCCGCCCATGCTTTTAAAATTGCCAATCTTTCGAGCGTTAACTGACTTTCGTTATAAAGCTGTGGTCGCGTATGGCCTTCTCTTAATTTCTCTAACGAAGACACAAGAAGCTGATGCACCCTGCGAAGATCATTGAGATCCCTAGCGACTCCGCTCCCGATCCAGGCGCTGCATGCCTCGCATGCCGCAGCTGTTACATGAGATGCTGTTTCTGCTGAAAATGCGGGTCTCAACGCAGCTCCGACCTACAAACATTAATATTAAAGAACGCTGTGAAATAATTGCGAAACACATTCGAAATGTGTAAATTTATTTAATACTGTTAATTTTACTTGGGCTTGGAACTGTTCGAGCAACAAATGTCCAGGGAATTCTGGCTCAGGAACTTTCGCAAATTTGTCTATAATTTCCTGCAACGTCTTTAATCCCTCCAGTCGTAAAGGGTCGCAGTCGCTTGTCGCGGCCATAAACGCCATTCGTACTAGATCGGAAAGATGCAACACGAGGAAATCGCCTGCAATCCGAGAAGAAATTAATAAAAACCGAAATGGGAATTGTTGCAGGCAATCTGAAAGAGCATACTTTTTCCTTTCGACAATTGCATCTCCTTCGCTAAGGCAAGATCGAAATGTGCATGCTTATTGTTTACGCAGGCAGCGACAATTTTTCTAACGCACTGCGCTGCGAATACTCTGGTCGGCCATCGTGGAGTAATAGTTGGCCGTTGCTTCGTGGATTCGTCAGCGTGAAACTCGACTTGATCGTCGTCCCCTTCTGCGTCTGCATTGTCATTGTCTGCGCTACTATCTTCCACATTAATCGCGTTGCCTTCTTCGTTGTTGCTCGTTTCTGTGCGCAATAAATATGCAAATTTGATTTCTTTCGATTAATTCGTAAACGATTTAGCCACGAGTGTTGTTGTAATATAATACCTGAAGCAATCGTGAGAACGTCTTTACACAAGGACAGCCACTGCGACAGATTATCCGCTGCCAGAATTTGCAGCATACTGGTTAACGTATCGTGGATATCTTTAATTAGTTTACTGTCAGTCTCCGTATCCAGCATGCTAAACAAAACACCAGGAAGCCCAGTTTCCGTTATAACCAGACCCTCCACAATATTGGTGTCCCGGCTTTCGTTAGCCAATGTCATTGCATGCTCGCATACTTCCTTTGCCTCCCGTTGCGCAAGTTGTCGAAGACAAGATATCGCGGCTTTACGTAAAAGTAGGTGATTGCTCGATAAAGTTCGCTGCGAATAAAATAATATTAACACAAAGGGATCACTTATGGTATTTAAATCAAATGAATCGCATCTTACGCATAATGTAGGAACTAGGGAGGACAAGTTAACGTGTCTCGGCGCGAATAAATGTAATTGCTGGAGGCATCCTGTAGCTTCTGCTTGCACCAGAGGATCTTGATGATCTTGCATGATCGCGCAAGCACACAGAAATGAGGAACGTGCCATGCAGATGGACGATGTGTTGCCTAAAAATACAATCAGTACAAGCAATATTTATTTCGTTACTTTAATACACCGTATGATTATTTAAGAATAGTGTACAAGAACAAATACCTTGTAGTTCTGGCCCTATTGTTGTAATAAGGGCAGACAGTACCTTCCCTATACACTGGTGTACATCGATGTAAGAATGAGGAACATTGAGAAGAAGGGTTAAAGCTAAAGATAAAGTCGGTTCGACGTAGCCCCGAAACATTGGCCCGCCTGAGTCAGCTATCAGTGCAAGAGCATGCAACGACCATACCTAGATAGAAATATAATATAAAGATTTCTTTCGTAATAATTATAAGCTGCTGTATACAGATAGTTCTAGCCTTTACGAGTTAATTGGTTCCCAGCGACTGTTCGTTAGAAGAGGTCTATAAAGTATAGAATGGATATTAACTAACAAGGGAAGGCGTTGCTGGCCAAACATTTACATATTTAAAAGATAAAATTGAGGTAAAATTTCGATCCGAGAATTCGTGAAGCGGAGAACTACCTGAACAGAAAAATGAATTTCTATACGAACTTACTTGTACTACAGGGGACGAATTATCTTGAGCAAGTGCAAGTAGAATGCTGACACTTGTATTCAAGTGCTGACTAGATCCCATTCCACCCACGTATTTATGAAGACAACCTAACGCCAAAGAGTGACCGGTCCTACTAGCAACATCCCGAGCAGACTTTAAACGATCGAAACTCGTCTGCGCTAGTTCCGCCGTAAATTTGGGATCAGAGATAACTTGCGCCATTCTTCCAACAGCTTCCCCAGCCGCCCACCTTAGTATTGAATTACTACTTACTAAAGCGCTCTGTAACATACACAGAGGAAATAAATACTTTTACTATTAGTTCTGTAAAAGATATTGAAATATTCCGATGCCGAGATCCGTACAATAATAAGATTAGTTGCTGATCTCTTCACGTCTTCCTGACCAAAACCAGTCTTAGCCTCGTTCAAGCCCTTCAATCCACTTAGCACAGCCGTGAAAACGTTCATTTGTATTGCTTCTTGTCTACCAGACTTTGTGTGTTTTATACATTCGCTAAAGTGATCCAGCATTTGCAATCTGTGTTTGTTCGCAACTCGTGGGAAGATCTGACCGAACAGCGATACAGACAGATCAATCACTGCAACTCCTAAGGGCAAAGGCCCAGGGATGATTTCGTCCTAAAAATAGGAATAATAGAAGTTGTAATCATTAATAGTTATGTTTTCTGTGCTTTTAATAAAAATCTGAAAATGTTCACTTGTGGCACTGGTCTGTAGAGGCAGCATGGATTGTGTTCCAAAGCTCCGGATCCTGCTGCGCTGTTTGGCTGTAGCTGAAACAAAACCAAAATAACCGATTGGATTTTTCATCTCTTTAATCATTACAAAACTAGAACCAATAGAAAATATCAAAAAATAGATAAACCACTATAAACATTGTTTCATGATCCTATCCTTCGTAAAATAAGTAAAAGGAAAACATAATGTAATGATCTGTTTACGGGACAACTACATGCAGTGACTCTCGAAAATATTCAGATACTCGAATTCAGACACTAAGCAAGATATATACAACTTGAAAATTCTATTCAAATCGTTTGACATTGCTTGGAGCTATAAACTTTTGAAAATCGTAGAATAAGGCCAAAGGTCGCTGATTTCGGCCGATTTTTACGATTTTCGACCTTCTTCTGCTATATTTAAACATTTATAGCTGCGAGAAATGTTAACCGACTTCGATAAAATTTTCAGGGTGCATGTATCATACTTAGATCTATAAAAGGCGCCTTTTAAATCTTCATTATAATCTCAGATAAAAAAGTTAATAAGATAACTTTCACTATTTATCGCATAACTACGAAAATTCCAACTTTTTTCAGAGCAACGAAACCAAGATATCTGGTAAACCAGTCCTCCTATCTTTTACAAAAGAGTTATTCTGTTTTGAAGAGTGTCCGAATAATTTCAGGAGACACTGTATGTCAATATGCAATTAGGAAACAATTGTTTTATATAAAAAAAAAGATGCAAAATTCAGTGAGCAACAGGAGGTAATCTAAAGCTTCCTAGAACATTACTCACATGTTCCAAATCTGCTCTCCTGTTTGGTTCCATCTAAATTCGAGTGAAAATAGGAATATTAATTGCAGTTAATATAATCCATGCTAAATTGAACTCCTATTGACAGTATGTTCGCTTTGGTCGTGTAAACACGCTTTTACATTAAAAAGGCTATGTTACGTTTGCAATATGTATTGTTAAGTTAAACCGCCGCCCTTATAAAATAATCCCTTTTGGAAATAATACTTACTTGATCTTCTATTATACGATGATCGGTTTCTTGCAACCATGTCCCAAGAATAACAGAATCGTTTGCATGACAAACGGCACGCAACAGCGAAGTTGTAGTATTTCCAGGATTTTCAGTTAAAGTGAACTCGGATACGAGCATCCTTAGAAGGTGCGTGTAAGAACCTGTGCAACGAGCAATATAATATATTTTTAGAAAATCACTTTGCAAGTTAAAGCAATTAAGAATTTCACTGTACTTATAATTACCTTCGAAAGTTTGAGGTGGCAACAATAGTAGCGTTTCGTATAGACGCAAACGTACCATAGCCGCCGGTGCTTTTAATTGTTGTCCATAATTTTTTAATACAGACGACAAACTGAAAATTATTTTTAAGCATTTCTCGCAATCAATGTTATATAAGAAATAATTATGATCAGGGCTGCGTTTACCACTAAGCAAAATAGGCACATGCCTAGGACCCCATAAAAGAAGGGGCATGCATAGAGGGATTAGACATTGCTGCATGAAATAAGTAAATCCGCTGGCTTTGATTTCTAAATTTAATTAAAAAATATGCAAGGTGCCCAAAAAGGTTGGAGCCAAACTTTTACTATGTGTTACTGAGGTCAAATAGATGAAAAAAGTTCATGTAAACTTATGTCCGAAAATGATTGATTAAAAAGGTATGTGCCTTTAAAGATATTAATGATTTTATTGTGGCGAATTCTGAAAATTCGAAAATTCCTCCCTCTGCAAGAATACAGACTCCTATTCGCCGAATTACTGATTGCCGAACTCTTTCAAATATTCCAACTGTATTGGAAATAATAGTGAATGCATTTTGAATACATTTCCAAAGTTCATCTGTTCCTATCGTATTTTTATAAACCATTTTGCCCATAAATCTATGAATGCTTATATCTTTCCAATAAAGCATTTTCGGACATAAGCTTACGCGAACTTTTTTCATCTATTTGGCCTCAGTAATACGTAGCATTAGTTTTGGTCCCAACATTTTTGGACACCCTGCATAATAATAATAATACTTTCATTGAAATGTCATTGTCGTATTTGGAGGTATCTATTGCCGATACTCATTCTTGTTTATGTAAAAAGGGCCCCGATTTTCGTTTGAACGCTTAGGATGCAAAAAGCTCTAAACGCGGATCTGATTATGATATATAAAGAAGTGTTAACGTACTTGGTCAACATAGCCAATGCAGATTCGATTGGTGTCAAAAGTCGTCTTGTAATATCATCATTTAAAAGTTCCGGACAGTGCAACAGAAAACTGTGCATCGCAGATAATGCACCAGCCCGGCCTTCTAACGTTACTTGCCAGGTGAAGGCGTCCCCTCTGGCCTTCTCACTTTCAAGTTCCTTATTCGAACGTGGAAAAGAATTCCTCCATAGCAGCAGCATTCTGGGTAACAATCCTTTTACTACCGCTGTTCCTAAAGGCACAGTCTTACGTTAAATATTTTGAGTCTACAAATATAGTTGATACTACAAAAATAGTGCAGCAATTTTTCTTTAGCTTATTGCATTGGCTCGATTCAAATTATAATTATCATACCAAGAGTCATTATGGCTCCGATTAGAAGCCATCCGGCATGCGTTCTGTTCAAAGACAAACGACTATTTTGGCTTGCGCTTCTCAAAAGTTCTTCTGCTGTATTGAAGATTATCTAAATCGACACAATATTCAATTATTAATACTTTATGTATGCATTGTAAAGTATTTGTGGAACGCTGTATTATAATTAATGCAGGAGTAATTACTTTTCCTTTTGTATGGGGAACCCCAAGCGGAGATAAACGAACACTACCAAGAACCGCAGCCAGTGCACTGCTATATCCAGCTATTGCTTCCGAAGAGCTGCGCATATTTTCGATTCCGTCAACACAGCGATCAATCAAAGGTGTTATTTGACTTGGAACAGCTACACAAATGCAACGGAGACACCAAGCGGCTGCAAGTCTAGCTGCTTGACATGGGTGAACCAAGACAGCCATAACTGTGTCAATCAAGCCTAAAAAACGATAGATATTAATAGGATAATTAATATAATAAAGTGCAGACCACGTTTACATGATACATACTCAAAGATTGGTCAGACAATAAATTACATGCTGTTGTTCCCAAGCCTAATATTAGATTCCCCATTTCTTGAAGCGCACAAACTAACAAATGTTGGCTAAATAAGGTTTCTTGGTTACAATCCTTAGCATTTTCGGGGCTGAAATCTGAATAGAAGAAAGAAATGATCAGTTGCTGCTGCTAAAGTATAATATATCGAAAATGGATTTAGAAAAATAACTGCACCGATAGAATTCATTTGCTTTAGTATAATGTGCGCTATCTCTTTGCATGCAGCAGCTTGGGCTCCTTCGCTCAACAGTTTTCCTATGGTACTGTGTAATATAAAGTTCACGCATTTCCTAGAATAAACAGCGTCAACGTGCGAGCTTGCTGCTTTCGGATTCGTTACGAGATCTAACACGTGTGCAACCAATGCACCAACGTTACGTTCAAGCCATGGTCCACCTAACATTTGGACAAATACGACGTATGCCTGTGAAGATATTAGTAATCGATTATATTCAAAAGGAAGTTTCTTCTTTTTAACGCGACATTATTTTATGTATCTTTTCTTACATGAGTCACTCCGACTCGGACTTCTCGATTTACGCCAGAGCTTCCTTTTATTATTTCTCCGGTTCCTTTTAAGAAACCAACTCCGCCTCTCAAAAATCCAGACATCAGAATATTCAGTACTTCGTCGAGAGAGATTTGTTTGTAATTTTTATTCTGGGTGACTAAACGAAATTGATTAATTGTATAATTCTTCTGAATATATATATTTAATAAGTGACCATGTTTGTTCAAGATACCTGAAGGATTCTTTCCTTTCGGTGCTGGAAGTTGAGTCATCGCTACTAGTGTACCAAGCAATTTTGCAACAGCACATCTTACTTCATAATTCGAGCCTTCGAATGCTCGGAAACAAAGCGTAGCAACGCTCTCTATTTCAGTGGTATATAAAAATGGAGCATGATTTAACATTTCTAATAAACACTGTAAAGATTACATCGAGTATAGTTTGAAGAATATTTCAAAAAGGAATGTTTAAAGACAGGACAATAGAATACCTTTGCCGCTGCACACCTTACAGCCATTACCCTATCCGTAAGATAATGCCTAGAAACTTTGTATATTTCTTTGTGAACATTTGTGATTGCAGATCCCATACCAGCGCAAACCTAATAAATTAAATATATATATGTATAAAATTAATGAAATACTTTGGCCCATTTTGTAACATCAACTTCCTGTATTACAATGTTAATTACCTTTTCTAACGTATGCATAATTTCTATCCGTGTTTGAGATTCAGCAGAACGTAAAGATTTTATTAGAATCTGTACAGTCTCTTCGTACGACCTTCCCATCATCCTTCCTAATTTTTCATACATGCATCCCACGCAACATATAGCAGCTCTATAAAAAATTGAAAGTTTAACGTGATACATGAAAATGACAAATATATACGTTTAGAAAATTTTGCTTACAGCTTTGTTGGTAAGAAGCTCGGAGAATCGTCTTTATTTCTGAGAATATCATTGCACTTATTAACGGTATCGAAAAGCAGAAATGTGTCGCCAACACTGAATAAAGTCGCCAGACATCTTGCGATGAGACGTCGCGTGGGTGGTCCAGGAGCTCCTTGCATATGTTTGGTTAATTGTTCCACCAGTTTTTGCTGGCATCCTTTGATGTCGCTCTATAAATTGTTTAGCATAAGATTAATCACAATGAGTTTATTGAGTACATATAGTGCATCGTTAAAGTATATTCGTTAACGTTAAGGATACCTTTTGCGCAGCGATCAAAACCTTGTCCAAAAAACGTAACCACTCGAATATAAAAACTGGCCGTTTAGCCTCGGGAATTTGATTAAGTGCATCCTCGTTGAGGGTTAAACTATGGCTTAGCTCCATCATCATTTCAATAAATGGGATCTAATGTTTTCGTTTCTCTACCTATAATTTGAAATTCTATATTATCTCTAATTATATACCTTAATTCATAATTGTAGAGACAAATATACATATTATAAAGACCCATCGTTTTTTCAATCACTTTTTTAAGAAAACACTCGTGGCTTATTGATTGAAAAATAAAAATACTGAATACGAAGAAAGATACGTGACTAAATATCAGAATGACTGCTGATATTAGTACGTGGGAGGTAACATAATCCCTTTTTTCTTTTATCGCTGGATATATTTAAAGTCACTCCATTTCACTAACATAAAGTTCTGTATATATTTATACATATAAATATATTTACCCTTTTACATTAAAAAAAAATAAAATACTGCCAAATGAATCACTTTATTAACAGCATGTCGTACGACATTTTATATTTATTAACGACACCATAAGATATCAGAGCAAGGATCTATTTTTTTTTCACTATAATTGACAAATCGTAACTAGAATTAGGTTAGGGTAGATCGGTAATCATCTGTATGAAAGTCGTCGACGATAAATTGCTGAGATCAGCTACTCGCTATGGTTTTATTGCACCCTAGGTGATCTATTTTGTAACTAATCTATCAATACTCTTTACTGTCGGTACGGTAGAAAACCTACGTAAATAAATTAGATTAAAATTGAGAAATATATGAATTACGGAATATCTTTTGGATAATAAATTAATTCTGCAATATACTACATTGTAGTCCATTAGCACAAATAGTAAAAAATAAATGCTAAAAGATTATATTTAAACAAGATACGTATATGATGTCTAATTATTATGATATGAGAAAGCGAAGATATAATAAATTCTCTACTGTATTAAAAATTTCAGTATTCAAGTTGTTTTTATTATTTAAATCATTTTTATATATCAAAATATCAAATATATGTATAGTAGAGAACAGTAAACAACAACTTTTTTTTATACTTACCCATCACATTTAATTAGGAGGGATTAACGAGGAATACAAATTGCTTAATCGATCAACGAATACGCTTATTAATTAATAATGCATCAAATTTAAGTTAATAAGTACCTTTCAATGTTCGAAAGAATTAATTTATATTTATCATGGCTTGCGCATATGGTAGAAATTTATAATATTTCGAATAATGTAAGATCACTTGGAAGCCATACTTTAGAAATGCAGTGCCATACTAAACAAGTTTACGCAAATTTATGCGATTCTTTGTCGGACTATCATTTCCTATAGTTACCATTATACCTACCATTATACGCAAGTACACCTCGTTGCTTTTTTTTCTAAACTTATGCAAACAACGTTCTGGCAAGATCGAAAATCACTGTCTGGAATTTAACATCATGATACTCGTCTGTAAATCGATGTACCAAGTTCACCGCGTGCTGCCTCCTTAAACAAGTACAGGCTGTGGTGTGTCCTTAATAGTAAAAGGAACGCAGGAAAATAAAGGAACACCGAGTTGACGAAGTCGTCTATATCCAGTGTATAAGGATACATACATGTATAATCCGAAGATCGCGGGTACTGATTCCCCGGTGCTTGGTCTTTCCTTTTCCCTCGGTCCCAACATCTGGGGGCTCGTCCGAGATGAGAACTTTTACGATCGCGCACAGTGGCAAAAAAGGACGAAAGAGAGATAAGCGAAGGAAAAGGCCTAATGACGAAGAGAAGAGAAATAGAGTGACGAAGATAGAGGGAGGGGCATGCAGGAGATACTCGAGGGCGAATGTCCGTGCAGGATAGACGAGTGAGCTCAGGGCCTTGATAATAAGAAAAAAGTAACGGGGCAAAGGAATCGGGTGGCTCCGTGGCGAAGTGCAGCTATAGCCAGCGCGTACAAAGTCGAAAATCGAAGACTTCGATTCTCCCCTTTCTTACTCTGTTTCTTCATTTGTGAGAAAAGCGTTATTTCTAAGTTTGCTCCCTCATTTAATTATTGTATATTCTATCGAATAATATCTTCCTACTATAATTATATAATATTTTTCTCACCACCGCTTTGTTCTCCTCAGACCAGGAACATCAATAACGTGAACGGCACGCATAGGTCAGTTTCATGGAAGGAACGTCACGTTTTTGAAGCAGGATAATTCTTAGAATACGTTTCTGCGCTTCGCTTGAAATGATATTCAACTTGATTTAACTGATCCTATTAATGTGTCAACTTCTAAATGATTTGTTGAACACATTATTTCTGATTTGTTTTTCTGGGAAGGCTCCAACATCAGTCTTCCTTTACACAGCTTCCCTTTTTTTTCACCTGGTTGGGATGAATTAAAGTTTAATGAAAAATAGACGCCGCTAAGCAAAGAAAAAAAGTTAGATGTTGTTACTTTTCGCAACGCATCTAAAAATCAGTCGCGCCGTTTAAACCAAGAGGCACGTTATACCGTAAACGCAATGGTACCCCATAAAATATGAATCGCACAAAGAAAGCTGCGTGACGTATTAATAAAGGACATATCGCTGTACGGTACAGCGCGTTCGGCCGTAAAAGAAATATTTTATTATCCGGTCATCAAATCCGCGTCAACATTGAACGTTGCCCTCAGTCATCCGAAAATCCTTGTAGTGCATTTAAGGGAATCCCATGCAACGGAGAACAGGTTATTCGATCGTCTATTTTCGAAGGTCCGATCCAAACAAATTTTAGAACGTGAACGCAGTTTTTGCAACGACGAGTCAAAATGTGAAATCCATAAGTATATCCTCCGTGTGCATAAGCTCGGAAATATATTGCGAGAAATTTCAGCACTTCTAGAACCTTAAGATACGCTACTCTGTGGACACGCCGAAGGAATTCCAAAGGCGAGTTAGCGCGCACAGGCAAATTATATCGCACGGTGTATTTTTGTCTCCTTGTACATTTGTTTCCTCCGCTGTTACAAAAAAAAACAAACATAATAATAATTGCATGAAACCGGGAAGACAGGCTTTCGGGCGCAGCAGAGCCTTATTTCCTTCTAATATCTTTCACCGAGTATGATTCTACGTGCACTTTGTCAGATGCGAATAAAAGGGGCAACGCTCGCGTTCCTTACGTTCCCACTTGAACATCTCGAAGTCGATCAACCGCGATTCACGAACACTGTGCACTGATTATGGAACAAATCAGCAACTTCGTCGTCATCAATTTTAATCGCAATGTCGCTAAGCGTGCAATCGTAATTGATTCACTTTTTATATGGGTTTAACACTTACGTCTAATGTACATGAAAAGATAATTTATTGCTTAATAACATTATTTTTTATTAAAATGACTTGAAATACGTAAACAGTTGCTTTGAATCTAGTCTAAGCAATTAATCGGCCCAATTTAAATACTTCCACCCAGTAAAATCGATCGCAATCGTGATGTTTCCTTCAGGCTGCTGCACATTATACGCATATCGCGTACACGTTGCTCTCATATTGCGCTTCTAGTGGGAATAATTAAAGAATTCAACTAGTTTTAGCGGTCGCGATTTACGCAACGGGTTAAACAACTTCCTATCGGCTAAAATAATTATTTGCCCCTCTCGTACTATCGCCACGAGCATGACTTTTACTTGCAAAACATTTTCTACGCGCACGAACGCAGCATCATTGCATAATTGTGAACTGAAATGAAATATTAACGTTATTCGCGGCGCAGAACATCTATTATGGTGGCGAGAAAATTATTTGTTAGACGCCAAGGGTATCGCGAGTTAAGTGTGGCCGGAAAGTGTTCAGAAAAATCAATTGTCTCATAGCTATTATAAAGATAACAGTAGCTTTTCTATTGGCAATGATAAAATAAACTGGATGCTGTATTTCACGTTTAACTGCGACGGAGAACTATTTCGAATCTCACACGATTAGCAGTTAATTGAATAATGATTTATTTTCGTTTTGCCTGAAAGAGTTATCATAGTCTGGACTGATGTTAATACCTTATGTGTGGTAGAAAGAAGGAAAGAGCTCGCACTCAACGCTGGACAATTAATTCCGTTCTTAGCAGTACACACTTGTCAATTTTTTTGCTGCTTGCCACTGAAAAAAACGGGCATTCATATTTTAATGAACAATATTCCGCTTTTTTCGTTCGAATATTTTACATGCATAGGTAAGTGTGTATCAGTTTGTGAATAATAATAGGATGCATTAGTGATAATTGCCATATGGTTCTTTAATTAGTGATCATTGCCGTACGATTTAAGTTAATAAGACGTTCCGTTCCTAAACCGCTCCCCACACCTGTATCCCTCGCATAGATTTTTAGCTGGATATCTTGAAAAAAATGTATATACATATATATATATATATATATATATGTATATACAACGTAGGCAAAGGTAAAAAAGACCATGTATAAAAACAATAACATGTTTTTCGGATTGGGATGAGTGAAAATTATTGGTCAATGTTACTCGCGCTATCATCCTCAAATAATTCGTTGAACGATACCTTCGAATTCATGGTTAATGAATTGCGTACGGTATATGATGGTGAATTTCAATTACACCGTTTGATATAAAATTCGGTTTAATTGGATATCGTGAACAGCTTGCTCATAAACGTTGTCTAATTACCATGGGATGTATTTCTATTAATGCTTGAGCTCATCCCGAACTATCGAACGTTCGATGGCCAGATCTATGCAAATGTAAAGTAGTTAACAAGGCTACACGTATTTCTCTCAAAAATAATGAACGTAATGAACTTGCCACTGGTTGGCATTGAAAGTTCAAGTTTGGAGAGGACTTTATATTTAAATTCCTTCGTCTCGAGCTTTCTTGCGGATATATTAATAAAGTGTCGTTATTTCTTAACTGATCCTCTTATTATTAAAACGTATCGCAGACAATTTGAACAAGCTTTGCGATGCACATCCGAGGCGTTTCGGAATTGACACTGCGCGGCAGATCTGGGCTAATCTGAATACTTATCTCCTGTAATAATTTGGAACCTCCCAAACAAAAAAAAGGATGTTGCAATCTTAAAGCAAACTACAGGAAAGTATGCAAGGAATGAAACGTCCGACGCTGGAGACGAAAACAGGACACAACGATTACGTCAAATGAAAAAGCTATTGTCATGGTACCTGATAGATTCATTAATTTCAATATTGCAGCAACTTCTGAAAAAAAGTATTTTGAATAGTATCTAGTTGCGTCAATAGTTTAACTACGTCCCAGACGTGGCATAATCTGAGGAAACAATTTATTCCAACGCTAAAGGGGGAAAAAAATGATAGAAGAAGTCGCATTGATATTGAAATGTAATGCAAAAGCCAGGTAGAAGATTACAGCATTGACAGCAAAAGGGACCTATAAAAAATCAAAGCCGCATTAAACAGGTCCCAGAGACAGCAGAGAACGGTACCCTTTCATATTTTGTAAGTAAAATAAAAAAAAACATATTGCACGACCTTTATATAAAAACATAATTTTTTGATTCCGAAAATAATTGATGCTTTCCAAATAAAGAAGTTCAACGACAGAGAACGTAAGATACAGTACGTAACAGATTGTTATATTATAGAGTATCGACTATTGAATTATTTTTTATCGGCTAATTTAGTAAAATATAATTGCTCGGTTTCTAACTTTTGGATTCTTTCGTCCACGTGATAAGGGACCATCGTCGTTTGGTCGATTTTCATGGCAAAACGCGGCTTGTATTACCGATAGATCCGATGGCTGAGAAACGAGAAAAGTCGTGGACGTTGTCTCCATCGGCGTCGTATGGGGGTTACTGATCAGGAGTCAGTATAAAGCAGAGTGCACACAAGACTGGTACTCACTAATAACAGGATAGGGAGGGAGAGTGTAACTGCAAACGATATATAGTGGTCTTAACAGAGCAGAGTTACGAATTAGTCTCAAATACCGGCGCAGGGTAATCGTTCCGTGCCGATTCGCGCGTTCTTATAAAATTGCGGACCGCTAATAAGATTCTAATTCTCACGAGACAATAGACACTATTAACCGGGGGAAGTGTGAAGTGTGGTTCTGACACAGTGCCGTTGAACTTTTGGAATTTTCATCTATGCCATCGTCCTCTCGGTTCGTTCCGTATCTCTTGGTAAGTTTCACCGCAAAACTAACGATATCTCTCCTAAGTCCTTCGTGCGAATATCCGGATCGAATGCGTAAGGCGAAATTACTCCACCGTGATTACCGTACGCGATTTGGAAAATGTGCAAGTGAAACAGAAACACGCGTCGACCGACCAATGAAAGATTATTCAGAGTTAAGAGTAATCTTTACCTTCGACACCTTTCGAGGCGTATTCTCTTTAAGAACATCCGATCGGGTTAAACAAAAAATATTCTGCGGAAAACGAAACCGCGAGGTCTGTTAGCATCGTGGCGTTATTAAAATGTGCGGAATATTTTTCCGTGGAGCAACTCGGTAGCTCTGATTCCACGAAGCGGTGCTTGATAGGCACGCATGTCACGCACCGTTCTGCATATGCACTCGTTTTCGGTTCGCCGTTCGATCCCGATGCAAGACGCGTATTCGAAAGATGACAGGACAGCTCGTTCCGCTTGTATCACTCGGTTTATTAAGCCTTCGATACCCGTTAACTGTGTTCCGATTACCATTGAATTACGCGTACGTAGGGACGAGACGATTCAATTAGAGACACAGCTTTCGTCATTCATCCTTCGGTAATTATAATTGTAAAAATGTAACTGTTCTAATCGAAAACTGACATACACCTGGAAAATGTTGCACATGCCGATAGCTTTGCGATTGTTTAAGTAGACACGGATACATTCCCCGGCGAGTTAAACAACATCGTAAAACATTTATCGGGTATCCGGAATCGAAAAATTTATCGTGGAAGAGATACCGTTAAAAATCCGATACTTCCAAAAATAGACGGATCCTTATCTCCGGAAAGGTTACAGGAATATCTTAACTAAATACCAAGCTAGTTTTTTTTTTTATCACGTCAAGTATAAATAAAACCGCTTATCTATTTTTATATCTCTGTGAGAAATGGACGATCCTCCCAGGAAGCAGGTAATCTTGCGTTAGAATTTGTAGATCACGCGTACTCGGGTTCATGCCGCGCGCGATGCAATTGCGACAAACCAGGCGTTAAAGTCTCCGGACGAATTGTTTCGGAGATGTCCGAGGCGAAGCGGGCGCAAATTCGATCTTCATCGTGCAAATTGAATTCGTTGATTTATTTGGATTAACCTCGATATATCCGCATGCTACGAACAAAAAATCGCCAGACCAAATATTATTGCACGAAACAAGAAATGTTAGTCGATTTTAGAAGGCAGAGCTTATGCCCGTTGGGCTCTACGTGAACATTTGACTACGTATTCTGAATAAATACGAAAGTTTAGCCTGTTTCACTATTTGTAGTCTTCAAAATAAATAATTTCTAAACAACCGAACAATTATACTGAATAAGTTACGTTTTTTGCTTAATGCATTATATTTGTTAGATAATCGATACGTGAATAGACACGGCACAGATTCAAGGTGTTCAAACATCTAGTGATATACGATTCAATTAAGTAACCATGGAATATCGTTATCTAGAAACAAGTGAGAAGAAAGTAATCAAAATTCTCGACACGTTCCGACCTTCCGATTGTCCTATATAAAATGTCATATTTGAAGGTAGGAGGAATTTTTATTCAATGACATATTTCTTCTGACACATTTGCCACGGATATTCCGAGAAATGAGAAAAAAGCACCTCATGCAAATTCCAAGGAAAGTACAAACAAGACTGGGAAACCGCTATATTTATTAATACCTATGAGTAAAAGAAACCCGCAAGGGTATCGCGCAAGAGCACAATTCTACCCAAATGCTTTTAGTTAAATCATCATAAACATTCAAAAACACATATCACAAAATCCTATCTTCCGTTCGATCCGCATAAAACTAGCATCTATTGCGTTCTAAAAATTCTATTCGTACTAAAAAAAAAAAAGAAGAAAAGAAAAACTAAAAAACGTAACTGTCAAGAATGTACGCATTCAAATACCGTTGAGCGATGTTTCGTTTGTTTAACTATGAAAGTATGCTGATCCCCCCCGCTACGGGGAGATCCGTCTACTATTTTAGTTTAGAAGTTTAGAAGTTGATGTTCGATGTACCTTTTCGTCCACGTTGTTGCCGCAATAACTACTGCCGATTAACATTGCAAATTCTCGATACACATCGGCGGCGAAGGTCCACATTAGCGCGACGTAAATGCATCTGCGGCCCATGAGTCACGAGAGCCATTGGACAGGAGGAAAACGAAAAGGGAACAAAAGTTCAAGGAGCAAAAATTCTACCGGGAAACAGGGAATTACACTGACCGTCGTGTAAATAGTCCGTCTAAAGCGCCAACAGCTTGGACAAACTTCAGCGGTGCGCCGCTTCGAATTTGCGGCACTATTTTTATAGTTAAACAGAATGTTAAAAGACGTGTTTCTCGAGCCAGCCTTTGTCGAAACTACGCGCGAACGCGTTTGCACAAATTCTTTTTCAACTTCCCGTACCATTTAGCCGAGGGGAAACGGAACGTCCGTGCTCGAACGTGAACCCGTGAAGAGTGTGCGAGAATAGACAGCTTCCATTGTGATCATTTGTATTATAAAATAATGTTCCGTGCCCGTGAAACGTTATGCGTGATGTGAATTCGCCCGAAGAAATTCGTCGGATTTTTATTTGCGAGGGAATTTCCATTTCGCGTTGTATGCGTTTTTTGTGATGGCGCATACATGTGCTCTTGAAATAATCATTTTATCGATCGAATTAAGGTTACAGCGGTAACGGACTGTGTATGCCGTAAACACGACAATTCGTTTCTTTTTTCCCCGCAGTGCCATACGATCGAGGAGACGAAAGGAGGAAAGTAACGACGCGTGTTGCAGGATCAGGTCGCAACCATGAAATTCGCAATTCCGCTGCAGCAGTTCAAGAGTAAGTAGCCAGATGCGTGCGTGTTGATCGACGAACGTTGATCGAATAGATTTGGTGCGCGTGAAAGTTATAATAGTTTCACAGTGGGTGGTGTAGTTACCATTGCTTCGATTGGCAAAAGTATCGTAATCAGTCCAATAAAATCAGAGCCACGATTAGGCCCAACTCGGACGGGCCACTTTTGAACCGCACGAAATACCACGAAACGGTGGTTCGCTTGAAAGATAGAAACAAGAAATCACATGCCCCTACGTGTTTCTATCTTCTTTCAGTTGCAAGCGGACCAGCATTTCGTGGTTGTCGCGCGGTTCAAAAGTGGTACGAGTTGGGCTCCGAATCGAAGCAACCGCAATGGTGTTATCGTGTTCTCGCAACATCGTAAACGTACACTATCGCCGATACCGAAAACGGAACCCCACGTAGGTTGGAATTTGGAAAAACCCGCTCGAGCCTGGAAAGCCCCGACAACGATGCACCGTCGTTTTCTTAAGTGAAACTTGTGTTCTCGCTCGGCATTCCAGGAATACTCTAACAAAGTTCGGGGGTCAATGGTTGACCCTAACCATGCAGGGTGGCGTTTTTTTTTTTTGCCTGGGATTGACAGCTAGACAAAGTGAGAGAGTAGGTATAGCAAGAACAAGTGAGATAGACGCAATACGTCAAGCACGAGGCTACCTGGGGGCGGGGGGGGGGGGGGGTGGATTCGATTAATCCTAATCGAACAGTTTCTAATCAATGCCGTTCCAGTGCATTACTGTGTAACAAGCTTGGGAATTGACTGCACTTTTCGGCCGATATTCAGGGGCGACGCCCCTTTTTCCTCGCCACGCGTCTGGGCCCCCGCAGGAACCCGAATGCTCAAAGGGCCTCAGGTGCGTACCCTACGCACTGCGGGTGGCGCCTTAGAGCGACACTCGTACCAATAGGTTTTCCTGATGCGCCACACGCGCTAAAGCATCGTACGCATCTGTGTCACTTGGGGCGCTTGGACCCTTGCGGGGAACCAGACGCGCGACGGGGAAAAGGAGGCGTCGCCTCTGAAAATCGGCCGAAAAATGCAGTTAATCCTTGTAGTGAGACTACATGTGGGCAAAAATGAAAGGGGCGATTCTATGGGCCAAGATAAGACGAAAAAGTGCAATACATTTTGTTCGTTTCAGGTTTCGTTTTCAAGAAAATTGAGTTTGAAAATTACTTGAGCGCATTTGTACTAACGAAGCTACAACCTGGTACAGCCGGAAATTATAGTAAAACCTGAAAGAAGATGATCTTTCATGTTAAAATACGTCGAAAACGAAGAATACAATTTTTTCATACCGCGCTTCGTTTCCAAGAAAATTGATTTTAAAAATTCGTGACGCATGCGTGTCACTCGAGTAGTCGCAACCCGCTAAAACTGGCTTTCTTCAAACTCAATTTCCTTGAGAACGAAGCGCTGTATGAAAACACTTTATTATTCATTTTCAACTTATTCTGAAATGAAGAATCACTCTCTTTCCAGTTTTACCACGATTTCCGGTTGTACCAGGTTGCAGCTCCTTAATTACGCCCACGAGTTTTTCAATTTTTTGTAAAATGGAGCGTGGTATGAAGAAATATTATTCTTTCTTTTTGACGCATTTTGACATGAAGAATCACTCTCTTTTCTGTTTTACCGTAATTTCCGGTCGTACCAGGTTGTAGGTTCTTTAATACACCTGCAATCGGTGAATCTTCAAACTCAATTTTCTCAAAAACGAAACCTCAAAGGAACAAAATTTATTCTGTTTTTTTTGTCTTATTTTAGCCCATAGATTTACCTCTGCCATTTTTGTCCACTCATAGCCGAACACCCTATAGAACATGGAATGATAACTTGCGGTAAATTGTTGTTAACGGATCGCAAGGTCAATGTCATAGCTTAATAGATTGTTTTAATCACCGAAAAGTTGGCGTACATCAAGGGCACTACCAGTGCCGCAAAAAGTTCATTTTCATCTCCCTGCATTCAGCGAATCTACTTATTACTATTTGTTCTGATCACGAAAACCGTTACTCGAAGCAGTTTCGCGAAACGGTTTACATATACGTTCAAAAGGAAGCACATCGTACTACTAATAACTTAATTTTCAGCTATCATTTATTTTAATTATCAATTAACGTCAATCAACAATTGTTGCTGATCTGTCATTACGATTGCGGTTACGGAATTACAATAATTACCATTTTATTAGAATGAGCACATTCATAGTCTGCTCAGCGTGCGAGATCTTAAAAACACCGATCTAATTAATTAGTGCAGATCAAGAAGGATACGGTAAGAAATGTGTAATAAAAAATTTCATTCGATTGTTAATACGGCTACGCGGTTGCTTGTCGCGTACTACAAATTTAAATGGAGCGTGCATTAATGGATCACCAACAGTAAAAGAAAAAGCACCGGCAGGAGATGATTCTTTTTTCTATTTGTTCAATGACTCCCAGTGTCGCATTAGCATATTTTCGAAATGAGTTGACCAGCGTGAATGACACTTTCGCAATCATTTAAAGGTCTCGGCCGTTGAACAGCCTCATTTATGTAGTTAGCACGTAATAAAGCAGACGTATTACATAAAAGACTTTTAAGAAGCATACACGCGCGTTTCCGAAGCCGTTGAAAGGACGCGGATAACGCTACTTGTTCTTGACCTAAGAAAAAGAGTTCATCATTTCATCGCGAACGGTTACTAGTGTTTTACCGATACGACAAATCGATGACTTGCATATCACACTTCATTTGCCATCCATCATTCCCGATAACCCCCTCCCCCCTCCCCGTTGTTTATCAAACATTGTTTTCGCGGACGTTGGCGGAAAAGTTAAGTTTCCACGCTATCGTCTAACGACGTTCGAGACTGATTACGGTGGAAGGGAATCGCAGACTATGTTATTAAAATTATCGCGATACCACTGTGGAAGTGATAATTATATGATTGACAGTTAAAGTTCACGTTTCGGCAGACAAAACTTCTAATCAATTCTCCTAGTTCTAATCCAATCTTACTGTTTTCATGAAAATGGCCAATCACGTGCTTCTGCAGAACAGTGTTCGCATGCCTGCACTTACAATAGTCTTACAACTCGAGCATGATATTTTGATGTACTCGTTACAGCTGATTGACGTGTACCATAGCAACCGTGCTGTAGAAGTGTTTACGCTGACGCACTACTATTAACTGAATACCAAGAACTCTCATTGAAATACTATGATGAGTACACGCTTGGTCAAGTCGATCGACCAATATTTATATTATAATTCCGCATTTCTCAGGGTGCATTTGAACCGAAGAAAAGTATGCTCGCTCGCCACCGTCCGCATTTTAAAAAATTCGCTTTCGTTTGTCCAAAACTATTCTAGCATAGACTTGAAGTTTGTCAAAGTGAGAGAGGGAGGAGGAGGGAAGAATATTTGTTCGGCCGAAATCCACCCTTACAGGACAGCCATCAAATGTGGGAAGGAATGCTGGGTGAATGCATTGGTTTTGCATACACGCTAATTACATCATTATTCAGTTCGATTTCATCATTACGCTGGCGTTTACCGAGCCATCTAGAGTTGCACGTGTTTTCCCTCGTTCGCGATCATCTTTCGGTCATCGGCTAACCCCGAAGACATTTAGGAGAATACGCAATGAAAAGTAGAGGAATGCGGGGTAAAACCGGGTACCTAATGTATTTTTCCTGCTGGAAAACAATTAAATGGCAAAAATAAATGGACACTGCCAGAAATCTTTATAGAACCTTACAGAACCAGAAAATGAGTGTCGTTTTTTCTTTGATAAAATTGTTTGGCTGTACTTATTACAAAATTTCTAAAATATAACATAATGGCAAAATCTTTGTTTCTATTGTCTCAAAATCAGCAAGGAGGGTTACTTTAAATGATATTCACGAATATTAACTTATTCTAAATTGTGCTAACTTAGTTTAACTTGTTGTAATTATATGAAAACAGTTTCATGAGCAGTTTTAGCTCATTAAGTTTATGAGCGTACTTTACTTCCACATAAATGTCATTTACCGTATTTACTAAAGAAAAATTACAAGCAAATGCCTGATTGCCCTCCTCAGCTCATGCGCCAATTTGACGTACCCGGTTTTGGGTTTAGGCAATTTATGAAGCATTAAATATCTGCACTTCAACGTGCAACAGAAAAAAAATCGACCAAAGCGCCAAAATACTGTGCAAAGACTGCAGAATACCGCTCAGTAATGATAATAGTAGGCTCTTTAAGCTCAAGCGATAAATAGAAGTCAGCGAACTGACACGACGCTGAAACTTTTCAACGCGAAATTCGTAAACTCCTCTGGAGGAAGGACCACGACATTCTCTGCTCTGTAGATGTGTCTCATATCGTTGCGAGGTTCGCTTGAATGTAACACTACACGTGGACTGCATATTACAGCTCTTGTTTTAGAAAAAACAATGGTACAACGTTGATGTGCCAAGCCTCGTATGATTACCTTGCAGCGCGATAAACACGAGTGTCCAACATTGATGGCGATCTCGTTCCAATTCCAATATAAATGTAATAAAATGCATCTGTCATTGAAATATGACACACGGCGTTAGTTGGCCAATAAAACTGTCAAGAGTAAGCTTTAATGCCAAACGACGGTGAAATAAGACGAACGGCGCACGCTTGACGGCTGGAAGCAATTTTTTCTCAATTAGCAAGACGACGAATTGGTAGCAGTATTTCATTCCGCAGACAGACCTTCTTTCTTAGATCTACTTTACGAATAATGCGGGATTTAAGTCAAGGCAAGCAGGTACATGTGAATCACACATAGCATATCGTAGGGCACGATTGACACCCATTGTCCACGTTTGCATTTCGACTACCTCGATTTTCTTCGAAAAAGGTTCTGCAACACTGGCCGATGCCTTTTCGCTAAATAGATATGCAGAGTGTCCCAGAACTACCTCGAGAGCCGAAAAAAGAGTGATTGCTAAGGTGATTCTGAACACCTTTCTCCTTTACGAAAA
This sequence comes from Holcopasites calliopsidis, assembly GCA_023838395.1. Lineage (NCBI taxonomy): Eukaryota > Metazoa > Arthropoda > Insecta > Hymenoptera > Apidae > Holcopasites > Holcopasites calliopsidis. Next base: position 3,352,130 of record JALHAQ010000007.1, read on the forward strand.
TGTTGTTCGAGGCTTCGTTTTTGAATGGTTAACAAAAAACGTTGACCAATCGCAGCGTGCGCAGTGCCCGCGCTCAACCGCGAGAGCATTCGAGACTGTGGCGCAGCGTATCACGATCTTCTCGTGGTTGCTCAAAACTCAACGTTTTTCGTTAATCATTCAAAAACGAAGCCCCGAACAACATTTTCGCAAAGGAAAAAGGTGTTCAGAATCACCTCAGCAATCACCCTTTTTCGGCTCTCCAGGTAGTTCTGGGACACCCTGTATACGTGTGCTAGGGATATTCTACGGTGGAAGGAATGTTTAAAGCGTAAAGTACATTACCGACGAGATAAGAATTACGTGTGATGAATATGTTTAATGCATTAGACAGGTGCTATTGAATGCTAATGAATTCAATTATTACCCTTTAATCCGGTATTCCAGCCGCAACAAGCTTAAAAAAATACATAAGCAAGCTTAAAACGTTCAAATAATGACTACGCGACGCTGGGCTGTTGCTTATTATCATATAATATCATAAAAAAGAGAAATCGTAAAAATGCAAATCCGAATATTATTCATAGCTCTCTGTTTTATGAATACACAGACCGATGGAGTCGCAATAATTATTATAATTACCTGACCGATAGAAGATCGATCACGAAGAATCAATCCGACCGAAACGTCTAACTAAGCGTTAAAAGATAAGAGTGTAGATCAAGTTCATTACCACCGCAGCATCTCAGGGTTGAATTAATCATTAAGCAAAGTACGCACATGTCTCCAGGCCGTAGCCACCAAGCAGCTTCCACTTTAAAGTACAAAAAGAAAGGCAAGAGCTAATGCGGGTTGTAATACGTCACTTATCCTACCTTCCTAAAAATTGAAATGAAACCTCAACCTATCTGTTAGGTTGTCTATTTAATCAGTCATTTTCATTGCCATCATGCAAGAGATAGCTCTCGCCTCAATTAAAATATACAATATCCTTCTAGATTTTTAAGAATATAGTACTTGCTACTTCACTGGTGCATCTTCCAGCATTTAGTTTCCTTGTATGGAAACTATTATCTTATAGAATAGGGTCACGCTCTAACTCGTTTTCATTGAGCCAAGATTGATGGTTTCATTACGATGTCATGACTTTCCATTGAATCGGGGATAAATTAAAAGGACTTTGGTGCTACACCGACCTCAAATATAAAAAGATCCACTTTTTTCCTGCTTTTATGCACGTAGCATTAGAACAATTAAATTTGCAACCTTCGCGCACGCAATTTCTGCTTTGCTGCTGTAGATAAAACGCACCCAGACATAATTATTGTTACGATGTACGTGGAATAATAAAATTGACCGATTTATGTCAAGTTCAAAGCATTATTCTTACCTTAGAAAGATATTTGTTCTATCGTTAATTAATGTTATTCTATTCTATTGCAGAATGCATAATACTGTTCTCGCTAGGCATCACTTGCAGCCTCTTGGCTTACGTCTTACACATAGTCAACCCGATGGAATTAATAATGCAATACGTAAGTGTTCAAAGGAATATTATCCGCTGGAAAGAATTGGATATAAATAATCTATTCATCTTCTAAAATATTACTAACGGCCTAGTTACATACGTATAATTACATATAGCGTCCGAAATAATGAGCTCGCCTATTTAACGTATCTATTTCCATCTGCGTTGTTGGAGGTACATCGAAAATCTTTGGGGAATATTAGCAGGGAAGATATCAAAAATGTGTCAAAGAGGCATCGTCTCAAACTACACCGCAGATATTACACGAATTAATTGATTTAATGCCGAAAACAGTATTTGAAGTAATTAGAAACACAGGAGAACCTATTACTTATTAAATTCTGTTGGTTTTTCAAATTTTCAGTTAATCTTTGTTGCAGCTTCAACTTCTGTTTAGCTTGTACTGCAAAAATACAAAGTGAACTAATGTGTTATCTCGCATATAGAATTCAGTTTTGGTAGCAGAAGATTTATAATAACTAATATTAATCAAAATTATAATATTCAACTGTGCCGTGTGTGCTGCTAATATTATTAAAAAGAATAAGTAATGATGAATAAAATAGCAATCACCATAGAAAAACACACTTTTATATCACTAAACTAAGGTGAACCTAACGTCACTTCGGCCGCTGTACGTTAAGCATAACAAAAGGCGTTTCGAATATTGAAGTTGAATAACTATTTTAGCTGTCTTTAGTGGCATCGTGATAAATAGGAAATATATATTTGTAGAAACTGCGAATGGCGCCGGACTCTCTTGCTTTTCATTTATGGCAGAAGCCTCCCATTAACGTTTACCTGAAGGTCTACATATTCAACATCACCAACCCGGACGAATTTCTCAAAGGCGGAGAAAAGTTGAAGGTCCAAGAGCTTGGCCCCTACGTCTATCAGTATGCAGTACATTTTTTTTTTCTTCAATATTATACCTTATTTTATTCCCCGTATTGAATGGAACAATAGCTAATTACATAGAGTGTCCCATAGTTGGCCGTACAACCGGGTAAGACGTGATTCTACGTGAAAAAATAAGTCGAAAATATAGTATAGAACTTATTCATTTGGGACTCTGTTTCCGATAAAATCAATTTTTCACATTTGCATTGTTCTGCAAAATTGTTCTTTGAGGTAGCCGCTCTTTGACGATGCCACTGTGTTGTTGTTTGGTGAAGTAAAGCACCAGGATGCAGTAGAGAAGTAGAGATGGGATAAAGTACATTACAAGTAGGCTCGAATCTAAGTGGATAATTTCGAATGTTTCATAAGTACCTCGAAAAAGGAAAGCAATACTTTCAAGTGGACTCGAACCCAGCTGAAAAAGATTCGAAATCCTTAGAAGTAGTTCGTGAAGCGTAAGTGGTACTTCCAAGCACACTCGAACCCTCGCCGAGTAGTTTCGAACCTTTAGGAGTACTTCAATGAGAAGTTCTATGTTCTCTGCAATTGTATGTGGTTTAGTGAAAATTGTATACAAATTGTCTAGGTTACATTTATTTATCCACATTTTTTTAACAAAATCAATTTGCTTGCTACGTTTTGAACAATTAATTTATTTATTTACATTTGTAGACTTGCAAGTATTTAGAAATAATAATTGGTTGACAATTTTTGGCTTTAACTTACTTCGCTTTTTATCAATAATGTTTCCTGCCTTCGAAAATATTCTTTGTAAGGGGACAGATGTTCCCATGATACAAAGATAATCGCGAGCAAGTTTCGTTCAAATGGGATACTGAATACAATTTCTGGCCTTTTTTCGTAAATGTCCACCGATCTAAAGGTGTAGAATCAGGCTGTGGTGGTCGTTACATATAATTTCTTTACACCCTGTACTTTATCCTATCTCGAAATGTTATTGCATGTACACAACAGTGACAATAGACAATCTGCTATTTGTATTCCATTAACAGACACAGTTCGAGTACTACTTGTGAAAGGTTCGATTCTTTCTGAGATCGAACTACTCACAAGTACGTTTTTGAACCTACAGGTACTCATCGCAAAGTTCGAAATCAACCTGTATGGAATGATTACATTGCAAGTATACTCATTGAAGCTTTATTGTTTTTGAGTAGTAATCGAATCCCATGAAATGAAACTTGGCTGTTGAAATTGACTCAGATTCGTAAGTACATATTGGACTTGGTCCCATCCCTATAGAAGAGACAGCAGAATCATGTTTCCAACACGATGATAAACATTTTGAACAATTTCTGAAATAATGAAGTTTGTCATGCACGAAGTTTCTTCTTCAGCTTTGCACAACATGCATAATAAAGAAATGAAAATTATCCAAAGTTATTATCTATAGGTTGAATGATGTTATCGTGGTTGTCGTATATAATGTTATGTTTATTATGAAATGGACCGTTTATTTGGAAGTGGCGTAAGTCCATTTTTCAAAACTATTAAGAAAAGGATATAAATAAAAAGTTCCCATTAACGTATATAGAAATTTGTCCTTTTCTCAATCTTGTTGCAAAATGGACTTATACCACTTTCAAAATAAACGATCCAAACGATGATCATATAATGCAAGCATCGGTAAAAATATCAGCCAATACGCATATGGACCAAGTAAATGTTTAAAGTCGATTTTCTTGGAAACAAAGCCCCAAATAAAAAAAAATGCTATTCTACATTTTCGACATAAGTCGAAAGAATAATTTTTCACGTAGAATCACCGCTTATCCGGTTGTACTACCAACTAACGGGACACCCACTACAATTTTTGCACCCTTGTGCGCTTTCAGAGAAATTTTGGAGAATCTAAATGTTACTTGGCACGAGAACCAGACGATCTCCTACGTACCGAAAAGAACGGTGGTGTACGTGCCAGAAATGTCAAGTGGTGATCCAAATAAGGATATCGTTCATGTGCCAAATATACCTATGCTGGTGAGTTAATGCCAAATTTATTATTCAATCGATAGCGTCGTTACCTATGATCGGATGTTTGACCAATTAATTAAACGGTAAATCAGACCGAACGTGGTCCCGTTTCATTCGTAACATTTCAACAGTTCCAATCGTTAAAAAAGTTCCAATGGATAGTCGTACATTTTCGTTTGAAAATGAGGAAGAGGAAGAATAATTTATATAACTCTCATAAATCGTACACAACCAATTAATCAAGAATCAAAGTTAACTCTATCAGCCTTAGAATTACGTAAATCTAGTTGAATTCTGCAGTCTCAGTGCTATCGGGATGCACTATTTATAGTATCAATAGTTGCGTTTCCAAGGCTTTCATCTGGATTATACAGCAATAGTAACCGGTAAAAAAGGACATGTTTAATTGATGATAATTAAAATTTAATTATACAATAGATACATTTACGCGCGACGCTGAATATTATAACGCACTGCTATAAAAAACTACGTTCTGTTTACTACAAATATCAAAGTACTTACAAATGATACGTCATGATAATTATATTCAAATCAATATATCAACGAAAATAAATATCACGCACAGACTATAACTTCTGTACCTTGATGATTTTGTTACGTTATTTAAATAGTTATTTCCATCGTTATTGCCGTGCAGGGACTCAGCTCGACGTTGCACGACGCCGGATTTTTCGTCAACTACCCTTGGACCAGTTTGGTGAATATGCTGGACAGCAAACCGATTCTACGCATTAGTGTCTACGATTACTTGTGGGGCTACGAGGACTCCTTAATTCGATTGGGAAGCGGAATCGTGCCGAACTTCATAGACTTTCGCAAGTTCGGTCTACTAGACAGGGTGAGTAATTTCGTTTAGATACGATCAGACCATAAATGAACAGCTACGAAACAAGTGACGATAATCTCTATACAAAAAAAAAAACGGTGAGGAAAAAATTGCAAAACAACTTCAGTGTCTTATTATTCGCCATTTAATGCGTCAGTCCCCACTACGAAAATACGTCAATGCGGTTCGTGAAATAATCAATGATTTTCAGACATCAAGGAACGGATTATCAAAAGCCACGTGACAAAATGCATGCAATATGTGCATCGCTTATTGACTTGTTAATTATCGCCCCTTGGAAGAGAAACACTTCCTAGATGCTCCGCTCGTCTCCTAACGATTCATTAATCGTTCTACGAGTTCTGTCGTAAAGCTAAGATGTTTATTTTGTCGGGGAGAACATCGTTACACGATAGCCCTTGCCCTCATATTTTATGACCAATTAGCTTGACGATTTCAACAAGGATAACAAATGTATAAATATCACCGTTACCGATCAAGAATCGCGCAAGATATCTTCGCAGCGAACTATCAAACACTTCAACCGTTCTCGTTTTTCTTATGAAAGACGCGGAATGGTGCGAACGGCAGCATTGAAAAAAGGAACGGTGTTCTCGTCGAAACGAATGCCCGACACGAGCCCCCTCGGTTTGACGCAAACGGTCTCGTTGCAAAACTCCGCCGCGTACGAGTTGAACTGTCGTTCGACGTTTAGAAAAATGCGATGAAAAATATACCGGTTGTTGACACAACCGACTAACCTTGCCCAGACGTGAATCGATCGAATCGTTTCAAGTTTCCTGTTGCTAAACTTCTATTACGGGCCGCCGTGTGTACACCTTGAATAATGCGGGTACGGGGCGAAATGTGAAATATATGTATATGCGCACAGGGGGATAATGCAATGCTCGTGTGCGACACAGGAGTCCAGCTGCAAGTGTTCCGAACCTACATGCATCGATATAGCTCTCGCAATTGCTACTACCCGTGCCGATCCTTTCACTATTTGTGCATATCACACTTCAGGAGTTCAGGGGGTTAGTGTCAACGACTTTTGAGCGCAATAAAAGTGATCGCGCCAGACGCATTGCCAGGCTCCGGCAGGTTGCTGCAACCGTGACTAGCAAATTTAGCTCTTATAGAAAGCCGTCCGTTAGGCGTATCGTCGGCTTTTCTATCAACTGCATTTCTGCCGCTGTGGATCATTTTTAAGTGTTCCGATTAGAAGAGTTATAGAACAATCACGTTTCCGTATCTTCACGTCTCGGCAAGCGTCAGCGAGAATCGCCGTTCGGGGAATACGCTCATTTAGAATCCCGCATCTCATTCGCGGAGCAAACAATTTTTTGCGCTGTCGGAAAAAAGTTCAGAATCTAAACCCGATTAATTCTATTGCCCTGTGGCCATGCGAACAGCGCCGCGTTTCTGCACTGAAATTTGTTACCTTTCGATGCTATGAATTGCTCGTCCTTAAGAATTTATCCGCTCCTTAGGGCTTACTTATTATGGGGTCGGTAGTAAGCGGCAGTAAATGAATGGATAAATGCAAACGCGACGTGCAAATAGTGAGTAATACAAGCGGCGGAAAGATTTTCTTTCAGAGTAATTGCTAAATAATGCTAAATAATCATGAATGAAGATGTTGATCTGTGCCCGACAGCGAAATTGGCGATAATTATACAAGATCGCGCGTATTTGCATTCTGTCGAGCATTAGCGTTCTTCTTTCTGTTTTAATTATGTGTTCTTGCACGTGCAGGCTGATTACCCGTGTATTCACTACAATTTTCGACACTCGAAAATGAGAGCAGAAATATGCATATGACACTGAGAAGCCAGAAGATTGTCCCGCATTTAGTAACGAGGACATTGTCAAACTAATCATTTCTCCCTCAACCTCGCCCCCGAAAATACACTTGCCCCGAAAAGGAGTAATTAATGATACTACTTAAAATTGATTCATCATGATTTTCTTTTCCATTCGTTTAAAAGAAGTTTCTTTAGGCGGTAACCGAAAAGAATCGTTAATAACTTTCAGATGTACGACGAAGGGGAAAACACTGTGCTCATGAACATCGCGAAAAACGAAAATATGACCAACGAAGAGAAACGTTACTTAAGCATCGAATTGTACAACGGTAGTCCAATGATGGCGCAGTGGGGCTATCGCGAAGAAGAAGTGAACGGGACACTCTCAAAGTATGGAAGGAATTAGCATGCTTTAATCACAAAGATTGGAATGAAAGACGCTTAATTACATCGCAAATTATTCGCTTTACAGAAGTATCCCCTGCAGCCTCATCAAGGGCAGCACCGAAGGGGAATTATTCCCTTCAGACATAGACAAGCGCGCTGTGTTCAGGGTGTATAGGAAATCCTTCTGTAGATCGATCCCGATCGTTTTTCAAAAGGAAGTCGTAGCGGAGAACGGTCTTAACGGTTACCTCTACAGTATGGCGGACAATTTCTTCGATACACCGGATCAGAATCCGGACAACGCGTGCTATTGCAAGAAGAAGGACAAGTGCTTGAAGAAAGGACTCGCTGATATCACGCCGTGTTACTACAGTAGGTATCGCTTGGTCCGGGCTCTTTCTTAATTCCAACAAAAAGCGTGCAACGTAATCGCGAAATGAAAAGATAAGACTACTCACCGTGCGCTGCCTCGTTCAATGATGCAAGCTTCTATGCGCGGCCAGTTCACCAAATACCAAGTTTGACGTTCTTGTCTGAAGGGTGAAACTACCCCCTCCGAGCGCTCGCTCGGACTGAAACATCAAATGTCATAGTTTGAACTTTACAAATGAGAAGAGTATTGGCCTTTGCTCTGCCTTCTCGATAATATAGCAAGAAAAAAAGAATCTTTATTAGTTCTTTCATTGGTAGGTAGTGGGTTGCTCAAATATGGAATACTTTTTTTCATACACATATTTTCCCTGTTTACAATGCTTCTATACACACTTCAGTAGTATGGTTTTATAGGAAACTTTACGCCCATTTGGTAGGTAACAGACAAATTTAAAGTATAATGACGGTTTAGGCAGGATTTATTATTTTTACTGAGCCTGTCATTTCCCTTATTCGGCTGATGGTGCTCCTAATATGAACAATCGAGTTTACTCTTTGGAAGAAGGAAAGTGGGATATAAACAAGTAACGCGTATGATCGTTGCTTCAATTTAAAGAATAGCACATTAATTATACCGTGTTACGTGTAATATCAATTTAAAGGTTCCCATTACAAAAAGTTGGATGGTGGGTTTTGCTTCAATATTCCTTTGCAAACACGTGCTTCCTTATAATTCCGCCATACGCTCGCTAGTTCAAGTAAATGACAAACGCAAACGACTGTGTTTGTCGTCAATGAATGGAAATATCAGGATTGTTTAACACCATGGCATTTCATATGTATTCCATGTTAGGCACGTATTCCATATTTGGACAAGTCACCCTACTCATTTGCACCACGCTTTCTTACTAGAATAAGAAGATTTTTATCCAATTTAATGAAACCATAGTTTCCTAACTTAATCGCAATAGCTTGTATATTATTTCAATGCATATATTATTTACAGGTATCCCAGCAGCGATGTCTTTGCCGCATTTCCTCAACGCCGATCCTAGTCTATTCGACCAGCTCGAGGGTCTTCATCCGGATCCGGAAAAGCACGAATCGAAGATCATCCTGCAGCCTGTAAGTAGATACGATTAGGGGAAGCGCATTATCATTTGGCTAGAAACGTAGTGCACTCGCTACCAACAGAGATGGGACAAGGTATATTACAAGTAGGTTCGAATCTAACTGGACAGTTTCGAATATTTCATAAGTACTTCGAAAAAGGAAAGCAATACTTTCAAGTAGACTCGAACCCAGCCGAAAAAGGTTCGAAATCTTTACAAGTATTTCGTGAAGCGTAAGTGGTACTTCCAAGCACACTCGAACCCTTTACCGAGTAGCTTCGAACCTTTTATGAGTACTTCAATCAGAAGTTCTCTGTTCTCTGCAATTGTATGCGGTTTAGCGAAAATTGTATACAAGTTGTCTAGATTACATTTTACATTTACCCATATTTTTTTAACAAAATCAATTTGTTTGCTACATTTTTAACAGTTAATCAATTTATTTACATTTGTAGATTTGCAAGTATTTAGAAATAATAATTGGTTGACAATTTTTGGCTTTAACCTACTTCGCTTTTTATCAATGATGTTTCCTGCCTTCGAAAATATTCTTCCTAAGGGGACAGCTGTTCCCATGATACAAAGATAATCGCGGGCAAGTTTCGTTCAAATGGGATATTGAATACAGTTTCTGGCCTTTTTTCGTAAATGTCCACCGATCTAAAGGTGTAGAATCAGGCTGTGGTGGTCGAGACATATTATTTCTTTACACCCTGTACTTTATCCCATCTCGAAATGTTATTGCATGTACACAACAGTGTCAATAGACAATCTGCCATTTGTATCTGATTCACACACAGAGTTCGAGTACTACTTGTGAAAGGTTCGAATCTTTCTGAGATCGAACTACTTACAAGTACGTTTTCGAACCTACAGCTACTCATTCTAAAGTTCGAAAGCAACTTGTATAAAATGATTACATTGCAAGTACATCGAAACCCTATTGTTTTTGAGTAGTAATCGAAACCCGTCAAATGAAACTCGGTTATTGAAATTGACTCGGATTCGTAAGTACGTATTTGACTTGAACCCATCCCTAACTACCAAGTCCATAAACAACGCATACAACGCAGCTTCGTTCGTCAATTTTATTACTTTCTTAGTAATTTATGTAAGCATTGCGAGGCTGGCAACTTTTTGTCGGCTTTTTATTAGAGGAGCGTTCTCTCCCTGACGACAAGTGCAGAGTGTGTTACGAAGTGTTTCACAAGTTAAGACGCCGGTATGTCAGAAGAACGTGTGTATGTATTCGAAAGCCGGTCGCCGCCTATTAGTTACCTAATCAGATCGATAATGAACAACGCTCGCGGAACCAGTATTAAGTTAAAGATAAAAATGGACGAGTGCGTTGGAACGCGTTCCAATCGATTTTCAACGATATCAAAATTGCCGAGGAAAGTCCCTGTCTCGTTTGGATTCGGGGGAAAAGAAAAGTACGAAGAAATCGATGGCTCGAGATATTGTATTGTACCATTCTTCTCTTTTCCTTCCACAGAGAGCTGGCATACCGATGAAGGTGAACTCGAGAATACAGATCAATCTCGTCATGCATCATACGACCTACAACTCGAGGATCAAAGTATTCAACGGCATTACAGTGCCATTATTCTGGAGCGATTTGGTGAGTAGCCTTGCCTCCGCGTCTCTTAAATGCCTAACAGATATGCACCTACAGGGTGTCTGAAAGGGTCAAACCAAACTTATGCTACGTGCTAATGAGATCAAGTAGGTAAGAAAAGGTTCATATAAACTTATCCCCGAAAATGATTTATTGAAGAGTTGCAAGCGTTCAAAGTTCTTCGTTAATTGTTTTGGTAGTTATAATAAATATTCAAAACTTCTGCAAGAATGCAAGCCTCCATTCGTTTAATTAATGGCTATCGAACTCTTTCGAATATTTCTACTCTCGTAGAGATAGTAGTAAATGCATTTTGAATGCATTCCCAATGCTGGTCTTCTATCGCATTTTCATAAACTATAACTGTTTCGCGTGAGCCCACAAAAATAAGAGTCCAGAGGGGATCATTAATTATACGAACGGAGATCTGCATTCTTGCAGAAGGAAGAAGTTTTGTACATTTATCATAACTGCCAAAGCAATTAATAAAAACCATCGAACGCTTGCAGCTCTTTAATAAATCATTTTCGGATATAATTTTATATGAACTCTCTTGACCTATAGTGGTATACGTTTGATCCTGACCATTTCGGGAACACCCCGTACTTGTATGTAATTACCTATAGCCGAGCTAGCGCTCCACGGAGCTGCAGTTCGTCAGGTCCTTTCACCGCAATTAACATACATGATGCACTCTACGTACGTTGTACAGCAGGTACAATTATTGCAATATCCAATCATACGGTTCGTAAAGCATTCGACGTTCAAGATCATCTTAGTCAAGGCTGCCTCCCCCTACTATCCGCACTGGCGAAATTCATTCCTTCCTTTACTTTTCCCTCCCGTTGCTCCTCAATATTTTTAAACGGGGCTATAAAATGGCCAAACAGATAAGGTAGGATTTACCACTTGATGGCCTTGCAACACGGGACATACAACAGTCATTACACGCCATCCATAATGGCACCGAACATACTTCCTCGCTGTAAAAGGAAACATGCACAATCGCAGCCAATTTTTGTGGACGCTATGAATGCGTTAAATTTATGCTCTCACGCGGGGAATGCCCGCCAGATGCAAACGGCTACAAACAAAGGAACCTTTGATAATTTATTATGAAGAAAATATTAAACCAATTTCTTTATAGCTGTGTGGATACTTTAGTTTACAGCTGCACTAAATAGCAAAATATTTATTGCTGTGAAAAGTCCATTAAATATCATAGATATAAGGACATATGCGCGGCTCGTCAAATTTCGCGTCGGGGAGTGTAACTAAAAAAAAATATTCAAATGACCGAATTGGCCTTGCATATACATATTCTTTAGCATCTTTTTCGCAGCACGAACCTACATGTTTTATTTTATTAGCCATTATTTATTTGAAAATATTGAATGTTTTTCAATATCACTATCTTGTCGATTTCGCATTTTTTAAATTTAAAAATAGGTTCCTGCTGAACGTACACTCATAAATCAAAGAGTACATTTTGCTTTTCTTCGTTTTGGATGGAAAAGATCGAGCGCTATGTTCCCCAACGGGAAATTTAGCGCTTTATCTGTAATATTTATGCACTCTTCGCAACAAGAAAGTTTGTTTCATTGCAAGGTAAAGTGTCCTCCAGGTTTGAAAGAACTTGATGTAGTATTTTCTAACACAGCAAATACCGAAAAATGTCTATTATTAGCCGTTTACAACAGGCTTAACCTTTACCAATTAAATTTATATCTACTAAATTCATTTTTCAAACTAAGTTTAAGTAAAGTTGATTATATCGTTTAAATTTTGCTCACAGATGATCCCTTCCTTACCAAGCGACATAGACCTTCTACTGAAACTGGTGCTGCACATCCTGCCGATCGGGCAAACCGTGGTAATATGGTTGCTGGTCATCGCGGGGATAACGATGTTCGTGTTATCGATACCGGCGATGCTGTGGACTATCAACCAACAACAAGAACCACTTTCATTGGAGAGGAGGGACAGCTGCGATTTACGACTACCGTTGAATTACGGACAATACACGACGATGCGTATTTTGCCTGCAATTAAGAAGATCACGTCGAAGACGGATTTGTTTAGTTAACTAATTGTTAATAGAACCATTCGCGAAGCTCAACGTGGGAAGCATGTTAGAACAACTTGAGCATGGGGAGGGGAGGATGCAAGTGTTCTTTTACTCGTCGAAGAATAGTATTTGTTATTTTCTTTCCTTTCTCGCAAGAAGAAAGTGCCGACACACGCGGGACTGTCTTAACCGACTCGAAATACGCAGGAAGGTGTTCCACGTTCCGGTACACATTCAGGGACTCGAGCTGGAAATGTCATTTATCAATATTACTCCTCTCAGATGGGTAGTTAGGGAATCCGGATATTAAAGAGATTATCAAATTTTACGCGTGAAGGTCATCCATAACGCAAAACTGCTCTTTGATGATATTTCGAGGGGTTAAAACACCCCTTAGAAAAATACAGAATATTTTATGGAATACGTTGAAAGCAATGGGCCGTATCGAAAAGAAATTTCAACAAAAATTGCATCGTTTCCTTATATTTTATATCTACAAAACTGCAGGAAAAGAATGATTGAAGAATCCATATTTCTCATATTACCCCCCACTATAAATCCTACAAATTAATTTTTTAATAATGTAAGTGCATGATATAAGGAAATGATGCAACTTTTGTTTAAACTTTTTTTGTATATCTCTCATCGTTTTCGAGATACTTCACTAAACAAAAAAAAATAGGTCTGCGTTATACTTAACCTATTCTGTTTGCGCAGTTTCATAATTCGTTGCACTTCCGGTGTCTCCTAACTTCCCTTGTAGGGATTCATTCCTTCACATTATGAGCCATTTTCGACTTTGTCTCATCATTTTTACCATGTGATATCGACATTGGTCGATATGAATTAACAATGTAGCATGCGATGGTACTTAATTCCTATGGATAATGCAGCAATTCGAAATTCCCCAGAGTAACATACAAAGGATTGCTCTCTTAATTATCATGCTTAAAGTATCGCAAGTAAAATCTTCTATATCATGATTTAGGTGAAATAAGTGCTTAACTAAGTATAATTTGTGCAATAATTTGTATAAGAAGGTGCTAACGATTGTTTATCACGTAATTATTATTTTACATATATAAAGAGAGATGAATACTTTAAGATAATAAAATACGTCGTATTACTTATGCACTTTGATTCTTGTACATACTTGAATATTTTCATCGAAGTATTAACTACTTCGAGAAACTTGGGCCGATCACTTTGTCTGCCGAATCTCGAATTCTACAACCGGAAGTGGTTTCGTGTACTACGTATGTTAAATACACTTCATGCGTATTCCGATGCTTTTTCTTCTTGGCGAGAATAATACTTCAGTGTGTAGTTGCAATTTTTTAGCCAATATAAAAGCTTAACTAGATATTTTATTTGGTCTAAAATATTCAATTACTGCAAACAATTATACTTAAGATCCAAACTATGTTCCGGGTTTGTTTAATGTAGTACATTTTCAATTAGAGTTTCCTATGTCACAAGCATTCCTTGTAAATTCTCATTATTTTAAAATTCATATGATCTATCGGGAATTCTACATTTTCTTTTCGTTTTATCATTGTAAAAATAATATCGAATTCATCATTTCCATATTTTTACTATGGAAATTTAATCTTAGTGCGATTTAAAAATATTGAGACTATAGTTTACTTTATTTTAGTACGATGTATGCTTAAGATATTTAAATATTATAATTTATCACTAGTCTTACTCTACCTTTATAATTTTCTTAGAAAAAAAAGCAATCGCATTTGGCAACGAACTTAATTTAGAAGGTGATTTCGACTTTTGGAAAAAACTAGTTTTTATTTAGGAAAAAAATTGTCGCGATGTGTATCTATTTCATCCATCGTCATCAAATGCAACGAAATAGTCATAGTAGTCGTTTCACTAGCCCTTAAGAAACCTATAAAAATTCTACTTCAATTATACTAACAAAGTATGAGAATACAGCATTCAAATTGCAGCTGTATAGACTTTGAACGATGTTTTTATACAACTCTATGACGAACGTCAAAATACTTTTGAAGATTATCCTACACGAATCACTACAATCTACAAGGAAAAATTTATTTGGATAGTCCAAATAATATTTAGACTGCATAAAGCAGTATGTACTTTTGTGACCCGCTTTCTGTTACTACAGTTGAATATATGTATTATAAAAGATGCGTCAAATTAATTTTTTCTTTTGCATTCTATCTATTTTAACATGTAAAATGAACATGAGTTACGTGCATGTAACAATGGCTGTTTCAAGTACTCGTTCATTGTTGAACAATATCGTTTATCTAAAAAATATTTCGATTGATTAAACAATATGTGAGAACATACAGATACTTAGTAGATGTTTTTATAAAGTAAAAGATGCCTGATAGTAAATAAAACAACAATGAAATATTAATTATATAATTATAAGAATTCCTTGGGAATCAGTAATAGTTACAAAAACATGTCGATGTGATAATATAATTGTAATAGGTGTATAACAACATTATAAAAGAGTATCACATAAACCTTACACATTTGCAAATTATAATACATTATGTACAGCCTACTAAAAATGTAGCCATATGTATGGAGAGTCCAGAATTATAGTGGTGTAAATCACTTTCGTGGTATCTCTGGTAAAATGATGTGTTGCCTTTGCTGCTATGAAAGACTCTAAAATTATTAAAACAAACTAAAGCTATAAGAAATATGTATATAGTTTTTTTTATAACAGTAGACGCAAAACATCATTTTACGAGAGGCATCGCCGAGTACCTTACGCCACCATGATTCTCATCCCTCCATATTTCTCGTATATTTACATAAATCCAATTATAAATCGTTTAACTTTTTAAATACGTAATCCATTTCAGGCCTGTTTTGTGCCATATGATTAGCGCACCATTTTCCCAGAACCATTAAATTGTTATAAACCTGTTTGTCCTTCTCACCTGCCTTCTTATCTATTAGCAAAGAAAGATCCTTATCGTTCCAACTATCAATGAAATCCTTCAGAAACCTATTTTGCACTCTAGACTCGTCATAGGCTGGTAAACCAGTAGCTAATTCGAATAAAACTATACCATAACTATACGTGTCTACCTTCGTGGACAATTTGCGTCCATGTAAAAATTCTTCCGGAAGGTACGGTCTAGTGCCATGAATTTTGCTCACCTGTTTGTAAAAGGAAACACACGATTAACAATACTCCATTACAGTATTACCGGTACAATCCTAAACGAACTTACCTTCATAGAATCACTTTCTGGTCCCTCTCTTGCTAAACCAAAATCGCCGATTCTGGGTTCGAAATTTTTATCCAGCAGAATATTGGCACTCTTTATATCACCGTGTATCAACGGCTTTTCTCCAATCGTGTGTAAATACTGCAAACCACGTGCAGTTCCTTTAGCTATTTCGTGACGCTGGATCCAAGACAGTGGTTGACTTTTCTGCTTTACTAATAGTCTGTCTTCCAAAGATCCATTTTTCATAAGTTGATACACGAGACAGGGCACTTTACCGTCTAAACTATAAGCATATAATGGTAAAATATTCTCGTGTCTACAAGAATTTAAGATCTTGATCTCTCTGAGCGACTGCTGAAGCTGCAGTAGATGACTTTCATCCGAATCCGCTCCCCTTTTTTCAATTTTTTTAACAGCCACGTCTGTATTTTTCCAGATGCCTGTATGGAAAAAGGAATACAATAAGATTTTCAAGAACATAAACACTGAATTGATAGATATTTAAGAACATAATTATCTCGTTCCATTTGTTACCTTTATACACGGTTCCGAAACCACCTCTTCCTAATATATTATATTTATTCCAATCATTGGTGGCTATAGTTAATTCGTCGTATGTAGGTTGGGGTATAGAAGCCTCCGTTTTCAAAATGCTACCAACGTGCTCCAATTTTTCAATATTTCCAGACTTTTGCGAGGAAGCTGGTAAAGGATTTGCCGCCGCCAAAGAACCAACGCCTACATTGTTCGAATTGCTCGGTGTAACTCTAATATACATGGCTTGTATTGGGTGATTAAGAATCTTATGAGATTCCTCTTTGGTACTTTGTTCTACGACAATTTTCGGCACATTTGGTTCCGGCGATGCTACTTGATAAAAATTTTGCGTGCCTATTTTCAGGTCTTTCGTATTCTTGATCAGACGTTTCCCAAAAACTCTATGGAGATTACCCTCCCCATTGTAAAGTAACTTATGAAATTTCTCTTCAACGAATGGTTTTAATGGTACCATAGATTGGTAATGCTGCATTCTGGATAATAAAACAAACAATTCCAATATGGTATGATTATGATGGCCCCAAAGTGTTAACAATTCATCCGTTGGATTCTTTTCTTTCCGTAAACTTTGTATCATCAGCATGTCATATTCCATCCATGTTCCTGAAAATATATTCTTACAATCGGTCTGTTCACTAAAACTTTGTTTGGCAAAATATTATTAACAAACATTAAGTGCGACATCAGATCTTTTTTTACAACTCACCAGCAAGTTCTTCCCACTTGTCATTTTGATTAAGTATTTTACAAAGCTCTGATCGCTCGAAGAATGGCAATTGGTAAATATATTTGATTTTATCTATACAACTTGACGTCATGGTGTACAAGCAATAAATTGATCATAATAAAATGAAGAAGGAAAACGAAAACTATTACGTATGATTCATATAGTGCGAGTAGCTTTGGGCGATATTACTCGATTCTAAAATCGATCGATTCTTTTCTGCAGAATCGATTATTTCAAAATTCGAGTCACAACAGTTCGATTATTTTCTCCGGCGCTGTTGTCCATGTGGGAAGACGACACTGTACAATAAATAATATGTATTTGCGTAAATGTATTTTCATTCCTATCGATAACCATCGGTGGTCGATGGTCCAACTGTGGAAAGACTATCGACAGGGCCGACATTCGAAGCGGTAATCAGGCTGGCAAACTTAATGCTGTATCGAGGTAAAATCTCTGTACTTCACTGCTTATGGATCCAAAAGGAAATTAAGGCCGTATTAGAAGGGGTTGGATCCTGATGCATGCACCCTAAATTTCCAATGCCATTTTCTCGACTTTTAAGCAGTAAAATTATTTATTTGTAAAAGATAAATCAGATGTTAAAATAGGGATGATAAAAACTGGTTGGGTTGATACAAAAAAAAAACATCTCATTCCTGGTTACACATGAGCCTTTGTTTATTTGAGAAAAATATTTACATTGCACAAATATGTCACTAGCATCGTCAAAAAACGAATGGATGATTGATATTTTTAAGAGCTCTTTGCACAAAGTCCGTTTGATAAACCAAAACGTTAAATTATAAATCATATTATGAAATTTCCCTCGTATGCAAATTAACTGTCTTGCATATTTTACAGAAATTGTCGTTATATATCTTCTTCCAAAAAGAGCAAATCAATAATTATAAATTATTCAGTTTCAGATAAGAATCGCGCAAACACGTTCTACTTATTTAAAACAGAAGATAAACTTTTTTTCTCCTTCTCGTTTGGTCATGTGGAAAAGAGCCTTCAAACAATCAAAGGAAATAATCCTAAAAGAAAAGAAGGGAAAAGACGGCGCAAGCTTACACAAAAATAATCCTAAAGAAACGGGTTTCAATTTTACGTATTCGTGTTTATATGTATATTATACGTATAAAAAGAGAAGATATCGTTTTTTTTTCGAGTAAGAAATCAGTCAGACCTAACATACCGTGATTACGGGTACTCTTAGTCGAATATAGAGAAAACATAATAATTGCAAAATGGCTGAAGGGCATTTTGTTAAACATGATGGATTAGCGCCATGTAATACACGTTAATCGTGTACACGTATAAATAGCAGTAAAGGCATTAGCGATATAATCATACTAATAATACTAATAATAATAATAATCGCAATAGATAACAACGCTACACGCGTGTAAAATAATGTCTAGCTGACGGTGTTATATATTTGAATTTTTAAACGATCTCGTCTCTCCCTAATCTATGAATGGGAAATCGAAAGAAAAAGAGAGATGAGATCGAACTTCTGCTGTGAGAAAAGTGTTTCTATAAGGTACAACTCTCTCCCGGTCTTCTTAAGTACTGAATACAATATTATTATCGTCGATACGAGTCGTTATTATTGTTACATTTTTGCTTTTACTCATATTTCTTTTACATCCAGAACGTGTATCTATAAAATCATCGCGAACAGCCTACCATAGAATCATTCGTATTTTCCTCCTGCGTTTCATTTCCATCTCTAGATTTTTTCGTTCCTCGTCTCTAACTAACGTTAAATTTTTACGTGTTATTACGAAAGCTACTTTCCATTTACGTCGTTTATAATAAAATACATTTATATTAGTCCTGGACCTCGTGAAATTTCTCATTTGATCCACGCGATTTACATATGACAAATGGTATCACATCGAGAGCAATCTTATACAGTCAGCTCCGTTTCGATCGTTATACGTTAGCGTGTGAGAAATTGAAAAAGAAACGTCTAATCGGTATTTGAAATGGTCGAGAACGTTCTTTATAAAAAAATAACACTTTGTTCCTTTCGCTCGTTTTTAAACGTAAATCGCATAATATACGTCAATGTGCTTCGCTATTTCAAACAAATATTCCCGGTGAACACGGACTCGTAGAGTTCATGCGCCGCTGAAACTAGTTTTTCATCTTGCTGTATTCAAGTGGCCACCATTCGCATTAATAGACAGCCGAAAGTTTAGCTGAAAATTCACCACTCTATAATGTAAGCGTAACTCGTATAACGCAGAGAAATGCAAAGTCCGATAATCACAGCAATGGGCTTAGGGTGTGAATGCAGATACCAGCTGAAGAGTATTTTCTAGTTGCAAGCGGATACAATGCGTACATCTGAATAGTCGAATGCAACGGGTGCAATTCGCGGCGCGTGGAAAACGATAAGCATTTATATTAATATATTCGTAATATGTATATATTAACATCTGATCTCCTATAAGCGAGAAAACTATGGTACGCAGTTGAACGCTCTATATCAACGGATATATGTTCTATGCCATATCTGTAGGTATGTCAATACCCTTTGATAACGAAATAAATCACGTATAAACGTGCGTACGCAATAATGTAGTCATACACGTGACGAGCGTACTTAATATTATTCGTACGAAAATGTCTGCCTTTTGCGTTCTGGCTGGGATACCCTGCATCCTTCAAATTAATTCTAAACCGTGCCAAAAGTTGTTTTCGTTAACAGAAACGATTGCCCATCCTTCGAACGTATGGACACATAGATATTATAAAATCTCAAGTAATTTGAAGACAAAGTAAACAATGAAGAACAGTAACATACATAAAGAATTTTCCCAGTAGCGGAACGCAAACGACCTAAATGTAATACGATTCCTAGAATGTAGGACAAACTCAAAAACTCACTCGTATGAAGGATAAAATGTTGCGGCGCGTATAAAATCCCTAACACTATAAATAATTTCTATTCAAGCGCTTAACACGATGATGACAATAATCATCTAAAACTAATTACATATATCAAGTTAAATGTAAATAGTGTAATGATATTAACTTAATAACGTTATGTGCCAACAATGCGTAGTTAGCAATGATATATAGAACGTTAAATTCCTGTCCGCTTCAATGCATCGTGACAATTATTGAAAACGCAATGCTTTTCGCCAAATTCTTGCGATTTCGAAACAGAACAGCAAGAAAAAATGCAAGTGCGAGCATCTTTATATTCAGACACTACCGCGTGGTATAATTCTTATTTATAATCAAAACTGCAGTAACGCGCAATAATTCGAAAGACGGTAACGATGAGAATAGAAAATGTAAGACCGAGTATCATCGTTGTTCGAACACCTTGTAAAGCTATAAGCCATTCGTTCTACGTAATGAATATGAATTAATATGTTCGTGTACGATGCATATTAATTTGGCGCCTTCAATGTTTCAAGTATAAAAACTCGCTAAATATAATAAATTACTGTTCATACGGCGAAACATTTTGACTAATTAAAGAACAACAATTTTTTCTTCTTTCAAAGTATTAAATGAAACGAATACTAGGATGCGTATTCAATTGGATAACTATTTTACAATAGTCTACATTAATTATCCTCACCCCCTTCTTCATAATCGTAATCATAATTTGACCATATTTTTTAAATGGTTAAAACTATTTCCGGCAATTATTTCGCGTTTATAAAATGCGTGCGTATCAGTCACGTGATTCCGTAAATGAATAAAGAATAACGTCGCATTCTAATATCCGTGACTCCAAGTTCGGTGTGTTAGCAATGAATCGAGTTAGTTAAATAACATGCACAGTTACGGGTGTGTTAAACAGATAGCACGGGTGAGATTCTTTGGAGAAGTTTTCGATCGACGATCGAGATCGTTCATCGGGCGTCTTTCGCTGTTAACTTCTCTATTAGTTCTTGTAACGGAGCCAATTCTCTTCTGTCTATCAAATTAAATTCCTGGAACGACAGAAAGCCAGTAAAAATTAGAAAATTGAATTCGTACTTTTTAATTTATCGAAAATTCCTTCGATTCCTCTTTTGTTACCTGAACAAAAAATATAAAGTGTTTAAACGATGTATTTAAATGCGCCTCCTCGCCAAGTTGAACAACTTCGCTAAAATGCTGATGATAAATGTGCGCGTATACTCTGAACAGTCGTTTCAATATTGTCTTGGCAATGGACAAGAAATTCTTTGGGAATGGGACTCCTAAAAGATTGAAATTTCTATTAGTACAATAGTTCGATGATATTGTCTCTAGGATGATAAAATAGTTTACCAATTTTCGAAGGAAACAAAGTCTCGTCATCCAACTGATCCTGCACCCAAGTCATTAAATAATCTATGTACTTTGGTGCAGAACATTTAATCGGCTTTTTAACAGTAAGGCCATCTGCCCAATGGTATTCATACTTTGGTCCCGCTGACATAATGGGACAACTTTCTTCTGTACAAAATTCCGTGATAGTGCCATATAACATGTTGATTTGATTGAAGAAATCAACAGCTGAAACAAGTAAAATGTTACTCTCAATTGTTTTAGGGGAATCATATTTAAAAATGAGTTTCTATTATGGTGCGCTTTTGCCAACGTGTGGAAACAATTTATTGGAATATACGTGGCTCAACGTACTATTTACTGCAACCCATTCGTTCAAATCTTCGCCCTCCGGAAGCATAACCGCGAGTCTCAAATTGCCAGAGCCTAGCGTGGCAGCGGCATGCTTCATCAAGTCATATTGATGGGTCCCCTCGGGAATATTTTTCTTCGGCTTAAAGGTCTTGGAAGACCTGCTTCCACTTAAAAAAGTAAAAAGAACATTTCTCAGATGGGGCAACTTTTTCAAACTTCTCTACAAAATCGATATCTGCATTAATTTACATGTAGTCTTCTAATTAATTACCTAATAACATACTGCAATTACAGTTAGCTAAACTCGAAGTAAATAATCGATATGTTAGGAGAAGGCTAAGATGGAGTAAATAAAGGGAGAAACGCGGATGTGACAAACCGATTGATTCCAACTACAAGTAACAATTTCCTCGAAATATCGAGAGTATAATAGCAGCAGCCACATCGTCGTTAACGTCAGAAGAACAAATTTCATTTCCGCAGCGATAAGAAACTGTACGTAGCGATAAATCGAGTCACGAGCGAAAGCAACAGGCGAAGGAAAGAATTGACATTGTAAAATATGAAGAATTGTTGAAAAACAAAATTATGACATCACGCTATATTTGGGCATCTACCGATTGATCGATCACGGTGAACACCAATTCAAGGGTCTATCAGGTCACGATCCAAAATCGGCGATGGGGCAAGCGAACAACCCAAAACAAATTTCGCTGATACTTCGCCGAATCGCGAACGGTCCGCATTGACAAATCATCGATCTCTAATTCGCTGTCATTTGTCAGCCGCGGATGGGCTTGGCGAGATATCGAACGATCAATCAAGGCGAAGAAGATACTTGAGGCTCGATGATTCGAT
Organism: Holcopasites calliopsidis; assembly: GCA_023838395.1. Classification (NCBI taxonomy): domain Eukaryota; kingdom Metazoa; phylum Arthropoda; class Insecta; order Hymenoptera; family Apidae; genus Holcopasites; species Holcopasites calliopsidis. The sequence continues at coordinate 3,374,767 of JALHAQ010000007.1, forward strand.
TATCCTTGCGGCGCAATTCGAAGTGCAATAGCGAGGGTGTAAAATCATACCGATATGAGAAAAGATCAATTTTCGGTTGTTAAAAGAAAACTTACAATAGGAAGCTCATTATGCGTTCCTGGTTGACCTGTCCAATGAAAGTCGATTCACTGCTGCACAGCTGCACGTGTCGTTAATTATCTTCGTGATGCACGACACTGCGCAATTCAGCAGGCGATAATTCTTCCTAAGACGTACCATACACTTTCTTATCCCACGACAGCACAATAGACGTTTTGTCAACTATCTTTTCCACACGACCCCTCTGTAGACTTCAATCCGTCCGCTGGCTGAACGGGATTCTACTGATTCTACTTTAGATTCTCAGTCACGACCTCTATCTAAGACGCGATAATCGCGGGGCCCGTATACTTTCCAATATTTTTCCTTTAACTGTATGATTTACAACAATTTCCAGTTCGCGATTACTTTTGCGTAATATATGTTAGAAAAATTGCATCGATATGCTGTTTAACTATACTCTACACTTTTCTTATACGTAACACGATCAATATAGTGTAGGTAAAAATATATTGGCTCACGTTGAAACTTGAATGTGTTTAGGAACGCTGTGCCTAGAATTTGATTAACGATAGTTTGATATTTTAAATATTCTACATTATGTAGCGCTGAAAGTTGCAAAGGAAATTACGGATGTTCCTGTTTTGTAAAATATCAATAAATTTACGTGTTACGCTTAATATCTATAATCGTACGGAGACTTAAGGCACGTTTTCACGCGACAGCAAATCATGACAGTTACTGTCACGGCAGTAAGATGTCGAGACATCTTTTTTGGCCTGAAAAATAGACTGTCGCACTGTCACGGAATCAAATCAGGATTGATTTTCTAATGGCACTGGCGCGACGGTTTTTCCTTATGGTCGATTTTCTAGTGATATCTGCGCAACAATTCTGAGTCTTAATCGTTCCGAGTAACACAGCCAAATTATCGGGGAAAGATGTAGCAATTACCATTTACCCGCATTTAATTTTGTATATGAATGTGAAAAGCATCCGTATCTGTGGAATAAAATAAATCCACAATTTATGGATCGATTAACCCGCAGCAGGTTGAAGGAAATTTTGATGAAAACATGTGGGATAAGAAGTTGCAGAACATTCTTTCATTTGTACGAAAGAAATTCTCGAAGCTCTATGGATCCTCGACAGCAAGCTCTCGTACAAAATTGTTCGAGACGCCAAATTCTTGTCTCCGCTGAACCGATTTCCGTACCCAACATTTTTCTTCCATTTCGATTTGGTTTCCGCAATTTTATAGTTTACGATTTGGGAAATAGCTTTGATCGCTGCTGTGACTATCTCGTTCGACGCTACATTGAAAAATAACTAGCTGTCGTAACATTAAAATTGCGTGAAAACGGCCGCAGACGAATGTCACGTCGTCATTCAGTGTCATGACAGCTACTTTGGCGTGAAAACTCTCGTTTAAATGGGAACGAGCCTTAAGTTTGATCGAGGCAAACGCCATTTTGCTGGTGATTTCGTAGAGCGTGGTTTTGGCTAAGCGTTCACTCGCTGTCAAGTAAATTTAATTTACAATCCTTCCTAATTTTCTCTCCAACACCAAAAAATCGTAAGTGTAAACAATATTCGTACAGTATACTCATCGCACAAATTCTTTTCAAACAAAATTTGCAGTAGAATAATCGGCGAAAGCATAAGCCTTTCGCGATGAATTATTTTTTATGGCGGTTTTACGGGCATTTCTCCTTTGTTTATACCATTCTCAGTTCCTACTAAAACGTTTTCAGAAATTGTTACTCTGGCATTTACTTCCAGCTCGTACTGTTTGAATATTATTTTCCCTCAACTGTTGTAGAAAATAAAATTATTTGCTTTAATTCAAACGCTGCAATAACGTTTTGTTGCACTAAGGAATCGCATATTTTTTCTTAAAAATAATTAGTAATACATAATGCTTATTACTTAAATTCACGTTTTGGACATCAATAGAGCAAACGTTGAATGATAATAACAGAGGTCATAATATGGATTATTTTAGATTGCAACTATGTCAAATGGAAGTGGAGATCACGATGATGAAGGCTATGTCGTCAAGCTACGCGGGCTTCCGTGGTCCACTACTGTCGATGAAATAATGAAGTTCTTCAGTGACTGTTCTATCACGAATGGCAAGAATGGCGTTCATATGACAATGTCCAGGGAGGGTCGCCCGAGCGGAGAAGCATACGTCGAAATGGACACGCCCGAAGACATTGAGAAAGCTTGTAAAAGAGATAGAGATCACATGGGTCATCGTTATATAGAAGGTCCGTTAAATTGGATATACGGACTCTGTTACTTAAGAAAAAAACAAAATTATTTATTTATATTTATCCTCTGCAGTCTTTAAAGCAAAAAGAGGCGAGATGGAGTGGGTTGTTAAAAGAAGCGGCTTGAACCTAGAGAATGCCATGGACGATGGTTGCGTGAGATTACGTGGTCTACCATTCGGCTGCTCCAAAGAAGAGATAGCACAGTTCTTCTCAGGTATTTTATATCATACATGAACCTGTATTTCTGATTAATTTCTTAATACTATGTATTGCCAGTACATTTCGAACTGATCGATGACCGATATGCCCTTATATTTTGTTCTTTTTTTATTAATTGAATTATCTTCTTCACTGATTTCTGTTAATCAATAGAATTCTTGAACCACAGGGACTGAATGCTTCTGATGGCTATAGTATTACATGCATTGTAGTGTTGTAAGGTAATCAACTACGAGGTAGCATTTTTTTTTTGTTTCACTTTAATTTGGGAAATGAACATAGGTGCTTTGTATTGAGATACAATTAATCAAATGTGTATTGCATTTATTCCTTAGAGAATCAATCTGTGAGTAAAAGCATCTAACATCGCAGTATAAAATCTCGTTTCATGCCCGTCCCAAGCAGCGTGTCTCTGTGTTTCTATAATCATGAACCGGCCTGAGTTAAGATTTAAGATTAAGAGAAGTAAAGTCCCTATGTTCTGTGATCCTTTAACAACGAAAAAGAAAGATGCATTCGTTATGATTTCAATTTGCCTTATACATATTTCGCTTATACACCTTTGTGTTTTAAATGTTAGAACTTAATTCTTAACTTCGGTGTGATGAACATTTTTCCTTTGTTTTAAGTTATCAAGAAAGAAGTCTTCCTTTCTTTTTTTATTTTTGGTGCAAAACGTTTCGCACGTATCGTGCAAAAGGATATTCAAATATTGCTTCTTTATAAGGGTTCTAATAAACTGACGATACTATAATTAATAATGGGTGATTACGTTACAATGTCGATGTTTGATTATGTGTGGGTCAGGGTTGGAGATATTGCCGAACGGGATTTCACTACCGACAGACTACACGGGCCGCAGTACTGGGGAGGCTTACGTTCAATTTGTTAACAAAGATGTTGCGGAGCGCGCTCTGCAGAAACACAAGGAAAAGATAGGACACAGGTGGGGCACTGACGCTAGCTGGGTTTGGGTATACTTATGACTTTTTCCAATATCATTTTATGATCGTAGTACATGTAGGTATATCAATTTTGTTAGTAAATAGCGGGAACGAGTTTTTCAATCGAGATGCAGCTTCTTTATTATCTATTTCGAAAACAAATAATCTAACACAAACACTCATTTCTCCCATTGATATACAATTATATTGTACGATTGAAAAGTAAATTATTTATTAGTCCTGTTTATCGTTAGATGCATTTGTAATCGTGATAACTAATTCCATAAAGAAACTGCATCTCAAAGGATGCGAATAAAATGAAAGTTAGTCGTGCGTAAGCGAAAGTACTGTTGGCCCAACTGAAACCTATGGGTGGGTGCCGGGCGGGAGGTACCCTCTTACATCGTCACCAAGTCCCATGGGAGGTGGGTAGGGCTAACCCAGGCGATGGATGGGTGGGCGCTACAGAGCTGGTAATCATCGAATGAATTTCGCACACATGTTTGACAATTGCACAATTGTACGTTTTATGCACAACTATACAATTAATTTAAGCTTGGAAGCTTTCGCACAGTTTGTAATAAGATCATGATATTGTTAACATATTATAGCCCGTTAATCTCACGGAAATATACATTACTATAATAGTAGAACAAAACATGATAAGTTCAGTTATAAGTTTTCCAAGAGAGTATTCAATTTTTGTACTCGGTATAGTTTACTTACGGCACTTCGGCCGTATTGATTCTCTTGATACGTACATATCGTTTGCTTAATTGTTTACAAAAAGTGCATAAAGTGCAATTGTAATTGTCATATACCTAAGGTTCATCGGCGTCTGAATGGCTATAGGGTGACATGATACGTCTGAATGCAATGTCACCGAGGGAGGGTATCTACACACAGGTTTAATAAATATGCGGAGGTGTAGTATGAACAGTTAATCCATTACAAGATTTTCAGTATGGATTTCTTCTTCTAATCACTTATCATTTTTCTACTTTTTTCGTATGAAACGATTGTTTATCGCTACACAGAGACAGTTTATTTTTTATATTTCCTACTTGTACCTCTCTTTTCGTTTACAAAGTTCGAATTTGTGCTCGTTGATATTCTTTTACATTGATCTCTTTCTTATTCGAGAAGGCAGCCGGTTGTAGAAGCGGCAATGATATCGATGCGACGATATTAATAATCGTTTTTATCAATCTTAACAGGTACATCGAAATCTTCCGAAGCAGCTTGTCCGAAGTACGTGCTAGTATTGGGCCGAAAATGCGCGGTGGCCCCGTGGGTGGCTTCAATCAAAGACCTGCTCCCTACGACAGAGGTGCTCGCTTCGGTGGGATGAATCGTTTTAGCAACAGCAGAGGTTCTAGAAATAGAGGTAATCGCGAATTCAGAAGTCAGATTAATAAGTAAAACTATCAAACATTAGTTCCAATTTAAGATTGATTATCGAATTTTTAACACTGTTCAGATTTCGATGGTGGTCCATGGGGAAGCGGTAATAACTTCGATTCACGCGGAGGAGGCATGGGTATGCGAGGTGGAATGGACATGAAGGGTGGAAACTTCAGAGGCAGTGGTGATACGTGGGGTGGAAACTCTGGAATTCACAGCATACACATGCGTGGATTGCCATTTAAAGCTACGGAACAAGATATTGCTGATGTAGGTTTCCGAGTAAAGTAGGCGGATATATTAAATCTCATTTCATTACCAATCGTCTAATAAAGCGTTTTCTAACTTTAGTTCTTCAGACCTATCGAACCAGTAAACGTTCGAATTATTCTTGAAAATGGTGGACGTCCTTCTGGAGAAGCAGACGTAGACTTTGCGACTCACGAGGAAGCTGTAAAAGCAATGTCCAAGGTTTGTTAAACAGACATCGATTTTATTGATACACCAGCGCCTAATTATTATATTGTAATTTAATATTATGTTATGCTGCAGGACAAAAGTCATATGTCTCATAGGTACATCGAATTATTCCTAAACTCGACTGCTGGCTCAAGCGGAATGTCGCTGGGTGGTATTGGAAATTTCTGTGGAGGTGCGTATTTCGTATGAAAACTTTTTCTTGTATTATTTACTTAGTCCTTTTTTTCATTCGACCATTTTGATTTTTAACTTAGTTTCGAAATAGTATCTGTATTAAAAGATATTAATGTGATGTTTGCATTGCCAGGTTTGGGCAATAATTTCAGGCCCGGCTATTCGCCAAACAGAGGCTTCAGTCCTCAGCTAGGAGGAAGTAATTATAATAGTTTTTGAGGGCGGATGTCGCGTTTCTTACGCTACCGACGATAAACATTTGCGAATCAAACGTTAACCATAGTGAACTACAATTATTACACAGAAGTTTCGTTGCCGTTTGTGAATTCAATTGAAGATTCGTTAATTCCATTTCCTTATGTCTTGCGAATTACCATACATAGCGAACAATAGACACATAAAGCTTTAGTGTTTTAGTTTTGATAATACTAAAGTAATATGGATAAACCTTGACCGGTTGAATATTGTTTAAGTTACGAGCTCAGTTCATCCCAAGTTCATTACGATCATATCATGTTTCACTTTCGTTTGTGTTCAATAAAAGCATTAAACTACAGACTACTTAAAGATGAATAAATTGGCGTAACATTCATTTCAATTGTACAAACTATTTCGCAAAAAAAAAGAGTCATTCGTATAATTTCGTTCTGTAGTATAAATCTAAGTCAATGAGAGATATTCACGACTCTTTCTTTTCTATGCTGATATTACTATTTCGATACATTGTACATCCGTTGTTCCATCAAGACCTCGGCAGAAATGTTCTAAAATTGTAATATTAGAAAGTAAGCATAATTTATAAATTATGTAACAACTCCGATACCAAATTATCGGCAGAGTTAGTAATAACGTTTGCAGTCGTACAAGGGTATAGTCAGATTGTGTCCAGTGCAAACGCTTCAACGGTTACAATTCGTGCTGTAATATAATTACTGAATAATAATTCACAGTTACATTTACATAGTTTATGTTACACCTTCTGAATATAATTATTCTAAATGATACGCGAGATGTTCGCACGTTGAATCTCGTTTATCCGGATACAGATGGGCAGAATATTGTGAAACAAAATGAAAAGTACATTAAGTGTAATTACAATATGTACAAAATCCAATTGGACTCTGTTCCACTTTCGGCATTTATGGAAAGATATATCTGCTTTCGAAAGAGTCAATTTCACTTGTAGCATTGCGTAGATCTACAAGTTTTCTGCGAAGAGCATTTACTTAAAGAGAAAAGGTATATGTATTTCGCTTCGCATAAGTGAAAAAAAGGCAAAGGATACGATATAATACTCTATCTTTCATTGTGTAAATGAATGTTGTAAGCAATGCGGGAATGCTTGTATTCGTTTAGGACCTTATTTTTTGTACGCGAAGGAAAAAAAGTCTACTCGAAAAATGACAAAATGTATCCCTCATGAATTGTCTTGTGCATGAAATTTAATAGGAATGGCGTATGTTTGATGTGACTTGTGTTTTATAAAGCGTAATAATAAATATTATCTTCGTAATTGGATGTTTTGTCATTACAATATACCACCCATTAGTAATAAAAAGCAATTTATTCTTTAATTTATATTTAAAATACATTTTTTTCCGCAGTAAAATGTAAAAGAAGACATTTTTATTTAACGGGGTGCTGCAAAAGTAATAAATTTAGTGGAAATCTTCGACCTAGAATTGTAGAAAAATTTTAATTTGCTTTTCTATAAAAGATCGTCTGATTTCCGCTTGTATCATCATTTTGACCGCGCCCTGCATACATATGTATATTGAAGAATAAATATATTACATTTCGCATTACTATAAGTATTTCTTTTTTAAATTTGTAACATTTTATTGATGGAATATAATTTCAATTATAACGAATGAATCATTTCACGATCTGGCAGTTAAAATAATAAATATAAATAACCGTTAAACAAAGGAATGCATAATGGGCACGGCAAGGCGCACCATATCGGGCAATTCGAAGTTGCACGTTACGTTTGTACAGGCATTCTTAATGAATGTCCATGCAAAGCATGTTAAAGGAGCAACAAAAAGGCAATTGAACAAAGTGTATTGTTGAACAAAACAATAATGATAAAATGTTATTAATTTACTCTACAACAGATCGATTTGTACGCGCACGATTTTCTACGTGATTTTGTAACAAGTATGAATCAAAAGAGAATTTGGTATTTTTTTTTACATTAATCGTAAGTATGATTTTTTATCCATTCAGATTGATCTGTCTTAGTATAAAATACATTTTCTAGTAGATTTTCCTAAAAGCAAAACATAGTTTGTAATAATCGAAAAAAATCTCTTTTTGGAAGGAGATTTCCATACACCTGTACAGTTATTGTTGTAACTCCTGTTTAACCCATACTTTCTATCACTCGAACGGACGAGAATTTTCAGAATAGTAAAATAATAATGTAGCGTCATTTTGACACTTATAGGTGTCGGGGACATTTTTGAAAAAGCCAGGTTAATTTTAGATTATATCACGTTACATGAATAGAGGTGTTATCAAATCACAGAGGGCAGAAGTTGACGCGGAAATTTGAATGATGATACTCGAATAGGTACCAGGCTGCGGTTGATTAGAATAGATTAGATTCTTTATCAGCCTTCCATCACCATTGATATACACGCAACGAGTTACGAATGCACTATTGTACTCGCGTAGGTGTGGACAAACGAGCTGAACGTTTCTCTTGCTTTATTTAAATGTAAACAATAACAGGGTTATTAATCTCGCGGTAGAACAAAGAACTTAATTACACAACGAGATGCGCTGAAATTTCATTTGATTATTCGGAAGATAGTGATATCGTACCGTGATTACGACTTCGTTGTTAGATAATTTCGAAAATTCTACTGATACTTCTACCGAGATATAGTTCACAGAATACTAAGTAGCAACGGCACTGATATTTATCAAGCAATTCGAGAAAATTATTGAATGATTTATATTTAGTCGTTCGATTCATGCATAGCGTTATAGTGGATAGCTATGGGAGATAGAGCGGAGGGCATTGTTTCTAACAGCACGGATGAAGATGATAGAACTCGATCCGTTAATGGCGAAAGGTAAAAAATTATAATACCTTTACTATTTAATCCTGATTTCAAGCGATGATATGTTTTTTCAGGTACAACAATGTTAGCGAACAACAGCATTTTTTACTGCCTAGTGCACATTCGCGTTCACCAAAAATATCTGTACAATATATTAAAAGACCCGACGCTAGTCGGTACAATCCAGCTCTGAGGAACCTTATACCCATACGTCATAGGAAACAGTACGTGCCAAAATATATGTTTAACAATGTTCTTTCCTAATAAATGCCTTGTGGTATGTTTTAGAAGTAAAGAAAATATGCCAGCAGATAATGCTGGATTATTCTCATATATTTTTTACACATGGCTTACGCCGTATATATGGAAAGCCTACAAAAAGGGTATCGACATAACAGATGTCCCATGCATTTCTACTTACGAAAGCGCTAAATACAATGCGCACAGGTAATTACATTCTGCTGGAATAATTAATGGTAGAGAAAGCAGTTTACTCGAGCGATGCGTTCGCGTTTAGATTGGAAGTACTCTGGCAGGAGGAGTTGGGTAAACATGGACCACTGTCGGCTTCTTTTTCAAGCGTTGCTTGGAGATTTGTGAGAACAAGGATATGTATAGCTTGGTTTTTATTAACTTGCTCCACAATTTGTGGATTCATAAGTTCTGTATGTTAATTACTTTTGCATATAATACTAAATATTTTCAGTTCTATTCTTATTCGCTCGTACTTTCTGTTTAGATGATACTGATGAAGAAAGTATTAGAGCATGTCGAATCCCCAGAGGAAGACGCATGGACGGGCGTAAAATGGGCCCTGCTGCTAACATTCTGTGATGTTTTACGAATAACATTCTTCAATTGGACTTGGAACACTAATATTAGGACAGCACTGCGATTGAAATCCGCGTGCACGAGTCTTTTATACAAGAAAGTTATTAGACTGAACAGACTTGGGAATAAGAGCACAGGGGAGGTAAAGTTTCGGATACATCGTATTGTTATACATATACAGTTTCATTCAATGCCTGTTATCATCGTGTGCCATTATTTCAGATGATTAATCTGTTTACGAACGATAGCCAAAGACTGTTCGACGTGATTCTTTATGGGCCCATGATAATTAGTGGCCCCATAATTATTTTCTGTGGAATCGGCTATATCCTATGCGTATTTAGCCCGCTAGCACTTTTTGGAATATTTGCTTTCCTCGTGTTTTATCCTTGTCAGGTAAGTAACGTGCTTTTTTTTTATAGAAATATGTAAATTACGTTTTATTTATTTAAAGGTTTATTAAATGTTCCCTTAATAGTACCTCATATCCCGAGTAGTCGGGTACTTTCGTTCTAAGACTGTCGTCGTTACGGATACACGAGTGAAATTAATGAACGAGATTTTAGAATGTATAAAGTTAATTAAAATGTGTTCATGGGAGAAATACTTCAGCGATAAACTTCTCGGTAAGATTATTCTTTCCCTTTTTTTTTTTGTTTGTAATTAGTACGATTCGTAGCAGCATATTATAGCGTGTTTTATTTTTTTAACATACATATTAATCGCCTTGCAGATACACGAAAGAAGGAGCAATACTGGTTGCATAAAATTATTTATTTCCAAAGCCTGGCCATTTCTTTAACACCAGCAGTACCTGTGATATCAGCAATTATTACGTTTCTCGCACATTTATCTTCTGGCAGTAGTTTAACTGCCGCTCAGGTATACATCGGTCCATTAATCGGAGAACAAAAAAGAGATTGAGTAAAGTTACACGTTTCAATTCTTTTGGAGGAATATTAGAGAATAAGTAATTCTAAACTAGTTACGTATAGATTGATAAAAATGTAGGAGATATGCAATTAACGTTACGGTGACCAGAAGTATTCCTTCAGATTTGCGGTCTCAAGTACGCTTAAGACCGCAAAGCAATCGTTCTACTGTATGGAATATACTATATTGCAGGCTTTCCCAATTGCCACATTTTTTGGAAGTATGCTGAGATTGGCACTCACTTCCCTTAAGGATTCCACACGACATTTTGTCGAGGCTCGTATTGCTCTTAGCAGAATCAAGGTCTCCCAAAGTTCATTACAATTCGATTCAAGGGTGTCCTATAGTTTACAATTAAGTTGTAAAGTACTTATTATTAGCAAACAAATTCTCGTGTGTTCAGTATAGAAAAACATATTTTCTTTTTCTGTCTTACAATGATGTCAAACGATAAAAGGATACAAAATCGCACGGGAGTTGTTTCATTAATAATATGTACCTGACATCGTAGTATGTCAGTGGTATTAATGGCTTTTAATAATGGTTGCTGGCGTAAAAGGGGAAAGTGCTGCACGTGTACAAATAAATGCAATGAAATTGCTTTTTCTCTTACTCCTCCTGTTATAATATTAATACGTAGAACACGAATTCACATTAGAAAAGTAAAACCGAGCTGTGACTAATTAAATTGCAAATATTTGAGAATAATTTACCAGTAATACACTATTAACAAAAAGCTTTACTTTTAATATTCTCATCTAAAATTATGTTACTTTTCCAGGTGTTTCCTTTTGTATCGCTATTGAATTCTCAATTTCGTTCTTCTTTCATGTTTTTACAAGTGGCCTTAGTTAATATCGCTGAGTCAAACGTAGCACTCAACAGACTGCAGGTGTCCATCTTTACGTACTTTTTTTTTGCCAATTATTAATTATTAACTAGAACAATATATGAACGATACCTAGTAATCTTGCAAACAGCATTTGTATTGTACATAAGACTCGATGACGCTTTAATTGTTGTAACCAGGAAGCTTTGTAAATTGAAGTGCTTGAAACACGATGCTTTATTTAGGAAATGTACATCGGGACAAAAGCATTACGGTAATTCTGGGAGCTTTGTGTAGAATGCAAATACATTATGCATGTCTGTATTTAGTGCTAAATCTTACGTTTAGCTACGAGCTATGTTTTTCTCAATGCACTTTCTATTTATAATTATTGCATGCTGCGCTAAAACTATAGTTTCAATGTTAGCTGTGCAGATATTCTGTTGCCATTGTAATCAATTGCTTGGCTGTATTCATAATGAATTAATTTCATGGATGTCGAATGACTGAATGAAATGAAAAATTTAGTATCAAACACGTTGATGGAAATAATTACTAATTCATGAATATTTGCGATTGTCTTCCTGAAAGTTGCAGAGGAAACTATGTGTTAATGAAAAAAATCAACATGTTCAATACTGAAGGATTGTTTAAAAAAAAATAGTCGAATTGCATAAATATATTTTACAAATTATTTCTACGATATTACGCCTTAACTACACACCTTAATAATTAGTAATATTTGTGCAGAATGTATTGCTTTTAGAAGAGCACACATGCCATGTACAAAAGCCAATCGTAAGATCACAAGTTGTAGCTATTGCTAATGGTACATTTGTTTATGAAAATTCTACATTCCATTCCAAAAAGTCAAAGAATGCAAAAGAGAAAAAGTGAGCATCTTTTCTTAACATTTTAATTTCTCTCCACTTTGTTGTTTCATTTTCTTCTGTTTTTTTTGTTTTTAGAAAGATCACAACATACTCGAACAATAAAGTCGAGTTAGAAAGACTGAATGACCACCCCGCAGAGACTCAATACGTGGAGGTACTTTCCGATATTAAGTTTGGAGCAGCAAAGGGTGCGCTGATAGGAATCTGTGGTCACGTAGGAAGCGGGAAATCTAGTCTTTTACTCGCTGCCCTGGGCCAGTTAAAAATGACGAATGGCCATATTTTGAGAGAGGGCTCTTGCGCCTACGTTAGCCAACAAGCTTGGATCGTTAATGCAACACTCAGAGAAAATATACTGTTTGGAAACCAGTTCGATGCTAAACGGTATTATCAAGCATTGACGGTCTGCAATTTGAAGGAAGACATCGATATGTTACCTGGTGGAGATGAAACCGAGATCGGAGAGAAGGGTATCAATTTATCCGGAGGGCAAAAGCAAAGAGTCGCCCTTGCTAGAGCACTTTATGCTAACCAGTAAAAATTTCTTTCTTTCATAAAAATAGAACGATTGCTATTGCGAAAAGGCATTTATGCTATCCATTGTCTTTTTTCTTTTAAAGAGATATTTATTTCTTGGATGATCCATTGAGTGCAGTAGATGCTCACGTGGGCAATTACATCTTCAGGAATTTAATTCTCGGAGCACTCAGGAGCAAATGTGTGCTCTTCGTAACGCATCAGGTTCAAGTTCGTATTGAATACATTGATTCATTTTCTGAATCTGCGATGCACAACTAATAATGCCCGCTCTTTATTGCAGTTTTTAAAGCAGTGCGATCAAATCTACTTAATGCATAAAGGTAGCATTATAGAACAAGGTACGCACGACGAACTGATGCAATTAAACAAAGAATACACTGCAATGGTGAATACTACATTATTGAATGCAGAAAACGATTTGGAAAGGTATCATTCGCACTTCGTAAATAATTTCATCTAGATACCACGTTTCTTTCATACAACTGTAAGCGATTTTAATTTGCCTAGCGAAAACGGGGCAGCCGTTCAAGCGAGCTACGAACAAGGTGGCAACGACTTATTGGAACAAGCAGCAGGAGATGCTTCTGAAAATGTTGAAGAATTTTCAAAAGTGCATACAGCAGGTACGGTGTTAAGCAATTGGCCTTTATCAATTTCTGGACTATTTCATCTAAACCCACTTCGTTTAGGTGCAACTCTTACCACGCAAGAACAAATGGAAGCTGGTACCGTGAAATCTTATACGTATCACGTGTACGTAAAATCCGCAGGTGGTTATTTCGTGGCTGCTTTAGTATTTTTTACGCTTTTTCTAAACGTCGGAAGTTCGGCATTTAGTTCTTGGTGGTTAGCCGCATGGATTAACGCTGGGGGTGGAGTAAATATTTTCCCTACTCGAGTACCGTTTTACCTTTCTCTCTTTTCTTAATTATTCTTTCACGCCGCCCTCTTCTTTTCAAGAACATCACCGATCCCAGCACCAATGAGACCATAACATCGAACAATTTAAACGACAATCCTAATTATTCGTATTATCAAAGCGTCTACATCAGTTGCATCGGGATGATTTTGCTGACAAGTCTACTGCGTGGACTAGTTATTACGTATACCACAATTAGTGCCTCGACGACTCTCCATAATAAAGTTTTTAAGAAGATAATTGAAACGACGACAACGTTTTTCGAAACAACGCCGATTGGTAGAATACAAAATATTTTCAGCCGAGACATCGACGAGGGTAAGATCCGCGAACCATTGCGAAACGCTAAGTCAAAGAAGAAAATATCATTTCTTTATCTACGTTCTTGTTTTTGCAGTTGACAATTATATGCCGGTTGCTTTAGAGAATATGGTGCAGAATATTTTTACCTGCAGCTTCGCGATAATATTCATTTGCTGCATAATACCCTGGTTCTCTTTACTATTAATCGTGCTCGCAGTAATCTTCTTTTATATCAGCAAAATCTTTAGGTGAGATCGGTATTATTTTTACGCGGATAAACTCATGCTACATGTTACTGTTAAATGCAAAGAAATGATCGATCTTTGCAGAGCGTCTATGAGAGATTTTAAGCGGTTGGAGAGCACATCGCGATCCCCAGTTTTAAGTTTTATTACGACTACCATTCACGGTTTGAATACCATTCATGCCTTTCAAAAGGAAAAAGCGTTCATTAGCAAGTGAGTTTATTCATTAGCTAACTAAGCAAGTATTAATGCTGTAAAGCTAATTATTAATAACAAAATGTTTCAGATTCGAGGAATTGTTTGATTTAAACAATTTGTGTCTTTACCTGTGTCAGTCGATTATGAGATGGTCCTCGATAAGACTTGACAGCTTGGCGATCGCGTCGTCTTCTATCACCGCGTTTCTCGTCATAGCGCTTAGATACGAAATACCTCCGGCCCTTGCCGGCCTGGCAATGGCATATGCCACGCAAATGACTGGTGTATTCCAGTACACTGTAAGATTAATGGCAGAGATGGAAACTCGGTTCATAAGTGTAGAAAGAATAAGCTATTATTTAAGGGTAACTAAAATCAATTCCTGTATATTGTACCGACGCTTGATTTGTTAATTTATAAAATAATAATGTAAATTTCATACAGACCTTGCAGAAAGAAGGAATTTCGGCGGGTGAGCCTGTAAACCCTCCAGAAGAGTGGCCGGCTGAAGGCAAGCTGGAGTTCCGCAAGGTCCAATTGAAGTACAGGAAAGAACTGCCGCCTGTATTAGATAATATGTCGTTCGTTATTACTCCTGGAGAACATATAGGTAATAATAAATTAACAGCAATTTCGAATCTTTTATGATATTGTCATAATCAATTTTAGGTATCGTTGGAAGAACTGGCGCCGGGAAGAGCTCCCTAATCGTCGCCTTATTCCGACTAGTCGAAACTTCTGCTGGGAAAATCAAGATTGACGGTATCGATATAGCGAAAGTAAAATTGAAATTACTGAGGGACAAGCTATCCATAATTCCCCAAGATCCTGTTTTATTTAACGGAACCATACGGTAAATAGAAAAGTGAAGAAGAAAGATAAAATTGGTCGATACAGATTTACTAATGTTCCCGATTATATGGATTGTAGATCGAATTTAGATCCTTTTAAACAGTACAGTGATTCGGACATCTGGACCGTACTAGATAAAACACAATTAAAAGAAAAAGTTCAACTCATGCCAGGACAATTGGACGCACCCGTTGAAGTTGGGGGAAACAACTTGAGCGTTGGCGAACGACAATTACTTTGTTTATCGAGAGCACTTCTGCGTAATACCAAAGTACGATATATCAACGGCAGTTATTTCTATTCGTTAGCACATTAATATTTGATTCAATTTAACAAAGTATGATGGAATTTCAGATCTTGGTATTAGATGAAGCAACTGCGGCCGTCGATCCCGAAACTGAGTCCGCTGTGCAGAGCACAATAAAAACAGAGTTCTCGAAGTGCACAGTATTAACTATAGCTCATCGTTTGAAGACTGTTATTTCGTCTGACCGTATTATGGTCATGAAGAATGGCCAAATAATCGAATTCGATGCACCGTCCGTCCTTTTATCCAACACGAACTCCGAATTTTCCAAAATGATGGCGTCAGCGGAAAAAAGTATAAAAGGGACTTCGCTCGAACAATAACTAGTTGAACATTACATTTATAATTAGCAAAAGCGATATTCTATTTCGCATAACAAGCAAATATCTATTTTTTGTATGTATACACTTCAAAGAGTAAATTAGTATATTGTAATTGCATTCCTTTAAAATAAAAGTATTTTTAATCCATAAATAGTATCACTGTATTGTTAACACGAAATACTTATGCTCATTAATGACGATACGGATTAATAAATATCTGTCGTTAAATCCTCCCCGAGTTCGGGGTGTTGATTCGCGCGCGCTCATACATTATTCGAAATATTGATTTGTTCGAGGCGATAACACCACTGCTCATGCTCGCCGAGCTTTCACTGTCGCTGGAAAGCTCAGAACCGAACCCAAAAAAAATGTTCACCGCCATGCCGCCAGCTTGTTGTTGCTACTAAGATGTTTATTAAATGTTAAACTTTATCGTTGCTTTATACTGAAATGTAGTCTATACGAATTGCCGTAAAGGCAGGTTTTTCGTCGTCCGGATTGTTAAAAAAAGGTAGGCCAGAAGTGTATCTAACTACATCAATCCTCTTGAAAACCATAATTGAGATCATTTTGACCGATGATTCTTGTTATGATTCCTTGTACAGATTTTGAGTTGGAATTCAAAATTGAACAATTAGATTTTATATATCAAATGTACTATAATATATATTTGCGAATATGGATAATATTTATCGTTTTATAATCTTGTTATTTTTAATTTGCATAATTGCCTTAATAAGAATGCCTTTTTTTACCCGTTATCATCGTTAATTCATTGGTGTTTGTGTTTATTCTGCAACAACGCGTCTTTCATAACAGATTTCGATTTCAGGCCTCACCATTGCGAACATAATTCCTATTATGATGCTGGGGCGCAAGCAGAGCCTCAAAGGGGAACCCGTCTTGGCCGATTACGGCCCAGAGGAGTCCCTCAATGAGAGCGCTGACATAGAATGGGTGAATAAGGTAATTTCTAAATATATTTACTCCTGACTGCATTAAAAATTACTGTATCCTATCCTCCAAACTAGTGCCTTGCTTTCTATGCGTTAACCAAGGAGAATAATTACCACGTTGATTAATGTTCTAGCTATGGGTAAGGAGATTGATGAGGTCTTGTGCTCTGGTATCCTTAGCTTCTGTTTGTTTAAACACTCCAAAAACCTTTGAAAGAGTTCCGCCCCTCCAGTATGTTACCTTCGTTTGCGATTTAATCGTTACGTTCCTGTTCACTGCTGAAATGATTGCCAAGATGCATATAAGGGGTATACTCAAGGTAATTAATATTGTAAACGCATACAGAGACGAGTATAAATTAAATAAAAATAATATCATTTAATTGCAGAGGGATAAATCTTACTTAAAAGATCACTGGTGCCAATTCGACGGAAGTATGGTAATCTTCCTCTGGTTGTCCGTTATTTTACAAATGTTCGAGATGTTGGGTTTCGTTTTAAAATTTAGCTACGTCTCGATAATACGGGCGCCGAGGCCCTTAATCATGATACGCTTCTTACGAGTCTTCCTTAAGTTTTCCATGCCGAAAGCCAGAATCAATCAAATATTTAAGTGAGTCGTGAACGATGTGCGTTCGTTACAACATTTAGCGAATTGTTCAATTTATGCAAATTATACCTTTCCAGGCGGTCGAGTCAACAGATATACAACGTGACTCTCTTCTTCCTTTTCTTCATGTCCCTTTACGGTCTTCTGGGTGTTCAGTTTTTCGGCGAATTGAAAAACCATTGTGTTCTTAATACGACGGATCCGAAGTATATAACTATAAATAGTCTAGCCATTCCTGACACGTTCTGCTCCACGGATCCTGAATCGGGATACCAATGTCCAGAAGGGATGACTTGCATGAAACTGGAATTATCCAAATACATTATAGGGTTCAACGGTTTCGATGAATTTGGTAATAACGATCTTTCACAGCCCAAAAATGTTCTCCAGAATATGTATACGACTATTTAGCGATATACAAGTGAAAAATTAAACTCTTCTTTTCCAGTTACTAGTATCTTCACTGTCTACCAAGCTGCGTCGCAAGAAGGATGGGTGTTTATCATGTACCGCGCGATAGACAGTCTACCTGCATGGCGCGCAGTTCTTTACTTCAGCACAATGATATTTTTCCTCGCTTGGCTCGTGAAGAATGTCTTCATAGCCGTTATCACAGAAACGTTCAATGAAATACGAGTGCAGTTCCAGCAGATGTGGGGTGTCAGGGGACACATAAGTAACAATACGGCGTCGCAGGTCAGTAACAATTCCGTGCTTAGCGATTGTAATTACTAATAACCAATTAATTGGAATATATCCGTTTCTTGTTTCTTAGATATTAACCGGCGATGATAATGGCTGGAAATTGGTGACATTAGACGAAAACAAACACGGTGGACTGGCCTCACCCATATGCCAGGCGATTCTTCGTTCTCCGCACTTCCGTATGGTGGTGATGTGCGCCATTTTGGCGAACGGCATCACCACCGCGACCATGAACTTCAAGCACGACGAGAAACCGAGACACACGTACTACGATAATTACTACTACGCCGAGATCGCGTTCACGATATTCCTGGACCTCGAGACGTTGTTCAAAATCTGGTGTCTCGGATTCCGAAGTTATTACAAGCATTCGATACACAAATTCGAGCTGCTGCTGGCAATTGGTACAACCATACACATCATTCCGTTCTTCTATCTTTCTGGATTCACGTATTTTCAGGTTTCTATATCACCTTTCGTTCTGCTCCTAAAACAGTGCATAAATAGTTAAAAAGGGATGAAGATACGAATTTGTGCAACGATGAATTGATACAGTACTATTTTGCAATTAGGTTCTTAGGGTTGTGAGGCTCATCAAGGCATCCCCGATGCTGGAAGATTTTGTATACAAGATATTTGGACCTGGAAAAAAATTGGGAAGCCTAATTATTTTTACCATGTGCCTGTTAGTTATATCGTCAAGTATTTCTATGCAGCTTTTCTGCTTCCTTTGTGATTTTACGAAATTTGAGACATTCCCAGAGGTGAGTAGCGATGAAACATTGTGATACGGTGTATGTATATGAACAAAGACCATTTTTTCAGGCATTTATGTCTATGTTTCAAATACTGACACAAGAAGCTTGGGTCGAAGTAATGGATGAAACAATGCTGAGAACACACGAAACAATGGCACCCCTTGTAGCCATGTATTTCATTCTATACCATCTATTTGTTACTCTGGTAATAATATAGAAACAAATAGAACTTGCGCACTTCCTTTAAACGTGATTTAATTAATGATTCTACTTGTTCGTTCTACAAGATTGTGTTGAGTTTATTCGTCGCCGTAATTTTGGATAATCTCGAGTTGGATGAGGACATTAAGAAACTGAAGCAATTGAAATTCCGCGAGCAAAGCGCGGAGATAAAGGAGACTCTGCCATTTAGATTAAGAATCTTCGAGAAGTTCCCCGATAGCCCTCAAATGACGTGCCTGCACAAAGTGCCGTCAGATTTTAATCTTCCGAAAGTAAGTGTCGCTTAGATTTTCCCTTCCAGCAGATTGCAAAATAAGAATACTTATTTCCCATCAAGGTGCGCGAAAGTTTCATGAGGCAATTTGTATTTGAAATGGAAAACGAGGAGAACGAAGGAATAAAGAGGATAAATGAAACGTTTGATTCGAAAATGATATACCGAAAGCAACGTCCAGTAAAGATCTTAAATAATCCACCGAAAGTGAGAAACGTGGTGACCAGTCTTAAAAAAGCAGCTGTTATTTATATCATAAAGTAATTACAAAGTAGAACTTTTAATATTCTTCATTGGTGTATTTGATATTAAAAATACCTCGCACCATGTTCCAGTGATTCCAATAATCAGAGACTACTGCTGGGGGATTCTGCCATGATACCGGTACCAGGAAAAAGCCTTTTGAAGCCGCAGGGCACTGTTAGCAGTGCCAAGCAATTGCGTATCGACCAGAAAAAGTAAGGCTCTTCAAATTCTATTACGTCGCTCACCATTGAAAGCAACCGCCATCTAAAATAACAAAACCGTTCCTTAATCATCCCGATAGATCCATCAGAAGAAGCGTTCGCAGCGGATCGATCAAGCTTAAGCAGACCTACGAACATCTAATGGAAAACGGTGATATCGGTGGTATAAACAGAGTCAGTTCTTCGCGCAGCAGGCCACACGATTTGGATATTAAACTGTTGCAAGCTAAACGACAACAGGCGGAAATGCGAAGGTAAAATACAATTCTATGATATTCCTCACTTTAATCTATAACACTTACACCGCCCACTATCTCTAATTGAACGCTCACAATTGCACTTACGTAGAAATCAGCGCGAGGAAGACTTGCGTGAAAATCACCCGTTCTTCGACACACCGTTGTTCGCGGTACCGCGCGAGAGTAAATTCCGTAAAATTTGCCAGTCCCTCGTGTACGCGAGGTACGACACGAACGTGAAAGATCCCTTGACTGGAAAAGAGAGGAAAGTTCAGTACAAAAGCCTGCAGTAAGTGCTTCTAAATTCATTGCATCACATTGAAAACGTCTCACGATTAGAAATGCACGATACCAGTTACTTTAAAATCGTACGATGTGTAGCAACTTCCTCGGCTTGGTCACGTATCTCGATTGGGTAATGATCTTCGCTACCACCATGTCCTGCATCTCCATGATGTTCGAGACGCCGCGGTACCGCGTGATGGAGATCCCCGCGCTGCAGATCGCCGAGTACGGCTTCGTCATCTTCATGAGCATCGAGTTGGCTCTTAAGATCTTGGCGGATGGATTGTTCTTTACGCCGAAGGCCTACATCAAAGACGTTGCGTCGGTTTTGGATGTCTTTATCTACGTCGTACGTTAGCAAATAATTACATTCTCCATCATTTCCTGGAAAATTCAATGTTAATTCATTATTGAACGTTCAGGTCAGTCTCGTGTTTCTTTGCTGGATGCCGAAGAGCGTCCCACCGAATTCCGGCGCGCAACTTCTCATGATTTTACGTTGCGTCAGACCGCTGAGAATCTTCACCCTCGTGCCGCACATGAGAAAGGTCGTTTACGAGCTGTGCAGGGGGTTCAAAGAAATCTTATTGGTAAATAATTCTTATTGGGAGAAAGGAATACGTGAATGCGTTTCTCGAATGTGGATCCGCGTTTTCCGTTTCACAGAGTTCAGACAAAGAATGAATAAGAAGTTTTCTAGGTGTCCACTCTGTTGATTCTGCTCATGTTCATATTTGCCAGTTACGGCGTGCAACTGTACGGTGGTAGATTGGCTCGTTGCAACGATCCCACTATCCTGAAACGAGAGGATTGCGTTGGGGTATTCATGCGGAGGGTTTTCGTGACAAAAATGAAACTGAGACCTGGCCAGAACGAGAGCTATCCGTCTATACTCGTGCCGCGCGTTTGGTAGGGAAGATCGATCGAAATGCATTGTATAAACAACTCGATAAACGGAGCAAATTTAAAATGGATGTATTGAAACATTTTAGGGCTAATCCTAGAAGGTTCAATTTCGACAATATCGGTGATGCATTGATGGCACTGTTCGAAGTACTCTCTTTCAAAGGCTGGCTCGACGTTAGAGACGTTCTCATAAAAGCTCTCGGTCCCGTAAGTCCATTTGATGTTACCTGAAGGTGCCTCTATGCTGATACGTTCGACAATTTTTTAGGTCCATGCTATTTACATCCACATCTATATTTTCCTGGGGTGCATGATTGGTTTGACCCTGTTCGTCGGTGTAGTGATCGCGAATTATTCTGAAAATAAAGGAACCGCATTACTCACGGTAGATCAAAGACGATGGTAATACCTTGAATAATAAATAAATTTCTCGTGTAAAGCGTTGCAAGTATAAACGACTGTATATATTGCAATTCGAATAGGTGCGACTTAAAGAAGCGACTGAAAATTGCGCAGCCGTTGCATTTACCACCCAGGCCAGATGGGAAGAAATTCAGGGCGTTCATCTACGATATCACACAGAATATCTATTTTAAAAGATTCATCGCGGTCATGGTGCTCATAAACAGCGCTCTTCTATGCGTTTCTGTGAGTTTAATTACTTCGATTCTATTTAGTATAATAGTGTACAACAATTACAACACCACACACAGTTCCATAAAAATGAATTAACAAACTCTTCGATGCAACAACAAGCACAACTACAAAAATACCTCTCCGTGGAAGGACAGGATTCAATGACTGTTACTTTGAATCATTTGTTCCTTGCCGGCTACCATTAGGCCGTGGTAAAAGTAAACTGACACGCTTCTTTTTTTTTTTGCGTTAACAAACTTTTTTCTATTTTTTTCACCACCCCGCTAAAGTGGAGAATCGATGAAGAACACACGGAAGCACTCGCTACGGTGTCCACGATTCTGACACTGATCTTCCTTGTGGAAGTGATCATGAAAAACATTGCTTTTACACCACGTGGCTATTGGCAGTCCAGAAGAAACAGATATGATTTGCTCGTGACAGTTGTCGGGGTCGTTTGGATCGTCATTCATTGCACGATGAAGGTAATATTAATAATTCAACGATCCCGTTCGGTGTTCCCTGATAATAAATTTCGTGTGTGAAAAAATAATTTGTAATGACTGGAAATAATGTACTTTCTTGCAGAACGATTTGTCGTACGTGATCGGCTTTATGGTCGTGATCCTTCGATTTTTCACCATCACCGGCAAGCATACCACTCTAAAAATGTTAATGTTAACCGTGGGGGTGTCCGTTTGCAAAAGTTTCTTCATCATATTCGGCATGTTCCTCCTCGTTTTCTTTTACGCGCTGGCAGGCACGATCATCTTCGGCACAGTAAAGTACGGTGAAGGTATAGGAAGGTAATGTTGCGTGTAACCACCTGCGTAAAGGGCGAACGTTAATTATTTGCAATTAATTAAATGGCGCATTTATTTTACACCTGACCCGATTCTAAAGCGGATGATTATTATTTAGGCGTGCCAATTTCGAATCGCCTGTGACCGGTGTCGCGATGCTCTTCCGTATTGTCACAGGGGAGGACTGGAATAAAATAATGCACGACTGCATGATACAACCGCCGTATTGCACCCCGGCTGCTAATTATTGGGAAACCGACTGCGGCAATTTTCATGCTTCCTTAATTTATTTCTGTACCTTCTACGTTATTATCACTTACATTGTGCTGAACCTTCTGGTGGGTGAGTACTTTGATCCACAGAAGTTGAACAATCCCCTCGAATGGTATCGCATAAAATAATGAATCCTCCATCACAGCTATTATCATGGAGAACTTTTCTCTATTCTATTCCAACGAGGAGGACGCTCTGCTCTCGTATGCCGACATTCGAAACTTCCAAAACACTTGGAACGTCGTCGATAATCATCAGAAGGGCTTTATACCTGTGAAACGGGTACGCCTGAAAGAGAGAGATCGTCGGCAGTTTAATAGACTGTTATGTAATCGACTAGAAGTAATGATATATTAGTTTGTTTTAGGTGAAGTTTATTTTACGATTATTGAAAGGTAGATTGGAGACCGATCCACAGAAGGATCGACTTCTCTTTAAACACATGTGTTATGAATTGGAAAAGTTGAACAACGGGGAGGACGTCACCTTTCACGATGTGATTAAGTAAGCCTTTGTGGTGGTCGAATAGCCATTTGTTTAGTGACGTTCGTTTTATAATCTCTTCCTTTCAGTATGCTTTCCTATCGTTCAGTCGATATTCGAAAGGCCCTCCAACTGGAAGAATTGCTGGCGAGAGAAGAGTTTGAGTACATCATCGAAGAGGAGGTGGCTAAACAGACCATTAGAAACTGGTTGGAGGGTTGTCTGAAAAAGATACGAGCCAGTGGAGTAAGTGTAATCCAGGAAGAAATACTTAAGAACAATGAGAATTAACTTTTGATAATGTTAACAT
The DNA here is from genome assembly GCA_023838395.1 of Holcopasites calliopsidis. NCBI lineage: Eukaryota > Metazoa > Arthropoda > Insecta > Hymenoptera > Apidae > Holcopasites > Holcopasites calliopsidis. The sequence goes on from JALHAQ010000007.1 coordinate 3,398,498, forward strand.
TTGTCATCACTGTAATTTCACAGAAGCAACAAAGCAGTTTGGTAGCACGTCTCCGTGCGAACACTGACCAACCCATGCCCCAACAGGAACACACAGAAGAGAAAGGAAAAGAAGTGGCCAAAGAGGAGGAAGCTGAGACAAAAGTAAGCTTTTTCTTTAACACTCCCGACTCACCGTTTTCATTTACATTTATCGTTCAGCAGGACACAGACGCAGCGAGGCATAAAGCAAAGAAACCAATGGTTCTCCCTAGATCCGATAGCATAGGCAGCGGAACGGGAAGAAAGTACCTAACTCCGACACTATCGGATCCCGCCTCGATTAGATCTGAAAAAGATAAGAATGCAGCATCTAAGAAGAGAAACAATAGACCTCCACGTAAGTATAGTTTTTTAATAGCATACCTATAACGTTTCTTTTTTTCTACCGTGTTTGTCTCTGCAATCTGAGCTTTCCATTTAAAGCGGTGGCCAAAAATAATTTGCCGCATCTCACAGAGAGCACTGAGCAAAGCAGACAACAGCGAGAGGCTGCGAATGCGAAGACAACTGTGCCGAAACCATCCAGCGTTATGGTTGAAGTTCGAGAATGGTGGAAGGAACAGTTGGCTTACAGCAGCGAGTCCAGCGAGGACGAGGTTTAAACAAACTTGCGACTTCCAAGGAGTTTTAATTAACGATAGAATGCAATGGGATACAAAAATGGAGCACATGTTTTTTTTAACACCTTTGACAGAAGATGCAACCTGAGTCAAACTCGAAACAATGCGGCGTATACAGTTTATAAATAAGAATATTTGCATGTGCTTCGTTTTTAGCTGACAGTGCAAATTACAAATTGGTAATTCAAGTTCATCGAGAGACCGGTTTAAAGGAGAGAAAGGTCTAGACATGTGCCTGAAATACCTGCATTAGGGCAAGACAATTGAAAGAGTACAGAGAAGAAAAGGTACAATTTCTGTAGCGTTATTAAATATTTCAAAGAGGAATTATTTTTTTGTGCATATTTTTAGTCTTGTTTTCTACGTCGACTTTTATAACACGGAATATGCGGAAGACATACGTAGAAAAACAATTTATATTCCTTTTTTTAACTGTTACTTTTAGATAAGAACTTTTGCAACATTAGAAGAAGAAAGGAATATTACTTTATTATTGCACGAGGGAATTGTACTCTACAATTTGTTCATTCCTTACATTTTCTTTCACTCTAATTATTTGGTAGTATTCTAGATGAAAACCCATTTTTCCCACCTCATATTTAATCGCGCTACCGCGAATACTCAGGTTCCAATGTAGATTAATGTTTTGTAGATGGTAAAAGCGTGTTTGCAGGCATAGTGAAGACAATTTGTTGATTACGTTGTACATATATTTTGTGCCGGTTATTGATGTTGAAATGTAAAAAAGATTTGTATAGACTCGCAGACTTAGGATACAGTAGGTTTTATACAAAGTCCGAGATGTTAAGCCATGGAAGTGCTAATTAAATGTAAATTAACGTTGTGAATGACAATTACGAGTGTAATGAACATGGGTGTCGATTTTCTTTTTGTAATGAAAACAATTAGGTCGTTGAAAATTCGTTATATCTAAAACGTGAATGAAAATAATCGAAATTCCTTCATTTACAATAGAAACATTACGTCCTGAAGGCCTGTATAATAACAATAAGAAAGTAGTAATTTTAATGTAGACGGTGGTAAAGATTTTACAGCTTATTATAAATATTACAGTGTTTTTTGTTATTAGTATATATAGCTTATATTAAAATATGTTAAAATTAAAGGCCATGAAACATAAGACAAATACAACTGAGCATAAATTGATTTTATAAATTCGTTCGTATAAAAGTTGCATAAGTTTGATCTTATCGAGCAACGTTTTGGGCCGACTAACAGTGAAAATGTTTGATGTTAAGAATTTTTTTAAAAAGCATGGGATACAGATCGAAGTTGTGTGTATAAAAAATGCCTAAACATTAGATATATATTTAAAACGAGACAGCACAACTATTTATATCTATGTGATATGAGTTGATTTTATATATAAAATATATATATACATACGAAACAAAAAGACAGAGATGTAAACAGCATTGTTTACGGTATTGTAATGAATGTTGATCACTGTTGCTAGTTTACGTGCCAACGTGCTGTACTGTATTATGGAGAGATAATAAATGTTGATAGATATAACTATTTCCAAACGCATTTGATTGTCCCAGTAAACAAAATCAAAAAAGATCTGACGTCCTTATGAATGGGCCAATGGTGAATGTAATGTACATACAATAATGAAAGTTAGAAAAGATCTGCGAGTATGACTTATCGGAATGTGGATGTCCATTAAAGTACGTAAAAAAATTGATGAAATTCTATAGTAAATCTAGGATTAAGCTTAATTTAAAAAAGATACAAAATAACTTACACAATCGGAAATATAATTTACATGAGAAAGATGTTATCGTCCGCAGCCATAATTTGATTAGCATCGGACATCCTATTAATCGCAGCGGTGATCTCACCCGATGTAAACTCCTGAGTCTGCTCACTGTTAATGTATTCGCGAACTCTTGACAACGGCAGTGACTGCGCCCTTTGTTGTTGAAACAATTTATGAAGAAGCGTTCTAAAGACCTTCAATCTGAAATCATAAATATATGACAATTCCGTGAACATCGAACTTCTAAAGAAATTAACAGACATTTAACAGTACTTTAAACACGCACCTTTCATCAGTTATAGTCGCTGAAGCTTCCGGTATCACAGTTTGTTCTGAATCCGCTGTTGATGCCTGATCGGACGTAGCCTGTGAGCTCGAATCGGTTGTCCTGATTTGTGACCTAGTCACTCTCTTTGCAGCCTCGTCGATGTGACTATCGTCATCGCTTCCAAATTCGTATGGATCTTCGGACGTTCCGTCCGTTGTCCTTGTACGCTTCTTCTTGTTATCGTTTTGCCCCTCGCCGGCCGTGCTTTCTTCGCTATCGTGCCGCCTGCGTTTCTTCTTATCTTTCTCTAACACTCGTTTGAAATAAGCGAATTCCACTAGTTCTATTGCTGCGTGCGCGTCTTCAGCACTAACGTACTTCGACAGGCGAGCTTTTGCATGCGCGGTGGACAGTCGAATCAGTGTCTCCAGCGTACGAGCAGTTATTGGTTGAGTCTAATAACGTGTAAGATGGATTTAATGCAACAACAATATATATATATCAAATCTGGTTCAATTGAGTAAAGTGCGTACCCTTGCTACATCAGACTCTACCGATTCCTCGGATCGCAGCTTCGTGTATTCTGCGGCGATCACTTCACTAGCTTCTTCCGTTAATTTCGGCTTCATGCAACGAGCTATGTGGATATATTTTCTCATGAAGCTTATGCTTAGCAGCTGATCGCTAAAATAGCATTATAATTTTGTGAACGATTATAAATTCGTCATACGTCTTGCGGTTTATTACTTCCTGAGCTTGTATAAGTTTTAAACGTACCTTTTTGACCGTGATAAACCATGCAACAGGGGATCGTACTTCTGATAAACTTGAGGCCCCATCTCTTCGGCAAGGATTTCATCCGGATTTTTCGTAGTTAACACATCGATTTTAGAACCTAAGGGTAATGCTTCTCCGTCTTGTTCAGTTGGATTTCTGTACCTATGCATCCTCACGACATGATCGCTGATTATTTGATCCTGTTCTGAATCCACTATGTCCAACATGACGAATAACAAATCGAAACGAGACAACAGCGAATCTTGGAGACCGATATTTTCCATTGGCGTTTTGTACTGATCGTACTGAAAAGGTTTACATAGAAAATTGTATTTCACACAATCTCGGAAATTATCAGATTCTAAATAACTGGTCTTACTCTTCCATAAACAGGATTCGCAGCCGCGAGAACCGAACACCGTGCGTTTAAGCTGGCGTGTATTCCAGCTTTGGCGATTGTTACTTTTCCCTGTTCCATAACTTCGTGAATAGCCGTTCTATCAATGTCCGACATCTTATCGAATTCGTCTATGCAAATAATTCCGCGATCTGCTAAAACCATAGCTCCAGCCTCCAGTCTACGCTCCCCTGTCTCATTGTCAATGGTAACAGCAGCTGTTAAACCCACACCGGATGATCCTCTGCCGGTAGTGGGTATCGCTCTTGGTGCGGTGCACAGAACGTAACGCAAAAGTTGCGATTTTGCGACCGATGGATCGCCAATAAGTAAAACATTAATATCACTGCAAAAAATAATTAGTCTTTAAGTTTCCATCGAAGGATACCACTAAGTATACAAAACGATGTATTCTTTACCCTCTTAATCTTGTGCCGTTAGGCAATAATTTTTCAACACCACCGAGCAGTAAGCACAGTATTGCTTTCTTTACATACTCATGGCCATGTATGGTAGGCGCCAGTGATTTGCTGAGCAGTTCGAAGATATTTCTACAGGGATTAGTTTTCGCAAGCTTTTTACACATGGCGACATCCTCGTGAGAAATGGTTAGATTAGCTTCTTTGCTCAGTTGCATAATATTATTAGCGATAAGAATCGTTCTGTTGGAAATCGTTTGTTAAGATTGGGTATTACTCCTATGAAAAATCTAATTCTTATTCAACGTACTTAAATGTTCCCGTCGTATAGCCTCCTTGCTTCCCAGGCAAGCATCTGAAGTTCCCAACAATCTGAACCCTGTCTCCGGGCTTGCACAGATCCACCAAATCGTTGTCGCATATGACGTCCAGGCTTCTTGGTAGTTGACCGGTCGGCGCTTTCTCTGGCATTTCTTGTATAGTTAGCGTTTGATGATCTTTGTATGTAGAAAGACCGAATTCTGTTTCCAACGGATTACCATCATCATCCTGTATTTTTAAGAAAGTTTAATATTTCACAAGTGTATTATGAAATAATAATTTTATTTCTAAATTCAGTGAACGCGCTGTAAATAATTACTGTAGTCGGATAAACAGCTGACTGCGGAAACGCTTCAAACGATGTAAAGTCGGTATAGGCCCTTTCCATCACTATCTTCGTTGTGCTGCAATAGTGAACGCTCCGTACAACCTTGGGTCTTACGAGGGAACCTACCAATGTTTAAAACACATGTTTCACAGATTTGGAATACAGTAAGGACTATGTATAAGATTATATAATTTACATTCATTACTTACATTTTGTGACAATACCTTCCACGCATACAAGGTTACCCAAGAAATGCGATGTTAAGGTTCTTGGGGTAACGTGTTTGCTTCCGAAGCTTCCTTCGAAGCCTATAAAAAACTCTATATGCGATTTTGCATAGTCCGTATCGATGGTTGTAATGTATTCCTTCAGCGCATTCTGAAAAGCTTGATGCTCCTCGAAAGAATGATTTAATAGGCTATGAAGTAACGAAAAAGAATTAAAATCATACTTGAAAAATGAATTTAATTAAAATGTGTATTTAGAACAGGTAAATACGAATGTTTGTGAAAAGAATGTATTATGAACACCTTGTGGCACGAGCAGGATTCTTTCTTCGCAAATCATTAATATTTACAAACAATCTGTTTTTGTTCTCTTCGATCATATTTTTAACGAGAGTTGTATAAATTCCTTGATCTTCCTAAAGAAAAATCACGAGAACGGTGAGTAACATTATGTCGAAGTATATAAACAATCCAACAAAACTTACCATGTCGTCTAAAAAATCCATATATTCCCGCTGTATTTCTTGTAATCTTTGATCGCGATCGATGACATCCATTTTTGCTTTGGTTAAAAGTGCACTACTTTAACGATAAATTATTTACAGGAACGTTAACTGACCAGAAAAACGAAGCACATACAAGCAAGCAAACAACCGGCGTGCTTTCATAAAACAGTTTGCGCGGGAAAGCAGGAAAACTGAATCGTTCGAGATTTGATGTGTCGTGTGTCGACGAATCGAGATCTTCGATGTTCGATACGCTATGGAGATTCCTTGCGCGTTCCGTTAGGCGGCAGCACAGGTCGCGCAATTCAAAAATTTAAATTCTGCTGCATGATTGCAAATTCAAAAGGTCCCCCTATTAAACTATAAAGCGACGAAATTATGGGGATTCAAGGATAGGATGTACACGGCGTTATCGATGTTGAAATAAACAAGCAACAAAGTGTCAAAGTCTTTGTATTTTTTAAATCAGCAGTTGCCGCGAGGAATTACAATTGCTTCCCGCGCTTACATCCGAAATAAGCTTTTGCAAGTTACGTTTCAAGGTCACTTACCACGTAAACGACACTCAAGAAAGTAGAGTAAAATGATATGTTTGTTGGCAGAATCTTTTGTTTTGTGTGCTATTAGTTGCAAAGACGGTGCGTGCTTCTTTTGTGTACGCATAAACGGAAGGTAAAACGCTACCTTCTTACTTTCGAGATTTGAACGTTTAAAACAAGCTGAAAGCCCTTGCGTAGGTTGCTCGTAGTCCTTGGCGTTTACCGTTTCACATTTTTTGTTCGACTAAAAGCAGCCTATAACGTAGTGGTCGTTCAGCTTGAAATATCTACGCGACTCGTGTGTTGTTCTTTTTTTCTGGTATTGCAAAAATTGCAATTGGCACGCTGAGATTCGTATGCGTAAGACGCGTATACAGAAGTGCCTAAAATACAATCGGACAAGATTCAAGTATATATTTTGAGCGATTTACCGTCGTCCTCCTTAAGGAAATTAACGTCATCCGTTTTGTTTCTCGTGAACACCATTCTCTTGCGGTTTCAATGGCTTTATCACGTCAATTTCGTTCAGTTGCTCTATATCCAGCTGTTTCTTCTTTTTCTTCGATGGTTTCCTGCGATAAAGCATGACAGAAAGAGATGTGAAAACAACGTCGCTTGTAAGATAAAGAAACGATGAAACGTTACAAACAGACATACTTTCCGAATAATTCGCCATCCTGTATGGACTCTGGAAGTTTCTTATTCAGTGTTTCCGGAAGGAGCAGGGACATTGCTCCACCAAGCAATACGCAGGTTCCGAAAATGACGAAGGGTAAGGGCATCCAGATTTCAGACTACACAATGATGTTTGAAATTACGTATATACAATCATCGTGAAGGGTAATTAGAAAATGAGATCGGTTAATTACCAAGTGAATAACGTATGGAGCAATTACGCCACCAATTCGAGCAAAAGTCGAGCTCGCCCCGAGACCAACGTTTCGAATAACCGTGGGGAACTGTTCAGCGGTAAAAACGTAAATAGCGCCATAGGAGGATGTGATTGTGAGCTTACCGATCATCGCTAAGCATACCACGAGCCATGGGGCATCTGAAAATATTAGTAAAATATGTAGTAAATTATATGTACAGGGAAAACATGTAATACGAAAGTTATTTTGTTTTACTAACCAGCGGGTACGAATAGAATACCGAGCAATGCGATACCAGATGTCAACATGCAGCCGCATAGAATAATTTTTCTTCCCCAACGATTTAACGTGAAAATTAAGAATGTGTATGCAGGTACCTCGACCAAGCCAGAAATCACGAAGTTAACGTAATCATTGCCACCGAGATTAGATACGTGCCAGGATAATCCGTAATATGTTCCGCTATTCACAAGCCTGCAAATTGAAAAAGAAATCAATGAAGTTGTAGTTGAAAGTACAAAATACCAGAGAGTATTGGATGGTAGAAAGGATGGACAAGGCGAAGATTACCAATTGAAGAATAGTAGAATACTTTTTCGTCTCAGGTTCGGATAGCGGAAAAGATCGAACAATGACGGTTTCTTATAATCTGGTGCACTTTCTTCGCCACCATTATTATTAAGAAGTGTGTCCAAAGCTTCATTGGGCATCTCCACGCCATTCTCCAGAGAAGCGCGTTGAAGAAGATCCTTCGCTTCCTGCACCCGTCCCTTTGTCAACAACCAACGCGCCGATTCGGGAATGAACCTAACAAAAATTAATACATGAAATTAAACTGTCTAAAAAAATGAAAGATCTGAGAATCGACTCGATTCAAAGGTAGTCGGTAAATGTTACATTCGTCTTACCACCAGTAAAGAAGGAACGCAATGCTGGGCACGGTGATTGCGACTTGCAGCATTCTCCAATCGGTTATAAAATACGCGAAACCGGCGGTTAGGATGTATCCGGTCGTGAAGAATAATTGGCAACCAACGCCGGCTACCAAACGCTTCCTTGGACCTACCATTTCCAAGGCTGAAAGGCAACGGTTGTCGTTCTCATTTGTCAGTATTTTATAACATCGCTATAATGTTAAATGATGCCAGTGAAGAATGCACGGGGTAGTTAATTGTTTCACGCGAGGGATTTTCGAATGATTCTTTCTTTTTACCTATAACGTAGGCGACTAGGAAGACACCGCTGGTGGTCGAGCCGACTATTAACCTGAAGATAACGTAGGAAATAAACTCGGGCGCAACCGCGACTAGTATACCGCCGACCAGCTGTATGACTAAAGACAGGAAGAAAATTGGTCTACGTCCAAACTTATCGGACAAACCACCGAATATCATCGAGCCAAGCATGACTCCTACCATGAACAACGAGTCCCCCGTAGCTCTCAGCCAGCCCTTGTCGCAAACTATATTCCACTGGAAGTAAATTAACAATATCAATTAACAATCTTAAATACCAATATGCTTACTAATCTCGACTAACGTTTTATCTTTATGCATCGTTTATTTAAATAGATGTTAATTTATGTCTGACCAAAGAAACTCTATCCATTCAAATGTCGCCATACAAACTTTTCCTTCGGTAATTCTCAAAAATTTCAAGCTAAAGTGTATCTAAAAGAATTCAACATGTAGAATGGTTTAACGTAAAAGGGGGTGTAGATAAAAAATCGATAAATTGGAAATGCAGATCAACTGCTGTACCTCAGAGACAGTTGTACTTTTATATTTGCTCCTGTCGTAGACGTATGTGTCGCATGATTTGAACTCGTCGATGTTGACCCCGTTCGGTGCAAACGATTTTTGGACCAGTGTATCGCCCGTCGACGTGTCGGCGTACCTATTGACCGATGTCTCGTTAAAGACAATAGGAACGTCCCGTCTGTAACACTGCATCCATTCTTGCTGATTGGGGTCCCAAGGGTAGCTTGCGTTCATCACGTGCGGTGGTAAGAAATAGGTAGCGTTCTCCGGATTTTCGTGCGGCAATATACACCTGAAATAAAAATAATATGTTTGCTTTATCCTCCGATCAACTTAACGAGTTAATTAGAAAACTTAGGAAGGATAATAGCTGTTAATAATCGATGGCCATAGAGTTATGTTTCAATTATGAGATTTGATTCTGACCTAGCGTTCATTTTAGCGCTGAGGAAGACACCAGCGATCTTATGAAAGGCGCAGGATATCGCTGGAAGGCAGAGCAAAAGGTAGATTCTGCGCTGGTAGCGGCCGAACTCTCCCATTCGAAGGATAACGTCGTCGTACGCCATTTTTCCTTATTATCGCGGATTCTTCTCCGTTTGCGTCTCTTGATCTCCGTGCTCCTTTTACTCGGGGTCGCGAACCACCTGAAGCGATTTCCTTCTCTCGTCGGATCCGTCTCGACGAAACTTATCGTTTTCCTTGCGAGCTGTGCAGGTCCTGAGACCTAAGATAAATTAAACTACCGATGCACGGACTTTTTTTAGCTTAACAAATTCTTCATACGTCCTTTCTTCTTCGAAAAGAGAGTGTCTATCCTTTCAAAGATGCTCGACCTTGTTCTTCTTCCTCTTCTTAACGCAACGCTCCAAATTCTTTGAAGCTACTTCTTAAAATTCACGTGGAGAATAAGGTCCTATGTCATCCTTAGTAAAATAGAAGTCTTGGCAAAGTCCTCGTTTAACGGGACAGTCCATAAAAGTACCGTTGTTATTTTTGTTTAATAGGTCGAAATAACGATCCCTGTTATTGAGTAGGAAACAGAGTGCATCGGTATCACTGGCGAACTTGTTTATTGCGTTCTGAGCTGGTCGACGGTTTTGAATGTGTGGTCCATTGACTGGCTTGGATACTGGCGCGTGGACACCTCGCTCTCAGCCTTCAATCAAAACATTCGATCCTTTACACGAGATTCATGATCGTCTTATAAGATATTGAGGAAATATTTAATAACATAAGAAATAATACAGATAATATGTGAATGAAATAGAATCGATATTCAAGGGGATATTCAATAGAATGGAATATCATAGTCTGACCTTTAATTTGTCGTTCAAAGACTTCATGGGTCAATCGCCCGTGGCAACATTCTTATTCTACGATACTCTGTCTACTATCTATTTCAGAACTACGAGCAATCAATATAAGAAAAGAGGGATAAAGTGATACGGCCTTGTATCGTTAGTTACTTCCACACAATCTTTGCTTGCCTACAATACACCGGCGACAATGTAAAAACGCACGTGTTAATAGCGGGTCAGATGTCAATTAAGGAATGATGAATCTACTGCTGACCGTCAGTGACAGAAGAAAGGTGGTAAAAGTAGAGGCAACTCCAGATTGAAACGTTTCGCTCACCACGGCAGTGATCGGGAATGAAAAGGATCGAAAATGAAACAAATTGAAAATCAAAAGGGAAAACATCGGAAATCAAAATGGAGCAACTCGGAAATCGAAAGGAAGAAACATTCGGTGATCGAGGGGGAAAGAATTCGGAGATCAAGAGAGGAGGAATATGGAAGTTGCATGTAGTTCGAGAGGAATGCAAATAGACCGAATTGCGATGAAAGCTCCTTAATTTTCGAAGTGGTTCTGTGTGCGATATCCAAGGTTGATCGCTACCAGCGGACGTCTCCATTCAGACTCGGGGAACATACTTATACCTTGTAAAGTTACACGACGCGACAAGTATTGCGACATGAGCTATGTGTTATCGAACCATTAATAATGCAAATGAATATTTACACACACACACGGTTGTCATTACCGGTTTGAATTCAACCTGACCGCTGTGGATACGTCGGCGAGTACGAATCTGACCAAAACACATTGTGCGAATATTATGCTTACACGAGGAATATTTTTGTAATCTGAACACTACGGTACATCGTTCGTTAGATAAAAATAATGCAAGAAATCGTTTCAAGCCTGCCGGCAATGTTGAGCACAGGTGGTGGTACCCCGTGCGCCGATAGACATTCTGATTATTAATAATTCTGATTGCAAGAAGATAGGATAAACAGAAGAGCAGGGTGATGATTTATATTAATCAACAGTTTGGAATGCGAGGAATTTCTGCCAGCTGGACTTTTGATTGTATTCGAAATGAAGAAATTTCATTACTGGAGCTTCGTATTTCAATGAGACTCGAAGCTGTACAAAATAACGCTCACTCGCAGCTTTTTTTTCCCTGTGAGTAATGGAGAAGCCACGCCTATCCTTTTGATAATTGAGATAATTTATACAATATCATCTAGGAAATCATTTCATACGTACAAACAGGGATTAATTACTCCATTTCTGTGAATGCACCAATGTCTTGGTAAGTATTAGCTTGTGTACACGCGACGAGTGATCAGTAATCGTTTGCAAATTGATATATAGCCAAGTAGATCTGATTGGAACGAGTACATCTGATTGGAAAGGATAGGCGTAAGCAGAGCGGTCGATTTAGCGACAAAGAAGACAATTATTCTCACAGCGAGACCTCGACTACCGCCAAAAAGGGAGCTTCTCACACATTTGCAAGTACAAACATGACTTCTATTTCAGTGGGCTCTGAATGCTAATTAAGAAACAGTTCCCGAAAATGGTCGAGGTTTACGATCTATTTTAATCTTGATCCATCGTGGAAACAACGCAACGTCGGAACTTCTTGTTTAGAAAAGGAAGGTATTTTATTGCAATCAGACCAATTACGTACATTGTGAAATTTTTGGTTTTTTGTATGCAATCAAATAGTGGACTAATGTATTTCCGGAATCTCTTAATGGATTCTTAATGGAATAACAATCATTCACACGGGCATGTTATGCAATTTCATTAAAACTTCCTGAAGAAAGTACGCGGTCTCGCGTGTCGAGCTGAAGAATGACAGTGTTCCTGTATGTTCTCTGGTTCGACTCAACGCATGAATCGAACGTGTACCTCCAACCTTTGCTCGACCATAATGCACCAAATGATTTCCAAGTAAAACTGCATACATCCAAAATATTATCCAGACTTAAGCTCGCAATACTTCAAGCGGAACATTTCTCAATAATACTTCTATCAATGACATAAACTCCATTCAACTATCTCCCCTATTACTCTGGCTACGCCACCAAAAAATTTCAAAACAAATACCATGACAAATGATCAGCAAACTTAATAAAAGCGACGCGAATTAGTATTCGCTTGCAAAGCTAATTACGCTCAGTTACTACTCTAAAAGTGCCGAAACCTTTGCATAACTTTGAAAACCTTGCCTTCTATTATTATACCCCAATTTCCTACAAGCGTCTAACAGAGCGTAACCAACAGCATTGCGCCCCGTGCGTCACGTGCTACAGTAAGCGCGATTTAATGTCCAACGTAGAATAATACCCAAATCGCTTTTCTCGTGATCGCTAACAGAATGAAAGAAGTGTCTCGTACAGGCGAGTCTTTCCCTGGGGGTTGGCGGATGTTCACTGAGGTGTCGCGAGACGTCGCACTTGTCAAAAGGAGAATCGCGGTGAGGACGCTGGACGAACGAACGCGAGAGACTGTTCCTGTACGAACGAAGGACGGACGACGACTGTCGCCGCTTTGGCCAACGATACACAGGAACCCGAGGAGTACAGTGTGTATGACCCTTCCTCGGGAGGTAGCAGTGGCGTCGCAACCATCACCATCCACCCGACGAGCCTACCCTCCTCCTAGCCCTGGCTCTTCCGTCACGGTCATCCGTCGTTAACCACCGACTCCCACTCAGCTACCCTCGCAATCGCCACGGTCATTTGTTCCAAATGGATGTCTAAGTGGCGGCGGCTCGTTATCATCGCCAGCTTTCTACTCGGTTCACCAAAAGAAATTCCTCTACGTATGTTGGTGTACGATTTTCAGTGACCGTGGAACGTGAAGCTTTTGCTGAATTGTCCCTATAAAAGCAGGATTGATTAATTAACATATTCGCGTAGGCGAGTTACTTCTTTGATAACAAATCGAAGCTCCCAAATAAAATGATATTGTTGGAGAACATTTTGTTCTTACTCATGGTTAATGTTCCTGTCGTCCGTTATGCTTAATTACAGCAATTATGATTGTATTATATTATTATTATTATTATTGTTTTTTAATTCTATCTCGAACATCAATCTATCTCTAAAAATTGCTCAGCTGTGTTCCTTCTTTCTCTCTTAGCGGCCTTTCTTGTATTTTTCGTATAACTGCGTTCACCTATATTCCTCTTCTTTTCTTATCAACATTTTAACAATTACGTCCGGCGCCCCATTACAGTTATTACACTTTCCCTGTCAACTCACTTGCATTTATCGTCGATAATGACAATGAAATTCTGCTTGCAATTTTCAGTACCGCACGTGACACGATTTTTACTTTGCCTCTACGATTCAGTGAAAAGTATCGTTTTAATTTCTACTGCTATTTAGCCTTGGTTTTATTATCATCTATTGATTAAAAACTGCAAGGTCCCTCAAAATCCATGGCTGCTGACCCCAGAAAGGGTTAAAGATATTTCAGCTCTGTTCCTTTATCTCTGGTTCACCTACGCTCGAGCTCTTGTCCCGATCAGTCAGAGCGGCAAACCTGTTGCTCCCTCGTTGAATCGACCGACTCGCCATGCCCAATTCGTTTGGACAAGCTGGATGAGTAGACAGGGGAGAAATCAGTCATCGGTAGAGGTCATATTCCTACCGTTGCTGCTCCGTTGCTTTTTACATTCCACAAAGATCGATTCCATAAAGATAGACCGGGACTTCTGTCCTATCTTGATGTGTCTATTATACCTGGAATACACCTAATACGTGATGTAGACGAAGAGCTTTCAAGTCGGTGACGATTAAGCTGTTCGTTATTGCATTAGGTGCAATTACGAAGACGATTTACGCTTCCCGAAACCGGTTTCCCTTCACAAATAATAAATGTGCAAACAGTATAAAACTGTATGAAATACATTTATCTTTAATATGCTCTAAAGCAGAGCTTCCCAAACTATGCCACAAGACTCACTTTCGAAAGGGGTATTTTTCGCTACCTACTTGCTTTCAAGAGTTAATCGAAAAGCCAATTCTGGAAGCTGAGAGAAATTAAATAAAAAGTAGTCATTTTCATGTGATCGTTAATTGAATTGACTCCGAATTCGTCATTTGGCGATTTTCCTTGAGCAAAATTCTTCTAACGAGCATGTAAATTACTCTCTTGAGTTTCCCTCGTGCCCAACCGAAAATCAGCTGGAGCAGGCTCTAGTGGGTTGTGACCCCCGCTTTGAGAATCTACTGAAGAGAAATATCGCGGACGATCGTCACCCTTGCCTACGTAGAATCGAACGATGCGAGATGCGGTAAGAAGTCTATCTGGCGATAGATTATTCCACACGTTAACGACCACAGTAAATATTTGCAATACCCTCCCGTTGAAAGGCCCGATGCCGCATGTATTATACAAAATAAACGGGCACAACGATTCTCGCAGCGGTGCCGCGCAAATATCTTTGTACTCCCAGGAGAAATCAGCATTTTGCGAATTCAAGGAGATTCGATTCGCCCCTTCAAAAACTACGTAATACAAATAAAAAAAAAAGAAAAGAGCGACACCATACAATCCACCGCATATTTACAAACTGTCAACGATTAATACATAATGACATGATAATCACGAGTTGAATCGGTCCGCGGAAACATCTAGAAACGACTGCCGAAAGGAATAAAAAAACGAAGGGAACAAGTTGTAATCGAGAAATACCGCATAAATATGGAAGCGACAACTGGAATAGAGACGTAGTAACGAGGGAACGTTAATTATGCGCATTGAATCATGCTAGTTCTCGGGATCGCAAACGGATCGCGTAGCTCCGCGGTTGATATCGCACAATGAGCTGGACGAATTGATCGCGGCAGCGTTGAGTGTACCGGCGCTCGAAACGATGACAAGGTGAAAAGTGATCGTTTGCATTCGCGGCATACCGAGCCAGTACAGTTCTGTGTGTCGCGTGCTGAAATAGGGTCTTGACGACCGCGCACGGCGAGGGCTTAGGACCGCTGCGCTGGAGAATGCGGGCTCCTACGGGGTCTAAAACCTTCAAGGAACCTTCCAGAACGGTCCAACGGGTATTTCGAATATTTACGAGCGGTCGGGGGTGAGCTTCCCGACCGCCGTGATAATCGGTCGCTCGCTTATTCGCGAATTATAAATCCCTGACGGCGACCGAGTCCTCTCGAAATACATTTCTAGATCCTTCACCTGGAAAGAGATTAACTTGCTCGTTAATCCTTTTATTATGTCTCCTTTGTTACGATTGGTATTCCTTTGAGCATTCACGATGGCGGTGGTGCAAAATCTCTGGGGAATTATTTCGAAGTTTCGCCTTCTTGAATGGCCCCGCAGAGCTTAAAATCATCGAAATCGGTGAGGACGCCAAGCTTCTACTAAATGTATAATAACTAATCTCTGATTGGTTATTATTGGCCGCTGTGTGTCGCGGTGGTCCGGTTCGGAGACAGGGATAAACGGGCGAAAACTGCGAGGGAAATGTAAAATTATTCAGGGTGCGTGGCGACGCGATGAACAACGAGGACGAGGAGAGAGATCTTGTAAATTACGATTCCCCGCTGATCCTCGCGGGCGATCTCCCCCGAAGGACGAGTACAAAAGAGGGACGCGGCAGAGATGTAATTTGCAACAGGTTTCGTTCGAGGAAAAACAGTGACGAGCATGACTGAGAGGAGCAGCACTCGTTCGTTCAACACGCCAGGATTATATGCCTGTAATATTAAGAACTGCTATAACACTTTGTCTCGCCGAGATTTCGATTTTTCCCTTCTTTTTTTTTCGTCTCTCACACACGCTTACTCTTCTTTTGCCGGTTGGCGCGTTTAAAAGGAAAAACGCGTAATTGCGTATTACTCGCACGCTGCAACCGGATGCTCTCGATGGTCACCCCAATTCCTTGCAAATTGCAATACCACGGAACTATTATGCTTGCAGATGATATGGACCAAGTCTGAAGCGATGTTTCCCTTGCTTTTCGTTTCTCTTGGGCTAGTTTGCTCCTTTTTTAATTGTACGAATCTTTCGTATCATCTTTCTTTCTTGTATTTTTGAATTCCAATTGAGGATTGCATTTAGAAGGTGTGTATTAAATATAATACCTTTACAAATTATCTGTACCCGAACATCCCTGCTTCAGTGAATAAAATTTGCATTTAGAACAGAAAATAATAATTTCAAGTGCAAGAAGAAGATATAACTATAAAACAATTCCAATCTCTTTCGAAGCATTCAGCATTATCCAAAGTATTCTCAACACATTCGGCTTATTCTTTATGCAGATTCATTATCTTTCCGTTTACGGTAGGAGATCGGAAACACCCTGTAGAAACGGCATCGATATGGAGATTCATTTTCGGAGATTCACGGTTCGATTTCTTCTGCCTTCTCATTGCAATTACCAACGTGTCCGTTCTTCGCCGTTCTCAAGCCGTGCCTTTACGGTTCTCCCGTTCTACGTTTAACAGTGGAACCCAAGACGGGTCGCGACTATCCGTGAAAGAAATAATCAGCCTTACACTATCTATAAATAGCGTGTGTGCGCGTACACGCGTTTATGCGAGTTCGCGACGAGTGCCGGGAGAGGCCAGCGTGAAAGGGAGATGCTGGGGTACAGGTGTATTTCCCCGGCGAGTACGAATTGATTTGAAAAACATTACGCACCGGCAACCGGTTCTCGCATTGACTGCCCCGCGAATCGTAACTCTATCGTTTCTGCTTGGAACTCGCCGACATCCACCCACTTCTTCTAAATTTTGCTCGCGCGAACAATGACGCTGGAGCACCATTTACATCCGCCCTTCGTTCTTTCTATTCTGTTATGCGGATTCTCGCAGCGACATCGATGAACCTTCTTCTTGTACGGAGATTTCAGAATAATTATAAATAGTCTCGTCTGAGTCATCGAGGATGAAATTTGCGGATTAATTGTTTTCTGTAAGGCAGAGATCGGTTATCGATGAGTTGTAAATCTAGGTGTTTTTAAATGAATACAAATTACATTTCTAGCCAAATGGTTGTTGAAGTAAACTTCTTTCCAATTAAGGTTCCACCAAGGTATCCTTCGGCTAGAGACAGCCGTAAAGCGGAAGGCTTGGAGGAATTCTTCAAATACTCTCCCAGAATAACTTTTACGTTGGTCATTTTATTCGACTAGACGATTCTTCGGTTATTTCCAACGGATCCTAATTGAGTTTACGATGATTTCATCACCGCAGATAACGTTTATCCGATTAAAATCGGACCGAGGTATCTATTTATACATCTAATTTCTTTCACGTTCTCTCGACTGCACCAATTGCTTTCAGCAACACGAAAATGCTCATCCACAGTGTGTAACCCGTGCAGCCCGAAGTAATTTCGAGCCGACAGTTTAATCGGCCGTGGCCCTAACATTGAATGATCGGTCTGGTAGCGACTTGGGACGAAGGGTCAAAAGATCGCAGCGATAAAAATGTCTTACACGCTTAATACGGTTACGTTTCCATGATTTATCCAGGCTTTCATGATCCCCGTGGGAATTACAGATATACAAGTCGCACCGATTAATCAACGTGGCGCCGCGGTAAGTCTGTCGCGCGAGAGATAAAATCTTCTGCTGCGTATCGACCAAGTAATTACGTATGTACGTACATGATGCGAAACATGTATTAGACGTATCGAACATTACCGATCAGCCTCGTCAAGATTCTCAACGGCTTTGCCAGAGGCGTATCGAGACTTAAATTGATGTTAAACGGGATGCAATGATGTACGTTTTAATTTAATGTTGATATCCCGTGTTCGGTTGACGAACAAGGTGAACGCGGGAAGCTTGATTTATATGCATGCCCCGAG
This sequence comes from Holcopasites calliopsidis, assembly GCA_023838395.1. Taxonomy (NCBI): domain Eukaryota; kingdom Metazoa; phylum Arthropoda; class Insecta; order Hymenoptera; family Apidae; genus Holcopasites; species Holcopasites calliopsidis. The sequence goes on from JALHAQ010000007.1 coordinate 3,416,500, forward strand.
GAGGTTTTGCGTTCATCTCGAATACTTGCTTCTTCAGAAAGACTGTTGACTATTTACAGAGGTGGGTAATTAGACTCCTGTGTAACTTTCAGTGTATCCGGTGCACGATGAGGTGGTATCGTGGTCCTTCATAGAATTGTCCAGTTCTGGATAGAATCGATTGACTTGTTCCAAGTTAATTAATTACAAGTACCACGTGTTTCTATTAGCTTTTCTATAGTAGCTGAATAATTTGGTCAATATCAGGACATTATTGTCTCGTGATATAATACCGTTATACTTTTGATAATATTGAGACATCCATCTTTTCCCTTTTCCTCGTTTCCCATTTCATTCCGATCGATTTTAGGAAAGCAGTGAAAGCTTCGATAATCCCATCAAGCTGCTTTCTCTCTTATCTCCGTGCGGGTCGACAAACTACAATAGAATTATGCATACAATTGTTGTCCAAGTTATCTCGATCGTTTACTTCTTCGCCTATTCCTTGCATTAACCGACCGTGCTTTCGATCGGTCCCAGACACGACAGCTTTTCTTTTCTTTTCTTCCATAAAAATTCCAGCGCTCGTCCCCTCTTCGTTTCTCTGTCGCGTGAGTACAAAGTCATGACTTACATGGGCGTCGATGGGGAATGTTATTCAGAGAGTAGGGGAGATTAATATTTTTCTCGGTCGGCATAAAATTCGAACGTGATTTCGTTTTCTAATTCATCTAAAATAAAAGAAAAGTTTACAAAAGTCATTGAAATTTCATTTATCTGGTCGCTGTACTGTTTCGCGCCGGCTCGTACGGGACAGGCGTTCCATCGACGCGTGATTCCGCGACCCACGTGGACAGACATTTCACAAGAACGCTCAGGTTTTACAGTTATCGCGAACACAGCGGAAACGAACAATTTGTAATAGCGTCGAGGAAGGTAATCTACGGAGGATGCAAATAGGGCTGGCAGAACCTCCTCCGTTGCTCAAAGATAAAAATCCTGAAGTTGCCTTTGCTTGTAAATGCCATGTATACTTTTAACAACATCGTGTAACGTTGCACGGAAACAATGCCACATTGTTCGAAAATGAAATACAATAAATATCCTTATTAACACATCCAACAAAGCTGTGCCTCTGTTAAGCTTTAAATGAATTGATATTTCTATACGAAGCATAGGGGTGAGGGACCCTCCTACTTCCGTTAATACACACTCTTCCATCTACACTAATGAATGATGATTCAGAAAAGTCGGCCCAACTGATGGACCAAGTAGCTGCCGAAAGTGGCGATAATTACAGGCTGAAGGGAGTGAAAGAGGCGCCTCATGATTTGGTGCATTCTATTCCCTTTGAAACAGGCGGCACCGTGGGATCTCGTGAGAACCACGAGGGCAGGGTGGAAAGAAAAAGGAGGAGCGTAGAATGCATCGTTGCGAGCGGAATGTAAAATTGGAAGGATGGCAGCAGGTGATAAAAAATCATGGTTAGACGTGGTGCATCGCGTCGGCGCCCATGGCTGGCTACCCCCTTTTAGCTACTCGAGAGCGAACACGAGGGCTATTTATAGTAGGGAGCGGCTTCTACTAGTTCCCACCGCGTGAAAAATCGCGACTGGTTTCCTGCGAGCCAGCGCAGTGGAGAACGAAAGAAGAGAACGAAACGAATGAAGAGAAGGGACGCGGTGGTAGTCTTTGTGGAGGGAGGGTAAATGAAAGGAGGGAAGACCGGGCGAACGGCACGAAGCAATAAAGAGAGAAAGGAGAGAAAAGAAGTTTGGCGAAGAGGAACGGAGAGAGGCGAGAAGACTTCTCTGTATGCTCGTCCCGACTCGCCTCGTTTTAAAGCGTTCGCTCCGTAAAGGCTTGAAAGCCCTGAAAGGCCGCTGTCCTTGCAAGGGCGCTCCCGTGAACTACACCCGCGGACGAGACAAGAAAGTAGCCACGGGAGTTTACATCCCCCTCCGCGAAATTTCTGCACAGAAATGCAGCCACGGTGCCACGGACCGTGACTGGCGGTAAACTGGGATGAACGACTCATCCGCGATTAAATGCTCGTCTCGCTTTCAATTACTGTACAATAATGACCAATCACGTGACTTACGATCGGCTTACTTAGAGAGTTGAGATTCTACATTACATTCTTGGATGAAAATCTGCGGGTTGTGGACTCCCGAGTTTCTCTGGCGATCATTTATCTCATTTGTCTTGGTCTGAGGATTAAGAGTTTCTGTTAGATTTCATGATGCTGTGCTGGGTTCAAAGATTCTAGAAGGAAATAATTGCAGTTTAGAGACGGTGGGATATGAAGAAGTTACTGAAGAGTTATGCTATCGAATTTCGAAATAAAGGAATGGTAAGAAAGAAAGTTTTACCTCCTCTTTATTCTTATAAACTTAAAAGAAAGAAGCGCCTGGTTGAATATTAAGTAGAGGTCGTTCAATCAGGTATTCAAAATTTATCCTTCTTTATATCTATTAATTCTGCAACAAAGGAATGTCTGATTTAGTATTAATAATAAATGCGAGGCCACCAATAAATATCAGCCACTAGTATTAAGTATTACTCGTTAATATCAATAAAGATTTGTCTACCATTATATTCTACGTATTGTAAGATATAGGTTGTTAACGTGCATTACTTTGTAATTGCAATTGCTTAATAATGCAGTTAATTGCACGACATCATACGATGCTCAGATGGAAGGCATACATATACAGTGATATCAGATTGAGCGGCTGGAAAGAATACTAGGACATTAATCATGAGATTAATATCGTGATGTTGACTTCATAAACGCCTGAATTATCTCGTTATCTAGCGTTGATTGTACTCCACTCCGCGAGTGTGAAAAACTATGAACATTTGAATACCAGAATAGAAACGTCGTTTGAAGAGGAAACTTCTTTCGTTGCGCAACATTCCATGGAACGAGACGAAACGCGATAGCATAATTGAACTGTTGTAAATGAAAACGTGAGAACGCGGACCATCGTCTCCTGAAACTCCATTCTCTACATTCCATCTTCCACATTAACATCTAATTCCCAATTATCTTGCACGCATCACAATTACAATCTCGAGCGCTCTCAACGCGTAATTAGAATGTCGTTCCATTGCCAATGATACTCTTTTTTTCATTGTTAATTTCAACGTCATTGGAGTTAAAGACTGAAATAAACAAAAATTACAATAAAACATACGTTCTTTTGCACGTCTTGTTTTAGAAGGCGGCGCCATGGTTCAAGGTAAGGAACGTTTAAATCCTTGGACGAACTTTTAAATGCACAAGGATAGAGTTTGGTAGGATGAGTCTGATTTTGTGGCTTAGCGTCATTCAGTGAACGATTTCCATGCCTAAATATTTGCTGGGAATTATGAAATTGATTTCATTAGCATATCTCCATGCCAGTGCGTGCCCATTATTCTTTGGATAAAAGGTGAATATTGATTTCCTCGTTCGACTTTCCTTGTTCCGTATTATTCAAAGTTCATTCGATCGATGATTTTCATTAAAAAGAAATGCAGGAAATGCGAGTGACTTCACCTTGACCATGAGATACTACTCGTTTACAAAAAAAATTTATCTTTACCGCAATTTCATGATACCGCTTTTACTGCCAAAATATGTTTTACCATTAGGTAGGTGTAAGATATATACGTAATGCATACAAATTCTTTGATTAAATTCAGATTACAAATCGAATGTTTTCACAGGGCTTACGCCCTTATCCGAACAATTCTCCCGCGAGTATTTTGTATTTGGCGCATGCGCATTCACGAATTCGACGAGCAGACAGACGCTCGAGCATTATTAGCGTATGCTAGTGACCCAGATTATTTTAGAGAAACGATTAATGTTATAATTACCCGCTCGACAAGGAATCTTCCGGCAATGTTCTTTCGATCGTAGGCCCCCGCGGGATCGACGATTGCGATAGTTCACGTTCGTAGAAACGTTTAATCGGTCATCTTGTTGACCCGGCGTTGACTTCGCAGTCGCCGGCCGGCTCAAAGTATGCACACAGTTGATCGATAAAGTCTGACGCACGCTAAAACCGACGATTCTATAATCAGTTGAACGATTTATAATCTGTAGCACGCGCGTAGTGTATGCCGACCTTTTCTACCTGCTCGTCTCTGTCATGGAATCGCAGATTTCACAACGAATTTCACGGCGCCTGGCGCATAGCAAAACGTCAAAATGCACGCGACGAAAGGATAGGTCGAAGACCTTATGGTAGTATGGTAGAGAGAATGGTTTCCGAAGCCATCGAAAGATGGCGGCCCGCGACCATTTACGAATTATTGAACATTCCCCGATTTATAATGCCCCCTTTCGCATAATTAAAATACTCGTTGAACTTTACTCCCCGCGCTATGTTTCACATGTTACACATGTTAAACGTTGCAGCGAAGAAAAAGAATAATCATTTATACAGCCAATTTTCCGCTTTACGATCTAATTACTTGTAAAACGCTTGCCCACCCAGGGAAGCGCATAAAGCTACTCATTCCTACGCGTACAGAGTGGCTCTTACGCGTTACGCTGGCTGTTCAATCAAAATGAACGATGCATTTGATCTATTGTACTTTGATATTGTGCATTATGCTTGCACTTGACCTCTCGTCGTACTCCATGCTTACGGTTATTGATTCAGATGAGCGATATCGTTGAAAAGGAACGCGCTCTCGGCTCCAGCCGTCGCTTGTAACCTTTGCTCAATATTTTCGTGCGAAAGAATCAACGAGAAACAGTAAAGATCGTTTCACCAATAAAGCGCATAAAATCTTCCTAAGCTTTGCATAGAATTAAGTCATTGCGACGCCTGTTAAATGTTAAGGACGATAATAACGCTACACTTTGCAAACTACTCCCCGTTTTCCATTTATATAGCTTGTTTACGATCCCACGGTCCTGAATACTGAATAGAAATGCGTGTAGCATTGCGATATGCGACTCTAATGTGTGGCGCGCGTGTGGGCACGCTTGCAATTCTAATCGGAATAACGATATACCGATAAACCACCTCGCAATTATTCCTATGTAGCGTGCAAAAATGACATCCATATCCATTTCCATGTTAATGTTTCAGATTAATTGTGCACAATGTACAACATTTTTATTATCCTTAGAAGCATTACGCTATAAGTTCAGAGACTATTGAATCATGTTTAGTTGTGAAAATGCAGTCGATTCTTGGAAAGCATTAGCGTAGAAGAAGAAACCCTTGACACCGGTAAGAGAGCCGTTTTCTATCTCCAAAGCGCGATACAATACGAATATGGAATCGATTGAAATAGCATTGTTACTTTGAATTGCATCGCAACACTGGGAACACGTGCTTCTTCCTTTCTTTCGTGCAGCAGGTTAGCGCACTTGGCTATCCCGGAGTCAATTTATGCATGTAACTCGTACCGTAATGCTTTAACATAGAACTCTACCAGCTCTCTACTCGAAACGATTGGCATTGACTGGTGACAAACGCGTAATCGCCGCGTATTAACAGTATGTGTTCTAAATGGGTCCAGGAGTACTTGTGCGACAACAGAGAGAATTCTAACGAGTACTATAAAAAGACCGTACTCCCCTTGCTTTCGTTTGCAACCTAAAACATGAATTTTTTTTTTAGAATAGAATCTACATGTAACAGTTTTTCACTTTGTAGAATGTTTAATGAACTTGATTTGGCCACTTTTTACGATGTCAGAACAGTTTAGTGTAGTTTTACCAACAGGTAAATGATTGACAGAGCGATAATTTATCTACGAAGTTCAGTGACCTCGCGAGCGGAAGCACGTGTATCGATAGAGTACTTGTTCCGGATTTCACAATTCCGGAATCGATATAAATATAGTTGAACGATTTAAAAATATGTTACAGCTGTTTCAAAGGAGGTTTACTAGTTATTATAATGTTTTGAATTTGTAACTTATTATGTATTTGACCAAATGACTACTTGCAGATAATTATCGAGGTAAATCGTTATCTGAAAACGAAAGTATTAAATGAAACAGTAATTTTGCGCCGCCGGCGTTTACGATCATTAATCCTTTTTCTAAATATAGAGTACAATCTTAATTACTGCTGTTTATTTATGTTTTCAGATTGCAATTATATCTTTCTTTAACTTTTGAGTCGAATTAAAGTTCTCATAATAAAATACGATTGACTATCCGATACGAAAACTAGATAGGGATCTTGTCAAGACAATTTTGTTTAAGTATAATAAATGTAACGATTTAAACACAAAACATAACTTACATAGTTCTCGAGACTGATGATGTTCCAAAGGCCCCAGGGTCATGATCTATGCACCATACAGAAACTAATCGTGGCGTATTGCAATATGTTTATAAACTATTTCACGGACACGATCGCTACATTGTCCAAACGTGTTCTGAAATGGTACACTCCGAAGCACAACTCTACGATCAAGGAAAGTAATCGGTGGTACAATGGATCGTAAGATAAGATAAAACGAGGGAAATAAATACAAGAAGACATGAGGACTACGAACGTTCGATTTTTCGTGATATCTCAGGAATGGAGGCCCGGAAACCTCGTGCGTGACATGGGACCACGCTCTCCATGTCCCGCGAGAAAGGGTTTTGCGCGCTTCTAAACCGATTGACTGCGGTCCGTTCCCGTTTGGACGTTCGCACGCGCTTAACTGACAATGAAATGGAGCTTTGTAATTTCCAGGTCGTCTGCACCTATCTATAGTGGACGCGAAACACATATAATCAAGGACATGTTAGGCATAATTCGCGTTACTCTTCGCAGAGCAAAAGTAGCATATTACAATTGCGTTCTTTAAAGAATACAGTTGTATGTATAGCATTTGATTACCTTCTATTATCGATAAGTGATTTCTGGTACTGCAAATATCGATCGATATGCAGACACGACTTTACCTGTTTAAATACCAGATGTCCATAGTGTTTAGAATTCTTTAATGCTCGAATACCTTCAGGTTTAAGTAGCGGCCATTAGATTGTATTTTTAAGCCAGTAAACAACCTGTTGTATAATACAAAGGTATCGTCCTCTATTTTACAATTCTCCAGTTGACCGTTTCTGACGTTGCTGCTAAAATATGAAATAATTACCTAATTATCCTGTTACACAGGCTTACTTATTCTTTGTTTTAAATGGCGTCTGGCTACTGTTGGAAGCAAGCGCTTACAAAAGCGGTTTGAATAATCTATGAATTTCAAAGTAATAAACAAGCAATGCTTCTTTGGTAAATTGTGGAATTGACTTGACACTCTGTTACATTACCTCTTGAATGCTATCTGCGTATTTATACAAAATCTACCTTTTCGTTTCGTGGGGTGCAGAAGATTTGAACTAAGGGTTGCGGAAGTAGCGATCCCTATCGAAGATCAGCGAAATGCATTCGGCCGAGCTATCGATTCTTGCCGAAGGCTTCCGGACCCGACCGAGGTCGTGAAAGTGACGTATGTACGTCAGTAGTGTGGGCCGACCCGCGTATCGTCGGTACAGTTGAAGGAATTTTCTTGGATTCCGTTTCACACTAAAAAGAAAAAAAAGAGGGAACGCTAACATCGCGATACGCAAACATGAATTCCCTTTAGTAAAAATTGTTAACGAGGACTCGCGAGCGAAAGGAAGAGCGGCTCGCTGTCGTGTATGCTCGTGTAACTGGCGTGAGAAAAATTCTTGCTCTTAAATACGTGTGCATTATAAGGCCCCCTCGATCAATCTTGAAGTTCACGACCCCGTTACTTATTCTGTTAATCGGATTTATTCGTGATCGAATCTACGCTAAATTAATAGCGTCCCCGACAATTCTTCTTCCGTGAGGTATACTCTCGAGTCACTACAGCTTAGGATCGATCACCGTGACCTAACCTTGAAATCACCATATCTCTCCCCCCTGATTTTCCGGGGAGTTTTCGTGAAAATTACAATTCTATCTCTTTCCAGATTCGTTTCGGTGGTCACCTACGGGTGAACAGAGATGGCCACCCCTCAAACGCCAGGTGAATCATGTTTTCCTTGCTCGTAATTTCGGTGTGACAGCTAACTTGTGCACCAATTCATCTGTCATGTTGACAGTAATAGTCTTTGATTTCGGCACAGGAATTATCAAAGACTTGCACTTTAATAAACATTGTCGGTTTAATAATAAGCTGATTCACTCTAACTAATTTTATTTTCATTGAAGAAATTGGCTGGTTAATGTTAAGAAAGAAAAAAAAAGAAGAGTTCCGGATTGTTTCAGGTATGGACCCCTGGGTGGTTCAGCCCAGGGAACGTGCGAGATATCGAGAGCAGTTTGAGTCTTTAAAGCCGATCAATGGCATTGTCACAGGAGAGCAAGCGAAAGAATTTTTATTGAAGTCTCAACTTCCACCTGCTATTCTTGGACAGATATGGTATTAGGATATCACTACTGTAGTTCTTTTATATTTATCTTTCTCGACAATGATTAGTCTCTACATGGTCTACTCCTTTTGCACAGGGGTCTGTCGGATACGGATGCGGATGGAAAAATGGATATAAATGAATTTAGTATTGCATGCAAATTAATTACCTTAAAGTTACGTGGCTTTGAAATACCTAAAGTATTACCGCCAACTTTAATCCAGAGTATAAAGGCGCTTGCTGCTAGTGAGTATGGGAAAGATTATAAATGATCAATGTTATTTTATCAAACATGTGTGAGCTACATTGATTGATGTGACACTTATCTTTAGGTGATAATGTTACAAATTTAACGAACGGAGCGGCAAACATTCCACCACAGAACAATGTTAACCCTTTAGTAAATTTATCTGGACCAGCACAAGTTCAGGTGCAGCCTTTAATCGGTGGGATGCCTATGACTGGACCTGTTCCACGTCCTCTTATAGGGCCACCACCGACCAACGGACCATTGCCAGGACAGATTAGACCTGCCTCGCCAATGACATTACCAGGTGATTAATAGTTTTACTTGAAATATACGAAGCAGTTACATATAAATGACTTCGTACAATGGAAGAATATAAATTTGGATAGGATTCAACCATAACCCTTACACTGTCATTGAAAACTGTATTTCACAACAGATACAATCGTATCTTAGTTGAATTCACTCCTATTACATACCTTAATAGCTAAATATTTCACTGTGAAAACTAAACTGAAATCTACTTCAATTATTATCATTGTTTATTACGTGGTTATAAGCAAAAGGAGGAAAACATTTTAACAGGCAGCATTACTTAGCATTATTTTACTTATGCATCATACTACACAGCATCACGACAAAGTAGACAGAACGTGGCTGCCACTACACATGCCACAACTCACACAGCGTCAAAGCCACCCGCTCGACCTGCACCACCCTCCGTGGGTATGTTATAAGAAGTGGATGTTTACGTATGAATGAATATATCTGAATTTTCTTCTATTCACTTTTCGTTCAAGTTTATCGAATTATTGTGAGTCTCCGTTAAAGCATACATATGTATATATTTTTTTATCGAATGGTATAATCAGCAGTATATGATACACTGTAGTACATATATGGATATATTTTAAATGTAAAAGTTATCTTTTTCTGCATGAGATGTATCGTAATTACTTATATCATATTTGCAATTAATCAGATTTGTAAATATGTTATTCAATGGCATTCCTATAAAAATTAACATAGAGTAAAATGAACTAACAGACACAACAGTATGATAAAAAAATCCACGTTTCTTAACATAACTTCATGTAATGATACGTATAATATTATTCTAAAAAATGGTGCTATATTATTTTCGGTACAGTAACATATACACCAAAATTAAAGGAGCGCTAAATTTTCGATGAAAAATCATAAACATCGACAATTTTTCATTGAAGATTTAGTGATCCTTTAATTTTTGCAAGTCAATGTATTAAGCGACAACACAAACACGCATTATTAAAAGACACACTCGTGTGCTTTCGGTATATATTTATGTTTTTATTTGATAATAAAAGGTTGTAGCTGTTATATTATATGCAATATTACTATGTTTATTCGATGTTGCAATGGCTGCGTTTATATAACTACATCCATACAAATTCCGCTCTGCTACTACTTTCTACATATTTATGCATTTTCACACACTTATACATTGCCTTATACAATAATGTAATATTTGTGCTGCAAAAAAAAGGAATCGTGCCTTCTACAAGTACTACCACTACATCCACCACTAGCCCTAGTGGTGGTCCTCCTCAAAGACCTCAACCACCCACAGATATTGGTATGTTTCGAACGAAAAATAGATTCCAGGAATAGATATATCCGTACCATTAAAAGTACGATAGATTATTATGGCATGTAATTTTAGATAGTATTCTCCCATGTTTTTGCAGTTAAATTTCGAGGTAACAAATTGATTCCTTTTTATATCATACGTTACATTACAACATACATCTTGCCTCGAATGAAATACCATCCTGCTGCACTACGTACATATTTCTATGTAATCATAAATTAATTTTGCATTTATTGCTAAGCTTTTCAATAGGTGCAACTTTAATTTATATAAATATGAATGTAATTTATATTTGGCTTTGCTGTTGTGCCCCATTTTTTAATTTCGATTTATACGTTTATATCAATGCAATTTTTCCAAAAATGAGGGGCCATATTTTCAGGAGCAAACTTTACACCTGTTACCACTGGTCCACCACCGAAACCAGCACCACCCTCGTTTCCGAACAGCCCTGTTGCTGCTGGAATTTCACCAGTAAAAGTACCTCCAGCTTCTGCCACAGCTGTTCCTCCGGTTCAACCTGCACAACCGATAACTACTGCTACCATGGGTAAAATTATTTATCCCCTTTATGCCACAAAATTTGCCTCTGTTTAATATTTCCACCAACTTTTAAATTCATTAGGCATATTAATATGAATCGAAAAATTCTTAAGTTGTCTACATTTTATTCTTCTATTACAGATTTACTTGATCTTGAATTTTCAGGTATATTTTCACGAACAAATTTCGTAGCAAATGTAGTTTTATTATTTTCTATTTAATTTGACTAATAAATGACAAGACACGTTTCTTTTTGCTGCTTTTAAAATTGTTTGTTTTCTTTGGCCGTATTTTAGTTCAAGTTTCTAATACACGTAACTCTTGTGAGATCGTGCTACTTTGTAGTACTAATATATGTATTTTATGGTAATACCTAACAATATTAATTACTCCTAATATCATTCGAGAGACAACTAATGGATATAACAAAATTCTGCTTCAAGAAGAAAAATGTTTCTTTAAACAGGCATGCCGGCTGCAGCACCGATTGCACCTTTAAACACGAATCCCACACCAATCGCAGCTTTTGGTATGGGGCAAGCAATGCCGATGCAGCCTATGTGTACTGGAATGGTTGCTCCAATCGCAACTGGCTCTACTATGGTATCATCTGCTGCAGCGATGCCTACCGGTGCGAGTAATTCCATAAATGGTATAACATTAAGCTTTGCTGTTATGTATTTTATCATAATTATTGACTATATTGTTTCAGGACCCGGAGTAGTATCAACACCACCAGTCGTAGGTTTACCTTTAGTCTCGGCAACCACAGCGAGTGGCACATTAGTGAACGGTGTAATCGCCCAGACACCAGTGTCCACGAGCACACCGTTGAGCACAACTGCACGCCCACCGAGCATAGACAGGGTGGGCTCGGTTGATTCACAACATAGCCAGCATTCAGTAGGATCCCCACAGTCCGTAGAATGGGCTGTCCCTCATCAAACGAAGCTAAAATATACGCAGTTGTTCAATACTTCGGACAGAACACGATCCGGCTTCCTGTCCGGTCTTCAAGCCAGGAATATTATGGTGCAGACGCAATTGCCTCAACCAGTATTGGCACAGATATGGTATGGCAGGATAGGCGCATGAATTATCCTGTTAATAAGGGCAAGGCCAGTTAATCCATTGTCCGGATTACTAATCGTTAACAGGCTAACAATTCCTGGAACGATAATCCTTTGCATTTCTATAGATTATTATTCTTTTATCAGGGCGTTGGCAGACATGGATTCGGATGGTCGTTTAAGCTGCGACGAGTTCGTACTCGCGATGCACTTATGCGATGTAGCCAAGGCTGGGGAAAAGATACCCACCACTCTTCCAATAGAACTTATTCCACCCGCGTTTAGGCGTCAACGACAGAGTAGTCTAACGCTTTCGCAGGGTGGAACGGAAGCTGTAGATCCACTGGCCGGCATGCCACAGGTATTACAATTTTATATACATACCTGTTCTTTCTTTAATATCATGCGTGATTGTGTAATATTATTATCCTCCTCCCCCAGACCTCTTTCGAGGACAAGCGTAAAGAAAACTTCGAGAAAGGACAGGCAGAGCTGGAGCGTAGACGCAAGGCACTGTTAGAAATTCAACGTAAAGAACAAGAGGAACGCGAAAGAAAGGAAAGGGAGGAAGCTGAGAAGCAAGAGAAAATCAGGTAAATTAATCTCGCTTCGCATTAAAATATTTCACGAATTGATCGACGGACATATTTTACAGACTAGAGCAAGAAAGACGCAGGCAAGCAGAAATCGAGAAGCAAATGCAGAGGCAAAAGGAGATAGAACAGGAAAAGGAAGAACAGCGAAAGCGGGCTCAAGAGCAAAGGGAAGCGGCGCGAAGGTAAATGGAACTTATTAGATGATTTCCAAATTGTAATTATGAAAAGGTATTGGCTGTAATAAAAAGTATACATTGGCTCTGTTAAAGGGAAATGGAAAGGCAACGACAGTTAGAATGGGAGAAACAGAAGTCGCAGGAATTGCAAGCCCAGAGACAAAAGGAGCAGGACGTGTTACTAAAACTGAAAGCAAAAAATCAAACGCTGACTATCGAACTTGGAACGCTTGTAAGTACGAAGAAGGTTGTCAACGAAATTACACACGAGATAGAAGATACACAGTTTATTTGTCCTATTACAGAACGACAAAGTGAAAGAATTATCACAAAAAATTTGCGATACTCGTGTCGGTGTATCCGGAGTGAAAACAACGATTGACGGAATGCGATCAACGCGAGATGCGCAACTCCAAGAAATGGCTTCCCTGAAGAATAAGCTCCGAGAACAGAACCAAAGATTACTAGCCTTGAGTCAAGAGAAAGCACGTATAGAAGCGAAGAATAAATTAAACACAGCCATGGAATCGGCTGGTCAGGAGGCTATCAAAATGGCGTTCGACAATAAACAAATTACTCTGAAACAAATGAAGGATAAAATTGCTGACTTACAGCAACAGGTAGAGAATACTAAAATGTGCACCGTTTAAAATGAATTAAGAATAAAGTAATTGCTAATCCTGATATTAATATTCATAGATCGAAGCGAAGATGTCCGACATCGAGAACAACAATGGTCAGCTCCAAGATATCAAGACGCAGCTGAAGAATTTGGCAACCGACTGTAAAAACCTTTACGTCACATTCGAGGATAAAAAATTAAAGGTCTTGGAGCTTAGGGCAAGCGGTGGTACCATTGCTGGTACCGATTACACGTCCTCCGCGTGGGGCGACACCGCTTGGAATGACGCGCCTGCGGCTGTTAATGATAACGCATGGCCTGAAGATGATACAACCACAACGACCGCGGTAGAGGAAACTACTCCAGGCGTTATGAAGTACAGAGCTCTGTACGAATTTGTAGCTAGAAATCAGGACGAAATTTCATTTCAGCCTGGCGATATTATCTTGGTACATTTAAGAAACCATATCAATTAGGGGTGTGCAAGATACCGGAAATGTCGGGAACCTGGGTTTCGGGACATCGAAACATCTTGAAACATGTTTGGGACCCTTCCCGAGCCAGAAAAAAATTCCTCACCCGATCCGATCCGCTCCGACATTTTCGGGATCTCTCGCACACCTCAAATGTCAAAGCAACTAAAAAAAAAGATATCTGTATTAATTATTCTGTGCTTGTAATAGGTACCACCCGTTCAAAACGCTGAGCCCGGATGGATGGCCGGTGAAATTCGTGGTCACACCGGTTGGTTCCCCGAGTCTTACGTTCAACCTGTAGACGCTGGAAGCGCGAATGATAACGCCTTCGTGCAACAAGACAGCGTAGAAAAGAGAGCGTTGGAGTTAGTCCATTGGATTGAAATTATTCGTAATTATTAAAGATCGTTAGAATTTATTATTGTTTTCATTTATTTCAGAGGAATCGCGGAAGTCCCTGAGAACGTATCGGACGCAGGATCATTAGGTGACGAGCCTCCCGCCGTTGAACCTATCATACCTACCCTTGGCTTAGGTGTAGCTTGTGATATACAAGTTACAGCCGTGTATCATTACCGCCCTACGATGGAGCAGCACCTGCCCTTCGAAAAGGGGGAGATCATTAAAGTCGATGAGCAACAGGTTGGTATAAAAAAATTATACAGTAGAACGGCCAAAAAGTTATATAATAGAAATTATCCGAATTAATTGGGAGGTAAAACAATCCGAATAACAGATTTTTCGAATAATCGTATAATTGGTTCTACACATATTTTAGAGTAACACTTTTCTATCTTTTAGGGTGATTGGTGGTATGGTTCGTCCAGCAGTGGAGCCAAGGGTTGGTTCCCGAAATCGTACGTGAAGGAAATCGCTGCAAATCAGGCAGCAGTGGTGGATGGTCTGAACGAGTACTACATAGCTTTATATCCGTATACATCCGCGGAAGCTGGAGACTTGACGTTCAATCAAGGAGAAGTTATATTAGTGACTAAGAAGGAGGGCGATTGGTGGACGGGCAATATAGGAGATAGGTGCGGAATATTCCCTGCCAATTATGTAGAAAAATGCGATGCTCCGGACCAGGTACGATGTTTGTTCCACTTTCTGATTTTTTAACGATCGAGGTTTAATCATACAGTTTGCTTCCAATGCCCTTTTGCAAAATAATGACTAAGATAAAAAAGCAGAAGCAAGAGTGACGCTTTAAAATCCTAACAAGTGCAATAACATTAATTAGGGTGCCCCTGTAACTACTGAAGTCTCTGAACCAACTACAACAACTACGGAAGCTACCGATACAACGACGAGCAATCGCGAAAAGAGTGTTTCGGTCGCCCAAGCGCCAGTGGTTCGTAGTATTTTAATCTTCATATCCATTTGTCATAGTTACTTAACAAATACGATATTCATTTTACATTTGCATATGCCTACTACGTGCTTCAAAGTGCTTAGTAGATCGAACTTTGTGAACGTAACATTACTGACTAGCGTGCAAAATGTAAAGTAAGCTAGACGCAAATGTACCAAATGTTTAGCAAGCGGAGAAAACTGCTGAGCAGCTGGAAGATGAAAGACAGGCCGCTGAAGATAGAGCAGAATTGCCAGATTTCACTGCGATGGCTGCGCAGCAGGTAATTAAAAGTTGCTTACAACGTATAATTGTATTATCGTCTATAACGCTGATTCCATAAAATGTAATTGCTTCCCATATTTTATATCGCTGGCGTCCTGTTACTGCAGTATTATAAGGTATTTCACCTTTTTTACTAAATGTAATTTAGCGTATTTTATTTGTGCTTAATACCTGTACGTTGCGATTCTGTAAATAATAATGTCAATTGCTAATATTCGTATCATAAATTACATACAATTAGAGTAACAAAAATACATTACCCTTTTTATAATATACATTTTTCTTAACGCAGAGAGGAAGGAAACCTGAAATCGTACAAGTTATCGCACCTTATCAGGCTACGAGTCCTGAACAGTTGAATTTACAAAAGGGTCAGTTAATAATGATACGTAAAAAGACGGACAGTGGATGGTGGGAAGGGGAATTACAGGTAACAATATTTATTTCTCGTAGAAATAAGCTTAACGATCATTTATGCCGTCCTGTTATATATTATTTTCTTACATTCATGTTTTTCATTTATATCTTTATGATATTTTTGTACTATTTTTACTTATGTCTTTTTTTTTTACATTCTAGGCACGTGGTAAGAAGAGACAAATCGGTTGGTTCCCAGCATCCTACGTTAAGCCTCTAACAAGTAGTAGTAATCGAAGTACACCTGTATCTCACGGTTATCAAGACTCCCCAACAGATCCGAATGTTGGTGAGTATTTTTCAGCAATAGCGTCACCTTATTATTATTAAATATAAAGAACACAATACCAAAGACGTAACATATTTCTTCATTATAGAGCGTGTTATGGCATTGTACCCGTATCAGGCCCAAAACGAGGATGAATTAAGCTTCGAGAAAGGTGACGTTATAACTGTGCTAGCGAAAGATGAACAGGCATGGTGGAAAGGAGAATTAAACGGATTGTCCGGCGTATTCCCCAGTAATTATGTATCTCCTATGTGTAAGTATTCCTTTTACTTTATACTTTCTGCGTTTCGTTTACAATATTTGAAATTTAATTTACTTACATTTACCATAAGTCTTTATTTAGCGAGAGTGTTCGAACAATTCCGTAACATATTAGCAGTACAAAATTTTGTTGGACTAATATGGAACGAGTATAATCGTGATAGTATATTATTTATTGTATAAACATACGGATAGACGGACGACCGTCAGGTTTCATTTTTATCGGTCATTGTATGACATCGTACGATGTTATAACACTATCGCGTATGAAAATTGAGAAAAAGTTGCAATTGAATACGACGGTCGTTTAGTAGGACCAGATAAAATAATAATTTCTTTCTAGGACTGTATTTTTATCGATTAAATGTATGTATTGCGACTGTCCACACCTACGTTATCAAGAATGTGTTTTTATATTAATTACACGCACGATACTTGTACAACCGATTTAAAATTAAGCATAGGATACGGGCATAACTAGGATTCCTAATTAAATATCTTGATACAGCTTCTTATTGAACTGGATTTGGAAACATTTCTTATCCAATGTCCATTGTCTATGAGGATAGTCTTATGGGGCAGGGTGTCTTCTTCGTCATTATTATTATTATTCAGAACCGGTGTCACGTGTGCTTTATGTTCTGATATGGTTGCATTTGGCTTGGAAAGCGGTATATCTGTATTTCACAAATCGTTATTTTACTTCTGGTCTACTTATAATGTGTAGTTTGTGGAATCATTTATTAGAGAAGCGAACTTTCTCTATTATACAGCCTGCCTGTCTGCCTGCATGCCTGCCTGTCCGTCCGTCTGTCCGTTTGTAGTAGCTGTTTCGTTTCAGTAAAATATCTTCAATACCCAGATAAATATGTAACTGAGAAAAGGATTTTTCCATCTGAAACATTAAATATCTTGCTATCAGTTTTATCTGACATATAACTGAAGTATATGAGTCTATATTAACGAAGAAAGAGATCATTTTACAGCTGCTATATAACGTTGTTATTACGTCACGTTATCTTTTTATACAATGTCAATTAATTCGATTGATATTATCTTAAGGCATGCACATTTATCAAATATTTAAATGAAGCTAACCGCTTGAGAATAATATTGTAAAACGAAATAGCTACTTCCAGGAGTTTGAATATCTGTCATTTGCCTTACGATACCTAAACTCGATGAATCCTCTTTACTAATCGTTATCTTTTCGCCTCTGCTTAAATATGCAGCATAAAGGATAGCAGAGCAGCACCGCAGCATTGCAGGCTAAAATAAAAGCGTCTCAAGTGCAATAAGAATGAATAGCAAGTCTCTACACTGAACGCGACGTGTTGCAAGCAAGTCTCATCGGTGGAGACAGTGAGCGTAAATAATAGAATAACGAAACAAAAAAAAAACAAGAGAGAAAGACTCAGGGCTGGTTCTTCGTTTCTATATATTACTCTGCATTATTGCAAGCCCTTCTCTTCTGGTTCGGGGTCCTGCTCGGTCCTTTATTTTCAATTATCCAATTCAAATTGTTACCATGTGTCTTATCGACCATATTATCTCCTTTGACGTATTGAAACTTCTATGTATGGTTTCAACGCGGGCACCTATTGTTGCGCAAGTATTTATTAATATATACGCGTACGATGAAGCGCTGAAATATTGAATAACGTAAGTTATATCGTGTCGTTACAACCACCTGACATGTGCACCAAATTCTACCTCAACTTCTCGATTTAATTAGAAGAGAGAGCTTAAAAAATTCGCGGTCAATGATTTCTCTATCCATTTGGAATTAATATCCAATCGATACCAAATGTTTGTAGAAAAATTTGAAGGCAATATGTGTTTATTTTTAAGAAGTTCTATCCTTAGATGATGTTAGATGTACCTTTCGGTTTGTACTAGCACTTTCAGCCCAGAAAAAAAATTCAAGAAAGTTACAAAAAAAGCGCAGTCATACGTAAAAAAAAACATACCTATAATAGTAGTACAGAACAACACTTTCAGCTAGGGGCAAGGACAATAAACATCGAATTATAAATAACAACATTCGAAAAGCTTTGTGTGTGTAAATAATAAAGTATATTGTTAAATGACAAATTGTCGGGCTTAAAGTGTTAGGCGAAATCAATGTTAGTGGTATACACCAACGCTTGTAATAACGGTAAATTTTCATAATCTCTTTTTTTTTCTTTGTTAGCATTAGTATATTATTTGGTGCGCAATACAGATGGTTTGTACATACAGTTATACTGCGCCGGAGGCCTAGTGCAAGAAAAAAAAACGCGAGCAATTAAATATTATTTTTCTGCTTGCCTTCGATAATGTAAAAGGAGAAGGAGTTGTTAAATCGTAACATTGAATTTCCAATTATTTTTTTCGTTTCTTTGCCGTATGAACGGGTGAAGAGTTTGTTACAGTGTATAGAAAAGATTTGTTTAATCTCGAATCTTTTTTTCAACACTTACTACACAGTACATATTTTTATTTAATCTCGAAATTCTATAGATAATTATAGAAAATTGAGAAGAGACAGTAGCACGAATAATATCCGCGAGGAGAACGAGAATTATAGCTCTCCTTTAAATTCCCTAATTTTTACTAAATCTCTTGTTCCTATTTATTTATTTTATATATACATATATGTATAGTTATTATTTGTTTCTCTTTGATCCGCCTGATGGTAAGCCGATAGAAGACGACGTGCTCCTTCTTCGCAGCCTTTTATTATAGAGCCTAAATCATGATTAAAATATCAGTAACAACAGTCATAAAGTTATAGATTATAAATATTATTATCACTGGTGGAAATGATTTGTTAAGCAATGTTATTATATTGTCGTAATCCAGTTTTTCCATCAATCTACTCCTGAGCATAATTGTTTATATTATTTAAATATAGAGATATCTAAATATTATTATATACATGTTATAGCTGACTTATTTTTTATTTATATTTATTGCTTGGTTTTTATGAATCTCGACTTTGAAATACTTAATCATTACGTTACTGTTTCAATTATTACTTTTCTTTAACATAATTTACAATTTTCTATTATACATTACTTTACCGAATCGAATTGTAATATATCCTGATCTATACATATGCTTCCCACGTGTTGAAGAAGTATTTTATACAATTTTTGTGAAATAGTGCGAGATATTTATTTAAGCGATCGTTGCGTTACGTTCAGCGTTCATTGCATTGATGCCATTCAGGAACTTGGTGGAATAACTAGTTTCGAAGTAGTTGCAAGAACCAAGCGCACAGTAGACCAGCAAGCATATTTATACACCGGCTAATCCTTTTACACGTTCTATATTAAATCTTTGCAAAGAAGAAAACGTGTATAAATATGCCTGGCAGTCCGAACTAAACATTGTGTGCTTAATATTAAGTATTCTATAGACGCGCCCGTAATCTTGTAATCGTTTATCTAAAACATGTTGACAATGTGTAAAGCAAGTTATGCAACTGGTTATTCTTAGAATGAGACACTTGCGTAGTGCTATATCCTTAAGATTGTTACTATTTGCAAAAAAAAAATATCCGTATTGTTTGTTTGTTGTAACGTCGAATCTCATATATATGAATCTCGAAATCGTGTGTGGATTGTACCTTGAGTAAAGGGAGAACACTGTGTGGGTGTGAACAAGTTCAAATCATTGTGTGTATCTATTAGTTTCTCCATTCACACCTAGTGTGAATGTATCCCAAAATTTATCACATGCATATACACGCCGTTCTTATACACATGTACACATATCCATACATAATAATATACAGACGTGTTCGAAAAACTGCTGATTGAAATAAAGTATCTGTCTGTTGTAAAGCATTGTTGCGTACAGCAATTCTATATCACTTCTTTCAGCTTTACCCAAAGATCAGTGGATGTATCTAGAGTATTACTTTTGCAGAGCATCCCAACTTCTGTTTCTTTATATTTCATTTTAAAGATCTTATATCTTTGCAATACATTAACGTGATAATTTCGAGCTGAAATTAGTCAGGATAAATATTTTTGTAAGATGAGAGAAAGAGAACTTCTTGCATACATTTTATGTGTAGCTAATGAGGTGATAGCTGACTTACTAATGGCTGGATTGGATTCTGTGGAAAGGAAACGGCAAGAGTACATCAAAGAACTTATCATAACTGAACAAGCATACATAGAGGATATGAGACTTGTTCACGAGGTATTCGCAAATTCTCCAAAATTCCCCAATCAACATGCTTTATTCCCGTATTCGTACTCTATGAAAAATGTGGATATACGTTTTACAGGTATTTGAGAAGCCTCTGATCGAAAGCTTAGTATTATCCGTGGACGAAGTGGACAAGATATTTGTTAACTGGAGAGATATCATTGCCTGCAATGATAATTTTCTGAGGTAGCACCTTCGAAAATATTTCATTTCAAAAGAAGAATATTCACGATCCTTGTTGTAATTCTACATTTCTAAATATTTTACAGAACATTAAGAATTCGGCGAGATAACAGCGAGGGAGGGATTGTAAGAATGATTGGAGATATTTTATGCGAAAACGTAAACACCTTTTTCCTTTGTAGTTAATTTATTATAATTAATTTTACCATATATAACTCCATACTCGTACCTTTCTATATTTTAGATTCCCAGAATGTCAGCTTATATCAGATTCTGTAGCTGCCAGATATCCGCTGCTGTGTACCTTCAACGGTTGACTGAGACTGTGCCCGAATTTGTGAAAGTTGCACAAGCTTGTCAGCAAGATCCACGCACAAAAGGAATGCCACTGAGTTCCTTTTTAATAAAACCGATGCAGAGGATAACGAAGTATCCTCTCATCATCGGCAAAGTATCTATCTTTTTTACATGGTCAATATAATTTTATATCTTCCACACATTTTACTTATTGCACTCGGTTTAGATTTTGGAGCACACTCCGATTGATCATCCTGACAGGCAATATCTGCAAGAAGCTCTGGCTAAAGCGGAAGAATTTTGTACTCAGGTAATATTTTTAAATACGTGGGCAATATAGTATAAAAACCGTTAATATGAATTTTCTTCCGCTTCTACATAGGTAAATGAGGGAGTTAGGGAGAAAGAGAATAGCGATAGATTAGAGTGGCTGCAAACTCACGTGGCTTGCGATGGCCTCGAGGAACAGCTCATCTTTAATTCTTTAACCAATTCCTTAGGCCCAAGGAAGCTTCTTCACTTTGGTATCCTTCACAAGGTAACTAAAATAATTGGAATTATATTTCTTCTACAGAGCAATAATTCTCTTACCTGTTCCAGGCAAAAAGTGGCAAGGAACTCGTCGGGTTTCTCACAAACGATTTTTTATTGTTCGCCCAACCGATACTGACTAAGAAGTCTTTGTCCGGTGGACAACAGTTTTCGTTCGAAAGAAACGAACATCAAAAGTTTAAGATGTATAGAAAGGTATCTATCTGTAAAGACGATGAATACATATAAATGCAATAACAATAACTAAATGTTATCCTGCAGCCAATATTTCTAAACGAATTGTCCTTCTTGGGAGACTACGAAACGAACGGGAACCTTAGTCTAGGCTTCGGAGAGAGTGCGGAGAATGCTACTAAAATACTCAGGCTGAAGGATCAGAAGAAGCCAATAATATTACTTGCACCGTCTCCTAGCGAATGTTCATTGTGGACTAGAAGAATTACTGAAGCAAGAAAGAAGTTTATGGAGAACGAGAGAACGCTTTTACAGAGACAGAGATCAAGTGAGTCATTCTTCTTTCCAATTACATTTTATCGAATTATTCAAATTTTCGTTACTTGTCATTTGTTCTCATATTGCTATTGTAACGGCAAACGTTACAAGCATAACGCAGCTGGCGGCAGTCATGTTGTTACTCGATTATAATATACATACATTTCTTCGTTCAATAATATGTAATATGTCTGAGTAAACAGAGCAGGCGCAATTTGGAGCGTGCGGCAGAATACTTGTTACGGTGCTTGAAGGTTTCAATTTAAAGAAATTACCTGGTAAGCGAATGTGTGATTCTATGCTTGCTCTGCATGCGTTTGCTTATGCTCGCTGGATGCTTCTTTGCTGTCTTCGCACGGAGAAAATCATATCTGGAGACAGGATGGAATCATATGTGAAGTGGACCGAATCATCGGGGATCATTTGTATCAATCGTTACACCATCTAACAAGATTCGCGTCTTTTTACTAACGACAACTTGGCATGATTGTAGTTCGTAGGAGACCGCCTCAGGGTAGACTTCGATTAGTAGTTGTGGAGGCTGAAGATCTAATTATATTAAAGAAAGGTAACAATGTTCCGTATGCATGTGTATTTTCTTCAAGATTCGGTACGTGAATAGGTAAATGAAGAAACTCTGGTAATATTAATTTGTACAGAAAGTTAGACTTATTAACATACTAAACTTATTAACACTTAATACTACTTCAGTATCGTGTATTAGCTTTGAATGCTCTGCAACTGCACTTTACACTCGCACCTACGCCTGATTAACAGCACGAGCCTCGTTAATTACTTTACGCAACGTTAAACGTTCATTTTGTAGGCAAATGCAATACATTCTGCAAAGTGAGCATGGGCTCGCAGGAAGAGAGAACGGGTGTCGTATCTGGTACGGATTGTCCTTTATGGGACGCGTCGATGCAGTTCCAAGTAAAGGACTTGCTCGAGGATACATTGTGTATCACAGTCTTCGATAAAGGCTACTACAGTCCCGACGGTAAAATTTAACTTCATCTAATTCATAGAAATCTCAGAACAAAGGGGGGAAGACATTGAAATTTTGTGGATATAATTTTCACAGAATTCCTTGGTCGTGCTGAGATCAGAGTTGCCGATATAATGAGAGACAGCAGAGATTCCTGTGGGCCGATACAGAAACGCATCCGGTTGCACGAGGTCGAAACGGGAATCGTCGTGTTGAAGTTAGACTTGAGACTCTTTGGTAATCGGTAGTAAACTGTCCGTACGTTCAGGTAAACAATTGGAACATAACATTGCAATAATTGTTACTGCCAACAAGATTTTCCATATCATTACTCGTAAGAAAACAATTGTTCGCCTTAATTAGTAGTTGCAGTATTTATAAATAATTAGTACGGGAACGAAACAATCATTCTTATAAAGTATAAGGTATTTATTATTTTTTTTTTTTAGAGAAGTTTATAACTCTCATTTATAAAGTATAATCCTATATAAAGTATAATCACCAGCGTTCCCTGGTGATAGTTTGTAAGAAGAATAGTACTTCCGTTGTTTTCTGCTTTAGCTTAGATATTGTAGAAAATTCGGATACGATGATTCTTTTAGTCTTCCCTAGGAATTAGGTATCTGCATTCTTGTCAAGCTACAGTATTATTGTTATATTGTTGTTATAACATTCATAGCATATAAGACCAGAGCAGCATTTGTTTTTTTCTTCGTTGAAATATGTACAAAAAGCGGAGCATTTAAGGGGGCATTATCGTGGATTAAAGTAAAGCAGGACAACACAATGAATTTAAGAATAATTTATTGCATAATATACTTAGCGTGCAATTGCAATATCATCGACGGTGACAATGTTTTCATATACCTTCTAAAGACTAAAGTAGAATAAATAATTATGGTATATTCTCTTCATGCTGACTCGTGTGTGTGTGAAAATATATAACACGTATGATCGAACACGCGAACCTACATGTACAAAGTATGATAGGGTTTAATTTATCAATGGAGTTTTATAAATTACTATATATAGCCTACATGAATAAAATAGATGAATCAATATGAATATGTATATCGATTTCTTATTCGAATATTTTGTATGTTCCCTTATGAACTTGTTTACGAGAGGATTCTATGCAAAGCGGTGCAAGTACACCTAACGAAAATCTTTATTATAAAGTTATTTATAAACTAACAATTGGAATGGCTAAGTCTGTTGCTAAATTTCTCCTAAATTCTAGGTCCAAGCGTGGACTCCTTGCACCCCATTGCATCCAATCCTTCTCTTCGAATTCAATGATCAAAAATTATGGAAGATCATATGAATATTCAGACTTGTATAGTTCAACCACCCAATGAAGACAACGGGCTGTCCCAGCCACCGATGCTCGTAGTTTCAAGACGCTCAGTTCCAGTCGGCATTACTTGGATGCTTCAAATGGATGAGATGTGGAATGCCAAGAGGAACGTAACAGTGAACATCAGAAATTCCCCGAAACCAAAACGTATTTCCATTCGATTAATAAACTTCTTTACAACGATAACGCATTCTCTCATCAAACAGTCGATATACCGGATGACTTCTGGACACGCGTGGCTGCTTCTAAATCAACGTCGCTGGAGTTTCTACCTTCTGGCACAACCTCATCCTGAGTTGGAAACTCGAAGATCGGTTTGAAGCCTCCCTCGAGCTGCGGCTTGAAATTCTCCGGGTCGAACTCGGCTTTCTCTGTCTGAGACTGTTCAGCATCAGATGCGTTGTCAGACGAATCGTCATCCGATTTCCTGCTGATCGTAGGTTCAACCATGACGACGCTCCAGCCATTCTTCGCCGGTGCTTCCGCGTTAACACTGGCCACGAACGGAGCCATGAAGTTCTGCGGAGATGGGGCAGAACTGGAGGAACTGGAAGGTTGCTGGGACGGCAATAGAACTGGCCTCTGATCGCTCTGCTCAGGCTTGGAGATCTCCTCGTCCCTCGCGTCCGCGTCTAAACGATGGGACGCCTGTGCAGTTGGAGTATAAACGAACGCAATCGGCGTTGATGATGGCGGGGGAGCATGACGATGGAGCGTGGCCGAAATAGCTTCGTTCTTCTTTGCTGGGTAAGGTAAGAAATCCTGAAGATACGGTATCACGTTCACGCTGGAATCCTTGTCGTCCTTCTCTTCATTATCCTCGTTCGAATGTTCCTCCTCCTGTCGTTGATCGCTGGGCACCAACAACGGCGTTTCTCTCATTCCAGATAGAAGAATCGACGAATCGGGACGTTCCAGGGGATACGGGAAGTCCGAAGCCACTGGCCGTGAATGAAATATATTGTGAACAGGCGGACTCGGTTCTTCGTCCGTATCCTGGTCCTGATTGTTATCCTGCAGCAGAGTCTCCGGCGGCAGAGGCCTGTGCGGGCCTCTGGTCCCCACTACCACGCTCTCATCCTTCTCCCTGGAATCATCGGGGTGTATATTCACCGCAGTGTTCACCGGATAAACCACGTAAACCGGAGGCTCGGCCATTGCGCCACGATTGTCGAACTTCCGCCTATGCGCATCCTCGTCGGTTACCATTCTATCCGAATCGTCGTTCGTGCCTGCGCTCATCGAGGGCAAATTCGGCTCCGTGTGGTCCTGCTCGGCCCCCCCGTGCTGTTGGATCATCTGCAGAGTGGCCACGTGTGGCGAGTCGGACGTCCTTCTCTTGGGGAACAGCGGAGGCCTCGGCGGCACGCTGGGTGGTTCCTCGGAGTAACGATCCGTCTTGTTCCCCTCCTCGAGCCGTAGTTTCTGGCTGGACAATCTTTGCGCCGGCATAGCGTCGCCCTCTCCCCTGGATGTAACTGGCGACGGCGGGGGACGAAATCTCTTGACGGTCGGCTCTGTGTCCCTGGGAGGGACAACGGTTTCCGACTTCGCAGAAGCTGCACCAGCAACCCTAAGCGCGTGGATCGGCGGAGGGGGAGGGTTTAATCTCTGAAGGTACGCTGGCGGCGGCGGAGGTATCGGCCTCCTCGCCGGAGGATGAGACGGCACGGGTGGTCTGACTCGGCTGGAGAAAGCTTGCCCGGCCGGGATCGTCCCTATGGATTCCGATCCACGGTGGCCGTGCGAGGTTTTGGCGTTCGGTCGAAACTGCGGCAGAATATTTGGAAGGTTCGAGTCCGGAGAATAGGGCCGTCTTCTTATTCCTGGATCCGATGGCGGTAGAGACGGTGGAGACGGTGGCTGTTTCCCGCGAAGCGGCATCGGCATAGGCCTCTGAGGTCTGGGATGCTCAGGCCTGGACGCATGATAGTGGTAATAAAACTGCGGCGGTGGTTTCGGCCGCTCAGCCGGCGGGGTCAAGTTCTCCGAAAGTTGCGGAAGACGGTCCTCGCTTGGAACCGGCGGTTCTACCTTCATAGGTTTCGCTGTTGTAGAAGGCGTGATCTCTTGTACAGTGCCATCAGCCTCGTTTATCACGACGATATGCTCTTCCACGGCCGGTTTGGCCTCCTCCTTGGGGAACACCACGTAGCTGCCGTCCTTGTCGTCCTTTTTATCCGTCGCATGATCCGAAAGCACGGTGCCCTTCACGAATGCACTCGTCGCTCTAATCGGATCTATCTCGTTAGCCAGTTTCTGCGGCCCAGAAGGATTCGGCTGTCTCCAAGCTTGAGCGGCATAGGCGGGGTTGTTATCCAGCATGGAGACGGAAGGCGAACCGATGGTTCCCCTATGGTCCGTTTGCGGGTCGTAATTGCTTTTATCCGGAGGAACACCGTACAGAGGTCGGAAGGACGGATCGATGCCGGTGGAGCCGACGTACGGATTCTCTCCGATCGCAGTGCCTACTGAATAGTAACCACCTTCGACGTTCTGCCTGTTACCAAGAACAAAAGACACCGTGTCCTGATCAGGTGGTATTACTATATTACTGGTACTCTCCACGAGAATACCTCCGCCCAATCCACTTGGTCTCTGATTAATAACCGTATTTGGTCGATATCCCTGATTCAGGATCACATTGTCCGGCATGCCGTGCCTTCGATTGTCGTTTTCGAAGACTGCTGGCAATCTAGCATCGTTATCCAGAGGCATCGACGTCACAGGACGCGGTGGAAGGCCTTGGAATGGTACGGAATTCCTGTGAAAACTGCTGTCCGGCGAAACCGGCGAGGAATACACCGCGGACGAAGATGTGCCCGCCGTGCTTCCCGTTGCGGTGGTCACGGAGCTGGTCTCCGCAGCCGTAGCGGCCGTGGTGATATTGGGAACAGCGGAGGAAGTCGTCGTCGGTGACGTGCTAGTTTTAACGATTTCATTGGTCGACTCTTTCACCGGCCCGTAATCCTTTGTATCGTCTCCTTCAGCAATTTCGTAATCTTCATAGCCATCAAAGTACTCTTCGTGCTTCGCAGGAGGCTGAGCCTGATGATCGCCATTGTTCTGCGCTACGTTGTTCGGCCTTTGATGACCGTCGGCGTACATAGAGGCCTGGAGTTTCTCTATCGGGAGAATATCGTCGTAATCATCCAAGTGATCAGCGAATTTCGTTGGAGTGGAGATCGGTGGCTTCCAAGTTGTGATAACGGGAGGCTTCGTGGAAGCGGAGGCTGCGGTAGACTGTAGGGTAGACGATGGAGGAGCCATTGTAGTCGAGGTAGTAGTAGTGGTAGTGGTTGTCGTGGTGGTCGACGTTGTCGTTGGTTTAGGGGTCGTAGTGGTGGTTGTACTGCTAGGTGGAGTGGTTGAAGATGGCCTGGGGGTCGTCGTGGTCGTCGTTGTGGTCGTGCTCGAAGTTGTCTTGGGCATGTAGGGCTTCCTCGTAGCGTAATGCAGCACAGCTTCTCCGTGATAAGGCTTGTGATTGTAAGTACTGTAGCTGTTCGAGCCACTCTGGACCTTTGTATTCGCGTAGGAGCTCGATATCAACGGGTACTTATCTTTCACGTATCTATCGGAGGAATATTGAACAGGGAGATTGAGAAAATCGTGAAAGTTCGGTGAATACGGATTAATCTCGTTAGGGCTAACATCGTCAGCCTCCTTCGAATTGACTATCCTCTTCCTCGCCAAGTAAGAAGTATCCTCCTTTTGGTAATCCTTGCTGTTAACCCCCTCGTCCTTGTTCACGTGCTCCTGATAACGAGCGGTATAATTCAACGCCTTTACAGGCGGCGCCTTCTCGAAGTCGATCTTCCCGGTGATCGGATCCTTCTCCAGAGAGAACGGTCTGCCGCCGTTGAAGGCGAAAGGATACGGAAGGTGATAACGCGGCGCATCTTCGTCGTCCGACGTCGACAAGGCAACTGTGCTCTCCTCTGCATCCAGGTCAAGGTCACCCAGCTGCGCCGTCCTTGCCAAACTCGGAGAGGATTCCATCTCTTCCAGCAGAGTCTTCGGCTGACTGTTGTCCATGTGGCCGCCCATCAGGTATTCCGACGAAGCGCTTGCCACGCAAGCCAGACAGGCCGTTAGCATCCACAGATTGATCCTCTTCATCTTGGCGTATCTAAAATTATTATTAACACTCTAATCAATAGAATGTATTGCGTACAAAATCTCTACTGCTTCTATTTACTCAATAGAGTTCGTAAACGAAAGCTGACAGCGTTCCCTGAATTGCATCTGTTTAGATTTTAAGGTGAATCGTGTCTCGAGTGGATTTATTTATACATGATATTAATGGAAGCGTAACACTGAAGTGGTCCCGATTAGAGAGGCTATTTGCGTATTTATAGAAACTCCCTACGCTTTTTCTTTTTAAATAACAGTACACGAAATGGCAATGCGAAGCACCGGAAAAAGAGTTCCGTCTCTTCTGTCCTACATTTAATATATCCGGCCGCACTTGCGGCGCGTGTATGCGGGATACAAGTACGTGGTACACGGTACGCCCACCGGATTTTGTCGCGTTACATCGCCGTTGAAGTTACTGTAAACGCGTCACACCGCCTGCATCGCTCCGTCTTTCAACAGTGCGACCAAATGCGACCAAGCTGATTAATCGTCCGCGCGCATAAATTTGCAATGGCAATCGCCAGTCACCCATGGTTACTAATCGTGGGGCGTAATTACTAATGAAATTAATTCCCATTTACGCTTCACGGTCTGCAAGTCCCGAGCAACATTTCCAGGAGCCGCTCTTTCATTTTCATTCCGAGAGCTGTGAAACTTGTAATTACAATTAATATGTTCAATTGTCAGCCGTTTACAGCTGCTCCAATTGCCGACAATTAACGGACTCTCCCTTGCCGTGAAAACAGTCGTCAGTACAATAGAGTGATAAAAAAAGTACAGGCTGCTACCATCCTTCATCGAGCGGAATCGCGTTCCAACGCGTAACGGGTTTTCTCGTTTTCTCCCCCTTTCCCTCGCTCGTTCTCTCCGTTTTGCTCTTCCCGCGGCGTTCCAGCAGCTTTTGTCGACATTGCGCCACGATCTCGATCGCTGTATTTGGCATTAGCATTTCGTTACTCGCACTTTCGAGCAACCTTTCGTTGCCACGGACAAAGCGGGACCGGTATACCGAGGAACTTCCGTCGTGGTACCGCGACTTCCGCAACCCGTTTTCGTGATTACTACTCTTCCTACTTGTTTCCAAAGTTTTTTTTTTACAATACTTTCTGTTCATCCTAGTTAACTTATCATATAGTATCCTCTCAAAAACTAACAAACTTATCGATCTCAATAGAAAAACGAACCGTCCTTTATGTTTCTTTTCAATTAGAAGGCCATTACCGGTATCCACAAAGACCAATAATGACATTTATGTCAATTGTTAAATACATTATTCTCAATCGAGGACATTTAAGTGTAGAGAATTATTGGTGGACAGTGAAGGAGTACAAGAAGAGTCATCGTCTGTATCAATGCGTGGGTGTACGAGAGCAAGGAACTCGGACGGTATGAACGACCTAATGCTATTTTCTATTGCCTAAGAAACCACTGGCCAAGGTCTCTCCCTGACCATATAATATTCGCCCGTAGCGCGTTCGTGACCGTGACCGCCTCCTAACTCGGTGACTGGCGCACGAAACAGAAACGCGCGCGTACTGGTCGCCGGGATGACCTACTTCGACCGGACCGTTTTCGGGGTTTCATCCTCGAGTCCTGTTTCGGCTACAGCAAGCCTCTTGTGAATCATCGACAGCTTTTCCGTGACCAACGCCACGGAAGGGAACCGTAATATTCGTTGCTGGAATCTCCCTTCTCGACCTCCTTCTCTCTTAAACGCGCTTCCGCGTGAATGCATTGCGGTACGATGAATGTGATCCACAGGAATGTCTACTGGAGGCTCTGAGGAATGCTTTTAGTAGAAAGTGCCTTACTAATTCCTTCTTTCTTCTTTCGGGAATTGCATCTTCGCAGGTGGATCGGTAATTACGTTTTTCGTTAGTGGGTGAACTACTCTCCCGCGACCGAACCATCCGACCCGTTTCTTATCTTTTGGCGTTTCTATTATTCAAGTCTCGATAGTTGGTTATTCAAATTTTCTGAGATTTGACTCTTAAGCATTGCTTTCTTGTTCAATTTGTTTGAGAACAGATCTCTTGAATTATTATATAAAAATATTCTCCGCGATGAAGATATCTTATCCGGCACAATCCGTTTTCTTCTCTCATTTGCTTTCATAAGTCTTAACAGAACTGCAAACAAGATTATAATGTAATCTTCGATAACGCAGGATGTCCTCTATCGTCCTTAACCTTGTTATTCTTATCAATTGCGCCTTGATTAACTGTAACGTTATTAACAATTATTGTAACTGTTGTAAGGAGAAATAAGAAATTCTTTGATCATCTAATGGTGAAGATTTCCTTCGTCCTTTAAATCGTTTCGTCCAAGGATGTTAATCAGGACACGCAACCGGTTCCACGCGACTCTTATCACAGGCGTTTATGCTTCTCTGTGGAACGGTCCGAGACTTTTAATGCATCGCAAACCCGGACTAATTATAACGGTACCACGAATGCAGTATATGTTTTAATTGTACGCTGGCTAGAAGCCTTTAATGAAGACAACCGTTTCACTTTACCCTCATCCACGTAACGCGATCCATTTACTTCATCATCAATAAGGAGACTTGCGGTTTCGTTAAATAAAATCGAACGCTAGTATAGTTGATCTAATTTTCATCAGCACTTAATTTTTAATTATTTTCGGGAAATTAATTTTTATGAGAGAGACAATTAATATTGATAATAATTACCAGAGAAGAGAATTGCTCAAATCTTCCAAAAGTAAAGAGTGAACTGCATCTTCGCTAATTCAGTAGTAATTAAGATATTTCACCATTTTTGAAACCTGCAGTACTTTAAATTTAACTATCCATTTATCTACGAAGATTTCCTTGAAATTGCCAACCTTTTATCAACAAAAATAAATTGAGATTCGGTGTATTACGAAAATCAATTATTTTCCCATTAAAAAATGCAATAAACAACGGTACCTGGATCGAACGAATCTTCGAGGACGTTCGAGGATGTTCTCCAGTGGTCGAAGAACGACCTTCAGAGTACCCAAGCACTCACAGCTCCATATGAACGTTAACTCCAAATTATACCCGAGCTCGACACTATCGGCTGTGTTTTATCTCGCGAGAAAAGCGATGGGGAGAATCGTGAACACCGAGAAGTTGATTAAACGTGTGACAGGTCCGCGGAAACTTGCAGCCCTGGTGGAGGGTCACACGTAGACTGAGGTGCCTCGACGACCAGGTGGTAAAAGGAAGACGACGAGGTGGTGGCGGGTGGACGAAGAGGTGGAAAACCGGAGGGCCGTTGACGAAACGGTGTGCAAGAACGAGACGAAAGTCTGGAAAAGGAAGGAGGAGTTGAGGGAAGATTCTCCTCTGGGAATGAAAGTACTTACACACGATACGATTGTATATCAATGGCTTCGATTTGCCGGAACTGCAGCGTACCAAAACCGTTCATATTTCCCTTCGTCTACCCCGCAAAAGGGTTGAACATGTTAATGATATACTAGATTTAAAAAAATATATCAAAGTTACCATATAATACTAAGAACGTGTAAATCCATTAAGATAGTTTGTATATTAATTTTCATAGACAAAAGTTGCTTTGGCAAAATTTTTGCTGCAACGAATTTACAGCAGCGATACCTTTTAATATGTGTTTCGTAGAATTAAAATTAATAACACGGTACTTTTCCAGCAGCTGATATTTAGCCGGCGTGCAATGTATTAAGTACTTCTTAAAGGTACTGTATCGTTTATCAATTTGATAAAACATCTTTTGCTTACTCAATATCTGAAAAAAAAGCGGACTCCAATTTTTTTTTCACAAAAGCATAAAGTATACCGGAGGGGCAATGGGGACAAACTTTCTAAGGTCTTTGC
This sequence comes from Holcopasites calliopsidis, assembly GCA_023838395.1. Classification (NCBI taxonomy): domain Eukaryota; kingdom Metazoa; phylum Arthropoda; class Insecta; order Hymenoptera; family Apidae; genus Holcopasites; species Holcopasites calliopsidis. The sequence goes on from JALHAQ010000007.1 coordinate 3,448,889, forward strand.
AACACGTATCGATTATAGATAGATTCCTTGATACGTGGTAGACATCGATAGAATGAGGAAGAAAAAAGAAAGGTGCGATGCTTTACCATGTTGCACGGCTATCAGCGTGGTGGAGGTAAGAAAGAGAAGGAGTTGAATCTGACTAATGGACGGCACAGAGTCGACAGAACGGTACGCGGAACAGTTAGACGACGACCCACATTGCAAGGAGTTGCTCAGGGCCGGCCAACGTGCCAGTTTCTTCGACCTTACCCTCCGTTAAGGCATGCTAGATGATCTAGGATCATGCTAAAATCGTTTGATCATCGATTCGAATCCCCTCCTTTATTCCTCATCTCTCTGGACCGTCCACGCATTCTCTGAACCTTATCCAATTGTCTTCCTACCGCTTCCTTTTCATCTTATTTCGTCCCTGCATTTCTTCCTTACAGTTGTCATAATTTTCCGTTTATCAATTATGCCTTGCACATCCAGTTTTCCTCGATTCTGCTACGCGGATTCTGTTAAGATTTCCACGGCCCGTATTAATTTTTGGAATCTCAATTTTCATGGGTGTTACGGGAGTACTTTGAATAAGTATTACGTGGGCTATAAGTTAAAAGTTTCAATATTCCGTCAGGTTAGTACGAAAGTAACGATAATCAAGAAATTATGAAAACAATGTTTATTCAATTGAAATATAGATCTCGAATCGGTCTGCATAAAGACGTCTGCATGTTTAAAAAATGTTCGATCACTTAAATATATTTTATTTAAAAAAAACAACATGATTGCAAAAATTGTACCATTCTTATGACTGCTTCTTTCCCTTTTTTACAACGGACACAGGCGCCGGCAATGGAACTTTCAGACTGACCATTTTTTTGTCCTCTTTATTGGGCAGAGCACCAATAATTCTCGCCAGATGGATCAACTTCTTCAGACCCATACGGTGGCTGAATATTGCTGCAAATAGTTCCACATCCAACGTAAAGTTGAAAACTACCAGGGCTAGAATCATGCAGTGTATCACTCCTTTATCTTTAACGCTGGTTGGTCTTAGCCTGTGAATTATTTTAAATTATTAGAATAAGTACAATTTATTTCTGTTGTATTTTTTAAATTTCTTTGTGCGTACCGTCCATGGCTACTTTGAATGCTGTACGTTTCTATTATATGTTGATTCACTTCTTGGGAAGCTGGACAAACCTCGATGCCACGTTTCTTAGCATCCTTGATCGGCATGTTCAGCCACGCTGAGACTGCTTGAATATACAATAATAATGCTGTTTTCTTAACATTATCCGGAGCAGACTGTATAAACTTGAACGCCCGCGAGAAGAATTTGGATTCGCTGCAAGAAAAAATTTAATTGCATTACAGTCGCAAGCGATGATGTCATATGAACATAAATATTTCAAAGCAAACGTACTGTGCGAAATTACTAGAATCGTCATTCAATATCTCTGTAACTTTATCGTATAGAGTTTCCAATTTACTCTGCGGCACAATATCATGGACATTATATACATCATTTACATTATTCGCCTCCCTATTGCAATCAGGTAAACCAGTATTCGTAATGTACTCGTCCTCTGGTAACTGTGTTGACAATTCCATTCTATCAATTTCAACATCTACAATGAAAGGCAGAAGTTAGATTTATGCTTTTTACATCAAATTATTGTTTATGTTTCATCAATATTTGTAGAAAGCAAATGCTTACTGGACACAGTTTGTTCCAACTGTTCTTTCACAGATTCCACGTTCACCTTTAGCCTCTCATACTGCTCCGTTCTTCGCTTCATCTTCTTAGAACCAAACTGTTTGTTCAACATAGCAATCTTTTCGTCTTGTCCCCCTACGGTATCCTCTATGGCCGGCTTCTCCAGCACCGCAGTTACCTGCCACCGTTCCGCCTGAACCAATCGCACCTTTCCTGTTCTTTTGTTATGCAGCACGAGCATAGTGTGCATTAAGTCCTCGCTTGTATCTGGTTTGTATCCCCTGTAAACGATCTGTCCGTTCGACAGAGCGACCATAGTTTTTTTCTTCTGTTGATCGTAGAATAAACCGCATGACATCTTTTTCGCCTCCTCATCCTTGAGCTCTCCATTTTGAAAGTTGACTGTAAAATAATCGTCGTGCTCACGTTTGCTTGAAATGAAAACGTACTACATGCGGGTGCAGCGATTTCGATACGTATATCAAATGTATATTCGTACGAAATTTCAGTTTGCAGAAATCAAGAAGAATCGCAATTGAGAAACGGATATGATTCGCGCGTGAAAATATCACGAAAGAATTCTCCCGCCGAAGTTTGATCACATCGCTCCGAAAAAATTCGAACACGAGTGGTCCTATTATTAACTTTTGTTTTTAATAAATATCGCATAATTACCAATGATTGGTTGAACCTTGGACGGTTCCACAATTACTTCCTCGATAATTGCATCGAGCGGTCGTTTCATTTTTTAAAACAAACACTTTTGTTATGGCTTTTGCATTTAAACCATTAGGTTAGTTGTCCAAACTTTAAAACACTCTCGAAAACATTGGAGCGCCACCGGAAGTTGGTTTGTTTTCAATCGAACAAACGGAAACGAAAACATTTTGATTGAATTTCTAACATACGCAAGGGAGTAAATCTATTTCAGAACACAGCTCTGTTCATTTTTTATCAATCACAGTTTGTTTTATATGCATCTTTATCAACAATATATAATTACTGGAGGAGATTCCAAGCTGCGATTCATTCGGTGACATTCATTTTTCAACGCGATCTTATGCGGATCAAATTTTCTTTAATATCTCGTTAATTATTAACTTTAGGGAATACAATGCTTAACACATTTCTACTTAGGAATTAATGAGCTTTCGAACTACCGTAAAGAAATAGGGCATGCCATTTAAAAAATCAAAGTTGATCTTCAAATCTCTTAAACGCCTCCACTTATAAAGAAGTCGTATACACCACGCGATGCCCCTTTTGATACCATATAACCTTTGTAGAAATAATTTTTTGTATGTCAGTATCGGGCAGAGTCGCCTTCCCTCATCGATACAGCGCCGGGGGGGGGGGGGGGGGGGGGGGGTAAGGCTAGGGATAGTTAATTAACTACTCGATTAAAATGTGTTTCAATACTCGAATAGGCAATAATACTTCCGAGAGTTGAAGCATTTAAAGACAAGTGACTTATTTTTTATAGTTTTACAGTTTGTCAATCTGATTGGCGGTTCTACTGTCGATAGTAGAGTTAGAGAAATATCGATATTTAACACTATCGATAGTTTCCCCTAGTTGGACCACCGTCCATAGGCAATTATCGATAATGACGAAAGTACATTTATGAAAGTATTTATTATTTATTGTACGCCAAAATCTTACAACTTTCAATACCTACAGCTATCGGTAGTGAAAACAAAGTATCGATAGTTTTTGGTAGTGGTGACTATCTATAGTCCCTGACCACTATTCAAGATGGCGTCGGCCATTCAACGTAGTCGTTTGTTGACTGACAATACATTTCTTAGTTTAAATTCATATAAGTTTTACAATTAATAACTACAGAATTGTTGTAAGTAAAACCAGAATCTTTACAGTTCTTGCAATTTGGTATGGTCTCGCGAATAATCTAGATTACAAAATAGAAAACAGCAACACAGGCCGAATCAATAATTGGGGTTATGTATATATATCACAGAAGGTTTTCTGAATGTATTGTTCCTCCACTTTAATATTACATCACTTCTTACGTTTGGAAATTCACAAAGAACAAGCTTATGTAGATATTTTTAAAGGACAAGCACTAAATCATAAAAACATTTTAATTGTTTCCGATGCAAACGAACTATATTAAATGGCTGACGCCATCTCGAATACTGGTCGGGGACTATGGATAGTCACTACTACCAAAAACTATCGATACTTTGTTTTCACTGCCGATAGCTATAGGTATTGAAACTTGTAAGTTTTTAGCGTGCAATAAATAATAAGTACTTTCATAAATGCATTTTCATCGCTATCGACAACTACCCATGGTCGGTGGTCCAACTAGGGGAAACTATCGGTAGTGTTAAATATCGATATTTCTCTACCCCTGCTACCGACAGTATCGAAGCGTTAATCAGGTTGACAAACTGTAAAACTGTAAAAAATAAATCATTTCTGTCTTTAAACACTTCAACTCGGAAATATTATTGCCTGTTCAAATATTGAAACATATTTTAATCGAATAGTTAAGTCACTATCTCCAGCCTTACCCTTCCGGCGCTATTATCGATAAGGGAAGGCGACTCTGCTCAACACTGTACAGTACTGTTAAAACATTCGATGCGAAAACGTTACTGTAAACAAACTGGAAATGTGACAGTTGGTCCATTCGAATAGATTCGAAATTTTTACATGCAGTTAGGACTAGTTTACCAGATGTCCTGTTTCCGTTGTTTTGAAAGAATCGAAATTTTTAAAGTTATAAAACAAATAGCAAAAACTGTTTGTCCAACTTTTTTATCTGAGCTTATAATGAAAATTTATAAAGTGCTTTTTGTTGATCTAAGTACGATACATGCCTTCTGAAAATTTCGTTCAAGTCGGTAAACAGTTAACGTTGCTCTGAGCTATAAATGTTTACAGATCGCAAAGGAAGGTCGAAAATCGTAGAAATCGGCCAAAGTGATTTTCAACTTATTTTGCGATCTTTAAACATCTATAGCTCAGAGCAACATTAACCGATTTGGACGAAACATTCAGGTTGCATATATCTTACTTAGATCTATAAAAGCATTTTTAAAATTTTAATTCTCAGTTTAGATAGAAAAGTTGAAACAATGGCTCTCACTATTTTCTTTGTTACTTTGAAAATTCCGATTTTTCAGAACAACAGAAACAACTATACATACGTGGTACATATGTGTTGCTCGCTGCTGCTAAATTCTGATTACAGAGGGGCATGGGACGAAATCCATTTGCTTTACCTGCCTCTATTCCAAACCCATTTTACCTCTCAGATGCCAAGTTACCAGCTACGCTATAAATATTCATTATTTTTGTAATTATTCATAGTAAACTTGAATGAAAATTTATGTTTATATCACAATTGTAACAGGATTACTAAAACTCACACAGACGAGCGTTTACTCGTAATTATAATTTATTAAAAGAGACAAAGAATTGTCCGTAGCAAATATTTCATTAGGATAAATTACATCGACAATATATATAATATATATTTTTACACGGATAATTACTTATCATGTCCTTAAGGCCTCTAAAATATATTAGACAACCAAAAGCTACCAACTGCTCACAGTGGAATGCTTTGATTAATGAATCGATACCGTTAATTGATCATATGTATATACAATTATTTACTATATATGTATCAATGAAAGAATATTTTCATCTATTACAGAACTTGTAAGTAAAAATTCCCATGCGAGGCAACGATACGAAAAATGAATTATACTAAGGATATAGAATTATTATGTATACAAAATTTTCCTAAATGAAACACATTAAATGCAGTCTTCTTTCATTGATACATATGCAACGCAGTAAAACGCTTACAAATGCTATTTTCTTATACATAAATTCTTTCCAGTTGTAGCAAAAGAGGACAGAGTTTGAAGAGAATCTGAATTCTGTTTTGAGTCAACATTGTCGTGATGCCTTTTTACAATATATAAAAAACACTGTTAGTCATGGTTGCGTACCAATAGGATGTAGACATTTTTCTCGCGTTAACAGTAACAGCAACATCTTTCTTTACCCTCGTACAGTCAACTTTTTTAAGCCATTCTAATACTTTGAATTATTTGGAATACAGCTGGAAATAAAAGAGGAAAGTTTAATATCCATAGCTACCAGCAAAACTTATACATGTCCGTGCAGTTTAAAAAATATATATTCAATTAAAACTTACCAGAACCACATACAACGAAAAGGAAAAGCGCTAGCAGCCATGGTCCAACTGGAGATCCCTCGTCCTGCTGTTTCTATGATAAATACCAATTACAAAATTAGTGATGAACGCAACATATGTTCTAATAACTTTACAAATTGCATTTGTGTTTGCCATACAAGAAAATATAAATTAACCAAATAATTGATATTTAATTCGATGCATATGTTTACATTACATATGGCACAATTATCGAAATTTTGTGCAGTCAATTTACTGGTAAAAGAGTCATTATTTTGCGTACATTTAGCAGCATTTATAAAAGTACGCACAGTAAAAGAATCAGGGATATATTGCGGCGATAAAGTGGTAAATGTCATTTTTTACAAACAACGTTTGCCGTCGTTGTTACGATTTATAACCTCGAAATGATTGAACTAAGATCGTCTATTTTTTAAATAATCTACGTATTCGACTCATTTCGCTCTGTAGCTCTTAATATATTTGAGTTACTATACATATTATTACAGAATAACATACCGTTGACTTCGGAACATTCCCACGAAGTGTAATGTTTTTTGTTGCTCTTTCGTTAGCAATGCGCATTCTCTGTTTCGGTGCCATCTCGACAATATTTGTTGTCGTTAAAAGTACCTGAGTGAAACTTGAAAGAAAACGTTAAATAAATCGGATACTGTTCCAGTCACAGTTGGACCACTTCTGTACGCGGAGTACCCGATACGATAAACAGGTGTGTATATTGCGCGCTGCCGCTCCGAATACGCCGACGTGTGCGCTTTGACACGTGAATACTTCAGAGTGTACGACGGAGCTGCTTTTCGTGCCACACTGGCACCACCAAAGTCATTTTCCCAACCGAATTATACATATACCTGTTTCTTTAATCGCATTGTATGTCCTGAATGAATCCATTAAAAAATTAAGTGAAATAAATTAACTAAGGAATGATATGAATATAGATACAATTAAAATTTAATGATTTACTCATCAACTAAATACCATCGATGATGAACGTTCGAATAACGTAGCACTTCCCTATATTTGAAATGTACACTGCCTTAAATGTATAAAAATGATTTAGTTCTAGAACAGTTAATATTATCTCACGAGTTAATAAATAATCACGACGTTACACAAAGTTGTTATTTATTTTAGTCAAAGTCATTTTTTAACATGTTCTTTCGCATATAATAATAGTGGCATTGCAGAATTCAGAATATAGGATAGTGATTCCGTGAATGAAGAAAATACATTGTAATTGTTGTATGTAGAAATTTTATATTTCTTCGACTTCTACATCTAACAACAAACCATATGTCCATCCGAATGTTTTCACTGATATTCGTCGTTCGATCATACATCGCGTTGTTGAATAAGCACGTTCACCGCGGTTCATAAACTCCAATCCCCTTCAATTTATTATCACGCAGCGATGATTAAGTTTCCAGTTACATACATACTCGGCCGCGAAGAAGGAGAGGATCCCAATTGGAAAAATCACTTTACCACCAATTAATAGATTCACGATACTTTACATCTTCTCAAAGATCACTCACGATTCATAGTAAAGTGTATCCACGCTAAGGAAACGTCATAGCGTATAATATGCAGCCAATGGTAAAAAAATGTCTTATTATTCACATTCTTATCCTGGATCTACGATCTAGCTTATCTATAAATTAACGTTACTGGAATCATCCGTAATCAAGCGTTACGTGACTAAACTTTCACTTCGAAGTTACACAACTGAGGCACTCTGTCTATAATAGTATTAATTGAAATACGGTTTATCTTGAAAATCAACTGTACCTGTATTTTTCCATTTAGCAACAACCCTTTACGCTTCGGTAATGGCGATCAACGGCTTTCGCTGATATTTTGGAATGTTAACGCTGATAAAAATTTTGAAGTATTTATTGATAAATTGTGGAAGCCGTTTTGAAATTATACTTTCTATACAGGACTCAAAGAAAAAAAAAGGAATGGAGTCGCAAATTATCGGAAAACCCAGCGAAATTGAGCAACACCAAGTAGTTAGCTGTTACGAGTAAGACGGAATTTTGTTAAATTGAATAATCATCGAGACCTGTTTTCGCGTAATACCGAATTGTAGCACATGAGACGACTGACATACATGACTGAATAAATAACGAACAAATCTGTTCTTCGACGCGTATTATTCACTGCAGGATTCACGTTTATAGTCAAAATTTAATCGATTTAATTAATCGCCTGCTCGAAGCGATAATAATGTACCGATGTTACCTCGAAAGATGTAAGACGATAAAAGAGTTGTAGAATATTTTAGAAAAATACAAAAAAGAAATCGGTTTAAATTCTCACGCTTTGTTTCACAGACATTAATATTCTATCGATGCCGATGTGAAAATTCACCTTCATGAATCGCGTTTGCGCGTCACAATGGATACAAATAATTTAAACTACCAGAAGGAAAAGAAGTCCTATTTTATATAGAACTGCAGGCATCGCTCTGTACGTTCAAATTTTAATCCATGACTGTAGACGTTACACTAATTGTGCTTCAGTCTATCTTGACTGTGGAATAGATTATCCGTACAAATGCATTAGTACCGACGTAGCCAACTGTTCCGCACATTATACCCAACGCGAGGCTGAACAGTGCCATGTAGCCAAAATAAAACGCTGTTTGGAAGAGACCGTACATTCTAAAACAAAGAAGAAGATAATTGTATTTCGAATCAGATTGTGTATGCTGTAATCGAGCGTCGTGTAAACTTACTTTGTCTTAAAGAAGAAATAGTAGAACGAATATACATAAACGTATCCCGCAGTTGAAGCTGCAGCTAGGAAACTTGTCCACTGCCTATGAAATAAGCGTAATTATATATGAATCAAAAACAGTCGTCTTCAGACAAAATTCGCAGTTAATTAAATGGTAAAATATTGCTCACCATCGATAATCTTCAGCATTTAGCAAGAAGTATGTACATACAATAGTAACGCAAACGGTTACTATGATTAGAATAACGAATACTAGTAACATAAAACCGTACACGTAATAAATTTTGTACGCCCAAAATGAAGTGAAAATGAAGTACCTGAAAGGAGAAAACAAAACATAATTTTATACTCACAACACTCTTTAATTTTGTTGCATATTTAAGGTGGCACGTACATTTCAATGAATATCGATCCGAAAGGCAAGATGCCACCGAGCATTATGATAATCAGTGGTTCCATGAACCATTTCTTTTCAGGGATCGGTCGCGGTACCGCGTTAACTCTGCACGGTGCGTCCGGTGTCCCAGCTAAATTGCGACCCAGGATCGTTCCGACTAATGTTAATGGCAGTATAACAAATATGCAAATACAAGTTACTGCCACCTGTAATTAATAATTTTTCGTTGCACATTAATTCACATTATATTCAGTGTAGATACATTCGAATGAATACGTTACACTCTTAATACTTACCATAGAGCCAAATGGTATAGCGCGGCTGGCGTGATAGTATATGGCGATAAAATTAATGAAGAACGCAGTGCCACAGACGATAAGGGGTAACATAAAGGCACTGAGAAGCATTTGCTTGATCCAAATGCGACCTCCCATACGTGCGTACAAACCTCCTCCAGCGTAGCCATTTATCGGCGATGTGGCTGCGTATACAAAAATTGCGGTCGACAACATTGATCCTCTTTCAGTATAAAGTTCTCCAAGGATAGCGAAAATGATAACGCTAAGTACAACCACAGTGACCTAAAATGCAGCCCGAGCAATGATTTTATAGATGCTCGATAATACGAATCTTATAGATGATCATATGCAAAAATAAATACCTGATAGCCTGCACCTATTAGAGCTGAGAACAGCATTGCGTGACTAGCTGGTCTAAATACGTCTCCATGAACCTGCTTCCACCCATACTCGTCTCCCAGATCACGTTCCATATCATCCATTTCTTCGTCCCTGCTATATCTGGCATAGTCTTTCCTTAATGTACGCATTAAAATCATCGAGACTAGTCCAACAAGGAAGATTACCATCATGAAACTGTTAAAAATACTGAACCAATGTATCTAAAACAATCAGAATTGTTATCCCTGGAGCATATAATGTTTTGTCCAATGTTTTTAGAGTCGTAACATTCTTACTCTGTGTTGGAAGAAATTAGGGTCCAGATATTTGTCAAACCTGTCTTCGTATTTAACATTGCTCTTCTTCCAGTTAACTTCATAACTGAAGGAGATCTGCGCACCCGGCACCAATTTTACTTTATTTTCACTGGTCAAATTTACATCGACTATTTGCTTCCCATTATAGCCTATATCGAACTTCTTGTGTGTCCAAATATAATAAGATACCACCCCATTATTTTCTTCCGGTTCTCCCACAACGCCTATGTATTGGACAACAATCGATTAATAACAGTGAACTATTCAAGTACTGTAAAATATGCAGTATTACAGCTTACCCCATATTGGTAGGTCATCCATGTACATCTTGTACCAATATTGATTCTTGACCGCATATACAAAAGCTTTCTCGCTTACTTCGTTTAATTTGATCTGACAGTACTCCGTTTTCGCAACATCGGCTGTAAGAATGTCAAGCGAGCATGATTATAATTATCTGTCAATGTATTATAAGTATGTAAAATAAATGAATTGAAACGTAAGATACCTTTGAATTCAATTTCGAGGCCGCTAAATTTGAGTTCGATGCCTTGCAAAGCTTCCGAAAATGTTTCATGATAATGATTAATGACATCCTTTGTGCCCATACAGAAAGGTAAAGAATAATACGAATAAGTTTCTTGGCGATTGTGATATGGTCCGACTGTACTCATCCATAGTACGACTTCATCATTGTCTTCGTACTGACGAAAGAAACAAATTTTGTTAGTACAATCCAAATATGTAATTCCGATGAGGGTAATTAATATATGTGACGCATTGTAACGAAACAAGAATCTTGTAAGGAATTAAAGGGCAGCCGTTAAAAAATATTCTAAAATATTCCCACAACAAAATCGTCTATTCAAAAATAATGGTACGAATTGCGAATATTCACGCTCCATAGTAAACTCATGAAAGAAGAAATTGCGACACAAAAAAGTGAAAGATGCTGACAGTAGAGTGGATAAGGATACGTGTACGATGCATTTACAACTTTGACATTTGTAAAATATGTCAATTCTCGAATACTTACGATGTGAGTGTGCTCGTCGGGACGGGCAAAGGGGAGTAGGCTAAGCGCCAGAAAGTGGAATAACAATCGGGCCCGATTCACGTTCATCGTGACGGGAAGGCGCGCTAGGCGCCTTATGCTAACAGAGACAGAAATTCAAGGATATCTGACGATGAAAACACTCCATAGATTCGCAGAACAGGAGCTAACGTAGCAGAAACACCGGACGGACAGGGACCAATGGACACGTATTAAAACACAATGGCACTCGCACAGCGGCCGCTAATATGCGCTGACTGTTCACAATATTCGCTCACCGTCACGATAGATGGCACGCCTGTCGCTTTTTCTAAAGCCCTCATCGAAATTGGCGCATATTCAGCGTAAAGGCTGTTTCACTGAAACGCATGATTGGGCATGCAAAAAAAATTCATCGTATACGTAAATAACGTAATACAAACATTCTCAATTTTAATTTGGGGACGAAACCATAATATACGAGTAGATGCTTAAACGAAATAAAAAATATATACATATATAATTTTTTACATTTTTGTTGCAATTGTAATCAATAAAAATTTGTATGAGATTATCATCGTCACTAATATATTATTAATAATCTTAAAGCTAAAGCATTCCCATTATGCCTTGAGATAGATTCATTCTTGACGAGCCTTGACTTCGATAATGAATTGGAGTTGTAGAGGAACGGTAACGAGTGATGCAGTAGTTGCTGCCATTTGAAGCGGAAACCGCGAAGCAATAGGCGGAGATAGAATTGTCATCATTGACTTCGTGCCAAAGCAGTTTGGAAATTAGGAAAGTTATTTCCAATACTTGCTCGTGGTAGTGGTAGAGTATTAAGCAGGCTTGGTAGAGATCCTATTATTTCTTCAGTTGCATCTGCCGTAGATACAGCTCTTCTGGTAGAAGCGATTAGAAAATTGTTTTTCTGTTAAGGCTTTGTATACGTTTGTCTTCCAGGGATTAGGGAACGGGGTCTACAGAATCGTTCACGACATTTTGAGGGTCTTCAGTATCCTTCAGTTTGGAGTAGATTATTCGTATAAATGCGTTAGCACTGATGTAACCAACTGCTCCGCACATTACACTCACTGTGAAGCTGAATAGTGCCATATAGCCAAAATAAAATGATATTTGGAACAAACCATCCATCCTTAAACAAAAAGAACGACAATTATATTTTAAATCGGATTATGGAACCTGTATCATAATGTATCATAATCGTCATGCAAACTTACTTGGTTCTAAGAAAGAAACAATAGATGGAATATATAAAAACGTATACTCCAGTCGAAGCTGGAGCTAAGAAACTCATCCACTGCCTAAGAAATGTAATTATATGTAATTACAAACATTTATGCTGTTAGACAACATCCACAGTTATTTAAACGATTAACCATTACTCACCATCGATAATCTTCAGACACCAGCCAAAGATATGTACATGTAATAGTAACGCAGGCTGTTAATATGATTAGAGTAACAAACGCAAATAACAGAATTCCGTAATGGGAATAAGTGTTATACGCCCAAAATGAAGTTAAGATTTTGTTCCTGAAAAATGAAAGTCAAACATAATTTAACATGCTTAAATCTGCAGTATACTTGAGATGACACATACATTTCGAAGAGTATCGATACAAAAGGCATGGTACAACCAATCATTACGATAATCAATGGTTTCCAGAGCCATTTCTTTTTAGGAATAGGTCGCGGCATTGCATTAACTTTGCACAGTGCGTCTGGCGTTCCAGCCAACTTGTGAGCTAAGACCGTTCCCACTAATGTTAACGGAAGTATTATGCATATGCAACCACCAGCTACTACCGCCTATAAATAATAATTTTCTGTTGCATATTAATACATTAAATTATATTATCGTATATATTAATATTACCAGAGAGTTAGATGCTATAGTATAGCTAAGGTGATAGTAAATAGCGATGATATTAATAACGAAAGCTGTGCCGCAGGCAATAAAAGGCAACATAAGGGCACTGAGAATCATTTGTCTGAACCAACTGCGACCTTCCATACGCGCGTATAAATCACCTCCGATGTAACCATTTATTGGCGTTGTGGCTATATACAGATAAATCGCTGCAGCCAACATTGATCCTCTTTCGGTATGAAAATTGCTAAAGATAGCAAAAAGGATGACACCAAGTACAGTAAGAGTGATCTGGAATACAGTCCAAGTAACGATTTCATGAATACTCAGTAATATGAATGTTGTAAATGATACAAAGTAATATATACCTGGCAGCCTGTACCTATTAGAGCTGAGAGGAGCATTGCATGTCTAGCTGATCTAAACACGTCTCCGTGAAGTTGCGTCCACACATGTTCATCCTTCGCATTTGCATTATCCAACATTTCACGTCTACCATATCTGGTGTAATCTTTCTTTAATAAACGGTATATAATAGTAAAAGCAAATCTACCAAAGAAGAGTAATATCATGGTGTTGCTAAAAATACTGAACCAATTAATCTAAAAAAATCGGGAGATAATTTTTGTATTAGTTTCTTGTCTGAAATTTTTAAAGTAATCAAATCCTTACTGTGTCTCGATGATCCTGGTACTTGTTGAATCTGTCCTCGAATTTAACAGTACTCTCCTTCCAGTTAACTTCGTATGTGAAAGAGACAGGTGCACCCGGCACTAATTTTACATTGTTTGCAACAGTAAAATTTAGATCGACTATTTGCTTTCCATTGTAGCCTATGTCGAACTTCTTGTGTGTCCAAATATAGTAAGATGCACCAACACCTGTTTCTTCTTGTACACCAACAGTTACTACATATCGAATAACATCAATTAACAACAATGAAGTAATAAAGTATTGCAAAATGTAGAATGCTGCTACGTACCTCCCCAATAAATTGATTCCTTTATTGGTAGGCCATCCAAGTACATTCTGTACCAATAGGCATTCTTAATCGCATTTATAAAAGTTTCAACATTATTTTCAGTTAGGTTGATCTGACAGTATTCCGTCCTAGAAACATCAGCTGTAAGAAGATAAAGGAGATATTATTACAATTGCGCGTTAGCATATGACTGATATTTAACACTCGCAAATAGCAGCCGCTAAATCTTTTTATTAATAAAACAGTTATAAATACTAATCCAGGACACCTATCTTAGAAATATCAATCAAATATGATAAATGTTGAAGTGCATAAGGGACATCAGAAACCTTAACATTATAGGAAACACAGATACGAAATGTACAACAAGAATTGCTTCCTGGATCTAGAAAGACCTACCAATGTCGGAGTAAATGTTAAAACAAATTACCTTTGAATTTAATTTCAATGCCACTGGGCAATAGTTGAATGCCTTGCAATGCCTCGGAAAATGTTTCATGGTAATTATCGGTGACAATCTTTGTACCCATACAAAAAGGTAAGGAATAGAAAGGATAAGTTTCTTGAGGATTACGACTTGGTCCAACTGTGCCCATCCATAGTGGAACATTATCGTTATCTTTATACTAAAGGAAGAAAACATTTTTGTTAGTACATAAAATACACAATACTGATTGTAGAGATCGTAAATATATCGACACAACGCACTTTGAATTTGAACTTTTGTGAAATATGTAAATGTTGAATACTTACGATGTGAGTATATTCGTCGGCCCAGGTAAACGGGAGTAGGCTCAGTGCCAAAAAGTGGACCAACAATCGAGACCGCTGCGCTTTCATCGTCACGAAAAGACGCGCTAGACCCTTTATACTAACAGACAGAAATTTAAATAGATACGCAGGATAAGAGCTGCGTAAAAAAGCACCGAACGGGTTAGCACCAGAGGACATGTATTAAAAGATGCAGCAAGATGCAGTATACGGCAGTACGTCACGTCATGGGAAAGTCCCATCGTACAAGGAAAACAGCAGACAAAAAAAGAGCACTCCAACTATTAATTTTTTTATTCCTTTGCACGTGCATTTATTGCGAGTGTGCCCAAAGACGGTCCCGATTGTTGGTTCCACCAACGCGATTTTCCAAAATGCATATATTCAACATAAAGGCTGCCTTAATGAATTGCATGGTTGGAGTTGTAGAAAATTTGACTGCAAATATAAATTTAAAGCAAACTTTTCAGATTTTAATTATAAGATAAATCTCCAATGTACATAAGAACGGAGGTACAAGCAGTTGTAGCATACTGTAGTACATTTTTTTTTGTTATAATTACAATTAATAAAGATCCCGATGGTATTATCCTTATTGTTACTATTATTCCTCGGGCCAAGGCTTTCCTATACCTTGAGATGCACCCATTCTTGATGGATCTTGACTGGGATAATGAATCGGAGTTGTCCCAGGAGGGAAGATGGGCGTTGCAGCCGCAGCAGCAGCTGCCATTTGGGGTGGGAACATAAATTGAGGGGCCACAGGCGGTGGTGGAATCATCATCGGTGGTATCATGCCAGGCGTAGTTTGTAAATTGAAAAAATTATTTCCCATGCTTTCCGGCGGCGGTGGTAGAGCACCAGGTAGTCCTGGCACAGGCTCCAATATTTCTCTAGTTGCTTCTGCTGCGGATACAGTTTGCCTTCCCTGCGAACGTCCCCATTTAATCGTCAATCGTCGGCCTCCTAGTATCAGCTTGTTGAATGTTCTTTCTGCTGCTGCCTCGGCAGCACTTCTTTGTGTGTACTGAATAAAGGCACACTGCTGGCGAGGAACCATGGTAACTGAACGTATTTCTCCATATTGGTAGAAGTGATCGCGTAATTGCTTTTCCGTTAGTATGTCTCCCAAGTTGCCGACATATAAAGTCGTAATGGATTTGTCTTCAGGGGGATCTAGTTTGGGCATAGCCGCAGCTCTACGCATCAGCTTATCAGCTACAGGATCGTTCACACCATAATAACGATCTTTAATGTTTTGATCCGCCAGTGGATCATCAGGATCGGTGGGTTTCTCGTGACGATAAGGACATTCTTCTCCTCTTTTACATTCCCCTTTTACCCAAAATGAGCAAATGTGTGGTCTGTTTCTTTTATAGTAAGGACTGGTTCTTGCCAGTTTCATTAACAAATCACTGGCAGCTGCCGATTTACCGACAGCACCAGCCGGCGTTGTTGCATCTATTTTACCAATTTCATTGTCTATATTTTGTACATAATACTCTTTGTTCACGTCCGATCTAGGTAAGTCATCCTTGATTTTAAGCGCAGCGTCTCGTACTTGAATCGGTAAACCATATTCCAAATCGAGTAAACACGTTTGACACACATTCTTTAAACGACTACAAGTCTGGCAGACTTCTGTCTTTTTAAACCTCATCCTTGCGCCGGGGCACCATCTGAATACTGTGAACGGACGCATGCATATTTTACATTCTTTTCCATATTTTTCCTTTGTCTGTAAATAAACATTTATTTAATAGTTTACCTTTGTGCGTATATTCTTAAAACTCACAACTATTTGCTGAAATTATTGTAACGTTAACTTACCATACGAATGTATGGATTGTCACCTAAACAAGTCTGACATAATATTGGGAATTCCTGCAACAAAGTAAATTATTTAATTTAAGAAAATCGTGATCCATCATTATAAGTACAATTATGCTTACAGCATCTTCCCAGTTCTGTCTGTTGTACGTATTCGTCGTTTTCGAAGTGGCCATTTTAAATTATTTTATATTATATACACCTCACGCTGGCAATTAAGATTGAAACAAATTAAAGCGTATACGTTAACAAGAATCGTAATTAAAATAAATCATTTTTCAACAACTGGAGCAGACACTGATGTTTACAATTCAATGGCGATGGACAGCAAACAGAACGTTTTATGCCCGCCTGCCTTCCTGAGTAAGATTCTACCATTTCAGCCAATAAGGTTGCTCGAGTTTCTATGAGTTCTACATAGAAATCATTTCCCTTGTTCCTATATTTAATGCTGTACGTAATAATCCCACGGGCAAAAAAATACAAAAATACGAGTTCCATATAATTTCTACTATTAGTTATTAAGTGAATTTCTTTTACCGCAATTTCCTCTCTAACGTAAAGGAATGTGTATTCCCTTAAAGGTACAATCGCGATGATTTTAGGAACACATTGAAAGATCGTAAGAAGGTAGCGGCAAACGGTCAGTCAGGGGAGGGAAATGCTTCCATCGAGAAAGAACGGTTAGAAGGAGTCGCGACGCAGAAGGCCGCGGGAGAAGCTGAACGTGTTCGCTGCAAAATGGCCACGTCCGACTCCAAAGCGCCTCTGCGTACCGTAAAAAGGGTCCAATTTGGCATCCTTTCTCCCGATGAGATAGTAAGTTAGTTACTTGTTGCCGGCTGATTACGCGAAGCATATTATTTCCGCGACATGTTCGACTATTTCATCATGAGCCGACATTTTATGAAACCTTATCGCGCGAAGCATATAGGATGTTACTTCCAAACAGTCGCGCGTGTTGCATTTTCCGCAATACTTCATTGTATTTGTCAATATTTACGGGAGGGAATATGATTTAGATACTGTAAACTATATGCAACAATAATTGTTCAGTGCCTAATTCATTTTCTCCGGTGGGAACGTTATTTGTGATATTATGTACAAGTTTCTTTATGTTAAAAAAAATTACGGTTCCTTGATGGAGAGCTAAGGTGTTTGAAAATTACCTTTTCGATTTAGTGTACGAAGTTGGATAATAATAATCAATTTTGGTATAAATTACATTCTCTGTAATCTTGGCAGAATTTTGGCAATAAAAGGAAAAATTCTTGGACTCTTATGATGAATATAAAGTGCATTTCTTTATTATTTTCGATGCCCCGTTGTTCCTTTCATAATTGTACACCTGTATTAATATATACATACTTTTTTCCTAAGCATTGCGTTGAAAGTGAAATAATTCCAAGCACTAAAGTATTTTTAGTAAATATATTACTTTATACATTCCTATTATTTTCCTCGAAGATGCATTAAATATGAATTTCCAATTCCAAATATTTGTCATTTTAGTTTAGTATTTATGCATAATTTGTCAGTGGTAAATAATTCTGTATAATGTTTTATGCAGCGTCGTATGTCAGTCACAGATGGCGGCATACGTTTTCCAGAAACCATGGAAGGCGGCCGGCCAAAGCTCGGCGGCCTCATGGATCCAAGACAAGGCGTTATCGATAGAAATTCCAGATGTCAGACATGCGCCGGTAACATGACAGAATGCCCAGGCCATTTTGGGCATATAGATTTGGCCAAGCCGGTCTTTCACGTTGGTTTTATTACAAAAACGATAAAAATATTGAGATGCGTGTGTTTTTATTGTTCAAAGCTTCTTGTCAGTCCAGTGAGTAGTGATTATTGAATTTGTGTTATGTACTTTTTGTTTTCTTCATATTAAACTATTCTTTTTTAATCGCAGCACAATCCAAAGATCAAGGAAATCGTTATGAAAACCAAAGGACAGCCGCGCAAGCGACTTACATTCGTTTACGATTTATGTAAAAGTAAAAACATTTGCGAGGGTGGTGATGAGATGGACATTAACAAGGAGAATCAGGAACAGCAACAGACGGATAGGAAACCTGGGCACGGTGGGTGCGGTAGATACCAGCCTAATCTCAGAAGGTCTGGCTTAGATGTTACCGCGGAATGGAAGCATGTGAACGAAGATTCGCAAGAGAAAAAGATGGTCCTCACTGCTGAAAGGGCATGGGAAATTTTGAAGCACATTACGGACGAAGAATCATTTATCCTTGGCATGGATCCGAAATTTGCGAGGCCAGATTGGATGGTGGTAACAGTTTTGCCTGTTCCACCATTGTCAGTTAGGCCTGCAGTCATCATGTATGGTTCGGCGAAGAACCAGGACGATCTAACGCATAAGCTTGCGGATATCATAAAAGCGAACAACGAATTGATAAAAAATGAACAAGCTGGAGCAGCAGCGCATGTGATATCGGAGAATATAAAGATGTTGCAGTTCCATGTGGCCACCTTGGTGGACAACGATATGCCTGGAATGCCGCGAGCGATGCAGAAATCGGGCAAACCTTTGAAAGCTATAAAAGCGAGATTAAAAGGAAAGGAAGGTAGAATAAGAGGAAACTTGATGGGCAAACGTGTAGACTTTTCTGCTCGAACTGTAATCACACCGGATCCCAATTTACGGATCGATCAAGTAGGAGTGCCTCGAAGTATCGCGCAGAATTTAACGTTCCCCGAAATCGTAACACCATTCAACATAGATAAAATGCAAGAGCTGGTCAGACGCGGTAATTCGCAGTATCCAGGAGCCAAGTACATTGTCCGAGACAACGGAGAAAGAATCGACTTGCGATTCCATCCGAAGCCATCCGATCTACATTTACAATGCGGCTACAGAGTCGAGCGTCACATCAGAGACGGCGATCTGGTAATTTTCAATCGTCAGCCGACTCTGCACAAGATGAGTATGATGGGTCACAGGGTGAAAGTTTTGCCGTGGAGTACATTCCGTATGAACCTCAGCTGCACGTCACCGTACAACGCCGATTTCGACGGGGACGAGATGAACCTGCACGTGCCGCAATCCATGGAGACCAGGGCGGAAGTGGAGAACATCCACGTAACGCCTCGGCAAATTATCACACCACAGGCTAACAAACCGGTCATGGGTATCGTGCAGGATACGCTCACTGCCGTAAGAAAGATGACGAAGAGGGATGTTTTCATCGAAAAGGAACAGATGATGAACATTCTGATGTTCTTGCCCAGTTGGGATGGCAAGATGCCTCAACCCTGTATACTGAAGCCGAAGCCTCTATGGACCGGTAAACAGATTTTCTCATTGATCATACCAGGCAACGTAAACATGATCAGAACTCACAGCACCCATCCGGACGATGAGGACGATGGTCCGTACAAATGGATTTCCCCTGGCGATACTAAAGTCATGGTAGAGCACGGAGAGCTCGTTATGGGTATACTCTGTAAGAAAACGTTAGGTACGTCCGCCGGATCTCTGCTTCACATTTGTATGTTGGAATTGGGGCACGAGGTCTGCGGACGATTTTACGGAAACATTCAGACTGTAATCAACAACTGGTTACTGTTGGAGGGTCACTCGATAGGTATTGGTGACACCATTGCCGATCCCCAGACCTATTTGGAGATCCAGAAGGCCATCAAAAAGGCCAAAGAGGATGTCATAGAGGTGATCCAGAAAGCTCACAACATGGAATTGGAACCCACGCCTGGTAATACGCTGAGGCAGACTTTTGAGAATCAAGTAAACAGAATTCTGAACGATGCCCGTGACAAGACTGGTGGTTCTGCTAAGAAATCTTTGACCGAGTACAATAATTTAAAGGCCATGGTAGTCTCGGGATCCAAGGGATCCAATATTAATATCTCTCAGGTTATCGCTTGTGTGGGTCAGCAGAACGTAGAAGGTAAACGAATCCCGTTCGGTTTCCGCAAGAGAACGCTGCCACATTTCATCAAGGACGATTACGGTCCCGAGTCCAGGGGATTCGTCGAGAATTCGTACCTTGCCGGTCTGACGCCATCCGAGTTCTATTTCCACGCTATGGGAGGTCGTGAAGGTCTTATCGATACTGCTGTAAAGACTGCAGAGACTGGATACATTCAGCGTCGTCTAATAAAGGCTATGGAGTCTGTAATGGTGCATTACGATGGGACGGTCCGAAATTCCGTGGGGCAGCTTATTCAGTTGCGTTACGGCGAGGACGGTTTATGCGGCGAGACCGTGGAGTTCCAGAATTTACCCACCATAAAATTGAGTAACAAAGCGTTCGAGAAGAAGTTCAAATTCGATCCGACCAACGAACGATACCTTCGTCGTATCTTCAGTGAGGACATTGTTCGCGAGATGATGGGATCCGGTGAAGTGATATCCGAGCTGGAAAGAGAGTGGGAACAATTGAACAAGGATCGCGCTGTGCTCAGGGAGATCTTCCCTAGCGGTGAATCGAAGGTTGTACTACCTTGCAATTTACAGAGAATGATATGGAATGTACAGAAGATATTCCATATAAATAAGCGAGCGCCTACTGATCTCAGCCCTATGAGAGTTATACAAGGTAAATAACAATTTAATGTATCTCAGATATGAATAGCTGGAAAACTTAGTTAATATTAAAATAATTTGTTCGCAGGTGTAAAAGATCTTCTGGATAAATGTATTATAGTGGCTGGCGATGATAGGCTTAGCAAGCAAGCGAACGAAAACGCCACGTTACTGTTCCAATGTTTAGTGAGATCCACATTATGCACAAAATGCGTTTCCGAGGAATTCAGGTTGTCTAGCGAAGCGTTTGAGTGGCTTATTGGAGAAATTGAAACCAGATTCCAACAAGCACAGGTCTGTAAAGAATAAATTCAATAATAATTTAAATCGATACTTGTTCCATGAATTTTTCCCTGATTTGTTAATTCTCTTTTTAGGTATCGCCTGGTGAAATGGTAGGCGCCTTGGCTGCCCAGTCACTCGGTGAGCCTGCGACCCAGATGACACTCAACACTTTCCACTTCGCTGGTGTATCATCGAAGAACGTAACCCTCGGTGTGCCCAGGTTGAAGGAAATTATAAATATCAGTAAGAAACCAAAAGCCCCATCGTTGACGGTGTTCCTGACCGGAGCCGCGGCTAGGGACGCTGAGAAAGCGAAAAACGTGCTCTGTCGATTGGAACACACAACGTTAAGAAAGGTCACAGCGAACACGGCGATCTACTACGATCCGGATCCACAAAATACTGTTATCGCAGAGGATCAAGAGTTCGTTAACGTCTACTACGAAATGCCCGACTTCGACCCGACTAAAATATCACCATGGCTGCTCCGTATCGAGTTGGATCGGAAGAGGATGACCGATAAAAAGTTAACTATGGAGCAAATAGCGGAGAAGATCAACGCCGGTTTCGGTGACGATCTGAATTGCATTTTCAACGACGACAACGCGGAGAAATTAGTCCTGCGAATTAGGATAATGAATAGCGACGATAAATTCCAAGACAGCGAGGAGGAGACTGTGGACAAAATGGAGGACGACATGTTCCTCCGTTGTATCGAAGCGAATATGCTCAGTGATATGACGCTACAGGTACGTTGAGCTTCGTAAAATAACACATAAAGAATACAGGCCTTGTCTATATAGATAACATTTCAAATATTCTTTTTATTCAGGGTATTGAAGCAATAGGGAAAGTGTACATGCATTTGCCTCAAACTGATTCCAAGAAGCGTATCGTGATCACAGAAACCGGCGAATTTAAAGCTATCGCGGAATGGTTATTGGAAACGGACGGTACTAGCTTGATGAAGGTGTTGAGCGAAAGAGATGTCGATCCTGTTAGGACATTTAGTAACGATATTTGCGAGATATTCCAAGTATTGGGTATAGAAGCTGTGAGAAAGTCGGTGGAGAAAGAAATGAATGCCGTTTTGCAATTCTATGGTCTTTACGTGAACTATCGTCATCTTGCTTTACTTTGTGACGTGATGACTGCCAAAGGACACTTGATGGCTATAACTCGTCACGGAATCAATAGACAGGACACTGGCGCCCTTATGAGGTGATTGATCGTACAAGGAAAATATTAATTAATCATTTACGAATGGCATTTCATTTTGTATATTTACGTTTCAGGTGTTCCTTCGAAGAAACGGTGGACGTTTTATTGGATGCGGCGTCTCACGCGGAAGTAGATCCTATGAGAGGAGTGTCCGAGAACATTATCATGGGTCAGCTTCCTCGCATAGGAACAGGTATGGTCTTTAATCCATATCCGTTTAATTCTGAAAGAAAAGACAGAGTACGAAGCATGTTGGAAAATGGTTTTAATTTAATATAATCTGTGTAGGTTGTTTCGATCTTCTGTTGGATGCTGAGAAATGTAAAGCCGGCATTGAAATTCCAATGGCAGTGGGTGCTGGTATGATGGGCACTGCCGGAATGTTCTTCGGCAGTGTTGCTACACCGAGCATGAGTCCTCAAATGACACCCTGGATGGGTGCTACCCCTGGCTACGGTGCTTCAAGCATGTCACCAGGTATTAATACTTTGTGCAATTTTATGTAGACATTCAATTCTATTCGACGAAATTGTAACAAAAACTATAATTTTCTTTGCAGCATTGGGCAGTGGTATGACACCAGGAGGAGCATGCTTCTCACCATCGGGAGCATCGGACGCGTCAGGACTCTCGCCTGCATACTCCGCGTACTCGCCACAACCCGGAAGCCCTGGAAGTCCAGGACCAAGCATGAGTCCATATCCGATGTCGCCGGCTGGTGGTGCTTCGCCAAGCTACTCGCCTACTTCTCCAGCCTATCTGCCGACGTCGCCGAGCATTACACCATCCAGTCCCAACTATTCGCCAACGAGTCCTACTTACTCACCGACCAGTCCAAATTACTCACCAACGAGTCCGAGCTATTCACCTACCAGTCCAAGCTACTCGCCAACGTCGCCAAGTTATTCTCCAACGAGTCCAAGCTACTCACCAACCAGCCCGAGCTATTCACCGACGAGTCCGAGTTACTCACCGACCAGTCCAAGCTACTCGCCAACGAGTCCAAGTTACTCACCCACGTCTCCGAGCTATTCGCCAACGAGTCCAAGCTATTCTCCGACCAGCCCAGGCTATTCCCCAACGTCGCCAAGCTACTCGCCAACGAGTCCATCGTATTCGCCAACGTCACCGAGCTACTCGCCAACGAGTCCAAGCTATTCTCCGACAAGTCCGAGCTACTCACCAAGTTCGCCGAATTACACGCCAGCATCACCTTCTTACTCTCCAACGAGTCCAAGCTACTCGCCAAGTTCTCCGCAATATTCGCCAGCTAGTCCAAGCTACTCGCCGAGCAGTCCGAAATACTCTCCGACGAGTCCGTCGTATTCGCCCACGTCGCCGTCGTTCGCGGGAACCTCGCCACAGTACACGCCGGCGAGTCCAACGTATTCTCCGACGAGTCCTACGTATTCACCGACGAGTCCATCGTACTCGCCCAGTTCACCGCAGCACACAGCGTCGGGCAGCACGAGATATTCGCCCAGCAGTCCGAATTACTCGCCGACTAGTCCAACGTACTCGCCAACGAGTCCACAATATTCACCGTCGAGTACCAAATACTCTCCGACCAGTCCAACGTACACACCGACCAGTCCGAGCTATTCGCCGACGAGTCCAACGTATTCGCCACCAGTGCCTGGTTACTCGCCAACGAGTCCCACCTACTCTCCAGCGTCGCCAGCTTACGAAACAGACGACTAAGAAGTATTACGCGTGTCTGCACGGGTATTTGTTATTAAACCCTTATTATGGACTACTAGGTATAAATACGATAAGCTGTAATTACCGCTGTTACACCATTAATCTTCTATTTTTTAGCCTCGTAAATATATGCTTAGTGTATAAATGTATGCACGATTTTTATAATGATCGTACGATCACCCATCATAGGTTGGAAGATACTTTTGTTGCGCCTGTACCGAAGATGAAAGGACTTAGAATCAAGTATAAAAAGACGATGAATGAGGAGTTCGACGTACGGTCATGGCATTTTTGCGAAATATTGGATATCGATCTGCGGATATAGTTTACAAGCTCGATAAGGCTGATTAACGAAACTGTTTGAATACAAACGAGAAGTTCATTGACATCGCCGGAGAAATATCTCTTTCTATGCAGCAGAGTGTAACATGGCGAGGGTATTATTTGTAATTGAATTTCATTCATATCACACATAGATTCTGACGTTTGATAGATGTCCACGCGGTGGACGGCTGTATATATGTTCGACGGAGGAAAGGCTAGCGCATTGTGGGTCTTCCTTCGTTGCCTTAGCTATGTCTCGGTTAGCCATCCGCGTTCGATAGAGTATTGAGTTACGTTTTACATAGCACCGGTCACCGCAAAACGGAAAACCGGTTCGCGGTGGGTGCACCGATGTCGGACAGTGCGAATTATTCCCCGTCATGAATCGCGAAAGACTGCCGCTACTTTTCAAAGATACCAAATCGGATCTGTCGCTTCTGTTCGCCACATTGTGCGTTATCGACATCTTCGGCGTTTTCCCAATTATTGCGCTACCACACTCGATTGTGCAATGTGGTGAGTTTCTATCTATTTCTCTGATATTTTGGTGTCTGTTATCTTTTTCCATCATTTGTTCGTGTTTCATAAGGAAACTATAGATCAGTGAGACGGGGATCGTAATTGTTCCCTTGCGAGCATTTTTTTTTTAATTCTTTTCTTTTTAACAAGTGGCGTCGACGCTTGTGTGAATAATTTTTAAGTAGTTTTCCTGATTTTTTACGCACACCCATATACGCGCTAGCCTACTGTATCGTGACTACTTTGTAAGACGTAACAACATTAATATAATATATATGTATAACTGTATGTACCATATAACTTTATCACTCGTTTCGTAGAGTATTTTATTTAAACTGAAGCGATTTATATAATTCACTTATTTTATTCACCGTTCAATGGCGAAATCATTGTAAGGGAAAACCCCGAGCGCGCGGCGTCGTGTGTGAAAGTTGAATATTTCGAACGAAAAATAAAGTTGGTTAACTTGTTAACGCTTTTTCTTGTTATTCGATACATCTCAGACTGCTAGCCGTATTTGTTACACCTTCCGCTTTATTATCCACACATTTATGTAATTCTACTGAGGCGTAACGAATATTCCTCTATGTGCACGCCACATGATTTGTAGGATTGTATGGAATACCTTTAGTCCTCGTCGTACTGGCCCTGCAAATTTATACGGCTATACTTCTTGGCAAATCATGGGTGATCGCAACCAGTCTCGATGCTCAAATATTGAGAAAAAATCGGTAAGATTTCATACTTATATTACTTTCATTTGCATTATTATTTCTAGTACTTACTCGAATAATTTCGCAGGAATCCACTTGCGGCTGTAACCGAGTTGACCCTGGGTCCGCGAGCAAGGACCTTGGTGACTATAATCCTAGATCTCACGGTGTTCGGTTGCAGCATACCTAACTTGTTAGTCGGTAAGCTCGGACTACATTCTTAATTATGAACTTATAATTTTTTTTAACAATATATCAATTTTAGCCTCCCAAAATTTCCAACTTTTCGGACTAAAAATCTCGGGGCAACGGTTTGATCTATCCTTCTGCTACTGGCTTCTGGTTGTGGGCGTGCTTTTGTGTCCTATTATGTGGCTCGGAAGTCCACGCGATATGAAGTACGTTAAAGTTACTTTTAAATCGTACCCTCTCAAGTCTGCAGTACAGTTCTTTCCTTTAATATTTCGAATGTTCGCAGATTGTTGACCTTGTTCTCTTGCGCGATGGTTATTCTTACCGCACTATTAATATGGTGGTGTATTGTCACCGACAATCGAGGGCTGGACATCGCACCAGTTCCGACTTCTCCTACCTGGGAAAAATTTCTCTCCGGGTAAAACCTACGAAGCTGTTCCATTGACGATTATTTAGTTTCCCATAATTAGTTATTATCGAACCATTTTTCAGTTACGGAATGTTGGCGTTTCAATTTGATGTGCATCCAACACTAATGACCGTACAGGTGGATATGCGTCGTCCTAAAGATATCACCAAAGCAGTTGTGATTTCCTTTTTGGGTGTGTCGATAGTAAATCGCTGAAAGCGCTGTTTTCTTCATACTTGATCGCGTTAATTAATGAAATATTTATTACAGTCAGCGGTTCGTTGTTCGCTGTTACTACCAGTTTAGCCGTTTGGAAATACGGAGACGGGATAACGGCCAATGTCCTGCAAGTGCTCCCAGGAAATTTTGTACTGAGCGCTGCTATTCTTTTATCCGCTCTTCAGCTCTGCCTTTCGAGCGCCATCGGACATTCGGCCCTCTTCCAGGATTTAGAAGACCACTGTAACGTTCAGAGAAGTACAAGATTACTACACTTCAATCTTATGGATATTATGGAAATTGTTTTCCTACAACGCATATATGTATATTTGTAACAGAATTCGGATGGAAACGCTGCGCTATAAGATCGGCTCTTGTCTTACTCGGAGTGGCTGTAGGTGAATCCGTGCCGAGATTCGACATTGTGATGGCCCTGATCGGGGGATCTTTGACTGGCCCATTAGTATTTGTACTGCCACCCTTGATTTACGCGAAAGCCATTGCCCTGAAAGCGAAATCCATGCGATCGTTAACGCCCGAAGTGTTCTCGGGTTATGAGAGACGTCGAAGCAGCGAGGCGATGTCGACCGATCCTAGGATTCATTCAAGATCTATTTATTACGGCATCTTAAGCGTACCGACAACTGAGTGCCACAGGCATTCGTATGTTTATTACAGCGAATTGGAGGACGAGTTCGATGAAATTGAAGATTACGAAGATGAAGCCATTGGCAATGGTGAAGTCGGAGAGGAATTTTTGATGACAAGAAGAGAAAGCGATAATGGGCAGCCAGTATTAGTAGATGCCAGCCGACCTTTTAGAGTTTACAAAAGAATCGCGAATCGCGAGGAACCGGTTTTAAATTCGGCGACACGTTGCGACTGCCAAAGATGGACCGATTGGCTCGGCTATTTGATTGTGCTCTTTGGCATTTTTATTACGGTTTCATCAACGTATATCAATATCAGAAATACGATACGCTATGTACAATTTACGCCGCCGTGCATCGTGAATGTTAGCATAGTACAAAATCCTGTATAAATGGGGCAAATTACGTTGAAAAAATTGCACACAACATTCTACGTTTTTTACAACTATTTTAACAATAATATTAAAATAACTAATAAAATAATTTAGCAGTCCTATACACTTTGCACAGCATTCAATTAACGCTTTGCAAACAAAGTTTTATAAAAAGTATACAAGCGAACCATGTTATTTTATATCAATTTTTTAAACTACATTTTGTACGTTTAATGTTAAAAAATGTACAATTTCTTGTCGCTTTACAGCATTATAATGCGGCTTTCTAACTTGTACAAATTACTGCAAGGTGGCAGCACCGTCCCAATAAAAATTCGCGGTCTACGGTAAAACACGTGGACCTTCAACTTGTTCAAACTTAAGAAACCTATATAAATATATTCATTTCCCTTTTCATTTTTCGTTACATAACAAAATATTTAATGCCTAAGAGAATATGCTACACTCTAATTTGCCGTCTAGCAAAAGCTACTGTCTGACAAAATTATGCAACATGCACGTGTTTCCAGACGATAAACAGCTTAAGAATCAGCTGATATCTTAATTATTCTTAACCGTGAAGGTTACCTTGAGAAAACATTTAACTAAATGTATATATGTACTTCCCAAATGCAACCTTGTCAGTTGCATATTCGAGAGAATATGTTTCTGCATTGAAACTTTATTTTTACAATAAAACATACTCTCTCCTTACCATTGTTACAACATGTAAAACTAATACGAATAGAAATGTAATTCATGTATTAATATACATACGTAATTTGCGCACATGCATTATATTTAATTAAAATTCATTTTCCTTGTGAACGACTCATTACGTCACGTTGTCCAATATTTTTTATGACTACCTTGGTGGGGATGCGAATCAAGCTGTGACGTTTACGAGCAGGTCTTACGATACTGTCCGCGCCACACGAATGATCCATTCCCCGATTCCCGTTGGATCCATTTTGGTTGCGATAACTTCGACTTCCCATTTAATTCGCTCGACCTCGACCACCATTGATAAAAGTCCGTGTTAAAATATGATTCCTAACTGCATCAGGCACATAAGTGCACAAACATCGAAACGAAATGTGAGTACATAATTTCCACGAACGACAAATGACCTCTAACTATCTGCCAACACGTTCCATGCCAGGGTCTTGTTATAATTTTTAATCGTAGAAATCGTCGAGCCCAGTCTCGTAATTGAACCTACGTTCTTTTCTTTTTTTATATCTCTACTTGGTGTCTTGCCAGTACGGGAGCTGGAACGAGGTAATTATTCCTCTAGATTTAATTAATGTTTTTTGTAATTACCTCCCCGCTTTTCCTATAATATTTTCTCCAGTATATTTTTTTTCGCGAATTTCTTCGATCACAGTGTGATCGATCCATTCAAAAATTTCGTTTTTCTGAGCTTAGCAGTTAAACCTAAGTTCACATCCCATCTTTTTATTTTCTTTCTGTATTTACATGTGAATTACGATTACTGATGACTTAGGTATTGTATATCGCTCTCTAGGGTACCAGATAATAGACGTATTTGTATCTTATGCTCGTAGGTGGTATCTTTCTTCTTTAACAAGAAAAACAACTATGCCACGGAAGCAACGTTCGAAACGAAACCTTTTCGATTGCACAAACTTGACAACGGACCGTCTACCAAGGTGACTGTAACCAAGGACGAAGCTTTAGATCTGTATAAAAAATTACACACAATTCGTCGTATGGAAACAGCCGCAGGAAATCTGTACAAGGAGAAAATCGTCAGAGGTTTCTGCCATCTGTATTCTGGACAAGTAACGATCATTTTATTTTCTTCTTAAACCGATCTGATAGAACTTTCTATGATAAAATCTGGCTGTTGTAATTTGTTAGGAAGCCTGCGCGGTTGGTATGAAAGCAGCACTCCGATCGCAAGACTCTGTGATCACAGCTTACAGAGCTCACGGATGGACCTACTTGATGGGGATAGAACCATTTGGCGTTTTAGCCGAGTTGACTGGAAGGAAAGGTGGAAACGCAAGGGGCAAGGGTGGTTCCATGCACATGTATTCTAAAAACTTTTATGGTGGAAACGGAATCGTTGGTGCTCAAGTGAGTACACAGTTTCTCGATTTATAGAACAAACTTTTACAGTACAGTATTGTTACATCGAAGGAAATTCGTAGGTGCCACTGGGAGTTGGAATCGCCTTCGCGCACAAGTACATGAACACTGGTGGAGTGTGTCTTGCACTGTACGGAGATGGTGCAGCCAATCAGGGACAAGTATTCGAAGTGTATAACATGGCAAAATTGTGGGATGTGCCATGTATCTTTGTATGCGAAAATAATGGCTACGGTATGGGTACTAGCGTCGACCGTGCTTCAGCAAGTACTGAGTACTATACAAGAGGAGATTACGTCCCTGGAATATGGGTAGGTTCATCTAAAAAAAAGAAAAGAAAACTAATGATAATTTCGATTTCGAAACGAATAATGAATCATTTTTGTTAGGTGGACGGCATGGATGTACTCGCGGTCAGGGAAGCTACCAGATTTGCTGTAGACTACTGCACGTCCGGTAAAGGTCCGCTTGTCATGGAAACTGTAACGTACAGGTACAGCGGACACAGTATGTCCGACCCTGGAACGAGTTATCGTACGAGAGAAGAAATCCAGGAAGTAAGACAGACTAGAGATCCGATTACTGGCTTTAAGGAACGAATATTGAATTCTAATCTCGTTACGCAGGAGGAAATTAAGGTGAATTGAATTTTTGTATATCATTTCGGTAGTAATGTCATGCTGCAAGTGAAATCTCACTCAAACATTTCTCTTTCTTTGCAGGCGATTGACAATGAAGTAAGGAAACTTGTGGATGATGCTGTGAAAGCCGCAAAAGCGGATACTGAAATTCCACTTAGCGAACTTACTGCCGATATCTATGCCGAGTGTTTAGAGAAGGAAATTCGCAATATCACGCCCTTCAACCCTCTGCCACACACAAGGCTAGGCCCGGCTGTTAACGCTTGAGAGAACTTTTTAAGAAACTCTTAAATTGATATCGTATTAAATTACGTACGTTCCTCATAGCAATACCCCCGATTACGAAAAAAAAAGTTTTAGTTCGAGCGAATGATTCTCTGGGTGATATTCTTCTGAAACTAGGTGAAGTTATAGTGAAAAGATTTTCGGGCACGTTTTCGTTTGTTCTTTGCGGTTCAGTTGTACATATACAAATTGTATATTTATTTTATTTATAGATGTATAATAATACCGTAAGAGATTCCTGACATTTTCAATTAACCGATTAAATAGTAATTGTTAACTGCCACGCAACAGACAATGATTTTACGCGTATCAACAACTGTGGAATAAAATAGTAAATGAATCGAAAGACAAATCGAACAGTACACCTTCTTCATCGCTTATCCTTAGTAGGGACTGATACAATTGTACAAAATATCCAACGATTATACTATATTAGTAAAATAAAAGATTTACAATTATTTGTAAAATAGTAACTCATTGTGTGTAATTGCACATACCATTACGTTCGACAATAAAATGTATATGGCAATGTAGACAACATGTAATTAGATGCGAAAGTTACAAAATTTGAAAATGAATAAAAAATGTAATAAAGTTGATATTTAATTTTAGAACACGTTGCGCGAATAGATTCACAGTGGTCAATGCATTTATGAACGCATTGTTGGAATCCATTTCTCTGTCCTTGTCCTATTGAATTCGGCGGCTCGCTTGGTGCTGTTCTTTCTCTGTTGAATATTCGCGCATAAACACTCTTCATAGGATCTACGTAACGAGTGCGATTATTTCGCCAGTAATTCATTGACAACAGTTCGGAGAAGATATACAGGAACAATGGCCGCTGCGGGAAGCACGAGTGCCGGTACGATTTTGCAAAAACTCGGCTTGAAGCCGATAACAAAATGCAGTCTCGTTAAGTTCTATGCACCCGCTTTGGGTGTTGCTTCGTATACTGCGTTGTCCATCAATGTGATGAACCCGAGTCTTGTCGTTAGGTAAGAGTCCATCGAAAAGAGTCCATTTTACCTTTAAACGTTAACCTCTATACTCTTTGCTATGAATGTATCATCTCTACCAATATTACGTAACTTTCAGGGACAACTATTCGTCCATGCAATTTATACAATTAATTGAAAATTTTCACTGAAACATTCTCTTTTTTCCTTCGAGAGCGCATGCTTATGTTAAATATAACTGACATGACCTATTTATAATGACTGTCCGATCGGCATAGCTGAATTTTGAAATACGTAATATCGTATATGTTGTATCGGTTTCAAAAGACTTGAATGATAGAAACTTGGACTCTGATAATGTCCTCTATAATGTATGAATTTTCGAATGGTTGTGCATAGTTGAGTGGAGCTTCTGATTTTCTTGCTATATTATCCTGTCTTATTGTCATTTTCGTTAATTGTATCTGTAGAGTCTTTCCAAAGAAAGACATCACGAATTTCCTGTTGGGAAGTGCCCTCGTTGGTACTGGCTCTTATATATACACCCGCGAACACATGAAAGATGCTCCTACGTGCGTAAAAATTTTATATAGGTGAGAAGTCTTTTAATCGTAACATGTGTATTAACTCCTTAAAGTTGTCTTAACTAAATTATGGTAAATTTTACAGTTCCGCCGGTGCTATATTGCTGAGCTTTGGTTCGGTTTTAGTATGGGCGGTACTTCGATCTGTCGTCCCACCTAGTCCTGCCCTGTGCACTTTAGTCGGTGTCGGTTCTGGATTAGCATTTATCAAGGTTGGCTCGAGTTATCTGAACTTTGTAGATGGGCAAGTAGCGAAGAAATAGATCGGCAGAAGCTTTTGTAATCGATCGGTGCACGATCAATCTGTATTAAATATATCTACGCAAAAAATTGCAACAATACATCATAACAATAGTGGAATGTGTTGAATCAGAGAAGGAGGAAAATATGTAACATTAAGCAAGGAAGTCTTAAATGTTTACAAACTTTTATACTTTCTATGAATTTCGATCTACAAGCGGCTGATGTTTCCTGGCCAAATTGTGTTGGAAGACCTGTAATTACCAGATATTACTTATTATTTAGTCCTTGCTAATTATTTATAAGATCCGACTGTTAAAGGGCAGACCAGATGTAACATTGTTATGGTATTTTACATGGGATGTGTAAATGATGTACAGTGATTTCCTGGAAAGCAAATGTACCTCATATTCTGTATTAATGTTATTATAAATGTGTACGGAATTATAATTTATATGTTGATCAGTACGAGGAAAAAAGAATAGAAAAATTTCTCTTCAAAATTCAAGATGTTTTTGTAATACGAACGTACTTTTTTTCAAGGAGTACACCGCCTTCGTTCAAGTAATTGACTAGCAGTAGTGGTAGAGACGTTGCAAGTTTCTCAGCAATTTTAAATAAATGTCGTGTTAAATTCAATGAACTTTACGTTACAAGTATAAGATGTGTAGTCTTTCGAACAAACGTAAGTATATATTAAAGGAAGACTCCCGGAATTAGATTGAACCAAAAAATAAAGAAGTGTGTACTTGTTATCTGCAGAAATACATGTAATCGCACCATAATCGAAAACTGTATCACTTCCGTAATAAATTTCGTTACAAATCTCAACTGGTACAGTTTAATACTAAGAAAAGAAGCTTTTATATTTTGTTATCAAAGTCTTTTCTTTTTATTAGTAAATGTTATGGTATACAAAATAAAATTGTACGACAGTGAATGTATTAGGTGTATGCAAAAGTTTCAGTCTTTTTTCTCAATTTTCTTTTATTTATACATAACATCGTTATGTAATTATCGTATCGAATGCAGTGTAGAATATACAGCTTTTCGTCACTCATCGTGCTCATTGTTGTTTTGCGACGTTATTGTTTCTTATCGATCATGAAGTTGCCGTTTTTGATAGATCAAGACCAACCAAACAATTGCACAAAAGGGCGGGAGATTCTATCAATTAAAAATAACTCCTTATGAACGCTTAAAAAAAAAGACTAAAAGGTTTGCATACACCTAATAGGTGTTATACGTTCGAGGATTGCTATATACACAAACCAGTCGTTTCATGTACTAAGATAATAGCATTCATATTCTATTGTGCGAGTTTAGTAACAATAAATAAGTATACAAAGCATACGGAAGCTGCAATAATGTATGATCGCGTGTATTCAGTTACGTACACTTGACTCTTCTAAGAAGTTATGTATGTTTATCTTGTATAAAAGCAATAGATGTGCTAGATTTATTTTTTTTTTTAGTTTTTTGCTTCACATGCTATGGTCTTCAACGATTGGTACTTTGGTTTGAAGAAATAGCACGGTTATCGAAATATCTATATAAATAAGAGTGTATCTGTCACGTTATTCCAATTAGTAATGCAAACGAAAAGATGAAACGAAGAACATACATGATACTGCAAATAAGTGCAGGAATGTAATTCGTTGTGAATATGATGCATCTTACATTGTCTTTGTAATTAATAATGGTGTACTATAATTTGTAACGACACGCGACATATAATAATCACGCAGACGAGGAAAGAAGTAGCAATGAGTATGGAAGTTGGAAAAGTCTAAAATAACTAAAATACTATGAACATTGATCATCTTTGAACGTAATCGTATTTTCATTTATCGCGTTAAGATATCATGTAACATGCGCATTTAAATATTTTAAAATCGTTAAAAAATATCCTACTCATAAAATATAGAGTTCAATACGAATACTTCATGCAACTTCTGTTGCATAAAAAAAGAAGACAAATAAGTAACGCGATTGCACGGATATACTCGTGCATCGTATCACATTTAACTCTCAGTTTCTCCGTTTCAGGCACATCTTTCTATCGTACAATATAAACGTTCTCTCTCATCATACGTAATTCTTGTATATACAAATGCATAATCGCACGTGCGAAGCACGAGTATTGCTTCTCTCTGCCAGGTTGAAAACAAAGTTTTTCTTAATACTGTCCTTCCTGCATCGAGACCATTCTTTTTCCCCTTTCGACTCTCTCAGCTGTTTTCCAAATTCGTTCTGTAAATTTTAAACAGCACGGCTGGTAGATCCCCGAAAGTAAGTACCAATCAAGAGACGTCGATCCCATGGAGGAACTATTGGCGCCGTCGGTCGGAGGATTCCCCGCCGTGCAAAATCAACTTTAACTGTGATTCGCGTGCATCATTGATTCGTTAGTGCTCCTTCGGACGGATTCATCGACAATTGGACTCTTTATCGTCGATGATAGAACGTTGCTGACTGCCTCTGCGATGCTTTCCGTCACTCTGCCGATCGTGTCGGTGAGTATTTGTTCCCCTGTTTTATTCGAATGAATATGCTCCGTTGAGTGCAGTTTGTTGTGCTCGTGATCATCCTCGTGATGATGGTCAACCTCGTGGTCGTGCACGTGTGCGTGACCACCGTGCGAATGCGAGTGCGAATGCGCAGCTGTAAATAGAAAGAACAATTTTTCGATTATTTTATCGTGAACAAATCTTTCATTCGGATACTCCTAATGGATGTCCTCAAAATATCCTTGGAAACGCGATAATTGTAACAAAGATGTAGCTATTTATAGTTCGAAGCATACACAGCATCGATAGATTTTTTATTATCTGAATGCTGATAAGGCAGACGTTCCTAATGAGAAGAAGATGATATCTAATCTGTGTCTCGAAGCCCATCTATAATTAATCTACTGCCAGCCAGATAATCTTTTATCGAAATGTTCGATGCTGTTCCTTGTATAAGGCAGTATACTTTTCAAACTTACCATTTTTGAACGGTGGGTTGATTAATAGGTATTTAAACAAGTGGGATGTATCGCGTGCTGCGCGATGAGGATTTCTTATAGATTTCTTTTCATAAATGACAATTACGGAGCGAAGTGCGTCAGATGGTCGAGAAAGCAGTCGAAAGTCGGTCGAATCGTTCATCGTCTTACGTCTTGGGTCAATGCTTTAGGTGGAGAAAGTCAATGGACAACCAGTTTCTTTGGGGCATCTTTCTTCGTGAAAATGTCCCGTGATCGGTTCTTACTGCAAGAACATAGTAACTAAAGCTTCTCATGATGAAGCATTGTAAGCTTCAATGAAATGATTTTCTCTGTTCGAAGCGAAAGGAATAAGCTTAATAAGCGTAAATAATGACTGATAACGTACGCATGTTCGATTAAAGGTCCATTCAAAAATCTCAGTAGTTCACTAAAATTAATTTCATAAAGATTGTACAGAGAATGCTCTTTGTGACCTTTTGAAGGCGACCTTTTCAAGAGGTACACAAGGAATATAATTCTTTTAGATTTTCTTTAATCTTTTCGAAATGAATTTTACTGCACGCCTGATATTTTTACAATCAAAATGACATCAAACACGACACAAATCGCATAATTTTCTGTTATGTTATAATAGTACGTCGGTCTTTACTTTTGCCCGAATACGCGCCGAAACCCGGACACGGTCCGGTTGTGTATAAATAGACCTTAAGCGTGCGCGAGTTAGTGTAGCATCTCTGCATTAAAAGGTGTATTCTGTAGTTCCGGTTCATGTGTACACCTTGATCAGTGATACATTGCGAGATCAAATTGCATAACAGCTGACACAAAAAATAGTCCTGCTATTATGAATTCCTCGCAGGTTTTGAGTCTAGACCTTTTAAGTAACTCGCCTGCTGTTATTAAGATCGACGAGAAACGCGTTCCAAACAGCTGGTATGTATGCGTTCAATTGTACACGAGAGGAGCTATACAATCCCTCGTAAAGACTTGTACAGGTGAAAATTCCTAGTACGCGCCGTGAAGTATGCAACCTCGCCGAATTCCATGAAAGCACTTCGTGCAACAAGTATTACCCTCAATTTTTCGCGGCATTTAAACGTTTAAGTTACACGAATGACAGAAAATTGTCTACCAAATAAGGGGCGGCTTGAATAAAAGTTCTATCGCGATCGATAGGTCTTGGAATCGACGTTCTTCGAATTTCCAAGGACTCTGTGTACGGGCGGACATGTGTGTGCCTGTTACTCGAGTCCAGCAACGATCGGGCCGGTAATGATATCACGTACTTTTCCTGAATTAATAGGTTAATAGCTACATCCGAGTTTTATTTGCGGTGGCGTATCGCGACGATTCCTCGCGACGGCGGACAACGTTGTCGTGAAGCGAAGTTCGCTACCGTTCGTCCGCCACCGTTATCAGAGGCATTAACCTAATTGAGAGTTGTCGTGTGCTGGAGCGTCGTAGCGCGACTGAAAAAATAATGTCGGACACCGTGAGTGGGGAAAACGGAGTCGGTCCGATCGCGGAATTCGTGTAACATGTACTTCACGTAGGACCGCTCCAATTGGACTCAGTAAAAGGAGCGTGCACGCGAAGGCCCTCGGCTGTACACGTATTTATAATCGAGCAAGCGACATGGACTGAAGAAACGCCGCATTCTTTTCTTTTTTTTTTTTTATCTGACCAGATTGGAATTTTCGTCAAGATTACGAATCACTGTAGTTCCGGTCGATAACGTGTATCTCTGGCTTGTAAGAATGTATCGGGCAACGAACCGAAAGTCGGTGTACGTACATATGTACAATTACGAAACGGATAACGGTAGACGACCAAGGTGTCTATTTAAAATGAACAAAAAGGTAGCCGCGTATGCATACAAGATATGCGGCAAGGTTATATCTCTCGCGGTTTTCGTGGCCCTGACTTTTTGAGTGTTACCGCTCGACTTTTCGCTGAATCGATAGATGGACGTGGTATCCACGTGCTGCAAGTACACGTGGGTGGTGATTGGATCAAGGACGTACCGGCAATAGGATCGCACCAACGTTGATAGGTTTAGAAAAAGGAGATGAAAGACGGTCAAAACGGTCGTTGTTAACGACCTGGTATTGCGTGTAACTCAATAACTGGGTTTAGCGAAAGAATAGAAAGAACCGCCATTCAAACTTGCCCTATGCAATGGGGTCTCGTATTCGATTTCTCAATCGAAGTCAGTATTATCATGATTGAAGAAGGAAGAGACGTGGATAATTAATTATGGTATACTTCCGCTGCGATTCGCCCAATCAGAAGTTGTATAAAAAGAAGATATCGTCGAAAAGCTACTTCCGTAATTAATATCCAGACGCGACACGTTTCAGCGTCGGATGGTCGCTCGGGAAACACTCACTGGCGATTTGTAGGCCCAACATCAGCATGAATCCGACGATAATGGCAGTCAACTGTAGGAGGCCACTTTTCTCGTTAGCTCTCTCGCGTGCCAGCACCTCGAAGAAAACCACGTAGAGCAACGTCCCGGCTGCCATCCCTTGCAGTATCGTCGGGGTGGGTCCCAGATTCTCGCTGTCGTTCTTGAAATGGCCCAGGGCCAGTCCGACAGCGATACCGATTGGCGTTACCATCGAGAATATCGTTAGGTAGCCGAGAGTGGTCCTGGTGGAGGCGCCGGCGACGTACAGCTCCATGCCGACGCAGAACGCGATCACCAGCTTGTGTGTGGCTATGGCAGCAGCTAGATAAACGACAGAGCCGAGGGACGGCTCCAGGCCAACGGCCAGACCTTCGAATATAGCGTGGAAGGACAGAGCGAGAACCGTCAGGAGGCCCTGTATGGACGTGTTCTTCGATATGACTGCGTGATTGTGCTCGTGATGGTTCATCCTGGGATAATGATTTAGCTCCACGTCGGAAGGATGCCTCGCGTTGTCCTGAGCAGCGTGCACCGTGGAGGATAGCCCCGTAGGCGTGGAAAGGACAAATATCGCGGGCAGCATCTTATCGTGTTTGCCATGGTCCCGAAGATCCTCCAAGTTTTGTCGCCTCGATCGTATATGCAACTCGCTCTCGGTTTCCTCCAGCTCGTTGCTACCCTCCTTCCACGTGGACTGGGTCGTGGTGGAGACGGTAATCGTCGAGCCGGCCGACGTGACAGTCGATGCGCCCGTCTGATTATTGCATCTACGCACGGACACTGTCCTGTAGAGCAACGCCTCCGACGACTCGGGTTTTCCCGTCAGCGCTGCGTGCACAGCTTCCTCAACGAAGTAGACGAGGAAGAAGCCGGCGCAGAATAGAAGCTCCGATAAGCTCAGCGGGCCCAGCGTCGGCAGCTGACCGTTGGCCTGGTGCCTTTCGACGCTCACGCGGACCTCCGGGGCTAGGTGGAGGAACGTGGTGAACAGGAGGACTCCCCCGCCGAAACAGAGCAGCAACGACGTTTGCAGACCCTAGGGATTACACGTTACCCTCTAATTTTCCGCCTCGTGCATTTTATTGGTACTGTATTGTTCTGGATTTTATTGGCACTAGTTTGTCGAGGGGTTTCATGTTGGAAGTAGTAGGGGACCATTTTCGCGTTTGTTGGTAAAACGACTGGTGAACGCTCTACGAGGCTACTTAGGAGCGTAATATAGATACATAT
The DNA here is from genome assembly GCA_023838395.1 of Holcopasites calliopsidis. NCBI lineage: Eukaryota > Metazoa > Arthropoda > Insecta > Hymenoptera > Apidae > Holcopasites > Holcopasites calliopsidis. Next base: position 3,488,089 of record JALHAQ010000007.1, read on the forward strand.
TATGTTGATGGGAAATAAATGGTTGATTAAAACGTGCCCGTGTTTAACCTGTTATTATAGTTACAACGGTTCCTTGGTTTCTTTGTAACGAACTGACACATCGCAGCTTTATCTTTATGGATCGTTCCATAAATCCTTAAGTTAATATAAGGTTCGCGAGTAAGAAATGGCTACGCGTACATTGATCGAACAATTTTTGATAAATTACGCTTAGAAACATCAATGACAATCGGCTACTTATTCCCCACCAATTTAATGTAGCATCTAAATATGTTATACAGTCGGCAAGGGTGTCCATACGAATACAAAGATAAAATCCATAAATTTGTCCAACATCGAGTACTTTATACTCGATTGGAAACGTACTTGCGACTTTGTTGTGGGATCAGAAATAACACTGGAGGAGGACGCGTTCGAAACGGACGTCGAGGTGCAAGTGCTGGAATTACTAGAGATTCCACGGTGTCGTTTCTGACGGTCGTTCATCCGGTAACGTCCAACGATCAGCGGTAGCATTCCCAATAGAAGCGAGCCAAAGCCAAGGCCGACCATTGCTCCTATTTTCGCTACCAGTAGAACCGTGGACGTCGTTGTTTCCTCCATTTCGCTTTTGTTAATCCACACTCTACGAGTTGCACTTCAATTCAAGCCGGTCTTCCGTTCGACCTCTACCGTTCACCAAATCAAATGATCTACGTAGCCGAGGAACGTTCAGATTCTCCACAGAGGAAGAGGCGGAGGAAGGAAGTCAGTTACCACTTCACTACGTCCTCCTGCCTTACATCATCCTTAATTATCATCTCGTTCTCCGGATTCTTTTCGAATCTTCTTCTCACAATCGTTTCACACTATTCTGATCCTCACTTCGCGCGTTCTCGGCGTTCCAGTGAACAACGTCGAAGGACCGAGGGATCATTAGAATATCACTATCGAAGGAGCTTCTTCGAAAGCGGCGAAATACTCCTCTACCTTGTCAAGCCTAGCGGTACCGAAAGGTCTTGGTACCCAAGGTTCGCATCGATGCGACACAAATCCGCACATATGCACTGCCCCCCTCCCTCTGCTCCCTTATTGAAAGGAACTTCCTTGCTCAGCGAGTTTGGTGTACACACGCGCAGGAAATCCCGTGTCCTGAATGCGACCTGACGGGACTGCACTCGTGTTCCGTAACGTTTTACTTATCCCTCGGCGATCGCGAACGGATCGGGGTCTGCTTACGAAACGATTCCCCGGGCTGCATTCTAACAGGCGAGATCCCGCGTGCTCCGATTCGGAGAATCGCGAAGGGTATTCGGGGAAACGATGGAAACGATCCCGGAACGGATCGGTCCTGTTCCACGCGGTACGACAGTGAATCGGATACTCCGGGGCTGGTTGGCCACTCGACTCGCGATCCCCTCGCGTCTTACGTAGTCGCACCGTTTCCTGCTCTCTTCCCCTACCACGGGGATACACCGTCGCTTCACCAGCCTGACATTCCCGTTCCTCTCTTTCCACCCACTGCATTTGACGCTGAGTCACGTTCGCACTTGAAGAACAAAACGCAAACGTGCGCACACGTTTGTATAGTTCGTCTATGTTCGCAAAACACTTTGTGCAAAATTCACTGTTCCATTATCATCAAGTTTGAGAAGCCCATGTTTTTCATCCACATTATTCTGGATTTCATTGGGAAGAGTGCAGGGGTTGGTCCAGGATTTTATAGAAAGTTGAAACAGTGGTGTAGAAGTACGTAGATAGGGTTTCGTTGGAGGGTCTATAAGGTTCTCTAATGCCAGTGCTTCCCACGCCTATTTGACTTAATTCTTTTTTTCAATCATTCGAGCAAATTTTTTGTTAAGCCAATCTTTTGGTAATACCATTTTAGGCATTTTTCTTTCTCTCTTTTTTTGCCGGTGAACCCGATGGAAGGTTCTCAAAAGCGGCAGTGTTTTTCTATCAAGCGTGCTCGCGGCTTAATTCCCTTTCATCGCATGCCGAGCAGCATGTGTGCATGTAAATGTTCCTCGCCAGGTATATGAACTCGACCCGTTTGTTTGGTAACCTGGCGGTGAGCACGATCCACGGATAGAACCCGCGGATTACATACCGGCGACGGTAGAGAAGAATGAATGATTGGCACATGCATCGCGTGTTTGAGGTGCTGCTACTGGCACGATGATTGTTGCCCTTTCATTGATCGATGGGATCGATCGGTTACGATCGTGCTTGGCAACTTTTTCGAGAAGCAGAATGTCGGCCGTGCTTGGCAACTTTTTCGAGAAGCAGAATGTCGGCATGCGGTGCACGCCCTCGTGTTGGAACTTTCTCACGAGTTCGGCTCGCGTTATTTCGTTCAGAACGATTAACATTCGCCGTCGATATTCCGAGACTTCGTACTCATTTTCCTTTCATCCTCTTTTTACAGTTCATTGGAATGCAAAATAATAAGTATAACGTTACGAAATAATACGAACGAAAGATAATAGTCAAATAATTTATAGTTATTGTCAAAATAGATGGTCCATTAAAGATACTCATAAAAGGAAATAACGATTTGCCAACTCGGTATTGACTGTAATTATTAATCGCCTGGGAAAGCTCGTACAAAGATACGTCTTTCATGATACGCAACGAATGTTTTCCATTTGAAGATTTTCTAAATCGAAGATCAGGGACGTAATGAAAAGAAGATAAACAGAGAAAGATTACCAGTGTTTCTCAACTGAGCAATCTGGAAATTATATGTATGCAGCTAACTGCATGATTTACGATGGAATTAAATTATAGACTGTAATAGTACACGTAATGTATTCACAAAGGGGCAACTATTCGGGTGCAGGTTAATTCAAGTAGCATCCTTTAGGGGCGGCCTTTTCTGTAGTGTTAAAGTTAAATGAATTCCAGTTCGATCAGGCTCGCAAACGTAAACGACCATGTCGGCCATGAATTAGGTATGCTTGTGCGTAAATGGGTGAAGCTGGTGAAATGCGTCCCTCGGTAATGGCAAGCGCGGAGTGTTGAATCACTGGTGCAGAAAAAACCTGCCGTTTTGCCGAGCGTTTTGGCTTGAACCTACGATTGCGTATGCGCGCGTCCTTTTGCAATCGATTTATAATTCGTTTTTCTATAGTTCAATTAAGTGGGCATACAATATGAATGATAAATGCGATTGATATTTTATCCACCATAAAGTACGGCGTTGCAGTAAATAATTCCGTAATCTCTGCTGGCTATGGTATTAATAATAAACGCTTAATCCCGCTTGTTGACGATGGATTAAGCAGTATTTAGACTTGCGCAAAACGGAATTCCTCATTTTCTTCTAGGCAATAATGACAATAATTATTATTCATCGTACTACTACCGCTAGAATTAATGATCGTTAATGATCCAAACAGGTTTCATAAAATTAGCATCAGCGCACAAGTTCCTCGCGTTTCCTCCCTTTCAATAGCAGTGCCGAGCGTTGACCTCAACGCGTCAGCTTTTTCTTCTATTAAGTTCAAATTGTTCCCCCCAATAGCTGAGATAACTCACTATTTACCACGCTGGCAATCGATAAGTTACAAAAAGGAGACGACAGTATCCGCGTCGTTTAGGTTAGGTCTTCCTGCGTATCTCGCTGTTAACGACCCACTGTATCATAATCGCGTGATTTATTTTGATTCATTGTAAAACTCCGCGTAATCGTGGGACGTGTTAATGTTTACAACAGGGGCCTCGATCACCGGCGGAGACTTTTAACGACCATTAACCATCCTGTCTTACTGTTAGACATTAGACTCGTCGCTCGATTAGATGCTGAAACGCTTGTTGCATTGTTGCGGCGGATGTTTATGAAACAACGAATGGTAACCGAGAAAATTGCAAATTCATTTGCAGCTTTCATACGATTGGTCATTTCTCTTCGCTGGATTAATGGGCTATCCTCTCGCCAGCAGTTCTAAGGTGGGATAATGTTAACACAGCCCATGGTGTATAAAATACTCTGGCATGCAATGCAATTAACTGTTTCAACAAATTTTGCAACAGACCGATATGAAGCGAGCTACCCTCGAGCCAAGGAAATCAATTATGCGTTCAATTCCTCGCAAGCTAGTCTGCTAAGTTGCGAGCGGCTTTTATTTCTTCATACATTGAATAAATAAAAAGCGATTGCCGTCACTCCGTCACACATGCGTGACGATGCGCCCCCACCAGTGAATTGGGGCGTCACGCGTGTGCAACGGCCGGTAGCGAAAGTAGTGTAAAGTTTTGCTTGAAGATAATATCGGTACTCACTCAGCATTTGCAGCGCGAACATCACGATGAATCCAAAAAGAATCGACAGGTATTGGTTGAGACCGCTTCTGTGCTCTTGAAGAATTTCGAAGAACACCACGTACAGCAAAGTACCGGATGCCAAGCCCTGCACATACGTAGAATATCCAGTTCTTTCCTTTTTGTATCACGTTTCATTGGTTGTGTTTAATAAAAATGCGGACGGGCTAGAAATAAAGAGGTGCTATATCTGTACCTGCAGCAGTACCGGAAGTATACCACTGGCTGCGGCGCTTTCGCCACCGACCAGAAACATTCCTACGGCGATCCCTAAAGGTGAAACGACCGCGAATGTACAGACGTAAATCACGGAAAGGTACCGTCTGGTATTGGAGGCAATTAGCTCCACGCCGATGCAGAACGCTATCACGAATTTGTGAGCTGCCACGGCCGCGAACATGTACCTGAAAGCGTATTGTATTTTTATGATCATCGTGAAACGCTGTGTCTGGCCGGTGTGCCAGATAATTATACGACTATTATCGGTTTAAATATTTCGACAGGGATACACAGCTGGCGATTAGTAAAGAGATACTAGTCTTTTGTCAATCATTATCTTCGTTTCGGACAGCTTTGAGTCATTGTCGGAATATTAACTTTCGCGTGGTACAAGTCCAAGCTCGTCCAGCGAATTTCCTTCGACTGGGAAAAATTTCCGAATACACTAAACTTCCGGAATTCTTTTTCTTCAGTGAGGAAGAAAGAAGGTAGAGTATAGGTCAAAGTAATTGATAAACACTGAATTAATTTGGAAATGTTGATAAAGCGTTTCTGTTTTTTTTTTCTTGTACAATCGCGTTTCGTCTTTCATGAGGAAGCACACATACCAAACGTAAGTCGACGAACTTTCCAGCCCGATAGCGAGTCCTTCGAACAATTCATGCACGGATAAGCCCAGAACTATTAATAATCCTCGTAGCGAGCTTATGACGAAGTCGTCTTTCTCGTCCATTATAACTGGCAAGTGATGCGAATGGCCGTGGCCGTTGCTGCAACAACGAACGTATCTTCATCCTATGTGATTTGCATACGATTTGCGGCAATGCCCGTTCGATAAATACTCCTCTTACTAGTGTGAGTGGCCGCTGACGCAATTTTGCGTCTGTCCATTTTCAACTAATTCATTCGTACTCCTGTTGACGTCCTTCTTCGAGCTTTCCGCCCTATGCGCCTGCTTCTTTCTCAAGTGAGTGTGCACCGACTCCTCCACTAGATACATGATGAAGAATCTAAAAATATGTGTACGATATAGAGTTATATCCTTCCGAATGTATTTTAGAAAAATTTCCCTAAAAATTATCGCTCGTGAAAGAGTTCTTCATTTCAGCACTTTATTTATAGTTTGGCCGTTAATTAATAATTTAAATCCTTAATTATAATGCTCAGTTAATCGTTTGAATCCTTAATTATAGTCCTTGTGTATTACTTTGAGTCCCTAATTAATAGTTCACAATTTAATATTACTCACCCGGCGCAAGTAAGCATTTCGGCCAACGAAAAGCCAAGTACCGGAAGTTTCCCTTCCTCCGTAAGGTGTTCCACCCCTTCCTTCACCTCCGGAAGTAAGTGAAGAAACGTGGTGCAGAAGAGAACGCCACCGCCAAATCCGAGAAGCAGGCTCACCAGTTTCGTTGACCTGCCGCAAGGAAGTCAGTTTCTTTCTTTTCTTTTAAATCTAATTATTCATCGACTCGATTATCCGGTTCTTCGTGCGCGGTCTTGTGTCATGAGAATAGTTCTTTTTTTTATGGTCATTAAAACTGTGAACGCGGTATGTATAATCGTCGCGCTGATAGCGAAACACGTGAATCTCGAAAGCTGTAAGGTGTTTACTTGAAACGTGTGTGCGCGCCGCATGACCCATATTTAAGTGGGTTATCAGTTCGGTCATTCATGCCTGCATCGAAGTACATTCGTATGAGGCGATGGAAGGAGGAGGAACGATAGGAAAATTTGTCAAGGATGCAGGTAGAGAGCTGAAAGTTAGCTCTTTAATTATCACGTTAAGCTACCTGGGATTACCAACGTCGCTGGTGTTCCATTTCAAGCACCTAGCCATTTGCATGGGCAGAATGCCCATACAAGTGCTTACTGTGCACAGGATGACCATGGTGACCCCCTTCGCGATTAATATACGTGACATATTTCCATCTTCGTCGTTATGTTCCTCGTCTTCGTGATGCGAGTGAACGGTCATCGTCAGCTTTTGCATCAGAGAGGCATCCTCTAACGGAGACATGCTTTCCTCTATGGACAGTCGAGCTGTTCTGAAAACGATCAGTATAAATCAAATTTTCTTTATGGATATTCATTGATATAAGAATGGGGTTTAGATATGAACCAGTGCTTCCGTTTTTCAAATTAAATGGCGGACCAAAATTCGTTTTAGAATTTTATTTTGTCAACTGCTGCTGAGGCTTTGTTGGACACTGGTTCATAAAGTGCATATTTTAGAAAGAAGCGACGTATTGCGCGTCCATATTGGTATCGCCCGCGAGAGTTATGTTTTTTTTTGCGATTTTAGATAATCCTTCTGTTATAAAGTATAGAAGTTAGGATTCTAAAATAATTTTACACGTTATTAAGATTTGCCCGAGAAAAGGTGTTATTAACAACTTTATCAAATAAATTCCCGCACCTAAGTGCATCTTTTCTAAAGAATTCAAATAATAATCATTATTCTACGACAATTACTATAATAGTGTATATTGATGCATTGTTTAATCGTCGGAACAGGATGAAAATTGAATCGACCCGTGGTCACGAAAAGGTACAAAAATATCTGTGAACATTGAATAAAATAAGATATCGAATCAGGCGGCGATAACGTGCCTCTTGAAATTGCTGTTTAAGTTCGATACGAACATTTCGTAATCCAGTTCGAAACGTTGAATGTAGAATACTTCAGAGTCAATCGAATCGTGGATAAAAAATTTGAATAGTCAGAGTGCTAAGGAAAAAAGTATTCGTTTAATGGAACACCGAATATTTCGAGTTTTCATCGTCGTTCTGTTCTTTGTTTTACAATACCGGAATGTGCGGATGCAATGAAAAAGACTGTTTCGTGTGGACGGTTATTGAATTACCACAGTGATTAAGTAAAACCAACAACGCCTTTAAGTGTACCCCTGATACCATGATAAAGAACTGAATGCGGTTCCAATAGTGTCCAATATCACGAACATTTTTTACGTTTAATAGTATTCTTAGTTACAAAAAAAACGTCCACTTCTATTGCTTCTATATTAATGACCATTCAACCAGCGTTTATTAAAACAAACAAGTATTTCTTACCACCCTTAGGCCCACTGTTCAAAATTCCGGCGCTAAGGCGTCGCGACACCTGTTCGTCTTCTTGGATATTATTCAACTGCGTACACTTCAGGTGTATCGTACGACCATGAAAGTCGGCGTACTACTAATCACGTAACTTTTTTCGAGAGGCGGTATATATAGATAGATAGCGCGTGATGCCGAACCGGGTTTATATATTCCGATCGTTCGAACTACAAATCTACCCGCGATAAAAATTTGCAATCGAGCGAAGTCCCTAGTTGGGGGAGATTAATTTCATCTCCCCGAGAGGACAAATGAATCACACGTGGCCAGGGGCTTATTATGCACGGACAAACTTTTTAGACAAAGGGTCCGGTCAATCGGAAGTTGCTAAACGTATCTGCTTGGGTTACAAATATCCAGGCAATGACAACGCTGAGTCAACATTAAATTACATTCTCTGCTGTGCTTTTCCAACCGAATGCAAAAAAAAAATGTAATTTTCATTTCGACAATGTTCTAAATTAGATTTGTGTGTCATTTGTTACCGAAAGTTTGATACGTGGATCAGTCGATAGGGATTATTATCGCGCTTGTTGACCACCAGGGGACTTCACTTTTCAAATCGATATCTCTGCGGATAAGGGTGCATTGTATTAATTCTCGATACTTTAAGATTGGTTAAATCCGTACTTGGAAATGTAAGAAGCGATTCCGGTAGAAAGAAGGTACGTGCCACGAGAGAGACTCGCACGTATACAAATATTGCAAACTGAAATAACACTTTACGGAGATCGTGTGTAATACACTAACCTATTCAGTTTCTCGTTTCGCGCCACTAGGGGACCGTGAGAATCACTCAAGCTAGCGCGAGAATGTTCTCTATCGAAATTGAAATTTCTCAAAGTACAATAGTACCAGGCGCGATGGATCTCGCTTTCCAGCAAATGCAATCAGTTTAGAATGGTCGTTAAACGGGGGGAAAATATGAAGGAGAGTCGAGGGAACGGTGCTACGTAGTACCTGGGCTTAAGTGCAGTGAAAGTATTCTCGCGGTGTTCCTTCGGAACAACGAAGGGGGAGGAAAGGACCTTTGCGCTTAAACCAAGGTGATCTACCAGCTCCGGACTCATTGTGGCCGATCGATCGCAACACTTTCCTCATACGATTGTACGGATCGTCGTTGAAAAATTTAATTATCGATTATGTACTGCCTCACTTGTTGTCCGTGTGCATGCACTTTACTATCGACTTGCTGGCAACAATTTTCTGGATAATTGCTAAGTTGTACATCAATTTACGAACACGTTGTAAAAGTTGGATATTTGTACACAAAAAAAAGAAACGCGTAAGGTGGCTCATGAAATATTAAGCAAATATGGTACACTTGTATTTACATGCGAATGAATCGTTCGAAAAAGAATGTTGAAATGTTTAACATTCCCATCTCCGTCGTGGCACGGTTGAAAATGATCCCTAAGTTATTTTTTCCATCGATCTACTTTACGCGGTCAATATTTGCAAGTCGTTTACCCATTTTTCCTTTATCAGCGTTTGCTTTGTCTGCAGATGCGCACATATTATCCGCTTGGTAACTTTGTGCCGCGAAACGCGTTAGTTCTAAATTATCGTCGTCGTCGTAAAATATCGCGGGTAATTCCAATTTTTAGACACTGTTAATTATTCGTTCAGTCGTTCGTATGTGTAATCAGCCGAACAAGTTGTTCAGCCAATACGGAAAGTATTGGACAAAAACTGAACGTTTTCATAACGTTTTCATAAACACGTAAGAGGAATGTTCTATCGGAATCCACGAGAGCTCACGTATAGAGGTGGTCGAAATCAATTGATAGTAGCTGTTAGATTTATGATAATTATCCACGGTATGCAGGAAATATGCAGTTGGGCATATTTGCGAGTCTCTGCGTTTAATACGATGCACGTTTCGAGGATTGAAGCGAACTAGTCGGTCAGTCAGTCGGCGTTCACCAGCTGGTACGTGGGTAGATCCGCGAAACCAGTTTCGGCCGGCGGAATCGTCCAAAAAGCCGACTGCAACTGGAGCCCCGACGTTTCTTCCCCCGCAATTTGTACTTTCGACGAGCCCCCTTCGAGATTTTTGCGCGGTGCCGTGCCACTTCGTGGGCCGTGCGACTCGAACCGATTCTTTGATCGCCCCGGCCTCGATACCCTTTCGTTGGATTTTATGGGCTGTTAAAGATAAAACTAATCAACTGGCGGTTTCAACATGTTTATGACGTGCCTGACAATTGAAAGCGAATAGCTTTCGTGCTATTCATTTTATATTCGTGAGCGATAGGAGCGATCGTTGCGAAAGGTCACGGGAGAGAATGACACTAACAATAAGAACAATCGTTTGATCGCAATTAACTCGTTGGGCCAGATCGCTCTCTCCACGTGTTTGTAATGAAACGAGGCACCTTAATTAAAATGGGTAAATTAAATAATATTGTACAACGTTACATACATATTTTGCGATTAGTGTATAGTAGAACGTCTACATCCAAATACTACGCCATTTATATTTTGCATCAACATTATTTTCAAAGTTGTCTTCCACGATCTATCATGTATAGTTGCATAGAATGTCTCGTTTTAATAAAAACCATGGCGTGCTATGTTACCCAGCGTGGCTAGACCGTTTCATTAGCGTCCTATTTATTGCCAAATGACAATCGAGATAACCGAAACGGACGAGTATGTAACATTTTAACAGCTGTAAGTAGTTGACGATGGATGTTCCCAACGTGGATAATTAAGCTGACAAATAAGATCCCGAAGGCCGCAAGAATTTCGATACACGAGAATCGAGTCGTGACGATAAATGTCCATTAAAGAAAACCACCATTGTTTTCCCTTTATTTTTTCTGTTTGTATCTTAGAACGCGTGCTGTATCATGAGCATTCTCCAAGAAGATAAATCCGAGCGTGATGCTCTTAGCGAGCTGTAGCGTCAGCGATTGATCACGATAGGTGAAGTCTTGCTACTTCAAGGTTCTGCCGTTAAGTGGTCCACGTTCGAGAAAAATCAAACGGTATTGTAAAAGATATGCACCGACTATGCAAGGGACTTGCCGAATATGCAACGTCTTTGGACCTTCTATGGACGAGAACAGGCTGCCGGAAGTAAATCGCTTCGGGCAGGATAGCTGTCTTCGCGAACGAAGGACAATGTGGAATTTTCCCTTAACAAGCGTGCGTCTGTAAGACGTAACAAAATCGATAATCTTGTTGTTGTCAAAATGCTTCAGATTGATTATCAAATTTCGATAGGCAAATATATTTGTGGGGGGGGGGGGGGAGAGGGCGCAGGGTATTTGAATTCTGTCATATCTGTCATATGTGTGTTGCGTTTTGCGAGTTGTTTACTATCACAATTTCTTGGGTTTTATAATCCCCAAGAGAAAAGAACATTACCTAGCGAGGGTGCAAAGTGCGCCATCATCAAAGCGATCCATCAGGACGAAGTATTCTCGCACAAAGTGCTTCTAATTGATATCATAAAATTAATAATTCACGGTTAAAAAATGTAACGTGTATGAAAGAGGAGGGATCTCACTTGTAGGTAGTACTTAACCACACAGAACGTAGAAATGAAAAAGCGGTTGGACCATACACTAGCAATGATGGATGCAACATTGCATTGATTAAGCTTAATGCAAATTTTTTTTCAATTGTGTATACCCTGATTAAGCGATCGGTCCCTTGAGGCGAAGTGCGTCCACAGACCGAATACTTTGAGGAGGCACTGGAGAACAGCGTGGTAGCACTTACAGGAGTCGCGGAGAACTACACTGTACCGAGTCGGATGCGTGAATGAAGAATAGTCTGCGAAGCTCGGAGAGAGTGAGCTGAAGAGGTGGAGGAAAATTTCATACCTGTTTATCGGGATTCCCTGGTGTGTCCGTACACACGCGTCCCTAATGTCGGGGGATTCCGCTGCGCGGGTCAAATCGACAATACACCCTGGTCACGCGTATGAACGTGAGGTATTTAAAAACGTCGTCCCGGTATTTATTTCACGACTGTGCCAAGATCAAGGGGAGAAAATGCTAGATCTGACTTAAAACGCGCTCCGATCGACGAACGATCAAAGGGGAAGGGAAATCGTAAAGAGATTGTATGACTGTAAATGATTTTTGGCCTTGTTCGGTAACGAGGATTCGATCTCGCTTGGAATTGATTCGGGTTACCTTGATATACTTTAGAAGGATGCGTGGCGATCGAATTGATTTGTACGTTTCAATTTGAAAGGAATTTTTCGTGCGCTTTTACGGGTTTACAGGTGATTGCCACATTTACCGTTAATGTTATCGAATGTATGTTAAAACATTGGCAAAAACATTTTATTTAATAGCTTTTTGAATATTTTGGTGTGGGGATGTGTAAGGAGTTTGCAAATCTTTAATTTAACAGTGAGTTATTGCTTGACCCTTTCAACAATATTTGCAACATTGAGCTGTTGACAAAAGCTTTAAACTCATTTGAAGTTTCTTAAAAAAAAAATATTGAAGAATTTCATTAGACACAAATGTACCGTGAATAGCGAAGAGTAGATTTGCTGCCACCGATATTGTTTAACGCCGGGAATTACCACAATTTTTATACCCGACAGCGCTGACAAGTAAGTCGTTGAAGTCACTGACTGATTGCATTACCATCCGCTATTATGTGCATTCTAAACGGTTACTCATTCCGACGCAACTGCAGAATAATTATAGCTATCATGAATATCTGCACCAGGTGAAGGTAATTATTTGTAATTGTCTGTAACCAAAATATTCACTCTGAATATGTTCGAAAATTCTTTATAGCTACATCCGCCGATTTCTCAAATCCTTTTCTCTTTTATTATCAAAGTCCTTTTCATACTCCCAAATATTTAATTATTAGTTCCGGTGTCCTTAAAAATCACACTCAACAAGTGCATACATTAATTTGCTTAAAAGATAACTTGAACAGCTATCAAACGGTCGCGTGATAATTTATTTGATTACCGTTAAACAGCGTAAAATAATATAATCAACTACGTGATGCTGTTTGAAAAATTTCGTTTGGCTTCACGAAGATGCGATTCGCCGGAATCGTTTCCTGCGCCTACAGAGTAGACACCTAAATCTCTTCCACCGTTTTACTGCGCGTCTTCTTTTATTCATCTAATTATGCAATATCTCAAGGTGACTGTCGATCAGCTGCTGCGGCCGCGTTTATGGCTTTTCCTTTTATTCATTTTCCTCCTCGATTGATCTTACGTCATTCCTATTCACGAAAAAAAAAGATACTCGGAGCGATTCGTACATACATAATGGCGGCAGGGGAAACAGTGAATCCGTGAGATAAGTGTGGCTCCTGGTTAAAGCGCCTTCGTTCTGCTCTCCGACTTGAAAGCGCTCGCGAAGACAACAATATAATTGTATTTTGTTCACGTTCTAACTAGGACTACCATGTCTATTTTTACCGCAAACGCGTCGCTGACGTGACTAACTGGCGGAACAATTGAAAAATCACTAAACAATAGAAGATTGAAAAGCAACCATTCCAACGTTGAAAGGTTCAAGATTTAAGTCCTCAATCCTTTAGTTCGGGTCTATTCAACCTGGCCTGTTCACAAATGACCAGAAATGCTTAGAAGAGATATACCTTTGTAAGATGCCGAGGATTCTTATCTAAATGACTAAAGCATGCTCGACTTTTTTTTTGAATTTGCATTTATATTAAATGGCGGATTTGCTGTATTCAGCAAAAAAAAACGAATAAACGGGAAGAAAAAATAATTCTGCAATAAAAAAATATCGAAGAGATTAACAAATTTTGTTCTCTCAATTGCGCGGATGGGCTTGATTAACGTGAATGAAACGCAACACGAAACGGCTTCGTGCTCGACTGTGAATGAAACTCTGCGTTCGGAATTGTAAAACAGCGCCGCGTATATTTTAAGACGAATTTCCATGCCCAGATTCAGATCCGGAGATTCGTCGCGACGCTGGTCTTCGCAGTTGATGCTGATTATCTTTTTCGCACGCATAGCCGCGCGTGACCCGCAATTCTGCTAGTTAGGACAAGCGTGTACCGCTGACACGCAGGAAACGCGATATTATCCTCTGGACGAAGAAAAAGGGAGGAGAATGCAAATAAAATCTGTCGTGCGCGGCGTTTCGTCTCGGCGGTTCGTCAATTAGCCTCATTGTCAGCAGTTTCCTCCTTCATCTTAAACGTCTCGTGTCGAAACTTCTATAAACTTTAATCTCTTTATAATAACTCCTGCTTCCTGGCTGATAATAACTCCTGTTCTGTCTTATTTGCAATACGTCATTCATTGTATTTTATTCTTAAAATGCGTTTTCCTTAATTGCATTTTATTCTGGAAATGCCATTGGGAATCATTTAAATCGTATATCACATGATGGCTTTAATTTGAGATCTCATTTATTTAAAAATTCCGCTTGAAAGTCGAGGAAATTGTATTTATTCAAACACTAATGTTGGCGATTATTTCCATTGGTTCCCCGATAGACGACTATATTGTTTCATGACACCAAACTTCATGGGCGAATCGCAAGGGAAGCTACATGTGATTGTCTATCAAACAGAGACTTAGATCATATGTTATAGCACTGCCAAGAAATCGCAATAGACAGGGAAATTATGATCTCAATACTGGGACGATGCAACTGGCAACCGCCCTGCAGCATAATGGATATACTAAAAAGCGACAATCGAAATATCTTAAGAATTATTAATTCGTATTGCAAAATTAATGGTATTAAGATATAAGATCTAACCCTAATGTAACAGTTTTTATATCATTGATACACATAGAATAAGCACAAATGTAATAACGTATACAAGTATCAATCTTGGATATAATTAGTATGCAGGGTGTAACGCAACCCTCTGCAAATATTCTAAGGGGTGATTCTACAGGCCAAAATAAAGCGAAAATCAATAGTGACAATTTTGCGTTTGAGGCTTTGTAAAGATTATATATTTACGCACATGAGCTTGGATAAGGCTTAGATGCATATAACAAATAATAAACTTCAGGGGCGTTTCAATGAGGGGTCAATGGGGTGCAACTAAATTTTTCAATGCAATATAAAGTTAAACAATTGATTTAACATTATTAGTATCTGTGGCAAATTTTATAAATATCATTACAGTATTCTTTTATACGATACTGGTGTAATTTCAATACAAATACAAGTTTATATACAGTTTGCATATATTGCCATTGTAGATGGCACTTCCTCGTTTATGCATCTATAAGAAAAAAAAATGTCCACTTTAAGTTGGTGATTCATGTAACGAGGGAATTGCCAATGTATCACGCGCAATCAGGACATCATTTGTACATTATCGGTAATAGGAAGAATCCATTTATTTGAATTGTTCATCGCCCACACACGGAAGATCATTAATCTCGACGTCGTCGTTGGCCGCGATCCTTGATTCGCGAAGAAAGATTTTCAAAGATGTCGGCGCGTTTTACGTGTACATATACAGGTGCGGAAGAATTTTTCTGCTACAGGTCGTCGTACAAGGAAGTGAACGGAAACTCGGCCTTCAATAGTACTTAATAGAAATTGCATTTGAAAAGGGGGCAGAGAAAGCGGAAGGCAGAAATGTTGCACAATTAAAGGCGCTTAAAACGTATCGATTTTAACGAAATGAAGCCGCATTGAAAATATTTTTTTCCACTTTGCTAAAGAATCTAATTTAAATCTACGACTGATCAAAATTTAAGTCGTGTTCTGTATTAAGGTATTATTAGCAAGATCCGATATGAATGTTCTTCAACATTTAATAAGTTACCGTAGGCTATTCCAAGTATTCAGTATATGAAGATAGGATTGAAAAGTGATGCGGGAAACAGTAGGACAAAAATCTAGTGTATGTATGCGAATATTATGTGTAGGAATGGTCGTATTAATATCGCGCTGTACAATGAGGAAGAATCGGACGATTGTTAAATGCCAAGGACAAAATGTGAATCCAAGTTTTTCTACAAATTTTTAAAATACCACGATGAGGAAGGATGGTTGTATTTTAAATAATTTCTTATATTTGTCACGTCCGTATTTTACGCAAATCAATTTTGATTCATAATGCAATCTATTTAATAACTGCACAAAATAATTTCAAGCAACCAAATCATTATTATAACATTCTTTACCGCCTATTGTGGCTGTCCCCTATTTTTTAAATTATCATTAAAAAGTCCAGCGCCTATTCAGGCTGTCCTTTATTTTTTAATCATTATTAATATTATACATTATTAATATTATACATTATTAACTATAGTGTATTTCTTTTTTATGTTTCCTTTTATATTTCGTCGACCATATTTGTACAATTCATGTACGTCGAAGAATATAAATTTGTCCATTTTATAAGTTTAGCTAGTTATTAGTCCAACATGTAAATTATTATAATCTAATTTTTTAAATGTACTTCCGTAATCTTCTCTTATTATATTCTTCACGTTTCGTTTTACCGACAGCAGTGTGATAGAAATCAAGATAGGTGTCACTACGTTCCTGCCTCTGAAGAAAATTTATTCATAATTCAGTGGTAGTAGTGCTGCCTGCAACTTGTAATGTATGTGCTACTCCAATGAATATTTATAAAAACATGGCGCACTGTTCCTCGATCCAATAAGTAATATTCAGATGAATTAATTATAGCCATTACGTTAGTTATATTAACATTAATTCTTTGTGTCCTTAAAAATGAAAGTACTTATGCTGAAAGTAGCCTAGTTTACAATTCGCAGATAAAGCGAAGCTATGCCTTTCAATAACATTTGACGATAATAAGTTAAACTGCCAAGTAAAAATATGCGAGTTAACTTATCTGGGACAAGGTATTGGCTACAATTTGAATTTAAACAAAAAATTGAACGCGGCGGAAGCTTTTAATAACAAGCGCGAGTAAATATATTTACAAGCTTTAACATTTGCATTGCGTGATATCGTCGAAGAGTACGTTAATTCATAAAGAAAAGTGCATGGTTGTTTCACTTTTGAATCCCTTGCCACCTGTTGCCACGATAACAATCGCGGTTAAATTCCCATGGCGCGATTCGCCAGGTGATTGCTATTTGCCGCGTGGCACATCCGAAAACGCACGAGAACTGCCGAGTCGACGGGGCTGCCGTATCAAGGCGCCAGTTGCACGTTGAACTTCGTTTCGGTCGTGCCGTTGCTCTTGCTCTTCTGATCGGTGAGTATCTACCTTTCAATACTTGACTTTTCCAACGTACGCATCTGTCAATCGTTTAATGTAACATACCTGTCCAATTAAATCCTAGAATTATCCGACTGTTCTTACCTTATCCTGATTTCTCGTGAAATAAACATTTAAACAAACTGTACAACGCGTAGCATAACGATATTGAACGCGAGCCATGTATTCTTTTATCGATTCAATTGTAGTTGTGTAATTTTAAATTATTCCTTCGTAAATCAACTTTTGCTGTTAGTAATCAACGATTATTCAATGTCTGTCTGCTTCTTCAATGCAGACCGGTGATCGTATGGAATTGTTATGCAATTCGAGAACAATTCTGCTCGTGGACTTGTATGAAATATGATAAATCTAACCCGTCAACGTTTAATCTATTGTGGTAGGAGAATGTACGTGTCACTGTTTTATCATTTTATTAATTGATATCGATTTTCAAATCATTGATCGAACAGCGATGTCGTGGATCGTTCACGGCGTGTGTACTTGTTTATGTTTGCGCGTAGACGATGTATGAACCATTGAGTTCAGGTAGTTAATGCGACTGAAAAGTCAGACAATTTGTGATACTCGTATTTATTACAATACACATATAATTCCATTATCATTTTGAAATGAATTTCATTATTGGGACGCCAAGAAAATAATAATTAAGTTAAATAATAAATTAAGATAATGAAAGAATTCTATGAATTTCTTTATTTGTATGTAAACAATGAGCAGCTATTAATATTTAAATATAGAGTCTCGTGCTGTTTAATTATTTTGTTAACTTGCAATTTCGGTTATTCCGGGAACATAATGAATGATTTGGCAAAGTGCTGACATAAGTATATGATGCACTAGGCTGATTTTAAACGAATGTGTTCGTTCTTCCAAGAAAGGTAATGAAACGTTTCATTGAAATAAAATCGCCAAAGTTGTTGAACAAAATACTTAACTCATCGAAAGTATTCTCTTCGATAGACAGACGACGCATGACTTTTCGCTGACTTACTTCAATTAAGTGTCTCTCACATTAATTAGGTCAGGGGGGGGGGGCATATTAAAGTGCCATTACTAATTCGATTCGCAATCATTCTCGATAGAAACAATCTTGTTTTTCCACCATTTATTCGCAGCCAGAAATTGTTTAATCAAGCCACATTAATAGTTACAACAACCAATATCAGTTAACCGTATTAGGGTTATTAACCGAAATGGGAAGCCTTTGAAACATATTCTTCTTTGTCTCATTGTTAAGCCGATGCACAATCAAAACGTGCAATATTTCATCAGCAACGGTTGCAAGACAAGACGATTGAAAGGGTGGCACGAAGGTGTGCGCACAGGTGCACAGAAAACGGACGATTCAGCACACCCGTGAATTAGCGTGCGAATCGTGCACCGTTCCGTTCTACGTAAGTGCATTTGATAGTTCCGGTGAAAAGGAAGAAAAACCCCGGTCGCCTCGTGCGTGATGAAAGCTCGTTTGGGTTCGTCTAGCAGCGTGCGAGGATCCTCGACCGCGCGGACCACTTGTTCAGAAACAATCCGCTTTCCCCGACTGTCCCCGGTTTGCATCCTCGCGTTACTAAATTCTAGTTTCCTGTAACATTCAACCAATGGTCGTAATTGATCTTGACTAATTGCAAGATCGCGTCAGGGAAAAGCTCGATAGGATAACTGTATTCATTTGATGCGGTAACGAGGACGGATGGTCTCGATCAGCTGATGAATTATGAGACGAACACCGTTGTGTCCTTAATCGTGACACGGGGAAACGGGGCTAACGAGTCACTCCGGGGTCCTTGCTCGTACGCTAGCGTGAGTCATCGGTAACACGGTTCTCGTCTCGCGATATCGGCTCGCCTATACGCGGGCACGATCTTTCTTCCGTCGTTACGTAATAAAGTCTCGGTTACCAGTCTAATTATCCTGACAACGCTGCAGGTAGGCCACAAGGATTTTCCTACTTGCATAGTAATTATTAATTGTATACTAGCGGATCAATGCTATCGACTGAACTCTTACGCGTGATTCTTCCTGCGATCAGCTCGTACGTTGCTGTTGTATCTAGATGCCGCAGGATTGTTTTTTTATCATTTATACACTTGGTTGTGATATTGGCCACTACGTTTCTTCGTGTAATACTTTTGCTTTATTAGTTTTTTTTTATGGTTTTACATATGCGTGAGGTGGAAGGACGTTTGAATAGCAAAGTTAGTGGACGGTCGAAATCACGTCCCACGATTCAATGTAATCGTTGAAAGCGGTCGATGACGATCGCGCGAAGGTTGTTCCAGTTAATATTAAACGGCCTGCGAAATGATGATGCCGCCGTGAGTGCACTAACGAACGAGTTGTGCACGTTACTATGCCCTCGATGCGGCCACATTTTACGCTGCGATAATCTGCGCGTGATGCAGGTAAATGGGTTTCTCCTACGTTATCGGTGATTTTTCAACGTTTCTTCATTCAAACTGAAGGGGCACAAGTTTGGTAAATTCGGTAGGGTTCAAACATAGTAGGTAGATCGAGGGTAATGTTGCATTTCGAATATCGAAATTCGCATTTTCTTCGATCCAGTCCTTCTGCTCAAGGAGAAGGGTTGTTGGCCGAGCTTCATAGTCCACAGTGCCATTTTAATGTAGTGTCCATCGTAAATGCACTATCGAGTCCCTCGCTCTCATGTTTGCATGCAGTTCCGTTGTTTCCACACCCAAGTCTGCGACATCTCATCGTCGATATTTTTCATTTCTGTGATATCATTGATCGCCGATTCTCAACGAGTTTCCTAGAATTGTTCTCAATAATTCCACGTGTCCACGATAATCGTCACAATCCTGATTGCGATTATACGGCTCACGTGTGTATCATCTATCAAGTTCGTCTGGCGCACACTTTCTCGCCTCTGTCGGTCTCGATACCATTTAAATTATGAAATCGGCCTAAGCATAACGTCTAATTGCGCGATAGCTACGCAATCCGTCGACGTAATGCGTAATGAGTATATTCGCAGAAGGTAGAGTAGCAGTTCCGAGTTCGTTGACCGTGGCAACAGATAGGCGGCTGTTACTTTCTCGTGGTGACGAAACCGAACAGCGTTACGGAAAGAGTGTCTAGATGTAACCTCAGACTACGTGTAGCGATGCGTTGTCAAGCATTTCGAATCGGGTTGATTCTGTGCGTGTCGCGAAAAATTTAGGTCATTTCGAATAGGTCAGGTCTCATTAGCCAGGAGCGAAGATTCAAGATTCTCGATATTGGGACCATCTGGCTGCTATGTCCTGGATCGAGACCCTGGGTTTTGGGTCCAAAACGAAAGAGCCAAAATCTCAGATTCTCGATATTCGGTCCTTCTGGCTGTTGCGCCTCGGATCGAGACCTTGGACTTTGAGTCTAAAACCAAAGAGTGAGAATCCAAGATTCTCGATATTGAGTCCTCCTGGCTGTTGTGTCCTGGATCGAGACCTTGGGTTTTGGGTCCGAAATCCAGGAACCAAAATCCAGAATTTAAAGTTCTCGATATTGGGTACTCCTAACTGCTGTATCCTGGACAAAGAACTTGGGTTTTGGGTCCAAAATCCAGAATCTAAGATTCTCGACATTGCGTCCCCCTGACTGCTGTATCCTGGATCGAGACTATGGGTTTTGGGTCCAAAACGAAAGAGCCAAAATGCAAGATTCTCGATATTGTATCCTCCTGGCTGTTGTGTCCTGGATCGACATCTTGGGTTTTGGGCCTAAAATCCAGAAGCCAAAACCCAAGATTCTCGATATTGAGTCCTCCTGGCTGCTGTGTCCTGGATCGAGAACTTGGGTTTTGGGTTCAAAATCCAGGAGCCAGAATCCAAGATTCTCGATATTGGGTTCAAAATCCACGATCCAAAATTCAAGATTCTCGATATTGGGTCCTCCTGGCTGCTGTGTCCTGGATCGAGACTTTGGGTTTTGGGTCCAAAATCTAAGAGCCAAAATCCAAGATTCTCGATATTGGGTCCTCTTGGCTACTGTGTCCTGCATCGAAATCTCGGATCCCGGATTCTATGGGTTCTCTTTTATTGCCTTATCGTTTAGACTTGAGAACGGTATACGTGCATTTATGTGCAACAAATAGCCTGACTTTTATTATGATAACACAGCAATTCCTTGTTTTTTTTTCCTTGCTTGCTGATCCCAAGGTAAAATTTGGACGGAAGGAACGTGACCACTGACGCGTGCCTCCCTATTTCTGATCGTCGGTCCCACCTGCTATTTCCTGCTTCCTTTCCCGATTCATTCATTTCGTTTTGTCACAATGTCTCCTGTTGGGCAAAGCAATGACCGTGTGCAGCCATTCTTCTGTAGGAAATAGAATGGCCGAGTTACGCTTGCTCTATGGATACTTCTCATTAACGCGATGTTTATTTGAAGCTTATGAAATGACAATCTGTGTCGCATTGACTTGATCATTTTTCCCTATAGCAGTAATGATAGATTTCATAATAACCGATTCGTAATTTTCAAAAGATATTTATTATCGTCGTTCCTGCGAATCGTTTGAGTAAGATCCGCGTATAGAAATGTTTAGATTAACGCGATGCAGCCTCGGTACATGGCACAAGGATCGATGCAAGGATCTACCGGTTGCTTTTACCGTTACGATAACTCCTAACGGGATGCTGGGAATGCGACGGCGAAGTGAACTAGCCGAAACCATTCCTTTCTCGCGCTTTCTAGATCAGCCATGCGAACGATCAAATAATATTTCGAATCAATTCGTACGATCTGTTCGGCTTTTAACTGTGTTTGACGGTACTTCGCGGGCGTTAACTACTCTAGGTCGCTGTATAATGAAAAGAAATATTAATTTCTATCCAAGACTTTGAGGCCTTTACCGAAAAGCAAATAATTGAGAGAGTTATTAGACATTCAAGAAACGGACCCTGTCTACTAATATTATTTGTTAGAAGGCATACGCAAATAAATGATCAAAAACGAATTAGCTTAACTCAGTATACTATGATAATTATTCATCTTCGTGAACATATTTATACTTTTTTTCTGTCAAGCATTATTTTACTCAACACGGACACGTACAATTTTTCGATCGCATAATTTCGAGCTGCTTACTCAAAGCATTAACACAGCCGTGGTCAAGGCGTTACGCCATTTACGGTAGTCGATAGCGACGAATCAGTCTAACGTGATTTAAGTGAATTAGCAACGGGGAAGAAAGCAGCTTGCATTCGCCGCACCAAAAACGAAATACTTTGCGTGATCTATAATACCTAACCTAATCTTTATCATAGAATAATGAACGTATCTGACACAAATCACTGCCGAATCGAAAATATTTATCTCAAATGAGAATACGTATTATATTAACTACGTTACACCTGCAGTTTTCTCGAAAGGAGTTTCGACGAGTTTTCCGTGTCGGTGCAACCCGTTTGGCCGTAATTTCGTGGCGGTAAACACGCGACGTGCCGCTCGAAGGCGCGCGCAGCCTGATTCACGGCGGCGTTTTCAAAATTTTGTTAGAACGGCCTGTAACAACGGTGCATTGGCACGTGACGGTCTTTCCCCGTTCGGTGACTGTCATCCGTTCCAAATGACATTCAGGAGGAGCAATGTTTATGGTTTCTACCGTCCTTATCGCTGTTAATGAAAAAAGAAAAGCACAAAAGTATTTTAACAAATAACACATTCTCTAAACTACGTTTTAATGAATTAATAACTCTGAACGATAACGAACGTTCTGTTTAATTATACATTTTAACAGCTTATTTTACGTGGACGAATGGTGCAACAAAAAAAGAAGGATATAGATGATTCACGGCGCTCGACGATGTGCGGTTCTTATCTGAGTCGTGATAACGCGCGATAAAAGGTAGAAATTTTGCACGCAGGTATTCAGCAGCAATCGCAAAAGTTCACCGAATCAATTAACGATATTCCACGACATCTGCCAGTGGTTTATAATCCGTTCGTTCTATCAATTTAATTTCCCTGTTTGTGATAGTGTGTTCTGTGCGTTATCAGATAATCTTATAGTATTCTCTCGCGAAGTACCGCTTGTATCAATTCCATCGTTAATATACGGGATTCGGTTTTTGATGCTGCCGACATTCTCGCGTGCAAGAAGGTCAACTTTTGCTAGATCCATAGAATTTCGCATCCTTCATTAAGCACCTTTGGTCCGTAGCTGGAGGGTTTGTCTGAAATCCGCATCGATCGGCTTGGTGCGACGGCACTTTTAATGCTTCCTCCGTCAATAACACGACGCGAACTTTATTTCGCCTGACCGTCACCTAATCAATCGCGAGAGGACTACAAAATAATAGGAGTTGTTCATTTCAGATTTCATTATATCCGAAGCGTATCGAGTGGAATATAATAATAATAATAGTAACAACAACACGTAAAATAAATCTTTTCGCAAAGTGGCTTAAATTTCTTTTGCGAATGATTTCGCTTTTACCTGAAGAAACGACTGCACTCGTGTCGCGAGCTGCCTTTTAACCTACCACGTGGATAGATTAGCGATTCCGTGGAAAATTAATTTTCTCTGCGCGCAACGGGCAGGGATTTCGATTTCTGATACAAAGTGGCAGAACGCCTGGAAGGAGGAACGCTGAAGTATCGTTTAAAGTTACGACTGCCGAGATCTATGAATCGTTCCTGAAGGAGAAGAAACAAGGGTTCTCCTTTCACGAATATTAGCGATGCCATCGGCGTCACGGCGCGCGCGTCCAAGAATTTCTGCATCTGTAATCCCGACGCCGGAAGTCCGTGACGACTGTTCCTTTCACCGGAAACGGGTCCTCCGTTTCGCGGGAGAGAGTGGCAAGAAGGAGTGTAAACGAATTCGTAAACGGTGTTTAGAACCTCTGCCCTCTCTTCGTAATAATAGTCTATACGTGATGATAATTCAAACGAAACTGGCATCAATTAAGTCCCGACGCGCTAATGAGTCGTTTTACTGTGAATCTTTGAGTCAACTTGACTATCAATCAATTTGAGACTATTTTAAACAGACCGCCACTTCAAATTCTTCCTTCGATTTTAGAATGAACATTCGTGGCTTGGTGCAAGAAGTGCCGAGCCCAGTATTTATGAAATTTACATATTAGCACTTAGAAATAGGTTCAAAAGTTAATGTTGAAAGATTTTCTTGACACAGAACTTGAGGGCTTGAATTTTAGATAAGAAACAGAATTTGAAGCCGTCGATTTTTATGTAAATTATGCAATTGTTTACAAGCTCGATAACTGAGTCCAACTAATTTTTGCCGAAATACGACATTAGCACTTGTTGGGCGAAACCACAGATGTATTGTACCATTGTGCGCATTTAATTAATAACGTCTTAGACTTTGCAATAGATACGCATAAGCACTTTTTATACGAGTACAATTAATCATAATATCATTGTTCTGGTTTCAGAGCATAGTTCGATATAGAGAAACTGGCATCAATTAACTCCCGACGCGTTAATGAGTCCTTTTACTGTGAATCTTTGATTCAACTTGACTATCAATCAATTTGAAAGTATTTTAAACAGACCGCCACTTCAAATTCTTCCTGCGATTTTAGAATGAACATTTGTGGCTTGGTGCAAGAAGTACTGATGCCAGTATTTATGAAATTTAGATATTAGCACTTAGAAATAGGTTCAAAAGTTTCAAAGATTTTCCTGGCACAGAACTTTAGAGATTGAATTTTAGATAAGGAATACAATTTGAAATCGTCAATTTTTATGTAAATTATGCAATTGTTTACAAGCTCGATAACTGGGTCCTACTAATGTTTGCCGAAATACGACATTAGCACTTGTTGGGCGAAACCACAGATGTATTGTACCATTGTGCGCATTTAATTAATAACGTCTTAGACTTTGCAATAGAAACGCATAAGCACATTTTATACGAGTACAATTAATCATAATATCATTGTTCTGGTTTCAGAGCATAGTTCGATATGGAGAAACTGGCATCAATTAAGTCCTGTCGCGTTAATGAGTCGTTCTACTGTGAATCTTTGATTCCTCTGGACTATCAATCAATTTGAGACTATTTTAAATAGACCGCCACTTCAAATTCTTCCTGCGATTTTAGAATGAACATTTGTGGCTTGGTGCAAGAAGTACCGATGCCAGTATTTATGAAATTTAGATATTAGCACTTAGAAATAGGTTCAAAAGTTTCAAAGATTTTCCTGGCACAGAACTTTAGGGATTGAATTTTAGATAAGAAATACAATTTGAAATCGTCAATTGTTATGTAAATTATGCAATTGTTTACAAGCTTAATATCCGGGACCAAGTAATTTTTGCCGAAATACGACATTAGCACTTGTTGGTCGAAGCCACAGATGTATTGTACCATTGTGCGCATTTAATTAATAACGTCTTAGACTTTGCAATAGAAACGCATAAGCACTTTTTATACGAGTACAATTAATCATAATATCATTGTTCTGGTTTCAGAGCGCAGTTCGGTATGGAGAACCAGCAGGTGTGGGTGCGAGACCCTCAGGAGGGTTTCATAATCGGCAAGTTCACGGACATGGTCGACGGGGATGCGTTGATCGTGCCGCTGGATCAAAAATATCCACAGCGCACCTGCCCGTTGGACGAAGTTTATCCTGCTGGAGAATATACCAAAGACGTCGAGGACAATTGTACTATTTACTTTCTCTATTTTATCATATAATTATTCTCGAGGAATATCAGACGAATCCTGGGCCGCAGATACATATCTTTTACTCGCAACCACGGTCGTTAACTGAGATCTAGATAACATTGACGACGATTCACGGCCACTTCCGGTAGAAACGGATATGCCCCGGATAGTTCCCATTTTCTCACTTTTGATAGAATCTACTTTCACCAGTTCAATCCGTTCTCTCGTGTTCCCAGGCGCTCTGATGTACCTGAACGAGGCCACGCTGCTGAACAACATACGGACTCGTTACTTCAAGGATAGAATATATGTGAGTAATTGCACGGGAATTGCGCTGGCCTGTTCGGAACAATTGCGGCTGGGCTGAGGGGCGTCGAGCCCTCCAAATCGTCCGACTAAATGATCTGGGAACTGTTGAAAAAGTTGTTGCACTTCCAAGTTACTCACAAAGAATTAATTCTAAATAAATATTCCATCGTATAATAATAATACCTGTGCAATCATTTCGGGACACTTAATGTAATAATTGGACTCCGGATTGTTATGCGTTTATAGAAAATTTAAAGATGCAAAATTAGACAGATTGCACATAATCTGAAGAAGTATACAAAATATCCAAATTGTTATGCTTTTTATAATATGTCGTAAGCGAAATAATTTTCTACCAAAGTTCTACTCTTTTTCTACTATATTCTCGAAAATATGAATTTGCATAAAAATCCGATGTGTAGTAATAACCTTTGCGATTGTAATATGAACGACGTTCTTCTTAAAACATTACAGACCTACGTGGCAAATATTTTAATCGCTGTAAACCCGTACTGCGAAGTGAGGGATCTTTATTCGGCCGAAACGATCAAAGCTTACAAGGGGAAATCGTTGGGAGAGACACCACCGCATGTTTTCGCTATTGGTACGTACGATCCTCGTTTTACTATTTTTATAAAGTATCAGGGCTCGAAGATCGACGCGCATCTTCTTTCTCTAGCCGACAAAGCGTTCAGGGACATGAAAGTGTTGAAGCAATCGCAGAGCATCATCGTCTCCGGCGAATCTGGAGCAGGCAAGACTGAATCGACCAAGTATCTGCTTCGATATCTCTGCGATCTATGGGGTTCCACCGCTGGACCGATCGAGCAGAAGATTTTAGACGGTACGCTTTACAAGTCAGAGTTATGTTACGATTACGTGTATACATAAATAAAAATCTATGTTTCCTTTTTCATTGTTTAGCGAATCCGGTATTGGAAGCGTTCGGGAACGCGAAGACCAAACGGAACAACAACAGTTCCCGTTTCGGGAAATTCATGGAGGTACATTTCGACTCCAAATGCCAGGTGGTCGGCGGATACATCTCCCATTACCTGTTGGAAAAGTCGAGGGTTTGCCTCCAAAGCCCCGACGAGAGAAATTATCATGTCTTCTACATGATGTGCGCTGGAGCTCCGCCGGAGCTCCGTGCGAAACTCGGGATTACGAAGCCGGACGATTTCCATTATCTGAGGAACGGTTGCACGCAATATTTTTGCAACCGCGACTCGGAGAAGAAGTTAAACGACGCTCAGAAGAGTCGGGAGCAAATAGCGAAAGGTAGCTTGCACGATCCCATCTTGGACGACGTTGAAGGATTCAATGCTATCGACCAGGTGAATAATATTGTTATTAATATTACTCACAGTGTTCCGCTAATTTCTATCCATTTAGGTAATCAACTGTATTCTTTTTAATGAATAGCATTTTCTTTGCTAATCGAAATAGCAATGCTGTTTGCTATGAAAATCTATAATTATACTTTGTATTTTGCCCCCCCTTTTGCTGATCGGATTATTTTTTCGACTCAGGAAAGAGCAACGGTAATTTGATAGTTTTCTTCTTGATCGTGATCAAGCATCTTCTCTCCATTCTGTACAAATTCTCAACTCCAACCTCAGCGATTTTGTCACAGCACAAATCATCCGCCTCCTTTTTTCTATATACGCATTTTTGCGCACACTGAATAAATCTTTTTCATGAAGGCCCTAACGAGGCTCGGTCTAACGGAAGCAGAAAGAATGGAAATTTATACGATGGTAGCAGCGGTGCTCCATCTCGGGAACATCACGTTCGAGGACAATCCTGAGGACACGAAGGGCGGTTCCAGGATAAGCGCCGGCTCCGAGAAAGCGGTGTTAATGAGTGCTAAACTGCTTGCTGTTGATCCAGAGGAACTTAGGCAAGCTTTAGTTTCGAAGGTGATGCAGACTAGCCGTGGCGGTATCAAAGGAACGGTCATCATGTACGTTTCTATAAAAAAGAAGAAGAATTTCTTTGAAATCGGAAGCATGAGGAGAATATCATCGTTGCTTTTGTTTTTTAACTTTTAAGGGTACCATTGAAAGTATACGAAGCCAACAATGCCAGGGACGCTCTGGCCAAAGCTATCTACAGTAAATTGTTCGATCACATCGTAGGTCGTATCAATAAGAGCATTCCTTTCAAAGCATCGAGCTACTACATTGGAGTTCTAGACATTGCAGGATTTGGTACGAATTCAATCCGATACATCCCCTGTAAACTTATCAAGCTTAACTTATTTCCATCAAGCTAATATTTACAATCCTTATTACTTTTTTTTTAAAGAATATTTTAAGGTCAACAGTTTCGAGCAGTTCTGCATAAACTATTGCAACGAAAAGTTACAACAGTTTTTCAACGAGAGAATCCTGAAGTACGAGCAGGACCTTTATGCAAGGGAGTCCCTTAATGTGCCGAAAATATCTTACGTGGACAATCAAGATTGCATCGGTGAGTCTATTGGTGTAAACAATTTCCGTACAGTATTAACGTTGAATCTAATGTTTGTTCTTACGAAATTTCAGATCTAATCGAATCGAAGAACATGGGAATTTTTAGTTTATTAGACGAGGAGTCGAAATTGCCGACGCACAGTTTCGCGCATTTCACCAGCGAAGTCCATCGCGTCTGGAACGGTCACTTTAGAATCACATTGCCGCGAACATCTCGTTTGAAGGCTCACAGGGAGTTACGAGACGATGAGGGATTCGTCGTTCGTCACTACGCCGGTGGCGTTTGTTACCAAACGGTATTTTATTAAACATCAGTACTAAGGAACATTTTCGTTCTTAATTGGCCAGGGTTCGTCATTCTAAAACTTGAATCATTTCTTCTCCTGTCCAGAACCAGTTCATAGAGAAGAATAACGACGCGCTGCACGCTTCCCTCGAGGCATTGATCCAAGAGAGCAATAACAAATTCCTTCGAACGCAGTTCGCTAATAATTCCTGCCAGAAAGGGAAGCTCACCTTCATCAGCGTTGGCAGCAAATTTAAAACGCAGCTGGGAGAGCTGATGGACAAATTAAAGAGCAACGTAAGGAAAATATACTCCGTTAGTTTACTTCGTTGTTGAATCAATCGATGATCCTGTGCAACGAAATTTCCCATTCCAGGGGACGAATTTCATTCGCTGTATCAAGCCGAACAACGACATGGTGGCGCATCAGTTCGATGGTAACAGCATCTTGGGGCAGCTTCGCTGTTCCGGCATGACGTCCGTTCTGGAGCTGATGGAGCACGGTTATCCCAGCAGGGTACCGTTCCAGGAACTGTACAACATGTACAAATCTTATCTTCCGCCAGAATTGGCCAAACTGGAGCCGAGATTTTTCTGCGAAGCGTTGCTGCACAGTTTGAAGTTGAACAAGAAGGATTTCAAGTTCGGCATCACCAGAGTGTTCTTCAAGCCGGGCAAGTTCGCCGAGTTCGATAAGATCATGAAGTCGGATCCCGAGAATTTAAGGAAGCTGGTGGCCAACGTGAAGAAGTGGCTGCTGAAATCTCGATGGAACAAGATGCAGTTCTGCGCGTTGTCCGTGATCAAACTGAAGAACAAGATCATCTATCGGAGGCAGCACTTGATCATTCTACAGAAAACGGTGAGGATGCACATAGCCCGGACGCAGCACCGTCCGCGTATAAAGGGGATCTTAAAGATAAAGAATCTGAGAACGCAACTGACCGGCATGGAAGAGACGTCGAAGCAGCTGAAGAATCGCGAGAAACCCGTCAGCGATATAAACAGGCTCCAAGATGATTTGGAGGCAGCTATCAGGAGGATTAAGACGAACGAGAGAATAAAGCCTGCGGAGATTGATTCGTTGTACGCGAATCTGGTGCATCAGGTGAACAGGCAAATGGCGTCGCTGCAGGACATGGTCAGGCAGCAGAAAATCGCGGAGGAGCAGTCGAAGTTGAGGAAGATACAGCAGGAATTGGAGTTGGAGAAGCGGAAGAAGGAAGAGGAGGAGCGAAGGAAGAGGGAGGACGAGGAAAATAGAAGGAAGAAGCACGACATCGAGACGAGAAGAAAGGCCGAGGAAGAGCAGAAGAGGAGGCAGGAGGAGGAGGATAAGAAAACTGCTGCTGCACTCCAAGTATGTGTTTTACAATCTTTTTATCTGAAAAATAGTTCTCCCTTCTTTTGTATTATAATAATCTTTTCGAAAGCTGTTTCACATATCTTATTTGAACATCCCACTTTCCCTCGAAAGGCCCAATTGGAAAAGGAAGCAGTGGAAGAGAGCAAATATCGCGAGTTATTGGAACAGGAAAGAAGAGACCACGAATTGGCGGTCAGACTGGCACAAGAATCAAATGGACAAGTCGAGGACTCTCCACCGCCGGTGAGAAGGTATCGAATCACGTCTTCAAACACCTACAAATTTCATTATTAATATTAATCGATCGAGAATAGAGCGAACCACATTGGACGATAAATACATTCTCATGTTAATTTTACTGATCGTCGAAAAGAATGTTTGACGAGCAAACAATAAGATACTGTTTTGTTGAATATTTATTATATAGCGGTTCCGACGTACGAGTACCATCGAACAACAACAGGCTAGCAAGGTATCGTAAAATTTGAGGTTTAAATGCACGTACGCCTAATACTAACACCTAATAACACTGTCATGCCGGAGACCTAACTTTTCCTGCAAATGCAAAAATAATGAGCGGAAAGTACGCGCGTCGACTCTTTTTTTTAACTTTGATTGCCATTGGCAAGAGGTCAGAAGTTGTATTCTCAAGATGAACGTTCTATCGTTTGTAGTTTTCACGTAATTCTTCTTTTTTTCGCCCAAAATTGCATGTTTGTAAGAAAGCATATGTTTGTCGAAATCTGAGGGTGACAGAGCAGTTCTGCTTTTGGATTCGTATTCAGGACAAGAAACAGAAAAAAAAAGTTGAGATTTGTTGGTCAGTGTAATTATTATTGCCTGGTTAAAAGTACTTCGACTATCACCTTTCATAAATTGAGAACAATTTACAGTACACTTTGCATGACATTCATCTCTGGTCCTTCATTAAAAAGAAATGCACGACACTAAACAGGGTGATGGATTCACTTGAGTGGAAGTTACGTATAATATTTGAACAAGCTTTTTGAGAGCTACATAAGTACTTGAAGTTGCTAATCTTACGTATTAAACTTGTTGCTAAAAATTTATGTACGCCGATGTCGACTGATTTCTTTTGAACGATAGATCGGAACAGGTGCGCAATAACCAGGCGGCAATGGCTAATAAAAAGTACGACTTATCTAAGTGGAAGTACTCGGAATTACGAGATGCTATAAACACGTCCTGTGACATCGAGCTGTTGGAGGTACAAATAAATTATAATCATCGCACGGATTAAAGGTAAATAGAACATTTAACAGGTACGGTAACTTATATTGCGCGATTCATTCCTCAGGCTTGTCGCCATGAGTTCCATCGAAGGTTGAAGGTGTACCATGCATGGAAAGCGAGGAATCGCAGGCGAACGACCATGGACGAGAATGAAAGGGCACCAAAATCTATCATGGAGGCTGGTGAGGCTTAACGATATCTAAATTAATGTACAACAAGCACGAACAATGAATATATTATTAGATCAATGTATTATGCATGATATACGAATGACTGAAACTTCTTTTAGCTGCGAAAACACCAAGGTCCCAAATGAAGCAGTCCATAATCGAGTCCTCGCAGAGATACTTCAGAATTCCCTTCGTGCGACCGGCCGCGACCGGGCAACCGGACAATTCTCACACTTCCGGTAAACGTGGATGGTGGTACGCACATTTCGACGGCCAATACGTTGCCAGGCAAATGGAACTGCATCCGGACAAACCGCCGATCCTGTTGGTAGCGGGTAAGATTTAAAAATTCTAATTTCGCTCGATTAATTGAAGTCTGCGGATTAATTCAGTTTAATATAAATCAAGTCGTCTGTGAAATATTCGTAACGTCTCGAGCCACGGATGGATTGGAACGCGAGCAAATGTTTGAAAAATGTTCGTCGCACTATCTATCGTCCCGAATGGTAAAACAAATTGTATTTTGTTTGTGCGAAAGGTATCGACGATATGCAGATGTGCGAGCTGAGCCTAGACGAGACTGGTCTGACTAGGAAACGCGGGGCTGAGGTATTGGAACACGAGTTCAATCGCGAGTGGGAAAAGCATGGTGGCAAACCCTACGTTCCTTCCTGTGACCGTAAAAAGTGAGGTACCGTCGGAAGAACGGTGGCAATTTCGCTGTAGGCCTCGCTAATTTTTATATCGATCCGTTTTGCGATACAACGCCTTACACATTGTGCCCTTTATATCGAAAGAGAAAATGGCAATTATTTCGAAAGGCACGATAAGCAAGATTATCAATTACTTTCTTATGGGTTGTACAATAATTATTGTTGTGCAACAGTTATTGTTTGTAAAACACACGGAAGATTGATTGGATCCATGATAGATCCATGGATCGATGAATACATATAATCGTATGCACTTTCTGTTCAATGTGAAGCATATACAGTACTTCGATTGGCAATATTTCAGACTATGCAAAAGTGGGAAATCTAAGTGACCACTATTCGAGATCAATATACATTCCTGTTTAGAATTCTTTTCTTTTTTTAATTGAAGGGAAAGCATCGTAGAAGGAGGATAGATCTCATTAAATTGGAGTATTTTGTTTTTCCTTACTTATAGATGAAGTCGATTCGTGGAATCGTCTTCTAAAATTAATTTATGGTGTTACGGTTTATATAATAGAAGAGTGAAGGATTTTTTTTTGTATATTTATTACCTCCCTTTATATTTTCCAATTACAAAAACTGACAGGGTTCCTTTGATTAATGTAATGCATTCTCGAAAGAAAATGATCTTTGGCTATATATTTAATTAATTACACGTTACAGTATTTCGCTGAAATACGCGACTGGCTGACTATTCGAAATACGAGAATCGCTATCCCCCCTTCTTTGTTTGAAGTAGCCGCGCTGAGCGAGAGATCGGAGAACGAGAGAGAGGCGCGAAGTCGTAAATCTCTAGGGTCGAGTGAACAGTGACGTTATCTAGTAGAAGGACAGAAAACGTAATGCCCTCTCGCTTTCTGGCGTGTTATGTATACAGTACTTCGCTGAAATAGGCGACTGGCTCGGGACCGGTTGCTTGTATTGGATAGGTCTACTATTTCGGCTTGGCTTTAATCCTGCATCTTGCAGATGGCAAGCAATTCTACTAAATAATTTGCCTAAAAAATAATCTGTTCCCGAGATGCGTGCCATAAACCTTGCCAAAAATTCCCAACGTATTGTTCCGCGTCGGACGGAACATCTTGTCTCCCTGTTCCGGAAGGAAGTCTGCAAGCGGCTTGAATCGCTTACTGTTAAAATGAGAGAGCATGCATATTCTATCCTCTAAAGTATAACATTTCACCTCGACGGAAGCATTTATGGTTTGCCATTATCTCGAGCCCCTCGCTCGTTGACCGTGTTCGCTTTCGACACCTTGGAGATTAAAGCCAAGCCGAAATACACGGCGATTCGCCCGCCAGGAGGCTTGAAAGAAGTGCCGCCGCCTAAACGTCTGGAACTCTTATCCCATGCAGTCCTATGTAAAAATTTTGGGCGACATATTTTGTCCTTTTCTGTTCCTCGCTATCACTTGGCATGACTCTGTCGATCGCCAGTTGTTTAGATTACTGCAGAGCGAACGACTAAGTGTTCTTTCCAAGTGAAAGCGAGAAACAGAAAAGGACACAATACGTCGGCCGACATTTTTCCATGGGACTGCATCGGATAAGAGTTCCAGACGTTTAGGTGGCGCCACTTGTTTCAAGTCTCCTGGCGGGCGAATCACCCTGTAGTAGACCTATCCGATGCAAGCAACGGACCGGTCCCGAGCCAGTCGCTTATTTCAGCGAAGTACTGTATTTATATGCTATGTTATTGCACATTTAATGAGAATTCTAGATGCATCTTTTTATGAGTACCAGAGACAAAATTCAACAACATAAACAGTATGTATCGATCAAGCAATGTATATAAAATAAATAATACTCGAAATAACATTTCCTTTACACCTCAACGGAATATTGCTGAACAGTCTCTTGAAACAACTCTTATCGTTAATATTTTTCATACGAACTACTCTTATTTAAATAAATACAGCCCTAGCTCGGGGGTATCCAGCCGCCGAAGGCTTTTTCCAATTGTCTGGCAGCAGCTAGACAAATGTAATCTTGATAAGGTGCCGATGTCACCTGGAAGTCAATAACAAACAAATTATATAAAAGTCGAGTTCATCCGAGATGTTCATCGAAAGTGAATCAGAGAATTCATATTTTCTCACAGTCATCGGTATAATTGATGGCGAGGCTTAATGCCCCGACATTAATCTGAAATTGATCTACCTGAATACCGATCGGTAATCCATTTTTGTTTAAACCCATCGGCACGTGAGTCGATGGCAAGTACAAAATGTTAGCCAGAGCACTGTATATGCTGCAATCGTTTTCGAAAAACATCAATTGAGGAAAATCGGCTGCGTGATGAAACGTGGGGCATATCAATATTCCATTATCGTTCAGCAAATTCTGTGAACATTATATGAAGGTCTATTTAATAACGAACACTGACGAACATAAGAGTAGATTCATTTTTTATTCTTACGTTGAATCTTTGGCGTAGCTCTTCCTTGATCGTTTGATAGTGTTGCATTTTGGCGGACGACAGGAAACATTTTGTATCTACGAGCGTTTGCGCAAAGGCAAGCATCGACGTGTATTGCGATAAGCCAACGATCGACTTCAGGAATTCGCAAAGCGCGTTCCTATTCTTCTGTAAAACGAAATTGGAAATTTTGTATTGTACAATTTGGAAAATCGGTATTACGATTAAGGGCGTCTAGGGAATATGAACGGAGAAAGAGTGTAGTGTCATTGTGGTTAATTACCTCCGGATGATCGGAATCCAGTAGACGTGGAAATTGCACCGCGGCAATTTGGGACAACAGTATGTACTGCAAGTCGCTGATCCAGTCCTGTGACAACTGGAATGCATCTTTTTGTTAAATGTCTGAACAAATTTGTCCGATGTGTCCTAAGCTCGGAATGCTGAATTCACTAATTTGATATTTCGAGTCTGAGCGTATGAATTCGAAATTAGAAGTGTCAACAACGGAATGAAATAATTGCCCTACTTAAATGTAGACATCTTCACTCGAGTACCGTACTTTAACCTTCGCCACTATTCTAGGACTAAAGTCTAATGGAATGCCAATAAAATGAAGTATTACTTTTTCCACGTGTGCGCCCCTTTCGGAAAAGTAACTGGTAACTTTACGAACTGTCTGCCTTATGTCCGACGAAGTCGCTCTCATGCCGCAAAAGCTTTCGATATTGTCAAAATAAAAAACCCGCAAATTCTTCGTGTCAACGGTTTGGTCCAAACGCAATGGCTCCCCGCACTTTTGGCTCAGCACCTTCATGGCCAGGTGAAGATCTTCCGAGTGTCTCGCCATTGGACCGAGTGTCAGCAATTTTTGAAACGTACTGTCCTCGCATAACGGATAGTGTCCACTTACGGGGACAATACCTAAGACAGAACAATTTGATACACGCTATTAGTAGAATGGGAAGAAGGGACGCTGATCGCGAACGCTAATCAGCTTTCTGGAATAATATTTCAATAAATATCACTTGGTATGTTACGTCGAGGTCCGTAAATTAATTGATTAATTTATGAACCTTGGGGTACAATACCTGGAGTAGGTTTATGACCAAAAATTCCATTGAACAAGGCTGGTATTCTTATGGAACCAGCTAGATCGGAGCCAATGCCAAGGACAGACGCCCCGGCGCCAATTAACGCACCCTGTAATAACAAACAAAAAAATGCTGATACATTTTCAAAAGTAATTTACATCTTGGAATTTCTTCCAATTTATTCATATTCTACATCTCGTCTCAATGCTAAGTTTACTATTATTATACAAAACTAGGAGTCGAACTTTCATTATAATTTCATTATCAAGTATTGTTCTTAATAATGCCACACGTTTAAATAGCTTATTATTCTGTTACCTCGCCCCCCGACGATCCTCCCGGAGTTTTCCGCCTATCGTACGGATTCATTGTGCCGCCAAACAGATAATTGAAACTGTGCAAAGATGTACACAGTTCTGAGGTATTGCTAACCAGCAGAGGAATAGCTCCAGCATTCTTTAGCAACTCCACTGCCGCTCCGTCTTCTAAAGCTTTCACTCCTTCCCTAGACAAGGAGCCCCCTGTGAAACTCATACCTGATTCGAGGCGTAAATTTGTCATTAATTAGAATACAGGCGGCGAATAAATTGGAAGTAGGTGAATGTGGGGGGTAGAATAGGGTACGAGGGTTAAACCGGGTACACCGTTCTTTTTTTTTCTTCTACATATCGATTTGGCCCGTGTATCTGGTTCTACCCAACCTCCCCCGGGTATCATATACAGGTTGTTCGGCTATAAATGTCAATATTTCACGGGATGATTGCTGAAGTGATTCTGAACAACTTTTTCCTGTACGAAAATGCTGGTTAAGGTTTCGTTTTTTAATTATTCACGGAAAACGCTGACCAATCAGAGCGCACGCTCAGCCTAGAGGGCGTTGAAGATCGTTTCCCGGCTGAGCGCGCCCTCTGATTGGTCAGCGTTTTTCGTTAATAATTCAAAAACGAAGCCTTAGAACAGTGTATCCGGTTTGACCTACCCTGTTCTGCTTAATATTCCTCTATCGCTATTCTATGTAGACAAGGAACAAATGCATTCTTAAACACGCAACAGTAGTTCAAAAAAAGTAGCGTCAAGGACATCCATCGACCGTTCAAAGTGGATGAATAGACATTTGACTGCGTCGCGTCTGCATATTCAAATTCTTCAATTAAACTAAGCATCACGGAGTGCTAGTAAAGAGCTGTGAAGAGTCGCGGCTTGAGAAGCAAGCATTTACCGTCGATCGATGTTTCGTTAAAACTTCAGCAAATGTTTCGTACATCGTACGGCTGCGATTCGATTATTATTCGCGGTGTAGATTGCACGGGATATCGAATTTATTAACAACGCATTTATAACTATCTAATGTTCGATTATAATGCACTCGGTACAGTTTTTCGAGTAATGTTTATCATTCCTTTTTTTTGTCATTCCTTGGAAGAAATTCGCATTCTGTCACCTTTCTTTCGACCCTCGCAGTTTGTATTTAGTCCCCCCCAAATAAACCGGTTCAGTCGGGGTCCAACAGCATTACCTTTCAGGGAACAGCTCTCTTTAACAGTGATCGGTACGCCGTAAAGTGGTTTCTCAGCTTCCAGCGTGTAAGCAGTGACCTCGCCGCTCTTGATTCTGGCATCACATATTTTTGCATCACTTAAAGCCTGCTCGTATCGTTCCTCCACTACTGCGTTTAGAAAAGGATTCACTTCCCTGACACGCTCGATGTACGCTTCCACCACCGTCTGGCTGGAAAGCTTTTTTTTCCAACGCAGCAAAGTTACAAATTGCAACGAAAACAAAAAAAAAAAGCGGGAATCAATTTTGGGAAAGCCGACGAAATTAAAATTAGGAAAGACGTCGTCGCGTTATTAGTTTCGGGATTATCTCGATAAAAAGAAACGTTGAGAGAAAGAGTTCTCGAGATTTTTAGCGGGAAGTTAATATGAAAATAAAGGAAAGGGGTAGGTAGAATTAGATGAATTAAGTTTTAATGAGTTACATCACTTACTTCTCCACTTCTTATCTTTCTCGCCAGGGTGGTCGCGCTTAATTTCAATAACGGACTCTTAATTGGAGGTACACATCGGGGTTTTCTGTGATATATCAGAGCCAATATGGGGCGCAGGATGAAGTGTATGAAGTGGAACAGTGATATTACTATAGAGGAAATTATCGGTATCATTTTTCCTGAAAAAAAAAGAGGAATGTTTATACAATTGGATATTAATTTAATTCAAGCATAATAGAAAGATTTAAATCGCTGCAAAACCCTCCAGTTCGTCGGGTTTTTATGAAAATATTAATTTTATAATTATCCAACAGGCAGATGTACAGTATTCTAATTAATTCCAAAAATGATTCAGCAATGGTTACTTTAATATTAGCGAAGGAAAAGTAATGAGTAGACGTCGGATTTTTATGCAAATTCGTATTTTTGAGGATGTAGTAAAGAAAAAGTAGAACTTTGATAGAAAATTATTTCTCTTACTAGATATTACAAGAAGCATAACAATTTGGATATCTTGTATATTTTCTCAGATTATGCGCATTCTGTCTAATTTTGCGTCTTAAAATTTTCTGGAGATGCATAAAAATCCGGAGTCTAATAATGAGGCTAAAATTAACTCTTTTGCGATAATGAAATTCATTTCTCTCTCTCCCAAATCATTTTTTTTGTTTTAAGATCCATTCATTTTCTGAATTTGTACGTTTTCGTTTACATCGTTCGTTTTGCGCACCAGACACCTTTTTGTTTCTGGCCTCGGGCATAGAAAATTGTAGACACTTTTGCCCTCGCCAGCCTCGACAATTAAGTTTCTTATCACGATCCGTGAAATCGAAATGTCCAATCCTTGTTCGACGTCTTTGGAGATCTATTACCCGATCGTGCGTCGACGAACAACTGTCGATTTATACAGAGCTGGGTGGTCAGGAAATGCGTGTCAAAATTTCGTGGCACCGCTGTCGAAATTGGGTCGACTGGAAAACTACTGGAGCTGGTCACAAAAGCATTTAGCCCCCTCAAAAAGCAAAAAATGGAGGAATTTCAATTACTTTTATCAATCACTGTTACGTTGTAACTTTTCGTCGACATTGAAAATATAAATCGAATTGTTTCCTTTTCCTTTTATTGGTACACAATTTTCTATAAATTTCATTAAATACCGCTAATTAAAAGAGAATCCAATTTACGGATATATCCACGATTTGTACAGCAACTTTTAATAACAGTCGGTAGTTGATTTCGCTAAAGCATTGTAACATAAATTGACTTCAATCGCAAGAAGGGACAAGCGGGGAAAAGATTGAAAGTGATCATGTTGCAAGAGACCGTGCAGCACCCTTTATGGGAGCAAAACACGCGTCAATTCAACGAGACGATACCGTTTAGCCTGAGTTCTGTGACGGTTGCAACACTTTGTCCGCGCGCGGCGAAATCTGCGCTTGCCCCGGTGGAAAGGAGGCAATGTTTCTTAAGAAGTTTATGTTTCAACGAAAATTGAATATTCGAACTTGAACGTCCACACGCGATGTTCGATCGCTCGAACTTGTATACTACCCCCGTCGGTTTCAGTATTTCAACTCGGGAAGCGTATAATAATATTCCAAAAAAAACCCATCTGCTTACTCACGAACTGTTATAAACATACATTGAAAAACATGAATGTTCAGTTCTAAGTTCAGCATGTACAAAAAAACTTGTAGTTAATGAGACTTATCAACTGTTTAAACAGTTGCGATCGCAGTCGATTATGTATTAATGTTTTTGTCTAATTATTGCGTCTGCCTTTGCATGCTCTATTCCTAATGACATTTGTCGAAATTCGATTTCTTACATGCGGCTTGTTATTATCAACGGAGAAAGAAGAAAACGGGAAATTGTCATGAGATACAGGCAATAAAATATTATTATTGTTTTGATGAATAATATTATTCAATTGCTGTTAAAGAAGTATATCAGCGAATTCTTGTCCCATAAATAGGAAGAAGGAAAGAGATATTGTTACGCAATAAAAATGACGAAAATGTTTGATTATGCAAGCCCTGCGTGGAAAACGTAGCTCTATTCCGTCGCGCATTTTTATTCTATAGCTGAGTGGTAATAAAGTACAGTTGTTAACTACAAATCACTTTTTTCAAGCGGGGAGATCCATAACGTACTTAATGATGAGAGTTGCAATACAATTGCAAGATCAACAATTACGTTCGCACTTTTATAAATTACGAGCAAACATTTTCAAAAGGGGAAATCGTAAGATAAAGTCGATTCACTTTTCATTTTTACGTCAGATGCCATGCGCCGTTTTGATTCGGTGTCAAGAGTGTGTCACGAGTTGAATAAAACACGCTTATATTGCACCTCAGGAAATTGCAAGCTTTCAATTATACTTTTGGACGCATTCGCTCCCTAATGAAATGTTCCGTCTTTCAAGACGTGACAATAATATGTACAACACAGCTTCCGGTGCATTATGGCAGTGCAGATATTTTAGACAGGGAAATCCGTATGATAATTGTTTATTGAAAAATAGCGATGTATATCAAATTAATTGGAAATAACTCCACGTTTCGATTAGGAAATTACCGTTTCCCCCGCGCCCCTCTCTGTGCGTTACTTTATATTCGGCGAGTCCTGGAAAGTTATTACGATCACGTTATTTTAATATTCAGCCTATGGAACGGAAGATTTTCAAGTGAACCGGCTCAGAACAAGGAAATTGCGTTTGCCTTGCGATACCATCGTCGGAGAAAGTTTGGCAAAGGATGTTTATTAAAGCAATTATCGTGCGCGTTGTTCTTGGAACAATTTTGTCACTGTAAACAAGATACACCGAATGCCCAAGCTTTTCTTTAATTAATCGACGTCTAATTCACGCGATTACATGGTAGCCTCTTCTCGTTTCCTTCGACTATGTCGTAATCGACAATTTGCTCAATTACTGTCGAAGTTGACTGTACTTCAAGTCAATAAACGCGCTTCAGAAACATTGTTGCTCATTTTTCAGTTTCACTTCAGGTAATTGGTCAATATCTATTTGACGCAATGAACAATTTCCTCAGGTATGATACCCAAACCTCTAATATGAAAAAAAATATGAATTATGGATTGAGAGTTATTTATTAAATAAAAATATTAATTCGTGTATTATAGTACTTGAAATTAAAAAGGAAACACTTCTGACTTAAATTTCTGATTTAAGAAAATATGAATTATGGATTGGGAGTTATTTACTAAATAAAAACGTTAATTCATGTATTATAGGTTTGGTACTTGAAATTAAAAAGGAAACACTTCTGACTTAAATTTCTGATTTAAGAAAATATGAATTATGGATTGGGAGTTATTTATTAAATAAAAACGTTAATTCATGTATTATAGGTTTGGTACTTGAAATTAAAAAGGAAACACTTCTGACTTAAATTTCTGATTTAAGAAAATATGAATTATGGATTGGGAGTTATTTATTAAATAAAAATATTAATTCATGTATTATAGGTTTGGTACTTGAAATTAAAAGGTAAACACTTCTGACTTAAATTTCGAATTTAAGAAAATATGAATTATGGATTGGGAGTTATTTATTAAATAAAAATATTAATTCATGTATTATAGGCTTGGTACTTGAAATTAAAAGGTAAACACTTCTGACTTAAATTTCGAATTTAAGAAAATATGAATTATGGATTGAAAGTTATTTATTAAATAGAAATATTAATTCGTGTATTATAATACTTGAAATTAAAAAGGAAACACTTCTGACTTAAATTTCTGATTTCAGAAAATATGAATCATGGATTGGGAGTTATTTATTAAATAAAAATATTAATTCATGTATTAT
Source organism: Holcopasites calliopsidis (assembly GCA_023838395.1). NCBI lineage: Eukaryota > Metazoa > Arthropoda > Insecta > Hymenoptera > Apidae > Holcopasites > Holcopasites calliopsidis. The sequence continues at coordinate 3,529,490 of JALHAQ010000007.1, forward strand.
AGGTTTGGTACTTGAAATTAAAAGGTAAACACTTCTGACTTAAATTTCTGATTTAAGAAAATATGAATTATGGATTGGGAGTTATTTATTAAATAAAAATATTAATTCATGTATTATAAGTTTGGTACTTGAAATTAAAAGGTAAACACTTCTGACTTAAATTTCGAATTTAAGAAAATATGAATTATGGATTGAAAGTTATTTATTAAATAGAAATATTAATTCGTGTATTATAATACTTGAAATTAACAAGGAAACACTTCTGACTTAAATTTCTGATTTCAGAAAATATGAATCATGGATTGGGAGTTATTTATTAAATAGAAATATTAATTCAGGTGTTGTAATACTTGAAATGAAAACGGAGCCATCGTACGACATCTTCATGGAACACAATGTCCGTCGATCGCATTCTACGTTCCCAAATGTAAAATACCACTTCACAAAATATCCTTAAAGATTGTACGCGTCACCCTGTTACGACTATGAAAATCCTCGGAGTTACAATTGCATCTTACCAGATATCCACCGTATCCTCCTCAAAGCAACGGGCAAAGATCTATTGGTCCGATCCCAAAGCGAGCGAAGCGTTCAACGAGCAGGCTCAACTTTTGTAACATTTAAGTTCTATCGGATTTCGTTCCGCACCGTGATCCGAATCATCGAACGGGTCGAATCTGCGGCGGTCTCGTGTATTCGGGTTCAACCGCTGGCCGCCTTGCGTCCACGAACTCTCGGACGTTACTGGTTTCGAGAGACGTGCCACCGCGTCGCTTGTAAACGTAATCGGTGAGGAAACTCTTCTCGAGGGTGGTTTGCCTCGCGTTCCTCTCGCCACTACCGAGAAATGACTAATTTTCTGGGCTCGTGAGAAAGAAAAAACAGAGCGACCGAATCGCCACGGATGAACCGTCGACAGCATATGTTTTGCATTAAATTTCACGCCAACTTTTTTGTTCAATTTTTCACGGCTTCAGAATAGCGTAGATTTACTTTGATCCTTGGCTTCTCGGACTTTTATAGACCCCTCAGAAACCTCTCTACCCTATCGAAGAGGGCAATTTTTTACGACACACTTTCGAGAATTAATTGAATTCATTCTTGCGATCTGAACGCAACTAAATGACAATAGATTCTTGATGAGCAGAATTCTCCTAACGAACGTGCAAATAACTCTCGCACTTTAATATTTAACGCGACCCGCGCTTGGGGGATCTACGCTTCAATTGTTTTATCGACGCGCAAATCCTTTATGCCGCTTCAAGTATTTCAATTATTCTCTCGCAGTTCTTCGAATTTGTATTATTCCTTAGAAAAACGAAAAAGAACGCGAAGGCTATGTATCTTTTTATTTTCACTATTTCAGCACTTGATTATAGCTTTCTTAATCGAGTTAGCTTCATTACGCGATTAAATTGATTCTACACGTGAGAATCGTATACAATTTTCAGCAATTGTTTTTAGCAAGCGCGTTACGTAATCGAACCGCGGGAATCCGCGGAAAGATGAAAAGGAAAACCAGTTCGCCGTAAACCAGTTTAAAAAACAGGTAACTCTGTTTTCCTGAATACGCTTTACTGTTTTTACGCGGTCAGTTCAGAAAAGACGTACGTCTTAATTGTGATGCACATGATTGTTTTATTGCGTATGATGGAAAACGTTGCTGCATTTCCATGCAGCTTATTTCATGCTCATTTATCCGCATGGAAATATTGCATAGCCGTGAAATTAATCGAATCTACCGACGGGAATGGAAAGAAAAAACGGTACGAAGAAGCTTAAATTAACTGCGATAGTTTATTTAACATTAATTTATATGTACAAAACAAACGGCATCCTTATTGCACAGTAAAAAGAGGTATTACAAAAAGCAGGTAGATCGACAATTTCTATAAATTTATAGAAAAATACTTTGTAGACTGTCGGTAGAATAAGTTAATGGACAATAACTTTCTCGCGCGGACTTTCGTCGATGTAGAAAAATAAGCTCCTCAATTGTACATGGTATTCTCGAAGTTGTTCACGCTCTGTGCGCATTACAGTAATGCCTTGAAAGAGAGAACTTATTTGTCCCTCGAAAGAAAGGAATCGCTATCCCCACTTCTTTGTTCGAAGTCGCCGCGCTGAGCGAGAAATCGAAGAATGAGAGAGAGAGAGAGAACGGTGACGTTTTTTAGTAGAAGGATAGAAGATGTGATGCTTCCTCACTTTCTGCCATGTTAGACATATGTAGCTGTTACAAATCTTACCTGAGCCCGGAAAACGTTTACGTCATTCGAAGTATATTATATGTATTTTCATTCACATGAACAGTTTACTAAACATTTCACATATTTTAAAACTAAATACCCTGTATATACTTTATAACTTATCAGCTATAGAAGCAATAATCGCGCAATACATACATGTCGATCACTTGTTGTAACAATGACAGAACTCGAAACTTACAGTTTTCGGGTTATTAAAAAATGATTCCGTGCTTGTATGTTTCCTTAGTAAGGCTCCATAAATAAGCTTTCAAAAGTAAGTACGTGTAAAACTGTTCTGTCGCGGTTGTTTCCTCACATCCGATAACTCGATTTTCCTAATTATTCAAATAATTGTCAAAGAATAGGAGCGCGTGTGACGCGGGATCATCGAACAGGTTGCGTGCTTCATTCATACGATTCTACAGGGTGATTCGCCCGCCAGGAGACTTGAAAGAAGTGCCGCCGCCTAAACGTCCGGAACTCTTATCCCATGCAGTTCCATGGAAAAATTTCGGCCGACGTATTGTGTCCTTTTTTGTTTCTCGCTTTCACTTGGAACAGAACACTTAGTCGTTCGCTCTGCAGTAACCTAAACAACTGGCGATCGACAGAGTCATGCCAAGTGATAGCGAGGAACAGAAAAGGGCAAAATATGTCGCCCAAAATTTTCCCATGGGACGGCATGGGATGAGAGTTCCAGACGTGTAGGCGGCGGCACTTCTTTCAAGTCTCCTGGCGGCCGAATCACCCTGTACCTGCTCCGGGATCGCTTAATGTTAAAACGAGAGGGCATGTCATCTTCTATCCTCTAAAGTATAACATTTCACTTCGATGGGAGCCTTTACTGTTGGCCCCTATCTGGAGCTCCTCGCTCCTGAACCGTGTTCACTCACGGCCCCAACGAAATTCATGCCGAATAGTCGACTGTTTCGTTACAAGAAACTGGTCCCGAGCCAGTTCTCTCTTTCGTGGCATTACTGTACACTTTATTTTTAAACCCAACGTTTCTGCAGATGTGAAAACACGTAGTGGTCACCGCCGTGGACGGATGCGGTTTTTTCGCGCACCGTGTGTACAATGTCACGTCTCGGTGACTCTTTGCTCTACAGTAAGTTCCCAAAAAAAGTGAAATCTTGTTTATCGTCGGTGTCGAAATACCGATAGCCGAGAAATAAACATACATTTTGTACCTATCTAGAGCGCGATAGCGGTAATTTTTAATTGCCAAGTCGCAAAGATCAAGGAGTTTCACCGATAGCGTATCAATCGTCGATCGTAAACAAACCAGTAGCCTATCGTTTAGAAAGTCTTGTCACTTTTTCTTGTCTTGAAATTGAAATTTTGTCTGACAATTGGTCTCGAGTCGAGCTTAGCGTTTCGTTCACTTGTCAATCGATCCACATCGATGAAAATACATTATTAAGGAATATTCCTGTTAATTAATTATTCCTTAATTAAATATAATATTCCTTAATTAAATTAAGGGATATTCCTTAGTAACCCGCCGTGCCCTTTGCGACCACTCTTGCGTTTGTGTATTACAGTAATTCATTCGCGAAACTGCACTTTCTATCTGCATCTTCGATCTAGATCATCGATGAGCGTACGCAGTGCATGAAACAGAACAATCACGACGCAATTACCGTGATTATTCCTTACAGAAAATGCAGGGAAATTCATTTGCAGGTTTACTCTCCTAGCACTGTGTTCACTCATCCCAGGTGAAAGGCTGTACATCGCATTGCAGACATGAGGTATTAATTGGATTCCTACTGACGATGCGGGACGATCAGACTTCTAATTTAACCGTCGGCGGTTGTTGCCAGCCCCCGAAGGCTCGTTCGATTTCTTGAGCCACTGCGATGGTAAGGTGATCGTTGCCAGCGTTCGCGACAATCTGCGAAAGAAATGATAAAATATCTTGACCTCCACTTGCTATAAACTTAGTTTCTTGTACTCATTAATTTTTCTTTCTTTTACATGTAGCTTTAGTGAGTTTCATCTTTGTAAAGACGATATCTGCGTATGTCACCGCAGTATCGATTATACAGGATGTTCGGCTACTGCATGCCAATATTTTAAGGGGTGATTGCTGAGGCAATTCTAAACAACTTTTTCCTTTGCCAAAACGGTGGTTAAAGCTTCGTTTTTTGAATGATTCACGAAAAACGCTGACCAATCAGAGCGCGTGTAGAACGCGCGCTCAGCCGAGAGAAGATCGTGATACGCTCAACTGCAGCCTTGAACGCCTTCTCGGCTGAGCGCGCGCTTTACACGCGCCCTGATTGGTCAGCGTTTTTTCGTGAATCATTCAAAAACGAAGCTTTAACCACCGTTTCGGCAAAGGAAAAAGTTGTGCAAAATTGCCTCAGCAATCGCTCCTTAAAATATTGACATGCAGTAGCAGAACACTCTGTATAGAGTTTTGCTTTTCCTCAAAATGTTTGAAAATATTTCTTTAAGTTGTGCCACTGTTGAAACGCATTTGCTATATGATAGCTTCATATATTATTTTCTTATTTATTGCTCATGGCTATCGCTTATCCAGAATCGTTTTCCTCTTGCCAAGGATAGTTAATCATTTATGAAATGCTGTAGCAATAACAAGTAATTAGAACGACGTATGGTAGTGGGTACGTGTACACGAGTACTTAACGCCGCGTTATTTAGGAGGGAGGGGAACGTATCCAATAAAGCCGATTTCACGCGCGACACCTTGTATTCGATATGTGCGGAACAATAAGTGCGACACACGCGTAGGATTCCTTTTCTGAATTGTGTTTCTGTTCAAAATTGCCTCAGCAATCGCTCCTTAAAATATTGACATGCAGTAGCAGAACACCCTGTATTTTATCACAGTACACAGAGAGCCCAAACATGTCTTACTTGAAGGCCAATAGGTAAACCATTTTTGTTGAGACCCATTGGACAGTGAGTCGCCGGTAATCCTAACGCATTGTAGATCATCATGTATGTCATATTGGCGACCTTAGGGTAGGATTGGTATTGATAATGGCTCGCTGATACGAACGTCGGGCAGATCAATACACCGTTGTCACCGAGAAGGTCCTTCAAAAGAAATTCCTTTTAGGATTCTCCAGGATCTTACACTGTGCACTTCGATATTTACCTCAAACTGTTTCTTCAAGGAAGTCCTCTTACGGTTGAGATTTCTGCGAAGGCTACCAGGAAATTTGCTTGCCAGCCACTTCAACGCGCCGTACGTAATCGTCGGAAGTGTGTAGGATGACAAACAGAATATGTATCTCAATAATTCCAGAAGAATTTTACTCGAGCCCTGCGCGATCGATAAATGATAATTGAAGGAAAGTTTTGAGTGCGACGCGAGTCTTTATTATACGCTCGACGCTTACCGTTGATTTAACTTCATCGTTCACACCGTCCACTGTCATTTCTAATAAAAGATGCGTTGCAATGTCGAAGGCGAATTTCATATCAGTCAATTGGGCCTGAAAACGTATTTCAATTTCATGATTATATTTTAATTATTTCAGTTATATCGTAATCGAAATCTAAACAGTATGTATAATCAGTAAGAAATATTTTACATTCGAAGAAGTCTCGTAATTGAATAATGAAATGTTTAACCATGCACACCCGTAAAAAATGTTATATTATTATTATTGTATTATACAGAGGCGTGTAAAATTAAATGTAACTTCGTTAAAAAAAAATCATACAGCAGTCCGCCTGGGCTCATTTCAAAGCGCTAGGCCTCTACTGTCAGAAACTTAAATCATTTTTTTGTTTTTAATATCTTTGCATAGTGTAACGGGTGGAAAAGTGAAGACACCTTTTTTCTTCGAAAATGTAACAAATTCAATTGTATGTAAGGGCGTTGAAAATTGTCCTTTATTATTGAAATCACCATGAATTTGAAGCGGTTACGGAGTGGTGGAAGGACCGAGCGGTAAATTATGGAGTAGGGATTAGGAGAGCGTTTCGTCCTGGGCCTGCTAGAGGACTCGCCAGTAAGGCTACCTAGCAGACCCTTGCCTTAGACGTCGAACAGTGAGGGATAGTCGCAGGATGTTTATACAGGGTAACTCGCCCGCCAAGAGACATGAAAGAAGTGCCGCTGCCTAAACGTCTGGAACTCTTCCCATGCAGTCCCATGTAGAAATTTTGGGCGACATATTTTGTGCTTTTCTGTTCCTCGCTATCACTTGGCATGACTCTGTCCATCGCAAGTTGTTTAGGTTACTACAGAGCGAACGACTAAGTGTTCTTTCCAAGTGAACGCGAGGAACAGAAAAGGACACAATACGTCGCCCGAAATTTTTAGATGGGACTGCATGGGATAAGAGTTCCAGACGTTTAGACGGCGCCACTTGTTTCAAGTCTCCTGGCGGGCGAATCACCCTGTATGTATAGGGCCTGATGTCAGGGCGAGCACTTCAGAGAGAAAGTGGCAGCTCGGGCCAAATCCCTCTAGTGGCAGGAATTGGAGGTCGCTACAAATTCGTAGTCTGAAGTCTACTCTTTGCAACGACCACCTTGCTTTTGATGTACGATTTTTTTTAACGAAGTTATAGTAGTTCAAATAGCGATAATTTGGCATCGAAAATGTAGTTACTCTTTAATTTCGCACGCCAGAATATTTTTCCCCTTTTTGTTAGGAAAATTGTCATTATCGAACGGTTAATATATTAAAGAGAAATCACACGAAACCTTGTGCACTTTGACGCCATAGGCAGCTTCTAAATGCGCTCTCAGCATCTGAATGGCTCGTTTGATTTCCCTGTCTATGGAATTCGTTACACCGCAGCAGTCTTCCAAGTAGAAGAATTTCATGTTCTTCAGGGGCACCTGCGCCATTACACTTCGATTAAAATAGTTTGCAGACCGTTTAACGCACAGTCTCCGATTTTACATGTGACTTTTGAATGTGACCTTTTCATCGAAGTGATGCTTAACATCTTGCCGTTGAGATATTATCTTCATCATTACGGGTAGATCCTCAGCGTATCTGGCTATCGTTCCTATTGTAAAATAATGAACCCAATTCTCATGCTTGGAACTCGGCTTGTGACCTTCCAATGACACCAAACCTGTGATATAAATCCAATTACCGGTTATTCATAACAATTTTAAATTAAACAGAATCTTGATTACGTCATTATGATAAGCTTTAATAAAGGCCATTCGAATTTCGTGGAATTAGTTTCGGGGAAAAGTTGGAAAGCATAATAATAGTTGATAATTCACCAGCTGTTGGTTTGTGTCCGAAAACCCCGCAGAACATGGCCGGAAGCCTCGCGGAACCAGCAATATCCGATGAGAGGCTCAGAACGGAAGCGCCAGAGCCCAAAAGGGCAGCCTGGAAAAATATCGCGGCTAAAAATTATCCCTACCTTTGCAGAGATCAAACATTTGACTCATAATCTATTAAATTTACTTACAATATATGGGGTGTTCTGCTACTGCCTGCCAATATTTTAAAGAGCGATTGCTGAGGTGATTCTAAACAATGTTTTCTTATACGAAATTGATGGTTAAGGCTTCGTTTTTGAATTATTAACAGAAAACGCTGACCAATCAGAGCGGGCTCTCAGCCTTGGGGGGGGGGGGGTCGAGACCGCGATTGAGGGTACCACGATCGTCGCTCGACTGAGCGTGCACTTTACGCGCCCTCTGATTGGACAGTGTTTTTCGTTTATAATTAAAAAACGAAGCTTCTACCAGCATTTTCGTACAGGAAAACGTTGTTCAGAATCACTTCAGCAATCACCCCTTAAAATATTACTAGTAATAGAACACCCTATATGGTATACATATATGTAGATTGGGCGAAGAAAGTATTCGCACACTCTTCAACACTTCCAATTGAAGTTCTATGTGCGTCAAATTTTCTAAATAGTGCATACTATTTCATCATATGAACGAAATTCTTAAGAGTGTCGGTGGTCCTGCGGCGAAGTACGTAAACCGCGGCCCACTTTTTATGGGTTCGATTGTTCCTTAGGTCCATTTTTTTACATTAATTACATTGTTAACAATTAATTACTTTCTTTTTTTTTATTTCTAATCATATGAAAATGATATCTTACTTAAATATATAAACAGCATTTTGTTTTTGATTTTCATTATAAGCTCAGATAAAACAGTTGAACAGACAAATTTTACTATTTGCTTTATACCTTTGAAAATTCCGATTTGTTCAGAGCGACGGAAACGGGGTACCTGGTAAGCCAGTCCTTCTATCCCCGGCTGTACTTCCGAATGGGACCTGTTGCCGATCGAGATGAAATTTGGAGGGAGGTGGGGTGCGAGGGGAGAAACCCAAGTGTAAAATGTTAGGTACGGGTATTTAATAGTTTCCGAGATATTAATTAAAAACTTTCGGTACAATACATTGAATTCTTCATATACAGACACAACTAATACAACTGCCGTCGTCGTCAAGTGTTCAGTAGCTGATGATACAATAAGGATATCGCCCTCAGAATCTATAGAGTGCCCCCCTCCCCCCCCAGTCGATTACTGCAACTTCAGTCGCCCAAGGAATGTTTCGTATTTGCAATATGTATATCCTTTTCCGAAATATGTTCCGTTTTAATTTCAGTTGGAAAATATTGGATTGCAGTACGCCATACTTACTGTAATTTTCTATGATAGCATCACGTCAGCTTACGATCCCCGGATAAACAATTCGGATTGACCGTAGAATTTAAATTATTCGCTATACGACATGCAATTCGAGCTACGGGCGTACTATTTAAGCGGAAAAGAGGATATTAGTTAGGTTTGGGAATACAATTTTCCCGGCCGCCGGCAATGGTCGCCTCGTCGAAATCGTCGAAGTACATCCCTTGCGCGTCAGAAGTTACAGTAATCGATTTTGCGTGGGTCACTCTATAGGTTCTGAGGGCGGTATTTTTATTGTGTCAACAGCTACTGACCACTTGACGACGACGGCCATTGCAACGAGGGCCGGGGTACCATCGGCCACTTAACACTCGACAACGACGGCTGCTACGACGAAAACGGTTGTGTTAGTTGTGTCTGTATATGAAGAAGTCTATGTTTTGTATCAAAAGTTTTTAATTAATATCGCGGAAACTATTAAATATCCGCATCTAAAATTTCACGTTTGGCTTCCTCCCCCCACCCCTCTCCAAATTTCATGTCGATCGGCAACAGGTCCCATTCGGAAGAATATCCCTGTCCCCTTGTACAGGGTGATTTGCCCGCCAGGAGACTTGAAAGAAGTGCCGCCGCCTAAACGTCTGGAACTCTTATCCCATGCAGTCCCATGGAAAAATTTCGGGCGACGTGTTGCGTCCTTTTCTGTTTCTCGCTTTCACTTGGAACAGAACACTTAGTCGTTCGCTCTGCAGTAACCTAAGCAATTGGCGATCGACAGAGTCATGCCAAGTGATAGCGAGGAACAGAAAAGCACAAAATACGTCGCCCAACATTTTTCCATGGGACTGCATGGGATAAGAGTTCCAGACGTTTAGGCGGCGGCACTTCTTTCAAGTCTCCTGGCGGACGAATCACCCTGTAGAAACCCAAGCTGTTCTGGTCAATTGTGAAAAAGATTTACCGTTCTGAAGGCTGTACGTATACTTTCTACACCCGCTGCAAATAAAAAGGATCGAAGTACAGACCTCGCCGCCCGAAGAGCCACCAGCCACTCTCCTGATGTCGTAAGGATTCCATGTGGGGCCAGTCACTTTGTTGTTTGTCTCCCAAAACAAACACAATTCAGGGGTATTGCTAACAAGAAGGATAATCGCGCCTGCGTTACGCACCATATCGACAACCACTGCATTTTCATCCGCCTTGTCTGGCTTCTTTTTATTTACACCGACCGTGTGCGACATTCCTGGGAAGAGGAATTTTCATAATAAATATGAAAATGAAACCAAAGCAGGCGAATGGTTTCAGTTTCAATTAACTTTCTGTACATTTTCCTTTTTTTAATTGAAATCAAGTCTGAGAAACCAAAGATCAATTCGAGAGTAGATTAAGGGGTGTAACGTTTAGCGTTAATTTTGGTGTACCCAATGAATACAAAGAACTCGAAAGTGTGACGCAAATCGATTGAAATTACGCAAATGGAAGTCCGTTAGTTATTGAGAGAGTTACTCAACAGACATCTTGAAATGTTAGACTTCGTTCGATGCAATCCAAACATACGCGTTTGTTGAAACGTTTGATATTGAACCTTATTAACAAGGGGGCATTAATTATTCCATAAATACCTTTCAAGGGTAACGACAATATAGACGGAATAATTCAGCGACATAAATAAAGCTTGGATAACGAGAATAAATACATAAATTTTCCTTGAATAAAACAAACAGGTGGTCCGTAAATAATGCAAATGTAAATTCTGTAATAACTATTTTTTAACTGCACCGGAGTCGATTAAATCGTAGACAATCAACGTAGACTGAATTAAATAATAATCAGCTGACTGGTAAAATCTGCGCACTAACGCATTGCTGTAACGCATGCAACAGAAAGAAACGGCAAAGGAAAATAAGTGGAAAAAGAGGTATGCGAACTATGTGGGACACAAGGCTTCATTATGAATTCTCGCGTAGGTACGTACACACACGTTGCACTCGAGACGCGAATGAACCGATCCCGTTGATGGAAACTGGTTTCACATTGCCTTCGAATGAGTTCAAGATCCCCGACAATTGATATCGGCGTACAAAAATACTTGCTTGCACAATAATGCACTGCACCCGATGGAAAAAGGTCGAGCGGGTCATTTGAATCTATTCCGACGAAGCGAGAATAAGCAGGTCAGTAAATAAAAATTACTACTAATTACTTATTATCAAATCTATTAACAGCAGGCATTCCCGAGACTTAATAACTGCGATAAGATTCGCAGATTCAGTTTTATCCATAAAAGCAATACCATCAAAGACCTGTATAATCTATACCATATTCCATTTTAATTTACCATAAATTAAGGCTCATTAAAAATGCGATGAATAACTGATAAGAAAAAGAAAGTGGAATATTCTTTCTTCCTGGCCTGAAATTTGTATCTAGGTATGCATATTTTTATCAATGATTTGTAATCGCTGATTGATCGGATGATTTGCAATTAGTGATGTGTAGTTACATGGCAAAAAAAAAGAAATTAACGCGTGTCTCAGGAACGTATAGTTTACGTTCATTTGTGCGAAGGAAAAAGTAGATAGATCTTTTAGAATTTTATTATTGCATTGTCTTTCAACGCCCTTTAGACCAACCTTTAACAGCGATGCTTTCCTTCACAGTGATGGGAACACCAAGAAGTGGTAACTCGCTGGCCAGTTCATCCTCGGTTCTCGTGTTGAGCGCTAAAAGTTCGTCCACTTTGCTCGCCTCCTCGAGAGCTACATCGAAACGCGACTCAACAATGGCATTCAAAATAGGATTCACATCTTTGCATCTTTCTATGTAAGCTCTGACCACTTCCTCGCTGCTAATCTATGAAAAGAGAAATTTTGTAAGTATAATAGATTACACTTACAAAAATCATATGTTTCGTAGTTTACTTAAAAGTTTCTCGTTCCTCGCTCACCTCTCGCCTACGAATCCGTCTCGCGATTTCGCTGGCTGACAGGAACAATAGAGGACTCTTGATCGCTGGTAATCGCTTTCGTTTCTTGAAGAACTGCAGCTTTAAAAACGGCGTCACCAGGCATGACAAGAGGAACAGCATGAACTTTATTATTTTCTGGCCGATTAATAGCAGCGTGTCCTGGGGAAAAACAATGCGGATGAAGCGTGTTAATTCGTTAATTTAAATACACGGGCAGAATTAAATTAGCGATCGACGCGGCAGACGTTCCGGCTACATAAAAATTACAAAGTATAATTGTAGCATGTTATTTGCAATCAATAGCTCGTTTCGGAAGGTCAAGCGAAAAGCATTGTAAAAAGGAGGAATCACAGATGAGTCGTTGAGCGCGTTAACGAAGAGACACACGAGAAAACGTGATGTTGACTATAAAAATCGTAGATTATACTGTCGATACAAATACAATAACGCTGTAATAACGGTTGATGATAAAAAAAAATTACAAAGTGTAATTGACCAAAGATATGAAAGATAAGAATATATCCTGAAAATGTTTTTACATAATTACAAACGATTGTACTATTTGCTTTATTGTAAGTCCGCTGATAGTTGAATTAAAAAAAAAAAGAAAGATAAATTTGCAAGAGGAAATGAAGAATAATACTATGAAGAATAATAAAAGCTATCTTGTAAAAACTGAAACAAAAATCATAGAGTTTATTTCGGTAATTACTAAGCATAATAATAATATATTTCTTATTATTTATCAATAGTGCCAAATTTTATGTTCCTTAAGCACAGAGGGACCGTGCTAAGATTTTTTCATTGACAATTGTTTGGCCGAATTTTGAATGCACCTGGTTCCATTGCAAATATCTGCATTCGGTAAATATTGTTTCTCAGGAGACTTCGAGCGTGAAAGGGAATGCAGCTAACGCGTTTGTACGGTATTCCTTTTTAACCACTGACCCATATTCAGCTGTAGCTACGATCGTGGCTAGTTTGAAAAGTCCTTCTGCGCAGTAATTACTCGTCGATAAGGCGCTGAACCACGATTGTGGCTATATACATGTTTTACAACTCAGAAATTGAAGAAAAACAACAGCAAAACATCCACTTGTAATATTCTTAAGAATATTCATAGAGATACCTTGCTATTAGTACAAAGCACTATCACTCACCGATCGATTTGCCAAAAGTTTCGCATAGAGCAATGACAAGGCGCACAATAAAAGTTCCATGTTCACTTTTTCGTCTTCTAATGAGAAATATCAACTATCTGATTATGAAGGCACAGCTAATAAATAATTCTTCCCAGTCGGCCGTTACAAAAATGAATCTGCTGACATATATCCTGTTAAAATATGACACGTTCAGCTATAATATAACTTCGAATTGCCTTGCACTTTATCACGAGTTTATTTTACAAATGTTTCTTTTTTCGATTTTCTACAGTTACGTTTTACATTTCAAATATTTTTCGTAAGATCTTTCCACGAAATACACTATTACGCAGACTTTAACGCGTCCCAAAAATTCAGACTCACTATTTTATTATCGAAATCACAGATTTAAATATAAATTTTAATCTATTTTATATTGCAATCTGTGGAAATCTTATTTTTGCAAATAATGTCATGTATCTACGTAATTTTATCTTATTTATCGCCGTTTCATCGTTTTTCAACCCCTATCATCGTTCCTCACAGTTCACCCCCTTAAAAGTATCTTTTAAAAATGGAACAGACTTGACAGTACTCAATTCTGAAGGAAACCCACGAACGTCAATTCCCGTTTAAATTCACAGAAATACTTTTTAGCATTTTTTTATCCCCCACTTGGAGCGATACAAAGTGCAATCCGAAAAGTGTAAAAAGTACGGCTTAAGATGATTTCTACGGATTCGTGTGAAATATAGTCCAAATTATTGCCAGCGATTAGAGAATCGTTTTCTTGAATCTCGAGGCATTAGGTAACGCATAGTTAATGGTGCACCACAAAATTTCATCGAAGTCGCGTGCGATTTTAGTAGCCACGTCGCGGACTAAGCGCGGCCGGCACGAGTTCAGCATATTTAAACGAAAAAACGTCATGGTGGGGCGCGTTTGTGAAACCCTTTGCGCTACCTTCCATCTTGAATGTTCACAGGAGAACTGTTTGTACCTGGAATGCCGTCGTAGCAAATCTAACAGTTTCTAACGTGTTAACAGGTATTGACATTCTATCTATTTATGACTTTATATATATGAGCTCCTAAACGAATTCAATTGGCCTCTCGTTGCAGTCCCAACGCGTTGAAATCGAATAAAACAACACATGCTACGTTGAATGATTCAAGTGATCCTATAATCGTGCGTATTAAGATGTTGTTCAGGAAAATTTGGATGCTTTGTTCGTTTGATTTTTTTTTTGGAAGAGTTAATAATATACTGTTTTGAAGATTTCAAAGTGTTAATCTTGCTTAAGCATCGTAGGGGGAATTGGGTTGGTATAATGCAAAATCGGAACAAAAATACTTTTCTTTGAGTTATGGAAATGTTGTTTATACTTCTGCACGCAAAGGAAGGAATAAATTACCTTAGGATCGTGCGACGAAAAATTGTATTAAAGTATAATTAAATTGTAATGGTTTAATTGCAATAAATTAATGTATAATTGATAGGGAATACATATGTCATCACTTTCGCTCGGAGTTAATTATTGTTGGTCGTGATAAATTTATAAATTCCGTATATACATACTAAGGTTGACGATGTCCTTTTCTATAGTAGATCTTACTTTCTCTCTGCCCAAAGGCAGAGCTGATGTAGCTTCTGCTTTTGCCTAGTTTTTTCCTCAGAAGCATCAGCCTCTTACTTTGCACCTTTGCATAATCCTCGTTTTTACGAATATTTAACCTACTGGTTTCCTGGTGGCGTGTTTGTCATTTATCATTCCTAGTAATTACCTATTTTTGGATAACATTTTGTCACCACTACGTCAGCCCTCTTCTTCAGCCAAGCCGTCTTATGCGACGTCTGCTGCGACTTCCGTTTTACTGCTCTTCCTGGATCATTTGCATTTATCCGTAGAATCCCACTGATCTGTGTTTGCCTATTCAATTGGTACCTCCCACCACTTCTCCAAGTTTTCTCCTTATATTTTCATATATTAGCAGCAGCCTTCCTTATCAGATCCACGTGCATCAACATACCTCTCCCGTTCCTGCCTCTTCGGAATCACTATGAAGATTCGCTTCATCGATATGTAATTAAGAAAGATATACATATATAGGGTGTAACGAAAAGGTGTGGGAGCCGGAAATGTGAGATTCCTGCGGTGATACTGAACAACTTTTTCCTTTGCCAAAATCTGGTTTGAGGCTTCATTTTTGAATAATTAACAAAAAAGCACTGAGCAATCACAGCGCGCGTAGAGCCCGCGCTCAGGGACGGCGCACGCGGTGTCGTGCTAGGTAGCGACGTTCGACCGGGGCCCCGAACAGAACGCGCTAGTACAGCGCGGAGCATATGTTAACGTCGAATTGTTCGTCATTCATGAGTGAAAATGAACTAAAATACAAATGAAATCCATTTGCCGTTATCAACAACAGAAACGAAAAAGAATTAGAATGGACTGAACAAAAGGTTGTTCAGTATCACCTCAGATATATTACACTTCTGGCTCCTACACCTTTTACGTTACACCCTGTATATACATATACAGAATGTCCCAAAATTCATGGAAGATTCCTGGGGCGATACCGAACAAATTTTTTCCTTTTGCAAAGTGTCGATTGGGGCTTTGTTTCTCGAATTGTTAACGAAAAACACTGGCCACTCAGAGCGCGCGTAGAGCCCGCGCTCAGGGCCGGTGCACAGGGTGTCGTGTTAGTTCTTCGAATGGCCAGGATCGGTAGGACGACACAGTGACCCATTTCCATCGAAGCAGGTTCATAAATGAATGCGCGAGTCTAATTTCAATCGTTGGTGAATCGTTCAAAATTTAACGTACGCCGTCTCGAGGTATCGATTCTAACTTTTTCCTGTTCAATTAATAACGGCAAATTGATTTCGTTTGTATTTTAGTCCATTCCGGTCATGATTAATGAATAATTCGACGTTAACTTTTATTTAACTTTTGTTCGGGGAGCCGGTCGAACGTCGCTACCCAGCCCGACACCGCGTGCGTCGTCCCTGAGCGTAGGCATTACGCGCGCTCTGAGTGGCCAGTGTTTTTCGTTAACAATTCAAAAGCAATGCCCCAAACGACACTTTTCCAAAGGAAAAAGTTGTTCAGTATCGCCTCAGCAATCTCCCAACTCCGGCTCCTCCATAAATATTGGGACATCCTGTATGCACAGGGTGTCCCAGAACTCGCCATGTATACATACGTATATTCCATCGTGATGGCAACGAACGTTTCTGATTTTCTCGAGACGTTTAAATCGACGAGCTTCGGTTGTACTCCAACTTCTCAATGCCTTGCGGGACGAGTCGAAGTGTCTTTCTTTGCGAATGACGTGTTGTACGTATGCAAATAGTAAGAGAGGACAGTCCGTCGATTTTATCGCCAACTAAGGCCACGTGGAAATGTATTATCAACAATTGAACAGTCGTTTGCCCTTTATGAGGCTCGCTGACGTGGCTACGATAATTAACATTTGTGTCACGAACGATTTTTCTTAACCTTGGGCTCGGAGAAAGCTTCGTTTGAAATTCTGGTATTCTTCTTCGTGCTCGTCCTTCTTCATATTTTAAGATAGCGCATTTGTGAATTGAATTTCAAATCCTTTTCCCCGGACAGATGTCACTGATACAATATTTTCCCAATTTTTATCAGCTGCCATAGGAGTTTGTTAAACAAACTTTAACCTTCCTGTATGGTAGAAAATATTTGCATGATGTCCGAGAAATTATTTTTCTGTAAAGCTGTTTCATGGTGATTTTCTGTCAGCCTTCAAACATTATCAGATAATAACCCGTTGTATAATCTTTGGATTTGTTTTAATTCAGTATTTTCTTCTTTTTTTTTTTATTTTCCATCAACTATCAAGACATGTATTTTTCTTCAACGACCAGATTGAATGGCTTGCATTCGCTGAGCGGAGTTGTTTCTTGCTCTCTTTTCACGCGAATGCTAATCTCGTACACTGATAATTTCATTCAAGAACTGAGCTGTTTTCCTTGAAAGTGGAGCAAGTCGATTTTTAACAAAAAGTTTGTTCATGATAACAATGAATGCAATTTGGTATGAGCTTTTTATCTATAAACAGTTCCCGAAAAAAAATCCTTCAAAATCTTCAACATTTTATCAATATAAATTTACGTAGTTAATGAAATTACACATATAATTACTTTGAAAGTGGTGTAAGTCCACTTTCTTGCAAAGACATAATATTTAGTTCAAAAATTATACCACATTATTTATCTACTTCATTTCTGTGGCATAACTGTTAATGGCATAAAAATTTTCGTTCGTCCACTGGAATTGTATAATTTATTGCACAGTATTAAAGGGTATAAGGAAGTGTAAAGAAGTATCAATTGCCTTTAAAATACCATAGAAATTATTGATCACAAATTTTTATATTCTGGACATTCTTACCTGCCAAATGATGTCGATTTTGAAACTATCGAGACATCCATAACAAAAAAAATTTACTATATATTCCTAAAAATTACTACACCATCATACAACAATGCCGAAAACATAAAGAATTTATTTTACATGAAATGAAACGAGATGATTTTGTTTCGATGAAACCACTAGTAAATGCAATACTAAGAAGATGAAAAATTACTAATGGTGAAGAGGTAAATTGGCTAAAGATATGTTAAATAAGGATTTTAAAAAACAAACCATATACAATCCTGTATAAAACTTCATTTGAAGAAAATGCGGAGTTTAAAACAATTGATTTATCCCCCGGACGACGAAGACCAAGAAAATTTGAAAATTATAATACTACCACCTTTATATCATCATGCCAGGCCCATTACATCCGAAAAATTTAACGATATGATGGTTATATTATCTTATATTCCTCCAATACATCATGACTACTTTCAGAAACTTTCTCATAATGACAAAAATTAATAATGGCACATATCAATATAAAGTTGTAACAATTTAAATAGCATTACCTGAAGAAATATTGAGATAAAACCTTTAAATTTTGTTTTGTTGACATATTTAATACAAATTTCATTAAAAAAAAATAGTTTCATTCAATTGAAATCCTATATTCAATATCTCATAGATGTATAATTTTCGCGTTATGTTGACTTTGAAAGTGGTGTAAGTTCATTTGAGGTCATCAAAAGTATAAATTTCTTTTAACTAATACTTAAAAAATGATCACATTATAGACTTAAATCAATTTAATATAAAAAAAACACAAAACGTTAAATGTTAATATGTTCCAATATTTTTCAAACCATTCAAATGCAAACCCTTAAATGTCTCCGTACAATATAAAATGGACTTACACCACTTTCAAAGAAAACTGCTCGACTGCATCATTCATTGAGACGCTTGAGCCACGTGAATCTTAATTCCGCATGCAGCTCACGTGCACTCGCACGCGGCGCTTTATTTCCATTTGATTAATATCGTTCTCATCACTCCTTTTTAAGTGTAGGAAGACCAAAGTGATCTACATTGCATAAAATTATTCCGCGTGTGGAGTTGCAATTGGAAGAAGTTGTCAATCATTTCGAAATAAGAAGATGCATGTTTTACATTTGCCATAAAAACAGTGAATTTCACTTTGATAAATGTAGAAGTGTATGAGCTGTGCTTCTGATTACATTGTTCTTCTTGTACATGTGTATACATGTATCAATACTTATCGCTGCGTATACTTTTTACAGAAGCAAAACGTAACGAGACACTTGAACATTGGAACTGTCATTAAAATATGTATAAGGAAAAATATAAAGAAAAAAAAAGTTCCACGTCTCGCTTGACAGATTGATCGAGAATGATTTGCAATTACGCAACGGTTCGTACTCGGTGTTTCTTTTTACCGATGACCGTACATTTAACAAGGATTTGCTTAATTATTCGGATATAGTACTGTGTATTGTGCGTTAATGGGTTAGAATTTTGTAATAAAGGGAAAGCCAAATCTTAGGGGGCTGACTCGCTTTTAAATTGCCCGTGGAAAAACAGTTCAGACTTTTAGAAATAGACGGTGCGCTTCGAAAAATGATGCTTGTCGAATACGTTTTCGATGGAATAAATGATGAACCAACTAGTCTTACTAAACTGTCTCTTTGAGGGATGATGAAATATAAAAATAACTTCCTGCAGCGACGGATTGCAACTCTAATGAAGAACAGAGAACATGTACTCTCTAAAACAAAATAAATGTACATAATTAAAAAATAGAATAGAGACTTTTCTAATGGTAAATGGAAAATTCTATAAATTACCATAATATGCAATGCAAGGTATATTAAATGTAAAAAAGTAGCCACTGTCGATTGATTGTAATAATGATACAGTGTGTTTACCGAGCGTTATAAACAAATCATTTAAATGCGGTTGGATCCGTTTATTATAATCACAGATAATGTTATCAATAACCAATCCAAAAACACTCAACAAACACTTCTTTTCCTTCTCCGTTATATTAAATTATCGCATAATATTACAAATGCGATTGAAATATATGCAATTTAGGACTTCCGGTATCGCAAAGACATTATATATATTATAACAAGCACTGTCGAAGATATTAACTCGACACTTATTAATTTTACGAAACTAAACCATAAACAAAAATATCGGCCGTATCGAAAAGAGCGTTCTTCCTTTTTTTTCTTCTTCTTGTATGTGTTTCCTTAAAGCGATCGTGCTGATAATGGTACAATTAGCGACCAATTATCCGCTCAACGT
The DNA here is from genome assembly GCA_023838395.1 of Holcopasites calliopsidis. Lineage (NCBI taxonomy): Eukaryota > Metazoa > Arthropoda > Insecta > Hymenoptera > Apidae > Holcopasites > Holcopasites calliopsidis. The sequence continues at coordinate 3,549,179 of JALHAQ010000007.1, forward strand.
GATTACACACATGTTGTGTGTGTTATGAAAAAAAATGCAATAGTGAAATTATTACATGAAAAACAATAGAACGAAGGCCTCGCCGGATAAGATAGCGTCGTTCCTATGAAGTTGACCTTATTATTGTAAAAATCGCTTTGCTCACATGCAAAACTGCGTCTCGTACTACTTCATATTGCAACACTTGTTTAAGAGAATATTCTGAACTTTAACCAACTTTGTTGCTCGGGACTGCAGTAGCTGATGTGCGTGTTTCAGCCTTTACTTATCGAAGACTATTAATAATCCACAATTATACATATGGGTCATTCCATCCCGAATCGATCACTTTTCGACGTCGACATCAGGAATTTTGTTCTAACTGAAATATATTGTAGTTCATGTGAAATTAGGGGGGGGGGGTAAGTCATCATTTAGCTTTCTTCGAAATTGTTAAAAAATACGGACCTTTGAATTTTGCAGTTTTTGGCCATTTTGGAAAAAACAGGCTGTGCTTTTGAATTTTTATCTCGAAAACTACTCAACCGAATGGAATCTTCTTTTTTTCATTTTAATCTGCAGGCTTCGATCTATCGCAGTGCATTTTTTGTTTTTTGGGACAACCAATTTCTCATTATGAAAATTGCAAACAAATTCTTTTTTTACAAATTTCTCCATGAAGGCTATCGCTGTTTAAATTTTGGAAAAAATACTTTCAGATTCCTTGAAGTCTTAGCTACAAAATAAACACTGGATGGACACTTGAAAATTAACGTCACAATGAGCTGTAAAAGGTCCGGCGTGCCCCCGTTTCGGGTAAGCGGGCCGCGCGCTATCAGCGGGTTCCGCTATTACGGTCGGCTGCCTGTACCGCTAGTACCCCATAATACCTCCAATAAAATGTAAAAACAATATCGACAAGATTAGTATACGACTAAATGATCCTATTCACAGTTAAAGAATAGTTTCTTTAATCGTGTGGATATGAATGTAAATGAGGATGATCTTTAATGCTTTTAGAACCATGCAACATTCTGATTGAACGCGGTTGAACCATATTTCTGGGACCTACTTTTTAAGTTAATTATGTAGCCCTTTTACTTTTGCGTCTACTCGGTACAAGGTTAAAACAATAAATGATAGGTACTGTAGGATTTCCCGGATACGAAACTTCCTATACATTCGGGCATCGTTTTACCAAGCTTTCAGTCACTGCGACATTTTCACATCGTACACTACTTGTTATAGAGAAGTGTGTGAATTGCCGAAAATGGTATATCAAAGGCGTTGCAATCCTTTTAAACGAAAGGGACATAGCGTTGATTCGAAAAGACTCCGAAGTATAACATTACGATTGCGTCAATTATTTCCAACTCTTCCCAAGAAGGGATTGATTTGTAATAGTTGTCGCCCCAAAGTATACTTCGAATATAGAAAACAGCAAATAGAAGCTTCATTAGCTGAACCAAGGCCATCTCAGTTACCAAACGAAGAAACATCAATTAAAGAGACTCTTCTTTAACTGTGAACAGGATCATTTAGTCGTATACTAATCTTGTCGATATTGTTTTTCCATTTTATTGGGGGTATTATGAGGTACGAGCGGTACAGGCAGTCGACCGTAATAGCAGAACCCGCTGATAGCGCGCGGCCCGCTTACCTGAAACGGGGGCACGCCGGACCTTTTACAGCTCATTGTGACGTTAATTTTCAAGTGTCCATCCTGATCCAGTGCTTATTTTGTAGCTAAGACTTCAAGGAATCTGAAAATATTTTTTTCAAAATTTAAGCCCGTGATGGCCTTCATGGGGAAATTTTCAAAAAAGATTTTGTTTACAATTTTCATAATGAAAAATTGCTTGTTCCAAAAAAAAACAAAAAATGCACTGCGTTAGATCGAAGCCTGCAGATTAAAATGAGATAAAGGAGATCCCAATCGGTTGAGTAGTTTCCGAGATAAAAATTCAAAAGCACAGCCTGTTTCCCCCAAAATGGCAAAAAATTGCAAAATTCAAAGGTCCGTATTTTTTAAACAATTTCGAAGAAAGCTAAATAATGACTTAACCCCCCCCCCCCTAACTTCACATGAACTACAATATATTTCAGTTAGAACAAAATCCCTGATGTCGACGTCAAAAAGTGATCGATTCGGCATGGAATGACCTATATGTACAGGGTGTTTTGCTGCTGCATTTCAATATTTTAAGAAGCGATTGCTGAGGCAATCTTGCACAACTTTTTCCTTTGCCAAAACGGTGGTTGAAGCTTCATTTTTGAATGATTAATGAAAAACGCTGACCCAATCAGAGCGCGTGTAGAACGCGCGCTCAGCCGAGAGAAGATCGTGATACGCTCAAGTGCAGCCTCGAACGCCGTCTCAGCTAAGCGCGTGCTCTGCACGCGCTCTGATTGGTCAGAGTTTTTCGTTAATCATTCAAAAACGAAGCTTTAACAACCGTTTTAGCAAAGGAAAAGGTTGTTCAGAATTATCTCAGCAATCACCCCTTAAAATATTGACATGCAGTAGCCGAACACCCTGTAGAGTCACAATTATGGTCCTAATTCGTGTTGGATAAATCTGTCAATTTCGTGGAACAAGATTGAAGGGTCGTTAATACAATTAATTTATTCAAGGAAGTAGTACTCGTTTCGCAATCGAGACTCCAAATATAAATTCGTATGAATAAAATATGTTTAGACATGCAACACAATGCTGTCATCATGTCGTTGTAGAATTATAAAAAGTAGTTTATAAGTCTCGACAATTTTGGAATATGCGAAGTTATTCAATTTTTGTTCAATTCAGATCTGACACGCGACATATAATAATTTATAGGGTTCCCTGTATGTCTCTTTGACGTTCTAATAAAAGACATACTGCTGTATAGCGGATTGCCAGTTTATCAATTGACTTACCTGCTATTTTTTTCTGTTCAGCTTCTTTCGTCACAGTACTGCGAAAACAGTAATTTACGCGGGTTCGATTACCGTGACGCGCCGTTTCCTACTTACTCAACCGCGCGAGACAATTTTCCTAATTCCCTCGCGGCACGATTTTACAGCACCGCAATCTTACTTATTCCAACAGAAAAGTTGTTGGGACTCGCGGTGCAGTAATTTCCACGACTAGACTGTTGCTGATTATAAAATCCGACAATTTAACCATCGCCGATAGAAGCCATTAACCAATTAACATTGCCCATTAACAATCCCACAGTTGGTGAAAGTAAAAACAAAAAGATATTTAATTACTTAATTCAGGACGTCTTGCTTTTCTTTTAATCACAGAACGCACACATTCTTTGTCCTGGATCAAAATCGAGCAATCAATTCTAAATCTCAATTGCGCGAAAACCTTCATTTCTTCTGTCCAATAGTTATTAAAATTATTATTGAACCAATCACAGTTTCCGTGCTGCACCATTTTTTTTTCTTTTTTATCTTAATTCAACGTACCGTAATCGCCACCATCTCCAACTCGACTTTTATCTTCCTCCGCCAGCCACGGGTCTGGTTGCAGCCCTTTCAACCCCTATTCGAATCTTCAATTCCCACCGGTTAGAATTACAAACGCACCACTTATCGTAGATCGCGCGGACCACTTGAAAAAAGTAGAAGACAACACTTTCTGTCCCCGGCGCGTAACTTTCTCGACTATCGAATTCGAATCAACCGTTCTTCCTGACACTTTCTCAAGGCATGCCGCCGAAACAGCTCCTCTTCCCTTCGCCCCCCTCTCGATAATTCTTCATCCTATTCCGTCACCCGACGCACAAAAAAAAGAATGTGGGCAAGAGAAAAAAAAAACGAGCCACAGAGTAAAAAACGAAACGTGTCTCGTGTTCGAGATTATCTCGCTCGAACCGAGGAAGACGACGAGCGCGAACCGCCGCGTCCTCTCAGCCAGCACCGCTCCCAACTGAATACGATATTCCGCGTTACTTATCAGCCCTCCCGTTCGCTGTATCCTGAGTTTACAGATCGGGTCGTACAGTGTTTACCACGCGAAAGATAGGAGAACGTTCCGTGCGCGATCGAACGTCGCGAACGATGGCCTCAGCGAGACTAACAAGTCGAAGGAATTTCAAGTAACGGGTGGGTTCGTCTAATTGCTGCTAGAACCCATTTCAATCGTATCCTTGATTCCTCTCCTCGCGGAGACTTTTGCTGATCGATATCTTTTGGTGTCATTCATTCCGAGGCACATTTTTATGGAAATGTAGCTTTGGGCTACGTGATAGAATTCTCCGAAGGATTCTTCTTCCGGAAGTGTGCAGTAATTGTAATTGATGTGTTCTCACGGGTAGACACACGTATGCTTTTCATATACAGGGTGTTCTGCTACTGCATGTCAATATTTTAATGGATGATTGCTCAGGCAATTCTGAACAACTTTTTCCTGTGCCAAAACGGTTGTTGAAGCTTCGTTTTTGAATGATTAACGAAAAACATTGACCAATCAGATCGCGTGTAGAGCGCGCGCTTAGCCGAGAAGGCGTTCAAGGCTGAAGTTGAGCGTATCACAATCTTCTCTCGGCTGAGCGTGCGCTCTACACGTGCTCTGATTGGTTGGTCACCGTTTTTCGTTAATCATTCAAAAACGAAGCTTTAACAATCGTTTTGGCAAAGGATAAAGTTGTTGAAAATTGTCTCGGCAATCGTTCCTTAAAATATTGACGTACAGTAGCAGAATACCCTGTATGTACAGGGTGTAAAGAAATTATATGTAACGACCACCACTTCGTGATTCTACACCTTCGGATCGGTGGACATTTGCGAAAAACGGTCCGTGCAAAATTGCCCTTAACCTCGAAAATTAAGGTCGACATTTTTTCTTGTCCTATCGGATATTACTTATCACGAGGGTAAAAAGTGTCAAATGAACCATGGGTCGCAACTGAACCGTTTTCTTGCAATAAATGATGTAAATATTTTGCATTGATCAGCGCGGGTTAGAGCGAGAGAATGAAAGAGAGGGAGTGATGGTCTTGCGCGACTCTCGGTTACGAGGACGACGGCCGACGCGACGCTAGGTCGACCGGTACCGTTGCGAAGGGCCGTAAGACCATCGCTCACTCTCTTTCATTCTCTCGCTCTAACTCGTGCTGACCAACGCAAAATATTAACATTACTTATTGAAAGAAAACGGTTGAGTTGCGACCCATGGTTCCTTTCACACTTTTTATTCTTATGACGAGACAAAAAAATTCGACCTTAATTTTTAAGGTCAAGGTCAATTTTGCACGGGCTTTTTTCACAAACGTCCGCCGGTCCGAAGGTGTAGTATCACGCTGTGATGGTCGTTACCTATGATTTCTGTACATCCTGTACATAGTAAGAAAAAAGAAGAGATTCTACTGATTCTAGATTTACTTGCTACACGTTGAATTGCAAAAATGGATTTATAGTTTGGAAGAAGACGTGAGATGACTTACAATGAAGGATGCGACTTCTATAATTTTCATAATTGGGATGTGAGAGTTAATTGATGCTTAAAACTCAGGGCAATCAATGACGATTTCATGCATTCTTGGAGATTTTAATGCAGGGTGTAGAGTGTCTTCGAAATACATGGGTTCAATCCAGAGATTCAATTTCAACATCGAAGGCTGCAGTTTTGTACTGGAAAACTTTGATTTTTAGATGAAACTCGTTAACTAATGAACACAATTGTTTGGACAAGTTTACGATTCATACCGATTGGATCTGCAAGTTCACTTTAGATAAGTAGTACAGTTTATAGTTATCATCCTATATAATGAGCAGCTTGAGTGCTACTCTGGGAATTTGATGTTCGTCTTGAAAACCAGTTTCACTTATAATTCGATGGTAAGCAACTTTTTATTCTTCATCTTCGAAAAAGCCGAAGTTTTGCATTATTATGGACGAGCTTCGAATCTAAATCTCTCGACCTTACGGATCTATTCTCTATATGACGATTTTATAATCGACCAGCAATTTCCAAGAGACTTTCTACAACTAGATTGTTTTGTGTTCAAAGTATTTTCACGTAAATAACCATTTCACAAGATGAAAATCACGTAATTATGTTGCAAATAATATCCAGCTGATAGCTACGACTTTGATTTAGTTTTAAGATTATTCCTCTGTTTTTGTAGGTGTGAATGGAGTGCGATTTCGTAATATGGGTACGAATTTAGTTTTAACGCTAATGTTTTTCGAGCGTTAGTTATTTTCGGTGGGAATTAATTTCAACGCTTTCGAGGATCCACCTCATCGTCGTCATGGTCATTGTCGTCGACGGATCAACTTCTCTACATGTACGTACATATCCGTATTTTGTTTTAATGATAATATATAAATGATCATTAGTTTCAAGACCACAGCTCTGTTTTTATAAGTGCGAATGGGACAGGCCTAGACATTATTTTACCATCGTTTCTACCTAAGTTTAGTATTTCAGAAATTCATAAATTATTGCTTGTTATAGCAATTAATTCATTCAGATTCAATGCCACCTCCGTCATATGATACCCAGTAAAGCCGATGTTAATAGTACATTGAAATTAATAACAAAATTGAATTATTCTACAGATTATGAATTGTTATTTATATATTTCTTTTATGTGTGCAGGTGTCCAGAAGTGGTCAGCAAGATAACGAGAAAGAAAGAAGAATTCTATATCCTTTCCACATTACTTTTATTATTGCTAGATGCTATATCAGTTTTCGAATAAATTTTAGCTATAAAATGTCGTATAAAGTTGTACTGTCACTTGTACATTGTTAAATAACTTGAATAAACTTCCAATAATAAGAAATACACTTGCATTCTTCATTTGAGGAGCTGTCCATTCGTAAAAAAGCCTATACGAAATCTTTATACAAGAAGGATTGTGAAGAAACTTTACATCCATAGTTCCTAAGCAAAAAACTTGCAAAAATAGTCCTGCGAATAGTTGAAATTAGGGAGAAGTGCTGGAAAACAACGTCAGGTTTCAGAAATCCTCGATAGTATTGAAGTTCTCGAAATTTCCTGGAAAATGGCGTCAAATTCCAGGAACTAGCGAAACAGCATACTTTTGCAACTTTGTTGGGTCAAAAAATCGAGATAAATTTTGTAAAAACCCCGTTTTGCAACATTGTTGCTAACTAGCGATTCTGCAATATCGTCTGTACGACATAACTAAAGTATGTCCGATATCCGACAATTTACTTGTACTAATTATGATTGACTTATGCTACTTGCGATTTCGAGCAAAAGCACACGTGGCACCATCTCGTGTTTGGTTTGGATCGAAATTATCAAAATTAACATTTTGGGAACACGGTTGGGTAGTACACTACACTGAACGCGAGAATACACCACTTGTATATCCTTGCCAAACTTTTACGAGACACCGGATACCTCCTTGCATATCATGTTCTCCTGACACAAATTGGCAATTATGAGCACAAGGGATTCCGTAAAATCAAGTTCTGGGAAATTCCTGGAAATGGCGTCACATTCCAGGAATTGGCGAAGTAAAAGACCTCCTCGCATATTATGTTCTCCTGATACAAAATCGTGAATTTTGGGCAGTCCCTGTTGCTCGAAATCGCCAATTTGTAACAGGAGAACATGATATGCCAGGAGGTCTTTCATTTCACCAATTCCTGGAATGTGACATCATTTCCAAGAATTATCCAGAACTTGCTTTTACGGAATCCCTTTTGCTAAAAATCGCCAGTTTGTATCAGGAGAACATAATATGCGAGGAGGTCTTTCATTGCGCCAATTCCTGGAATGTAACGTCATTTCCAAGAATTTTCCAGAACATGATTTTACGGAATCTCTCTTGCTCGGAATCGGCAAAATGTATCAGGAGACAATAATATGCGAGGAGGTATTTCGTTTCATCAATTCCTGGAATTTTGACGTCATTTCCAAGAATTTCCAGAACATGATTTTGCGGAATCACTTGTTAGCAACAAAATTGGAAACGGGGTTTTTACAAAACTTATCTCAATTTTTTAACCCTGCAAAGTTGCAAGGCGAAAATTTTGGGAACGCAGTTAGTAACAATGTTGCCACCAGTAGTATAAGTCAATCATCCCTAGTACAAGTAAATTGTCAGACATCAGCCATTACTCAAGTATGCCTGATGTCCGACCATTTACTTGTACTACTTATGATTTGCGTATACTACTTAATTTATACATTACAATATTATGCATTGATTTGACGTCATTTTCCAGCACTTATCTCCAACTTAAATTATTAGGAGTGGACAGGTGTTAAAAAAATGAAACAAGTTGCATTCCTTTTGTGAAGATTTATTGAAAAATTGCAATAATGCACAAATTATAAAAATGATAATATATAAACTTATGAACTATTACTTATAGATTATTATTCTTATAAATTAATTTACGATACATCTTATAATTAAATAGTGATGAACATTGCAATAATGATAATAGCATCTATGCTATCAACTATTATCTCATTATCTACTCTTATAAACCTATAGGTTTAAATACGCTACAGAGTTGGGCAAATTTTATTCTGAGTGACGAATAAAGGATAACGATTGAAAACGCCACATTTATTCGTAAATGACGAATAACGATTTTATTCGGCAAGAACTTATTCGTTAGTCACGAATAAATATCGACTGTTGTACGAACACAATTTATTCGAATACGATTTTATTCGATTTTTTATTCGAGTAAACGATGAATAAATGTGACGCCCGCCACCTACCGATGGCTGCAAGAGCGGATAATAACCTTTTTTTTCTACCACGGACCCCTGCATACACATACACTACCGCTGAAAAGTATCCGGACACTTGCTTTTGTCCTATAAAACATAGTTTAACTTTGTACGAAAGGTATTTAGAACGGTTATATCAATTGTAATTATTATTGTTATCCTTTTTTAGGTATCGTAGCATAATAGAATTAATTGTTATGTACAAATCATATAATAAGTATGCAGAAATAAAATTCCTGCGCAGAAATACAAAATCTAATGGAACGATCTCGACGCTTAAAGGAATCTTAAGTTCCACTTTGTTTCATCTGTATGGTGTAGAACCAGTTCAGAGAGTTCTTCTATACGTATTAAGTGTTTGTAAACTGTTGATGATAGATTTATGTTGTCTCGATAGAAATAAGAATGGAGTTAACGCTATGCACTCGCCAGCTTCGCTTTAGATCGTCTGTAGCTTCTTTCCTATGAAGATATTAATTCGAAATGAGAATTATCGGTGCAAAAACGTGCCAGTATCCTTACACTTGCGGAAGAAGGATATTCAGTTAGAGAATTTGCACTGGGTCAGAAAATTGCGAAGTCAACAGTACATGACATTATTACAAAGTATGCAATAAGTAAAGATTGCTCATAAAAAAAAGGGACAGAACGACCAGCAAAAACTACAAAATTCGAAGACCGATTTATCGAAACTATAAGTAAACGTAACAGACGTCTTGCTGCATCGGAAATCACTGCCGAAGTTAATAGGACAAGGCAAGATCCCATCAGCGTGGCGACGGTTAAACGGCGGCTAGTGAATGTTAGTCTCCGTGGATGTGTGGCTGCTAAAAACCACTTTTAAGACCAATAAATAAGAAAAAACGATTTAGTTGGGCAAAAGAACACAAAGATTGGACCATCTCAGAATGGGAAAACGTGTTACGGACGGATGAGTCCAAGTTCGAAGCTTTCGGCAGCAAAAGACGTCAGTTCGTTCGCAGAAGACCTAACGAAAGACTCTTAGACGATTATGTAGTGCCGACGGTGAAACATGGGGGCAGTTCGATTACTGTGTGGGATTGTTTTGGTAAAAATATGGTGGGTGATATAGTCAAAATAGACGGGATATTACGCAAGGAACAGTATTTGAACATTTTAATTGAACACGCTGTGCCCTCCGGTGGTAGGTTAATAGGATCAAATTTTATATTTATGCAGGACAATGATTCTAAACACACAGCTAAATTGTGTAAAAACTATTTAGAGACATTAGAGAGAGAAATTGCACTAACAATTATGCAATGGCCACCACGATCCCCGGATCTCAACCCCATTGAAAAGTTATGGGATGAATTGGACAGAAGAGTGCGTGAGAAGTGCCCAACATCGCAAAAGGATTATGGAAATGCTTGCAAGAAACGTGGAAAGAGATTTCTACAGAAACAATGAGGAAGCTGGTAGAAAGATTGCCAAAATTAGTGCAAGCGGTAATATCTAGCCGCGGTGGATACGTCGATGAATCTCGTATTTAATTTTACTGTAGTATTATATGGTAAGTTCCACATACGTAATTTTCCATTTAAAATGTTACATATGTCCTAAGGAATTAAAAATTTCATTAAAAAATCGGTTTTGGTCACTATATTAGGCACTTAAATAGCTCTTATGCAATGTTAATACCTATTTCGCAAGTGTCCGGATACTTTTGAGCGGTAGTGTACATTGTAGAAGTCACGTCATACTTTTATTCGCTATTGAGTCAGCTACTTCTTTATTCGAATACAAAATTATTCGTTACTGTCTACTAAGTTCCTTTTATTCAAACTTTTTATTCGCAGATTAGTCGAATAAGAATTTATTTGTCGAAATTCATTCGGAAACTTATTCGAATGAAAATTCATTCGGAAACTTATTCGAATGAAAATTCATTCGAATAATGTCCAACTCTGGCTACAAAAATGTTTTAGCCACTTACAACTATTACTTCTAGATTATTCTTATAAATTAATTTACAGTATATCTCACAGTTAAATGATAATGAAAATGACAAAAATGATAGTAGCATAGATTTAAATATGCTACAAAAATGTTTTAGAAACTAAAAGCTATTGCTTATAGTGTAATGTACTCGCCCAACAGATAAGCTATTTTTCTGCCGTCACAGATATCGACTGCACTGAGTCATTTGTATAAATATTTTTAAGTTCATATTCTCAACCAACTCATCCCGATTATCTAAAATAGCACTATCCGATCCCAAACATCGAGTCATCTGTGCCCTATGATCCTGAGCCATCCGCAATATCTCATGGAATTCGCCCTTTCCTTATATCCTACGATCCTTAAAACCCTCCGCACAAACCATTGTAAAAGTCCGAATCTACAGTTCGGGAAGTAAAAACCTCTTGCGTTCCGAAACTGGTAGTAAAATTTCTCTGTGTCCATTACAATAGATATTCTTATAAATTAATTTACAATACATCTTATAATTAATGAATAATGATAATAGCATAGATTCAAGTCGGCTACACAAATGTTTTAGCAACTTACAACTATCACTTTTAGATTATTCTTATAAATTAATTTACAGTATATCTCACAGTTAAATGATACTGAAAATGACAGTAATGACAGTAGCATAGGTTTACATATTCTACAAAAATTTTCTAAAAACTAAAAACTATTACTTACAGATTATTCTTATAATTTAATTTACATTACATCTTAAATCTTACACATTACATATACTGGTTATAATCTATTAGTACTGTCAGTTTTAAACTTTTTTGTCCGGTATATCGGTTTGTTTTCCCTGTCTCAGCAAAATCTAAGCCATGCATAGTTGTTAGTAAAACGACATCTTTTTTATCCTTCCATTTTATCGTCGCCATATCTCTTGTAGAGAATACAACAGCTTCTCCCTTTTGTAATTGATGTACTTTTAGTTCCCGAGGCATTTCTTTTCTATTTATTCTCGCTATTCCACATACGTTTGTTTCCATATTATATAATTCTCGATATAAGGTCGGTGAACTGTATCAATTATTGATAAATAAACAATATCCTTTGTGCAATAACTTACCCTCTTTTAACAAATGCATCACAACAGTTCTGCTAGCAGATCCAATATTAGTTTCATCCTTTCCTACATATATATTAAAATTGTGTATGTATCTCGATTTCGAATCACACAGTTTGTAAAACTTAACACCAAATCCCGCGTTTTTTGTTCTAATAAACTGTATATAATGTAAACGGCTTCTACATTGCATTAATGACTCATCAATCGAAATGTTTTTATGTGGTACATACATGCGAATGAATGTCTCTTTTACTATTTCAGAAACTTCTCGAATTTTTATGAGTGCATCATTAGAATCATTATTACTGGAAAAATGTAAAGCTTTAGCAATAGAAATAAATCGGTTATGGCTCATAATATTCTTAAAATATGATGTTTCTATGCTTTTATCCGTGGTCCAATAACTCTGAACAGTGGGCTTAGAAACTAAACTCATTAAAATATTTAAAGCAATAAATACTTTTAGTTCATCATCTGTAAGAGGTATTAAATCTGCGTCGGTGGCGCCATATTTATTTGTCTCTGTAACTATTTTTCTAAATAATTCTTTGTTAAAAAATAATTCAGAAACTTCTCTTCTCGACAGATTTTGCGTATTTACAGTTGCACCACCGACGTTTGAAAAATCATGTATAATTGGCATATGATTTTCTGCTTTCCACACGTAATGTTCATTAATAAAACTGCTGCACTGATCAACTTCGCTGTCATCATTTGATAAAATCCAATGGATACGTTTTCGAGTATGTCTTACTTCTATACTTGAATCCGAATCGTCAATATAGTCAAAATCCATTGGGGCAACTAAACTTTAGTTTGAATTATAAAATTAGATTATGTTTTGAATTCGGATTTGTTAAATTTATACATAGATTCACAACAATTACTCATAATGGCACTTAAAAAGATTTTCACAACAAAAGTAAAACTTGTTTAGAATATAAATGAACTGTTGTAGGAGAGATGCTCATAAACAGGATCAAACGTGATCTGTGGCATCTGAAGAATATTTAGCTACGGGTAATAAAAAAACAGCCACAGGCTCGCAGATTATTCCGCACTTGGTGATAGCACACAGCCGCGGGCTCGCGGATTATTCCGCGCTTGGTGATAGCAGATAGTCCCAGCTCGTGGAATATTCCGTGCTTGGATGCAAATGGGTTAAAACGAGTATAAATATAATTAATATATGTATAATTTCATACGACAGTGGTATGCTGTTGTTACTCTACCATACTGATACACTATCGATACATCACACACACAGTTACAGCTGTTGGAGGAGGCAAAACTTAGAGCTCGCAGCTCCTCTTGTGCTCGGAGGAGCCGGAACCGTTGTTCACAAGCTGATAGTATCAGCCCATAATATTATCATATAGTTGAAGGAACCAGAAACGCTGCTGGAAGAAGGGCTAGAAACATTGTTAGGGGAGATGGGAATGCTGCTCAGGGGAGCTGGAATGCTGTTAGCCGGAAATGCTGCTTAAAGGAGCAACTCCCGGTGCAGACCTACAATAAACAATTATTAATATATTGTTCGCAAATACATATACAATTTTAAATGAAGGAAAGAAACCTTAACCAAACGGCCCAGAACTGGGTGTGAATGGACACGGTATCCACTAGGCAAGACTTAATATTTGGAAGCTATCTTTATAAATTGTCTGACAATACATGTCATAGTTTAAATTCATACAAATTTTGCAATTAATAGCTACAGAACTATTTGCAAGCGAAACCAGAATTTCTACAGTCATTGTAATGTGGTATGGTCTCGTGAATAATTTAAAATACAAAACAGAAAACATCAGCACAGGCCGAGTCAATAATTGGGGTTACGTATATGTCAGAGAAAGTTTTCTAAAATATACTGTCCTTCCACTTTAATATTACATCACTTCGCACGTTTGAAAATTCACAAATAACCAGCCCATGTAGATATTTTTAAAGGACAAGCTCTAAATAGTTATAAAAACATTTTAATTGTTACCGATGCAAAAGAACTTCGTTAACCGGTCGACGCCATCTTGAATATTGGTGGGACCATCGATAGTCACCACTATCAAAAACTATCGATACTTTGCTTTTACTACCGGTAGTTATTGGTATTTAAAGTTGTAATTTATTAGAACGCAATAAGTAATAAATACTTGCATAAATGTATTTTTATCACTATCTTTGACTAGTTATGACCGGTGATCTAACTAGGAGAAACTATCGATAGTGTCAACTGTCGATAATACTCCACCACTACTGTCGATAGTATCGAAACGTCAGTCAGGTTGTCAAACTGTAAAACTACTAATATGTGCAATTCGTGCTCTAGGAAATCTAGTGAATTACTGCGCCAGGGTGTCCAGCATCCCTAGTTTCGGTCAATGGTTATTTTGATTCAAATTAAACGGAACGTTTATTGTGAGAGACAAGTGAATTGAATCTTGGAAAATAATTTCTAAAGTGTTACTAAATCATTCCATTTTGCGTATAAAGCAATTTTCTACATATTTCTTGGCCATTTTTACTAAATCCTTTACAAATGGCTAGCATATACAGTGTTTTCGGTGATATAACTGCGCCTGACAAAGGTAAGGGTAAAAATGCAAAAAGGTTACCATTTTCTCCTCTGTGAACTTCGTTTTTCTTAAATAACTTTTAGACATAGAGAATAATAATAATAAAATTATTATAGGCAATGCTGTGAAACATTTATCGAAATCAAAAGCATCTTTTGGGATGAATGGTACAACTCTAAAGAATATGGGTCAATCCAAGCCAAAAGGATTGTCAATTAGATCTAATAATAATTCGAATATACCTTCTATGACACAAGCTACTTCTAGCAAGCTACAAGTACCTTTGAAATTTACACAAGTGGACATTGGCGGTAAGCCAATATCGCCTAGTAAGGAGCTTCTGGCAAAGGTATATATATATATATATATTATGGTATTCGTTATTAACATTAAGATCGGACTCACGCTTCGACCAATTTTCAACCAATCTGAAATCTGAGCCGCATTATCTTGTGGCTACTAACGTATTCCAAAGCAATTACATAAATATAACATTTGTTTAATTCATTTATAGAAATCAAAAGCATCTTCAAACAAAATAAATGATGCATCTCCCAAATCATTGTTTGTTAAGAAGAATATAAAATCACCAGTGCTGTCTGCTGAAGCTACATTTAAGAAACCATTACCGCCAAAGAGTTACGCTAAAAAAGCTTATCCAGAGCCTGAAACCCTTGCACCATATCGTGATATGCAATTTGAATTTGGTACGGTATTTAAAATACATTTAAATGAAACAGATTCTAATTGAACATGCTCATATACATAAAATACATTTTTTAGATGACATTTATACCAAAACTATAGCAAACGAATTTAAGGGACTGCTTATGAAAAAAAGAAGCGAGGTGAAGCTTTACAAAGATGAAGGATTCGAGTCAGGTATTATAATTTTAACTTAAATCTATCTCCTGGTATACCTTTTTCTTATGCCTAAACTTTGTCTGCTTAGATACAGAGCAAATCGATATCGAACTACCGAAATTTCGTACATCTCCTAAATTATTTGATGGGGACAGAGTACAATGTAAAACTCCCGAGCTACCGGAAATATCGGACAGCGAAGATGACTTTTAATCGAAAGAATATCATGGTCGCGTAGCTTAAGATTTGATTTTAAGGTTTCACTTTCTATTTATGATTAAGGAGTATTGATAATTTAAACTAAGACTAAGCCTTAAATTAACAGTATTATGCTGGAGTACGTATACTATTACAATTCATTTCGTTTAAAGAAATTGTCGGAAACTATAACTCAAAGAGGAAGATGAATAATTACTTAGTAATGTAGTTATAAAGGACTTTCTATAAGTTTTTTATATTAATAAATAAATTATCTTGACCGTATCATTGATCGCTGGACTTTTGTAGAAATTTTTATAGTACTAACGAGTTAACTGAGCGACTTTCAATTGTTAGTAAGATAAAATGACAGATAGGTGTTTGACTGTAATTGCTGGTATCCTGGAAGATAAAACCTTCCATCATTTATGCTATATCGCTGAGAGTTTATCCTCGATATTACCGAACTTTCTCTACAAAAGTATTGCCAAAAGCAAAGCAGAATGGAAAGTGAGTTGTCGGCTGCTCTTACTTTGAAATTATGCGTAACGATGAACACGCGTTCTAGCCCTGGCTGAAAGAAATTTGTCAGCGCTATGGTTGGCAGCATACCAAATCACCTTTAGTATGGAGAAAAATTGGACTTACTCACGTGAATATACATTACATAGGAAGTGCTTACCACTTTTGGCAGTTGCTGCACAAGAATTATAACATTACATCGCACTTGAGCGCGGAAGATCTTGACGCGTTACAAGCAGACCTGTTACTTGTACGACAACGTTCTATGGCACATAATTCTTTCAGTTCTGTACTTGCAATTATGTATAGCGAGTTCCTTTGCAAAGGCGCACAATGTGAGAGAGCAGAAAAACAAGGAATCGGACGTGCCTGAGAAGTATCGACGGATAATGGTAATAGGAGCTGGAAGATCAATGTGTCCGGATATTGTTCCCCAATTGCTGATGACGAAAGAACTTTGGCTAGCTAACGGCATCATTGTCACGTTGTACGATGAACCGGGCTGTTTCTTCAAACTTAAAAGAATCCTTAAAGACGCAGCAACGCTGGGGGCCGGTTTGAATTCGGTAAACATCGTAGAAAATATTTCTGATGGATTGAAGGATTGCGACATACTAATTTACCTGGACAGTTTACCAAAGTAAATCCAATATTCCTACGTATTCATTGTTGCGGTAAACCGTTTTAATATTTGCGTACGTTTTCAGGGAGGAGCATGAAGCAACCATGGCCTGGTTGGAACGTAATTGTAAACCTATAGAAACATTATCCAAAGAAATAAATGAATTCGCACCGTCGCATATGAGAATAATCTTTTGCACGATGAGCCTTCCGTGTTTTTACGCTAGCATTATGCTCGAACATGTTACGAAGGTGCCAAGCACGAATATCGTAGTGACCAGTTCTCAGTATGGTTTGGAGCTTATATACGGTTTCGTGGATCCGCTTGGCTATTCTTTGGAAAACTTTGGTTGTCCACCTGTTTGGGGCTTCTTGGGTCGGTTCATCCGTTGGAACACAGTATCATTTCTCCCTTTTACATCTCTATCCCTTTAATCGCGTTTTATTATAGGCGTAAACCGTTACGTAGATGTGGACCACATGATTCAGAAATGCGATGTGTATCACCCGAACAAAAGAGCTTTAAGTTCGAACGAGAATGCGACATTACCGCTAGGATCCCAGCATTCAGAATTGAGATGGTTCTTTTATATGTCGCATGACAAATATCCTTATACTAATCACCTGAAACGCAAAGTATGTTACATCGTTAGTCTTCCATTGGACAACGTGAGAAACTATATAATTCCGTTTAGGCACTTGCTCGTTACCAAGTGGGCAGATCAGAAGATCTTCCGAAGTGTAAAGCGATTTGCGATCTCTTGAAACTATGGTACAGGGAGGACGAAAATATCGGGGATGAAATAATATCGTTAGGAATTGCATCTGATGGTAAATTCTGCATAGGCAACCGAAAATATGTACAGGTAAAATGAAAGATTCTTTCATATTTCCAGGTTCTTTTGGTATTCCAAAAGGATTGATATTTTCACAGCCCGTTCATCTGAAAGCGCTTGACGATGGTACACGTGTATGGGTTCCTTTTACGGAATTTCCAATGCCAAATATGCCGATAAGCATATTTCAAAGTTTCATTGATACAGCTATGTATATTAAAGAAAATATTATCAAACGGAAGAACAGGTCTGAACCATTAATAAATTAACTTTACGACCACTTGCATGATTTATTTTTTTCCCCTCACTCCATATTTGTTTGAAACGATAGAACATTCGAACGAAAATTAATAGATATACATATTTTTACACATTTATTAATGTATCATAAGAATGATAAAGCTTCTTAAGATAAGTTATATTATCTAGTAAATACAAATGAATAAATTAACTAAGAAATGTTTGCTAGAAGAGGAAGATATCATTGCGCTATACCGGGGCACATCCGTGAAAACATAACCGTGGGAATAATACTTTTCGCTATGCATAATAATGAACTTGAATTTAATGTTACAATTTTCTTGTATACAGAAAATGATATAACAAATTGTTACCAGCTTAAATCTATCGTTAACAACTGGTAATTCATACCATTTTACAGTTAATCGACAATTCTTTATACAGGGTGCCGTATCACAATTGTAGATAAATGGATAATGCATTCTATTACCAATGTGACTGTTTTTCTGTTGAAATAGCGTACGCAATTTAACTATAGACCTTCTAAAGAGGAAGAGAGACAGAGAGAGAGAGAAAGAGTTGATACCCATCACTTAATACAACAGAAGTGAAAATGCATATAAAATTAAAATTACACGAAATCCTATAGATTTCAATACGAGCAGACAATATATTAGAAATTTCAGAACCAAAAGAGAACATTCGTAAATTAAAAGCAAGTTAAAATATATTAAAGATTGCTGGGGAACTTGAAAACAATTGATTAGAAATACATAATTCTTCGTATAATTTCTTTTTGCTGTGTGATTCGATAAAAAGTGTTGTGCTGTAGATTTTACAATTGTTTCCTCGAATGATATTCCTCGATTCGCATTAGTAAAACATGAATGTTCGGATTGCACGCCATTATAATAGATATAGTAAAAACTGCGCTCTGACACAAGTAATCTTTGACAATTCAAAAATTATGCTACAAAATTGATAAATGTGACATGTGACGATCTTTTTAGGCAGTTTTTGCTCGAATAGCAGCACGTTTTCCTGTGACGGCCTGAAATAAATAGATTGTTATTAAAGTGCTCATTGAAGTATCGAGTAAATTTGCCGTTCAAAATAATTACCTGGAAGCCAGATTTTATGCTAGCTACCGAACATCTTGAGCCACAGGTCTCGCACTGTAGGAAAAATAATCGAGTATCTTTTTGAAGAATAGTGTCCGGAGAACGACAGGTGTGACAGGTAACGTATTCTTTAATGTATCTCCTAAGAACATTTTCTATTTGTTTCTGTTGGAAACGGCCCTTAATGATAAGTTGACTATTTCCGTCGATAGAACCACTAGTTCCTAATTCAGCGAGTAAAAAGTCAAGCAAATGCTTTGGTTGCCTATGGAGTGTTCTACATATCTGAAATGATACAAAATATTTTAGATTGACGATCGCTATAAGTATTTAACGGCTATTACATCGATCTGCAAATATTTATTATAAAACTTACTTCAGTAAAGTTAGCGAAAGATGTCTTCTTGGTGCCTATGCGTACTACTTGAGGAGGACGCATGACGAACTTCTGCTTCTTGCCAGCAACCATATCTGGGTTCTTTTCCCTCATAATGTTAAATACTCTTACCAGTAATTCATCGTACGTGTAATCTCTATCCGACCCAACCCATAAGCTTGTATCCTCTATTAAGGGATGTAACATTCCTTTAGTATATATTTCAATATTTGTAGACGTGACAAAGTAATTTTACAATGCAATTCAAGTCTAATTTCAATAATCGTTGTATAATTTCGTAAAATCATCTTTCTACTTGTCCAAGCAATATCAGCATATTACTTTCCCGCCTGCACATTTCATTGACTGTCAATGAAATTAAACATAATGGTGTCAGAAAATATCACTTTCATCGTGATCATTATTAATTTTGATCAGAATTATATATACTAACTAGAAAGAAATATTTTTCATTTCTTAATGAGACTTATGACAATGCAGCAGGAGTATATGTACTTGCAAGGCTGAGTTCACACATAAATGTATTTATACATAGAGAACAGCGAGCATATTCCTTACCGTACTCTGCACTTTGCTCAGATTCAGTGCAGCATGTTAACAAATAATGAGTAACATAAACAACTAGTTACTGCAAGCTGTAAGACTTTTCGCAATAAGTGATATTTACCATTTTCTTTATCTTCAATCTCCTTACGTTCCTCTTCGGCCACTAGCTCGTCAAGATCCTTCTTTTTCTTTTTCTTCTTCTTAGTTTTCGAGAAGTCCATATCTAAATCAAAGGTGTCATCTGCGGCGACTTCTTCCATTTGTTGTTCAACAACATCCTTCAAATAGCATACAACACGTAAATATAAGAATGTAACATAGCATCGTGTGAAAATTTCACACTGCGATCATTCACCTCCTTCTTTGTATCGGGCAGAGCCGCATCAAGCTCATCCAAATTAAACGCCTTTTTCTTCTTCTTCTTCTTCCTTCCGAAATTCTCTAAATCCAATGCTTCATCGTCTTCGGCCGGCGCAGCTTGCTCCGGCTCCTGATTCTCCTTGTCGCCGAATGTTTCCGTTGCATCTCCGGTACTACCACCTTCGTTAAACGCGGCATCGAGATCAAAGGTGGTTTTCTTCTTCTTCTTTTTCTTTTTCAAAGTAGGATCAAACACCTATAATGTTTTTTGGAGTTATTTCCAGGTTTCGAAGGCATTACCATTTGGGAGTTATAAAAAGAATTTTTTGTCATTTCAAACATGAAATTTGTTGTATGCAATAATTTTGACAATTAAAGTGCCATAGATATTGTAAATAAAAGTCCAGTAATAACTGGTGCGTTCTTTTTATTGGTGACGATGCAGTAATCGAAAATTGCGCTGATATGCTTGAAAATCGTCTTACAGGTTAAACATTGCAGTGCAATATTTTTAAAACGGCAATGCTTAGAAAACATTGAAACGTATCTCGATAAATATTAAACATTCAACCGACAACAACATATATCTGTCAAGTAATATTCCATCGAAAATCAATGTACATTCTTTCAAATTGCTATTCCACATGGTTTTGAGGTTGGAATTTCTGAATGGCATTATTTCTATTCAGCGAAAGTTTCCTCGCGAAATATACACTTCAAACGGATGAAAACATTATTTTATCGTTCACAGCCGGCAGCATATTGTCGAGAAATCGAAAAGTATGTCAAGATGATCATGCTCCCATGCTTTGCTCCGATACGACACGAAATTCTTCCTCGAGGATACACTTTAATATCGTTACGTACCGAGTCCTCCTCAGTCATTTTTCAATATCACTCGAAATACTTTGGTGTCCTCGGTAAACTTATCAATTTACTTTTGGCTTTTCAAATACAGGCGAACATCTTAATCACGCGGGTCTTAAGTCTTTTCGTACGTGTTACCTACACGCAGTGCATTCACGCTCCTGTTAACGAGTGTTGCATCAGAAATTCGGACTCTTAAGGTACGTTTTCACGCGGCAGTAGCTGTCATGACTTTCGCGGTCATGATACTGAACGACGACGTGACACTAGTCTGCGGCCGTTTTCACGCAATTCTAATGTCACGACATCTAGCCATTTTGCAATATGGCGACGAACGAGATAGTCACAGCAGCGGCCAAACTTGTTTTCGAAATCGTAAATTATAAAATTCAGGAAACCAAGACCGAATGGAAGGAAAAAAATTTCTTTTGTATAAATGAAAGTATGTTCTGCGACCTCTTATCGCACATGTTTCCATCAAAATTTCCTCCGATCTGCTGTGGGTTAATCGATCATTAAATCTAATTTTATTCCACAGACACGGATGCTTTTCATATTCATATAAAAAATTAAATGCGTCGAATGTAATTACTCCATCCTTCCCCGCTGATTCGGCCGTGTTACTCGGAACGATCTAAGTTCAGAATTTTTCTGCAGATGTGACTAGAAAATCGGCCTATAAGGAAGAACCGTTGCGACAGTGTCACTAGAAAATCAAATCTGGTTTTATTCTGTGACAGTACTGCCGTGACAGTGAAACCACTGCCAGTGAATCCACTGCCACGGCAGTGCGACAGTCTAGCTTTCACGACGAAAAACGTCTCGACAGTTATCGGCTAGTAACTGTCACGGTTTACTGTCGCGTGAAAATATACCTTAAGCCTAACCTAAGTGGCATTCACACTTCCGAATGTGCCACCGTGTCAGTGTGCAACTTAAAGCGAGAATTCTGATTGGTCAATTTACGTCACTGACCAATGGGGGTGGAACGCTCAGAATTGAATTTCGTGTACAGTGCTCAGTTTTGTGCATCATTATTATATTTCCGTCCAATTTTGTGTGTTACTGGCGTAAAGAAAGGTGAAATAAAACCCGTTTGACTTTTTACATTTTTCAATTACCAATTTCTACCAATTTCTTGCATTGTTTCGAGGAAAATCTTCTACAAAAGTAAAAGCATACAAACTTGAATGCTGTAAAGTTAATGGATAAATCCGAGAATGGCAAAATCTCGCTTCATGCGATAAATATCTGAAGGCGTTCAATTATCCAATATATTTCTACAACTTCTATGCACATGTATCTGCTATAGCGATGTAAATATATATGCATGGATCGTGTGCATATAGCGGGCGTACAGGTTATGGATCGAACTGTTGCGATCAGTAGTTTCAGTCTATGCAGCGATTCGTATCTGGCCTTCGGTGAACGATAATCGAAATGTATCCTAACGAATTCGAAGCCAGTTTATTTTTGTGCAATTGAATTTCACGTCGAAGTGTGCGCCACGATCCTGATAAGCTGAAACTCACGCGCGATACGTAAATCCGTATCGCCGGTATTGCTGCAACCGTATCGAGCTGAGGAGATACGTGTATACGACATCGAATATTCCTCCGAATTCTTTACGATGGAAACGTTCCATCGCAGCTGCAAATTGGCGATAAACAAAGTGCCGCGTCGAGTCTCGATTGTCAATGCGCCCGCGGCTAATTAATATGATCGACGGAAGGAATCGCAAAAGGGAGATTCACCGCGAAGGGTCGCCCGTGCGTAAAGCAGTTTCCCACTTTTTCGAAAAAGTGCCACCGGAGGACTCGTAAGAACGGTGAATTGACAGTGATACATGTTCCAGTGAAGATTTCGAGACATATTTCGTTCAACCGCTTTTACGTCAACCGCCTAATTCGCTAAAAAGTACGTATGCAATTTCGTTAACACGTTTCATCTCATTTTTCCGTGTCCCATTCGTCCATGACAAGTGTCCGAAACATTAAGCAGACAGCTGATGTCCTTACTCTGGAATCCTGTGTTTCAAATTACATTCAAGAACGATACCAACGCGTTACTATTTAATACGCACAGAAATGTGTACCAATTATTTCTGTCGAACGCGGAAATCTTGTGAGTATAATGTCCTATAGATATCGATAAATGTTTAGCGCAAACGAGGCACGAATGTAAACAGCTAACCTTGAACTATATCGTGCAACTTTGTTTTATTGATCACGTTTGTGTACAAAATGTTATACGGGATATAACTAATCGGCAAATACCAATATGATAGACGAACAAAAGATTACAACCTCAATCGCATCAAATCATCGTCGATTATTTAAGAAATTTTATTAGCTAAAAGAAAGTGTCTGCGCGCTTCATTTTTCTATACTTAATAAACAACTTTCCGTGTGTATAGCAACGCTATCGTACATACGGTTACACGCATGATCGATAGTTTGCGCGCAGAAACTTGTGATTTAAATGTCAGCACTCGTCGCGTGCACTCACGATTTTCGGCATAATTTACGCGACGAGACGCGAAACGGTATGAAGATCGACTCTCGGTAAATACTATAAATAAAGAGTACGGGTCGCAAGAAGCTGTTCGAAAATGAACGCAAACAAGAGAAAAATTGTCGCGCGAAGCAGATTAGATTGGTCATTTATCGGAAACCATCCGCGCTGGCGTTCTCTTTATGTCCGATTAGTTCTAATTATTTTCCTGGACGTTGCGCGCTTTCGTGGAAAGCACTTTTGCAAAACCCCGCTCGGGAAAAGGGGCGTACGGCGGTCGTGGCACATTAGGGATCATAATCTTCACGCGTGTCATCGTCATTGCGCACGTGACGGCATATGGTAATAAATGTTTATCTGCTGTTCTTAAAACCACGGGTGGATCAGAAATGATGCTCCAGTCCACTTGTTCTCGCGCAAACGGGTAACGCGTTCGGGAAACCGTGTCCGCGAATGGACGCCAGCTGATTCGAAGAACCGTGTGGGTTTATTTTTTAAACGACTTGCATTGCGTGCACTTGACGGACGATTAATTTAAAGTTTTTCTTACTAAACAAGTGCTATATCGACGCGTGACTCCATTCTAATCGTGCTTTGTGGCGTAAGCGCGGTATTATTTAAAAATTGCTGGCCACAAATATTTTTGTCAGATTTATTCTCGTACCATCTTTTTTTTGTTGGTCTTCTCATGTTGCATTATATCATCATTCTTATCGTTTCCATTTAACGTCGCTTTCGTAATTATTTTACGTCATGTTATATTAATCAATTTACGCGCGAGCTCGAAAACTCGAGCAGTGTTCGAATGACCGTACACGCTATTACACTATGTGCAAATGATCCAGAGGTTGCAACTATAGCAAGAACTATTACCAATTACTATATCATCGTATATAGTTGATAGGTACTTCAATCTATCATTATTATTTAATTTTTCTTTCATTTGTTTAATTCAATTTTATTTCATTCAACATCGCTTTCGCAATTATTTTACGTCACGTTATATTAATTAATCAATTCATTCTGCACGAGCTCGAGAACTCGAACTAATGTTCGAATGACCGTACACGCCGTTACATTATGTGCGAATGATCCACAAGTTGAAACTATAGCAAGAACTATTACTAATTACTAGATTAGTTCATAGGTTCTTCAATCTATTATTATTATTCTGTTTAGTATTGATATTAAAAAGAAAGCAATTATTGGACCGTGTAGCTAAGTTGACAAAGTAATTATCTTCTAATACAATGGACCCAAGTTCAAATCTTGGACTCCTCGATAGTTCAAGCGCTATATCGGGAAAGAAGACTTTTGTATCGATTAAGGAGAATCATTCATTTCATAAATACCCCTCGAAATGAATAAAATAATGAATTCAAAAAATTTCTCAAATTCCAGAAAAATGTCGCACAAAAAGATGTCGGTGTCCTACGACGATGGTCTCGATATATCCGACGACGAGAAGAGAACATCGGATAAAAAAGATGTGGACTCGCCGAAAAGTAGAGCAAAGTGCAAACTCGACGCGAATGATCGGTTGAGTCTGAAGGATATTTTACAAGCTTTCAATGGGCCGGTCAGTCAAGAGCAAGCATGGGCTCTGTGCTATCAAACCGCGAAGAGTTTGTCGCGTCTGCCTGACAATAATTTCTACGAAATCGCCGAGTTATCGCAGATCGTCCTTCACAAGGATGGCGATGTTTGGCTCGGCGATCTAATCGGTAAAGACTATTTAATCTCCGCCTTCGTAGAACATTGTTCTCTCTTATTTTCTTTACCACGGAACACCTTATCGATGCGTTGTCCCGTAGTTGGTAGGAAAAAAGAGATGTTGAACAAAGGTATGGTAGCATAATCTAAAACGATGGATGCTATCGTGAAGTACGGTATATTCTGTTAGTGGAAGCTATCAAATTATAGTACAAGTAGTAGTATAGTAATTGTAATTGCATAGTTCTATGGTTGTCGTTGCCCAGTTATCGAACTTCAGGGAAGTTCTGGCAATTGTATAATTGTGCTATCATAAAAGTGTGAACATAAAAAGAAATAGTATCGTTGTAAGCTGTACGGTTATCTTGTAGTTGTCATTGGTCAGTTATCCGATTTCGGAAGAGTTCTGACAAGTATAGTTGTTATGTAATTAATATAGTTTACAACTTGCAACGCCAGTATGGTGAATTCATTGTGCAATTATACATTATGGTGTCGTATAGTACAATTTATAGTATATGGTATATTGTTCAAACTTTATACAGTACTGTATTTTAGTGTTTTTTTGCTGTACAGTATTCAAAAGCTCTGGCATGGTTTCTCAAACACGCATGGTATGATAAATGATTCGGGAAGGCCGTTATGTTGGGCAACAGACGATCAGCCAATAATACGAATTAATTATATTGATGACATGTATTTTCGATAAGACTATTAATGTGTCGGTTGAGAATAGAACGAGGAAAGTTATTGAACTTCTCGCGAAATAAATTCGTCACTTCGTGCGCGTTTGATAAGGAATTTCTGACCGTGTATGAATCATCGGACGATTTTAGAACTTGTTTTCTATCCCTGTCGATGTTTCTGTTACAGAATCGGGGCAACCCCGTGTGTCCGAGCAAAAGGTGAGCCAATAGGTGCACGATCAAATTAAAATAAAGCGATAGTGTTTATTGTAGAAAAATCAAAGATATATTTTCATTTTTTGCAGGCAATGTTCTCGTTAGGGATGATAGCATTCAAAGCGCTCGATTTCGGCCTAGAGGAACAGGAAGAAAGGCCTCTGTCTCCCGATCTCGAAGGCCTTATAACGTTAATGACTAGCACTGATCAAGGTAAAAGACAAATTGAAATGCAGGTTTGGCTTCCCGAAGGGAAGACTCCCTTCGTATGAAGTAAAACTGAATTACTTTAAGTGTGTAATCTTTCGTTTTAAGTAGATATCGAAGGGGAAACTGAAGAACGTCCGCAGGAAACGGACGACGAAGGCATCGAGCGGGACTCGAGTGATGCCGACGTGGATGAATATTTGTCGCAGAAATGTAACGACTCGTGCGAGAAAAGATCATCGATATATTCCCTAAAAAATGTGATGCAAGTAAGTGTAACACGCGGCTACACTTTTTACCCGCTTCATAATGCGTATAGATGTATGTATTTTCCGTTTACGAATTGACATTGATTTACGTATCGATTTGTAGTTGTGCATCAAGCATACACAGTCTTCTATGAAGTCCGCCGAAGCTCACTATAAGGCCGTCATACGTGCTTTCGTGGCAGAAGCTCTGCAGTTGTCGCAATTTTTGGACACGGTCGAGGCCGACAAACTACAGGCCAGCGAGAGGGCTGCTGCAAATGGGGAGAGCAGCAAACACACCTCGATGTCGGTGCAGAATCTCGATACGCTGGATTTCATTGACTGGGTAAGATTTTGATTAAGAAGAACAACAACTCTTCTAATATGCTCCATTCGTGCTGTGGATCTATTTAAATTCGATAACACCATTTTCGTACTCAAACGCAATTATTGCAGGGTGTTTCGGTACTGCGAACATGCGTACAGTATGCAGAAACGTAGTTATCAAAATTAATTTCACTGTACTTGAATTTCGAAATACCCTGTGCATGATGCACATGGATATTTCAATCTTTCAATCGATTGGGCTGCCGTAAAACTGTGTACGAGTCCCTTTTTGTAATTCATGTCGAATGACACCACTAACATCACCCTATCGCATAGTCATTCGTCATTCTGCAGAGATAAGATACTTGAGATTTATTCACTTGATTCTCTATCGTTATAGACTGACATTAGGATTTGGAGGGCTATACAAGTATGTCATCGTCAATGATGTTTGTTCGTGTGAGAACTCTGCGTTAGAAGTTAGATGCAGTGCGAATTGAATTATCAAGCATGCAGCACGATTAATCTTACAAATAACGTCACCGTTTTCGTGTATTGATTTCGAATCGATCATAAGAATAATATCAGTCACTGTTGGCCATGTTAAATGCATGTTATACTTTGCCGCAGTTGCAGTTGCTTTTTACAGAATAATTAATCCGTTGTATCTTTAAATCTGAGATTCGAATTATTATTTTTTTTTTTTAATACTCTGCATGATACAAGTTGTATCGATAGTATATTTAGTGTGTTAAATAGTGTAAGGAGTTGAAGGTAGTTTAATGAAATGAATTTATAAATACTGTTCTTCCATCGTATGTTGGGCATTAATTAAAAGAAAAAAATTGTATCCATAGCATAAGATTAAAAGAACTATTTCAATAGGCAAGGTTTTGGGTACAAGTTATTCAAGAGTTGAGGAAAGGCGTGAAATTGAAAAAGGTCGAAGCTAATCTGGGCTCGAAGAATACCTCTCGTGGCCGTGGGAAGGGTGCAGAGTTCGAGTTAACGCCGTACGAAATTTTAATGGACGATATCCGGGAGAGGAGGTATCGTCTGAGGAAAACGCCGTCCCCATCACCGCATTTGCGAAAGGACGCTCATGCTGTCATTCTCGAATTTATTCGAAGCAAACCCCCTTTGAAGAAGGTAAAACTATTACAGGATAATGTAATTAAGAATCGTTACATGCTCGTTTCGCTACTGTGGATATTATAATAGTTTCCGAAAGTCCCAGTAAATTATAGCGATACAATTTTACGTAGGCCTCGGAAAGGCAGCTACCGCCATTGCAAAAGGAGTGGACCCTTCGGGAGCTGCTCATGGAAAGTATTAAAAAACCACCGAACTTAAGATCGTCGCGCAACAGATACGTGCCAAAAAACGAAAGGACATCTCCTCAGAATGGTAAGTCGCATCGTACATGCACTCGCATCACCCCGTTTTGTTGCATGCACGCACATCTATAGTTGCATAGAAGTCACGAGACCCGATGCAACCGGTTCACCAACTTTTTGCAGACTTCGTTACGAAATTAAACGGTCCTCGCATTTTCATCTGATTCATGTGGTACCTCAATAAATCTGAACGTCAACGAGACACAAATATTCTTAATCAACATTGTACATCATATCATTTACGATACGTAAGGGTGAGGTAGGTTTTCTTCTAAGCACGGCGTTGAGGAAAAGGATCATTAATATGTATGTTTATCCATACGCGTCGTCTCTGTACAAATTTTTTCAATGGCGGGCTTGATATATCGTAATTAGAAATTTACGTGCTAACAAGTATGCAAAAGGATTACGTATATTGATCACAGGCAAGAAACATTTTAACCGTGACGCTCAAACGCTGTGGGGCAGCGTTGCATACACGGCCACGCGTTGCACACGTGCGACTGCATTTTTACAGAAATATATTTACCAGAGAGTACCCATGCGCGAAAGTTAATACACGCGCGCGCGCGCGCAGTACCTACACACAGAGTCGGTCATCTTTCACCCTTAACATACTCTCGGGAGTAGAGCTTGGAAATTGCGGGGCAGTGCGACCAGAACAGTGGTACATGTGTTCTTATTTCTCCAATAATAATAATAATAATAATAATAATAATAATAATCGCTCGATGCTCGTATCCCGACTTATTCGTTATTAAGAACCATTCGAAATCAGCGTTGCGTCTGTAACGAAACCACTTTAAGATTCGTCCCAGTGCATCGATTGCTGCGACCAACCGAGGGAAACGTTAAGGGACAAAAATCTCGCGTTTCGTATGCGAATGGGGGTGGCCGCTCGTCATGACTAATTTTTTAATCACGACGGAGGTGGGTTGCATGAATCACGATTCGCGGCGGTAGTCTGGCTCGGGACGTCGCAAGCCTCGGCCCGCTTGCGATCAATAACCGAAAGCGCGTAAAAGAGCGAGAGCTGACGTCGCCCGAATCGTCGTCGTGCAACACTACTACCGTCGAGATCCTTGCCTGATTTCTCGCGCGTCGCTGTCTATTCCTTTCCTATTCGGCTCTGCTGCTCGGTTCCTCGTTTCCGGGCATTCCCCCGTTTCCCCTGTCTCTCGCTCCACCCGCGAGGGAAGACGCAAAGAAGCTGCGACTGTAAACGCGTGTACGAGCAAGTCGAGGACAGGCACACTAACGAGCACGTGTGCTTGATGTTCAGTCCCTGCGAGAGGACCAGCGAGGATCACGGTGGACCGAGGAGCCGACAAGATGGAAAAAACGTACAGATGAACGTGAAGAACTGCTTGAAGACTGCTGGTAATTGGATCAGTCTTATTTTCAAGGAAGAGGAATAGTAACGGAATACAGGAATCAATGTTGAGGGAGTAAAGCTTGTAAAACGCGTCGATTCGCAGGCTGTGAAATCCATCCCGGAGGCAAAAGGAAGGCAGAAGAGGGAACGAAACTTGTGACTTCCGGTTGGACGTCGTGGTTGTCGCAAGTAGAGCCGCTGTAATAATAAACTCCGTGTTACCACGTTGTATGCTCGGTTTAATTCGATTAGCAATAACGTCGAGTATCGCATAGGCTGCAATGTAACAGCCGTTTGTTTACGTTGGAGCGTTGGAAATTAGTTTTACGGATTGTCCTGCGCGTGCCACATGTCAAGCGTACCAAAATGGCGAGGAGTAAACCGAACATATGTGCTCTACTTAGTTTTAAACGGAAAACCGTGGTTTTCGAGAGAAGGAGTAATGTTAACGATCGTAGGCGGTGAATCCCGCATGATAGTCCTGGGCGAAGTTCCACCGTCACAGCCGGAGCAGGAACAGGAACCCGCGCAGGATGTGGCGGCGCAATGGCTGCAGTCGGAGAATCAGGCGAACGCCAGCACGACTACGGTCGCCGGAAGTACGGCCGGCGTGCCGTCTACCGCGAGCCGGAACAGAGCGAACGTGCCACCGGTTCCGCAACCGAGGCAGAGAATCGGCAAGCTCGATGTTAGAGTCGCGGGAAACAGGAATCGTAAGTCGCGTAGAAGGCGCTTTACGGTCGCAGGTAATCATATCATTCATCTTTCTTCAACCGACACTGTATGGGTAAAGCGCAGAGAGACAATCCTTTTTTGTACCACAATCGACTGCGCGATTGGGTGAAATAATGTTTTTGCGAATCGCCACACTGATTGTGCCTTCGGCAATAGCGGTAGAACGGATGTTGGAAAGCCTAAGCAACATTTTATGAGACACTTTTTAATGATTGCATTTAATCTTATGCGTCCGCGCAGGAGGCAGAGTTGTGTATGTACTTAGGATTTACTTGAGGTACCACTGTATCCATGTCAATGCATAACTTGTTCCTCCACGAAGGAACATTGCGTTCGCGTGTCATGTTCATTAGTCATCGACGTACATGTCCCTACGCCTTTTCCACGGCATCGCGACTCAACTTGGTTTCATTCGATTCTTTGTGCGAATGACATTTTTAGATCAAATCCAGCACAGCGGCGACGCCAAGGACAGCGAATCAGCCACAGCGCCGAAACCACCTCGAAGGGACCTGGACAGCGGCAGTTCTACGACTAGCAGGAGAAAAGTAATACCCGTGGATTTCGATCTGAAGGTGAACGGCACTGTCGATTTATTACCCTTTCACGTTCAATCGTTTGTATATCAAGCTTATGACATGCATTTTTGCAAACAGCTCGACGCGGAAGACGAGGACGACGACGAAGATTACAATGATGAGTTTGCGGTGACGAGGTTCGAGGAAGAGGACGAGGCATCGAATTATTGGCAATTGAAAGAGGATTATACGCTCGTAGATAGGGGCGCCGCTGCTCGTGGTAGGCACAAAGGGGACGACGACGAAGCGGATTCTGCGAATCCCTGGCGGAGGACCGGTGGATTGCGTTTGACGAGGAACGAGTATCACCGATTCTGCGATGCACAACTTGAGTGTAATTATAATTCATTGCACGATGAATATAAGAATGATGAAGAATGTTAAAGGAGTGCTGAAAGTTATTTCTATTTTCCAGCTTACGATCTCGCAACGCAGTGTCCATCCAGAAGAGCCTCGGCTCGAAAGCACGCGGCGAGACGTAACATAGCGCTTACAGCGTTAACTGGTACCACCTCTCTTCCGCACTCGAGACCGCAAAGTCGTCAGCACGTGGGCGTAACAGAGTCGACGTTGAGCCAGGGCCCGAGTCCTAATATCAGCGTGAATCCTAGTCCGAGTTTGAGTCCTCAGCCGAGAGCCAGGCAACCGCGGCGGTCGCACACCATCGCCGAAGGTACGAAGGACACCGGAGATCACAATGAGGACTGGCAGGATGATAAAGGACAGGTGAGAAATCGTTATTAGAAATGATGGTAAATATTAATAGCTGCAAATCATTTTTAAAAATGTTTCTCCTTATAGAAGCCTACGTTAGGTGACATGTTCTTGGACGAGAGGCTCTCCCTGACTCTCGAAGAGATCGTGCACATCCGTAGCGTGCTCACTAAAGCCGAGTTGGAATCCCTGCCCGTGGAAGGGCGCGTGAAAGAAGATGTAGAGAAGAGGCGTGTTTGTTTCCTTTGCCTAAAGACTAGATTCGGATTGTTAGGTCCTTGGGGGCAACGTTGTCGTTTGTGCGAGAGGACTGTGTGCGTTAAGTGTTACTCCAAAGTAAGATTTCGGTGTGCCGATCAGAACTGTTTTAATCAATTTCGCTATGTTTCTAGTACTAATTTCTACCTTTCAGATGAGAATTCCAACAGAACATTTTGCCCATGTCCCGGTAGTTTTACTGTCCCCTGGCCTTCTTCTCTCCCCATCGACCTCGGAACCAGACACTAGCAAGAGTTCTTGGCTGAGAGGCAACGGGGCAGCTGGATCTGCGCCGGTGTCGCCAGCCTCCAGGCGCAAAGATTCATCGTTGAAAAGCGTCACACCTTCGTCTACGCCTACTACGACACCTGTTTTGATACTCACGCCGACCTCCACTCCGCCTGCTCATGGGCGTCGTGACACTGATAATCAAGGCAAGAGGTAATTCTAATGTATTACTATATCTTTCACAAATAAGGTTTACTCTTCATACAATGTTGGACGTGGCTTCTATTTTAATTACTGTGCATAATGAAATTTCGATTACGTCAGGGGTTATAGAGGCAGTGGTAGTCCAGCCAACGTACCATCACCGAAGGCATTCTCCAGTTTTGCTAGTCATAGTTCGGAACAACGATTGGTTGCGGAACGTTTGCGGGGCGTCTCAATGGTGGTCTGTCACGATTGCCGTATTATGGTGATACAAATAATTAAGAGCTCAAGAACCACACGGGCTACGATACGGAACAATGTAATTTCGCGACTCACTTTGAACCTCTCGCCAGCCTACGTTTGAACGATCACTCTCTCCGAAAAGCAACGCGGAAGCTCCGTACACGAGGCTTCTGTTAATAAAGTGGCGTATCTCCTTTCTCGATTCTGGTAAACGAACAAAAAAAAAATGGGTAACACGCTAACTATGCCATGTAAGTGAGGCACGTAGATTAGATTTCCTCCCCTCGTTCCGATGTCTTCTTGTGCTACCTTGTGCTGTTAATCTCTTCTGAGTAGCTGTCGGTATCTCTCAAACAACGAGCGAATCTGTTGCTATGAATGATGATTGTATTAAAGAGGATCTGATACTGCGCCGGCTCGCGAAAGTGTAACAGTTTCAAAACATTGCTCTTCTTCATTTACCTTGACAGTGGAACGAAATCATTCTCTAAACAACTGATTTTCGTTTGCCGTTCATTGCAGTTTGAGTGCAGAGCAATAGTTGTTAGCAAAAGTAATAGCATCCTGTCTTTGCATACGAGAAAGTCGAGTATTTATTTCGATATGATCAAAAGTTTTGATTGCAGTCTTATATAAAAAAAAAAAATGGCAATCGATGGAAGTACGGTGTGCAAGGGAAATTAAATATGGAATTTAATTAAAGAGTCTAGTGCGGAATGAACACACAGTGGCATCTAATATAGTCTACGTACCTACATTGAGGCTTATACCTAAGTAGATCGTTAATGCATGCAAATTTGAAGGTGATACAATTAGAATCGAGTGTTTCATTACGGTGGCTAAGGTTTCGGTTTGGTTCCCAACGAAGGTAAACTATGTTTCGCTTCCCATTTCAATAATTACTAATACTACTAATAATAATAATCGTAATAATTAAAAATACCAAGTTAACGAGCGATTATATTGCCAATGCGCGCTGTGTGCATTCTCAGTTCATAAAAACTGAGAATCCTTGTTTGGAACCCGATCGTTTCGGGATTACGAAAATGTGTATATATGTTCCCTTTGCTCCCACATTGTTGTGAACATTAAATCTAACGATACTATCGCGTTCAACGTAACATTTAGTTGAGGGAAGAATTATCGTAAGCACAAGTCAGGCAAAAAAAAAACCAAATGAAAAGTAAAAATGTTGAGACACTAAAATGTAATCTATACATATATGTGCCAGAGAACATGTAAAATCTAAGCTGTAACGATAGTTTAAATTATACAGCTCGTCCTTTCGAATCAATGGATAAAATGTGTCTTCTCTTTCGGTTATTCTCTTCTGTAAGCTTTCGCGTGAACTGTTTTAGTTTTCAATTTCATCCTGCTCTTGACATCTTTACTTTTATTCGTGGAAAATTTGTAAAACGATCTTAATAAAATGAGAGGTACGCATACGTAAGCACAGGCTTGTTATAAACTGCGGCGAGAGAATCAATCGAATGCTCTGCGAACCTTGAAAGAAGGACGCTATATCATTTAGCGTCCGCGGGACTTATTATCCTAAGAGACGTATCTTTAATTCGTAGAGCGAGTCAAAGTCGGATGCACAATTGTATCGTTAAGCCCTTATTAATTGAGCCCGTTAATTTAAAACTTTTTGTATGATGTTTGTGATATTTATTCGATATTCTTTATGTGTACTATTTATTATTATTATTATTATTTATTTATTTCTACGAAGTTGCGATTTCTTTGTAATTGTACATATATTTATATCTTGTGCGATTCGTACAAACGTGTAGTGCATTTCTGAAATATTTTGTTGGCGTGTTATTGTTCATGTTGTTAGTCCGTTTATATAGTTGTTAACATTATACGCGAGCGTGTTCTCGCCTTTCTTTGCCGTTTGCGTTTGTTGCGTGTGGGTCAGTTGTACGATGAAAGAAATCGATGAACGGAGGGACAATTGAAAACGAAGAACGACGTCTCCTGTTAAAGTCACGCTTATAGAGAAATTAGTACAATGAAGTGGCTGTTCGCTTGCACAGATTCGACGTCTGCTGTTAACGAGGAAATGTACAAACGTAAAACCGATGATGGTTCAGAGTACAAACGATGAATGCGGATTACATTATGATAATTAAAAATTATGTCTAACACCGAATTGTATACATTAAACCGCAAGATTATAAATCTGTTGATAAATGTAAAGGGCATCGGTAAATTCTACGAGCGGGTCGATCTTCTTTTTTGTTCAAAGATGAAGTTTATTTATTTTTTTAGTCACGCCCGAGCACGGGCCAATGATATTCAGCAAGAATCAAAATGAATCCGTGATAGTACCTTATACGCAAATTGTACAATAAATAGATTTTCTCCAACACTAACGTAATGCAACAAATGCCGCGTCGCTATCAAACGGAGAACACGAACATGAAATTCCATTTGTAGATAATTATTACAATAAAAATGAAGCTGAGAAACTCCTAAATAACAAGGTCGCAACGGCATGGCACTGATAAGACGTAAAGCGATTTACGTGGTGGCAATGAGAAACGGATCGTTCTATTAATTTATTAACTTTTATGTGCGATGTATACGTGTACCGATGAATAATTATTAGAAATCTTGTTTTTATGATGAAAGTGACCAAAATATATTCCATTCCGTATCACCGCCTAAAACGTTAATTACAAAAAGAGTATTTTTCTTAATTGTTATTGTTGTATGTTAAAGCGCATATTTATATAAATTCTAAATTCTCTTTCTTACAACCAAACTGTTCTCTACTTTCTATTTTAACTATCGTTACACGACTCATCTCTCCCAAACATTTCTTTATCCATTTCTTGTATATACTTCAATTATAATTTATACTTAATTAGATTACAATGAATGTTCATTTTCGTATAAAAAATAAACGTAAGCTATCGCTCAGAGTAGAATTCGATTCGAATATCCTACATTCATTCAAAGTAATTGTACATTGAAACTCCATGAAAGTTGAGATGATTTGCATTTACCTCTTTTTCTTTTATATAAACGCAATGAACGAGACTCCTGAATATTCAAATCGATTATTTCGGATTACACACGCATGCTCCCTAATTTTCTACGGCTAAAGAAGCGCCAATTCAATTTGCGGCTTATTTAAATATACATAGGTAAATTGTAAGCGATAATACTGATCAGTAGCAAAAATAGAAATTAATTCATTTGAAAGGATGATACTCGCACTATTGTGAGCCGAAAATTCCAGTAAGGGACATTATCACAGCCGTTAATTCTATTAATTGCAAAACAGAGTTAAATCACGCAAAATCGAAATGACCGAGAGACAGTTATACAATACACATAAAAAAGAGTACCAAAATTAGAAAGTGTTGTAAATATAATTTGATTACCTCATTCTATACGCGGCAAATATTTCTCACACGGCAAAGTTAAAAAAACAAAAAAGAAATTATAAGAGTAATCCCATGGTTCAAAAGAAATACTCTCGCTGGACTTAATGCTACTTTTTTTTTTTTTAATTTCAGCATTCTCGAGCGTAGAATACCTTTGTAACATACATGTTGAGTGGCTATTGCTGTTTCCGACAGGTAATGCGTTACCAATTAAAGTACGAATTCGGCGCGCGTTAACGTTGCAACGCGATGAAGTAACTTTCGCGATGATTCCGGACGTAGGAGAATGGGGGAGACGGAGACCGCATCAGAAATGAACATTTTCTTCCTCCGTAGGCGTTATTTCTCCGCGCAACGCTCGCCGAATCCGCGCTTTAGACATCACGTATACCGCGCATATTAAACGAATTTACACGTTAAACAAATATGATTTTATTTACAATTGAGCGACAAATACATAATAGAGTTGTTCAAAGGAAATAGCAATAACGCTACTTATCCATGTCGGCGATGTTAAAAAAGAAAAAAAAGAAACAGATCTATGGGGAAAATTTATCTATACAGTTGCTCCGCAAAACAGTCGAAAAAAAAGCTGACAATATATCGCGTTGTATTTATTCACACGCGGCGACGAGCGTATAATCCAGCATTTGGCTACAATCGCATAAGAAATGAATATGACAGATCCTCGACGATTTGAGTAAAGTAAGAGTTCTTACGTGTCGCAATGAATTGAAAACATACTTAAAAAAAAAGTGAACGACTGAAAAATATGGATTATGTACACAATGTAATATGTCGATCATGGAACTATGATTCTTTTGTTACCTCTATACGTTCCCTTCCTCCTTCTTTCGATCATACTTCGCTCGGATGTTTAATTTCAACGCTAACTCGAAGCAAATAACATATCCGCTATATATCCTAGAAAATTGCTTACAACGAAGTAAGAGGTAAAGCTAAAAAATATGTTACTCCTACATTTTAGCATCTAATCGCATTTCATCGTATATCGCAATCGATTAATAATATTAATCACCGATTATTATCCATCCTTAAACAACATTCCTGTACAAGATGCCCCATCATATTTTGGCGGTACTGTTCCATGATGAACGAGAGATGTATCCCTGTACTTAAAAAAAAAAGAGCTATGCACATCGAAAGAAATGATTACAAGATATTACGTACTTTCCCTCAGCGACTTGAGATCGGCATGTACAGGAATATCTTCTACGTGGTAAGAATAAACTTAGATTCTTCGTTAATAAATAAATAGTAAAGACGCATATATCAAAGAATGTGATGCTTACTGGAAGACGGTATTAGAGTCTGACTGCGAGAGATTTGTATATCTATCCTCTTTAAGACAAGAATTGCAAGAATACAGTTGTAATATTTCAATGATTAAGATCGTCAAAGGTATTGCTACCTTTTAAATTATTAAAAAGAAAAAAAAATCACCGATGCACATCACCCATAAAATCGATCGAAGAAAAGTTACTTCACAAAGCATACCAATAATATCTTTTAGCAAAACAAAAAGATCTTCACTATAAGGCAAACAGATCGCAAAAGCTAGAAACCATATTTTTTTTTTTTGCGCGCAGGCAACCGCAAAGTAATACTGGGAGCGTGATCATAGAAAAAATCAAGATTCCAAACATTCGGAAATCATTGCAACTGTATCCAATTGATTCACCTCGCTACGCACAGACCACGATACGCGTTAGAGTTCTGGGCAACAAATATGATAGATCGAACAAAGTTTGGATAGCTTTGTATGAAGTCCATTCGATACGAAAAGTTCCAAGGGACAATGCGTTGTATGGTTCATCGACGATTCGTTGCCCAACACTCTGGCTACGTGGTCTCTTTTCGTCATTTATACAGAAACGATCGTTAAACGGTGATTAACGTATCAGGCAGGTAGCGCAGATACGTTGTGGCCCGATGCAATCATCGTGACAGAACGCGCCGCACTGCCTACAGATTACCATAGCACCTCGCATATTGCAATCGCAGGGGGGTGGCGGATCTCCACCCATGATCATACCGGGTGCCCCGGGTTCGGCACCACCGCCGCCTCTACCATCGGTGCCCCTCGCTTTCAACGTTACTGCCTGGTGCGAACCCTCTCCTGCGCTGGCCGGTCTGCCCCTTACCAAGTGCACCCCGACACCCATGCCAGCAATTTGCGGCGGAAGAGGTGGTGCAGAGGATGCTCGCGGTGCACTGTCTCCGACGCCCGTTCTCTGCACCAGAATATATTGGCCTAATCCGCCTGTTGTCGTGGACCCTAACTGCGCCACTGTATTGCTTTCTGGAACCTAAACACGTTGCCTCTTTATTAGCCGTGAAATTATATTCAACCGCGACAGTTGCAGCGTTGAAAAGGACGTTAATGTCGATAGAGGCCTCTCTTTCAGCCTCGTTCTTTTCATTATACGCACGAAATGCGCATGTTTAAGTCGAGAACAAAACGGAAAGAGTATGATACGAGATACAACGTTATGATTTTAATAAATGCATACCTCGGCTGAAGTAGCTTGTCGCGCGGTTGCAAATACGTGTCTCAGCATGACTGCTTGCGTTTTATTTTGCACCTGTTTATTTTGTATGGTCTGCGTCGGCTTCTGCGTTTTGACCGTCGTAACTGTACGACCGCCAGATTTAGTGGTGGTGAACGCACCGTCACCCCTAGCAAGCAAACTGGGTGGCGGTTTTAAATGAGCCTTCAATTGATCCCTATTTGGCGAACTCTGTATGACCTAATAAGGTGTAAAAAAAAATAGATATTAAAACAATTAAATAAAAAAAAAGATAGTTTTCTTCATCCTTCTTTCTCGATGAAAAGTATATTATCCAATTACCGCTTGGCATATCTGGTAGCTGCGTTCGAGATTAACAGCACCAGGCGGCTCTTTCGTAGCGCTGCGAGATCTGCCCCCTTGTTCCTTATTACTAGTCCGAGATCCCCTCTGACTGCCTTGATTATTAGACCGCGATCTCGACGATACAGCGACCGTCGCTCCAGGATACTGTTGCTGTTGTATAGTCGCTACGACTTGTCTTGGCTGCGCGGGAGCCGATGCTTGATGCTGGATGACAATAGTATTCTGCGGACGACTCTGCGGCTGCACCCCGATCGCCGTGGTCACGGTATTCGGTTGAACTTGACTTTGTGCTACGTTGCTTCTAATATTTCGCGCGTTGCTATTCTGAGCGTTCAATTGAACAACTTCGTCCTGCGTCCTCATTATATTCACTTGTTGCGTTGCGTTCTGCGGATTCTGGACTTGGGCAGTGATCGGGGACGTGGTGTTCAAACTGGGGGCAGCGTTTTGATCGGAATGAAAACTAGTTTGCACGAATCTGATTGATTGTAATTGCGGAAACGCGATAATAGGAGAGCTTTGGGGTTGAAAATTTTTCATTATGCAGCTCGTGCTCGGTGTACCGATCGCGAGGCCCTCCGGCTGAAACGGAGTCCCCTGGACAACCGGTAGCTGGATACAGTTCACGGATTCCACGTTAGAATCCGCGTTGATGTATTGTTGGGGTGGATTCGTTGAATCGGTCGAAGTAGGGGTCTCATTGCATTCGTCCAGAGTTGCTACAGTTATGTTAGCCGCTACGGATCCATCAAGAGCCGCAGCTACTAGCGGCCATGGAACTTGCAGTTCCTCCTGTGTCTATAAAATAAATTTCTCTCAATACAAAATAAACACACACACACACACACACACACACACACACACATTTTCCAAATTTGTCGTATTGGATTTTGGTATTAATACACTTACCCTGGCATTATTATTAATGTTATTAACCGTGGGATCTACCGGCCAGCTGCATTCCAACATTTCCGAGCAAACGTAGTTGTTCGCCTCTCGAAGAGCCTCGTCTTCGTTTCCACAATTTACATCTTGCTCATCTCTAGCGGCTTCCGACTGGCCAGAAACCACTTGCGTCTCAGCCTCTTCCGTATTATTCGATCCCATCTCCATTCCATCGAGAATAGGGTACATTATCTCCTCGGGGCAACCCGAAATCTCTTCGTACGCTTCGCGCATTTCCCCTCTTACCTGAAAGATGTACGTCACATTTTTAACAGAACGTCACAGACCTATATTGCAGATCTTTATAAATAGTACAAATGATCACCTCCAGCTCGTGAATACGTTGCAGCGTTTCACTGTCGATCTCCATTCCTTCAGGAATTTGCGACTCGCCGTCCGTTGGATTCTCGTGAGAAACCTGTACAGCTTCAGCCTGATTATTGCTAATTAACGTCGAGTCTTCCATTACGATTTCGGCCGGCCTAACTTGCTCGTGCGTCGGTGAAGTCT
Source organism: Holcopasites calliopsidis (assembly GCA_023838395.1). NCBI lineage: Eukaryota > Metazoa > Arthropoda > Insecta > Hymenoptera > Apidae > Holcopasites > Holcopasites calliopsidis. The sequence goes on from JALHAQ010000007.1 coordinate 3,589,479, forward strand.
CGAGCATGGTTGTCGTCTCGCATTCGGGCATCGAATAAATTTGTTCCTCCGAGATTCGGGATATCTGTTCGGTCGATATTTGAGATACTTGATCTACAGACGTTTGAGATGTACATTCTGTTGGCAATTTGGACGACGCCTCCCTAGACGTGTGAGGCATCTGTTCTGTTTGTTCATTGGATCTCGGTGAAGCGTTCTCTTCAGGTAAGAGTACCGTATCTTCTTCGGATACCTCCATAACATGATTCTCCATCGATTGGAGATTCTTCTTATTGTCCGCTAAATGAATATCTTCGACGTAGGTATGCGAGATGTTTTCCTGGCAAGCTTGTGTCACTACTTCGTGCTCTTCAATTATATCCTGCTTCTCTGGTAAACTCATCACTTTGTCGTCCACCTCCAATTTACTGTGATGCATTTCAGCATCAGCTATCGTTTCTACAGAGCTTACGTTTACAGATTCTATGTGCTTATCGTCGATTAACGTATGCGTTGTTTCGTTATATTCCGTTGGTAGTAATTCTTGTATCTCTATCGTTTCGTTCAATTCGTCCGAATTGTTTACGCTAGTCTCAACCTTACAATTATCATCGTCGGCCTTATCCTCGGACACAGTACTAGGGCAAGGAGTATCTGATACAGGTGCGTCTATGCTAGATTCTAAACGAAGTCTTAAACTCGAACGCGTTACCGCCCCACCGGTTCTCGATTCCGAAATACAATGAAGTCCCGATCTAAGCTTAGGTTCGCGTTTCTCACCCCATATAGGCTCGAAGTGCTTCACTTTCCATGGGTCTAATTTATTCTTATCTCTTTCTGCCTCCATCTTCAATCTTTGCTGATTCTCCGGAGTAAACTCTCCCTCCGCTAAGCGTTTGCGCCATTCCAGACACGCTCTCGCGAAGAATTCATTATTTAATCCGGACGTGGCAGCGTCCTGAGGATAATAAATTAAATATATGCTTGCGAAAACCATAATTATTGTTTAATCAAGTAGAATAATCTGTTATTATTACCTGTCTATCTACAGCAGGCAAAAGCTGCGCAAGTTTCCTTTGATACAAAGGTGGTAAACCTTGGAAGGTATGCCTGTTTAAAAGAGCGCGTAAACTCGTACTCGCCAAGATACTCGCTGGGGATTCTAGATCAACGAGACCAGCCTCTAGCTGCGCGGTTGCTGATAATCTCTTCGTTGATCGTCTACGTACAGACTTTAAACTAAACCCCGGCAAACTCGCCAGGACTTCTCTCATTGTGGCAGCAGGCTCTTCGGTTGCTATATATTAATATCGTCTTATATTAAAATGCACACTGAGAATATTACACACATTAAAGTTACGCCAGTGTATTTCTACAATGATAAGATCCGTTAAAACTCGTTCGAATGTAAATAAACTGATGCGTCTCACGTACCTGTGTTAATGTGTTGTACATTGTTAACGGGGGACGGTGGATCATTCGGTGGTGGCGGAGGTAGCGGTTTAACAACGATCCTGGGTAGAGTACGAGAATTGCCCGCCGCGATTGTGGTGTTCTTTCTGCGCCTTTTGGCCTGCTGTCGTAGTGCATGTTTGATGACCTTTTTGCTGTGCACCATGCTAGAATAGCCGGAGCAGCCTGGACTGGTTTCACACCCTTCACTTTTGCCGAGCTCTACATCTGTGTCCATGACAGTAACTTATAATGCAAGCATCGTTGAACGAAATGCCGGCTGATCGAACGCGAACCCACGATACCACTGTGCTCGGTGAAACGCGGGCCCCGTATGTTTTATTTCATATTGCGGTGAAATATAAGCGTATATATGAAAAATGATTACTGCTGCCCCGAGAAATAAACATTCCTCAATAACGGCATCCCCCTGACATTTGTGATACGATCGAAGAAAGACGTCCACTTTACACGATACCCATTAGTTCGTATCGTGCAAGAAGAATCGTGCGCGGACAAAATTCAGGTGAATTTTGTAAATTTCACTCTTTCTTAATCCATTGGCAGAATGCCATTCCGAGAAACTCGCAATGCTCCGCTTCTATCAGCCATATTGTATTTACATATTTATGCCATGGAAGCGCCATCACATAGAGCGCTTTTTAGTTCCAATATGTTTGTTGTTCGCATTATTTTTAACAGCGTGATTTTTGCCACAATTTTTTCAGACGGTGCTTTGTTAATTTTTTACATTGTTTGTTAATTTTTAAGACAGAAGTTTTTTTAGTAAAAATGGTATTCAATACATTTTTACAGTAATAATGTAATATCTTTAGATATAACGAATAAATTCAAAGAAATGAAAGTATTTAAATATTTATTCATTCGATACGTTTAGTACGACGCAGAAGGCTTTAGCGGACAATACGAGTAGTCGAGCACGCATATCTCTCACTATGACGGGACCAATGAGAAAGCGATATTTCAAATCGGGCGGAGGAAAATTGAACTTCTGATTGGATGGCGGAACTTATCCAAACAAAAATTGCGGAGTTTTTATCAATTAAACATTGCCGTACTCCGCAACTTCCCGCGGTTTATAATTAACACTAATGGCGACTTATAAATTAGAAAACACAGGAATTATTCGCTCAAGTAGTATGAAAATTCTTTCGGAAATTGTTGCCGCTGTTCCAGCGTCACCATTTTAAAGCCCGCAGAAACTATCGACGGGTGTTCGATACTTGAGAATTTTTTCAACCGAAGGTTATCCATTTCTCCGATAACGCGTTGCACGCTCCCTGATCGTTTGCCACGTATTATTTAACTGAATAAAACGCTCGTCGAGCGTCTAAAGTTCACGTGCAAAATCGACCTAAGGATTTTTTTCTAATAATTGCCATTCTACATTTCCCGCCAACATGGCAAATATGGCGGAGCTCGTGTCGTTTCCCGCCAAGCCCTCTTCGGAGCTCTCGTATGGCGCACCTCAGTGTTGTATAGCAGTGTAAGTTAATCGTGTTTTCCTGTGGTGTTCCTCGAGTTTCCCGACAAAAATGGGACAGTCGGACGACGTAGAAGACTCTACTTATAGTAGGCATCAGGATTTGTGTCAGAAATTGAATATGGATGCAACCGCTGCATCCGAAGCTTGGAAATCTTACGAGACTATTCGACAAAATTATACACTTGAGGTAGTTTTTGAATCACTCATTATCCTAACTACTTTGCATCATATTAATTACTCCAGTTTAGATGTTACACACTACGGATCTTCTAAACCACATTCGAATACTATTTGTTCGTAGTATTTATTTACGACGAAAGATTGGTCGAATCTTCTATTCGACGTTTATCACTATTGAATTCGCGGTTTGTTTTACTCGGACGATTAAAGCGCACCAATTTAAAACAATAGAACGGAACGATAATTGCGCGTATCGATTTTAAATCGCGAGAGGCGACTTTGACTCGTATAAAAATGCATTTGTGATAAGATTGGAGGAAATCTTCTAATTCGATCCACTATCATTCATTATTGTAGCTTCAATTGATGCTGATTTAACATTCCACTTTCCTCACTGAGATCTGGCAATATACTTCATTTTCTACTTTCCTTTACTAATAGGAATATACGCATACATGTATAATGTTTACTTATACAACTTGAAGAGCTATCTATATGCATATATATGCATATGTATCGATTGTCCAAATGTAAAAAAATTCTATGCATTTTTTGTAGGGCGACCAATTACACTGGATAGGATGCGCATTGTACGTAGCCTGCCGCAAGTCTTCTATACCAACCGTTGGAAAAACCGGCGCTAATGTGGAAGGCAATTGCGTTTCACTTACGCGCCTACTGCAATTATGCAATCTGCCATTGATACAGTTCTTTACGAAGAGCAAATCATGGGCGGACATGGCCAACATGCCGCATGACTTTCGCTCCAAGATTGAAAAGCTGGAAGGCAACTTTGCCGTTTCAATGGTTATATTCAAAAAGTATCAGCCGATTTTCACTGATATATTCAAAGATCCGGTGGACGATATCTCACGACCGCCCAGATCAAGACGGCACAAAGCAGTGCCTTGTACTCCAGCTAGGGTATTCGAATTTTGCTGGACACTATTCATTTGTATAAAGGCAGCATTTCCGGACATCTCCGATGATCTAGTTAACTCGTATCACCTTCTTTTGGTGTGCTGCGATCTTATATACAGCAACGCTCTGTTGGCTAACAGAAAAGACCTTTTGAATCCTAATTTTCCAGGTAACTGCATAAATCGACACAGCATTTTCATTGCTGTAGCCAGGCAGAGAATTACCTGGTTTATCTATTATTTATGTATTTTTCTTTATAGGTTTACCACAAAATTTCAATGACGAAAACTACACTCCTCCACAAACAGCGAACTGTATCATTAGCTTATTGTGCGAGCGCCATGAAGCTATCGCTGTTGAGGCAAAAGTAATCAAAGAGTATTACTTAAAGAAACATATTATCAAATTGTTCAACGAAAGAGTGCTGCGTGGTGATCAGTCCAACTTCTCCGGTATTTTAGAAGCTTTATATTTCGATGGCAACAACAAGGCTATCAATAGAACCTACGAGCAACATGTATTGAGCGTTGGCGATTTTGACGAAAGAATTTTCTTAGGTAAATACACATTCTTTTTTTTCCTCCATTTCATTTTTCTATTAAACATCTGGCCTTTAAATTCGCTTATGGCTAAAAGAGCAATGCTTGCAAATAAATTGATCGATCGCTGTTAACTGTATGCCTGTACGCTTGTCACTTTCAGCTGGAAGTAGCATAAATTGTAATAACTGCAAGTAATTTACATATATATGCACCCGATTTCTTTTGTACTTAATTATGTAAGCTGAGCTTAAACTACAATGTGCATTAAAGGTTGCATCCTTGATTGTAAATAGGACAGTGTACCTTAGCTGTATTATTTGCGGATCGTTTATAGATAACAAACATTTATGTACATTTCCTATTTTTGCAAAACATTCAAGGTTATTCGATAGATTTGTTTATGTTTCGTTGATCTGCATTTTTTAAAAAAGGACAAAACGCTTGGTAATCTTTATTTTGTCGCGCAATCGTTCTTTCGCTGTTAACCGATTTGTGTCTGCTTTTGTATTGGCTATGGTGTAGCTGATTGGAGGAGAATCAGATTAAACGGAGTATCGAGCTTGGAAATAGTCGGAGGAGATCTAGCTTGTCATGCAAAATTAGCTAAGCATGTATCTGCAAAAGGTAGGTCTGCGACGCATTGAATGCTTAATCGTGCAATGAACATTAATAGTGAACGTTACGATACAGTGGATCGCTTACGATACAGTATAATATTTTCTATTAAATATAATATATGCAATTTGATTTTCCTTCAGGTCACGATGCTAGTAATAATATCGGTTCTCCTACGCACATGTTGAACGTCGGGGATCTGCATGAACAGTTTCAAATGAAAAGGGAACAGTATAGTGGCGTAAGTATCTAAATAATCGTGCAAATTTATTACAACAACAGAGTATTGTAAACTGAAAGCATTGTGTTAATTTTTGCAGCAGATACAGCATTTGGCTCCACCGACCCCCTTAACAGGACGTGGTTACTTGAGACCGAAAGATAATATTACCAATGTGACGCCGGTATCCGCCGCGACCCAAAGTGTGATTCGTCTACAGGCAATGTTGGCTGGTCAGACGTCGCCGAGCGAGAATTTGTTGAAGATCTTGAACAGCTGTTCCCAAGACGTTAAAACGCTCGTGGAGACGAAAGTGAAGGAGCTCGGTGAACTGTTTTGCGCGCATTACAAAAGCACGAACGCGAACGAGACTACGTCGGATTTCGGAAAGAAGAGACTCTATTTAGGCGAAACACTTTTCTACAGACTCTTGGAAATGATTTTAAACGATGAGAAACGAAAGAAACCAAACTACGATGTGACGGTATGTGAAACAGTTTTATTTCTTTTCAGATCAAACGAGACTTTGAATGTTAATCGACGGGTAATATTTATCTAGTGTACGTTTCAGAATCTTCTCACGAAGGAGATTTTCATACAGTGTTTATTCGCCTGTTGCTTAGAGATCGTTATTTACTCGTACAAGAGTAACGACAAAGTCTTTCCGTGGATACTGAACGCTCTGAATTTAGACGCTTACTATTTCTACAAAGTGATAGAAATCATAGTCAGAGCGGAGGATCAGCTGTCCCGGGACGTCGTGAAGCATTTGAATCAGATAGAGGAGAAGATTTTAGAATCGCTTGCCTGGCAAAGCGACAGTCCTTTGTGGGCCGCTATTCAGTCTACACCAGAAGGTGTTCCGAGCTGCGAGGAAGTCTCTTTGCCCGGTATGTTGGAGACCGTCGATCCGAATATCCCGGGGCAACCGGTATTGAGAAGAATAGCTTTGGATCGTGGTAATCACCACGACGTGCAACAAAGCCCCATCTCTTCCGCCTCGGAAAGATTTCAGTCTCCCGTTGCGGCTTCGGGTCTAGCGAAGAAGCGTCTATTCCCCGATGCCAGAATCGGTGGGCAAAGTGTGTTACGGGTAGCCGGTCAGAACGTATTGCCATCGAAAGTTTTAACCATCGATGGTAATTCGAGAATACTTTTGCTGCCCGAGCAAGTCACGGTTCCAAGATCGTCGGGCGTGCAGTCAACGAACGCTCCCATGCAGACAATGACGGTAAACAGGGAACTGGCGAAACCGAAGCGGACAGGTTCCCTCGCACTGTTTTTCAGGAAATTCTACAATCTGGCCAGCGTGCGCATGCTGGATTTATGCGGCTCGCTGGAGATAATGGACACGGATCTAAAGAAAAAGATCTGGACGATCTTCGAGTATTCTATCAAGGAGCGAACGGAGTTCATGAAGGATCGTCATCTAGATCAGATTTTAATGTGTGCAATTTACGTGGTGTGCAAGCTCGCGAAGATGGAGAAGAACTCGTTCACGGAGATCATGCGATGCTACCGATTGCAGCCGCAAGCCGAGTCTCATATCTACAGATCAGTACTTATAGCGAAAACGCCTTCCGGCGAAGCGCAAAAGAACCAGGACGAGACAGGGCAAAGAGATACGCCCGACAAGGAGAGTAACGTAGCACCTCCCACGCCCACGAACATGGCTGGAACCTCTCAGAACTTCGGCGAGGAGACCCGCGGTGATTTAATCAAGTTCTACAACACGGTATACGTGCCACAGGTCAAAGAAGTGGCGAATAAGTTGGGACTGGTGCGCGGCAGCGTGATGAACCTGTCGCTAAGCCCGTTGCCAAAGGGAAAGCCGCTCACCAACTCACCCGTGAGACGTGTCACCAGTAGTATTATGACGCGCACCCTGGATCCGAAAGCTATCTCGGCTTCGCCAGCACCGCAACTTAGCTACTGCTTTAGTCGTAGCCCTGCTAAGGTAAATAGAAACATTAGATGAATCGAAAATCGAATCCTTGGACAAAAAGATTTTCATTTTCTTCTCCCCTTTTAGGATTTGGAGGCTATTAACAAAATGATGATATCCGTGGATCCGAAACGATCAGTTGGTAAACGACTTTTATCGGACGACACCGATGTAGAGATGACAGAAGGAACGTCGCCCATCAAAAAGACAACTGCTTTCGTTGCGCGAAAATTAGAGAACATCATCGGCGAACGGCGAACGCAAAATCAATAAGAAATTTCAATGAAATCAGAGACAGACTATCGAGAGTACGGATAACGAAAGAAGGGTACCGCTTTCGGCAGGCAGACTCGTTTTCGACGGATGAGGAAAAGGTTTCTTGGAAGACAAGCGAGTTAGGGACAAGCATTTCGCGGTCGAATTTTTCTTTCTTGGCTGTGTGCGTGGCTTAAATGAAATGTTCGCTTCTCAGGTATGATCATGGTAGAAACAGAGGAACGGCCCGTACGATACCTGATCGTATACAAGGATATTACGATACACGTTGTATTGAGTAAAGCCAGAGTTTTATTTCCAGTGCTTTCTTAACTATTTTTATGAATTGAAACTGAAACTTGTGGTTGTTCGTGAGTATCGTTTGGAGCGTGAATAATTTCGGGACATGAACGAATAATCTGGGCGTTTTTCCTTAAACAGATTTATTCTTTCCTTAGATTTAATTAAATTTTTAACGACTTATAACATATTCTATGTTCGCGTTATGTATTTCGTTAATTACATAGTGGAAAAGAGATTTTTTAACACGGCGAATTAATAGAGAGATATAAGCAGCTTTATGGTTTTGAAACACAGGAAATGTCTACATTGTTATTAATCATTTATTATTAATAATTGTTTAATCTTCGTGTTTCACTGGAAATAATTCTGACTTTTATTGATATCACTGATAAATGGTATTTTGATCGAGCTATGTACTATCTCTCTCTCTCTCTCTCTCTTTTCTCTCTCACTCTCTCTCTCTCTCTCTGAAATTATATATACATAACTTATATGTAATTTACGATCAATTTTTGTAAGAGTTACAGCCATAGATGGTAAAAGGAACTGTATTTTACCATTAGATTTGAGCATGCTGCAAAGGCAGTTAAGTGCTCGAAGCATGCAAATACTATTTGGGTGATATTTAATTAAATTTACTAGACGTAAGTTGAATTTAAACAAACAAACAAACAAAAAAAAACGAATGCTTTCATCGTTCGATATATAATATTCATTGATCTTTTTGAGCGCGTGATAAGTTATTCGCGTTTCTCGACATTTCATTCAATTCTCGCGAACTGAAACTCTCGACATCGGGTCACGCGTTTACGCGTGCTAATTATTAGATGTAAGCGATTTCTTTTTCAAATTTGACTTTTGATCTCATTAATCTGTCTTTTTACGACCGAACAGTACATATATAAATTACAAATGTTATTATTATATTAAGGATTAGGATGACATTCGAATGACTTAGGATTGGAAAAGAGCTTTTGCCTCCCTGAGAAACTTTTCGTATAAGTATTGAACAAATTTTCTATGACGTTTATAAGTAAAACAGAACAAGAAAAAAATTGAAAAACGACTCTCTCTCGAAGGAGATCATGTTTTTTTTGTACAAAGATTCTACAGCACCGCTGTTTACATGACAGTTACAACACAAATGATGTATTTGCAAAGTTTTCGAGCTAAGAACGATAGATTCGATGAGGAAGAGATTTCGTTTCTCGTTGCGCAATTATGGCAGTTCCTCTAACGATTTCTTTTTTTTTTAGATAAAATGAAACTGTAAAGAATTTTATTGGCATATAATAATTATTAAATAGTTTATGTGTACATAGTATTGTAATTCGAAAGTAAATTAGAAAAAATAAAAATTTTATATGTTACACCCGTGTTAAGTACTTCAGAACGCATTGTGCATGTTGTAGCATTTACATACTGCTACTTAATTCTTAAATTATAATCAGTATCATTATCAGCGTTGTCTAGAATTAAAATAAAATTCGTACCAACGAAATGGTCCCAGGTTCGACAACTTGACAATGATACAATTGACTTATTTAGAATAAACAACCCGAATACATCGTACCATATTTTGATATTAGTTTTAGCATGATATTAAAATATAAAGGTAAGCTTTGCATACGAAAAGCTGAAAAAAAATATTGTTATATGTCGCTTTGCTTGTAAACAGTAATATATGTAAAATGCAAACTTAACCTGAATACGTTCAGAAAAGTGTTTTACTTTACGCAATTTATATGAATAGTTTATGTCTGCAAACAAATGATTTCAGACAAGAATTTTGTATTACAATTCGTACTACAATGAAATAGTAATATGAATATTGGTGGGATTGATAAAGCACCATAGCGTGAAGGAAATCCTGTGGAAGAATAAAAATGTATTGCATCTCCAGAATGCAAAATACGAGAATATTTACCTTGAAACAAATATCTAGGTGTATTCATACCGATAACATGAAATGTAATATTTCGAAGCAAAGTAAAGTTATAAACAAGTTACTTAAAAAACAATCGAAAAGGTATATAATTCGCAAGTTCGTTAATTTTAATTAAATAATAATTATTCGGCTTGTTACCTCTTCATTATCCAAGATATATACATAAATTGATATTTATGATTCCATAGAGATTCGATCGAGGATATAATAAACAGTTCTTCCTGTGGGGAGCCGAAGAAGCAACTTTCTATTCATACAAAGCGAAGAATGAATGTTCTGAATAAAATTTTCATGGAACATATAACAGACATGATGTCGACGGGGGAAATAGAACCAGAGATATTGAATAGAAATATAGAGATTTCTCATGTAAAAGTAACCGCTGATTTTAAACTGGTCAATGTATATTGGTTAGATAACTGTCCCACAGAATCGGACACGGAAGAATTACTAAAAAAGTCTGCTTTCGAACTGAGGCATCAATTGTCTCAGCTTCGAGTCATAGGCCTCGTACCTCCCATTCAGTTCGTAAAATGTAACGGGATCAGAATGCTGAGAGATGTGGAGCAAAAATTGGATACTTTGGATTTTGGGGACGACTATGTGCCCAATGCGTATACGCATGCCATACATCGCACTGTCACTGCTACCGTAAGCTCTGGTAATGATGGAGAGGCAAGTGCAGAAAACGCTTTACACAATACGTTTAGTGTCTCTGTACCAGTAATGAGGCATGATGTGTTTGGATTGGATCACTATCGAATTATGTCGAAGGTAATTATAAGATGTGTGAAGTAGCTGTCCACACTAAGATGCATACTATTTAAAGATGTTTTCTTATCTCGCAGATCAAAGCCTCAATAAACAAAGCAAGGAAAACGCACAACAATCTAGCAACGGATGTACAAACGGATACAATTTCGCCTCCTAAATTGGACGCACAAAACTTGCCATGCTTCTTAACCGACAGCGAACAGCAGCAACAGTTTTCTAAATTCTTGAGCGATAGGAAGAGAGAAGAAAGATATAGGAATAGGAAGAACAGTTCTAGAGCCGAAAGGTTCACTAATGAATTCGAGGAACAAAATTATGAAGACAATGACGATTACAATATCGATGACTTTACTGAGCAAGAATACGACGATTCTCATGAATCCCTCGATGAAAAACTCACAGAACCACGTTGAACATTACGTAGCATATACTTTATTTCACAGTCAATTTCTATATTACATTTGTACATATTGTACAGTTCACTTTTCCTCCATTAAATTTAGCTCCGTTTACAATAATCATCCAATTATTGATCCCACTGGTACTTATTTATTCGTGTGATAGAATGTTTTTGATTTCGTTCATTGTCTGCTTTTGCAACGATGAACAAGCATTTGATCGAATGTACTTCTGTAAATTGTGCCAAAGACCCTTCCTTTCTAAGATTAAATTCTCATAATTAAGTGTAGAATCTGAACAAAAATCTCAATCTAACAACAACCAGTTCGAACGCTTAACTAATCATTGAAAAAGTGATTTATGGGTTGATAAACTTAAACTTAGGATAGAGTACTATTATCCTTGAACAAATTCAAGGAGTTATAAATTACGGAATCAACGGTATAAATTAGAAATTGAATTGTACAATAGCATTAATTAACAGACGATCGTTGTTTAGTATGCTGCGGTTAGTGTGTCTAATCTAAATCACACATGTTACGCAGTCCCATGTGACTGCAAAAGTTACGAGTCAAAAGGTACGAATTGGCGATAAAACATTGAACTAAATTTCAACTAGATCGTGTTTGCGATGTATTCAATTCTTGCTCCGGTACATTCTTCGGGTCAACTTCTTCATTCGCTAAGATAAGTGAAATCTGTTCTTCGTTTACGGGCTTAGCGTTTGGCCGAACGTCCGATGCTGTTAAATGGGGTATCGAATCACTTAGATTGCATGCTTCTATTACATATTTATTGAAGATTTCACTTCTATCAGCATAGACATGATGGCCTGCCCCGTTAATTGCCTAAAACAATCATTCATTTATCATTCGAGCAACGTTCAATTTATACATCGATTGCCCAACACGTGGACATGACTTGTCCGCAATGGATTTTACCTGAACGTTAATGTAAGACGATGACCTGGCTTGTTTAAGCGTTTCCCAAGACGAATTGTCGACCCAAGATCGACTACCATATAACAGAGTTATTGGAATATTTGGGCTCAGTTTATCCATTCTCTTAACGATAGGATTTTTAGCCCAGCCAAAGTGTTGCATCATCGCGTGAAATGCACCTTCACCCCTGTTGACAAAACGTATGAAAATTAAGTTTCGAAGAAATGCGCCGTTAAGGATTCCAAATTTATGTTAAATATACGTACGACGGTGTTTGAGCGTTACATTGATGCAAATACTGCGAAATTAGAGCTGTATCATCCTTTAACAGAGGCGCGAACTTTTTAACTATATCCGGCCTCGTTTTTTCAATTAACCACTGTCCTACAGGAAAGAATATTTTACATATTGATAGCATGAAGGATTTTTGTTTTACACATTAAGACGGGAAAATATGTAAGAAATATGACTAACCAAATGGACCAGCTACTCTGACTGGCCATAATGGGTTTAATGGTTGTATTACATACGCTATAACTTTTACCCACATCGGTGCTCTAGAAATTCGTTCTACAGGTCTTTCCGGAAAACCCCAGGGATCAGCCAGAATGAGGTGTTTAATCCTTTCCGGATGTTGCATGCTGTATGATGCGGCAAGAAAGCCGCCCATCGAATGACCTAGCAATACAAATTTCTCTAACTGCATTTCCCTCCTCCATTCTTCGATCGAACGAACTAGCTGATTTTCAGCTTCTTGCGCTTCGCTGCTAAAGACTGGACGACTGCTTCTACCAAAACCTATTTATAAAAAAAAAAAAAAATTCAGGCTTTTGAATGACGAGCAAAATAAAGATAATTATTTGCGAGTCGCAATATCGTTTTTGGTACTAAAAGATCGAGAATGATTCGTAATTATACACTTTGGTAATTAACTGCATGTATTTGAAGAACGTGTATCATCATTCTTTTCGCAATACACAATGATTCCAAAGGTTAATCTTACTCATCTATGAATCATGAATGATAATTGTACTCGCAGAAATTAAATTTCTGCACGATTCATCGAAATCTTGAGTACAGTAACGTTATAAAGGGATTTATATTTTAATTACTACAATATTTAGAATAATGATCTGGGTTTTCATTTTACCTAATATGTCAATGGCGTAAACTGGTCTATGAGAAGCCAATGCATCAAGATTTAAACACCATAACGCTACACCTGCTCCCAATCCATGTAATAAGACGATAGGTGTTTTCGTTGATTCCTCGTTCAATGAAATTGTCCATATTTTATCGGATATACCTACAACTGGCCCTATATCCACATACCAGCCCCGATACGCAGTTTTCAGACCTGTCTCATAGAAATTGATCAATTTCATGGTCAATACAATATTTTAAAGTACATAATGCTAATTACACAAATTCTTTCGTATGAGCTGCAAGATTTAGAATGAAACCACTTACAAGAAAGAATTTTCTTCTCCGCAGCACGTAACATAGTTGTAGATGAGCCAGACCAGCTAAACCATTCCCAAAACCAGCTGACAAAACAAATTGTTCCTTGTTAATTTTATCAAACAAACGATAAAACATGCCATTCCTTTAAAATTGTGCAACATTGTATCATGCTTTAGGTAGTTAGAAAAATACATTTTCGCTACAGCTCTTCAATGTGAGTTAATTTAATTACTAGTGCTACGTGTAATTGTAAAAAAAATTGTTTAATCTGGCGTAGTACATACCGTTAACGCGTATCATTTTATTACGCATTTCACTATTGTTAAAATGTAGTTTTATGAAAGTGATGTTGTTATGATTTACAAGATGACACTGAACTTGGAAAGATTTTCTCGCGGAATACGGAATAACCTTGACAAGCATGATAAAAATGCAGTATGGACGGGAGATCGGTAAGCTTAATCCTTTTCTTTTTACTAAGCATTAAATTACCTACGTATTTAGCGTGTAAAACAAAGTCGTAATCGGATTAACTATAAATATGTAATTTCTTTGGTTAAGATTCTTCGTGTTAAAATTGTTTAGCGCGCGACCTTGAAACGTAATCCAACGTGACAGTTAATACTTTGACTTCCAAGATCATTTTCTTTTTTTTTTTTTACAGATACGTCGTCAACGCGTATCGTGCCAGAATACGTATACGCATTCGTGATATCTATAATACAAATCAATTAGAATGACAGTCCTTTTAATGCAACGTTGAGTTTTTAATTTATGGTTTTGAACACGTTGGATCATGTGAGGTCAGAATGACGTATGTGCCAGAAAATTGTTACGGTGAACTACTGTCATGCTTGAAGTCGCGGAAACCAATAGAAAACCGATGAATAAGAATTGAACAATGAATGACAGTGGTGCGGAAGAATCAATTTAAATCCGTTTGATACGTACCCTTTCGATCTGACAATTTCATGATTTGCCATTAGCTTTTACAATATTTCGAACCCCTCGCTCTCTGATGGATTTCTTTGTTAACAACTGTAGAAAAACAGTACGACTATGTAGCCGATTCTGTTATCTAGTCATGCTGACTAGAATTCAACTACGTACACTGTTGAAAAATCAAAGAGTGGGAGAATCAGCTGATAAACATAAAATGCTGGAGATCTCGAGGAGTTCCTCTTTTGTGTGTAACAACAAATATGCTTTTTATCCTGTTGTATTACGCGCTATTGCTGACTTTTATGTACGCATTAAATATACTTTGTTAGAATGTATTATCTTGGCAAAATTATAGTATTCTGACGAACAGAGCGCTACGTCCAACGAGGGTAACATAACCTACAAATTGTGCAACACCACGTTTCGAGTAGACGCATGTCACAACCCTCTTTTTTAGAATGACGATTAACAATATGCATTAAGTAATGTTTGTATTACTGAAAATGATGTCATTTACTTCCAACATCTTTATCTCGAAATTATCTAGTATCTCCACGTTATCTCGAAAAATGTATAAATTCCTGACAATATAATATAAATCTTAATTTTTGTAAACGTTTTTATCGTGAAACATTATTACAATTGTTTAGTACCTGGGGTCAGGTATTACCCTTCTTATAACATGTAAATTTAATTATATCTTCATTCACATAAATCTAATTGTACCATAGTAAAATTTATCGATTATGGCTTAAGCTTGGCAATTAAAGATAAAAATCCTGCGCTTCGTTGTTATCGGTGAACGTTCAAGATTAAAGGTCTCGTACTCTGTTGTAAGAATAACAGCCGATTGATATTGATTATTTAATTAATAGAATATTTCCCCTAAGTGGTTTAATGTATTTTCAATTTCCGGATAATTAAAGGCACTCGTACGATTAACCCCTGCCTTTATAGCCTTATGAGATAATTGAAACTAAAACCCTATCTTTGCGACAGACAATGTAAGCGTGACACAATGAAGAATACCAGACAAGGCATTTTATAATGATCAGAGAGCCACTGTATACAGGCTCTGGGTGCTTTTGGCTCTCCCGACAATATGAGCTATTCATCCCAATCAGCACATCCTCATTGCACTCATGCATGATTCTCATTACTCGGTCCAATTGTTTCGGGAATTCAAAGTTACACGATAGTTGGCCGATTACATTTGCCCCCTTACGTTATTCCCATACATATGTATACGAACTTTAAAGTGTAGTAATGTGATCAAAAGAATTAAGGGCAAACACAATTTTCTGTGCTTTTATTTTCTAAAAAAATTCAATAATTCCTATGCTGTACCGTTTTTATCTTTTTGGATATATTCTAAAAATATATAGGTTATCAAAAGAGGTGGCAAACGTTTATGCATTTCGAAAAACATGCTCAAGGAAAGGCAGGATGTGACTGCCTGCGCGTATGTCAGCGCGGCGTAAGGATACACTTGTAGTTCGGGCGTCGTCTGCTGGTACTACTTTCCTGTCTGCCAGGCAGAGAGGAGTTCATGAACAAAACGGGCAATTTCAGTAACTAAAATTACACGTTGCATTACACTGTTATTTCATTCACACTGAATAAATTATGTGACCGTTTATTTATAAATCATTGCCATGCACCTTTGATAATGACTGTGCACAATTTTTTTTTTTTGGAGTAAATACCTTTTCTTTAACAGTTACGGCTACGTGTTTCCAGAGACAAATCTAAACTTACCGTTATTAATCTATTTTCATATGCCTAACGTCGGGTGGATTTTTATCATTCAACTTTAACAGAGTGATGAAGCGTGCTTGAAGACTAATCGATAGCTGGCAAATGCATTTCCACGCCTGTTTCCAAATATTTTTAGAACGAAATGACGCCTATCGGGCAATTTCCATTGTTCTTTAACGACGCAATTAGCTATGGACGCCAAGGAAGCTATTTTTCTTCGACGTACGGCGCTAATGATTCACATTACAAAGGTGCACCTATCAGGCTTTTCGTCCTTTTGCTTAATGTCCGAAATATGCTTTCCACTTTTGAATTTTTCGTCTAATTTCATTTCTGCTACAAGGTAAAATACTTAAACTGGCTAATGTGGTTCATTACGATGAAAACCTTAATTGCTTTTCCTAATTGATGCGCATTCTGCTCGTATTTGTTACTTTTTACTATGCTGCATTCCTGTTCAAACGTTTAAAAATGTTAATTATTGCTATTTAGAATAGTAAATCGTGTATGCTTAATTTCGCTAGAAGTATTATTAAAAACTTGGGATCGTTCAAGAAAAACGACACCTTATCACCAAGTGTATACACTTTAAACAATCGAATGCGATATTCGATATTCCCTAGTAACGGCCTGAATATTATGATCCAGTGAGGAGGAACAAGTTTACTCGCATTTTATTACCCATTCCTGTGCAAGCATGTAATGCTGTATCACGATAGTTTACTACCAGGATTAATTATGAATGTTTATTACAATGTTGAACATAAGTAAACCGATACGGGTCGGGGAAACTCGCCTGACCTCAAGTCAACGAAGAATATCATAAAATCGGTCTTGTAATATATACAGTCTGGCCCAGGGAGACATACTATCATCCCCTAATTAATTTACACGGTGTCTAGTGTACACCACGCAGATGCTATAAAACTTGTGTAAATGATTCATGAAAGGGTAGATTAATTGTCGGAAGGCGTAGGCGAAAGTTGTGCGGGTTAATAAAAATTTTGCAAAGCGGTAGGACTACTTTTTAATCGCGAAGAGCAATATTTCGCGACTCGCGGCACCTGTCGTACTATGCGCGATGTAGTTTAACGTGGCCGCGAACGTTGCGCGGTGGCGCGCGCCTCTGATTGGTCGCGAGAAAGGGGCGCGCGGTTGCTAAGCAACGGCAACACCGCGCGCGTCACCGGCCGGCGTAGCCGGCACCAAGCGTTCCTGCCACTGTGGCGGAAAATTGCGCAGAACGACGTCGGCTCTCGTCGGGTGTAAACGTGCTACGGTTTCGACTGTACGGGTAGAGGTAGATTTCCACCGAGGCTTTTCCTCCCTCTAATTTTGACCGTCGAGCAGAACGAAAGAAAAACCCTCCGCGACGTTTTGTATTCGAAGAGAATTACAAACGTCACGTCAAGCCCATTAATCGGAGTAGCCGAGCAGCTTTTGAGTAGCGCGAAAGAAATCGAAAGGGAAAATGGCAGAGGACAAGAACGAGACCAGCCCAAGCGCGGAGGGTGAAAAGTCGCCACAGGAAGCGGTGCCTGCGAAACAAGAGAAGGAAGAGCCGAAGGAAAGTAAAGAAGAGGAGAAGAAAGTTGAGGAGAATGGCGACGGTGATAAACCCAAGGAGAACGGCGAGGAGAAACCCACGCCAGAGCCGAAGGACATGCGGGCTATCGTATTGAATGGTTTCGGCGGACTGAAAAGTGTCAAGTCTTTGAGGAAGCCTGAGCCTACCCTTGCCGAGGGCGAGGTCCTTATTCGAGTCAAAGCATGGTGAGTGAAGCTCTTTATAATCTATATCATACATTTTTGCCGTTACAATCTTTTGCGTTCGTCTCGAATGGTCGGGGAGAGGACGTTCGACTCTCGCGTTTCGGGTGTATGCAAATCTGCGGTACCCGGAGTTGCGCGTCAATTAAATGACAGCCATGTTACCGATCCGCTTAATACAACGAGATAACCTGGCGATTTATGCATGTTGTCGCGTTCTTAATTCACCGGCGAAATCTCGACGAATCGAATGAAATGGGGAGGAAGTTCATTAAGATTGATGTGACGTTAACGGAATCAAGCGACATATTGATAGCGTCGCTTATCCCGTTCGAATATAAAGTAGTTAATGGCCGACAAATATGGTTCCGTTTAAATACGCCAATAATAATGTGTCGCGCGCATCTTTTTTTTTTATTTTAGACCAATCATGATAATTCCCGCGATCGAATCGATACGAGCCCCCGTTGTACGCCCAAGTTTATGAAACGACGCGAATTGTTAGCTTGTTACTTATTCCGTGCCAAGGTGAAACGGCGAAAGGAAAACAAAATAGAAAATATTGTTTATCGCTAGGATTTCGACCCGAGGGAACAAGACCGTTACGGGTACATGTACGCTATACCATTGCATCTTTGAAATTTAAGGCGTGGTATCTGTTCCCCGCGAGGTAATTACAATTTCATTGCTACGCTACGGAGCGGATGAGTAATTTTATAACGGATGCGGAGGAATTTTAATAAAAACGTTTAATAGCCTCGCGTGCGTACACGTTCAACCTGTTCCGATTAAAAACCTCTATATCACGTGTTTCGTCGTGCAGCATCAATTTCCTATTTGTACGATCAGGGTGATAAGCGAATTTTTACTTTCTTCGCAATACTTCCTATTGAGGAAGATCTTTCACGATTTTGATTTATTTATGGAAAGGGTGAAATTTGTATATTTCACGTTTAAGCAAATTTATTGGTCTGCGATCTGGGTATTTTTATTAACGAGTATAGAAGTATATTTTTTTATATCTTTTAACTTCGTGTATTTTTACATTTTTCACCTTTTCTTTCTAGTGTACTATCATTTTTTTGCAAAACTCCCCTCAGCATTTTCAATTTTATCGCGACGCGGCTGTGCGCTATTGTATAAGCGGCCGCAGTTCTAGAACACTTGTCCACGCGTTTAAACGTCCCGTGCATGCATTCGTAGATACGCAAAACGGGGTTTGATAAGCTGTCAACTGCGTCCAGCGTATTACGCCAATTGTGTGGAGTGTATATTTTTCACTCCCGGCCAATCCGTCTTTAACGTACATACACAAACGAACCGCAATCGTGCGTGTGTACGGCAGACGAACAGGCGCGTGTGAAAGTTAATTGAATAGAATTAAAACGTTATTACGATTATGGGTGTATATTGCGTCGGAAGTTGGCCGGCTTTGACAAACCGCGGCTGATAGTTCTACGCGCTGTGTCCATTAATTCAGACGTGGGAAAAAGGATTATTAGGTGCTCGAGGCATGCCCGTTAATGCACGTAACTACGATTATTAGGGAACGCTTTATCTCGTGCATTGTGTTCGCGCGTTGCAATATGGTTCAGATATATAGGATGAATCACGATTCACATTGTTGAATCATGGCCGCAAAATTGAAATTTAACATTGAATGTATTTCAAATAATATCACATTCCTTGGGTGGATCTTTTTCTCTTGTTGCGATGAATTTTAGTTTTTTTTTTTGCACAGTGGTTTTTATTTTTTAACGTAGTTGCGGTGGAAAGCATAAAAATACCACTACCTTCCGCACCTTGCAATTTACGCACGATTCAATTCGGCGATACGTTCATACATATGTAATGATGTTTAATTATTCGAAGCGCTTGAACTGCTGATAGAGACTTTGTTTGTAGAAAGCGTCGTACTTTCGTGAAATCCGTACGGTCGGCTAGTTGCACAGGACTCCCCGAGGCGGTCGCATTAAAGCACCGCAAAAGAGTCTAGTCGACGTATGGTTCGCGTCCCCGCGGGAAATGATCTCCTTAAAGCGCTTATCGTTACCGTACTCTTATCGTGCATATATTAAAACGCTTTGCCCCGAAGCACACGAGCCGGCAGGCTGCAAATCCCAGCTGTGGTCGGTTTTTCGAAATCGTCGTTCTAGCATTCTTGTTGCGTGAAGAAAAAAGCGCGCCCAGCTTAGGTATACGGGGCTTCTTTCTTTTGCTCCGTTGCAACAACTCTACGCTAGAGAGTTCCTTTCTTTTCACGAGCGACCGCGCGCTATGATGTATAGCCGAGAAAGGGCAAAAGATGGAGAAAGATAGAGTGCCACGGGGGAGAGTCGGATTCGCCAAAGGCGTGCGGACCTTTTCACGCGTGAGTCACGTTTCATAAAAGCGATTGGGATTGATGAGAAAATAGCCCCCATAGAAAGATATCACGCTGCCAATGCTGGCTCGAATGAATTTGTCTGCACGACTACGAACATTCGTTGTAAGGTTGGTGCCGCTGGCACCCCTGCGTGTGCGCACGACGCACCCAGTAGAATATATCTCTCGTTCGAAGCGAGAGCTTCGGAGCACTCTGAGTAATTCGATTGTCCTTAGGAAATGTTTGCCAATGAGTGCAATCCGATGGTATAATCGCAGGGTTTATTCTGTAATTGATCACTAAATAGATCTTGACCTTCTTTTATGTGGGGGCAATATGGCTATCTCGTTAAAAATTAAAACATATCCTGATGAAATAAGAGCAGTAGACAATTCCTCGATACTGCAATGAGTGTTGCTGCGAACAACACTTACATCAGAATATGAAGATAGGGAGATTACACGAATTAATCGCCTTACTTTAATGAATTTTTCATCATCAGCAGAAATGGAGTAATTTTTGTTGAATATTAAGTACACACTGGCATTTTAATGCAGCTTAATGCTTTGACGCGAATCAAAGATTAGCGTTTGCGGCGAACGAGTTTGAATAGGGGATGCGAAATTCGAAGCGCTCGAATCGTCACGTTGGCACGCCTGCGCGAGGAAGCGTCTGGCATGCGACGCGCAGACATCGGTGATTGCGACTCGGAACAATTCGGCTCTTATTTGAAAATTTCCAATCTCCGCAAGCTGCAATGATGGTTAGCTGACAGCGGACGAACCAGAGGAAATGAAACGGAGCGCTCTGTTGCGATGCATACGGGTGTTTGTTACGCGTTGTATCCGAGGAACATGATTGAAAATATTTGCGGTGTAGCTTGTCCACCAATATTTAGAATTCTGCTACGAATCGTTGGTGCATGACAGAAGTATGTACCTTAAGTTGAACAAGAGTGATCAACTTAATCGTGTACACACTTTGAATAATTTAAAACCGTACACTCTTTAAATAACTTCAGAATCTCCTCGAGATTTATTTCTAAGTAAACTGTTTTCATTTTGAGTTTCTCTTTTGTACGCTTCCAAGGGGGTTCATTGAAACAGGAAGCAGGGCTGGGCTTATAAGTGGTTCATCAGATACGGGAAGAGTAAAAACTGGACAGGGTACCCTTCTCGAGAGCAAATGAACAGCCTTTTTTTCTCCATTTTTTTTTCTTGCGTTTTTTTCTTTGTTCCCATGAACTGTAGAAAATTCGGAGGGTCGCGTTATTGAAAGATGACTTTACGAGTCTATCGGAGAGGTCGATTTAGAATTACGTTCCCAGAAACGGTGTCGATAAATTCTGCGGTCTGTCTTACTTGTAAAATGGACGTTTCAAGAATGGAGGCAAACGCGTATGTACGATTTGTCGGGAGATAAAGGGTAATAAAACTGGAGAAATTATGGGATGGGGATCACTTATAGATATGAGTCATTGCCATAAAGCCGGGAGATGACAATGACCGATTGAGTGTTTATCAGATTTCTCGTAACTTCGCGATATCGTGGAAACTGTTTCCATAGCAATTTCTACAGCAATGTTATAAATGCGTATAGAAAGTTTTCGCGAAGTGTTTTTCTTTTCTTTGTTTTCCCGAAATTCATTCAATTTAGTGAACTCTGGAGTGGGCCATGTACATTCTAAGCATTCTCAATTCTAAAAAATTTGTCCCTCTAAAATACTGTAGTTCATATATGCAGCATCAAATATGCGGATTTAAATTCAAATAAGAAAAACTGAAACAACATAAAAAAACTAATGTAGGGAAAATAAGACATTACTAAGATATGTAATAGTTCGAAATAACAATTAAAAGTAATTAACTTTCATTAGACGCTGTGTACGCACATAGATTTTATTAAGGTACCGAAGTAGCAGTAGCAGTTCTTCATTCGCATTTAATTTAACCCATAACGATAGTTAATTAGGGCTGTAAATTTCTTTCTCCTTTTCGAAAGTTCTATCACATACCAGCGCACCTTTCACTCGGGACCTATTATTTACCCGCTGCTTTAGCTCTGAAATTTCGAGGAACCGATAGCAAGAATAACGAATCTTTTGCCGTGTTTCATTCCTTTTTTCTCATTTCCTCGCAATATTGGACTTTCTGTAAGTATTTCTCCCGTGAAGTTTCTCTCCGCCGTGAATTCGTGATGAAGACGAATTTTACTAGCGCTCTGTACTTGTTGTACCGCAGCGAAAGTTTCATTAATTCCGCTGGAGTTCTAGGAAAATTAATCTTCCCAGTTTGGCGAAGTGGGGTCTCATTTCTCCGCGCGCAAAGGCGGACTGCAGCGGACGGTGAATTAGTGTAACGCGATAATTCATCCCCTTACTCTTCCAAGACACAATTTTCCACGTTGCAACCATGCGTGCAAACGCTGCTCGTAGTTGCAGACCTCCGGAGCCTGGTTATGTGTCACAAGTGAGCGTGCGATCTCAGGCCAGTGCGGTTTTTACAATTTCTTAATCATGCCAGGAGGGCTATGCATGTAGCGCGGTTTCCAGTTCAACCCTTTGCGGTCCTACAGGGTGATTCGTCCTTTTCTGTTCCTCGCTATCACTTGACATGACTCTGTCGATCGCCAGTTGTTTAGGTTACTGCAGAGCGAACGACTAAGTGTTCTTTCCAAGTGAGAGCGAGAAACAGAAAAGGGCACAATACGTCGCCCGAAATTTTTCCATGGGACTGCATGGGATAAGAGTTCCAGACGTTTAGGCGGCTTCACTTCTTTCAAGTCTCCTGGCGGCCGAATCACCCTGCATGTCGAGTGTGACTCGACGTCGCATTTCGTTCTGGCATTGTCTTTACGTCGAGTGTGGCTAACGTTTCCAATGCAATAGCAAAAATCGCTGACAAAAACTGTTATACCTTCGTGAAAAATAATCGTTCGACAATCCACCTGGGCTCATTTTAAAGCGTGAGGCCTCTACTTTTTCAACCCTCGGTTCGCTTTTTTCGAAGATGTTTTACATCATGTAACGGGTGAGAAAGTAAAGAGGCTTTTTCTGTTTGAAGACCTTGCAGATTCAAATATCTCTCCGGGCATGAAGAAATGTTTCTAATATCTCAAATCACCATGAACTTGTAATCCGAAGCCTCCCCCCCCAACGATCGTCTGAATTTTAATTTATACGATTTTTTGTTGCCGTTTTATCAAGCTACGAATGAAAACCGAGACCACCGCCTGTTGGAGAGTGCTTCGAACGATAAGTTGTTAACATTAAAAAATAATGTTGTTTAAACCTCGAAGTTATATTTGATATAATTATCCATTCATTAGTAGCTCCGTTGTGTCAGGAAGCCCATAAACGTTTCGCAAAGTGGGCGATACTAAGCGACTGGCGAGATCAACGCGAATCAGATGAAACGGAACTGTGAGAATTGTACGGACCGCAAAGGGTTAATCAGTTTTTGCCGATGGATATTTTGGAATCGAGTATTGTGTTACTTCCTCCACTCTTATCTCTCCTTTCGCGGTGGTTTGGATGAAAAATGGTTTACCCACGTAGGTTTGTAAATTAACCCCTTAGTGCGCACACCCGAATTAATTCGAGCGGACGATAATGGCAAAAATGTGCACACATAAGTTAATTGGAGCAGCGTCGCAATTTGTGTTATCATTTTGCTTAAATATAAATATTTATATTTCGTTTGTTGTTACAATAAGGGTAAATACTGTACAAAAAATTTCAGATAAAGATTTACACGGATGAAAAAAAGCGATATAATTGAAGATTTTATTTTAGAAAAGTGCACGTTAAGGGGTTAATAATGCATTTGTTTTCTTTTTTGCTCATTTAAGGTTGCATCAATCCATAGGTCATTAGAAACCACATTCTTTCATAACAATACAGATCTCGTAAGCGTAGCAGTATAATACACGATGGATGATTACGTTAAATAAGTTAACTTGATTGACGTTTGAAGAGCTTCAAAATTTCATTACACACGAATTTGCATTATTGATCTCCCCTTTGACGCTGTTCAGTTTATACGTGTACCTATTGCTTTGAAACTTCTGACAAGATGTAACTATGTGTTCAATTAATTATGCAATAATTACGCGTATTTTCTTCCTCCTCCTATTTTGTTTTACTAAAAAATTTTAGTACGTTCGTTCACCTTGTTGTACTCTGCAAAGTGTACCCCGACCATGCGCGAACTCTGAAGAGATTTCCTTCATTGTAACCGTGGCGGTTGTTGAAGATCGATGATCGAGAACAAGCGTAGTGGAGATATGATTACTCTATCTGTGGAGATCTTGAGAATCTCGCTCTTCCACAGAACGGCGCCGCGAAGTTTAAACAATAGATTCATGTACGAGGGAAACTACACGCTTTAATCCGCTTATTGTAATCCGCTCGTGAGAGCGAGCAAGCGTGATCCCAAAGCGATCCTCCCGTGCGCGTTACTTTCGGCTCGATTTCCTCCACAACCCTTTACGGAAATCGAACTTGCGCGCCGTAACGGTTAATCGCTCTTCCGAGCTATTAAACTTAACATTGCCGCGGATGAAATAATCCAGGAAAATGGATAATCGTTGATCGCAAGAAAATATTCGTTAATTAATTGCGAGAGTGCTAGCAGCGGAAGAAATTTTGGAAAGTTGGCGGTTAACCATGTTTGCAAAGAGCAAGTCGAACGCGGTACGATAAATTACAATGACCTGGAATTATCTGCCAGTGTACACTTTTTTTTTTGCGCGAACAAACAGCTGCGCATCCAATATTTGCCGATACAATATTTGAATAGCCCGTTGTGCAAACGCGACTCGGCCTTCCCAATTCGGAGCCCCTCACCGATGGTGTTTCCGGTAGAGTTCTACGGTAGACCGCTCAAAAGAGGATGCTTTAGTTCTTTCTGTCACAGTAGTATTATTAACCCCCCTGAACTTAACCATTGCTTTCTAAAAGTGTGTCCAAAATCTCCAATCATTTTTATTTGCTGAATTGTAAACTTTATTATGATTACAGCTTATTGCAAACAGCAATTTGACGAGTTATTCACGTAAAGGGAAATTAGAGAATGTTGAAAAAAGGTTATATTAAAATCCCAAGTATACTCATTGCTTTTAAAAAATAACTCCACATAGAATAAAATGTCTCGGGACCGAATATTTTAGTTGGAATCTCTTTCAAAACTGCCTTTAGTGTTTTTGATGAACAATAAAAATTAAAATAATACACTTTTTCACAACATAGTAACCACCTAGACGCAACGAATTTCTCCGGGGTTTAAATTTCTGAACAGAATATTGTCAGGATGGACGAGTATTCTCGGGCTTTTAAGTGTATGTAAAAATAAAAATCCCGAGTATTCTCGGGCTTTTAAGTTAAGAGGATAACTGCAGTCGTAGAGTGAATTAAAAAAAAAATTGAATTGCCCAATGAATGAACTTCATCGCAATTCAAAGGGGGATTCAAATTAGTAGAATAGCACCCAGTTACATCAACCAAACCTAGATACTACATACAGCGATCCCGAAAATATTTGGACACTATTGAAAACGAAATAACTTTTTCGTAATTGGACCAAACGACTCGGGTTTTTGCAAAAAGATAGAAGAACTAGTTCAGTAGATATATTGCCTTCGGCGTTCTGAAAAGATTGGAATTTTCGAAGTTATAAAATGAATAGTGAAAGTCATGTTTTTCGACTTTTTTCATCTGAGCTTGTAATGAAAATTTCTAAAATGTCTTTTATAGATTTAGGCAAGATATATGCGGCCGGAAAATTTCATCCAAATCGGTTAACGTTTCTCGATGCTACAAATGTTTTAGACATCGGGTTTTCTCGGGCTTTTAAGTTAAGGGGTTAATTTGTATTATAGGCTTTTGCTGTTACTTGTTACCAATCCGAATTAAACAATAAGAAGACGAAGCAATAAAAATGATCTTAAATTGCTTTTTTGAGATACACACTCGTGTATGTATGAGTAACGAGCTTCCTCATCACGTGTATGCGTAAACCATACAGATGCAGAACGGAATGTGTGCATATTTTGTTAATAGGTTTAATCCATCCCTTAATTTAAGTAATTATTGACTATGTACTCGAGAACAGTACGTGTGGAGGAAATATCGGAAGTTAATCGTATGTGCACACACAAGGTACTTACAATTAGTGCTATTTAGTTATTTAGTGTTTTGAACGAATTTATGGGCCGCGTTAAATATTTGATAGGTCACGACCTGATAGAATGAAAAAAAAATGCGAATATTTATTACAAATTCGTTTAAATCGCACTCGGTAAAAATGTACCAAATGCTACTTTACGCATCTGAAAGGTATTATAAAGTATGCATAATCTTATTTATGTAATTTAGATCTGACTCCAGTACCTCTCGGTTTCTTGAAAGCCGTCTGTTACGAATAGACTGCGGATTTTTAGACAATTTGATACTTTTAGGAATATAGTAAACAAACGAGAAATCTCTTAGAAAATTATTCCGCTTATCAGATAATTGTAAAAAGCACTATAGTTTGGATGTAATCTGCATTTTCTTCAAATTACGTGCATCCCGTGCTATTTTGCTCCTTTAAATTTCCTATAAATGCATAAAAATCCGCAGCCCAATTATAAACATCCGAGTGTCGTTACAAACAAAAGTGTTGGCTCGGCAAAAAGGTTGAGAAACGCTGCTTTACAAAGCATCTAATGCACAAAACAAAAGCGCAGACCTGATTACAAGATTGTATTCAGATCGTTCGGGGGGAGGGGGTTTAATAAATCGGTATTTGCGTACCGACTTTACCACCCAATCTTCCAACGTGCTTAATGAAAGGCGCCATTATATCTGGCTAGCCCCGGGTTTATCGCGTTAACGAGGTCTTAATATCGCGGCTATGGGAAAACTGAACGGACACCATTCAAACGCATCGTCGATACGTACCGCAATCTCGGTTGCAGGCCTCATTTCCAGCGGATTTTACTGCCGATTTTTCTCCGCAAGATTATCCTACGGGGTTGCGGAGTAAAAATAGCCTCGCCGAACATCTGTTCGTCCGTTACTTTCCTTTCTTTGTGATAAACGTTCCTGATCATTCCGAAAGCACGGCGAAGTCGCTCATCGATCTACTGCCCGCCTTAAATCTCGCTTCTTCCTTCGTTTCAATTAATTTCTTTATCGGCTAAACGATTCTGCGAGTACTGACAGAAGGGAAATTGATCATCGATGTGTGTAGAAAGTATTCGTGCATCCTTCAAAACGGAACACCTCTTTTTATAATTGACCAAAACGATTCGAGTTTTTACAAGGAGATAGAATGACTACTTTATTATATATCTTGCTTTCGTCGTTCTGAAAGAGATCGGAATTTTCGAGGTTACAAAAAAAGTAGCGAAAGCCATTTTTTTGTCAGCTTTTTTATCTAAGCTTATAAAGAAAATTCTAAGGAATGCCTTTTATAGATCTAAGTAAGATACGTGCGCTCTGAAAATTTCGTACAACTCAATTAACCGTTACCCTGACCTATTAACGTTTAAACATCGCAAAGTAAGTTGAAAATCGCGGACTTTCTCCGATTTCTACGATTTTCGACCTTTCTCTGCGATCTTTAAACATATACAAGCACCGAGCAACGTTAACCGATTTGAATGAAATGTTCGGAGCGCCATGTATTTTACTTAGTTATATAAAAGGCACTTTTCAAATTTTCATTATAAGCTCAGATGAAAAAGTTGAGAAAACAATGTTTACTATTTGCTTTACAACTGTGAAAATTCCGATTCCGAAACGACGGAAACAAGATTTCTAGTAAACTTTAAAATCTCAGGTCGTTTGGGTCAATTATAAAAAAGATATTCCGTTTTGAAGAGTGTACGAATACTTTCTGCACCCGCTGTACATTCAAGCTATCATATTTTTATGGAAAATATTATTCTCTCGAAGGTAATAATCTCGGAAGTTAAATGGTGAATAATTTTAGCAGATAGTCGTCACCGAAGTTCTTTTCACAACGTAATTCCCCGTTCAGAGTGATGGGAAATCGAAAAAAAAAGTTTTACCGATGGAAAATTACGGATAAAATTTCAAGTAAGGGGACCTTTTTATACATAGTTACAATTTCAGGTGATTCACCTCGGACAACGCGTTGTACCTGGGTGGTAGCACGCTTCGATAGATCCATGGGATGTCCGTATTGATCGAACCACACCCGTATTTTCTACACCCCCCTTCCAATACACGCGCACCGATTCATATACATGCGCACAAAATTCATGGAACCACATGCCCTCTGTGATAGCAGTCCAACCCCACCCGGTAGACTCCAACTCCGAGATTCAACAGTCTCTTCTTCGGATTCCCCCCTTTTTTAAACCCTTTAAAACAGAGATAGACATTCCCTCCAACCTAATATCTCAAAGAAATATAACTATGCACAATATTGTTATTACCTGTACATAATATTTGCAATGGTTGTAGAATTGCTTGATTATCGATTATTCACTTAAATCTCCAATGAAAGGCTTACGTGTTGGATTTTGAATGAAAAAGAAAGATGCCTGGACTAGTTCGAAGTGACAAAAGAGAGCGTCAACGTTGAAATTGAAAAATGTACGGTAAATATTAAGCTGAAAGAGCTCCGCGTTAAGATTTACATTTCTAAAATGAATGTTCCAAACGCATTTCCTTCTGTCAGTAATTCGCGTACACCTAGAGAATCTCCATTTCACGGAATAATTTTCCGCCGTCCGTAAAAGGGGAATCGACGACGACAATACCGCGCCCGGAATAATCGTGCATCTTACCCAGGCCTGCCAGGCGCACGCAGTAAGCAGCTCCTGAAAGTACAACTTAAAATGGTTCCGCGGTGGAATCTCACAGAAGCGACACTTCTGTTGACATTCCACTATATTGCCACTCATGACTCACAAAAACAATAACAGCTCGCGTTTGGACCCGCAGCTGTTCTTACCGTTTCAATTCTTCGTGCCTACATCTGGTCGCCTGTACACCGGGTGTGCCGAAAGATTACAAACACAACCGGAACATACATGTTTCTAAATATACAATTTCCACCGAAAGGGTTCCACTCGCCCTTTTCTAAATTTATCCTTTTCACTTTTTCCTGGTAACCGTTGCCTTTAAACATTTCTTCTTTGTTCAAATCAATTCATGAATTATTTCAAACTATTTATTCATATTCTATTATTTCAAAGATTTTATGTATAGGGAAACACATAGATTGTCACAAAATACAATAATATCCAGTCGCAGATATAGTATTAAAATGGATCCGTAGTAATTACAAAACAAAAAAAAAGAACACTACCAGGTATCTCGTAGCTGGCGTCACTGAATAAAAACTGAACAAAATTTCTCGTAGTTGCCAGGGGTTAATACTTAAAGCCAGTATTTCGTATACGTATACACGGTAAACAGGAAAGCAAGTGTCCCGTGTAATTAGATGCGGTGTAACGCGTTCACGGATGATCTTACGTGATGGAACATGATTTCCGCTTTTACCTTTGCGCGTAATCTTCCATCGTTGATAGACCGTGCGTTATCCCGTGTCCAATTGAAGTTAGCTGTACGATGTTTCAGCAGAATTTATTTAATTCACGCTACCTGCCTGGTTGGCACGACGGCAATTATATTTTCATTAAATGGACATCCGTTTTAATTTATTTTACCATGTGCGTTGGCTTACTAGTATTAATTAATGTAGCGTGCGCCTGTCTGCCATCAAGTATGCAAGGCTCAAAGCCAGTACACTGAACCAATTGTTTTTTAATTTGTTCAGTTTCAAATGTGTAATAACGTAATTAAGTGTACTCAAAGGCTGGACATCTAAAATATGTTTGAAAGAGTGTCTAGTTTTATCCCGTACGCTGAATTAACGAAACCCTCGACACGAGCACGCATTTTTGTGTTCCTTTCTGGCCCAGTCTAATCAATTATTCTATTTAAGTCGTTGAGGAATTCCTACCATCCAACCCTGGTGCTCGATAATGTCATAAAGCACTGAAATGTGTACTTTTCACTTCTGGAGGAACGCAAGTACCTCGGTGAATTGCTTCCTTGGAATTCGATAGGAATTTATTCCTAAGTCTGGTTCCGAAAAATGGCCAACACCCACAAATCGGTGGAGCTCGTAAATCTGATACCCGTTCGAGTCACATGTGGTGTACAGCGTTTGTGGGGAAGCACTCGTCTAACGGCGGGAGGTCACGGAAATGCTAGGATTGGGACAAGGAAACGAGAAGGGGAGGAACATTTCCTTATGCTCGCTTCCTGTGCAGGACGGACTGTCCTTTGGAAAGCCGTTGGACGCATTAGGTGTTAGGACGAAGGGATCTAATTTTAGTCCTGTTCCCAACGCTCTTGAGTGCAAATTAGGCTTCCCCGGTCTCTATGGTATGTCATCAGCGACGCCAGTGTTGCGCGTGGGGCCCTATACACGAATGTCGGTTTCACTAGGGGGAAGGGAAGGGCCGTGCGAGGGTTTCAATTGCGGACAGGATTGATCCATTTGAAGGAATCGATGGTTAAACAGGAACTTGTGGAATTGATAGGTATCCCCCTAATGGCGAGCGAGGGACCACCGCCCACGAAAATTAACCTTGAACGGCGCGAAGGACGAAGCAGACTTTTTCCTTTTTAAAAGAAATTTTAGAGATAAAACGGTATCGGAGCTAACCTATTCACTGCCATGCAAATTTAGAGCGCTTTGCCCTGGGCGCCAACAGGATTTTATTTTAAGCAAGACACATAGATTTTCACAGAATATAATAATACTTAGTGCAGATGTAGTACTAAAATGGATTTACAGTAATTAAAAAAAAAACAATATATCTTGTAGCTGGCGTCACTGAATAAAAACTTAACTAAACATGTAGCGCAAAGTACTATTCGCGTCCAGAATGAGGCCTCATGTAAGGTATGCGGGTCTGATTGGTCATATTCCATTAGAGCCGAATTCGAACCAATTAGATATCTCTGTATCGTTCACGTATGTCGACACAAAGTGTACGTAACCTATCAGGGTCGGGCTTCTGTACCGTCTCCGGGAGACTTCGTTCTGGACTTTTAAAAATCTTCATTATAAGCCCAGATAAAAAAGTTTAAAAGATGGCTTTCACTAGTTGTCTCATAATTATGAAAATTCCGATTTTTGTCAGAACGACGAGAACAAGATATCTAGTAAACTAGTTCCTTCTATCTTTTTGCTGAGGGTCAAGTCGTTTGGTCCGATGACAAAAAAGTTATTCTGTTTTGAAGAGTATCCGAATATTTTCACGGGCCACTGTATGTGTAGGGTGAGTTGCCCTAATATGGAATACATGACTAATATGTAGACTGCGGATTTTTATGCCGATTCATATTTTTCAGAATACAGTAAAACTAATAGAGCTTCGGTAGAAAATTATTTCATCTGTTACGTATTTCAAAAAGCAATACAGTTTCGATATTTTGTATACCTTTTTCATATTACGCGCATTTTGTGCGATTTAGCATCTTCAAATTTCCTATAAATGCATAAAAATCCGCAGTCTAACTAATATGACATACCACGATATTAAACGATCCATTTCCATTCACTGACGGTACAAATACTGTCGACTACGTTTGCCATTTACTTGAACTGGTGAGCATGTACCGAAATTATAAGGAAGCGCGTGTTCGCAAAAGAATATTGAAGCGAAACCCGCCATCCGAGTTCTTGAAATCCTTAAACTGATATTAATACGTAACCAGGTATCATTAAGGTGTTATTCTTTAAACGAAAATAATTCTCAGACGGTTACTTATTTTTATTCTACTTTCCTTCTTCTAAAGAGTAAACTCAATATACTGTTTTATTCGATATTCGGCGAATATAGTATTTTATGAGCACCGTGAGCCAAATATGAAGAACGGAGAACCTCAGTAAAAATAATAAATAATGTCTAACGCGTCATTACATTTTAACTTCATCTGTTACCCATCGAAAGCCATCAAATTTCCTACAAACTCATAATATTGAAGTTTGTGCGAAAGCGCTGGAAACAGGTGAAATATGTGCATGAAAAGAACAGTGTATTTCCACAACTTGGCCAACTCACCCCACTTGAAATTTGTATACGACATTCTTTATTTAAAAACGTGCCGCACATTAATAATAATTCCTATAATCGTCTCGCATAATTCGTTCTATCGCAGCACCCATTAATCTCCGTCAGAAACGTGTGGTACCGGATTATCGCGGGTTTCAAGATCCACCTATACGACGCGCTCTGTACGCACCTCATGCATAATAGGTATCGTTTTGCAAAAACGCGTGGCGGTCGCACAGAAGCTGATAAAAAGTAACAAAGAGCTCGCCGTATCAGTATTCTCGCCCCGTTTGAAAACAATTGATAACTCCTCGGTGACGCTGGGGTCATCTATCGTGCAAAATAATTATTGTCTGCCCGTATGTGTTTTTCCCCCTGTTGTCTCTCCGCCGCACTGTGTTTTTCCATTCTACACCGCTCGACGAATGGCGAATCTTCGCGAGAGCACGACACCTGGCAATGATACTCATCCAAACAATGAAAATAACTTTTCTTATTAATGACGAGCCATACAATTTATATAAATAACACGATTCCGTACCCGGACGAAAGGAAACGAAACATTCCGCATTCTTCGTGCGATTCAGCAAAAATTTTGAGAATTAAAGTAGTTTCGAAGCGCACTCTACGTGCACCGTTTGTTTTATCTTCCGTTCCCCGTGAGCCGTCGCGATCGTTCCTTGTCGCCGTTGAACAATTGATAATATTCGTCAAGAATAGTTTCTCAATCTGTCGTCCGACGCGGTACGAAATAAAAAAAACACAAGAGTCGCAATTGTAGATCAGTTCGTAAACAGATCGTCGCGCGGATGTCTCTTGTACGTATGTACGTCACGTGGAAGACGCGTGCGATATACGCCTCGCTTTGGTCAGAGCTTCTGACTCGCAACCAGTTCCTGCAACTTTACACGCGTGTGTGTTCCACTCTCGAAATACGACACTTTGCACTTAATAAATCGTGCTGTATACTCTATGCAGCGTAAACTCCATTTAAGTCCAACGACACGCGACCAGAGCAGAATCCTTTACTCCGGATCGAATGGCGTGTCATTAGGATTTTACCAAACTTAATTCTTTTTTTCATTTAGTTCTATATATTAATAGTTGTAAAATGTTTTATATATCCTCGACTTGGTAAAATCAGCGCGATGTGATTTTACCTTTAACTCTCGCCGCGGATGGATAAATATTGAAAATAAGTGGCACCACATTTATTGCTGTTGTTTATTTCGAACGTCCTATGGGCGATAATTAAGCGTACCACGATTCTACATACTTAGAGGCCTATTAATTGTGGTGTTTGTTAACAATGTCTCCGGCCGTTAGGCTTAAGTTAAGACTCTTAACTATTAGTCCCACGGTAATGACTTGTGAGCCGAGGAGGACATCGCACCACTAATTCAATGGGGGAGCATTAAAATTTCTGGCATTCCGTAAAGGAATTCCTCGAACCGCTCTTTAACGGTCTTTGTAATTAGTGTATCCTAATGCATTGAATTAGAAGACCCTTATACCTATGCAGCATATTATTATGGAGAAACAGCGCTTCTTATGTATCGGTAGCCTTAAGATAATCGGCAATGAAAGGAGTGTAATTACTCATTTAATTCAATTACGCATCACGGTACCGAGAAAACGAGTATATAGCTATTATTTGTAACCGCATCGTTAATGCCTGAACGATATTGCTGACGAGCGCAGGCTCGTTCGATAGCATAATCGGCGATCGCCGGTAGCGTTATTGAAGCCCCTCGAATCGTTTCAAGTGCCGTAAGAAGTATTACACGACAGCTGTTTATTTGTAGAAGATGCGTGACGAGGATCCGACTCTCATCGAAGATAAATGGTCGCAGGGAAAAGCGTGGTCGATGGAAAGGGGGTGGGCGCGCATCGAATCGATTCGAGTACGGTTTTTTTTTAATTGCCATAGGGTGCCGCTACCCCTGTCGCATACAGAGGCCGTACGCGTAATACGCTTCTTTTCGTATCTAAACGCAAAGCGATATGCAGGAGTTGCTGCAACTAGCGTAGCCGGTAGCCAGACAATCGGGCTACCACTTTCTCTACTACGGGCTCAATCAACGCTACCTTCATATACACTCGTTGTGTGGCATGCATATCCGAGTCACGCGAGATTCGTGCATGCGATTTCACTGGGCGGTTACAGTTTTCGCAGGCGCCTCGATGTCTTCTCTCTGTCGATCGATCCGAACTGCCCTGCAGGTACAGTGCACGAAAGCTATATCCGACTGCTAACACCTAACAACGAGTAACAGTCGTTGAAATAGCCGAGCGACAGAGTTCGAAAACGAGAGTCTTATTCGTCTGCTTCATAGTTTCTCCCCTGTACGGCTATCCAAATCAAGTGTGTTTCTGTTTTTTTTTTTTTTTTTTTACTATTCGTCCATTCATTTTTCATTTTAACTGCAGTAACATTTGCGATAGTCCATTGTCGTGCAGTCCTCATTGTAATGTGCGAGTCCGCTTCTTTACCGCATATTTAACTCATCCTCTCACGTTCTTCGTCCCACTCGTTCTCTTTTATATCTCTCTTTCCTCTTATGCCTGTCCTTTCAGGGACATTGACGCGCGCTTCCTCCCGATCCGGACCGCTATCTCACGCTCCATTTTACGGGGAGGGGGGAGGGGGGGGGGCGCGCGCGCAAAGTGCGAAGTATTTGATGGCCCAAAATCTGCGCTGAATAATCATTTACGTATCTCATAATCAGAACAGAATCCCAAATTCAAGTCATCCTGTTTAAAAAGTATCGTACCTCTAACTCTGTAGAGTGTTGGAGAAATCCAGCATTAAATCTCGTACCATTAGTAATTAATCTTCATTGCTCAATGTGAATAATATTTATTTCAATATCATCAGTCTGTAATATGTAGACTGCGGATTTTTATGCATTTATAGAAAACTGAGAAGTTCACGTTTGCATGGAATGGACGTAATACAAAAAAAAAAAAAAAATACGCTAAGTATCAAAATTTCAGTGCCTTTTATGATACCTGTTGGAGGAAATGATTTTCCACCAAAGTTCTACTTATTTTACTGTGCTCTCAGAAATATGAATTTGCATATAAATCCGCAGTGTAGTAGTATGTTATCTTTGGCGTTTAAAGAAATAGATATTATTTCAATTTTTTCGGAGCATGTCCCCCCTGATTCTTTTTCTCTTTCTCTCTCACCTTCCCCTCATTCTCTCTCTTTTTCCATTCTTTTTTCTCTACTTCTTAGCTCCCCTTTTCTCTCCGTCCCTTTTTAGCTCGCGGCGCCTTTCGCTTTCTCTGACCCTACGTTACTACAGCAGCAGTGTCTCCCTCCGCTGCTCGGGCTATCTCCTTTTATTCGCGCGCACATGGTGTACGTGACCCTGGGGTGCGTCGCGTCGTCGACGTCGCCCGTTGCATGTCCCGTGTCCGTCGTTCACGAGACGCCGGTCGACGCCGTTCCTCCTCCCGTGCACAATTGGCCGGTGCCAAGAATGGAGAAAATTATTCCCCTCAATTCCGTGCAATTTAAAGGAATTAAGCGATCGCGAACCGGCAGTCTCACGTTACTGTACACACGGTGTTCGGCTACGTGTGGGCAAAAATGAAAGGGGCGATTCTACGGGCTAAAGTAGGACGAAAGGATAGAATTAATCTGTTTCGTGCGAGCTTTCGTTTTCGAGAAAATTCAGTTTGAAGATTCATTGGGTGTATGTGTACTAACGACGCTGCAATCTGGTGCAAACGGAAATGGCGGTGAAACCTGAAGGAAGACGATTTTTATCAAAATACGTCGGAAACAAAGAATACAAACTTTTTCATACTACGCTTAGTTTTCGCGAAAATAGAAAATCTAAATTCGTTAAGTATGTCTGTGTTCAAGTAGCCATAATCTGTGCTGAAACTGGCTTCCTTCGGACCCAATTTCCTTTGAGAACGAAGCGTCGTGCGAAAACATTTTATTATTAATTCACAACCTATTTTGGCACGAAGTATCGCCCTCTTTCCGGTCATACCAGAATCTCCGGTTGCAGCTTCTTAATTACGCTCGACGAATGTTCTTGAGTTTTTCCGTTCGCTTGAAAACGGAACGTGGTACGAAAAAATGTTACTCTTTGTTTTCTAGACATTTTGACAAACAGACTTTTCTCGGGAACGAAACTTTGGACGACAAAAAAATGTATCCCATGTTTTCGTCTCATTTTAGCCCACAGAATTGCCTCCTTCACTTTCGCCCGCATGTAAGCCGAACGGGCCTGTATGTACCAGTCCCGTAACTCCTGCGTAGCCCCTTTTCCCTTCAGTCCTTTCCTGGGATACGGTCCAAACAGCGGAGTCATCTTGAATCGTGGCCAAGCGATTGGAAAGAACGGGGCGATAAATCGTATCGGGTTCAAATGATTAGTCGATGAAGCGCGTCTTCCGCTGAATGAAAATGTTTCTCGTGTCACGCGATCGGCATTGAATCACGTATGCATGTATGCAGAAGTTATCCAGTTGCCGGTGATAGTGGTGGAGAGGACGTGGCGTTAAGCGGGATTCCATTATGCTGAATCAAAGTCACCCGCCGCTCGTTCTTATCCTTGTAAACACTCGGTTGCGTCTTTTCGGCTGTTGAGATGCACAATTTTAACGCTACTGCGCACTTTCATTTGTCTGCGGAACATTTTCCCTCGATTTTATCTTGGAGACCCATTAAAATATTTGTATTTTATTTTATAATATCGAGATTCGTTTACCCCGATATTTTGCTTGAGCTAAACTACGTCCCATTGCTTCGTCCCCGGAATCACTTCTTTTTTTTAAGACTAGAATTAACGACAGTTAAGATGAAGCTATTTCTACGAGAACCAGTCAGAGGGACTGGTATTTAAAAAGTAATAGAATATTTTTATATGTATTGATTTATTATTTGATTACAAAAGGAATTTCATGTCATGCAGTACAGTTTTGGTATCATTAACCCATCTGGGACCATGATCCCTAAATCAGGGTTGGCACATTTTATCTCTCACAGATCGATAAGAACAATAAGTATAATAAAGAATATATGCTCTGGTAACAAAAATATTAAAATAAAATTCCATTTCAAAGTTGAGTCATCCTTATAGTATAAAGTGAATTATTAGGTATAAAAGGTTATAATTTGTCACATTTCTAAAAAACGTAGTTTTTACTTTTTTTACTTCTTCCATTTCGGACGGATTTATGTTTCGAACTCGATACAAAAGATTTCTTCTTCGACTTACTTTTGTAAATTGTAAGAAAACACCCGTTTGATGTACAAAATAATTATCTTACGAGTTTTTTATTTTTACGGATTTTCAAATGATGTGATTTGGCGCGCGATAAAATTTCATAACAAAAACTTCGATTCGCATTCCACAGTCTTCAGACCTAAATGAACGATTAAAAACATTGTCGAATGAATGCATTAGTTTTGCATTAGCATAATGATCGATCCGCAATTTTGCTGACAATTATCACCATCATATTGAATGATACGCGGTACAAATTCTAAAAACTCGTGAGAAGTTGTGCAGAACGACGAAACTGATTCATTCGGTTCCGGTTAAATGACTGTAGTACCGTTTTACACATAGAGAAGTACCAGTCATTTTTACTGGTATAAGTAGCCATAATACAAAATTATTCTTATCTTGAATGAATAAAAGAAATAAATAAAATTCATTATATTATTCATTTAGTTATCGCTGCAAAAGTCATTAAAATGTGACATGAAGTAGGAATTTTGGCTGTACTTCCGAATGGGGCCTGTTGCCGATCGACATGAAATTTGGAGGCAGGTGAGGGGTGAGGGGAGAAACCCAAATCTAACATTCTAGGTGCGGTTATTTAATAGTTTCCGAGATATTAATTAAAAACTTTCGGTACAATACATTGAATTCTTCATATACAGACACAACTAACACAACCATCTTCGCTGTAGCAGCCGTCGTCGTCAATAGGAAATAAGAATACCGCCCTCAGAATCTATAGGGTGCCCCACGCAAAATCGATTACTGTAACTTCAGTCGCCCAAGGAATGTTTCTTATTCGCAATACGTATACCTTTTTCCGAAATATGTTCCGTTTTAATTTCAGATAGAAACTATTGGATTGCAGTACACCGTACTTACTGTAATTTTCTATAATAGTACCACGTCAGCTTCCGATCCCTGGATAAACAATTCGGATTGATCGTAGAATTTAAATTATTATTATTTATATATAAATTATTTATAATTATTTTAATCATACACATAACTCTCTTCCCGGCCGCCGGCAGGCGGCCGGCAACGCTTCAGTAGCGGTTGCCTCGTCGAAATTGTTTGCCGCAAACTATTACTATAGATTCTGAGGTAGGTATCCTTATTGTGTCAACATCTACTGAACACTCTACAACGACGGCTGCTACAGCGAAAACGATTGTGTTGCGTCTGTATATGAAGAGCTTTATGTGTTGTATCAAAAGTTTTTAATTAATATCTCGGAAACTATTAAATACCCACATCTAAAATTTTAGATTTGGGCTTCTCCCTTCGCTCCCCACCTCCCTTCCAAATTTCATGTCGATCAGCAACGGGTCCCATTGGCAAGAATATCCGGAATTTTAAAATGAAATTGTAAAACAAGTTATTTTGACTGGTGCGATAGTTGTTTAGTGTTATTTGAATCTCACCGTACACTTTACGGTCTAAACTGCCATCTTAACCGTTTGAATATAAATTGTAATCGTTTCTGCGACACCGTCGATTGTTTTTTTGTACTTCTTTCCCTACTTTTGAGTGTTCAGTTTGTAACTCCACCCGCAATCACTAATATCTTAATTCGACCACTTCTATTCTGTCTACCTTTAATTTCTTTTAGTTTATTTTATACTTCGTCCTCCCAAGTACACTGTACATACCTACTGTTGTTACCAAGGGTTTTGCCCGTGGATCATTCAGAAAGATAATTAATTAATAATTAAGAAAGATCACTTTTACTCAGGCATGGGAAGAAGGTGCTATTAGAACATCTGTGCGTTTCTCTCTGCTAGGTGAAGGTATATGTATTAGTATGCATTTAGGTCCGTTGGGTGTCCTTTGCGCAACGCAATATTTGCATTCTTTATGCCGGGTTAGCGAACGAAGTGGATTCTTCCTCTCAGTTCGCAGCGCCATGAAAAAAAAATTCTTTTCAATAAGCCGAATTAACTTTCCTAAGAAATACAAGTCTCAATTTTATTTCTTGATTTTCCACGCCTCAGCACCTTTCTTAAGCCTTCGTTAACCTTCCGTAATCAAATCGTTTTCCGTCTTTTTTATGGTTTCACAAGTAACGTAAATTCTATTTCAAACGCCTAACGAAACTCGATTTAGTGATTCGAGCGAATCGACGTGTTCTCGCGAGATCCATTGAAATCCGCGTCGAAGTGAAACGTATGCATGCAACCCGGAATGGATAGCCGTGGCTTCTTGCTTCGGCCTGTCGATAAATGTAGCGACCGAGGAATTGTGTTTCATCGGTTCGTCACGCGCAATCCGTTTTCATTCAGAACTCCGTTTCCCCATCATAGCCACCGGCTTTCTGCTAAACGATACGGAAATAACACTCCCCGCGGTTTCTAGGGATCTTCGTGACAGAAAAAGAAATGCTTTTTGCAATTCGCAGTACAGTTTGGAACGTAATAATACAATCTCCCGATCGATTCAACAGATTTTCTATTCAATCGAACACCGATTGTTTGCAAACAAATCCGCAGATATAGTCCGTATACCAATTAGCCCAGGAAAATAAGTTTTGTTTAGTAGTACGAAATTCATTGTTATTGATTGATCATTTATTTAATACCGTCAGGCGTGGATGTAACATCAGCGTATTAAAAATAGTTGCATTAAATGAAAGAAACAGAATTGAGATCAGCCAAATCTAATTGTGAAAAGAAATCTCGCGATTTCAGTCATCTAATCTTCCACGCTTATCTATGTGCGTAAAAAATCACAAGAGAATAATTGAACGAGCTTGACTCACCGACCGGACTCGGATATGCTAAGAAAGCAAGTAGACACAACAAAAAATGTTACAATCGATGGTTTTATCTTTGGAATATTTTATGCGGCCACTACAATTGCGATACATCTCGCGGTTCAAGTACGTTACAGTGATTCATTGAGACGATTATTAACAGGAAATTACGTGTCACACGAGTCACCGATAAAGTCTTGCGATAAACACCACTGGAAAACACGCTGAAAGAACGGACCGATCTCCGGCTCTTTTTTTCCAGAAGCTATTTATGCGTTACGAGACGATATTCCGCGTATCGGGTCATAAATCGTGTCGTATGAAACGTAAAACGCGAAGCAGCGAAGAATCAACTGGGAGTTTAATATTCTTCGGTCATTCATTCAACGTTCGTTGCGCGTTGAAGCGAAGGAATTTCATGAATGACTCGTTGGCTCTATTTATTTGAGAACTGTGCTCGCAAGTAATAATTGCATTAATTAATTAACAGGGGGCTAATACGACGGTGCTCCAGAATTTCCGAGAGGTACAGTCTGTCTCTATCGATACGAATGAAATTCTATGGTAATAAATAACGATATCAATGGCAGCCGAATAATTAGACCGCGGATTTTTATGTAAATTCATATTTTTGATAGTACAGTAAAAAAAAAGCAGAAGGTCGGTAGGAACTCATTTCATCTGCCGGGAATGATAGAAAGCGCTATAATCTGGATATGTTGTATAGTTATTCGTATCAAATGCGTTCAGTGCAGTTATGCACGTTTAAGTTTCCTATAAATGCATAAAAGTCCGCGGTCTACTCATAATGATATAACGGACCAAGAGCGTCGCATCAAGTAATGTTAATTATCGCGGAAGATAACCGATAAAGGATCCCCTGTTTACCACAGCGTTTACGTTGTATCGATTTAAAGGGAAAAAAGGACAAAGAAAAGGAAAACATCGCAGACGATAAGAACCGGGTCACAAATGTGTACTGTTCGCAATGCTTCAATTATCTCTCGGTCTCGTGTTTGTAGAGAACCGTGAACAATCCCCCGACTGATAGGTGGGGGACAATTGCATTATTCCATTTCCGTTCGAGACAAATGTACATACTATACAGACCCGGGATCGCTCCCTTTTCGCTGTACCTTGCTCGAAACTCTTTCTCCTCCAGTTACCAAGTGCCATTTCTAATTTTGGCTTTTTGCGGGGCCAAGGACAGCTATATACATAATTACGTTTGTCGGGTTAGCATGCCTGGAGGTAGAAGCAGTCGTCTCGAATATTCGTAAGGATGGAGGGATCCCTTTCTATTTCCATGGAAGCGAAACGTGTACTTATTAATAATTGTACATAGCAAATC
The DNA here is from genome assembly GCA_023838395.1 of Holcopasites calliopsidis. Lineage (NCBI taxonomy): Eukaryota > Metazoa > Arthropoda > Insecta > Hymenoptera > Apidae > Holcopasites > Holcopasites calliopsidis. The sequence continues at coordinate 3,631,201 of JALHAQ010000007.1, forward strand.
TTTTCAATCGTTTTATTCACTTCCAATGTGTCCCTGTGTTGCCAGTTAAATTATGCAGCTCCTTCGCATTGTCCCCAATTTATAGTGTCCCTTTTTTGTTCTATCTGATGATTAATTGTAGCCAATAAGTCTGTGAAGATAAAGATGTACTCAATTACAGTTTTTATATCAGCGACCCTGTAACGCTATACAGCAATCGTTGTAACGATTTATAATAATGTGAGTAAGCTGAAATCAGTATTATTTGAAACTGAGGAAAAGTGAAACCAAAATTGGAGTGATCTAGTGACCTCATAAATAAACCTCACATCCTCTTTAAAAAAGGAAAAGAAATATGTAAACGTAACGAATAATTAACCATAGATTTGTCTCCCAAAATTAAGGAATGTAAGGGAAATAGACTTATTCGGGTTATTAATAGACAGATTCGGGTCCCGCGTAAAGGGACAAGCGTGATTGCACGCTTTCGCGGCAGAGTCCGCGATGCCAGCGTGTATAAAGTATACACACGTGGATCCCAAAAGCGGAGAAATATATCTGAACGATTGAAAGGCGCGTGCAGTCCACGCGACTCGGCTTCGCCTCGTGTATAAATACGCGTGTGCGCGCGGCCGGTTTTACCTTCGAGCTTCGCCTTCCACCCCAACAAGCTAGCGTCGACGGACGCGGGAGGGTAACTAAGAGGCGCCAGGACGCCTAGACCCGCGACGCCTGGCGTCGCACGCAACGCGCGTCTACTGGTGCCGTCCTCGCGATCACGGACGACGACCACCCACCGGTGGCGGAGTTCGCTCGAAACGCGCACGGCACGCTTTATCGGGCCCTCCTTCCTTCCTTTCGACGCCGTTGCTTATGCAGTTTCCTGGAAAAAGCGGTTCGATACTGCCCCACGAATATTTTATCCGCATCGATTGCTGCCTTCTTTGCGCGACGTTGCATGCATGGGGAATAGCCGCAGGTGACAAATGGAGCGGTTGAGCCATCGTGTGTAGTGCTTTTCTATGATTATACGTATAGCATATCGTTCGTTCGCTGCAAAGAGTACTCGAGCGAAGACTCGTCGCTTTTGAGCTATTGCTACGGTGGAAACGGTTTATTAATAGAATGGCGCAAATCAAGCCTCGACGCCTCATTAATTCGATGCGATACAGGTATCAATACAGCGTTCTTGCGAAATTAATAATGACTCGAAGCATGCAGACATCGTCTACAAGAGATCATGACTCTCGCTTTAGGCCTCGGCTGCATTAAACGAGCGATATACAGTGGCTGCTGTAAATATTCGGGCGCTATTGAAAATGGAATAACTTTTTCGTAATTTAACCGAACGACTCGAACTTTTGGAAAAAGATAGAAGGTCTAGTTTACTAGATCTCTTGCTTTTGTCGTGCTGAAAAAGTCGGTGCTTTCGAAGTTGTGAAGCTAATACCGAAAGTCATCTTTTCAAACATTTTTGTCTGAGCTTATAATGAATGTTTATAAAATGCCTTTAATAGATCTAAGCAAGATACACTCAGCCTGGAAATTTCATCCAAATCGATGAGATTCCACGCACAATAAACCCTTAACAATTATTTTGTAGAAGTGTGTCCAGTCTCCAATTTTTTTTTATTGCTGAATTTTAAATTTCATTACGATTATAGCTTATTGCAAACAGTAATTTAACAAATTATTCACTTGAAGGGTAATTAGAGAATGTTGAAAATCGGTTATACTAGTTGAGTCTCTTTCAAAACTGTTTCTAGTGTTTTTGATAAACAATAAGAATTCAAATAATACACTTTCTCACAACATTCGTCTGCACATTTTCGTGGCTAATTAGACGCAACGAATTCGATACCGTTCGAGACGATAACGTTTCTCAGACCTAGAAAAGTTGAAAAATCGTAGTATTCAAAGTCGTGATTTCGGCGGATTTCTACGATTTTCGACCCTCTCCCGCGATCTCTAAACATTTGTAGCACCGAGAAACGTTAACCGATTCGGATGAAATATTCCGGCTGCATATACCTTGCCTAAATCTATAAAAGGCGTTCTATAAATTTTCATTACAAGCTCAGATAAAAAAGTTGAAAAACATGACTTTCACTATTCATATTGTAACTTCGAAAATGCCAATCTTTTCAGAACGCCGAAGGCAAGATATCTACTGAACCAGTTCTTCTATCTTTTTGCAAAAGCCCGACTCGTTTGGTCCAATTACGAAACAGTTATTCCGTTTTCAATAGTGTCCGAATATTTTCGGGAGTCACTGTGTGTAGTATCTGGGTTTGGTTGATGTAACTGGATGCCAATCTACTAATTTGAATCCCTCTTTGAATTGCGATGAAGTTCATTCATTGGACAGTTTAATTTTTTTTTTAATCCACATTGCGACTGCAATTATGCTCTTAACTTGAAAGCCCGAGAATACTCGGGATTTTAATTTTTACATAAACTTAAAACCCCGAGAACATTCGTCTATCTTAACAATATTCTGCTTTAGAAATTTAAACCCCGAAGAAATTCGTTGCGTCTAGTTAGTTACTATGTTGTGGAAAAGTGTATTATTTTAATTTTTATTGTTTATCGAAAACACTAGAAACAGCTTTGAAAGAGACTCAACTAAAATATTCGGTTCAAAGTCATTTTATTCTATGTGGGGTTATTTAAAAGCAACGAGCATACCCAATATTTTCTAATTATCCTCTAAGTGAATAATTTGTTAAATTACCGTTTGCAATAACCTATAATCGTAATAAAGTCTAAAATCCAGCAATTAAACAAAATCGGAGATTTTGGACACACTTTTGCAAAATAATTCTTAAGTTAAGGGATTATTGTGCGTGGAATCTCATAGGTTGATTCGTCTCCAGATAATTCAGCCGTCTGTCGCAGAGCATTAAACAATGATACGTGCGTCAGACGGGTGACCCGTTATCGATCGTTATTCGCGCGTTCGTACTTGCGTGTATTCTGGTCGTACCTATCAGAATTGCCAGCTGAAACTTGGCTGCTTTATGGGTAAACTCGTAAAAATGCCAACGAGCGTTCTATTAACGAAATAATTGGAGATCTATCTTGTTTTATTCATTCCTTAGCAAACTCGGTTCATGAAGCCTTTATCGCAGTAGCGTTTATCAATGTCGCCATTTCTATTCTCCAGCGGACTGAACTTCCAAGATCTGATGGCCAGACAGGGTGCTATCGATTCCCCACCGAAAACACCTTTCATCATGGGATCCGAGTGCGCAGGTGACATCGAGCAAGTTGGCGAGGGCGTGGAGAACTTCAAGGTAAGCGGAATTCAGATATTCCAGTCTGCCGCCGACTGTTTTATGGACAATCTTTCGAAGCGCTTCTCCAACTTAACATTTTCCTGTTTAACCACTTTCCGTTTTACCTTGGCCCTCAAACCATATATCTTTTTTCTAGCAATGAACAATTCTTCTGTAGTTCCGTGCCCCAATCCTTTGCAGCTCTGTTTCCGGATCCTCCGACTCCATTTCTTTCAAAATATCTTCAGCTCCTCTCATTCACGCAGAAATTGACCAAGAAATTCAATTAAGACTCTTACACCCGCTACTTCAAGCTTGAACTTCAAAGACTCCTCACGCTCGACTTGAAGCTGTCCAGCCTTCTTTTAATTCATAGTTATCTGCGTAATAGGATCTCCTATGAATATCCAATCAGCAGCCCGAGTGCCGTGTCCTCTTGTGAAACGCATAACTCGACGGTCCATTAAACAGATTTTCCGTTACCCACCGAATTGACACGACTGCGGAATTCTTAGTTTCTTGACGCGAACGATGAAAATCTTGCGAGCTGTGTTAACAATATCTTCAGAATAATTACTTATCGATACAGATTTGTTCGATCGAGGTTCGCGCGTTTTCGATCCGTCGCCCTCTTAGATTTTTACCAACAGTTCCATGAAATATGTGCATAAAGAGAGGGGGGGCGGATGGAAGGGGTAAAGGGCTGTTCGATATGATAATAAATGCAAATTGTTAGCCAAGGGAGGAAGGGGTGTGTACATCTTTTCCACGTTGTAATATCTCCTCGAGTTCTCCGGATATCCCTTTGAGCCGGCCCAGTTCCCATCGATTTTCCATGGCGCTTTGCCTACGGCTACAGGCCGATGTGTAATATTTTCCGTTCAGAGACACGGGGCAACCAGCCGCGTCGTATCGCGGAAAATGTTGCGTTTATGGAAGGGAAAAGCGCTGCTACCAAACGGTAGAACATTATTATCCAATCGTGCTTTTTTTAAAACAAACTAACCCTTTTATCTCCCTTTCCACCACGTTCGATACGTTGTTGTATACGATGTTGAGGAAAATTGATGGCTCCCTGCACCGCATTGATAGTGGCAAGTTTTATTGTTTCATTGCTGCTCGTAAAATCTAGCATTTTGCCTTTAAAGTGGTCCAATAAAGCTACAATCTTTCGTAGCGGATAATTCACAGTCTTGTGTGCGCCAGCAAAATATTTATACACTCCCAGATATTGAAAAATAAAATTGATGAAATAGTCTAGTAAAAATAGAAACAAAATTATGAAAATATCGTTCGCAGTCTAGGACGATTGTTGTCTTTTAAATTGCAAATGAATGTGCTTCAATAACGGTTTATAGAATTCTGTAGTGAATCAGAAGCAAGTGAAGTCACTATTTCTCTCTTTCTCGTTATTATGTGTAGTTCACTCGAGGAGAATCATTTTAACCCACGTACAAACTTTATTAAGCCGACGGCTCCCTAATATTCTAAACCCCCCCGGTCTCTTTCGTATGAATCATGAAGAAAATTGTAAAAGGTTCGTCGTTCGCGGTCAATTAGAAGATAAGTCATTTCAAACCAGCAGAGAGAATTCTGTTTGATCTTCTAATAATAGTACCCGCATATGTTCCTGCTCGTGTATTCTACTATAATGGAGAATTCGAAAGAAACATAATTCCATCCCCATTCGTAGCCGGGTGAAAAGTAATTATTTCAGTGCCATTGAACAGTTTGCCCACAATGGGTCCGCTTTGCTACCTCTTCTTTTCCCCAATGCTTTCCGTCTTCCCCAACGAGAGGCAAAGACCCCCCAATCAAACATGGAATTTCCTGGAACACCCGTATCTTCATTATCGTCCTAGGGACAGGAAAAATGACTATCACACGCGCAGAGAGCGTTTCTACGGCGAAGAGCGATGGCAGCCCTCGCCCGAAGGAACTCGCCTCTCGAAATAGTTCCGCGTTCGCGCCCGTCGTCCTTGAATTTTTCACCGGCCAGCCTTTCCGCAAGGGCGGAGTGCCACGGGTACTTTTCCCGAGCGCGTGGACGCCAGCGCCGCGGGAAAAGGACGCCCCCTTTCTCTTTTCCTCGCTCCTTTCCGTTCCTCCGCCGGGGTGGTCTATTTTCGCGACTGCCGCGAAACTCCCCGAGGTCACACGGGGGAAGGCGAGTCAGGTTTAAGGCTTTAGGGTCAGATATCCGAGTGGCGCGTGTAAACGACCGACCGGAATACGCGTTGCCTGCGAAACATTCTCGGGACGGAATATTCGAGCCGCCTCTCCTCCCACCTCTGCTCCGACCAACGCCTCTGATCCGGAAGACCTTAATTGGCGCTGGCTTGATTCTCTCGAAATCTAAGCACGATGAGATATGCATATTCGCATTTAGAAGGGAACCGGATTTACGGTTTACCCATTCGAACATTGCTTCTCAATTTTCCCATCTACATCAGCATTTGCTAATTCCTTGTCTTATATCTTAAATCTAATTCTCCATCTTAAATTCCAAAAGCAAAACTTGCTGCTCGAAGTTTGGAGCAGCGCTGTTCGCGATCTGGAGAAGGGATCATATGTTTCTATCTATTTTTTTTTTATTATTTCCCTCATTTGAACGAGAATAATGTCTGTAACTTGTAACTTGTAATTGACGTAACTTAACTACTCTAGCAACATATCTTTTTTTATGAAATACAGTATTCCTTGCGCATTAGTCGTTGTGCAGGAAGGGAGGGAGTACCATGATGCAGATATTTGGAAATACATAGGGGATTCATGTTAGGTGTGTTCTCGAGTCTTTCTTTAATCCGAAATAGCTTCGAGAAGCGACAGAAGCGGTTTACTAAAGCTTTACCACAGGGGGCGACGTCGAAAGGGGTTGTAAATCGAGGGTGCTAGACGCCGATATCACTGATATTGGCAATGGGAGATCGGATTATTGTTCCGTTTTATTTAAAGAGGGGAACAAGCTACAGTTTGCCTTATCTGAAATCTTTTCAACAAAATGTCTCCACAAAAATAATCCCTCTTTCGAAAAAAGAACCACCCCTTTACAATATTGCAAGTGGACTTCGGATTTTAATGCATTTATAGAAAATTTAAAGATGCAAAATTAGGCAGAATGCGCGTAACGTGAAGAAATATGTAAAATATGCAAATTATTATGCTTTTTACAATATCTAGCAAGTGAAACAATTTTCTATCGTTTGTCCTATCTGAAATCTTTTCAACAAAATGTCTCCACAAACATAATCCCTCTTTCGAAAAAAGAACAACCCCTTTACAACATTGCAAGTATACTCCAGATCTTGATGCATTTATAGAAAATTTAAAGATGCAAAATTAGGCAGAATGCGCGTAACGTGAAGAACCATGTAAAATATACAAATTATTATGCTCTTTATAATATTTAGTAAGTGAAACAATTTTCTACCAGAGTTCTAATTTTGTTTTACTGTATTCTCAAAACCATGAATTTGCATAAAAATTCGCGGTCTAATTATGCGAGAATCTGTAGCGTTAAAGTTGCCTCTATCTACGCTTTCCTCTTCTAATAAAACATCCCAGGTTGGATCGGTACGCATGAACGAGGAAGCAAGTTTATAAAACGAACACGCCAAGTCGAACAGCAAAAATAAACAGTGGCAAGAAGTTCAATGCACAGGAAACAATTTGACTACTACTTTTCAGGTGGGCGATCGAGTGGTCGCGCTTCCTGATCACAAGGCGTGGGCAGAGTTCGTCGCCGTGCCAGCTACGTCCGTTTTCGCGCTACCAGATGGAATGAGCTATCTCGACGCGGCGGCGATCACGATGAACTACACCGTCGCTTATATGCTGCTGTTCGAGCTCGCCAACTTGACGCCTGGGAAAAGTCTGTTGCTTCACAGCGCTGGCGGTGGTGTGGTAAGTCTCTCATTATAATCAGAAATTATTTGGTAATTATCTCGGGCGGGAAAACGCCGAAGGTAGTAAGCATCTGCTGGGAAACACGACCTCTTGTGAATTTTTGCCGGGGGTTGAAAGGAGTTGTGATGTCGGTGTCCGTTCTCGCAACTGTTTCAATTAGAGAAGAAATATAACGGGTTTGAAAAAGCAGTCATTTTCGGAACCGCTTCGATCCCTGATTTCTTCATCTAACATCTAAAATTCTAACAGAAAAGGAAATATAAAGCTAAATAATAGGATAAAACGGCAACCCTTCTCAAGCACCCTTCTATAAAATACTGTTCGCTGTACCATCGGTATTAAGAAATGATTAAATAATAGGAAATTTGGGTAAAATAGTAAGAAGAATAAAAAAAGGAGTAAGAAATTATTAGGTAACTATCACGGTTGGAGAAAAAATGCTGAAGGCAGTAGATCTTATTTAGATACACCTGTTAAAAATTACCGTCTTTTATCAACTATTTCATCTGGCATTTAAAACCCGAACGAAAAAAAAACGATACAAAACTAAATAACAGGATAAAACAGCAACCTTGTATCATTACTATTAACTACGGCATAATCTTAGTATAATCTCCCATTAATTGCTTAAATGGTGCCCTAATCTGAACAAGATCCACCCATGGAATCCATCCTCCTTCATCCCCTTTCGCAGTCGCAGAAAACCGTCTCGGTTGACGCGAGACTTTTACGGACTGGTAAGATCTCGACGGTAATTACTAGTCTTCGGCAAAGAGAGAAAGAAAGAGAGCAGGAGAAATCGAAAAATCGAGGGAGAGGGTTGGCAATCGTTGCAAGGTTACTGCCCCTTCGCAAACGTCGAGTCGAGTCACATCCGCGCCGCGGCGAGTGCTTTCTCTGTCAGTGTCGTCGAAGGAGAAGGCAGGAGCAGTCGGGGAACACGTCGGGATCAATACGGCTCAACAGGTTACACTCGAAGCTAACTACATCAACCCCGCGACTAAAGCCTTGCTCTCCTCGCCCTTTCCACCCCCGCGGCGAACAGTACGTTCTCTACGTGGCGCGTAGCACCGTTGGAAGTTGAGACGACAAAATCTACGGGGGGATGCTGCCGCCGCCGCTGGTGCACGGAACGACGAGGGAGGGTAGCACGAGAGGGTTGCCTGGCAACCCTTCGTTCCTCTCATCGACCACCGGTGACGGGCCGCGCCCGTCTGAGACCACACCACCTCTACCGGCTAACGCCATCACGGTACACCCCCGTGAGCGCACGTGTTCTCGCGTTGGACGCTGCCCTTAAGGGGTAACTCCATAGCGGCGACGCAAAAATGCAGTGGAACCTTTGCCATTTTTCTTTTCTGGACAGAAAATGGGAATAAATGAAAAATCTGTTTAAAAGTCCTTATTGTACGCATGTCAAGTAGTATAAAGCCATTTTTTGTCCTTCGAAGTGGCGGCGCTGGAGCTGTGGAAAATTGACTTCTTTTTTCCGCGGGGTGTCCCAAGCCTTGCAGCATAACTTATAAAAACTATATTCCCCACGGAAGTAGTTAAGGAAATGTTAAAATACTGTTGTTTTTTTTTAAATAGAAATGGCAAGCATTAGAACAAAAAGTTTCATTTTCTGATACAATAGTTCGTGCATAATAAGAGTAATTGCCAACAGATTGTACAATTCGTACGTACGTCTATGGGTAGTACAGTTTAGAAGGTACTGTACAAATTTCAAGTGAGTCATGTAAATTTTCTTCAAGTTATGCTGCAAGCCCTGGAGCAACTCTCGGGGAAAAACAGTGAATTTTCCAGAGCTCCAACGCCGCCACTTTCACAAAGAAAAATAGCTTTTTGCTGCTTAAGATGCATACAATAAGGACCTTTAAATAGATCTCTGATTTATTAAACTTTGGACCCACAAAAAATTGTCAAAGTTACACTACATTTCTATGCCGCCACAGTGGTCTTACTCCTTAAAGGGACATTCTACAGTCCCGGTCACAAAAAATCGATTTTGTTTTTTTTTTATTATTCAGGTGGAAAGTATTGACCTTCCAGGATACGTTCCTAATTTTTTTTCTTTGTGTGTAGCAGGTATATATTTTTTAAGCACGTATATTTTTGTTTATTATTCAGTTGGAAAATATTCACTTTCCAAGATATGTTCCTACATTTGTTGTTTGTATATAGCAGGTATAGCTGATTGAATGTGTCTTTTATACACAGAGATATTAAACACAAAACTTTGAACGCGGTTTTCTCGAAATGATATTTTTTACGGATGTCGTGATAAAAAGAAAAATTACGAGGCAGTTTGATCCAAATTTTTAGTATGTTGCCCTACACATTAATAGTTATCTGGTAAACCTCGCAAATTCGAATTTGGTTAATAGTTTCCCACTTTTTTATGTCGATATAAAAAACCTGCCCATTTTTATACCTTCAGCTTTAATCGTCCGTCATTTTGAAAATTTTTGCTCAAACTCTTTCTCCGTGGTTCACCGCATACCTACGCTCATGCAAATTATAAGTATCTTTGGTTTTATCATTCAATCACGACCGCTAGCAAGGCATCTAATGTGAAAGGTGGTCCACCTTCGTCGGAAGATATCTTAACAAATGAATATGATAAAGAATTAAATGAAAACTTTGTTATATTCTAAAAGTTCTAAGATATACTCATAAAAATTTGATAACTTCAAGTGTTCAATGTATCAAGAAAAAGAAATTACCAAAGATTGGTCGAATTTTCGACCGAGACTGTAGAATGCCCCCTTATGCCCCGTTCACGCCGACGAATTTAGCCAGTTGCCTCGGATTTCGGAGAATTGTGGTTTCGGGGACTGTTTATTGAGAGAGCGGTTTGGTGTATATGTTGCCTGTAATGACTGGATTAGGGACGAGAGACATATGCTGCGACGCTTCGGGGTGGGCGTCCCAGGATATATTCGTACTTGGGGGATTTTGGATGCTGATAGCGCAATCGAAATTGCTCGCATGTCTGAAGGAATGAGGAGCGGGGTTGAATTTTTGCTTCGCTGGGGATGAAATATTTGCACCGATTTTGCTGACTCTTAGGTGTTCAAATCCTTTAATTCCGAGGATTTCCATTTTGCAACTTTTCCGTTAATCGCACAAATAAACTTAACATTACTCTTATTATTCGACGCTGAAAACCCCATTGGTTTTATAAATGAAATAATAGAATTTCGATAAGAATGCCAGCTATTTTTCGTTCTCCATTTTGGTTCTCCACGACCCCCACCCTCCCAAATAAAATGCACTTACCCCTTCATTACCAAATAATTCTTATCTTATTCTTTTCCATACAATATTTAAGACGTCTCATTGAACCCCTCTACAGAAGAAAAGATAACCAACTCGCTCCAGATCCTCCGCATTGAAACCTGCAAGTGACAGGTGCGCGCCTAGGAAATCCGCTTTTACCCGTGGTAAATCATCAACGGAGACTGTTTCAAGGCGAGTCACGTAGAGACGAGGAAAGCTGGAGAAAAAGAGCACTTGACGTGAAAAATCGCATTCCCTGATCACGTCGGACTTTCGTTCTTCCCTTTCGACCACCCCTTCTGTGCCCCCCCAAGAACTCACATTTTCCCTTTCCGTTCTATGAATACGTAGTATATTCTCCTCGGACTAACGGGTTTCTCGTATACTCACGTAAGGTGTTTCGCCCGGCTTAACCGCGTGAAATATATGTTCTTCGTTGATATCGGCGACGCGCGGAGAATATTTTCGTGGGTGGAGGAATATATCGTTTGGAGCTTCCAAGTTGAAAGAGATTGAACATTGCCGGACGGAATCGGGAAACTCTTCGAAAGTTGAATGCGCTACAAATACCGTCAGAGAAGTCGCGATTTTGTTCATATTTTTTGGCTGTACTGTCGAAAGGCACCGGTGGCCGATCGGGATGAAATTCGGTAGGTACCGCGAGGGGGCAGTGTGTACACCAATTACAAAATTCCAGCCCCGGCAATTCACGCGTTCGGAAAAAAATTGGCCTTCATATGCGATTGATCTCCAATTATGTACGCATGGAGGATAAAGTTAGGTTTGGACTGTAATTGTGGTCTCGATTGAGAAGTTTAGTGACATGTTGCCAAAAAATCAGGTTTCTCGTATCGATATCTATCGAATATGTACTGCTTTTCTTAATGTCCATCAACTTCGAAAATGAGGAAGTTGTTGAAACTTAAGTGAAATCGTTACAGAAACGAACGCATAAAGTTGAGGATTTTAGTAGCAGTATATTTCACGAAAAAAATAGCTTCCTTTCTTTGAGATGCCCTGACGATCCCATTCCATATTTCCCCTCCGTTTTTGTTTTAATGAAGATCACTCTTTTATGCTAAAAATTGACAGCGTCAATTAATAGTAATTATTTCAAATGTATTGGAAATGCAATGTTCAATGAAACAAAGAAAATTCTCGAACTTCATAATAGTTAGGAATGTCTTTTGAGTTCCAAGTAGTCCCACATTTTTACAAGTTGGATAATTTTCAGTACACTTTCCCCTGTATAATTATGCAAGAATCATTTCCTGCTTCGTCCTACTTAGTAAATTAATTACTGTTCAAAGTCATCGGCGTTACGTCGCATATGTACAATCGTTTCGTAATCGAATGGTAAGATTAATCAATTATTTTACTAGTACCTGCTGAATACAATTTTAGTATTATCTTTTATTTGCAGCATATACGCAATTAAACTCTCGATTTTGGAAATGGGATGTTTCTTCAGTTTGAGATTTGCATTACACTATGTTTATGTGTTCATATGAATAATAAAGTACGATCAGACTGTTACGCGCTATATATTATAATGATAATAATCAAAGTAATACATGGTGCAGTGTCTTATAACTTGGGTATAACAATAATATATAGTACAACAACAACACGTATTCTACACACACACACACTATCACACATTACTCTCAAAAAATTGAAGAAAGTAACAAGTAATTAATTTTTAACAATATCTTAAGGTAACTTTTAAGGCAATATGTGTGTGAATCGATGTGTCTCTTTAATCGCGGAAATTATAATTTTGCACACTCAAATATCTCAAAATTCCATAATCCGAATAGGAACATTATTATACTCGTCGAATTTATTTTTTCGCGCCCTACGAAGATGTCGAAAAAGAAATGTTTTTATTTAAAAAAAAAATAAGCTTTTTTATATCGTTTATGGTTCGAAAGTTATATAAGAATGTCACTAAGCTCGATCAAGGGACCAATGTGCGCCGCGGGGCCCTTCTACTCGTGCAGTTACCGGTCGCATGCGTCGTCTAAGAACTTCGAGGGTCTACTATTGAGAGCTGGAAAGATACCTTGCCGAAGGAATACGGGTCCGCAAGTCCCCTCTTGCCCCTGTTCCGTTCCGCGAGACATTTTCCAGCGCTCAGTAATATATTTTAGAGGAACCACCTGTATTGAGCTGAAGTTTTATATTTTGGGCCCCCCTCGCCGGGCACCCACAAAGTTTCGTCACGTTCTACCACCGGTGTCTCTCCGAGAAATATCTTTATTTTTTTATTATGTTCATTATTATTATTATTTTCTGCGCATTCAGATATGTAGATTACCAGACGAATTACCGCAGAGCGTTACGACATCCGATTTAACCACAGCTTTTCTTCAACATTCTTGCCCCGGTCGGTTCTCTTCCCTTTTCGGGGCACCTCTTCCACTTTTTTTTTGTTTCGTTTTCTTAAATTCTTGCTACTCTTCTTCCCGAGTCTGTTTCCCATCTCCGTCTATCCCCTTCGCGCTTGGCCACTCGAGGCTCTGGGACTGGTCAACGTTTATTGGGTATCGAATTCTCTTCACAACGGTCGGCCGAGGCCCGGAGAGAGGAGATACGCTGAAGAAGAGCAGAGACGGGGAACACGACCGAACTCTCTCGATTCTCGGAAATAATGAATGCTGCTTCTGTTGAAAATCTCTCCAGCCACGGCTTGGCATCAATTTTTTCTTCCCCTTCGTGTGTCCTGTCTGGACTGTTCTTTCGCGGTCCCGCGATGCAAAGACCGCCAGAAGACGTGTTTCTTATTCTCCTTCCTCTTCTCTGGCTGGCATAATGGGGATCATGAGTTTGGCGAACGCGATATAGGGAAGGGATGAGAGCGACTAAAAATAATTCACTCGCCCTCTGTGATCGCGATCAAAGTTAAAAGTTCACCACCCCGCATTTACCTCTAGTTAGGGAAATCTCCCTAACGAAATTATACAATTTTGATCGAACAGGAGCGGTTAGAGCTTCATCATTTTCTTCGATTTATGTGGAATCTCGAGAAACCATCGTTCACTATTTCACAATATTTACAGGCATACGCAGAGTTAATGCTGTTTTCGTTTTAGGGCCAAGCAGTGGTGCAGCTGGCCAAGACCGTTAAAGATGTGACCATCTTCGGCGTCTGCAGCAAGTCGAAGCACGAGGCTTTGAAAGCAGCCGGGACCATCGATCATCTTTTGGAACGTGGCACGGATTACAGTAACGAAGTCAGAAAGTACGTAATAAGAGCAGTATCGCGTTTCCTCTCTCCACAGGGGGCGCCTGTTAACGCAGGACTTGTTTTCCCATCGGTCGATCATATTCTATCTTTTGTCTCGCAGGATCTCCCCGGAAGGTGTGGACATAGTTCTGGATTGCCTTTGCGGCGAGGAATGTAACAAGGGATACGCTTTGTTGAAACCTATGGGGAAATATATCCTTTATGGATCCAGTAACGTGGTCACCGGAGAAACTAAAAGCTTCTTCTCGGCTGCGCGATCGGTACGTCTCTTACCATTCAGCTTTATTATTTTCGCCCCTTTGTCTGCGGGACACGTGTATCGGAAGTTAGTCTCTCATAATAACTCATATGCTTGGGGTGTTATCGGGAGGCGCGTCGCCTGTTCAATCAGTAAATGGATCTTTGTGGAAAAATACGAGACAGGGAAAAATCCATTAGTGACGATGAATCTTAACACGTTCGGTGTTACTCCTGGGTGACCAAGTCGATACATGTATCGAGTGGCTATCCGCCGTACACTTACCACTTCAAACCCAACTTTTACGGATTACTGCCGTGTTTCTACGTTCCTTAACGTTATTTCTATTATGGCCGTTCCCGGGAAGAGCTTAATAATAACTGTCATTTCACAAGATTAAACGAGATGAAATTTACTGACTATAATATACTATTGGATAGACTTAGGAATATACTAGTCCCCAAATTACTCTTTGTCGCTTTTGTTCCGATCCTTCCACATCGAATACAGGCAAAGATAATACGAAAACGGGCAGACATTACAAAGATGTACTAAACTTTATTTTTGCAATAAATATTGTTGCGATAGCTGCCCACTTGAAGTTCGGGGACAAATCGATATGTCTCCGAGGCTATCACGGCTCATAATTTTTTTTTTATATTGTATTTGTGTGGATTTTCTATATTGTACATTTTATATTGAATATTTCATGGTTTATATTGTATATAGTATCCATATTCTATGTTTTAAATATATTGCATGTCGTGGACTTTGTTTTATATTGCATATTGCAGGTTTTTATTGTATAGTTTACATTGCATATTTCATGATTACCCTGCATATAGTCTATGCTCCATTGTAGATTTCTAGATTTTACTTTTTATTTTGCACGTTTCATGTTCCACATTATATATTGTACATTTATGTACATCGTATATTGTATATTCTATAATTTATATTGCGTAATATAAATACGCACTGCACAAATTTATATATTTTAGGACCCTAGGTTGTGTTTTTTTTTAGAATCACGCTTTCCCGGTGACGAACCCGATACATGTATCGACATCGTTTTTTCTTAATATTTTGCAATGAATTAATCATTTAAACACCAGCTACTGAATTTGCGACTGTTTTCAAGTAAACTAAGCAAAGAAGAAAATACTTTTCCCCCTCGTCACTGGGGTGGTAAATGGAATAATTCGCCGCACGGAACGTGTTAAAGATATTTCAAGATCTTTTCCAGCTGCTTTTTCCCCCAAGAATAAACTACGTTACGCATTTGGTATTAAATAGAAGCTTTAAGAATATATCTTAAAATTAGATATTCAATTTTTAAATATCCTTGGCGCCTCGATTCACTATTACCCCTTCCCCATTCAAACGTTGATCTTCGAGCATCGATTAATGTCAGATTTACGTGAAATTTCAGTGGTGGCAAGTGGACAAAGTATCCCCCATCAAGCTCTTCGACGAGAACAAAACGCTGTCCGGTCTGAATCTCCGCCACCTGATGTATCAACAGGGCAGCCACGCGTTCGTCCGACGAGCGGTGGAGCGGGTGTTCTCCCTGTGGAGCGAGGGTAAGATCAAGCCGGTGGTGGACTCGACATGGGCGTTGGAGGACGTGCCGGAGGCAATGCAGAAGATGCACGATCGTAAGAACATCGGCAAGATCGTGCTGGACCCGAGCCTGGAGCCGAAACCGAAGCCGGCCACCCCGGCCAAGGGGAAGGCGAAGGAGAAGAAGGCAGCTAGCCAAGAGAGCCAAGAGAAGAAAGCGTCGAGCGCGGAGTCCGAGGAGGGGGAGAAGAAGAAGGAGCCGGAACTGACAAACGGGACGTCCGAAGACAAATCCGATAGCGGTAAATAAACAAATTAAGAAAGAAAAGAAAAACGTTTCTCTAGCTTGTATCGTTCCTGGAAACTATGTAATTATTTAAGACGCGCGCGTTCCGTTACCGACACGCGGTAACGAAACATTCGAGACAATCGAATATTTCGCGCGCGCCTCCTTCGATTCACGAGCCACCTTTCTTTGCTTTCAGATTCGAAAGAAAAAGAATCGAGCTGAATTAGCGGCGCCGGCTAATTCTAAATACACACGTATGCGTATACATGAAAAAATACATATTAAAAAAAAATATAAAACCGATATCCCGTGAAGATCAAGAATTTTGCAGATACGTGCTCTATTACTCCCCAATATTCAGAGATCAACTACCGTTTGTTGCGCTACACAACGCTTCATTATATATAACGATCCCCGTAAAAAAAAAAAACAAAAAAAAAACGTATCACATGAGCGCGGATGAACGATTTCGAAGAAAACAAAACGCGAGAAAGGGGCGAAAAGGCGAAACAGAGACGAAAGTTCGAAGACGCATAAAACAAAAAAAAAAGGACAGGCTCGTTATCCCAGAATTCATCCGCATGCTTCAACTATCACCTCTCGTCTGTTTGCGCGCTGAGAGAGTTCTCTTCTCCGATGGAATATCCATGTGTGAAAGAGTGATGGATGCTAGAGACGCGAAAGCGTTCGTTATGTCTACGAATTGGAGAGAAGCATAAAAAAATGCAACTATTTGCAAAGAAACAATATCAATCTTGACGTGGTCCACAGTAGTTTGCAGAATAAAAGAACTATTATGTTTATTTTTTCACACTGAACGTAACATATGATTAATTTTCATATATTATGACAAAGCGAACGTTATTGACCTGTACTCAAGTTCTGTCGGACGATCCGTGACAGTTTCACAATTTTTCCATTCCTCATTTTTTTTTTTAACGACACTATATTTAGTACTTACGAAAAGTAAAAAAAGAAAAAAAGATAGAAACGTTATCAGATCGTCCGATAATTCTGAATCGGTCATCGCTACTTTTATCTACATGCGTCGTCTACTACCTACTACTGCTGCGATACATATTTATATATACACATATATATACAATATATGCAGTGACATTTTACACATAATAATAGGACATTTACTGTAATTCAATAGAGTACGATCATGGTAATCAGCTTTCCTAAAACGAGGGAGGAAAATTGCTTTTGGTGAATCCTTGTGTCTGAGAAAATGCTGAGGGAAGACATATGAATATACTACTTTTTACGTGTATCTCCCTTTTATCGAGAGCATGCTTTTATTTTTTACTATCGATTATACATAGATTAAAGAATTTTCAACAATAGCCTAAAAAGACAGTCGAATATTAAGCATGCGCATACACTGCGCGCCGTGTGTTCGCCGTATTATCTCGGGTAAGCACACAATTCTGTGAGCACGCAAAGCTGAAAGTACTGAATCTCCGAAACTGCCTAAACAAAATGCGGATCGTAGTCGATGGACTGTTCAGAGAGAAAACATCGATGACATTTTGCAACGATTCCTCAACGATACGCTGTTTTCTATGTGTTTTGCTTGAATTTTAAAATACGTGTTTTGCGAAACGGAGCTCGCTCCACGAAGAAGACACAAGACGAGATGTTGCTTCGCACGCATTTTTCTTAAGCGTTCGAACTCTTTTCTTTTTTTAAACAATGCGAGTATTTATTTTTTACTGTGAAAGATCGACGGCTTATTTGATCTCTGTTTCCTTGTTCTTTTTGACGAAAATTATATTTTTTTAATTGTACGTAGCGGAACGAACAGTGTAATAAGAATAATGATAACGACACTATAGGTTCTGTGTCTCTGACGTCCGCGTGAAATTTATCGATCGAATCTTGATCGATTTTTAATTATTGTATAATTTAATGTAAGGGATACACGCGCGTGGGCGATCGATAATGACAATTTATGATGATGATGATGATGATGATGATGATGATATGATGATGATGATATGATGATGATGGTGAGAGAAACGAGATTTTAGATGTCGACAGATGCTTAAAGATTTTTATCTCGAACGATGAAACAGACAAGGGAAAAAGGAAGACAAAAAATGGCTCCGAAAAGAGCGAGTTGATGCAGAATAAAATGCATATCTCTCCGAAACGGTTGGAACAATTTTTACGTATGTAGCTCGATTCTGTTAGAATTTGATACTAGCTCTGTATACCGATAATATCTAATATACGATAAAAGAAAAAGATCACTATTAACGAGAAAAAAGAAGTTGCGGACGAGGGGGGGCTATACATATTATATATATATATAAATATAAATAAATGAGTAAATAATAAAGTAAGTCGATGACATTCTTCGAGTCGTTACATCAGTGTACGAAGAATTGTAAGAATTTATAAGATTTATTATTATTATTATTATATTATTATTAATTATTATTACTCTTACTATTACTGCCGCATCGAGTCTCTCAGTCCGAGTTACACACCACAAAGTACTGTATCTCAGTCTCTCCTGAGAATATGTATTCAAGTATCTCACTGTAGTATCCGGGAAAAAAAGAAAATGATAGACATAAAAAAAAAGGGGGTCAGTGAAATGGAATCGTGAAAACGTGGCTGCATTATTTTGAGATGTCTTTTGAAAATATGTATAACGAATATTATTATACATGCGGATCAAGTTCGACGTGTGGACAGAAATATTTAAGCATCCTCCACCGCGGGGATACGATGATACAACCACCTTACACAAAACAAGCGAACAGACAGACAGACACAGTTTTATCATACATGCGCGACGATACACATCATAATTGTATATTTTATGTAAGGCTTTAAATGTTTCATCAAATAACTCTATTATATTATAATATATCTATATATTTGTATCGATCGTTTTCCCTATCCTGGTCATACGAATTGGCGCACCGAGGTCTCTGTAATTAATGTTCGACGTTGTAGCATAAATCTTTGGAGCTGATTCTTTTTTTTTTGGTTTTTAGATCGATCCTATCCATGGTTAAAACATTCTACGAACTCCCTTTGTGATAATACGTTCAAACGGTTCGAGTGTGTAATACAATTGCGCTCTTTCCCATTATTATGGAAATGCAGTTTGGGAGGGGGAAGTTGTTTAGTTTCCCTATGAATTAAACTGTGGTATGGATTATTTCAAATTTTTTTTTCTTTGAGAGTTTATAGTCGTATCAAATATATCGGATTGCTTTTTCTTTAAAAAGGGAATAATGGAAAAGCGATATCTTGCGACAAAATCCAGCTTATCGCGTTGGACCTTGATTACAGAGTTCTCTTCGGATCTTTGCCTCTCGATCTTGTTTAGAGCCGTACCCGTATCTTGCACCGATTGATGTATTTTTTTTTATAAACACTGTATCTGCGAACATTAATGCCTCGTCTCCGATTAGCCGAAAACTCAGAAGTCTGAAAATTTATTCATCGATGGCGCTTCAGTATTTGCCTACTCTGAAGGTGCCATCATGAGATGGGATGAAGTCGAGTCGCAAAAAAATCAGTAGATTTACTTGTGATGAGACTTAAACACGACTCGTTTAGCTCAGAAATGTTCACTGAAAGCGAGCCCTCGTCTCACCGATATTTTCTTAATCGACATTTATCGCGTCAACAGTATTGGATAAACTTGAAAAGTATCTTTTCGAACGTCTACGAGTTACCCTTGTTACGGAACTTTCTTCAACTTCCGGTTGACTAATGACGAACAGATAAACCTGTAGATACTGACGAATTGCACACACTTTTATTTGCGCCATAGTGATACATTTCTGCGCCATATTATTATTAAGTAAGCTACAGCTTTTTTCAGCAATGATTCAATCAAGGGTGCACCGGGGTCAGGACCAACAAATACACCATTCCGTTGCCGCAGAGGAGGAAAACGTGTTTCGCGCACATCCTGTGCTGCCCTCCCTTAACGTCTTTTTCCTTTCTTCGAGTTCTGCATCGTGGGAGAGCAGAGCCTTTCCCGCAACGTGATACATCTATATATTTATGTGTAAAATTGTAAAATTCGTTTCGGGGTCTGGGCGAAAGGACGAGTTTTCCTTCGCCTATGAAACGGAGTCATTTTAACTGTTTCTGATTCGACGAAGGGTGTTCGCGAAGGAAAACGAAAATAATTCTTCGCCCGTTCCCCAGAAGCTCCATATATAGATTGTATTTTTGGCTTATTATTGTAAGACTGACTATGTTGCTATATTAAAGATTGCTTCGGAATTAATGTGCTTTGCCACCATGGGACACCTCTTATAGTTGAAGTTTTTTCTATTCAATTTCTTCTAATAATATGTTTAATTATATGAAGAATATTGTTGGTAGTTCTATGTAGAATCTTTTATTTCAAATCGGGCAGGAAAATTTCAGGGGGCTAGATATGCTAAAACGTTAAACAATGAATGTTTCATAAATTAGGAATTAACTGCTTTTGGTTAAATGCAACGTAGCCTCTTTTTTTTTGCGAGAGACACGATTCAATCAGATACTGCAAACATTTCTTTTTACTTTTCACTGCCTCGGTAACGTCGAGGGTGACAAAAATGGTATCGCGGCGAACATCGTTTTCAGTTGACCAAAAGGAAAGCACTGGATTTTCCAATGGTACCAAGCGCTTCAGATCTCTATCAATTTTGAATTAAGGATGAGCTATTGTGTGCGGATGACCCATACGTACGCGCCATTAAACATTTCCCGAAATCGTGTACGTGGCGCCATCTCATGTTTGCAGTCGGCTAAAACGTCTAAAAACAAGATTTTGGGGACGTCGTTACCGAGGTGCCTAAATCGTGTACGTGGCGCCATCTTGTGTTAGCTGTCGGCCGAGAAGTAGATAATTTTCATTCTCTAAAAGTCTTTACTAGCATCTCGTCGGTGCAATAATAATTATGGTATTGTTAGACAAGGACAGCGATTTTGTTTGTAAAAGATAGACTTATCAATACAAAGTGTCTATTCCTTCATTCAATCGAAGCTTCCGAAAAGTTCGATGAATTTAATCGTTATCATTTCACGGAGGCAAAGATTTGCGATTAAACAGACTTCGCTCGTAAGTATTGACGCTCTTTTTTCAAATAATTACTGATTATCTTATGAAATATTGGACAACGGACTTTGAAAATTCCTTTCAGTAGTTATATGCCCTCATTAGATAATATACAATAATAAAAACATTGAAAACTCCGATTGAGTAGAGTCAAATGATGTTTCATTTGAATTAGGCAACCCTTCAACGTTCAGACCCTTAAATAGTTATTGCGAAACGCAAGAAAAAGACATGAAGAAATGCAGAATTAATTTTTGGAGGGAATACTTGGGGAAATGCTTGAATCTCTTAGTCTAAAACGTTGAGATTTGCTTTCTTATTAGTAAAGCTGCAGGTAGTGAAACTTGGAGCTCTGCGTTTCCTGAGAGAACCGGAAGTCCGGTTATAGTTTTTGCAAGGATAATAGAAAACCGTGGGTAGTAGCGTGTGCACATAATTCCTATTAGGCGGAGCAAAGAATTGTAAATATTCATCTCGACAGCTGTTCGGGCAATTTCGACAATACGAACGTTTCTGAAATCCGAGTCGCGGGCAAGAGCAAGGTGAACGATCGCAGCGCGCGTCTTTTACACTTCGGTTGTAGCATACGGACGTGTCATAAGAAATGGTGCGTAATACATTTTACCTACATAACGCTACCTATTTATTATCGGGCTTCACTCTGCTACCCTATACACTCGTTTACTTGTTTTAATTAACTAATACGCGATTAATTAGCAATCATTTTGACATCGTGGGAGTAGATTAAATAG
This sequence comes from Holcopasites calliopsidis, assembly GCA_023838395.1. Lineage (NCBI taxonomy): Eukaryota > Metazoa > Arthropoda > Insecta > Hymenoptera > Apidae > Holcopasites > Holcopasites calliopsidis. The sequence continues at coordinate 3,652,824 of JALHAQ010000007.1, forward strand.
TTTTTCGAGTTTCTTTTGCCGATCTACGATCGAGATCGGTCGCGTCCCTTCTTTCGTTAGCTCCAATTAATCGATACGTCACTGTAACATTTTGGACTTAATTAAACAATTCTCACGCTTTCAATATTAAGTTAGATTCCTAATTAGGGAGGAAATTATTAATAGCTATAAGTTCACTTTAAGATAAGGATGCGTAGCTTTTAAGTTTTAATTAAGTTGGACACATATTTTTATGTCTAAGATATTAGTTTGTAAGATATAAGTAGTGTTCGGCAGTGCAGTGCCTAAGTAGGCACGTTAGCGTTAAGATTAGTTAAGCATATAGTAATTAAGCGCATGTTCGTTTAGCTATTAAGTAGATTTACGCTACGGGACACTCGTGCTTTAAAGTACAGCCAGACATCGTTGTTCGCTTATTTTTTTTAATGCAAATGCAGTGGGTGTAGAAAGTTCAAAACGTTCAGTATAGTAAAGTAGTCCTTCTATCTCCTTGTAAAAACTCAAGTCATTCCGATCGATTATGAAAAACATATTTCGTTTTGAAGAATATATGAGTACTTTCTACACCCATTGTCTGTTAGAATAACGGCGCATGCATACTGTAGTGCGATTGTGTCCCACGTAAAGTTAAGTTAATTTTTAACTTAAAAGATTTTAATTTCTCCATCCTCTTGCGATCTTTCGATTTTGCTTTGATGTGAGAATTTGCTAAGGCCTCCTCTTGCTGTCTGCCTTGCAGAGCATTTAATTAACGAACGCTCTGCAAACTTACAACGAAAGGAGCAGGGTTTGTTGTTGTAAATTATAGTATAGTTCAATTTTTTTGCGAACGAAGGGTGGGACGTGGTTTATGTGGGTAGGGTTGGTCTCCATCGCAGCAACCTCCACGTGGTGAGACCTGGGCAATCAGTTAATCACTCTATAATTATTATTCGAGTCTTAATACGAATAATTGGAATTTTGTAGCAGTATAATGAGTTTTACAAGTCGTTAATTAGTATAACAATAAATTTTTAGTAGTTAAAATCAATCCTAATAAGCCCGCGTTCGGAGTCTGTTTTGTTAGGGAATCTGTTAAATACAGTGGTATTATTATTATATATTACGTAACATTAATAATATTATGCAATAAGGCAAACTGTAGCGTAAATTATTTTAGTTTGCTCGTTACACTGACGATGCCCATAAGGCAGTCTTCTTTAGTAGTACTCGTCGGTGATTCTGGGAATGTCGTTTAATGCGTACCGACGCCCTACACGAGATGGCGGAACGTACACCATTTAGTAACATTCCTCTCTGATGGTATATCATTTCGACAATGTCTTTCACATTATTTATTTGTAAGCTTCGTACATTTATTTAGTATGCTTAGTTTACAAAAAGGAAACATTGTCAGTTCTATCGTGAACCAAATATAAGTTACAATATCGCACAATCTAATTAATTAACGCTTTAAATTAATTTCTGCCAGCTCAGAAATCAAATTTATAAAGGAGATGCGTTATTCTACCTTTTGTTAAGTTTTCTAATCGAGAAATCTGCGACTCGTACCGTTTCGTTACGAATCGCACTGCACCGCAGCCCGAGTGAAAGCTAGGTCAGAAGGGCTGCATATATGCAGGCTGCGCTATCGGGTGCGTGCACTGCCACGTCGTGTTAACCATTCCTTATATCGTAATCTAAGGAGGTGGCTGGCCGCACGGTCACGGCGGTGAGCTTGCATGCTTTCAAACAGAGTAGGTTAGAGGGTTCGTGAATTTCTCATGAAGGAAAATGCATGGCTGCTCTCGTTGTCGAGGATGAAACTAACTTTGGCCACGAAACAGCGACGAGTGTCGCTATGGTGTTCCTGGAGTTCCCCAAAGCTGAACGACACTTTCGTGAAGTTATTTATAGCGACGAACTTTTGTATCAACGTAACCTCCTCTCCGTTGCGCAATTTATCCCGATCGATCTTAAGGCGGCCACCAAATTATGTCGTTAATGAAACATATAAGACACGTTTAATTAAAAAAAAAAAGGTAACTTTGATATTATTTACTGAGATCGAAAGAAATTTAATGGCAAACTGATGTTTAATTCAACACGATTGAAGCCTTCCTAATTTTGCGCAAAGGAGGAACGCGACGAAATAAGTAAAAAAAAAAAAAGAGTTTCGAAACGAGCAAGCTCTACTACATGTTTCAGCACGATGCGACAGTTGGAAAAAGAAAAATGCAAAGCCGCGGGCAGGATTTTTCACCGTCTGCTACAGTCGCACGTTGTTCGCTCGAGCACACCGACTGCAATTGGAATTAAATGCCATTGTACGTTCGGCGAATGTGCATCCATAGTACAATACCTTGAGCTATGTACCCAATGGTTAGGGGTACATGCAAGGTATTTACAAAAATAAGATAAATTACTATCGGACGGACACCAAAATTAGAAAATCGGAAGTGCAAGTATTCTAAGAAGTATGCACTGGACCTCAACACCTCAACCTTTTTTTTACCCCGGACCCCTACATATACGTACAGCGTGTAAAGAAATTATAGGTAACGACTACCACAGCGTGATTCTACATCTTTGGATCGGTAAACATTTGTGAAAAGAATCCCGTGCAAAATTGTCCTTGACCTCGAAAATTAAGGTCAACGTTTTTTCTTGTCCCATCGGATTCTACTTGTCCTGAGGGTAAAAAGTGCGAAGGAAACCACGGGTCGCAACTCAACCGTTTTCTTGCAATAAATGATTTTAATATTTTGCATCGATCAGCATGGGTTAGAGCGAGAGAATGAAAGAGAGCGACGGTCATGCTCGACGCTCGGTTACGAGGGCGACGGCCGACACGACGCTTCATTCTCTCGCTCTGACTCGTGCTGACCAATGCAAAATATTCACATCATTCATTGCAAGAAAACGGTTCAGTTGCGACCCATGGTTCCTTTGACACTTTTTACCCTCGTGATAAGTAAAATCCGATAGGATAAGAAAAAATGTCGACCTTAATTTTCGAGGTTAAGGACAATTTTGCACGGACCGTTTTTTACAAGTGTCCACTGATCCGAAGGTGTAGAATCACGCTGTGGTGGTCATTACCTATAATTTCTTTACACCCTGTACATTGTAGAAGTCACGTGATACTTTTATTGGTCTGTTTAGTCGGCGAGTTCTTTATTCGAATAAGAAATTCTTCGAATGAAAACTTATTCGAATACAAAAGTATTCGTTATCGTCGACTAATTTCCTTTTATTCGAACTTCTTATTCGCCGATTATTCGAATCAGAATTTATTCGTCGATATTCATTCGGAAACTTATTCGAATGGAAACTCATTCGAATAATGCCCAACTCTGCCGCAGGATCCCAGGAAGTGGTGCGCGGGAAATGAGGTTCTTGCGTGAACGATGCTTGCCCGGTGACCGTTCCTCAGCTTCGTATCACGTGAATGAACGAGTATTACAATAGAATCGTGATTTCACGTGGATCGCCCGTCAAACCAACTGCACCCCATACAACCTTTTTCTTTCCTTCTAATCATGACCGATTGAATTCGAATAACTTGCACCTCATGCAACCATTGCTATTATTTTACGTTACTATTAAGTACGTTACTATTTTAGATTCTTGTTGCACATTACACTTACATTATCATTTTACACTTTCCAAGCTTCTATTCGTTTCCGACGAGTCTTCCCACTGTTCTTCCTTTCGCTTCTGCGATATTAAAAATTAGGCTCCAATTTTATTTCAACTGAAGCGGATTCAACTTTCCCAAATTTGTAACGATGAAACGTAATTATGAAACGTGCTGTAACAGTGAACGTAGGAGAAAAACAGCGACGTTTGCGTAGAACGTGATCGGACTCTGCTAGAAGGGAGAATAAACATTATCGCGATCGAGCATAAGTTCCATGTGTTTATACGGTGCAGAATTAAGCGGCGAACGGGAAGGGTTAGTTTTTCATCTTAGTCTGTCGCTTCCGCTTCTTTTCCGCAGGTCGATACGGCCCCAACTTCCGGCGCACCATAACACCTCGCCACCAGGCTTGAATCTTGATTGCGCTTTTTTGCATGCCCTCTCGTCGCTCCCCCTCCTTCCTCAGTGCCTCCTTCTCCGCCAGGTACATGTCTATGAACTCCTGATTACGGCGATACTGCAACGTTGTTACGGTTACGCTTAAAAAGCTGGGGAGACGATAATCGATTCGGTGATTAGGCGAGAGGAAAGAAAAGAGAGAGGGAGATACGGGATTAAAAACTGCCCTCAAGTTATAATTCACGACGTTCTAGATAATGAATCGCTTCAATGAATAGAACAAGGAAACAATTATTTTATTTGTATTTTATTCATTGTATTAGGAGAATTCTCTGATACTTGAAAAATGCTTTCCGCGGACAAGTGGAATATCAAAACGTTAAATAGTAAAGAGAGAGCTTCTTCCATTTTGCCCCGGTGAAATTTCACTTGATTTAGAATAGCCCCCAAACAGGTTCTTGACACGAGTTATATCGATCTCCCAGCAAAGTTTCCGCAGTGCACGTAGATTCTAAGCTCGCAGGAGCAAGGCGTCGAGAGCTTGATTTCCAATAGGATTAACGCGGACCTGTGTTCCACTCTAATAAATTTCGCGAAAGAACAACGATCCGCGCAAATCCCTTGGCCACCTTCCACGGTTCCCTTTACCAAAAGGTGCAGAAAAAAAGAAGAAATTAAGGAGGGTTGCTAAAAAATGGCAATTGTACCTCTTTGGAAAGATTCTTGTTGCACATTTAAGGGCATCTCTTGAGGAACAAAAAATGACAGAATAATTTATCTGAAACGTGATGGAAAAGTTGAGAAAAATGAGTGCAGTAATGAAACAGTGACCGTGGTCGAATTGATTCTGGATGCATATTTCTCAATCTCGATTTGACATCGTTCTAAAAGAAATAGATTCTTATCATTGAATGTATCTTATTATTCCAAACATTGAATGTATCTTATTATTACAAACCTCGGAGCTGACAACTGTAATGGAGAAGACTCTTACCTGTTTACGTGTTCAAGCTAACATCATACGATTTCAAACATCAATTGATTTATCATTAGGATTTCTGAAGAATTAATACATTGATACAGATGAATATTTATTCTGTAGCTGGATCAGAATTTGAATAAGACGGAGATTAAATATAACGCACGGATAAGTATGACCATAGCCACTTTTTCGTCTTTGCACTCAATTCTCTCAACTTTCCCATCACATTTCGGATAAATGGTATTGACATTTTTTTGTTCCTGAAAAGATGCTCTTCAATGACCAACAACAATCTTTCGTTCGCAAAGAGGTCCAGAAATTGCCATTTCTTAACATCCTCCTTTGCACGCATCTTAAATGTACTGAAAACGATTGGAGAAAAATCGATAACCAAAAGTCCGTTCAAACAGTTCGATTAAATACGATGTACAGGGTGTTCCGTAACCGGTGGCACAATCGAACAGGGAATGATTCTATGTGAAAAAGTAAGTGGAAAATGAAGTAGCGAGAAGAAGTTTGAAGTAGTTGCAATTTTTTAATGATAATTTTTGTTTGTTGAAGCAATCTTTGCTGAATAAAGTAATTTATATCTTGTGAGACTTAGTACTTTTTAATTCACGAAGAAATCAAGTAGGTACTAATTGCGTCAACATTTTCCTACCTGCCTATTTTAAAGTCCCAGAACAAAGTTACATGTGCAGATCATTTTACTGAAATATCACGAAGTTTATTAAGACTTTGTTTATTAAGACTTTAACACTTTGACGTAGGGAGACGTGAATCGACGTTCTTTGTCTTTCAAGCATAACTTTCGAATTTATCATTAAAAGAACTGTATTCGCATGATTTTTAAATGTAGCCATTAACTTATACAATATTGTATTGAATAAATGAGCAGCACTCTGTGGAATATACTTATGCATCTTCTAATTATACAGGATGCCCTGTAACTGGTGGATACAACCGAACAGGAGGTGATTCTATGTGAAAAAGTAGGTCGAAAATGTAGAACAACAGTTTTTCATTTGGTGCTTCGTTTCCAAGAAAATCGACTTTGAACATTTCCTTGGCCCGCACGCATGTTGGCTAATATGCATTTTTACTGGTGCTTGAGGTAGATCATTGTCAGTTCCACGATTGTCGATAGCTACGATAGCATCATTCAACCTATGGATAATAACTTTGGATAATTTTTATTTCTTTATTATACACGTCGCACGTTGTACATTGTTGAAAATGTTCGTCATCGTGTCGGGAACATGATTGTGCTGTATTTTCTATTGCATTCTGCCGCCTCGCTTCATTCCACGGCAGAACAATTTTCTGCTTTAATTGCCTGCGCATGCGGAGTATGCAAATGTTTAAAATCGCTTTTCCCGGAAACGAAGCGTCTGATGGCAAAATTTCATCCTACATTTTCGACTCGTTTTTTTCACTTAAAATTACACTCCTTTTTCGGTTGTACCACCAGTTACGGGGCGTCCTGTATTTCCTCGAAACGCAGAGAAATTGAAGGATAGCAAAATTCTTGGTAGATTTCGTACCTCTTCTTTCAGTTCGTCCAACTCCTTGCCTCGTGTTTCCATGTCGATACGTAACTGCCGGATTTCGTTCTCGTACATCTCTTTCTCCCGAGCGTACCGTTCCTCCCATTCCTTCGTTTTCCCCTCGAGCGACTGTCGATTCGAAGAACAAACACGGCCAGAGATTATTTCCGATCGTATTAACATTTATTCTGTCTCCGTGGGAATCGCGTTTTGCCGTTTGAAAATAACAAACGGACCGGTTCTCGACGTTGAAGCGACTACAATCGCGAAGAAGAAAGTGCTCACCGCGGTTTCCTGGATCAGGAATTTCGCCAGCTCGCGGTGTACGCGTTGCTCGTTTCCCTCACGAGCACGCAAATCGCTCAGCGCTTTTTCCAAATTCTCCACCTCCATGTTGCAGCGTAACGAGTGCTCCTCGCATTTCGCTGTTCTCCAATCGGTGACATACTTCAGCTCCGCGTCCGTGATTAATTTCAATTTCTCCGCGTTACGCTGTTGTTGCAAATGTGAAATTAACAGAGGAGGTGGTCTAAATATAGCCATCCAGACATTACTGTCAAACCAGTTGAAGATATTCTAAATGCGACACTGCAATGATTATCTGCAACATGCTTGCTATATACGATGCTCAAGTAAGCTGAATGAAAGATCGCGTTCGTTATAACTTATCTATTTAAAATAACAGTGAGAATGCTCGTGTTTGACACTAGGTTTACGGACCTTTTTGTGTACCTATTCATGGGAATTGTTTAAAAACGCACGTATATCATATACAAGTGTCTGAAATTATAAAGCTCTGGGAGAAATGAGCTAGGATGTGTGGAGACAGTATTATATCAATCAAAGTTAATACAAGGTGCTTGAAAATAACGTTTATGACTTTTGCAACTTTAAACGTGAACTCTAAAACGCGTCAAATTGACGCATTACGTAAACCTAGTGTTAAAAGCGTGGTCTTAATATGGGCTATCCTCGAAATAATCTAGCTCTTTGCACTCGGTTGCCCCCTCCGAGAGGACATCGAAGTTTATTAGTAATTACGGGGAATCAACTTGTTTCAGCGCACCTTTTTGATAAATGCATGTTTCCTTGAAGTTTTCTGTTGAAGTGGCACAGGAAATCAAATCAAGATACGGTACAATTAGTAAGATATACAAATAAGAAATACGGAAAAAGTTACAGATAGATCTCTACACTAATAAAGGAGAAAATCGAAATTCCCAATATGGGAGAAAGAAAACGAGACTGTATTGTTTGTTCTGAGAGAAAAACACCGAGTGGAAGTCGTCGAACAACTTATTATTGTGAAACGTTCAATAATCAACCTGCAATGCATGTTGGGAATTGCTTTAAAATTGACCACACTGTACACAATTATAAGAAATCAAATGTTGAGTTTCTTGCAAATATATGTTCCTCGATGTCTACAAATTCATATAGATCAAATATCATAATTATACCTTACTTGGTTCCCAAGCTGTACTATATAATATGACGGTTCGTAAGTTCACGTTTCCGGGCCAAAGTGGCGTCCAGTTGATGGTAGCTAACGCCCGGGATGGCTCCGGGTGCAAAGGGCTAGTGGAAGAGTAAAAAATGCAAGCTTTTTGGACTGAAATATTTGGAATGTTGTCCCAAATGCTGCTAAGAAGAGTTAAATGCTGATAGTTTATTTACAATAGTTACAAGTCTGGATATATGTCTGCACAAGCCCTTCGAGCCCCTAGGTAACGCTAAGAGAGTGCTATACCCAAAGTTCTTCCAAATCTTCAGAGGAAAGTCCCTTGGAAGACATGCGACTCGAATCCTCCCTGCACTGATGAATTCCACCCCGTAGCCCATATTTAGATCACTTGTTCAGGGATTCTTGGAGCGGTGTCAGACACTACTATGCGACTCTATATACTAAACAATTTATGTTGAAAAAGCTTGCGAAGTCAGCAATGTTGCACTCTTGGCAAATTAGACCTCAGCTCGACAGAATGTTGTTAAAGAAAATGAAAGAAACGTTCCTGTAAAATCTTTGCAGATGATGAAATAAACGAAATTACAAGTTTTACAACATTAACGAAACGAATACAAGACATTATCTCTTTCCTCTAGCATTCTTTGATTTTTTAACCATAGCCTTTCATTATTGCCACTAAGGTGGTGTACCTAATATGATCTTAAACTTCAACTAGCCCATATTTAGACCACTTGTTCAGGGATTCTTGGAGCGGTGTCAGACACTACTATGCGACTCTATATACTAAACAATTTGTGTTAAAAAAGCTTGCGACGTCAGCAATGTGTAATGGTGTGCTCTTGGCAAATTAGACCTTAGTTCAACAGAATATTGTTAAGAAGATGAGAGTAACGTTCCTGTAAGTTCTTCGAAGATGGTAAAATAAATGAGGTTACAAGTTTTACCGCATATTACATTAACGAAACAAACACAAGCCTTTGTCTGCTTTATTCGGTTCTTGATCCGTAGTTTCTCATTATTAATCTTCAAACTAGCCCATATTTGAACCATCTCCTCTATGCTACATGGTACTCGTTATCGAAAAGAGCTTGTTCGAACATCATGATCTTTCGTGGGAACGTGCGGAGGATATTTACCTGTTCCTCCGCGAGCTCCTTCAGAATTCGCTTCTTCTCCTCGTCGTTGGCCGCCTTCTCGTCCGCGAGCAATTTCTGCAATTCCATGGAGGTCCGTCGAAGCCTCTCCCGCTCCACGATTAAAGTCGCCCCCTCCTTTTCCCGCGGCGTAATCCTGTCGATCTCTTTCGCGAGTACATCGCACGTCCCTCGCGAGCGGATCTCCTCTTTCAATTCTTCCATGACCTTTCTTACGTATAAACTGGAAAGTTCACGTTCCACAATGACGCAAGTACAAGGATCATCGTGTTACGGTCTATCTAACAAGTGCCGTGGTTAAAAAAAAAGTACATTTAATATCCATTATCTTATAAGGAATTCAGTTTTGTTTTTATTTAAAAAATAAATAGACGGTGTCAGCATACTAGGTGGGAATTAGGATAGGATATAGGATAACAGCTTGAGGTGTTAATTGAATGGTTGGATGCATGAAACAGGCAGCTCAAGTTTTTGTCAATATTGAGATTTTGTTGTATATTTGTTTTTTTCTGTTAATATATTAGACTGTTCTTATTTGGGTCTAGCAAAACGTTGTTCATGCATCCGACTCTTCGATTGTAAATTCTTATTGATAATAAAAATAGTATAATTAATAATAATAATAAGATAATGTTTTTCCCACCTGTTTTCATAAAGTCTCGCAGAGGTAGCCCGTTCTCTAGCCTCTTCGATTAACGCGATTTCCTCCGGGCTAAACATTTTCAACTCGCTGCAATGAGCACAGACGCATCAGAAATGTACATATTTCCATAATCTTCTTTCTCCTGTTTATTACGAATAAAATCTGATGAAACGGATCGTCATGCAACGTACTCTGCACCGGACGGAAGACAGTCGATCGGAATATCATTATCGCGTTCCATCGGTTTCTTCAGTGCAGTGTGATAAATTGCCAGCGCGCTCGTGAACTCTTCTAGAATCGCCAAAATTGTCATCCGTTCCGTCTGGCTGAACGGCGAAGAATCATTCGCTGCAGACGTGGCCATTTAGCTATCTGCTCTATTTTCCTTTTTGCAATTTCCTTCGCACCTAAGAAGAATTGTTTAACACGCGAGGACAGTTTAACCAGTTAAGTGGGTTTGACGACTACATCCGTCATGGAGATGTGGCAGAATTTTGTGTCGTGACGGTTATATCCGTCATGCGTAAAATTTTCTTACAATTTGATATTTAAATTGTAATTCCGGCGAAAACTAAATTATATTCGTAAATTTTAATATGTTTACAATTTTCAGAGGTCAAAACGAAATGAAACAAACAAATGAAAATTATAAATAATTTGAGTTGGATTCAATTGGAAATAATGTGAGTTGTTTGATCATCGCGACACACGCTGGTGGGCGCTTCGCAAAGGGATCGCCACAGTTAACTGGTTAATAAATTTCGTTCGCGACACAGATTTCTGTAAACCTTTTTCGAAGAAACAAGTTTCGAATGATACACGAGTATTTTTCTACGGCTCGATTCGCGTCTCGCCCGACGTCCTGCGATGACAATAATTTTCTTTGCGCCTCTCTTCTTTACCACGACTCGACCCCCATCGACAAAGTGAAGTCGTCCACCGAGAAATAATTGTTAAACCCGCTCCTTTGTCGGCCGGCTACAGCCGTTCTCGGTCCGCTTTTACAACGTCTTAAAATAGCTTCAGTTTCATTTAAATGCAAATTGAGCCGAAAAAAGGGGAGAACATTTCTGCAAGGTGCTGCCTATTTCCAGGGATAAATTGCGAGATAAAAATCGTAATTATCCTATCGTTCCTTTCTCTTCCCCTTTGCTTGTCTCCTACGATAAAAACACGATGCGCTTACTTACTTTTCGGCCCTCGCTTGGAGTTGCTGGCAAAAAGTGGTGGATTCGTTGTCCGACTAGTCGTAGTTTATTGTTAGAAGAAACACATCCGAGCACATGGCTGTAAGGATAATTAAGATACGCTTGCGCTTTTTTAACTAAATAAAGCAAATGCTGCAGCAATGAAAGTGGATACCGCAGCTTTAAATTGAGTGGCAGAGTTTGATCCATTGGTGCACGTTGCCAGTAGGAACGGGCATTGGAAACCCTTGGAGTTCTTAAACGATTCGCTGAATTCAGGTTTTTAGGTATTTAAAATTTTGGCAATTAAAGGTAACTAAAATTTTTCATTAATTAAATTTGAATTCGAATTTAATTCAAAATCATTCATTAAATTTGATTTCGGATTCAATTCCAATCTTTCATTAATTTGGATACGAATTCAATTCAAAATCATTCATGAAATTTGAATTGGAATTCAATACAAATTTTTCATTACTCAAGTTTGAATTCGAATTCAATCCAAACTTTTCATTAATGAAATTTGAATTCGAATTCAATACAAATTTTTCATTAATTAAGTTTGTATTGGTATTCAATTCAAAATCATTTATAAAATTTAAATTCGAATTGAATACAAATTTTTCATTAATTAAGTTTGAATTCGAATACAATTCAAATTTGTCATTAATGAAATTTGAATTCGAATTGAATACAAATTTTTCATTAATTAAGTTTGAATTCGAATTTAAATTTTTCATTAATGAAATTTGAATTCGAATTGAATACAAATTTTTCATTAATTAAGTTTGAATTCGAATACAATTCAAATTTGTCATTAATGAAATTTGAATTCGAATTCAATTTAAATTTTTCATTAATGAAATTTGAATTCGAATTCAATACAAGTTTTTCATTAATTAATTTGAATTCGAATACAATTGAAATTTTTCATTAATGAAATTTGAATTCAAATTCAATAGAAATTTTTCATCAAATAAGTTTGAATTTGTATTCGATTCAAATATTTCATTAATGATATTGGAATTCGAATTCAATTCAAAATCATTAATTAAATTTCATCTTCAACTCAAATTTTTAAACATGTGCATTTAATTTTGAACTCGAAGGTGTAATCCTTTCTTTCACGGGGACTTCTAACAATTCTAATCATAGACGGTTCATTTCCGTGCTCCTAAAAGTTTCAAGTACCGTGATGGAAGAGGAGCTAGCGAGGGAAGGCCAAGTAAAAAACTACTAAGCAGTCGTTAGGCGTTATAAGCCTTCTACGTTAAAAGTCGATCGAAGTGTACATTGGGAAAGGTATCTTGCGGCCACTCGACAAGTTTTCTCCTCCGTTCCATTCGTCGATTGTCTCTGTGACCGCTGGTTGGCCGTCGAGAAAAGAAAGGGCCCACTCGAAGGCTGCCCGTTCTGATTGCAAAACTTTTTCGTACCTTAGACTTTAATTGAATCTGCATTATCTAAGGGTCGCGCTGAAGCGATCCATCGGTTCAGTTTGCTACTATTTTAATATAAAACTTTTATTTCATTCAATGGTAAACTTGCAATATAAGTAAATAGAGACATCCGCAGTGTAATAACACATTCCTCTTTCTAAATATAAAATCTCATTGTGAGTTCGCAAGAATATCAGATATCAGACACTACGCGCACAGAATCGCGCGCTAAATTTAAATTACACCTAACTTGCATTCTCGTAGCCCGAAAGCCGAGGATGCATCGCTTTTTATACTTTTGTCAGATTTCATTTCGCGATAGCCTTTCCATCTTAGGACACGAGCGATGTATCCTTTACTTAAAGAACAAAAATAAGAAGAACAAAGACGAGGGTGAAAGATGTCTCGTGATAATTTTCATTTTTAAAAAGTACGTATCAAATAGTTACGGAGAAAACGCGCTACCGAAATCGCGCGATTCAACTTTAATTAACCACCGTCTCGAATGTTGTAGCGGTGAAAACGATGGAGGGGGAGCACCTTTAGCTGGAAGTTTGACAAATTTCGAGTGGTGCAGTTTGACAAAGGTGACAGAAACACGTCGGAAGCATTGTAGCGGGGATCTCTAATGTGCTTCCGAAAGTTTAGCGGGGTGCGCGAGAATTCCGTGTCTCGCAGTGGAAGCTTGAAATCTGGCGCGGGGGTGAGTGGCGCGCGCATGCGCACTGCCGAGGCGGGTCACTCATGCGCGATCGCGACGCCAGTCTGTCGAGGCGCGAGGGCGGTGTCGGTGGTGGAAGCAGGGAAACGTTTTCTACCCTTCGCTCGTCGTCGTCGTCATCGTACGTCCGTCTGACGTTTCGTCGTACACGCTCGTCGCGAAACGGTGCAAGTGAGTGGCTATATTTCCGTCGAGTTGACACGCGTTCGGCCCGCGTCACTGTCCACCCACCGTCGTGTCCCTTCGCGGTCGTGTTACGATATCTCGACCTGGCTAGCGGAATCTTCAGTCACGGTGGAATCGAAGATTATAACCTGTCATCGGCGCCGCCGACGTCGTCGTCGTCAGTCCCGATCGGTTCCTTCGCGGGTGAGTATGAACGTGCCTTTCCATGCTCTTCTTCTACGTGAAATTTTTCATTGTCGCTAATATTCCGAGTTAACCTAGTTGCGCTGCCTTTGGAACGCCCTCGTGTTTATGCCGCGAAAATGTAATACGTTTGAATCGCCGGGGGGGAAAGAAAGTAACGTAGGAATCCTTGGTCCATGCATTCGACTGTACCACCGTTCTGTTCGTTTTCTCCGATTTCTGTCTCCGCGTAGCTTCGCCGATAGGGACGAGAACAATTATCGATCTATCGATGTTCTCGGTGTCTCTGCTGATTTAGGAATCTCAGAGGGAATGCCATGCCTATCGAGATTAACCCAGTTACGAATCTTTGAACCCTTCTTCCGTGACGGTGAGAATACTTTGCCACGCTATCGACAGTTTCATCCCTGTCAGACATTAACGAATTAGAAGTAATTTCGGGGCAGGATTGTCATTTATATTCTGGCACCATTGTACGACTTAAGTCTGCTTAATTTAACAGGACAGCGGTTCTCGTCACGTTGCCTCAGCGTGCCCGAGCATGAGGGGCGAATAACACAAATATTCGTATTGCGCTTTTCGCTTCCGTTAATGCTTTCGCCGGTAAATAACGGGGCTTAATCCGTTTCTTGCGCGGCTCTACGAATATCTGGCGTTGGACGTGCAGCGTCCTGAATTCTCTCAGGGTTAACCCAGTTACAGATCTTCGGAACGCCCCTCGTGTTTACACCGCGAAAGGAATGGACGTTCGAAAGTTCGCAAGAAATGCGGCGTATTTAAATTATCCCAGCCTGGTAACTACAGCACCTTCGGTGTTTTTCGTTTCATATTTCCCCATAGACGGCAGCGGTACTCGAACTTACTTGACGACATTGATTAATCCGTTGATCTTTGAGTATACTCTACGGAGAAGAAATGAATGGGGATCGGTATCTTTTCGTAGCAGATACCTTGTCTTTATCTCACGTGCTAAAATCGTGAAACGAATTATGTAAAATTGAATATTGCCGCGAAATGCTTCGTTGCAGGACATATAATCATAGTAATTTTTCGCAAGAATTCCCTAGTATAATGTGTCAGCAGTAGTATAGAATTACATTGGTCAGGCATCCTTCCATTTAATAGGGGGGGGCTTTATAGAAAAGGTCGCTGACGGGTTGCTTCTTTTGTTTTGCGGGTCACGTGACTTTTGCGCGGCAAGCGTTCTTTTTCCCTTCATTTTAATTAACTTTACATAGCTACCGCTAAATTTACAGCGTTGCTGGCTTAAAATCATTGTACTTAACGCGTCCAAATTGCTTGTTATTTAAAAACAATGAATGGCGCAGCGTGAGGCGTTGCGTGGGCTTAATATTTAACAGGAGGCTTTGTATTTTATATATTAATTCTCAACTATATTTCCAATGAAATCATACATTTTATACACGCATAATGAAGAAGAATCGCACGACTGCGTCCGAGTAACAAGTTTTTTAATCCGCCGATTAAGTGTTGCGGTAATTATCACCCACGCGCGATTAGTCCCCTGCTCACGTGCTGCAACGGTAATCCGCCGATTCCCTAGGCGATGCTCGCGATGATCGGTTAAACGGCATTGCCGGATTTATCGCTGGAATTACTACTCACTCGAGTGGCGGTGTATCGTTTCCCATTATTTATCGTCGCACCGAGCAAAATGTACGCGGATTTCGTTCGTTTATACAGCGCAGATTCATCGCCGCCGTTGCTGCTTATTTAACCGGACTGTAAATTCCGGCCTGTAGCTTTTTATAGCTGTTATCGCGTAAATCGTATTTCCTGTTCCCCTCTCTTCAAGATGGCTTCCTTTTTAAGTCCACCGTGGCTCCATGTAATATACAAAATCGTGGTCTTTTTCTCTTAAGTTCAACTTTGATTCTATTTCTGCTACGACTAATTTATCACGTTATCCTTACAATTGTATTATTTTATTATTAACCCGTTGAGAAGTAAAGGGGACTGGGGCAAAAAGTTTCGTATATATTTCGATAGTTACATTTAAGAAATTAAAAGGGGTGGCATTATGTTTTCGACTGGTACAAAGCAAGTAGGCGTAATAAAGTTAACAATGAACGAGTCAATAATGAAGGAAACGGTTATATTATTTTCTAGTTAATTCTTATGCTTTCCCAGAGACGGAACTTTTAGCCCCGGTCTCCTCTGTTGTCCTTTGGCCGTCGACAAAAAATTCGACATCAAGTACCAGTATCGACACACAGACTGTAAAGGGCAAAGGATAAAGATTCTCGTGAAATAATGCTGGGACGAATCCCCGGCAACGATACATTAAAAGCCACGACAAGCTTTCCCGGCGCTCTTTCCTTTATCGCTTTACGGGGATGGTACGCTGGCATAAACGCGGGGGAGAACCGTTTCTGATAACGGTTTTATGTACTCTCCGAGATACACTCTGTGAAAGGAAAACAAGGAGAGGACCCCGGTGGAGGAGCGTTGTACGAATGCTTTGGCTCCCCCAATGCTCTCAGGCTTCGCCCGAGAGAAATTTGATCGATAAAGGCTGAACCGAATCGGCGGCGTTTTCCACGCACAATCGTTCACATTTGTTCCAAGATTTTCAACGTGATTTCAACACCGTTTCATCGCTCGTCACGATCTGTTCCATTTAACCCAGTTTCATCTTTTCATCCTTCATTCCTTTCGTCGACAACCTTGTTTAACGAAGCAAACCTTTCAATCCCTTTTTTCTCCTCCTGGTCAGCATTTGTGTCATTCACAATTAGCTTCCTCGGTCCATCAATTTTTCTTCAACGTTGCTGCTACAAACAAAATTTCAATCTGTTTCTAAGGATACGAGGCGGTTTAAAATGCTGATTAAAAGACAGGCCTGTGGATGCTTTATTGGAAAGTTACGACGCAAATGCATACTGTATTATTAAATGCCGCGCCCTTCTCCCCGCTGTGTTAATACCATCCGGATATTCTGGATGTCGATGTAATATTAAATTCATTGTACGCTGAGTTTCGATGAAATTTCCGGCAATTTCCGCATTACCTTTAGTGTTCTCGATTTATTCATTTGAAATACGCTATTCGATACTCCGCACCATTTCCCTCACGATTCCAATCAATCAATCGAGTAATTGAAAAATCTATCTTTACTATTGATTCTACAGTTTTACTCCTAGATTTTGTATGGCTGTGAATGAAATGCAAAAATCAGTAAAGGCCGTTGGACACACGTTTGTACGATTCAGTGCTGACTTCCTTCTGTAACAAATATTAATCTTGATATGTTTTATTCAAGTATCGAAGTGGCCGATTGAGAAAGTCGATTGATCGGTTCCTATTGATTTTTCAAACGATTCCTCTGTCAAAGGAACGCTGAAACGTTGCCCTCCTAGTCGACGTAACGATTCCGTCACAGAAAGGGACAGACCCGATAACATTTTAATCCACGTCTTTCGGATTCAAATTTCCGTGCCGGCGAGTTTGCCGGCAGTGCACGTAAATAGCGCCACGCACAAACGAGACAGCGATTGAAAGTTTAAGTAGCGACGGTCTTTTGAAGAAATCTCGAGAGAGAAACGTGTGTTCCCTTCCCTCACCGTGAAAATTTCCATTTGCCGTTTTTCTTTCCTACTTCGTGTTGGATGCCTGCAGAGTTGAACATCCCTTCAATCTTGTCGGGGTTCTTAATTTAGTCGGACAGGTCAAAAGGAATTAATAAGTAAGTTGAATGCGATTCATGCGATCACTTGATTTTCGTGTCTCAGTTTTTTGTTTGAAAAATGTTCATCGCCTCGAAAAGTTGACAATTCTAACCATAGAAAATATCGGAAATCAAATCAACGTTCATTTGCAAAACTAAGGCCATTACTGTTTAATTATATGTATATTTCGCATCTTCTAAGCCGAGAGATACGTCTTCTACTTTTTCCATTTGTTTACCATATTCGAACAAAGGTATCAATCTTTTCCGCGTTTCTTTTTTTCTTGCAATTGAACCGAGCACAGTTGAACGAAGTGGGGGAATAGATTGGAACGAGAATAAGTATAACAGTAGTATTAATATTACAACACGATACAGTGGGATCCGGTTATTATAATCACGGATAATGTTATCATTTGGCTATTGTTATCATAATCAGTTAGCCGCAAGGTATTCTATATAAAATTAGTTAAAATTGATCCGTTTATTATAATTAGACTCCGGATTTGTATGTATTCTTAGAAAATCTAAAGATGCGAAATTAGACAGATTGCAGATAATATGAAAAAAAATACAAAATATCCAAATTATTATGCTTTTTATAATATCTAGTAAGTGAAATAATTTTCTACCGAAGCTCTACTTTTTCTACTGCATTCTCAAACATATGAATTTGCATAGGAATCCCCAGTCCAATTATAATCAAACTACAATCACTTATTGCTATCTGTTACACTCGGTAACAAACGATAAGAATTCCTAGCGAATTCATGCCAAACGCGTCTCTTTCTTTCGAAGCTTTCTTTTAACCGAGGCATACGTTTTATCAGCTAAATTCAGAAACGGAAAGGGGTCGAAGTAGAGTTTTCGTTTGGACTTTTAAACACTGGTAATTAAAGTTTCCCTTTTGACCCGCCGCGCGGAGGCACCGTGTCGCAGTGGACTCTCTGTCCGCATTCTGCAAACGCCGCATATACAGGGTGTCCCGTAACTGGCGGCACAACCGGAAAGGGGATGATTCTATGTGAAAAGGTAAGTCCCAAATGTAGAATAATATTTTTTCATTTGACGCTTCGTTTCCAAGAACATCGACTTTAAACATTTGCTTGGTCCGCACGCATGTCGGCTAATATGTATTTTTACCGGTGCTCTCGTTAGATGATTGCCAATTCCACGATTGTCGATAACCCTGATATTTTCACTCAACCTATGTGTTCGGTCCCAGTACCAAACAAAGGAAGACGGGTACCGTTGGGAACCATAAAACTTTTTTAAATCGAAAGGCCCAACACCTAAAAATCACGTACAATCAAAAACGACCATAGGAAAAACACAGTAATAAAAATCACCGAACGTAGCTTCCCCTGCAATATCGATACACCACCACTATATCCCAAAAAAACACACCCCCTGTCCGATCCATCAACCAATTAGAAAAATACCACCACCAGTAAGAACTCCAAACGATATTTCCTGAAGATACCCCCAAGCGCCTTCGACGCATTCGCAAAACATCAGTGAACTGACAAACACTTCGTAAGACAGTATTCAAACTATATACAGTAAGCCCCGCAAAGAAGGAACTGGTCTCGCCTTCAAAAGAAGAAGATTACTATCCCCACTTCTTCGTTTAAAGTCGCCGAGCGAGAAATCGGAGAACGAGAGAGAGGCGTGAAGTCGTAAATCTTTAGGATCAAGTGAACAGTGACGTTTCTTAGTAGAAGGATAGAAAATGTAATGCTTGCTTACTTCCTACCGTGTTATGTAGGTGAGAACTGTTATATCGCGGCTGTTTCTTCACATCTGATGACTCGATTTCCCTAATTATTAAAATAATTGTCAAAGAATAAAGGCGTATGTGATACGGAATTAATGTATACGTGCGTGCTTCATTCATACGATTCTACCTCCGCCGGAATCGCTTAGTGTTAACATGAGAGCACATGTCACATTCTATCCTCTAAAGTATAACATTTCACCTCGACGGAAGCCTTTATGGTTGGTAAGTATCTCGAGCCCCTCGCTCATGAACCGTGTTCGCTCACGTCTTCTTCGAGATCAAAGTCATGTCGAATAGTCGACACCTTCGTTACAAGGAACCGACCAGTCCCGAGCCAATTCTTTCTTTGCGAGGCTTACTGTAGTCGACTGCTTCGTTGCAAGGAACTGACGGGTCCCGAGCCAGTTCTTTGCGGAGTTTACTGTACCCCTTCGTTACAAGGAACTAACGGGTCCCGAGCCAGCTCTTTGCGGGGCTTACTGTACTCCTTCGTTACAAGGAACTGACAGGTCCCGAACCAATTCTTTGCGGGGCTTACTGTACTCCTTCGTTACAAGGAACTGACAGATCCCGAACCAGTTCTTTGCGGGGCTTACTGTACTCCTTCGTTACAAGGAACTGACGGGTCCCGAGTCGGTTCTTTCTTTACGGGGCTTACTGTAGTCGATTCCTTCGTTGCAGGGAACTGGCTGGTCCGGAGCCAGTTCTTTCTTTGCGGGGCGTACTGTACACACTTTCCTAGACACACATTCGACTTGAATTAGTGCATCATCTGGATTAATAATACATCTTGTTATATATTTGGTTAAATCGCAATCGCAACAATCTTTCCTGCCATATCAACGCGGCTTATATTAATAAGCCAAACGTCTCTGTATACCGCCACGCCAATGTACCGGAATTTACAACCCGGCGAAATTCGCACGGGAATTGCGGCATCGGGATGTTACACTATGGATAGTAACTTGGGATCAGTTTTATTACTTTATTATACATCCTGTACGAAACTGAGAATAATGATTCGTGTATGATAAACTTCATTAGTTCCGAAATTGATCCAAATGTTTGTCATCGTCTTAGGAACATGATTCCGCTGTATTTCCTATTGCATTCTGATATCTTACTTCATTCAACGGCAAAACAATTTTCTGCTCTAATTGTGAATGCATGCGGACTACGCAAATGTTTCAAATCACTTTTATTGGAAACGAAGCGTCAAATGACAAAATTTTATTCTACATTTTCGACTTGTTTTTTTTGTTCACGTAGAAGTGCCACTTTTTTTGGTTCTACCGCCAGTTGCGGGACACCCTGTATTTTCGTACTGCGCTAACAGAGGCTACTTAGTCATTCCGGCGGCGTGCACGAGGAGGCACGAACGATTTCACGCGAACCTGCAGCGAAGATTCGCGGTTAACGAACGCTAGACTGCGTTGAAAGCTGTATCCCCCGTGGAATGGAATGCGAAGTTGCGTACCGACTTCCTGGACGTGTTCGTTTTTCTTTTCTGTTTCTGAGTGCTGTTTATTATTGTTATAACTTTCGCTTTGTAATTAATACAAGTGTAAAAGTATAATTAGTCATAGATATACATGTAGCGTTTCGTCGGACTCATCGTGATAATAATACATAATGCAATAAAAAAGGGTATTATTATTAAGTTCGTAAAAAGTGTGACGTTGAAAACGATCTTTCGTTTTTTTCACAATATTACACAACTTCCATACAATTTTTCACACCATGTCCCTATCTGATATTTTCTCTTGCATCATAAGAAAAGTAGTGATACATTTATTTCACCCTGGCAAGTTAAGATAAAGCACCCTATAAGTCGTAGGGTAATAGAATTTAACGAGAAGGCAGCAATTTCTTGGATAAAAATATTACTTTTGTTTTACGAACGGAATAGAATACAAATAAATAGAATTTTTATGAACAATATAAAATATTCGAATGAGGAGTTGGGGAGATGACAGGTAGATATACTTAATAGAAATTAAATTCGTTTTTTTCGATTGCAATCAAGAAATCATGTATTACAGTGTTCGAACGAAGAATAGTTGAAATTTCAGCAGGAGGAAAGTTTGTAAATTGCAGCGGTACATTTCACGAATGTGCGTAGTATCGTCCATCGTTACTTTTCGCATTTTGAACGAATTCCATTTCCATTGACGAGCGGTTTGGAGGTGGCTCTAATTTCTTTTTTTCTTTTTTTCGTAACGAGTTTTACGCTAGTCGAATCGTTGCATCGAAGCGACCCAATATGCCCCAGAGAGACCCGGTCGGATAGTTGCACGAGTTGCCGAACGCAAAAGAAATAATTACAACTTTTCATCGATATTTCCGAGTTTCGCGGTGCTCTCGATTCGTCGATTGTTTCCTGGAATAATCGGCCCCGTGTGTGTCGGCGGCGCGATTTAAAAGACAAGCCATTCTCTGGCATGTCAGTTCCCCTTGCGACAAACAAAACGGGAAAATACGAAAGAAGGAGGACGTACGTTTCGATGGGAGTACATATCTGGCGTCAAAGAATTCCGTGGACCATTCTTTTCGTCAGCTTTCTTCTTCACCGAAGTAAAAATAGAGGAAGACTGCTCTAGAGGCTTTGGACGGGGGAAAGACATTCAGGATTACGTGCGTTCCAGCAAAAACGCGTGTACGTTGTACGCGTAAGAGGCTCGCAAAGAATGCTGGCCAATTTCGGCGCACAAAGGAACCGAAAAAAATATGCTTCTAGCCTGTTTCTCGTGTTTCGCACTGAGACAGAGCTTAACAACCGATTTTCCGGTTTTGGATGGACGGTTTCATCGAAGAATTAGTACTTTAATAAACGCATTGCTCCGCAGTTACATACAAAATATAAATAACGTAAGAATGATAATATTGTAAATGAAAAAACAATGTTCCACACCTCGGGATAAAATAAAACAACACCACATTGCGAACTCTGTCCACAAGGGTTAACCGTCAAACGCATTCTATGTTTAAAGCCTATGAAAAGCTTAAGAAGGTAATCGAAATTCTCTGTAGTAGACCAAAACTATGAACATTGAAACGATTATTCAAACTGAACAGAACTTAAGCTTTGAAGCGATCATTGAAATGAGCATAAGGTAGGAAGGGAAGTTTTCCAGCGCCTGTACACTTTTTCATTCGGAAACAAATGATTGCAAAGTGTCCGCAAGAATATTTATCCTTCTCTGCTGTTCTAACTTCCATTCGCAATAGCGTCCAAAAAACCGCAAGTCCCCGGTTGAAAACGGATTGCGATCCCTCGATTTCCCAGTTCGTTGCTCTCGAACCATCTGGCCACGGATGTCAGTTCGAGTTGGGTCGGGCTTTTCTCCGGCTTTTCTCGAGGAGGTCGCGATAAGAGTCAGAAGCAGCAGCGTCGCACGTTACGTTCTTCGCGAAAGGATTTTTCACATGTTGCTTATCATCTCCTCCCTTAAAGGTCCCCGCACAGCAGCCGCTTATCGACCAGTGGAATTACCGTCGTTACGGGCCACGCTTCTCTCATGCCATAATAATACCCATTCAAAGGCCATCCGATTTCATAGAAACTCGATCAGCGCTTAGAAAGAGCTTCGCGATATCCTTTCCTCCCTTTCGCCGCGGGAAAGCCTCTTCGATTTCCTCGGGGCGAAGATACCGGCGTGCGTTCTGTCGCGGAGAAACCATTAATTTTCGCCGGATACCTTTTGCTCGTTGGCCAGTCGTCGGTGTTCCTTTTGAAGGCCCCCGGGCTATGTAGTGTTTACTGCGACGTTGTTTGGTGGCTCCGAGGTATGTACCTACAGTGGACCACGAAAATGTTCGGACGCTCTTCAAAGCAGAATAACTGTTCTGTAATTGTACCAAACGACTTGACCTTTTGCAAAACGATAGAAAGACTAGTTTGCTACGTATTTTAGCTTCGTCATTCTACAAAAAATCGGGATTCTCCCAATTATAAGACAAATAGCGAAAGTCATGTTTTTCAACTTTTTTATCTGAGCTTATAATGAAAATTTATCAAACGCCTTTTATAGATTTAGCCAAGATATATGCAACCTGAAAATTTCATCCAAATCGATTAACGTTTCTCAGGGTTATAAATGTTTAGAGATCGAAGAAGGTTGAAAATCATAGGAAGCGGCCGAAATTAGCGATTTTTGGCCTTATTCTATGATTTTTGAACGTTTGTAGCTTCAAACAACGTCGATGGATAAATGAAATTTTCTGGGTGCATATACCTTACTAACATCAATATATAATAAGCATTTTTTTTTTAATATTCATTATAAGCTCAGATAAAAAAGTTGAAAAACATGCCTTTCGTTATTTGTTCTTTAACTGCGAAAATTCTGATTTTTTCAGAGCGACGAGAACAAGATATCTGTAGTAAAGTAGCCTTTCTATTTTTTTTTTTCAAAAGATCAAGTCGTTTGGTCCGATTACAAAAGTTATTCTGTTTTAAAGAGCGTCCGAATATTTTCACAGGTGACTGTACGTACGGTGTAAAGTGTAAGGCAATTCACTCGCTTCTTTTTCTCTTCTTGTGGTAGTTGCTCGTTGCTTGATAAATGGTTATCGTGGTAAGTACGTGATATCAGCGGCGCGGAGTATTATTTGGTACGTTTTATTGGCGGGAAGAGAGGCAAAAGATTGGTGAACATAAAGCAATAAAGCATAACCAATTTTTGTGATATTAAATAGGCATTTTCAAGTCGACTAGAGTTTGCTTTTTGTGTATCTAAATGTGTAGCCTTGGGCAATTTAAAGCTAGTCGTTAGTAGATCGTGGTGCATTTATAAATTTGTGAAAGAGTTATATGATCATCTCAGAATAGAGCAAAAATTCGATTCTTGGGAGTCCTATATTTCTTTATTTTCTTGGACCATACATTTATTTAGATTATTATTTTTATACCGCACAAACGTTCATTTCTTTTCATTTTACTGACTACGGTGCTGACATTTTTCATTTCTATTTACCAGGTTCATAATTTCATTCTTGGAAGTCCTATGTTTCTTTATTTTCTTGGACCATAAATTTATTTAGATTATTATTTTTATACTGCACAAACGTTCATTTCTTTCTACTTTACTGACTATGGTGCTGATAATTTTAATCTCTTTTTACCAGATTGATAATTTGATTCTTGGGAGTTACATGTTTCTTTATTTTCTTGGACCACACATTTATTTAGATTATTATTTTTATACTGCACAAACGTTCATTTCTTTTCATTTTACTGACTACGGTGCTGACATTTTTCATTTCTATTTACCAGGTTCATAATTTCATTCTTGGAAGTCCTATGTTTCTTTATTTTCTTGGACCATAAATTTATTTAGATTATTATTTTTATACTGCACAAACGTTCATTTCTTTCTACTTTACTGACTATGGTGCTGATAATTTTAATCTCTTTTTACCAGATTGATAATTTGATTCTTGGGAGTTACATGTTTCTTTATTTTCTTGGACCACACATTTATTTAGATTATTATTTTTATACTGCACAAACGTTCATTTCTTTTCATTTTATAGACTACGGTGCTGACATTTTTCATTTCTATTTACCAGGTCCATAATTTCATTCTTCGAAGTCCTATGTTTCTTTATTTTCTTGGACCATAAATTTATTTAGATTATTATTTTTATACTGCACAAACGTTCACTTCTTTTTACTTTACTGACTGTGGTACTGACAATTTTAATCTCTTTTTACCAGATTGATAATTTGATTCTTGGGAGTCCCATGTTTCTTTATTTTCTTACACCATACATTTATTTAGATTATTATTTCTATACCGCACAAACGTTCATTTCTTTTCATTTTACTGACTACGGTGCTGATATTTTTCATCTCTTTTCACCAAATCTTTATTTGCGGCAGAGATGTTTAGAAGTACCGACCGTTGTTATTCTAAATGTGCATTAAACTTCGTGTTTTGTTCTGTACCCAATCCCAAGGGTAATTGACAAGCGTGAAGCCTCCTCGTCGTTGTAATTTCTCATTCCACAAGAGGGCGAAAACGATGTACCGTGTACGTAGGGATTTAGCCGCGTAAACAGATGGTGTTGCTGACCATCAAGTAGCCTGTGGTATTTGTGGTTTTGTGCAGCTTGGACGCGTGTTCCCTGTAGCGACCAAGAAAGTCGGTAAAGCACCTTGCAATTCTGTGCACTGTTTCGTTAACTTTGAACAAATTCTTCGAATTCTTCCATCTGTTACAATGCATCGAGTTATTAAGTTCGCGAATAGCTCGACGAAGAAATAGTTGAAATTAATACCGGAAAAATTAAAGCACAGATACTTCAACAAAATGAAAGAATATAGCTAAAAGAGTAACATTAAAAATATTGATTAAGCCAGTACTGGGAATGTAAACAAAATTGGTGGATAATAAATTAAAATTAAGAATAAATTGAATCACCAATCTCTGGTCCACAGTTTTTCGCCTAAATTCTTGGTCAAATACTTTGTATGAAAACTAAATTAGTTAGAACAAAGAATAGATAGAATGAAGCTAATACAATAAACTAAATAATGCATAAAATTGTCGGTATTTAAAGGGTAGTTGTGCATCATATGCCCAAACAGCATATCTCCAACAGATAGCTTTATCAGTTGCATCTTCGAGTCTACACAAATTAATAAGGATGTACAAAAATTAGTAGATAATAAATTGAAATTAAGAATAAATTGAATCAATCAATCTCTGGACCACTGTTTTTGGCTTCCATTCTCGATGCAATACTTTGTACGAAAACTAAATTAGTTAGAGCGAAGAACAGATAGAATTGTTAATATTTAAAGGGTACTTGTCGTGTATCGTACGACATGTAAAAATCTATTGAATCTAAAAAGTTCTCCAGCAGGAGATCACATCACTCGCACAAAGCAATACGAGATGAAGTGTCAATAACTTTGTAATCTTGAGGTACAAAAAAAGATACAACCTACGGAAATGGGAGGAAAGTTTCTAGCGTTAACGAGCTTTCAGAAAGAGCTAAATAATTATACACTGCAGCTTGATCAGCTTCTTTTTGTCGCTCGCTGAAGCCCTTTCCTCGCCCCTCGTTTACTCTTCCCATTCCCGTGTATTTATCCACGTTTGCCCTCTGTCTTCTTTCGATTTACACGCTTTTTCCCCGCGATCCTCTCTTCCGCTGCTGATGGCTTTCCTTTTTTCTTTGCTCTCTCTCTCTCTCCCCTGTTGTGTTTTCCCTTCCTTTTGTTTATTCCGCATTCGCCATTGTTTTCTATCGTTGCGCCAGACCGACAACCCTTGAAAGCCGACCAACTGAACAGGAGTGGGTATCGTTGGCTGGAAATCAACGCCGATTGCTTTGTGAATTAAGGAAACAAGAGAGCGTTGCTACAAAATCGCCCGCGGACAAGATAAATTCATCTAGCGGTTTTGTACCACTGGCTCTTGTTCATTTTCTACGAATTGAAAGCGGTTCGATTTTATTGGCTAGACGGTGGAAATTCGATTCTCTTTTAACCACTAAATCCACCGCTTCGATGGACATTATTATTATTACTTATTGATGGTCACATCTACCTTCCGGTTCTTAGTGACCACGATAAGGATATAATATTCACAAAATTTCCTGACTTAATATATAACCAGTGCATGTGATTATTGTATGCAAACTTATTCTAGTACGATAGATAAAGACATATGAGTAATGGACTTTACTTTGCCTTGTTTAGGAATCAAATAGATTGCCCTTTCGACGAAGCTACACTTTTTCCCTAAAAGTGTTTGATAATTACAGTAAACCCCGCAAAGAAAAAACTGGCTCGGGATCGGCCAGCTCCTTGTAACGAAGGAGTACAGTAAGTCCCGCAAAGAAAGGACTGGTTCGGGACCCGTCAGTTCCTTGTAACGAAAGAGTACAGCAAGTCCCACAAAGAACTGGCTCGGGACCCGTCAGTTCCTTGTAACAAAGGAGTCGACTATTCGGCATGACTTTGATTTCGAAGGGGTTGTGAGTGAACACGGTTCACGAGCCAGGGGTTCGAGATAGTGGCCAACCATAGAGGCTTCCGTCGAGGTGAAATGTTATATTTTAGATGATAGAACATGGCGTGCCCTCTTATTTTAACGCTAAGCGATTCCGGTGCAGGTAGAATCGTGTGAATGAAGCACGCACCTATTCACTAATTCCGCGCCACGGACACTCTTATTATTTGACATTTATTTTAATAATTAGGGAAATCGTGTTGTCAGATGTGAGGAAACAGCCGCGATATAACAGTTCTCACGTACATAACACGGTAGGAAGTGAGGAAGCATTACATTTTCTATCCTTCTATTAAAAAAACGTCACTGTTCGCTCGACCGTAAAGATTTTTCACGCCTCTCTCTCTCGTTCTCCGATTTCGCGCCCAGCGCGGCGACTTCAAGGAAGTGGGGATAGCGATCTTCTTATTTTGAAGGAGAGACGAGTTCCTTCTTTGCGGGGCTTACTGTATTAAACAGTAAAGTTAAATAATACGACGTAGTGAAAAAGTTCATGCTCCGTTTTGAAAACCTGCGACCCTTATGAATCTCGATTGTTTCCCCCATGCATTACCATCCGTGCAACGTGTAATAAAAGCAAAATACGGTTACCCAAGGAGTGCATCGAGAAAGTATGCGCAAACACGACAAGATGAACGACGGACGTGTTTTCACGATGGCCCGACGACGGCTCGTAATTGCATACAGTCAGGGCACAACAGGGCGCAATAAAATTACTCTTCGGCTTACGCCGCGCGGCCTCCCTCGTCCTTCACGAGCCACCGTCCCGTCACGGGATTTTTCACTCGATTTACCTGGTATAACCCTGGTTTTTAACAATCTTAATTGCATTTCGCCGACGCCGCTTCGCATCTTGGCAGTTCTCGACGCTTCGCTGCACGGTGATCAAACAATTCTCAGCCGAAACATCCTTGCATAAAATAACGTCCTGGGACTGTGTTTTAATTAAACAAAAAATTGGGATATTTTTGAAAAGGAAATTGTTATTTTATAATCTATTAGGTGTACGCAAACGTTTTAGTCGTACTTTAAAGTCATGTGGAATTACTTTTAATTGCTAGAATTTCTAGCAACTTTGTGCAATTGTTTAGTTGGTCTTGATCTATCTAAAACGCCAACTTCATGATCGATAAGAAACGATAACGTCACAAAACAACAATGAGCCCGATGAGCGACGAAGAGCTGTATATTTCTCAACGCTCTCGAAATGTTGCAGAAATACGAAAATGGCTTGATGATTTCATTGCCTCTAAATTCATGTCATTTTTTCGCGACGGAATCCGAAACTTGCCAAATAGATGGGTAAAGTCGTAGAAAATGAGGGAAAATATTTCGAACGCTAATTTTTAATGCATCTGTTCCGTATAAATAAAAGAAAATTCAGGGAAAAAAGGACTAAAACTTTTGTATACACCTAATATTTTATATTATATTATTCTATGTGCTCTACCTTTTTGCTTTTGTTTTTACTGTTTCATATTTGCTTTTTTATTAATCTTCTGAGTAGACCATATTTTTTTCTATTCACTTTACGACGTTATTCTTGTGAAAGGTGTTTGTTTCTTTACTTATGCGGGGATAAGGGTTGCATAAATTTTCTGAAGATAAGAATCTCAGTAAGGTTAATAACAAGACGACGAAACGTCCGGCTTTTCAACGAACACGTTAGTACCAACTGGTGCACCACGATGTTCATGAATTTTTTTACACCAAGAGGATCGTAACAAGCTCACGAAGCCGCGAACTTACTTCCAAGAAGCCACTTATTCTTTTTTCAACACGCTTCTTTTTCGTTCAACCGCGTGGGGATAACGAGCCGTTTAATCCGTGCATCTGCCTAATTACTAATATGCAATTAAAATAAAAGTTTACACTGTTGCCTGGCATTAAAAAAAAAAATTAGATTTTCACGAGGGGCGAAACGGTCCACGTTTATATACAGGGTGTAAATAAATTATAGGTAACGACCACCACAGCATGATTCTAACATCTTCGAATCGGCGGACATTTGTGAAAAAAATCCTGTGCAGAATTGTCCTTGACCTCGAAAATTAAGGTCACAAGTTTTTCTTGTCCCGTCGGATTCTACTCGCCCTGAGGGTGAAAAGTGTGAAAGGAACCATGGGTCGCAACTCAACCGTTTTCTTGCAATAAATGATGTTAATATTTCTCAACTTCAGCACGGGTTAGGGCGAGAGAATGAAAGAGAGGGAGCGATGATCTTGCGGTCTTTCGCAACGCACTGACTGATCTTGCGTCGCGTCGGCCGTCGCTTTCATTCTCTCGCTCTAACCCGTGCTGACCAATGCAAAATATTAACATCATTATTGCAAGAAAACGGTTGAATTGCGACCGATGGTTCCTTTGGCACTTTTTACCCTCGTGATAAGTAGAATCCGATAGGACAAGAAAAAATGTTGACCTTAATTTTCGAGGTCAAGGACAATTTTGCACGGGATTTTTTTCACAAGTGTCTACCGATCCGAAGGTGTAGAATCACGCTGTGGTGGTCGTTACCTATAATTTCTTTACACCCTGTACAGGATATATCACACCCAGCTGAATAAACCGTTCGAAATCGACCATGCAACATTCTAAACAAAAATATCCACTATGAATATTCCTCTTGAAAAACTTCAAATCGCAGGGGCATTACTTTATTCATATCTTTACGTACTATTTTCATTTCATTTGTATGCATAGGAAAGCTTTAGCTTCTAACAATTTTCGTTTGCTACACGAACCGTTCCCATGCGATAGATTCGACTGGAGAATACTTTTCGTCCGTCAACCCCGTATCCAAGTCCTTACATCTTTCGAAAAAGCGGGTCAAGCTTGAAAGGCCCCCGAGTATCGCGAGTTTCTTTCAGCTAGGAAGCCTGTGAAAAAGAAGTTTCACTTGCCCCCGAGTCGTTCCTTTTTTATTCTGCGCGTCGTC
The DNA here is from genome assembly GCA_023838395.1 of Holcopasites calliopsidis. Lineage (NCBI taxonomy): Eukaryota > Metazoa > Arthropoda > Insecta > Hymenoptera > Apidae > Holcopasites > Holcopasites calliopsidis. Next base: position 3,682,785 of record JALHAQ010000007.1, read on the forward strand.
GAACGCGCGTAGCCGTCGCGCGCGGTTAATTTCGCCATTAGGCCGGATAATTTAGCTCGCGAGCAAACTGCAGCGCGGAAGAAGTTCAGCTCGTGACAATAGACAGCTGAAAAGCGTAGTCACGGGAGATAGAGAGGGACGGGCAGAGCGGGAGGGGAGACATTAGACGGGGCTCAAAGCTTTCGGTGGCAAGTCTCTGGCGCAGCCTCTTGTCTCTCTTGTCAACTCTTGTCTGCAGTTTATCTGCTCTACAAGTGTTCCGAACACATAGAGGCTCGCGTAAAAGCGTCGCGAGACGTCCGTGGACCGCGAGTGGAAACGCTTCCCGTCAGCCAGTTTCTGCCCGCCTGCCCGTCGACTCCGCTTTGGAATTTTCGTCCGTCGTTATCATAATTCGATTTACGTCACGGAGAGCGGAAAGTAGCCCGGAGGCAATGGAGAAACTATTGGAAATCGGGAAGCGTAGTTGGCTGTGAACCGTTGAATTGAGATTAATTTGAATGAAATGCGGGGGAAAAGTATTTCCGTTTTTTTTTTCTTAGTTCAAGTTGCATTGGAAGTAAACTTATATTCTTATTCGCGTAATTTAAGAAGTTAAGAAAATTGGGTCAAGGAATCTAGCCCCTTTGGTAATTATTTCTAATTGAATGGAAAATTCAGCGCATCCGCAATATTTCAGCCGCGGTTCTGATTTTTTCCCATCGTACAATCGCGATCTATACACACGGGTGTGCCAGAGAGCAAAACTCTAATTGGGAATTGGCGCGAGCGGTCTCCATTTGTCGCTTGATCGTAAACGTAATTCGACGATAGAGCTGCCACGAGGAAACGTTCGTCTAATTAACCTTTCCAGGCGAACAGTCTTCGTGCCCTATCGAACCGCACCGCGTCGGGGCATTGTAAATTTTCTTAAATAAATCCCTCTTGCCGGCGGACCGGGAAAATGAACTGTGTAACGGGCCTCGTAAAAACAATATAAAAAGAATTCATGGCGGTTCGCGAACGGAAGCTATTTCGATGTGTCGTAAAAATGCGAACAGGTATCAAACCGAACCCTCTGTATATTGCCAACTTTCCTTCGTTCGTTTTTAGTCCGAAAATGTGTCTTAAAAACATCGCTTCTGCCCGTTCGTTTTATTTCACAGATATTGTATATACAAATATCTTTCACTTACTTTTTCAATGTGTCGCTTTTGTAGATCAGACGCGATAATTCTTGATCCTTTGGCACAGTTTCTATTATACAATCCATTGAGTCTATACATAATAAAAATGTGGCCAAATATTTCTTTACAGGTCATTCAGATATTTGATCATATTTACAATTGCCGTAAGCTTTGTGGTCCGTTCTACGATTATTCCTTTGACTAAAGTATTCAATTAAAGTATCCCCAAAAAGATAATAATATTCCCAAAGGTGTTTATCGATATTCGAACAACATTTCGCAAGTTCAACGACAGGAAATTAGATTCCGGGAGGAGTGTTCCTCTGACTCTTTTAACTTCTTCAACTTGATCAACGTCACTAACTTTTTTCCCCCCCTTGTCCCTCTTCGTCTGTCCCCCTTCCGTGCAGCCGCTCTTTTGTTTCGTCTCGCCGTTGCACGGTTTTTGTGCTTCGTGCTCGTAGGAGGGACACGGCAAGTTTCGGGGAGAAACGGGCCCGACAAGAATAATTGCCAAGTAGCGTGGAATCGGTCGTAAGTTCCGTTGCGAATTCTGGCGGGGTTCGCGTGTCGGCGCGAGGGGACGCCGAGTCGCAACAGTTTAATTAAATTATGCCAGAATTCCTTTTCGACAAACCGTTTTCCATTCCTCCGTCTCGTGACCACGCTACGTGTTTTATAATGAGCTGCATTCCTCGCCGGAGTTTTAATGTTTAACGTTTGGGGGGGAAAACTTTCGCTGGTAGGGAACGGTTCGTTCCAGTGTTTTTCTCAGTCTCCGTTTGAAAGCGGAGTAATCATATTTCTTCTGTTCATCTAAATTTTCATACTGTGGAGTTATTATGTTGTTCTTTCAATCTTTGGAGTCGCAACGCATTTCTATTCTTGATTATTTATTTATTTATTTATTTATTACGATAACATCGAAATATCCCCATGTTTGCTCAAAGAATGCAGGAAATTGATGTTACAGGTAATGATATTAATTTGATAACCACTGATAACAACGTAAACTGGGACAATATAAGATACAGGCAAGTCCTTCGGTCTCTGTAGTGTAATCATATTTTTTCTGCTCATCTAAATCTTCACACTGTGGAATTATTATGTTGTTCTTTCAATCTTTGCAGTCGCAACGCATTTCTATTTTTGATTATTTATTTAATACGATAACATTGAAATATCCCCGATTTACTTAAAGAATGCAGGAACTTGATGTTACAAGTAATGATATTAATTTGATATCCACTGATATTTAATTTAATCAAGGAAAATACGTATAAGGCGCAGAGAAAATGTTAACAAAAGGAGTGCCTTAGTCATTTTATTCGTTTTGAACGGAGAATTATGTACGTATATTAATTTGTTAATCATTGTTAAACAGTAATTGATCGTATTGAGAAAAGTGCAGGGAAATACGATCGCTAGGGGAGCAAGTGGAGTAAGCAATGTTTGGGCAAACGGTTTGGCTCCCAATTGTGGCACGGATTCAGTAGTTTTGACTGGCTGCGGTCAGACATCGCTTGCAGCCTGACTGTCAGTAGTCCGAGCGTATCCATGGTCAGCCGTCTAATTCCCCCTCAGAGTTCAGACGAATTTCCAAGTTTCCAAGTGCAGAGTAATTAATTCCCATCAACAGACAGCTGTTATTAGTTAAATGGAATGGAAAACTCTATATTATTAGAATACATATATGGATTAACACAATAATAATGATGATGTAATATGCATAGATAAAAATACGTAATACGTTTCTGTATCAGAACGAAAGGTGTCATAATTAGACTCCGGATTTTTATGCTTTTCTAGAAAATTGAAATATGCAAAATTAGACAGATTGCACATAATCTGAGAAAATATACAAAATATCCGAATTAGTATGCTTTTTATCATAACTGGTAAGTGAAACAACTTGCTACCAAAGTTCAACCTTTTTTACTACATTCTCAAAAATATAAATTTGCATAAAGATCCGATGTCTAATTATTACTCACCTGTTTGAATATTAGTTTATCGATGCCCTGACAAAAATCGAATACACACAGGGTGAATTCGATCTGCCACAAACTCTGCCACCGGTATCAACTTCCATTTAACATCATTTAATAATATGCTAATCGGCAAGTGGATATCCAATTATCATAATGCACTTACGCGTCATAATGCCAGATGAATACAGATAACAACCGAGGAACCGGCTCGATAATACGCGACAAAGGGTTTTTAATGAAATGCAATATGAAATTTCAATATAATGATACAATTATTTTATTTTAAAAAATGGTACGATTAAAGTATATTCAAAAAGAAAATGATACAATTAAAACTGCGAAGCGGGATATGCGAAATGAAATTTCTGTTTATAGTACGAAAACTTAATTAATATACAGGGTGATGGTTGGCTACCTGACGCAAATGTTTTAAGGGATCATTGCTGATGCGATTCTGGACAACTTCTTCCTTTGTCCAAATGTTGGTTAAAGCTTCGTTTTTGAGTTATTAACGAAATACACTGACCAATCAGAGCGCGCGTTCAGCCGAGGGAAGATCGTGATACGCTCAACCGCGGACTTGAACAGTCCCGCGTCTGAACGAGCGCTCCGATTGGTCAGTGTTTTTCGTTAATAATTCAAAAGCGAAGCTTTAACTAACATTGTGGCAAAGGAAAAAGTTCAGAATTGCCTCAGCAAACGCTCCTTAAACTATTTGCACGAGGCAGCGAAATACTCTATCTTAATATATCCCGAAATACTATAGTTGCCAAACACTTTGACTTTTAATATTTAATCATTTTATCTCCCCTCGTAAATAAAAAAAAATAAATAAATACATAAATGTTTCCAATTTCCCCAATTCTACATTTAACGTCGTTCCACGCAGAACTAAATCTTTCCCCGACAATAAAATATGCTTTATTGGTACTTAGTTTCCTGTCCACCCCTAAACACTACCTTTCGCACAAAACATTGAGTCCCTTCCCAATTTTTGTAAGAATCGTCGTCGATTTCCCGAAGTTTCCCGGCATTCCCTAACCCTTCGCACTCGGTTCTTCCCTTTGAGGGAACATTCTGCAAACTGTTATAACTTCTCGAAAAAAACTCGTTCAGCAACCCGCCTGGACTCATTTTAAAGCGCGAAGCCTCTACTTTCTCAGTCCTGGGTTCATTCTTTTTCAAAAATGTTTTCACATCATGTAACGGGTAAGAAAGTGAAGGCACCTTTCCCGTTTGAAAGTTTCACAGATTGAAACGTGTCTACGGACATTGAGAAATTTTTCTTCGTAATTCGAATCAGCATGAATTTGAAGGCGAAAGTCTTCCCTTTAGAACGACCACTTCGCATTCGATGTACGATTTTCTTCTTACCGTTTTATCGAGCTTTGAATGGAAAGTGTGCCGACGACGGTAGAACGTCGAGTGTCTTCGTTCTTTTCACCCGTTGCATGATGTAAAAACATCTTTGATAAAAGAACGAACCCGGGTCTGAAAAAGCAGAGTCTTTGCGCCTTAGAATGAGCCCAGGCGGATTGTTGTACGATCTTTTTTTCACGGAGCTACAGCAGTTTGAATATCGACAATTATTCATCGACAGATTTTAAGGAAATTCGGTCGAGTGCAAAGGGTTAATATCGAAACGTCTGAAGGCTTTGACTGCAATGGCTCCAACAGTGGATTCTTATCAAGTTTACCGAGACCACCGCGGAAGAAGGAACTCTAACGTTTAGTCGACGGTCGAACGCTTGGCTCGTTCACAGGCCAAAGTGATCGACTCCGCTCTTCGCGAGTTGCGTCAGTTTGGTTGAACCCGCGGATTCAGCGGCGCGTTTGCTTCATCCGTGAGTCTGTTTTCCGAATGCTCTACTTAGTTTCACCCGGCTGAGATTCGGAACGGCAGCACGGCTAGAAGTTTCCGCTATGCAAAGTATCGAATACTTTATTGGAACTTCCGGAACGCCGCGTTCCCTCTGCATATTTTACGCTACTTTTCTTAATGCTCGCGACGCTTTGCTACTTTCCGAAGACCATCATCGATCGGACGTATGTAGCCGAAAAATGTTGGTGCTTCACTGTAAAAGTTTCAGCTTGACTCTGTGATTTTCGAGAAAAAAAAGCTGAAACACGAAATATTTTGCATTATGCAAAATCCACCCTTTCATTAGTCCATACGAAAAATTAAAGCGTGTCCACCGAATATTGTTTTGCACTTGCATTTTCGTTCACGTTAATGCACCTCACTATTCGCCACAAATTGCACTGAATCAGCGTCGTTCCATTTTTCCAATTCTCCATCTTGCCTCGGGGCAGTCTCATTTTTCGAAAAAAAAAGAAGAGACCGTGATTTGACATTTTCTCGAAAACCGTGCACTCAATCCCTGCTTCCGGAGAATTAGAACGTTTCTGAAATAGTGAAAAAACATCCACCCGTGGTTTTCTGCGTAGACATCTGTTAGAATGTATCGATGCGGGACTTATTCGCATGAACTCGTGCTGCCATGACCCGTTGTGCAGATGCGTGATCTGGGGTCATGTGACCTTTTACTGCGTGCATATAATATATGTATACATACAGTTTTGTTGAAATGTCGTCCGCGTGGCAGCGCGAGTCCGTTACGTTGCATCAAGCTTAATAGCATACATATATTTGCTTTACACAATTAATTTATTCCTTAATCTAAATCCTGATAATATCGTGACCACATTGATTTTGTACAGTTCCTACGGAAGAACATAGTCCTATTTAGAGCCTACTTCACGAACGTACCACGTAGAATCTGCGGGCAGATGATTTCTAAGAGTTCACAAAATAGCTTCAAAACTAATTATCTAAAATGAAATATAAAAGCAACGAAACTAATGAAGGACTAACGAATTCGAGATTAAACACTAATCACACGTTTGAGAGAGATTCAGGCAAGATAGGAGCGTCGAGCTTCTTTGAAAAGGCATTCAAAGCCCCCTCGTTCAGAGTTAACAGGATCAGCGACGATGGGCTTTGACTGCGCGCAAATATATGTATATAATTGTAAAACCGTTCCCTCGGTCGCTCGCCTCTCAGCACCGAGAGCAGCCATTAGTCTGGGCTGTGTGTTCTTCGTTGGATCAACGCGAAGAGCCGTTCGCGAGAAATGTATTTATACCGTTGGCGTAAAAACGATAGCTTCTGGCGTTTGCACTTTTTGCTCAAGCCGCTCAGCTATAATTTCAATGATTTATGTCGCTGCGCGAAATGATTCGAGAATTTCTTGGGTATTGGTGGTCGACTGGAAATTTTATTTTAACCCCTTAGTGCGTACACTCGAATTAATTTGAGCGGACGATAATGACAAAAATGTGAACAGATAAATTAATTGGAGCAGCGTCGCAATTTGTGTTATGATTTTGCTTAAATATAAATATTTATGTTTCGTTTGACGTTACAATAAGGGTAAATATTGTAAGAAATTTTTCAGGCAAAGATTTACACGGATGAAAAAAGCGATATAAATGAAGATTTTATTTTAGAGAAGTTAAGGGGTTAACGTTAAGGGGTTAATTGCCAGCAAATACGTTTCAACAAACAGATTACAAATTGCGATTATGAGAGATTCAAGTGTATTTAATATTTGATTTTACAGAGGGAAAGTACTTTCGATATTTGCTGGTGATTATTGAGACAATAAAATGATTATTGAGAAGAAAATAAAGTAAAAATACCGAATGTGTCTCGCAATTAGACGTTTTACCAGGATTACGATATTTGCAAACTACTGGAGCTTTGGAAAGGATTGAAAGTTGTCGTCGATTGGGTAGTGGAAAAAATTCCAACCCCGGAGTAAGGTCGCTCTAGAAATTAAGGAGACCAGAGAATTCGAAGCGTATTGACCGCCTTTCCACTCACCCTCAAAGCGACTGGAGACTCCGAATTATTAGAGCAGACCTTTTTTCGCGCCACTCTTTGCGTACCCCTGTCGCACACAGCCATCAGTCCCCGAGGAATTGGTCATCCTTTCAGGAGAAAAAGAGTATTTGACTGTTCGTATTTTTTCCTTAAGAATTTATAATGCAAATGAAATACATAGCCGAATGCTATCTAGAGACGACAATTAGAAATAATGAGATGGCGCGGAAATAAATATAATTATACTCGGATAATTTCGTTTCGATGATCGACACAGTAGTTTTATTGTTTCGTTAGAAGTCGGATACTCGTATTTATATACAAGGATCGTAATTACTAAATATTAATTGCTATTATTGTACGAACAGGAAGACGACGGTTCGTACAATCAGCGCAGTATATATATTTTTTAAGAAGAAAATGATGGATTACCCTTAAAATACTGCGCGTACAAAATTTGTATCGATATCGCATTGATATACACCCTCTGTCCCAAAAATAACCGCAATGGATTTAAAAATAACAGAACTAGTTGGAAAATCTTAACAAAAATCCTTTTGTTTATTCGAAATATTCTTCCTCAACAGAAATACAACGATTTGCACGTTCAAAAAGTGTATCAAATGACTTTTTTATGTCCCTGATTGGAATTGTGTTGATATTGCTCGTCGTTTCGTTGTCGAAGATATTCTAGGGATATTATAGGGAATAGAAAATAATCGTCGATGCCACTCAAAGACTTGTGTCTTTGATAAACAATTATCTCCATAAGCAATTTTAAGCATTTGGGTCGTTTCCGTAGCACTTTTACCGTTTTTAACACAGAACTTAATGTTGATTCTTTGCTATTATTCATTTTCTAACGAATGTGTATCAAGTACTGCCACTTAAATGTGTGTATCTTGGCTTCTAGTGAACGAAATGTCGCGAAATTTTCGCAGGTTAATAACAGTGGTCAACAAATTATAAATCAATCTGCCATTAATAGATGGCGCCACTACATTTATTAAACTAGAGTCATTCCGGTTATTTTTGGGACAGGGGGTGTACAATACAGGGGCCGCTTTTTAGAAAAATGTGAACAACACCCCGCTCGGTTCTGTCTACCGAAACGTTCATCAAGCTTTAATACCCGTTTTTCCACGGGATAAATACGCGCATCCGGATGCATTATTAAAGTGTGTCGAGTGAATGTACGAATATACACGCGGGACACGCGTCGATATCGCGTTTCATTTTTAACTACTTCCGCCCGCGTAAACGCGCTGGCTCGAAATCATTCGAAAGGTAAATGGAATTTGTCCCGGTCGGGATAATTCGATTACGCCTGTCGGTGCTGAGGCACGATGAAACGAGGATTCGGTGCTTGGTGGAAACGCTCATTCATCGCCGCGTGAACAAATAATCCGTCTGATACGGCATGATTTCCTTTTTTTTTCCATTGCAAAAGGATTTTTTTTTTGTGAACGGGACGAAAGCGCGCGACCGTTGGCGAATCGAAAAAAAAACAGAGTCATGGTAATTTGTCTGTATTTTGTTGTTTTGTTTATGAAGCTTAATTCAGCCCCTGCTTTCGCGTTTAATTACTGCCATTTGTATTTTTGCCGTTACGTTATTCAGGTCTGGTCGTAAGGTTCAGGTCGAGCGTTGTTTCTTCGATCGAAGATCGCTCGAACCGAGCATCCGGCGGAGTACGAAACAATGGCGACGAAACCGCGCAAGAATAGTCCGGGAATATGATTTATGTTGCTCGACGATGAAGGGGAAACACAGAGGCCACGTAACGATGATGTTCGTGCCGTGTTACGATCGCAATTTCACCGGCCATTACCTCCCCCGCGTTGTAATGCATCCCCCAGTGATATACTGGTTTATTAAGGACGGTACAGGGATAGGTGTAGCCGAAGCAACAGATACAGTGCGGTCCTCATATCTGTTAATCATTGGAGTATATTGATTTCGGCCATCGAGCGAGAATTTGGAACGATCCTCGCTTGGAAAATAAAGAACTCGATCCACGTTCGAGATCGTAGGGTGACGATCGAAAGATGTGCGTTCCGTGAGTCAGTTGTGTAAGATGCTTCAACCAATCAATCGATTATCGGGGGCCAATATTTTAAATGCTCTGACTGATATTAGTTTATATTTCATTTTTTAATTTTCTTCGAATCTATGGTAGCTGGATAATTAAAAGAGAAATAGGCAAGCTTAAGTAAAAAAATAAGTTTTTGTTTGTAAGTGAAGCTTCTTCTAAGCAACATAATAGGGTGCATATTAAACTAAATAAGTTTGCGTTGGCTCGAAGATTTAGCTTTTTAGTATCATCATGTGGAATGTTTATTTTGAAAGTGGTGTGTGCAAGTTCATTTAAAAAAAAAGTGAGAAAAGCACAAATTTTCATACATTTTAATGTGCACTTTGTATTTATGAACAACATATTACGTGAATCTAAACTTATTTGTTCGTTTCTATTAATTTAAGTTTCGTTGAAAAATGGAATTGCGGAGTCGTTTATTTTGAAAGTGGTGTAAGTCCATCCATGATCCTGGAAAAATGTATTGGTCTAATTAATTGTCAAAGAGGCTGTTTATAAAATAAATTGACATACATTTAAATACGTAGAGACGTGGAAAAAATAAATAGATCTCATCTGAATTTTCGAATCGATGCAAACATTTCAATATCTCAGAATAAAAGGAAATGGACTTATAACCACTTTCAAAATAAACGGTCCATATGTTGGTTACTTCGACTGCACAATAGAACTGTGATTAATTTGCTCGTGATTATCCGCGGTTTCGATTATCCCAGGTCTCTAAAACTGTTATTAACATTACTACCCGCAGTAACGGTCAAACATTCGGAACCACTCCCTTAGCCTTACTATCATACATATGTATGCGATGTATTATTATACAGACACACAGTTACGCGGATGTAGGTGTTCGTCGTTGCAGAAACTTTTAGCCGGATTAATTTTGTCCCCCGCTATGAATTCCTTGAAACGTTTCATTTTCCCCGACGCTTTTATCAGCCGGCCGTGAACTCGCGGATGGAACCGTTGCCGTTTCCCTGAGACTAACCCTTTGATCACTTGCGTAGCGTGATGATTACATACGTATGCGTGTGAAGGGGCGAGATTGAATGAAGGAGATTGATGAATCGTAGTACACTAGCGTATGCATCGATTGAAGCGTAAGGGTATAGTATAGGATGACTGGGGTAAGGTAGAGCAAAGTAATCCTGGGACAAGTACGACTAAACGAGGTAGAATGTATTTAAAAAAAAAAAGTGCCGGAATGATTGAGTAAGAAGATAGAACAGAAGCAGACGTGCAAGGGGGGAGTCAGTGATCTGCTGAACAAGTAGAACAGCGTAGAATGAAATAGAACTAAAAAGAAGGATGTTCAAGAACCAGAGAGACTGTTGGATTCCGTGATGAAGAAATGACACCGATTGGAATAACCGCGTGTATTCAATAAACGGCTCCCCGATACATCGACGTTGGACTATTCCGAATTTTCAGCGGATGACAAACGTATCCGAACAGGATGCTACTGTCTGTCTAACTCTTCGCAACTCCGATTCTTTAATTCTGAGTACAACTCTCTCTGTTCAAAAATACAGTGGGACTTATATATGTATGTACATACAGGGTGTTCGGAGACAGTTCTGAACAACTTTTTCCTTTGCCAAAACGGTGGTTAAAGCTTCGTTTCCGAATAAAAATTTGCTGAACAGCTATACTATTGTTTGTTCTGCAACCGACGATATACACCCTCAGTCTAAAAAATAACCGGAGTGGATTTAGAAGGAACAGAACTAGTTAGAAGATTTTAACAAAAATCATTTTGTTTATTCGAAATATTCTCCCCCAACAGAAATACGATTTGCACGTTCAGAAAGTGCATCATATGAATCTTTTATGTCCCTGATTGGAATTGCGTCGATATTGCTCGTCGTTAGTCGTTGAATATCTTCGATTGACGCAAAGCGGTTTCCTTTCGTCGCCGAATGCGGCTTAGGGAGTAGAAAGTAATCGCAGGGAGCCAAATCGGGTGAACACGTGGGATGTTGAAGTAGAAAAATTTGTATTTCGGTCAAAAAACCAGTGATAATTGATGAACGATGGGAAGGTGTTCTTTATTCATTTTTTAACAAATGTATATCAACTACTGTCACTTAAATGTGTGTATCCTGGCTTCTAGTGAACGAAGTGTCATGACATTTTCAGACGTTAATAACAGTGGTCAACAAATCAGAAACCAATTTGCCGTTTATAGGTGGCGCCACTGGATTTATTAAACTAGAGCCATTCCTGTTATTTTTGGGATAGAAGGTGCGATATTCATCATAAGATCCACCCGAATGTAACTCCATGGTTCAGCTGCACATCATAGTTCTCGTCTTCGAAGGACGATGGTAGCCAGTTTGCCCTGCGTACCCGCTTTTACCTCGCATTCCTCTAACAATAATAATCTTTTATTTGTTACAGGTAGCCATCCAATAGCGGTGCTTCCAGGCGTTCAGACGGCAACACAGCCCGTGGTAAGTGAATCCATTTTTCTTCATCTCGTGCACAGCGAAGGGACAGTGTCAGTGCAGTTGCAAACTTTGTTATCCAGCAGTAAGAAAAGTAACTCCGCGCATAGATTCTATTGGCATAGACACATTTACGCTCGGATCAGGTCGGAAACTTCAGAGACACGTTTGCCACGTGTTCGTGATCTGAATGCGATGGCAAGGATACGACCGCCTTTAAATCGTAACCCATGCGCGCTGTTACCAAATCCTGCGGACGAATCCCCAGAATAATCCATCGTTTGTTCTATAATTTGGACATCACTATTCCTAAAGTATTTTATTTTCTGCTAATCATTGAAACGTAATCTTCCACTCGAAAATTAAAAGATATTTTACAAAGTAGAATGATGGAAAATTTAGACTGGTTCTTTAAAAGAGAATTAAATATTCATTCCACATTTGAGGTACATAATAAACAATAATAGAATCGTTTAAAATGTATTTAATCGTTTTATCCACAATTTACTTCTTACCAGCTTTCATTTCGAAGACAATAGTGTACTATATATCCAAGGAACAATTGTCACATAAAATGCATATCCTTGTAAACTACATATAAATCGCACTTGAAATTGTTCTCTTGATCAAGTAATACAGCTGTAACTTCGTTCAAGGACCATAATGGTGCCAACTCAAAATAATCCCCAATTTGAAGAGTGAAATTTGTACACGTTTAGATAAATAGAATACTACAATTCATCAGCGAGCCTTGGATCAGTCCTTAATGAAGCTGTTGTTAATCGCGCGAAAGGGTGAAAGGGAGAGGATGGAATCGGTCTTATCCTGAGTAAAAGGGGGGATGCTCGACGGGCGAAAGGAAATTGCTGGAACAAATTGAAAAGCACGGACGCCCCCATTAGGTCGAACGAGTCTCGGCACGATTTTACGGACCGCCGGAATTATACTTTCAAAGTGATTTACGAGCCACATCGCTGCCTCGCCTCGAAATTCCGGTTCCTTCGTTTCCGAACACGCGAGACCAACCCTTGCGACGCGATTTTTTTTCTGTCGCGCGGCTTCTACAGACACAGAACCGGGAGCAGGACGATCCACTTCCGAACGTTGCCTATGACAAATGAGTCAGAGGTTCGATATCGTTGAAAGTTAAGTGTTTAATGCTCTGGTAAATTGTTCATCCTTACCTTTTATTCTTCGTCGATTCGAATACAATTTTTCTGCAATAAAATAGATCCTTCTTTTGAACATCGATGCAAGTGAAAGTGAACAGCCGAAAAATTGATCAAACCGGCCCCGTTCGTCCTTCTTTCGGAGTTTCATCCCCTGTATCGCCTCGGGGAACCAGGCTTTCGATTATTCACGATGTTCCGTTTCACATGGTCGCAGAATAATATTTTCCCGGCGATTGGTTCTTATTCGACTCGTGGAAGTTCGTCGCAGTCGCGAGAGGAAGGAAAGCTTTTATTAAATTACGTTAGCCGAGTGCCAGTTGAACGATATACAGTAAGCCCCGCAAAGAAAGAACTGGCTCGGGACCGGCTAGTTCTTTGTAACGAAGGAGTACAGTAAGTCCCGCAAAGAAAGAACTGGCTCGGGACCCGTCAATTCCTTGTAACGAAGGAATCGACTACAGTAAGCCTTGCAAAGAAAAAACTGGCTCGGGACTGCTCAGTTCCTTGTAACGAAGGCGTCGAGTACAGTAAGCCCCGCAAAGAAAGAACTGGCTGGGGACCCGTCAGTTTCTTGTAACGAAGGAGTACAGTAAGCCCTGCAAAGAAAGAACCGGCTCGGGACCCGTCAGTTCTTTGTAACGAAGGAGTACAGTAAGCCCCGCAAAGAAGGAACTGGCTCGGGACTGGTCAGTTCCTTGTAATGAAGGAGTCGGCTACAGTAAGCCCTACAAAGTGTTGTACGTTCCTGACTCCTCAATCACGCATTTCCTTTTTGGGACATGTATCCAGTGCTCATTTTTTACCCCGCTATTAGTTTCCTTTTTTTTTGTTTTCCGGACCTTCCCGTGGAAAGTCTATTTTCTAAATTCCACAACAGCCTAGCAGTCCTTTCTTGGACTTTCCACCTTCTCTAGTTTTCCTGTATAAATACTGCATCTTAGGACAGAGCAGTCAGTAAGAAGTCACTCAGCATCAAATCACTAACTAGTCAGTAACTAGTGAGTAGTTAATCAACAACTATTGTAAAATTGTACACTGCATATTCTAAATAAACCAGTTTTGTAAAGAATCAGAGTTGTTTGGACGACAAAAGAAAGAACTGGCTCGGGACCCGTCAGTTCCTTGTCAAAGGAGTCGACTATTCGGCATGACTTTGATTTCGAAAGGGCTGTGAGTGAACACGGTTCACGAGCCAGAGAGGCTCGAGATAGAGGCCAACCATAGAGGCTTCCGTCGAGGTGAAATGTTATACTTTAGAGGATAGAATATGACATGCCCTCTCATTTTTACACTAAGCGATTCCGGAGCAGGTAGAATCGTATGAATGAAGCACGCACCTATTCACTAATTCCGCGCCACGGACACTCTTATTATTTGACATTTATTTTAATAATTAGGGAAATCGTGTTGTCAGATGTGAGGAAACACCCGCGATGTAACAGTTCTCACGTAGATAACACGGTAGGAAGTGAGGAAGCATTACATTTTCTATCCTTCTATTAAAAAACGTCACTGTTCACTCGACCGTAAAGATTTTTCACGCCTCTCTCTCTCTCGTTCTCCGATTTCTCGCTCAGCGCGGCGACTTTAAACGAAGAAGTGGGGATAGCGATTTTCTTCCTTTGAAGGCGGAACCGGTTCCTTCTTTGCGGGGCTTACTGTAGAAGTTACTGCGGCCGAGCAGGGAGTTCAAGAAACCGCTCGGCACATGCCTGTTTCCTCGCGTGTACGTGTAAGCTTGCGCGGGTGAACGTGTGCGCGGTTGCAGGGAAGTTGGCAAACAACCGCGACGCGGGTTCAACATCGATTACCACTTTACGCAACGACCGGACTACATACGTCGATGATGCTTATTCGTTTGGTACACAAGCTCTGGTTAAACGAGACACGAGTACGGTTCTAGCGTGAGTGGATTGGTCAACGCGGAAGCAACACCGCTTTGCCTTTCGTTCTTCCGGTGTCCGCGCGTCGCCAGAGGAACCTTGCTGCTTCCGGTTTTCGTTGTGGGAAATGGTACTTTCAGGGAGGCAAGGGTTCAAGTGGAATAACCGGAATTAATTTGTATATTTTGGTTTCCTCTTTTGTTTAATTTCGAGCAGCAGATCCCTTTTTGTTATAAAAGAAGAAAATATTGATTGGATCCATGGAAAATCTATTCATTTCTCTTGGATCAACGCTGAATTATCAAATCCTTGGACTTGATGTGAATTTCTATTATTTATTTACGGTCCTCTTACGACTATCCTTTTAGGAATTGGAACTTCGTTGCTTCGTTGAGTCGATATTGGGTCACAGATCGTGCTTCACGAAAGGTTAAAGATTCCTCCGCAATGTGGGATAATTAAAAATATTTAATTCCCCACTGTTTTATCTTTGACAATTTTTATAAGTAATTTATGCTGCTTTGTCGCTGTACCTGATTTCATTTTCTTGAACGTCATTCCACTGTGATTGACGCCTGACTACTTCTAGAACTTGTTAAGTAATCAGTCTTAATCAATTTAAAGGTACCAGGAATTTCCTGGTTATCAATCTTCACTCACAGGTTGAAATATTTAATCTAACATTTAATATTACCTTTCTAATTTTTAAAAGATCCATATATTTATAAAGGACTAAATTTTGACCGCCATTTCTCACGTTATTCCTTCAAGCATTTACATTTACGTGTCTTTCCACGAAAATCAGCGTTCATTCACTGCCTATTAAGTCGGAATCTCGCGGTGGTGGAAAATCCAGCACTCCTCTTCCGTCCGACTAAACTTTCGTCGTTTCCAGTTTATATATCGGTTCAAGTACCGCGGGCAAAGCGTTTAGAGTATCGCTACGTGTACGATGGTTCACGGTGCATTAATTTAACCGAAAACGGCGGTTGCGTTTGATTTCTCTGTCCGACAGGGAATGATTATTCCGTGTACACGGAGATATCGGGCAACGGCGACGATAACGACGCCGCGGCGCGCATGATGACCGTGATTCTCGGCTGGAAATAATTATCCACGCAGCGTGTCGAAACGGACAAATGGTTCATCGGGTATGGAAACTCTCGAGCAGAGTCGTGCACTTAATTGGAGCACATATTAATTACGCAATTTCCATCGGAGGATTATATTGTTGGACCACATGCGCGCCCAGTCCGTTCATTTCCGCTTCCCACTTTGGTCATGATGGTTTCGATTGTTGGCAAGTGAGACCCCGCTGAACTCCTCTTTGCTTCACCGGATAGCCGTTCCGATTTTATCGCAGTCTCGAATTGCCGATACTTATCGACGATGCAGTTAAATAGTCCAAACACTGTTTTCCTTCGATCACTGGATCAAACTTTCCGTTAATAATTAAGAACTGCTGGAAATTTTCAAATCAAACATTCATCATTGCACATCGGATTTTGATGTAAGTTTATATTTTTGAGAATATAGTAAAAAAAAAGTTGAGCTTTGGTAGCAAGTTATTTCACTTACTAGATATTTTAAATAGCATAATAATTTCGCTATATTGTATATTTTTTCGGATTATGTGCAGTCTGTCGAATTTTGCAGCTTTACCTTTCCTAGAAATGCATACAAATCCGGAGTCCATTTATCATTGAACCCGATTGCAGGACACGAAAACGGTACGAATGAAATTAGAAAACTATTAGATACTATTTATTACTCGCTTTAGAATGGTCGATTGCTACCCTTAAATAATTATCCAAAAAATCTCCGGTCCCTTCCCACGCAAACTATAATAATTCCACGTACCGAGGCATTAACTACCCTTACAATCGACTGCACATCTTCCCCAGGCAGAAGCTCGGCTTTTTTTTCTCGCGTACGCGTCAGACTTAGTAGGGACAACGTTTCGAATAAACGAAGCATCGATGTTCCGTCGATGGTCAGAGTCGGTGGCAAAACACAAAAACAGTATCAATTAAAGTAGAAAACCATTATTATTATTATTGTTATTGCTTACTTTTGAATGGCAAAACACAAAACGGTATCAATTAAATTAGAAAACCATTATTATTGTTGTTGTTGTTGTTGTTGTTGTTGTTGTTGTTGCTGCTGCTGCTGCTGCTGCTGCTGCTCATTTTAGAATGGTAAAACACAAAAATGGTATCAATTAAATTAGAAAACCATTATTATTATTATTATTATTATTGCTCACTTTAGAATGGTAAACCACAAAAACGGTACCAATTAAATTAGAAAACTGTTATTATTATTACCCACTTCAGGATCGTCAATTGTTACCCGTAAATAATTATCCGAAAAACCTCCGGTCCCTTACCCATGCAAGCTATACGTATAATAATTCCACGTACCGAATCATCAATTACCCTTACAATCAGCCGCACATCTTCCCCGGGCCTGAAGCTCCGCTTTTTTTTTTTTTCTCGCGTCCGTGTCGGAGTTGGCGGGGACAGCGTTTCTCGTAAACGAAGCATCGATTCTCCCGTCGATGGCCAGAGTCGGTGGCAATTATCCCCAGCGAAGTAGCGCGTTTCCGGCAATTTTCGCGTGGCTGGTACGCCGTCTCGGATCGAGCAGCGCGGCCCGATGCCTCTTCTGCATACCTCTCCGCGTGTACGCCCACACCGTATTCACCTGCACGTTTCTCGGCCCCGTGCGCGCGTGTGTGCCCGTGTATCACGAGCAGTGCGCGCGCGAGGGTGTAGAAGGGCGGGCCGATGGGGGGGTGAAGGATCGTCGGTGTAAAAGCAACGACCGGAGCTGACCTGAATCCGCGGCCCGGCCGGGGCGATGAAAAGGGAGCAACAAAAGCTCCGCGAGCGGGACGAGGACGAGAGTGAAAATACGGAAAATAGGCCGTTGCGCGGGGCCACCTTGTAGAACTAGCATTTTAACGGAGGGGTGGTGGTTGGATTTCAACATCTTCACCTCGCTTCTCATACAGTTTCCTTCGTATCCGAGGGAGCGTAACAGAGGTGGTGTGTATTGTGAAGTCAGGAATATTATTTCTAAGGTTGATATATCGTTCTCTTTCAGTATTTCTAAGTTGCTTTGGATTAATGAACATATTCTTCGTCCCCCAAAGAATCCTTGAAATTGTTAAACTGGGACTCGGAACAATCTGCTGATTATTGATATACCTGATTGCTACGTTGAAAATGTTTCCGTTTTAATTTGTATGTTCGATGGAATTACCAGTACCCTGATGAACCGGAAGGAAAAGTTAAACTCGTGGCTGTCTAATTTGTGACAGGATGAAGGAGGGACAGTAAATATAGTGATAATTTAAATACAGACATTATATTTAATGACGAAGTAAAACAATACACTTGTTATCATTAGCTATAGTACAACGTGAAACCGTCTGTTAAACAAATTGCATAATGTGAAACTATCGTCGCTGAACAGAATTTATTTAAACTACTTCAATCTTTTTTTCATCCTTTCGTTCTTTTCCAAGTTGCCATGTATATTCATGAAACAATCCCACGTAATTAACAACCTTTCCTCGAATCTATACTCTTCACGATGCGTTCTATATTTAAGCTAAGGAGAGGGTTGGATTTCAATATCTTCGCTTCGCTTCTCATACAATTTCTTTGGAATAAGTGGGAGCATAACAGATGTATATTAGGAAGTCAGGAATATTATTCCTAACTCAGATTGCGTGAAGCTTAAGTTTTTATCAGGGTACTGTAATTCCAATGAACATACAGATTGAAGAAGAAATATTTTCAATGTAGCAAACAGGTCTATCAATAATCAAGGGGCGATAACTATCCCTAAGCAATATTTAATATATTTTTAACTATCCCTAAGCAATATTTGATATATTTTTTTTGTTTAGTATTTCTAAGTTCCTTTGGGTTAATAAAAATATTCTTCGCCCCTTGGCTATTGATAGTACTGTTTACTACATTGAAAGTATTTCTTCATCAATTTCTATGTTCATTGGAATTACTAAAAAAAAAACAATATATCAAATATTGTTTGATATATCAAATATTATTGATATATTTTGATATTGTTATATATATTTTGATATTATAAGTTTGATATATTAATATGTCAAATATTGTTTTCTTTAGTATTTCTAATTTCCTTAGAAATATATCAAATATTGTTTTTTTAGTATTTCTAAGTTTCTTAGAAATCTATCAAATATTGTTCTTTTAGTATTTCTAGGTTTCTTAGAAATCTATCAAATATTGTTTTTTTTAGTATTTCTAAGTTCTTTAGAAATATATCAAATATTGTTTTTTTTTTAGTATTTCTAAGTTCTTTAGAAATATATCAAATATTGTTTTTTTAGTATTTCTAAGTTCCTTAGAAATATATAAAATATTGTTTTTTTTTAGTATTTCTAAGTTTCTTTGGGTTAATAAAAATATTCTTCGCCCCTTGACCATTGATATATCTGTTTTCTACATTGAAAATATTTCTTCTTGAATGTGTATGTTCATAGGAATTACAGTACCCTGATAAACGTAAGCTTCATGCAATCTGTGTTGATTTAAATCGAAATCGTTACACCCTAAAGAAAAAGCTGGTTAAAAACATGGCTGTCTAATTAACAACCTTTCCTCGAATCTATGCTCTTGAGGATGCGCTCTATATTTGAGAAATGGGTTGGATTTCAATATCTTCACTTCACTTCTCATACAATTTCTTTCGTATCTTAGGGAGCATAGCAGGCGTGTGTCAGGAAGTCCAGGAATATTATTCCTAAGATTGATATATTGTTTTCTAGATGTTCTAAGTTGCTTTCATTAATAACAATATTCCGTGTCCCCATTTTTCAGGAATTCTTGAAATTGCTAAATTGAGACTCGGAGCAATGTTCTAAAAATTAGCAGACCTCTTTGCGAAATTGCGAATCTCTTTTTTCCAATTTGTATGTTCGACGGAATTACTGTTCTCTCTGATAAACTTAAAACTCCATATAAAATGAGTTGACTTGAATCGCGATAATTACACCCTAAAGGAAACGCCGATTAAACTCCTAATGATAAAACGGGTCCAGCGTCAAAGGTACAAATTCAATCCCGTGGATCAAGAACTTTGAACACCGAACTGTTCTCATCTAACGTAAGAGTCGAGCGGCGGATGCCCAGGTGATATCCAAGTGTTCGAGTGCGAGCAAAAATCAGATGATCGTTAAGGCAAATTGCATCCACTAGAACAACGTTCTCCGAAATGTAATATTAGAACGGGGAGGGGGGGTGGGGGGAGGCATTTGTGCTCGCCTTTCTCCACTCGCCGCAAGGAAATTGGGCAAATAAGGACAATGGCAAGCAATCGGATTCGAGATTCGATTCGTTTCGCTTATATTTCTTACCTTCTTTCTCCACAACTCGCTTGATCTCTCATTTTCTTGACATATTTCTTCCGCTATATTTCCCATTCAATTATTTATTCCTTATTTCGAGTTTCTCATGTAATGTTTCTTTGTACATGAACTTTTCAGCAATTCGTTTCTTCCGCCGTTTCATCTTACTGTTCATTCATTTTCATCTCCCTACCTTTTAAGCAATCCGACTCTTCGATCGAAGACTTCGAAGCTCTTTCCCAGCGTTTTAGTTTTTCGTTGACACGATTTCACACTTTTTCCAGCAATTTCTCCCTTGTGCTCGCGTTTTTTCCACCCCTGCGCGTCATGTTTTCGTAGCTCGATATAATTCCAGACCGAGTCTCCTTTTATTGAATTGTCACATTTTTTATTCTCTGGCCCGCTCCTTTTTCTCGGACCCCTTCAAAAAGGGTAGTGTCTTTCTTTTATGATGCAAGCGATAAAAGAAGGACAGCGTCTTATCAGAAACTTATATCAAATGTTCCCCATGTTCTCTCTCACTTTACCGACTATTTGTATTCTCCTCACATGAACCGTTCTACTATTTCGAGGTTCTCTCTCTTTTTATTGAATTTCTGATTTTTTTTCGCCCCGGGAGTCTGCCTTATGTTTTATACAGCAGAATCTCGATTAAACAGGTCACGAGCATCTGCGATATCAATCATTCCAATTCTCGGTTCCAGTAATGCGGGATCGTACCTTTAGACTGCAAAGTTATCGATAGGAAAAAGATGCTTCAGTTTACACTTTGGCCCAAAATTCGAATAATTTGTAATAAACTCTGAGGACTCAGTTTATCTATAATAGATCATAGTTAATCGAAGTCCTACTGGAGTTCCATGTATATATATTTTGACTGATTACGCTCAGTAGGAAGAGATAGAAAAAATAAAGCTTTATCTAATTATTTTTGTATACTGTTATATGTACCATTTTATTAATCGCTTTACCTGAAACGATTAAAGGAATATTAAAATTTAAACAGTTCTAAATATCCTAAATGATATTTACCATATCCTAAATACTAATTTGAACTACCACAAATTCACAAATCTTCCATCACAAACTTCTAGCTTCCTCGAACGTTGCTCATTCACATTCTTCCTTCCTGTCGCTCCTTAAAATCTTCCTCTTGTAACGTCCATTTAAGCATAGAATACAAGAACCACACAGACGTAAAAATAGCAGGGGAAGGTAAATTTCGAGCTGCGATTTCGTAGCAGGATACGAATGGATCGTTTGAAAGGCAAGCAATAATTCAGAGGACTCGAATATTCTATCTTTGCCACGATATCCAGTCGTTCGGCACGCTGCATTTCGTAACAGAGTGTATCCGTGGGCGAATCTCGTTAATGGCCAGATGTCATTACGCGCGTTAAAACGATCCCGTGTTAACGCCCCTAAAGGTAATTTGCTTTAAACGTGGGAAACGAATTTGCAAATTAACAACTCTAGGATCGAAATGCAAGCGAATTTTAATTAAAATGGGTGCGCGAATTTTGTTAAAGATTGCGATTACGATTATACCACTTTTGCGTCGCAATTAGAGCATTGGAAGATATAATACAGGGTGTCCCGTAATTGGCGGTACAGCCGAACAGGAGGTGGTTCTATGTGAAAAAGTAGGTCGAAAATGTAGAATAACAGTTTTTCATTTGGCGCCTCGTTTCTAAGAAAATCAACTTTGAACATTTTCTTGGCCCGCACGAATGTTGGCTAATATGCATTTTTACTGGTGCTTGGGTTAGATGATTGTCAGTTTCACGATTGTCGATAACCACGATAATATCGTTCAACCTATGGATAATAACTTTGGATAATTTTTATTTGTTTATCGTACACGTTGTACAAAGCTGAAGAAGAGAGTTTGTTTAATGATAATTTTTATTTGTTGAAGCAATCTTTGCTGAATAAAGTAATTTATATCTTGTGAGACTCAGTACTTTTTAATTCATGAAGAAATTAAGTAGGTACTAATTACGCCAACACTTTCCTATCTGCCTATTTTAAAGTCCCAGAACG
The DNA here is from genome assembly GCA_023838395.1 of Holcopasites calliopsidis. NCBI lineage: Eukaryota > Metazoa > Arthropoda > Insecta > Hymenoptera > Apidae > Holcopasites > Holcopasites calliopsidis. The sequence goes on from JALHAQ010000007.1 coordinate 3,704,869, forward strand.
AAGTTACATGTGCAGATCATTTTACTGAAATATCACGAAGTTTATTAACACTTTGACGTAGGGAGACGTGAATCGACGTCCTTCGTCTTTCAAGCATTGCTTTCGAATTTATCATTGAAAAAACTGTATTCGCATGATTTTTAAATATACTCATTAACTTATACAATATTATATTGAATAAATGAGCAGCACTCTGTGGACTATACTTATGCACCTCCTAGTTACACAGGGTGTTCCGTAACTAGTGGTAAAACCGAAAAGGAAATGATTCTATACGAAAAAGTAGGCCGAAAGTGTAGAATAACAGTTCTTCATTTCAGGCTTCATTTCCAAGAAAAGCGACTTTGAACATTTTCTTGGCCCGCGCGCATGTTGTCTAATATGCATTTTTACTGGTGCTTGCGTTAGATGATTACCAATTCTACGATAGTATCATTGAACCTACAGATAATAACTTTGGGATAATTTTTATCTCTTTATCGTACACGTTGTACAAAGCTGAATAAGAAAGTTCGCGGATGATAAACTTCATTATTTCGGAAATTGTTCCAAATGTTTGTCTTCGTGTTGGGAACACGACTCTGCTGTATTTTCTATTGCATTCTGGCGCCTTACTTCATTAAACGGCAGAATAATTTTCTGCTTTAATTGCCAATGCATGCGGACTGTGCGAATGTTTAAAATAGCTTTTCCAGGAAACGAAGCGTCAAATGACAAAATTTTGTTCTACATTTTCGACTTACTTTTCTTTTAACAACTCTTGGATCGAAATGTAAACGAACTTTAATTAAAATGGGTGCGCGAATTTTGAAGATTGCGACGACTGGACTCCGGATTTTTATGCTTTTCTAGAAAATTTAAATATACAAAATTAGATTGCACATAATCTGAGAAAACATACAAAATATCCAAATTAGTATGCTTTTTATAATATCTGGTAAGTGAAACAACTTGCTGCCAAAGTCCAACTTCTTTCACTACATTCTCAAAAATATAAATTTGCATAAAGATCCGATGTCTAGCGATGACGATTATACCACTTTTGCATCGCAATTAGAGCATCCGAAGATACAGGGCGTTCTGCTACTGCATGTCAATATTTGAAGGGATGATTGCTGAGGTAATTCTGAACAACTTTTTCCTTTGCCAAAACGGCGGTTAAAGCTTCGTTTTTGAATGATTAACGAAAAACACTGACCAATCAGAGCGCGCGTAGAGCGTGCGCTTAGCCGAGAAGGCGTTTAAGGCTCCAGTTGAGCGTATCACGACCTTCTCCCGGATGAGCACGCGCTCCTCAAACGCTCTGATTGGCCACCGTTTTTCGTTAATCATTCAAAAACGAAGCGTTAACCACCGTTTTGGCAAAGGAAAAAGTTGTTCAGAATTGCCTCAGCAATCACCCCTTGAAATATTGACACGCAGTAGCAGAACACCTTGTATAATACAGGACCGAATGGGGGATGATTCTATGTCAAAAAACTAGGTCGAAAATATGAAATTGTTTTTCTTGGAAACGAAGCGTCAAATGGCACAATTTTATTGTACATTCTCGACTTGTTTTCTTTCTTGCACGTAGAATTAACCATTTTCCCGGTTGTGCCGCCAGTTACGGTACGTACACCCTGTGTAAAATTGTCATTTCACGAAACATCGAGAAGCATCGTCGGCTATCTTTTCGAACGACGAACAACACGCAGGGTTTCCACGCGGAAATGTCAAAAGTTATCGCCTGCGGAGAACAGTCGAACTTATCCTCTCACGAATGCAACGAACGCTATTCCCGTTTGTGAATCCCCAGTTATCTTTTCGACGCTGGACAAAGTTATCATCCCGCGAACGTAGTCGCGAAAGTGATCTTGCCGCGACAGGAAGTGTCAACGGTTATCGGTTTCACTGGAACGATACAATTTATTGGCGATCGACGAGTATGCACTCAGAGGGGGTGCAATTGGACGCAGATCTCTGTGATTGGGCGTCGTTCGTTTATACGCGGACAGCCGATGTCTGATCAGCCGTCTTTCTGAAAGATGCGCCGAGAAATTACGTAACTGAGCGAGGGATAGGCGTTTATCCTTCCTCATGATTGTTCGAGGAACAATGTAGTGAAAATGGACTATAGCGGATGCCTTCTCAAAGTTTTTCAATCGAATCTTCGAAGATATAGTACAAGAACGTCGTATAATTTGTGACCAAATTAATTTCCATTCTCTTGTTTTCTTCATTCAGTAACTATAGGGAATCGTGAATAAAAATATTGTACAGGGATACTGTTATAATGTTTGAAAATAATTGTGTAACGCAACAAGCTTTAATGTATTTTGTGTGATGTATGATAAGCCAATATTTAATTCAAATATATTCTTACATCTTTCTTTACTGAAGCACTTACAGACATTCAGCATTGTACACTTTTATATTATTTTTAATTGTATCGGTGTAATACTTATACAACGCCTGGTATTACACATGAATGCCACAGAGTTTCTTTTTTATGGAATTTCTTTGTCGATGAAGGAAACGTTCAGAATTGATATCGAAAATGTAAAACGTGAATATCGAATGGAGTGAAAGAAGTAATGATTAAATTTCTTGAGTAGTACAGGAGTCTCTGTTTCTTGGCATAGGATTTTAATTCCAGTCATGCTTTGTGGGTGAAATTGTATATTCACTTCCACATCCCTTTGTAATTAAACTTCCGTAATAAGCAAGGGAGATATGAAACATTATAATCTAACTGCGTTAGAGAGGTACATTCTACTTTGACTTATCTCCGCCTGCAACTTTGCATATATCCTTGCGTGTAACTCGAATGCTATTTGCTACGCACAATTCCGCGTATACAACTGAATAGAATTACTTCATCTAAATTGCACAGGATATTCATTTTTCTAAAATGGCACGAATTTATCTTTCTCTGTTCTTGCACTTTATGTGCGACATATAATTTAATACCTTTTTTCTAATGTTTCATGAAATTCGTATATACTATAATGTTACAATTAAATGATTTTGGACCAAACTGATCTAATATCAAACATTTATTGAACCCAAAATAAAAAGAAAGAATGTAATTCATATACTGCAATTTAACGACTCGAAACTTTCTACAATACAATTTTACTTAAATTCGTACAACTTGTACAATAATTTCAACGATAAGTAACAGATGGATAAAAGAAGTATTCTTACTTCTACTTTTAATCAAACTGACCCAATTTTTTCTAGAAGCAATTATTCTATTTCACGTTCAGCAGAAATTTAAGAACAAATTACACAATATTCCCAATTTCGCTGCTGCCTCGATCCTCCCCCACCCCGTAGGACAAATTATTTCACCACCCTGTTATTCACTTACTAATTCCCCTTACTCCCAAGCTTTACCCTATAAAAGATTCCTCGAACCCTCCAGTCGCTTGTAGACAAAAAAAATCGTTTCATTTCGAAGCGGAGGAGCAGTAACGCGGTTGGAAAATCGCAAGGAAAGTTTCATAAATTGACGAGCTTGTGCGGGTGTAACAGTTGGCCGGGGGTGGGAATACTCTGGATGGTTCGGCCTCTCAGGGATTCCCCCGTCACGTGAACGCTTCTTGCTGGCAGAAAGAATTAATCACTTGTCACGCGCAGATCTGCCGGACCCTCGTGGATCCCATTTTTCTTCTCTTGTTTTATTCGACCGAATCCGGGATCAAAGATCATTAGCTGAGACAAAGGGGGTGGTTGGCTATCCGCTTGAATTGGATTCAGGCCTTTACTGTTCTCGTTTTGCTCAATTTTATCTTGAAACCTATGATACATTACTTTTTTTTTAGGGAAATTGTATTTTGTAGTAATATTGAAAGGCTCAGTTGTAGAATTCTTATGGGGTTCCTTGAAGGGCTACTCGGAATAAACAATTGATACTCTGACAGGGATTAAACATAACTTAACGAAATTCTATTCTTCCCTATTCTTTTTGCATTTGATGTACTACTCGTAATTTAATACCTTAAATAAAGTGATAATAGCTACATTTTTTAAGTCTTCCATTTTAGCCCCTTTACGAAATTCCTAATAATGTATTATGTGAGAATTTTGGAACTTACTAATTTCTGTCAGAGCGAAAGTACAAACTTTATTAACACCCTATAGATTAGTACTAAATAACTGCGTTTACACTGAAAGTAGAATTTTTAACATAATTACTAATATTAATATCTTCGTGTCATACCCTTAAAGATAAATAGTGAGTTCTTTTCACTCTCTTTCTCGTTGTTTCGCGGTAACGGGACACCCTGTATCGTTTCATATCGGAATCAGTGAACAACGCTGCGCGGCTGTTCTTCAATCAGTTTCTCAAGAGCTAAGTCGAAGCCCGGACGGGAAATAATTTTCCCCGCGTTCGATCGCGTGCGCTAAGCCGCGAGTAATTCGCGAAATTATAACGCCTGGCTCGATACCGTGCCGCCGATGAAATTTCCCTCGTCGAATAATTTCTTCGTGTTCGTAGCCCGATGAATCTCGAATGCCATAATGATTCCATAAATAGAGTGGAACGGTTTACAGTAAGCCCCGTAAAGAAAGAACTGGCTCGGAATCGGCCAGTTCCTTGTAACGAAGGAGTCGAGTACAGTAAGCCCCGCAGAGAGCTGAGCCGGGACCGGCCAGTTCCTTGTAACGAAGGAGTACAGTAAGCCCAGCAAAGAAAGAACTGGCTCGGGACCCGTCAGTTCCTTGTAACGAAGGAGTACAGTAAGCCCAGCAAAGAACTGGCTCGGGACCCGTCAGTTCTTTGTAACGAAGCAGTACAGTAAACTCCGCAAAGAACTGGCTCGGGACCCGTCAGGTCCTTGCAACGAGGGGGTCGGCTATTCGATATGACTTTGATCTCGAAGGGGACGTGTGCGAATACGGTCCATGAGCGAGGGGCTCGAGATAGTTACCAACCATAAAGGCTTCCGCCGAGGTGAAATGTTATACTTTAGAGGATAGAATATGACATGTCCTCTCATGTTAACACTAAGCGATTCCGGAGCAGGTAGAATTGTATGAATGAAGCACGCACCTATTTATTAATTCCGTATCACACACGCCCTTATTCTTTGACAATTATTTGAATAATTAGGGAAATCTAATTGTCAGATGTGAGGAAACACCCGCGATATAACAGGTCTCACGTACATAACACGGTAGGAAGTGAGGGAGCAATCCATTTTCTATCCTTCTACTGAAAAAACGTCACTGTTCACTCGACCCTAAAGATTTACGACTTCACGTCTGTCTCTGTCGTTGCCCGATTTCGCGCTCAGCGCGGCGACTTCAAACAAAGAAGTAGGAACAGCGATCTTGTTCTTTCGAAGGCGAAATCAGTTCCTTCTTTGCGGGGCTTACTGCATCACGAGGGGTAAGAAAGTTATCGTGGATAATCGATTTGTCTGATAAATGGACGCTGGAAATTTAAAAGTCGATTAGAGCGTGGGAGTTGAGATTCCTTTAAGCCGACCTGAGGTCATTCGACGATGTATGAATTCGGGAGGATGAACGATACGAAGGATCTATAATTATTTCATGAATTTCTGGAGTGCGATCGTTCGTCCAGTTCGACGCCGTCATCCCTTAGTTTTTTTTAACCGATTCACTGCGGACGGCGAGGCAACTCGTTATCTTGGCGGGCGAATATCTGTTGTGGGTGTAATAATTTATTTATTCGGAGATCCTTGGAATGTTTAATGCACACTTACGTTTTTGTATAAAATTCTGTATCGAGTTCTATAATTTGCATTAAGCTCGGCCAATGGAATAAAGTTTATTATATTTGTAGATCTACAAGGATTAAATATTTTTTGATTGGATCATAAATGAATAAGAAATTAAAAAAGAATACAGTCTACTTCGAAATTTTATTTCAATATCTTGAAATCTGATTAGATTTCGTATAGCACAGTTTTATTGTAAGATAATTTATCCTTCGCATGCGATATAAAAGAGATGCAAATATTAATGAACGAATAAAGGATATTATTGCTCCAATTTCGACTTGGCCCGGCCTAATTTCTGCAGATGGGTTAAAATTACCTGGCAGAACGGTGAACTATCGATCTGTAAGAGGAATCATTACGTTCTTTTTTTCGGAAACTTTGTAATTAACAAAAAGCGGGAGGAAGAACGGGAAACTCTCTTGGTTATTAATAATCGTGCTGCACTGATTAAACTTTTGCGACATTTTCCTTTATGAAATCCTTTCTTTGAATCATTATGTTTTAATCATCTTTTTAATGGATTTCTAAATACTTCATGCATACACTTCATTTATTGACAAGTCGACTGGCTTTTTTAAAATACATCTTTAATAGATCCATTATAGAGCATTTGTAAAAATGTTAACTAGATTTTTTTATCTTGAACTGGTCGATGCAGAATCTAGTGTATAATCTCCTTTGTCCTTAAATACAATGCTTCGGAGTTGGCTGGTGTTTCTGTTGATTCTAACACCGTCTCGAATTAATGCCAGGTGAACCTTGTGTACATGGGTGTTAATAGGCTGCGTTAATTACGAGACGGACGCTCGAACAACTGTGCGCAATTACGCGGTTAATCCCCGTAATTCCCGTTTTTAACGGTTGCTTGGATTCTTCCCTTTTTCGACTTTGCATCTTCCTGTTACCTTCCAGTTTCCACTTCCACAGCTTCTTTTTTTTTTACGTTTCCTTCTCCTCTTTTTACTTTTTGTCGTATCAAATACATTTATCTATACATAATTCTCTCATTCATCTGCTTACTAATGATTTGACAAATTTTCACCAAATCAGATTTTGCTTTTTAATTTCTATCTTACTCATTTTTGCTCTTTTAACTCTGTTCTTAACGATTCGCGTTAAAGCATACTTTCTCCTTGTTTCCAGTACTGGAATAAAGGTTCTCTTTTGCCCCCTACATCCTTTCTAAGGCATATTATTTCATCACCAAGCTTTGGATCAAAGCTCTTCTTCTTTTCCGTATTATTTGAACTGCCTGCGAATCGACATGAAAGCCCTTTCTATTTCCTATTTCTTTTGCTCTTTTCCTTTACTTTGAATCATCCCTTATGTTTCCCTCCTTTGTCATCCCCCTCTCCTTTCTGTTCCATTATACGACATTTTCATATTACAATCAGTCATTTAAAATTGCGTATTCCAACTTCCTTCTCTATCAGCTCATTTCAGATTTCATTTCTTTTTATTCCAAAATCGTCGTCCTCGCTTTCAACCTCCTTCTGTACCCTGCCTTCACTATTTTCACCCTTTCCTTGCCCCCCCCCCCATACATCTCTCCATTCTTCTACCAATAGTTTACACATTTTTATCCCCATTCCCCTTCGCAATCCCACTTCATGGCAATTACTCTCTAATTTCAACTCTCCACGCCCCTGATTAATCCTCTCGTTTCCTCAGTTTCCTTCGCCAAGACCACCCTTCCTTCCGCAATTTCTTTGTCCCGGCGCGGAAACGAACGGAGTGGCGTAAGGCGATGTCCGATAAGAACGGGGTTAAACGACCGACGGTGCAGGGGCAGGTTTATCAGGGCGAACCGATGATAACCGCGCGACCGGCTTCCCTAATGATCCATGTATCACCCCTAGACTACCTGCAGCGTAGCCGAAAGTTCGTCTCGTTATCTGTGGAGCAAGCGAAGAACTCCTTCAACGCTTGATTAGTGGCGTTCACATGCCTCGACCTGGATGGGGACAGATAATGTGGCAAACTCCCTCCTCCGAAAAGAGATTCATTCTGACGTTGTGGAACACTTTGCCTCTGGCAGAAATTTATCGCAGTTCCTGAAGGAATTTGTATTTCGCACTGGGACCTGTAAATTGTAGTATTTTATCCTTGAATGGTAAAGAGTTATTTTGCTTCGTGAAAAATCGTTCTTAGGAGTACATTCATTTTCGAAGATCCAATCGACCACAAATTGTGGTTTTTGTTTCGTGAAAAATCGATCTTAAGAGTACATTAATTTTCGAAGATCCAATCGACCACAAATTGTGGTTTTTGCTTCGTGAAAAATCGATCTTAAGAGCGCATTTATTTTCGAAGATCCAATCGACCAGAAAATTCACTCTCAAACTCCAAGCATCTTATCGTGTTTCTCCGTAAAGAAGCTTATGGACTTCTATTTGGTATTTACATTTTTAAGCATCCCACATCGTGTCCATATGGAGGCCCATGTCCTTCTCTATGGCACGTGTGCTGCTATATGAAAACTGTACTTCCGTGCGGACTCTGCCGTTTTATATGAACAAACGGAAACGTAAATATGTGATTTGCAAGAAATCATTTTTATTCATGAAACTTGCCTGACTTTATTCAAGACTTTCAGAACCTCGTGCGGAACACTCGACGTTTACGTACGTATACGTAAATGCATTTCGCAACGATACGATAAAGAAGTATTACCGTTCAAATACGCAAAAACTCCGCAGAAATTCGTAAAAAGACGAGTAAAAGTAGTAAGCTGCTTCTGCTACTGAATACTTCTGGCTTCTTTTCTAGTGAATTCGAGTGTAGCATGTGACAATTGTGGCGTTGGATGGAAAAAGGGCACATACGCCTAAATGCAGTGTCGAGAAAGCGAGCTTCAAAGTTTTCATTGTGGTACTATTTAATAAAAAGTTGTGCAATCAAATCGAACTCTTTTTAAGGATCTAGAAACATGCACTTAATACATTACGATGATAGCAGTTACGGTTTGAGGACGATATGCGTTTTTGTTTATAAATTTTAGGGGTTGGTTTACGTGCCCTTTTAGCATAAATGAGGTAAAATCGTAAAAAAAGCTTTTTCCTCCTATTTATTAAGTTAAATTGGGTGCACTTAATGTACTATGAACTTTTATATGTTATTTAGGTAGAAAATATAGAATAAATAACGAAAAGAAGTAAAAGTTTAATTTTCCAAGCAAGTACAAAGTTACACAATTTTGTCCCTCGAGGCGTTTTAACTTCTTGGATTCCTTGCACCAAGCTGATTTGAAAATCAGTTTCTTCTTTCCTAAATTTACTTGTTTCCCTGCAGATTCAACCTCGTTTTCCATATTTTTAAACAACAGAACAAAACAGTATCTAGTTGCCTAGTAGTAACCTAACCTAACCTAAACGATTTAAGGAAATACGGCACATAGGCTTATGTGCCCATTTTTCATCAAGCGCCTCAATCATAAATTTCAGTGATACACGGAAATGCAAAGCTTTTTAGAAAGTTTAGAAAGATCGCATCATAAACGACAGCCGGAGTTTCCCATTTTGTCCCCAAATAAGAATCGTGGGCCTTTATTTGGAAACAATTACCCAAATAGAGGCCCAGTTTGGGCTTTTTCTATGGAAAAACCGGGCACTATTCTGCAAAATTGATTTCACAAACCGAACACTGAACTAAACAATTACAAACCCATCACCAAAATTATTGAATTCAGCCTCCCATAGACGCAGCAAATAAACACGTATTATCCCTACATTAAAATCGCCCGACATCCTTTTTCGCATCGATAAATCCACGAACACGCACCTACAGTATCTCTCAGCAAATTCATATCGAAGCATCGAACCGTGAATCCTGCCCCCGGATAATCCAGTTCATTCTCTGGGTCAACATCCCCCCCCACCCCCCTTAAAAAGCAAGCCGCCTGCTCACATTTACATTCGCGATCCAATTCACGGAAGCCTAATAAGACAAATCTACCAATAAAGCACCCTTCAAGCACGCACCATAATCCCCGCAAACGCGACGGCCACTTCCAAAACACCCCTTCCCTCTTCCGAAGAGGGAACTGGTGTACGGACCGGTATTAGAATCGTGGGCGGATTACGTAAGTAAGCACGAAGGGCGAAGCGTGTCGGTGTCAATATCTTCGAAAAGAGGCCATCGACTTCGTTTTCCCTTCCTTTCCCTAGAGAGGGGCATGGCCACGCGGGAACGTTTACCAATATCCAAAGGGAGGGGAATCCTGCTTCGAGTATTTCCATTTACCCCGCGGCGGAATTTCTTGTAGAATGAGGAGGAAGGGTCCGCGGCTGGATTCTTTGGCGGAGAGTTGCACCTTCTGGATGCCTCAAAGGACCATGGCAAAGATACGGGGTGATTCACTCGTCAGTTGACTTGAAAGAAGTGCCGTCGCCTAAACGTCTGGAACTCTTATGCCATGTAAAAATTTCGGGCGACATATTTTGTTCCTTTCTGTTTCTCGCTATCACTTGACATAGTGACTCTGTCGATCGTCGGTTGGTTAAGTTACTGCAGGGCGGACGAGGCGGTACTTCGCTCAAGTCTGCTGGCGAGCGAATCACCCTGCACAGGGTGTAAAGGAATTATAGGTAACGGCCACCACAGCGTGATTCTACACCTTCGGATCGGTAAATACATGTGAAAACAAGCCTGTGCGAAATTGTCCTTGACTTCAAAAATTAAGGTCAACATTTTTTCTTGTCTTATCGGATTCTACTCGTCCTTGGGGTAAAAAATGTCAAAAGAACCATGGGTCGCAACTCAACCGTTTTCTTGTAGTAAATAACGTTAATATTTTTCATTGGCTAGGACGGGTTAGGGCGAGAGATTGAGAAAGAGGGAGCTTGAAAGATGGTCTTGCGGCCCTTCGCAATGCACCAGCCAATCTAGCGTTGTGCAAGACCATTGCGCTCTCTCTATCTCTCTCTCTTTCTCATTCTCTCGCTGTAATCCGTGTTGACCAATGCAAATTATTAACATTATTTATTGCAAGAAAACGGTTGAGTTGCGACCCATGGTCCCTTTCACACTTTTTACCGTCAGGACGGGTAGAACCCGATAGGATAAGAAAAAATACTGACCTTAATTTTCGAGGTCAAGGACAATTTTGCACGCGATTTTTTTCACAAATGTTCACCGATCCGAAGGTGTAGAATCACGCTATGGTGATCGTTACCTATAATTTCATTACACGCTGTACATTATTTAAGTCAGAGTAGTCCAACTGCTGCTCTTGAGAAAATTGCCCCTCCTGATGGTATCCCCGTCATAGGTCTCAAACGCCGTCCCGCTGCATCGCTCGCGCCATACAGCCGAGTCGAGCGTGGTGGCCGCAGTCCTATAGTGAGGGTACTGCCAAAAGGGGAAAGTTGCTTGGGAGCACCAGTTGGGCAACTCTGGTTTGAGTCATCGAGCAAACTGCTGTCGTTACTACAGGGAGATTCGCCCGCCAGGAGATTTGAAAGAAGTGCCGCCGCCTAAATGTCTGGAACTCTTATCCCATGCAGTCCCATGGAAAAATTTCGGGCGACGTATTGTGTCCTTTTCTGTTTCTCGCTTTCACTTGGAAAGAGTACTTAGTCGTTCGCTCTGCAGTAACCTGAACAACTGGCGATCGACAGAGTCATGCCAAGTGATAGCGAAGAACAGAAAAGGGCAAAATATGTCGCCCAAAATTTTTCCATGGGACTGCATGGGATAAGAGTTCCAGACATTTAGGCGGCGGCACTCCTTTCAAGTCTCCTGGCGGGCGAATCACCCTGTAGTTTCTACTATTTTTTTTTTATTCGTTCTCTTCACCTTTCCTTACCTGAAATGAACCGCACACGCATGACGAACGCTCCAGTGACGCTTCCCTGGGAAGCTTGTTAGTAATAACACGGTTAGGGGATTTCGTCTTCTTCGTGGAAGAATATTTGTCTCCGCCTATGGGCTGATTTTTATGATTGGAGCACGAAAGGTGAATTGGCGGATCTAGAGGAAACTCGTTTGGAAGTTTTTGCGATTCGATGGTGTAAATCGTATTATGTGCAGGGATGGAGGTCTTTTTATTTAGTATTTTGTAAGTTGTGGAATTTGATATTGCATTGATTATGAGCATTTACCGAGAGTACAGTTAATTATTTTTTGTACATTTTAATTTGTTATACTGTTATAGTAAATCGTATACTTGATAATTAGTTTTATAATCATTTATTCTCGGACTGTTTCCTAAAGAAATAGTCACCAACACTTTCCAACGTAAAAACGTACTTACTTCTTCAATTGTAAACAGCTTCATCTCAACAAATCACCCCTTAAACCCGAAACAAAAAAAAGACAGTCGCCTTAAAATTAAATTGCACGAAACTGAAGTTTTATTTTCCAAATGCTGAACCCGGCTCTCCAGGTATCCCTTTCCCCTTTTATTTCGTCCAAAACGGCAGTGTATACAAATTAATTAATACACAGAAGATCAATCCTCGGCGCAAAGTTTTCTCGAAATTCGATCACGTATCCACCGCCGCCCATTCGTACACCCTCCGCTCCACTTCCGCCCCTTCCATCCGTAAATGAAAACGGAAACATTTCTCTTCCCCTCTCCACCCAGGTACAATAAATTTACAGAATTATAAGGGGACCGCCGGGCATTGTGGGTGCACTTTGGAAGCCGGCCAAGTATCGATAATTAGTTCCTGCATGCGCACAAAGAAAACTGGAGCGAAAATTAAGACAACGACCCCGTGAGGGGGATGGGCAGCGGACAAATAAGTCCCTCTCCCTGTTTGAAGGCAACTTTGAACCGGGCTAATTTACGATAATGGCGTCCCGAGGGTGCCGAGGCAGCCCGCGGGATTCGAGCCGCGATTAAAGTCGTTTCCACGACCGCCACCTTGGCGGGAACGTCGAGTCGCGCGGCTGAATCGTCCACTCTACTTTACGACCGACTAAAAACACCGTTACGAGAAGATTCACCTCGGCGACGTTGGAGAGTAGTCAGTTATTCAGCTTAGGGCACGGTGCGCGCAGTCCGTTCGCGTGTCGATCGTTGGGAACGCGGCTCATAGACGCGCTGGAATATACTGGGTGTTTCTGGTATTAGGGGCGGCATCGAGGGTCTCGCTGGATTTTATTGGAGCTTTTGAGGACCTGCTTCGCGGAGAGCCCGTTATATCACTTACTGCCAGATATCTTTACTTTTACTCACTATTTCACCCTCGGACGCGTCTCCAGTTGGGGATTTTTTTTTTTTTATTGCGGAAGGTTATCTTAATTCTTCAGGCTGCGGTTTGGGGAAATTTCAGTCTCACCGTAAAATCGTGCAGATTTCTACTGTCACTTCGATATACTGTCTCTGAAAATACAAACTTCTTTTTTTTTAATACATATAGGAAAATCGTTTTGTGCAACTTTGTGTGTTATATTAAACTCAATGCGCCTTTATTACTTTCTGTATCGCGTATGGTTAATTGTTTTGACTAATGTTGGACTTCTTCTGTTATTAGTTAATTTCCTTTTAATTAAAGCTAGAATATTATTATAATATTATCTGTTTAAAGAACCCTGGATTTTCATGATCGATGAAAAACTTGGGAATAGAATATCTTATTGTTTTTATTCCCGTTTGTTTTTAAATAAACGATCATTGATTTTACCACCAATTTCAATTGCGATCGAAGCAGTTCTATTGAGTGGAAGCAAAAAATTCGGGAAAAGTCTACATCCATCTTCTGCGATCCAGGGTAAGATGATCGCATTATCGAGCCGCTCGAGCAGGAAACGAGCCGATTGTCGATAATCTCGTTCTTCCGCTACGGTTCTGATCCTCGAGATCTTTCGAAGTGCAAATTAGCCAAGATACTTAGAGGCCACCACGGGAAAAAGGAAAAGATCGGTCGATAACCGGAAGCCAATTGAGCTTAGAATTTCATGTCAGATTAAAGAGCGAAAATTCAGTAAACAACAAATATCGGAAAATTGCTTTTTATTCCACTCCTATGGTAAATAATTATATATTTTTCGTGCTCCATTAATTCAATTGCAACCCTCCAAAAATAATTCTACCATCAGCCACCCTGTATACCTAAAATAATGTACGCAATACGTGATTCTCTGATCTGCAACCCCTAAAATAATAGTCAGACCAAAGAGCAAAAATTCAGTAAACAACAAATATCGGAAAATTGCTTTTTATTCCACTCCTATGGTAAATAATTATATACTTTTCGTACTCCATTAATCCAATTGCAGCCCTCCAAAAATAATTCCACCATCAGCCACCCTGTATACCTAAAATAATGTACGCAATACGTGACTCTCTGATCTGCAACCCCTAAAATAATAGTCAGACCAAAGAGCAAGAATTCAGTAAACAACAAATATAGGAAAATTGCTTTTTATTCCACTCCTATGGTAAATAATTATGTATTTTTCGTGCTCCATTAATCCAATTGCAACCCCCCAAAAATAATCCCATCATCAGCCACCCTGTATACACAAAATAATATGCACAGTACGTGCTTTCCTGATCTGCAACCCCTTCCTCAAACTGTGCAAATAGAATGCTACATAATTCTATGCAGTACCACAAATAATACACAAATCTGCAAGTGGATCAGCCACCTTTGCTAACGAAATCATAGGAGTGTCCACTAATCGATACAGACTCACACAAAAAAAGAATTAGATAGAAGAGAAACGAGCCCGGGCAAAAAGGGAAAGTTGATCGACATCGCCAGGGTCGAGCGACGTGGAATCAACGTGCCGCGAGGGAATTGCAGACCGACACACAGCCTCCGGGATCTTTCTCATGAGAACGAACAAAAGGTTCAGACGTAGCAAGGGGTCGGGCACCCTGTGTTAAGGACCTGTACCACGCGAACCGGCCAGAGGCTTCTTCGAATCCGGCTGCGGAGAACTGATAGGCTTCTCGAATCACCTCCACTGCTGGTCGCTCGTTTTTATCGCGATAATGACTTTCTACGTTGAAAGCGCCGCCGCCCTTAATCATTTTTCGGCGAGAAATTCAGCCCCATCGTGGCGAAGAGTTGATCAGTATCGATTGTGGATGGGTAGAACGATAGGCACTTGGTACTCTGGATATTTTTGTTAAATAACTTCGGCTGTTATTATTTGGAATCGAAAGTAAGATTCTGCAAATATTAGATTGCCGTTTGTGTGTGTTTCTTGCGTTATCTACGGGTTATCGCTTGTCACTGACAACGAGAAACAGTGGCGTATGGAAGACAACGTACAATGAAAAAGCGGAGGGGACAGAGTAAAACGGAGTCACAATACGCGCCAGCGGCAGATGTTTCGCGTTTGTATAGCCTTGTTTTCGACGCAATTCAAAGTTAAATGAGGTCGAGATCGCGCACCCATAACCCGAAATACTGTGGCGACAAACTCGTAGCCAACGAATCTAACATATCCTCGCGGTGCCGGAAAATAGTCGAGTCGTTTTGCATCCGTTTCTATCGACACTCTTTTCTCTATACGAAGCACCGAACCTTCGGAAAACCGGGACTGTTTTGTAATAAAAGTAGAAAATCATGTTTTCCAATTTAGTGCGATGAAAAAATTACAGATGTTTTTTCATACAAGAAAAGCAATCATTTTCTTATCTTTTTTATCTATTACGCTTGAATTTTAGACTTTAGAACTTTAGATTGAAAGTACTTCCACACCTTTTTTGAAATTACAAGTTAGTAATTAAATTGTAAAAAAAGTGATTCTTTTTTGTTAATTATTTTAAAATAATAAACTTTAGCATCAGAAATTCCTCTGACAACCGTCGTTGCGATATGATGGAAGTCAGGGAGCGGAGTTTAATCATGGATCATCTCCAATAATCATCATCTGCTAAAGTGATCAGTAGTACACCCACTGAATGACTGTCGAGCTACTCCTTCTTCTCAAAGATATAACATTGGTGAGGCATCTTCAACTGCGAGAGCAAGTTGGTTTTTCTCGACACCTAGTGGATACCAGACGTACTACAAATCGTAGATGAGTCACTATCGTATCATTAAAAAATACTATATTTATTAGTCTGAAAAAAAAGAAAATAAGTAAACAAAAATTCACTATAATCTCGTTGACAAGTAAATATTATTTTTTAAAATAATATATCAAAATGAAGACTTGTTGACAATTTTTTTATTGCTGCTACTGTCACCTGTTTCAAAAGGAATTGTTTACTCAAAATTGTATAATTATTGCAAGCTATACGTGATATTAAAGCTGAATATTACTAACATGCACATTAAGTTGACCAATTTTTGTAAATGTTCCTCAATTACTATGTATTACATAAACATGAAAGTGGCTCACTTGATTTTACCTCATTTGCAATTGATCTTGTGTAATAGATGGCGGAAAATAAATAACGCAAATTTACCCATGGAAAATTAATAAAAATCAGACCGCCCCCGGGTGGGCTCGAACCACCAACCTTTCGGTTAACAGCCGAACGCGCTAGCCGATTGCGCCACGGAGGCAGTTGTTATGAGAAATTTTTAAGTATATACAGAAGCTTGAAAACCTTTTACACGAATTACTTTTAGTTGATTAAATATGATTTCTCGTATGATCCTATGCTTTATACGCCACACTCCGGTAGCTTTACTCAAATACTTTTCATTGTTATTGTTAATCGTTCACATTAGTTAATGAAAAAGTACAAAAGCACGAAGGGACTAAATATTACTATATTTCATATCTAAATTTTTTTGTTTTCACTTGACTTATTCATCGCGGCAGTGCAAGAAGGGAAATTGTCTCGGAACGCGGAGGAGTTGGACAAAGGACGGAGTAGAAGGGAATTTTCAGTCGGAATTATCGAATATTATGTGATAAAGATATGCATCACCGCGAGTGCTTTGCTGCGTGGGACATTTAATCAAAAAATCCATCAAGAGATTGCTTCTGGGCAATTTCTTTTCTCTCCTGCACCCGGCCACCATCTTCTCTCCCTTTTGCTAAATTTGCAACTTGAAAGCAATCGAAATATGTGTGCCATGCATGCATATATGAATGCAGAGATGCAGAAAATATTTACAAATATTTATTAAATTTATTCATTATAAACATTTTTATACTTGCTCGTCGTTCAATTATTCATCAGCAAACTTTTCAATCGATTTCTACCATTGCTCATTTATCTTTTAAAGCCAAGTGATTACTAGATACATTATTTCAGTCATGCAGGTGAACATGTAAACGACTGTTTCAATAAACACGTAGATTTGATCGTTAAGGCCATTCGATATGCGCATAAATTTAACTGGGAATTGAATAACCTTAATAAACTCGCTATCGACGCGTTTAATAAACCAGAAGTGGCTACATTAGCGGGCCCCGAATCGCACACACGCCCCGGCCAATTGTGCAAACGTTGACCACGTTTTTAGCGGTGGCATTAACATCCCTGCAGCCCCACTGGCAAATGTCAAATAAACGTGCGGTCGTCGAAAGTTTGTAATAGTATTAACGAAAGAGTACAAAGGGTTAAGGTACAAGAAAAAAATTCTTATTGTCATACTTCCCCTGAGGCGGAGCGTAATTGTAAGATTTACAAGTAAAGAAATTCCATAGAGATAATTCATTCGCAGAAAGGAAAAGTAGAACAATGTAAACGCTCTTTTCAGCGGAAGTACTTTTGTACTTTACACCACCAAAAAGAAACCTAACCTAACCTAACCTAACCTAAACAGAAAACGTATAACGCACTACATTTTTCAATGTACTTTAAACATTTTTTTATACAAACATATGCGCGGATAAAATAATTTCATTTCGCTCTGCACTATATGCGCAGAGCGTGCCGTATTATTTAATAAGGGCATCGGGTTGACCACCGCGTGCGAGCACGGACCAGCGGGTTATCGTTCAAAAAGTAGAACTGTCGGCGAAAAAAATTTAGTGCAGCTATTGTGCGGCCCGTGATAACGGAACGTTTCATGGCCCGTATTCTCTCGAGCACGCGATCTCTCCCAATCACGGTTTCCTTATCACCACGTCAGCACAGCCTTATCGTTAACCCCGACTATTCGACTAAAAGGAAGAAAAGAAAAAGTGCAGACCAGCATTGTGCACACTTTTCCTTTGAATCCTACAGACACCTTCTTCAGTGGGTAATCTCTGTCAGTATACCTGCTCTTTGTCTGCTCTGCAAATACGTTGATTTCCGATAAACGATCTGTAAGTAGCTTTTTTTATAATCGTATTAGAATATTCATTAATTTTTATAATCATTTTTACAGTCACCTTTGTTTCACAGTTTTTGTATTAGTTATAATTCTTCGTACCGATTCTCTGTTGGTATTGACAAAAGGATTACAATTTATTCGTCACACAGAAATAATGAAAATAGCTATTTACCTTATGCTAAAAGGCCATCTTCATTAATTCCTTTATAAAAGGTATCGAATACTTTATCCTGTTCTACCATACAATCGCGAAATGATTAAATCGAGAAATCAGTACGGTCCGGTCTGGCGTACAATTACAAAAATATTTGTATTAACAAGAAAGGAAAAAGAAGTAACATACTGCCCATCGTCGAACAATATTGTAGCTGAACGAGCGTTTCTGAAAGGAAGTTTCACGGTTCGTTGGAACATCGGCGGGTGCTGATCGATTGTCCATCATTGAGAGTCTGGGAAAACGAGCTTTTCGGTGTCGACGCTCAAATAATAGCCCGCGGCGCTCGATATGCAAAATTGCCGAGCAATCGACGAACCGTGAGGCCGAAAAAAAAAAGAGGAAAGCGATAGTCGGACGGGAAAACATAGCTGGGAACCAATACCGCTTTGCAGTTTCAACGAAAGGCTACCATGCTCTTTTTTCCCCCACGTGTTCCCGTTTGTTTTTCTTATCTGTATTTCTTTTTCTCTCGTTTACTGATATTGCGTACATTTTTATTTATCCTAACGAAAGTGTTGGTATTAACTGAAACGCTACGGGAGTTAGCTCTCCACTTATTGCTAACCCTCTTCCTCTTTTTTTTTTTTTTATACCTGGCTCGGGGGATGAGCAACTTTTTCCATCGGGAACAAATTTAGGGCGAAACAATTGAATACAAAGCTGCTGCATTCTATTTTCCGCAGTTACACGGCTGCTCTTCGATTCTCGTCCCCTGGATTTCTTCTTTTTTTATTCTGCTCTGCATTTTTTCTCCATCGGCATTCATTGGAGAGGTATCGAAGGGATGGATTTTCATTATCACACTCTCCGGTACCACTTTTGGTCCATCCTCGATTTCAATCGTTACAATTAGATTCACTTTCGGAGAAGTTTACGATTATTGCACAATCTAATACAAATGATTTTTCTTGAGTAATAATTTATTTGTTATTCATTATAGTAGAATATTTATGTTTTCAGACTTTGTAGATCGCGTACACTTCATATATTGCTTAACATCCTACAATTTATTACTCTTATGTAATAATTATAAAATATCAAGTGTGTGATAATAGTTATTACAAGTACATTGATATTTATGTTTGCTGAGGGGCGCCAATTAATCATTTTATACAGGGTCTTTTGACACGTCATGAAAATATTTTAGGGAGCGATTGCTGGGATCATTCTGAACAACTTTTTCCTTTGCCAAAATGTTGGTTAAGGCTTCGTTTTCGAATTATTAACGAAAAACACTGACCAATCAGTGACACGCTGAACCGCGACCTTGAGCACTCCCGCGGCCGAGCGCGCGCTTTGATTGGTCAGTGTTATTCGTTAATAACTCGAAAACGAAGCTTTAGCCAACGTTTCGGCAAAGGAAAAAGTTGTTCAGAATCGCCTCAGCAATCATCGTTTAAAATATTTCTGGTTGTTTCTGTAAAGTACGCCAGTTAGCCGTCACCGATACGGTCTGAAATCAGGTTCAGTAACTACAGTTTCCCCACATTGCTATCGTTAATGCTTCTCACGGGAAACAGACACACCTTATTGAGAAGTATCTTCGTTTTCTGCTGGATTGCCCCTCCCTGGTTTAACGAGCTACGTCGATTCTCGACCAAACGATCTCGTCGTTTCCCAACCGGGCTCGTAATATCGTAAAATCGAAGAAAAATTATCTCGAACTTCTGGATAAAATATTCCGCAATTGATCACCCCTGATGCCGCGATATTTCCAAACATTAACCCCCCATATTTTCTCGTCGTGTTTCCACCCTGTTTCCGCAGCAGCTCGCCCGGAGAGTCTCTGCGCCCTCTGTACACGAAGTGTTTAGCTACGTGTGGGCGAAAATGAAAGGGGCAATTCTGTGGGCTAAAATAAGAAGAAAGCGATAGAATAAATAAATAAACTTTATCTCAGCCTTGCAGCCATGAAATTGGATTCGGTTTACAGCTTCCTATCTGGAGAAAAAAAAATAGAATAAATTCTTTTCGCCTGAGGCTTCGTTTTCGAGGAAATTGAGTTTAAACATTCATCGAGCGCAGGTGTACTAAAGAACCTACGGCCCGGCACAACCAGAAATCGCGGTGAAACCGAAAACAGGGTGTTTTTTTTCATGTCCAAATGCGTCAGAAACGAAGAATAATACTTTTCATACGACGCTCCGGTTTCGAGGAAATTGAGAGATTCGAGAACAACCGGAAGTTGTGGTGAAACCGGAAAGGGGGCGATTCTTCGTGTCAAAATAAGTTGAAGATCAATAAGAAAATGTTTTCGCGTCGTTCTCAGGAAAATTGAGTTTGAAGGAGGCCAGTGTTAGCAGATCGCGGCTACTTGAGTACGCGCGTACTCGACGAATTACGGCATTCAATTTCTTCGAAAAAAACGAAGCGTTGAGCGAAAAGATTTTATTCTTTCCTTTCGACTCATGTTGACACGAAGAATCATCTTCCTGCATGTTTTACCGCAATTTCCGATTCCACCAGGTGGTAGCTTCGTTAGTACACACGCGCTCGACGAACGTCCAAACCGAATTTCCTCGAACGCGAAGCCGCAAACGAAAAGAATTTATTCCATTTTTTTCCTCTTCTTATTTTAGCCCATAGAATTGCCGCTCTCGTTTTTGCCCACGTGCAACGGAACACCCTGCGCAGCGCATCAATTAATATGAGCACAGCGGGACAACGAGTTCTCGCATAATCCCTTCCATCGACCGCAAGGAACTTAAGACACTTAAAGCGAATCGTGATGTACGAGAAGTAGCTGGTAAGGGGCTCGGCGTCGAGGGAGCGGCTGCCCCGGCCTCGAGACGCCACGTCCGAGGCGAGCCGCTAATTAAGAAATATTCCCCCTTAACGTTTGCATTAGCAACCCCAGAGACCCGCTTCAGCCGACCCCCCTTTCTACTCCTGCTCGCCACGCCTTTTTTCTAATTCCTTCGTAGCTTCGATGGAATCGTCGAGAATCGTTCCGGACGATGCCGATCGCGTTCCCGCGCACCACGCTCCTTTTCCTTGAGGCCGGGGGGCAGGGGGGGGGGCAGTCAACAGGTGGTAGAGCTTAAAGAACTCAATTTGTTCAACAGAAGGAAAAGAAAAACTGTGGATCCGGTGTTAGATAATATCGAATTAATCGCAGTATAAATTATACCTACGTCTATTATTCGTTATTAGACTGCGGGCTTTTATGCATTTATAGAGAATTTAAAGGTGCGGGATTCCGCAGGATGCACTTAATATGAATAAATATACAAATTATGGGCGGGTGAAGTAATTCCCTACCAAAACTGTGCTTTTTTTTTACTATATTACCTGTTGGAAATGGGTTATAGGAATAAAACTTCCGATTTAGTTTAGTATATCAATTATATAATTTTATTTCTATATTACATTTTAACCACAGAGAAGATAGTTTTTCAGCTTTTAGAAACTGTAGCTGAGCTGCACATAGACCGAACGATCCTAGCGTTTCTAGATGTCGCTTACCTACCCGGGATAAACATCCTTATACAGAAAGAGGATGCGACAGAGAAGTAATCAGTTAAAGCTGTATGAAACAATTTAGATTAATTTCTGTTTTATATATTCTTTACTGAATATTACCAACATTATCAAAAATTTGAACTTGCAAATAGGTCAGTAGTCTATTTGTCATACAATCGGCTATTTTTGTAATTAATCAGGTCGCGGAGACGTCTCCTATTTTTACAACACTGTTTTTTTTTAAATATACAAATGCGAAAATAGAACAGAAAATTAAAAGCAGAGGACCGCACGTTTTAATTTTCAGTTTCCGCCATCAGCCTCCTCTCTTTCTCCCTGCAATCAACACCCCCTTCGGTCCCAGCGTCCTTCGAGTCCCCCGTCGCAACAGCGAACGCCAGTCCAGACAATCCTCGATTCTCGAGTCGACATCGTTAATCACTGTTGCGCGATTTAAATGTATCAGTGAACAAACATCACCTCAAGATCCACTCGATGGGAATTCATTTCATCTGACCACCATTAGCGTGCTTTTCCTGCCGGTGCAACAGGTGATTACACGCGTTCGGCAAATATCGTCCAATTAAACATTGCTAGCGACGTTCTCGGGTCTCGTTCACCGGCTCTCGTCACTTTGCCCCCGTTAAAACTCACAGATTCACGGCCGCTTGACAAATTTCCCGGGCCCGTCGCTTCGTTTCCCCCTATAGTCAAATTCTGCTCGTTGATGAAATTTCGATTTCTATTTAATTATACCCAATTTTAGAGTTGTACCATTTTATTTTCTCGAGCTCCTTTTTTGTACCACTGTTGTACAGTTAAAATTGAAGACAAACACTTGCGCAATAATTAAGCATAAATAAGAATGATATTTACAATTAGAAGCAACAGTTTGCAATATAATTATTCACGAAAATAATTCTTAAAAGTGCGGAAGGCTGTATTCATGATAAATGCGACGTATCAAATTTCCGAAAGCTTAAAAGATAATCTTCATAGTGCAGGAACATTTGCAAATTGTAGAAAGCGGCAAACTTTGCTGGGCAAAGTATCAGAGACGCTCGTTCGTAAATTTTCAAGCGCAAACGAAGTAGAAAGGGAAGCGGAACAAGCGTGTACGAGAGGCGAATTTCTCGCGAAATAACAGAGAATATCGTCGAACAGGCCAGGTGAGAGGACGTTATTCGTGGAGCGCGCGATGCACACGGGAAAGAGAAACGAGTTTTACTTTTTCACCGCGTTGCGCCGTTCTGGCCAACAACTTTCCTCGCGTGCGTGCATACGTGTAGCAGAGGAAGAGGAAGACAGGCCACCTAGGGCCCTCGAAACTCGCGACTTCGCTCGCGAGCAGGAAATCTACCGTCGCGCTTTTGTTATCGCGCGTATCGCGATGCACGTTCAACGATATTATGTCCGCCGAAGAACACGTTTCTCTCGTTTTTCTTCCCGTTTCATTCGTGTTCCTCGCGGCCGGCAAAAAGCGTGCTCCTTCGCCGAGAGACTTGGCGGTGAATTTTCTTTCGGGTCTAATGATGTTTTGTTTATTTTTTATTTCTGCAACGGCCTCGCGCTTTCGTTAGCTTGAATATAATTATTCTGCGACAATGCGTAACTACTCCAGCGTCACGTGTATAGGAAGGGTTACACTCGAATTAAGATACATTATTAAAAACATAGAAGGGAAATAATGAAAAGGAAATTGTTGTGCCCGACATTCTAGGATAGCTTACAGTAGTGCATCAGCGTAGAAGGTTCTGGAACCGAGATATAGAATTCGTAGAATTGCAAGAGCTGTAGAATCAGCACAACGTGACTGACTGATCACGTTATACACCCTCTGTCCCAAAAATAACCGGAATGACTCTAGTTTAATAAATGTAGTGGCGCCATCTATTAATGGTAGTTTGATTTATAATTTGTTGACCACTGTTATTAACCTGTGAAAATTTCGCGACATTTCGTTCACTAGAAGCCAAGATACACATTTAAGTGACAGTAGTTATTTAGTTGATACACATTTGTTAGAAAATGAATAAAGAGCAAAGGATCAACATTAAGTTCTGTGTTAAAAACGGTAAAAGTGCTACGGAAACGACCCAAATGCTTAAAATTACTTATGAAGATAATTGTTTATCAAAGACACAAGTTTTTGAGTGGCATCGACGATTATTTTCTATTCCCTATAATATCCCTAGAATATCTTCGACAACGAAACGACGAGCAATATCAACACAATTCCAATCAGGGACATAAAAAAGTCATTTGATACACTTTTTGAACGTGCAAATCGTTGTATTTCCGTTGAGGGAGAATATTTCGAATAAACAAAAGGATTTTTGTTAAGATTTTCTAACTAGTTCTGTTATTTTTATATCCATTCCGGTTATCTTTGGGACAGAGGGTGTAGTTGTTGCCGAGTGGACTTTCATGATACCGCGTGACTATTCCTACCAATTTTGTCACACCCCATAGCTGATAACAAAACCAATGGATCTCGCCCAAAAGAGAGTACTCGCGATCAATCCATCAACGAATACGCAACGTAACCAAGTCACCTCTGTCTAGTTCAAGAATAGCTGCAATAAACTAAGTATTATTGAAGAACGCCTGGTGGATTCCAATCCTTTGTCCAGTCACGAACCCAACTAAGCCAAAATCCCGCAACCGCTCCGAGTCGAACCTCTCGGGGCGCAACAAAATGATTGCCTTAGAAACGGATGAAAGGCGACAGAAGACTAATTCCTGAATCGACGAAGTAAATGAATAACGCAGCGACGAAGAGTCAGCAGGATCCGTATTAATCGCGTAAAATGGTCCTTCATTCCAAGACTTTCGATGGGCGCACTCGAATTCCACGACGCTCGTGTCCGTTCAATTGAAAATCCCGATAGGGGTCGCCCATCGACACCGGGGAACGTATTCGAAGGTCCTGCCCCTCCGACGTATTCCACGCCGCCCCTTCCGCCAAGTAGACCACCACGATTCCGCCCTGGAATTCGATGGCCATTCTGAACATGCACACGCGCTCGCATCTATGCCCCGCGATCCAATAAGCGGTGCAGCCAAGTCGATGTGTGTATGTTAAAATATTCCGCGTGCCGGACTTTCGTCCGATGCGCAACGGGGCAAAACAGTTTTGACGCGCGACGAATGGAGAAATTCGTCGAGGATCGACGGTTGCACCGTTTCGCGGTCGTTCACGGTCAAATGGTACATCACTTCTCGCCGAGACGCGTATCATGTTGGATTCCGGGATGAAGAAATGACACCGATGGGAGTAACCGCGTGTATTCATTATACGGGCCCCGGATACAACGACGTTGGACCATTCCGAATTTTCAGCGGATGACAAACGTATCCGAACAGGGTGCTACACTGTCCGTCTAACTCTTCGCAACTCTGATTCTTTAATTCTGACTATAACTCTCTCTGTGTGACAAAAATACAGTGGGACTTATATTGTATAGTCGTTTTGGGTGGAGTGGGACCGACTTTAGCCCTTGCTGAGCCATCTTGACCAACACAGATCCTGACCCATAGTTCTATTGACTGTTGTCTCATTCAATGTTGTTTATCGTAACTTAGGAACTGTGAGACTTACACCTTATCGATGACTCGGGGTCAGTATCAGTGGACCTTTACGTCACACTGATGATTCAGGGGCGGTCATTCAACGATCAGTTGAGAATTTTTCTGAAATAGGTACACCTGTGTCTTGCCTATTTGATTTTTACCTGGGATTGCAATTAAGCTGTAGTAGCGAGAAGGAGTTTGAAGTAGTTAGGATTTGTTTAACACTAGGTTTACGGGACCCGTCAGTTTGACGGGTTTTTAATTTTATGTTTAAAGTTGCAGGGGTCGTGAGCATTATTTTCAAGCAGCTTCTATTAACTTTTAGTTGATGCAATAATTTCTACACACATCCTAGTTCATTTCTCCAGAGGATTTTATAATTTCAAACACTTGCAAATGATGCACCTACTTTTTTTAAATATTGCCATGAACACAAGAAAGTCCGTAAACCCCAGTGCCAATGATACTTTCCATTTGTTGAAGAAATCTTTGCTGACTAGAGTTTAGTTATATCTTGTGAGACTCGGTACTTTGTAATTTATAAAGAAATCAAGCAGGTAATAATTGCGTCAAGATTTTCCTACCTGCCTATTTTATAGTTCCAGAACAAAGTTACATGTGCAGATTATTTTCGAAATTCCTCGAAATTATCATTAAAAGAACTGTATTCGCATGATTTTTAAATGCAGTCATTAACTTATACAATATTGTATTGAATAAATGAGCAGCACTCTGTGGAATATACTTATGCACCTCCTAGTTATACAGGATGCCCTGTAACTGGCGGTACAATCGAACAGTAGATGATTCTATTTGGAAAAGTAAGTCTATAATGTAGAATAACATTTTTTCATTTGACGCTTCTTTTACAAGAAAATCAATTTGAAACATTTGCACCGTTTATTTTGTAAGTGATGTGAGTCCATATTAGAAAAAAAAAGAATTGGGAAAAGGAAAAATTTCCATATACTTTAATGTGAACTTTTTATTTATAAAGAACTTATTATGTAAATCTAAATGTATTTGTTTTAATCAATTTAAATTTCATTGATAAATGGAACTGCAGAGTCATTTATGTTGAAATTAGAAAAAGTTCACCTATGATCTTCAAAAAGCGTATTGGTCTAGTTAATTGTAAAAAAAAACGCTATTTATAAAATAAATTTACATATATTTAAACACACAGGGGCGTAGAAAAAATAAATAGGCCTCATCCGAACTTATGAATTGATCCAGACGAAAACATTTCAATATATCAAAATAAAAGAAAATGGACTTACACCACATTCCGAATAAACGGCCATTTGCTTGGTCCGCGTGTATCTTGTCTAATATGTATTTTTACCGGTGCTTAGCGTTAGATTATTGTCAATTCCACGATTGTGGATAATCACGGCAATAACGTTCAACCTATACATAATGACTTTGGATAATTTTTATTTCTTTATTATTCACGTTGTGTAAATTTGAAGAAAGTTTGCGTATAATAAACTTTCAGAGTTTCAGAACTTCATTATTTCAGAAATTGAGCCAGACATTTGCCAATGCACGCGGACTATGCAAATGTTTCAAATCACTTTTATTGGAAACGAAGGGTCAAATGACGAGATTTTATTCTACACTTTCGGCATGTTTTCTTCACGTTGAATCGCCTCTTTGCCGGTTGTACCACCAGTTACAGTACAGCCTGTAATTTGCTACATTGTTTTGTTAAGTGAAGCTACTGCGTGCAGCAGCATACCTTCAGCAAAGTGATAAAATCAATCTACGTACACCCGTCTGTCATTTCTCTATTTACGTTTGAGCAACGATAAAAGCGAAGCGTGGAAATTGTGTTAGTTACTATTTCGTTTATCTGTACGCATATGTACAACGTATTTCCGTGTGATCAGAGCGATCGTCGCTCTTAGGCCCAACTCAGACGCACCACTTTTGAATCACGCGACAACCACAAAATGGCGGTTCGCTTGCAGCTGAGTAGAAGACAGAAACAAAAAGAAAGACATATGATATCTTGCCTCTGTCTTCTTTAAACAGTGTCGTCCAAACAACGTTGATTCTTTACAAAACTGGTTTATTCAGTATATGCGGTGTACAATTTTACAATAGTTGTTGACTAATTACTGATTAGTTACTGACTAGTTACTGACTTAGTGCTGACTGACTTCTTACTGACTGCTCTGTCCTAAGATGCAGTAGTTATACAGGAAAACTAGAGAGGGTGGAAAATCCAAGAAAGGACTGCTAGGCTGTTGTGGAATTTACAAAATAGACTTTCCACGGGGAGGTCCGGAAAACAAAACAAAAGGAACTTAATAGCTGGGTCAAAAATGGGTACTAGATACATGTCCCAGGGAATGAGTGATTGAGGAGTCAGGAATGTACAATAACAGCAAGCGAACCACCGTTTCGCGGTTTGTCGTCTGGTTCAAAAGCGGTCCGCCTAAGATACGCATTATCCGTTGCTTCGCTTTGATGGTTGCTTCAGCATAAACACGGCCTACTAAAGAAAAATCCCGACTTCGCTTTTCCGAAATCCGTAGAATCGAAATGAAACGGGGAGAGGTAGCCGAACAGAGGGCGATCGAGCCAGCCCATCAACTCGATCGTCGGAAAACTCGGTTTGGTGGCTCGGTGTTCGCGTGGGTGTGGACCGTCGATGCACAATAATTAGTCCCGCGAAGTTTAACTTGCAAATATGGAGAGCGGAGCATCGCGCGTCGGCACGGATCGATTCGTTTCCAAGCGTCCAATTAATTCCCGCTCACGGAAATTCCACGTGAGCGTGACGCGCCTCGTCGTCAAATTCAATTTCGCGGAGTTCCGACGCCAGTTCTCTTTGACGATCCATCTATCCGTCCCTCGCCGAGCCGAATCTTATTTTAATGAGCGGCGGCGGATCGAATTTCTCGCTGTCCGGAAATAAAGGAAACGTGCGCTCTGGGCCGTGTGACCGGTGAATCTTTGATCAGATGTTTTCGAAATCATCCCAACTCGGCCCCATTTCTCGTTTAACATTCACGGTGGACATTGGAAATTATTTATTTGCCGCTTTTCCTATTTCAGCGGACAGGATGTTTTTGATTGTTGGAATAATAGAGTGGTGAACTATTTTAGTATATAATTTTATATCTGTTATGTTGAAATCGGGACTGATCGTTATTCATTCAGCTGTTACTTAAAATTAGTGGATTATGTATATATATATTATTGCGATAAATGATTAAACAAATATTAAATAAAATAGAGAAGCAGAGGTGTCGAGTACGAATATATTTAGTAATAAGAATATTAACTTTGGTTATTCATGAGTATTCTTTTTTTCTGCTTTTATTTTCTATGCAAGATAAAATTAACACCTGGTGCGTTCATCAAAGAATTAATTAATATTCACCTGCAAGATATCCACCCACAAATTCGATTTTTTCTTCACAAAAAAAAAACGTTCTACACGTTCCGCGATGATTCTCGTAGGGGTGGTGCTGTAAGACAGACACGTTTGGGGAGAGAGAGACAGTGCGCACAAGACTGGGTGGGATCGTGGAGAAAAATTGGCATATTGAAATTCCGGGGAGTCGCGGCTCGGTGCAAGAAGAAGCCGCAGCCAGCAGCTAACGGTTTGCGGCACCCTCGTAACCCAATTTAGAAGAGAGGACACAAAAGAGTATTCGGTGATATTGAACCGTGAGAGGCGACCTACTTGCGAACCGACCGTTTCTGCCTTACCTTTTCCCTTCTTCCTCCTTCGAACCGTAGTGTTTTTACATCCCGTCCACATGCCACCGCCTCGTCTGCATATTATCTTTATCGTACATCGGCTTCGCTGATAGTGGTTTCCTTGTATTATTGTTTTTCTTTTATTTACTATTACGATCTTCTTCCTTTTCCGCCAGTGATAGTTATCTAAAGCAAATCGTCCGCGTTAATTCCTGTTCGAAGAAATGGGCCAGTCAGTGTGTGTTTTTTCGTAGCAAATTTTAACAAATTTATTCTTGCCCCAGTTGCAGAAGCAACACATGTTCCATATCGTTGGATTTTTTTCTTAATCCTGATGAATCGTTGTGGTAAATGAATTTATCTATTACAGTCCGAAGAGAAACAAAGGGGTCTCATGATTTTCCATGCCTTCGAAGGAGATCTATCTCTAACTGGAAGCTCTTCCAACTTTTTCTCTTTTAACCCTTTATGAGCTCCTGCAACTTCGGAACCACATTCTCACTCGACATCTGTGCTCCCTATTTTATTTAATATTTGTCTAATCATTTATCGTATCAATTTACAACGGCTGCAAATCTGTTGTATTGCGATCAGTAGGTGTGTCGCATCTCATGGACCATTATGAATACAGAATGCAGATCATCCTTTTTTTACAATAAACTACGTATGACGTTCTGATGCACAAAAGAAAAAGACATCGGCCGATAGAAGGTAAATAACTTGTTCCTCGGATTTGCAACTATATTAGTTTCGTGGGAGGACATTGCCCTTTGACAATTCTTCAGCGCGTCTTATCCTTCGATAAATCCTCCTGCGTCTCCGAAAAGAAGTACAGTAAGCCCCGCAAAGAAAGAACTGACTCGGGACCGGTCAGTTCCTTGCAACGAAGGAGTCTACTATAGTAAGCCCCGCAAAGAAAGAACTGGCTAGGGACTGGTCAGTTCCTTGTAACGAAGGAGTCGGCTACAGTAAATCCCGCAAAGAAAGAACTGGCTCGGGACTGGTCAGTTCCTTGTAACGAAGGAGTCGACTACAGTAAACCCCGCAAAGAAAGAACTGGCTCGGGACTGCTCAGTTCCTTGTAATGAAGGAGTCGATTACAGTAAGCCAAGCAAAGAAAGAACTGGCTCGGGACTGCTCAGTTCCTTGTAATGAAGGAGTCGATTACAGTAAGCCAAGCAAAGAAAGAACTGGCTCGGGACTGGTCAGTTCCTTGTAACGAAGGCGTACAGTAAGCCCCGCAAAGGAAGAACTGGCTCGGGACTGGTCAGTTCCTTGTAACTAAGGAGTCAACTACAGTAAACCCCGCAAAGGAAGAACTGGCTCGGGACTGGTCAGTTCTTTGTAACGAAGGTGTCGAGTACAGTAAGTCCCGCAAAGTAGGAACTGGCTCGGGACTGGTCAGTTCCTCGTAACGAACGAGTCGACTACAGTAAGCTCCGCAAAGAAGAAACTGGCTCGGAACCAGCCAGTTCCTTGTAACGAGGGCGTCGACTATTCGACATGACTTTGATCTCTAAGGGTCCGTGAGCTAACGCGGTTTACGAGCGAGGGGCTCGAGATTGCGGCCAACCATAAAGGTTTTCATCAAGATGGAATGTTATACTTTATAGAATAGAATCTTGGATTATGCCCTCTCCTTTTAACACTAATCGATTCCGGAGCAGGATTTCCTTCTTTTGAAGGCGGAACCAGTTCCTTCTTCGCGGGGCTTACCGTATCGTATACGAAACGTATTACACTGATATCATGTTTGCATTAATTAACCATCCGCAAACAGTATCACCCCAGACCTTCCCATTATCCGCCCCTTGTTCTTTCTCCGGTAACAAAAACAGAAGCATCCCCCAAGCAGTGCGGAATCTCCGACCGATAAACCCCGACTTTCCCACATCCCTCTTCAGCAGACTTCATTCGAGCCAGCAGCGGATCAAATTTGCCTCTTTCGATTCTCTTGAAACACCACTCTCCTCTGATCAAACGGATCCCATAAAAAAGAAAAAAAAAACAGAGCAATATATCAACTTGCCATACCAAACTGAACCTTTGCTGCCCCGCCCTGCTAAACTACCCGACCCTCTCGTTTCTTCTCTCGAGCAGCGAACCGCAAACGGGCGAGAAAAGAAAAAGGAGAGTGCCTCGCGAAAGTAGAAGTCGACGAAAATTCCTCCGACGGTCCATGAGCGAGAGTGTCGGCTGTTGTCGGACCGTTTCCCACGATCCACGCGCGATAAATCGCGCAAAGGGGATGGCCGGGGGTTGTGTTTGTTGAACGGTTCGAGGTTTTCCACGAGAGTATTTCTCATCGACGTTTCCATTTCCATCGAGACGATCTCTCGCTGCACAGTGTCCAATGTAGTAGGGGGGATGCTTTCAGACTGGTAGATCACGCTCATTCGTCGCTGTATATTAATGGACAGATAAATGGACGGACAGTACACTCGGTGGAAATCATTTTTTATGAAACGTTCGAAGAACGTCCATCAAGTGGGAAGTGAAAGAAAAGATATATTTAAGAAGGGGATCGAAGGGGGGAGTAAGAAGGGCTTTTCATGTGTTGTTGTTGATGTTGTTGCTAATGCTAGTTGTAGCTAATGAGGACGCCTGATATTTTTGGAAAGAAATTATCCGGATATCGCTGTTGAATCAAACTAGAAATGTATTAGGTTGATTCACATTTTTTATTATTAGGTTGTATCTCCGTTTACAACAGCCAGTAAGTACAGATTAAGTACCAATAGAACTTTTTGTGCAATTAGAATGGAGAAGTGAAGACAGCATATTCGTCGTGTGATATCATGATAATTCTAAAAGAAGTATGTCATGTTATCAGCAAAGGAACAGTTTCGAAATGTACAGCAAGGGTTTATTCAAATATCCTTTTTATCGATGCAAACTAACTTTTCTCATCGGAAATTGATAACCTGCCACACGAATGGAGCGGTATTACATTTGATGACGGAAAATATATTTCACACTAATTTATTTCGTGATTCTTTCGAACAGTAATAAAATTGGGGTAAAAGAAAGGAAAACTACTTATGAATAAACCCAATAATACAGGGTGTCTCATGAATAAAATTTACCTTCCCTTAAAATTCCCTTAGAGAAACGTGAAATTAAAAATGAGTTTTGAAAAGGCCAATTGGAGCGTTCGAAAATGTTTGTGGTCCACGCAATATTTTATTCGCACGATAAATACTAATTGCTTTGCAAACATTTCTTTTTTATTGTTAGGTACCCATAAATACGCAGGATTGTTTAGAATTATTATTATTACCATTACTACTCTGTTGGCATCACTCCTTATCATTCTTAATACTCTAATATATTTTAATGACTTGTTTGCGCCCCACTAATCTACATATACATACATGGCGACTCGTAACTGGTGGTAAAACCGAGCAGGAAATGATCCTGCGCGAAAAAGTAAGTCGAAAATGTAGAATAACGTTTTTCCGTTTGAGGCTTCGTTTCCAAAATATTCGACGTTAAACGTTTGCTTGGTCCGCGTGCACATTGGCAAACATGCATTTTTGCTGGTGCTTGTGTTAGCTGATTGTCAATTCCACGAGTGTCAATAACCACGATAATATAATTCAACCTATAGATAACAACTTTGGGATAATTTATATTCCTTTAATAAACACGTTGTACAAAGCTGAAGAAGAAAGTTCGCGTATGGTAAACTTCATTATTTCAGAAACTGTTGAAAATGTTTGTCCTTGTGTTGGGAACACGATTCTGTTGTATTTTCTGTTGCATTCTGGTGCCTCGCTTCATTAAACGGCAAAACGACTTCCCGCATCAATTACTAATGCCTATGTATATTAATTACTAAGGCCTATGCGAATGTTTCAAATCGCTTCTCTTGGAAACGAAGCGTCGAATGACAAAGTGTCGTTCTACACTTTAGGCTTGCTCTTTTCACGTAGCACTGCCCCCTTTTCCGGTTCTACCACCAGTCACGAGACGCTCTGTATAAGAAAGAAACAAATAATCTACTGTATCGATGCTCTCCCCGTCCCTCCAAGCGTAATTCTCGCCGAAGATCGACCTCTTCAGCAGCAGGCTTGCCGAAGAGCGGCTGAAAGTACTCCTCGGGGGGAAGGCTACCCATCGACGTTATCGATGAACGTCTATCTGTCAGGGAATCGAAGAAATTTCCGAGGCTTACGTACCAGGGCGAGGCGCGCGGGAACGTGGATATTTAATTTTCCATGAGCCGAACCAGCAGCCGGCGGTTAAATCGATTCCACCGTCGAAAAGCATTCTCTCGTGGAATCGGCACAGATCGGTTGCCTGTAGGCCAATAATTTTAGATTCCCGCAGAATATCCATCTACGCCCCCGCCCCTCCCCAACCGCCATCGTCGCATTCGCCCTCTCTGATATTCAATTATCCGCGAATAAAGGAAATCGCGAACGGAATCCCGAGTTTTGTCTTCATTTTGCGCCATTTTCGCTGTCTCCGTAACTCTTCCATTTTTTCTTTCTAATTTTTACAAACTTTGGAGTTTCATTTCATGCTCTTGAGTTAAAGTTTCAATAATGAAACTTCTCTTTTGGTGAGTTCTATTTATTTTTTTTTATGCTTTACCAATCGTCCCATCACATTCTTTTCGGTGATATTGACTCGTTTTTTAATTGTACAATTAATTCCGTTTAACGTAAACATTATAGCATTGCTATCGCGTTCCCAGAATAAACATGAATTTACCGTTTACTTTCATCCATTCTGAATTTGAATTACGGCGAGCAAGCCTCGTAAATTCGTTCCGTTTATCACCCTGTTAGCGGGGTCAAACAAAATGCCGCGTTCAAAATTCGTCGTGAAATTCCACAAAATAAAATCACGACGATGACTTGTTTTATTGATGTATTAATGTAACGCTTTTATACAACCGGCAAAAAGAAATTGAGTATCGCTTCGTTAACTTGTTTGCACCTGACACATTCTTATAGAAGTGACTCTCGAACATATGTTCCGAATCCTAGATATACAATTATTCCTAAACGTGAATTTACAATTTTTAGCTTAACTCTGTAAACTTTTTAGCTTCGATATTTCTAGCTTCTTATACTTAGTGAAAGCTTTTCGTTACTGTTATATTATTATTCATCAGCCCTTCACACCTGAACTTTTTCACACTTCGAGTGTAATAAGCCTCGCAAAGAAAAAACTGACTCGGGCCCGTCAGTTCCTTGTAACGAAGGAGTACAGTAAGCCCCGCAAAGAAAGAACTGGCTCCGGACCCGTCGGTTCCTTGTAACGAAAGAGTACAGTGAGCCCTGTAAAGAACTGGCTCGGGACCCGTCAGTTCCTTGTAACGAAGGAGTACAGTAAGCCCCGCAAAGAACTGGATCGGGACCCGTCAGTTCCTTGTAATGAAGGAGTCGACTATTCGGCATGACTTTGATCTCGAAGGGGTGGTGATCGAACATGGTTCACGAGCGAGAGGCTCGAGATAGCGGCCAACCATAAAGGCTTCCGTCGAGGTGAAATGTTATATTTTAGAGGATAGGATATGACATGCCCTGTCATTTTAACACTAAGTGACTCTGTAACAGGTAGAATCGTATGAATGAAGGAAGCACCTATTCACTAATTCCGTGCCACACACGCTCTTATTCTTTGACAATTATTTGAATAATTAGGGAAATCGAGTTTTCAGATGTGAGGAAACACCCGCGATATAACAGTTCTCACGTAGATAACACCGTAGGAAGTGAGAAAGCATTACATTTTCTATTCTTCTGTTAAAAAACGTCACTGTTCACTCGACCGTAAAGATTTTTCACACCTCTCTCTCGTTCTCCGATTTCTTCCTCAGTGCGGCGACTTCAAGGAAGTGGGGGTAGCGATTTTCTTCTTTTGAAGGCGAAATCAGTTCCTTCTTTGCGGGGCTTACTGTACAACGCCAAACTTTGGCAGTGCCTGTGAGGAGTACTTCGTGTGCTAAAAGGGTTAACGGTATCAAAAGGAGGATACCTGCTACTACCTTAAATGTGCTACAATGTTTAGAAGGTTCTCCTTAATTAAAATACAAAACTAAAATTAGAATAATTTAAAAAAAAGAACAAAGGCCGCGCCTGCAGTCTTAATTATAGTAATGCGACACTGGTGCCGCAACACGGCGACCACTCCCAAAATATAATCTCGTTGTCAGGTGAAACAGACGCGGAGACACTTTACATGTTGCCCACCGGTTTTGCTCGTGTTAGTCGTTGGTCCAAGAGTCGCGGTGCCTGTAAACAGCTCGGCAGGACCGAGGGAACTCGGTTTATGCAGTATGCAGGCGTCCGTCGTGGTCGGAAGTAGTCGGACGCCGGCATGGGAACACGTGCTGTATCCATTTGGCTCATGGAAAATTAATTATATCATCCGCACTGCTGCTGGCAACGCGTCTTCCTAGGTCGGACCGAAAATTTCTGCCACTCTTGCGTCGTATCTACGCTTTCTGCCCCCTCTATCTCTGTCGTTCCGCGGAGCGAATGGTCTTATGGACCATTTGTCTTCCACTTGTTTTCGTAAATTTGGATTTACTGGCGGAGGAGGAAGGTAAATTGCGTGGAGGGTTGCTCGGAATTGATAAACTGATACAGTTCATCTTTATGGTAGTAACTGTAATAATGGTAGCAGCGTTAATAAAGTAACATAAAATAATAGTAGTAATAATTGCACGAATAGTTGAGATCGCTGTTAAGGGAAATGTTTTGCTGCGCGCTTTAAATAGAAGTGTAGTAAATTCTTGTAATAGAGAAGATAATGGGGAAAGAGAATATGGAATAAGAAATTCACTCGTCCATGAAACAGCAGCAATAATACGATCTTGAGACCTTTAAATAAAAAATAAATAATCTGTCCAATCGCTCTCCGCTCATGGCTCTGCCACAAAATCTTCTAAATAAATGACGGTCCGTAACAAGTTTTTCGTCGACGAGGTATCGAGAGAAGTCCAGGCTAGGGAAAAAGACACACTGGCCAACTTGTAATTACAGGGAGTAAACGGAGTATCGACAAGTTGCGGTCGATAGTCCATCTTTTTTCCTCTCTCTCTCTCTCTCTCTCTCTCTCTCTCTCTCTCTCTCTCTCTCTCTCTCTCTCTCTCTCTCTCTCTCTCTCTCTCTCTCTCTCTCTCTCTCTCTCTCTTCCTCCGCGGACACTGATGGATGGAGGTTTTAGGGCCGTACCAATAAATCATCGGGCGCGGTACGATGAATCGGTGGTATCAGTGATAAGACGCGACACGGTTCGATCCTCGGTTTCCCCGTCGATTGTTATACAAATTGGACGAGGGATGTGCACGGGTACAGTAATTGGGGGATTATGTTCCACGATACAGGCAGGATTCGCACGTTTCTTTGGAGAGATTGCGATGGGATGATGATGCGCCGAAGCTGGGGATAATTGTGTTTTATTTGCTGGAAGATGTATTGCTCTTCGATTAACCGATGGGGGACTCTAATGATCAGTACATAATGTTGGAATTAGTAAATTGTGAGACGACGAGAGA
This sequence comes from Holcopasites calliopsidis, assembly GCA_023838395.1. Classification (NCBI taxonomy): domain Eukaryota; kingdom Metazoa; phylum Arthropoda; class Insecta; order Hymenoptera; family Apidae; genus Holcopasites; species Holcopasites calliopsidis. The sequence goes on from JALHAQ010000007.1 coordinate 3,741,274, forward strand.
GAACTTTAGTCTGGATGAAAGGATTTGAAACCTTACTGCAATGTATTTTTTGTTTTTTTTTTTAGAGTGAATTGATTTTATACTAATTACAATTTGTGATTTCCAAATGATATTACATCTTTGCTGTTGCATTTTTGTTACACTTAACGATCTCACATTCATTGTATAATTCTTATATTAATTAGGGTCTTTGATTTGCGCATCATAATTAAAACCACAATGATGTTCATATTCCTGTCTCATTTTTATTGCATTTAATACCCCACACACATAAGAAAGGAAATACTATAAAAAATTATAGGAAAGTATTAGGATAAACAGTTCCAAATTAGAAATTTATCGCGTTAATCATATTGAAATTAATGGAGCAAACCGTTGCGTTTATTCAGCAACAAGTTGCCCGCGAACTCAGCGTCGTAAACGCGTTCATCAGCGTGAGCTACAAAGGTGAACAGCGTGGTTGAAGCGGACACGAGAATCGTTGTGTGAACGAGTTAATAGCGCGGACGGGAACGCTTTTAGCTGAATGAGTATCAAATACTCGCAGCAGACGTGCTTGTTACCAAGAACGCAGCGCCGAAAACTGATTCCCATGAAGTTAAGGAAGAAATATTCTCGAAATATTGTCGAAAAGAGCAAGACTTAATTGGAATTAATAATTAATCAGAGCAAGAAGTTAGGATGCTTTTTATTGGAAACCAATTTGATTGTTTGGTTCTAAAAACGATTGCTCAAGGATTGTCCAATAGAATGATCTTTTTCTTATACTTTGAACAAACGATTCGTCTGGCACTGTTTTTTTTGTAAAGTACCATTTATCACTGATACTAATAAGTGTCTAGAAATCATAATTGTATGATGGAAATTGTACAATGGAAATAATTGTATACAAAAAATAATAATTAATAACAGAAACACAGGTGCATCCTGCATACTGTCCCAAAGCAAAGATTAAATGGAGACCTCAGTCTCGCGCAACGACAGACAAAACTCGTAGAGGAAAGGGTCTAATTTGAATCGTATCGCGTGTTCATCAAAAAAGAAAAAATCGCGACGAGAAACCGAGGAAGATCGCTTCTCGCGTGCGATCGCTTTTATTCCCGAGTCGGACGTTATTTCTGCAACGCGGCGTTGCAAGGCGATCGATAAGCACCCAAACTCGTCTCTGTCGGGAGGGGCCCACTCACTCGTGCCACGAGAGACCGGCTAATTATCCGCTACGTTCGCTCGAGCCCTGTCAGCCACGCGTGACGAGAGCCTTAACCCTTTAACCAGCCACCGCCGGAGTCTTGCGCGAAATTGTGCGCCGTTAACCTGACTAACGCGCTCGGCGAGGAGTGCCTCTTCGACGATAGCTTGGCAATTTCTTGGGAACTTTTATTCCCCCAACGAAATCGCTTTCGGCTGTTTTGTTCTTTAGATCGTTGCTGTTAGAATGGAGTTTATATGCAAGCTCGTATTATCTGTGATTGTTTGTTAATGAATGTTGCACCTTGGCGCTGCTGTATTATAGATGTACAGTAAGCCGTGCAAAGAAAGAACTGGCTCGGGACCTGTCAGTTCCTTGTAACGAAGGAGTACAATAAGCCCTGCAAAGAAAGAACTGGCTCCGGACCCGTCAGTTCCTTGTAACGAAGGAGTACAGTAAGCCCCGCAAAGAAAGGACTGGCTCGGGACCCGTCAGTTCCTTGTAATGAAGGAGTCGACTATTCTGCGTGACTTTGATCTCGAAGGGGCCGTGAGTCAACACATTTCACGAGTGGGAACTCGAGATGGCAGTCAACCATAAAGGCTTTCGTCGAGGTGAAATGGTATACTTTAGAGGATGGAATATGACCATGCCCTCTCAGTTTAGCACTAAGCCATTCCGGAGCAGGTAGAATTGTATGAATGAAGCACGCGCCTATTCACTAATTCCGTGTCACACACGCCCTTTACTCTTTGACAATTATTTTAATAATTAGGGCAATCGAGTTGTCAGATGTGAGGAAACACCCGCGATATCACAGCACATAACACGGTAGGAAGTGAGGAAGCATTACATTTTCTATCCTTCTACTAAAAAACGTCATTGTTCACTCGACTCTAAAGATTTACGACTTCACGCCTCTCTCTCGTTCTCCGATTTCTCGCTGAGTGCGGCGACTTCAAACAAAGAAGTGGGGATAGCGAGTCTCTTCTTTCGAAAGCGAATCAGTTCCTTCTTTGCGGGGCTTACTGTAGTTCTGGGGAATAAGAGATGGACACCTGTCGCTCGAATGATCTCCTCCAGGGATACTTTATCGACACTTTGTTCCTTCGATGCGACAAAGATGCCTTTTGGACTCATGAGACTTTGACGGCAAACTGCAATAAAACGAGTCCTTTAGGGGTGCTGTTGGATATTCTCGAGATCCTGTTCATTTGAACCATTTCGTGTCCGCTATGAAAGCATAGCACTCGCGACGAACACACACGAAGAGCTTTATTTGCATAAACATTGGTGTCTTTTGTATTATTAAGGAATTATATTAATTTTAGAAAATGAAAAAAATAATGCACAGCTGAAGATCTAGGAATAATACTAACACATCTAAAAATCCATTATTCGGTCCAATTAAATCATTTTTATTCATTCGCAATTAAATTATCATTAACATCCAGTATCTTGCCCAATTCTACCGTAGCTGAAAATACTTTCCTGAAATGTTGTGTTCAGTTTTCCATTCGAATACTTCGCCTCGCAAAATAAAAATTAAGAAAACCCACATTTCCTTCATTTTCAGTCAAGGCGAACTGAGGCTCGCTACAACTCTACGTTACGCGAAACTGGCATTAAATCCTGCCGCATAAAATTTCCTGGAAAGCAAGAATAACATCGGTTCAGAACGGCAAACGGAGCTCGTATACAGTCCTTTATCAAACAAGAGGAATCTGCAGCATCAAAGAACCTTGTAAGCCCCCGGCAAACATTGGATGGGACAATATCAATAAACGTGGGTCGAAAGCTCGCGATGTAACGCAACGATGTTTCCACGAGCAGCGTGCGCTCTCTCGGTTACTTTATAGAGATCGTTCCCGGGCGAACAATTACCAAGCAGCCCGCGATTCGTCGGACAACACACACGACGCGGGCCCTTCCCATTTCGCTTTGAGCGTAAAGCGAGCGAGAAGCTTTACAGCTCCTAACCGTAATCGTCCTCCATAATGAAAGGATTAAGCGGAACGAGCTGTCCTGCGCACACCAGCCACGCTCCACCCCGTCGCAACCCTCATATCATTCCGCCCCCGCATTAGGATCTCTAATTCTTACAAAATAACCAGCGTGTAACCGAAACGATATCCAGTTTGGGGAAAGGCGAGGGTGTCCCGAGATTAAGGCCACCGCGATAGAATTGAAAGCAAAGCGCATTTGGGGAGGAGATCGAACGAACGCGATTACTTGCACGCGAAGACGAGATTTATCCTACTTTTTCTTGTTCTAAGGTACGAGAACGAATCGTGGGTTTTTAGAGTTGAATTAAAAACGGATTTATGGCAACACTTCCGTGGTTTCCTTTTTATTATATTTTCTTTCGATCTGTTGCAGATTTTCTTTTTCTTACAATTTATACGCGGTCGATTATAAAAATATTCGGGCACGTTGAGCTTTTATTACGCTTCACGCTTTAAGTGTTTAATCAATCGTATTCTCTTCTTAACATCGACCTTAATACGATTACGAAATGTCATTTTTTAAAATACGCGTGTCATGTTACTTTTGAAAACAAGAGAACAATAAGCGAGTAGTTTCTTTACTTTATTTCATAATCAGTAACAAAAAATTGCATTCCTTTACCAACAGCTCCCCGCCGTGTTCGAAAATACCATAATACCTCGATGGAAAATATTCATCCCCTAAGTGCATGCTTACCAAACGTTTCATATTACATTTAGCCGCTTCCCTTTTTAATATGAAGGATTCAACAGCGAACAACAGATATCGGTCGACGAATACGACCCGAAGAATCGCGATACACCGGCTACATAAAAATCGTTCGGAAGCACGATTCTTCCTGATCCGTTCCATTTTTCATTTTACGATCCGCCCGTCGCTCGGGGCACCAATCTCTTGCCTCGCCCGTATGGAAACGTTGTCGCCCGTCGTTGCCTCGCCGTTCCAACAGACACATCACTCCTGCATCCTTCACCGCCGTGTGTCGTCGTTGCACGACCGGCGGAAAAATCCGGCGAGCCGGCCCTGCCCGGAGTTTCGAGTTGTGAGCTCGAACGGGGAGAACGCGTGTTAGCTGCAGCCGAAGCTGCTTATGTATCCGAGCTGCGGATTCGGCGATATTTCAAGGGAACCAGCCAACGCGTGCACCCGGTCCTCTTAGCTAACGAAGATTTACGAGATTCTCGACGTGAAAATTTTAGCCGGGTTCCTGAAATCACGTAATCACCCCGCTGCGACCAGCATAAATTCTGGCCATGGAAAATTGGGGAGAGCCGGGAGAGCGGAGTGCTTGTTTGTCGGGAAAAGAAGTGAGAAAGAAAAAAGAATGCTTTGCTAAAAATTAAGGTTGAACAGTTCTGAAACAGATTCGAAAGGTGTTTAGTTATTCCTCCTTGAAGAGAGGAATTTTTTTTAAGGTAGATAGTTGTTTTTTTTTAATGTTTTAATTAGGTACTTGTTTTCCTCGAATTAGATTTGTTCAGTTGGATTTATTTTTTGATTGGGCATGTACTGGTGTACTAGTAAGTATTAGGGTTAATGATGTAATTAATCTATTTATTCTGTGTTGTGTACTTCTTTTTTCGTAAGGTGTAGTTTCTGTGTCGTGCCGGTTCGATAGATAAACGTGATTCGTGAGAAAGAAAATTGAATGGCTTATCTGCTCGAGCATCGCCATGTCGGGGGAAGTTTAATTAATCACTGATACATATCTAACGTGAACGGATTAAGGTGGAAAAGTAGTGGTAGCGTTTCGGTATGAAACGCAATGCACAGGTGAATAGTTTCGTACATAAATCATCCTTCCGTGTATCTTCGAATTTTCGGAGGAAACTTCAACCCCTTGACGAGTTGATTCGCCAAGATTCCTTTTTGTCCCAGTAGCATTTTATTTCTTTATTCTTCCATTTACATTATACACATTAAAATCATTAAAATATCAAAACTAGTCAACCCGAGGAATGAGAAAGAAACGATTATATTTATTCATTTATTATAATGAAATAAAATTTTACAATAGTATCATAAAAATTTATAATAGAATGCTCATTTATACTAATTAGATATGTAAAGAATTAGGCAACTAGTCCGGGTTCCCCTCTACTATTTCTCAATTTTCCTTAACATTAAAAGCAACGAATCGTGGGATTATTAGAAAAAAATATAACCTGATGGATTTCTTTCGTATTTGTCGTATTCTAAGAAGTACTTGAAATGCCTGCCCACTAATATACATTCTTGCAAGCCACAAACACGGTTCACAAAGTGTTTCTGCATAATACAAAACAGGTCAAACATTATTTTAATGTAAACCATACCTGACACAGCCAGATTTCACCACTGCTCTGTTTCCAAACGAACAAAATCGTTCATTGAGTTGATTGGCTCGTGACGATCGTCCGTGGATCAAGGGGAACGTGTTTCCCTTCTAATAATTGCAAGCGCTTATTGCAGTTTCCCTCTTTCCTTCTGTTTCAGTGCTAGAACTGAAGGGTCCGGAGAGCACGAAGGCGAGAAGAAATGAGTTGGACGTGACACAATGACATGATGAAGAGCCTGGTGGGGATCATGTGGATAGTGTTGGTGCTCATATCAGGTGAGTTCGATAAATCTATCCGAGACAATAAGGTCCACGCGTTTCCCCCGTTCCCGGCTGTTACATCATCCGGGTGAGAAAGGTGAAGATGTTGCGCCTCGTGACGGTTAGCCTCGATTCGTGAAGTTTCAGCGAGCTACGGAATTACGTGTACGGGATAGCTATAAATAATTCATTGTCTCGAAGTTGGATACCATTCCCACCCCGTCGAAACGCAGGCAGACGTGCTTTTTATTTCGTTGGAAATTTCGATGCGACGCTGCAACTTTCGAACTGTGCGCAGCCGATATTTGAAACGAGATAATTTTAATCTAAAATTCCGGGGAGAATCCCTGGGGATATTGCAAACTTCGAATTTCCAGAAATCAATGGTTACAATTGCGGATCGGGAATATGGCATATTTGAGATGTAAAATTACGAATTTATTTGGTAGATACAGTTACGTAAATTAGTTTACAATCTATCAGAATTCAGACCTCGAGCAGTCAGTAATTGTAGTAAAAAGAAAATGTCGGATGTTCGGCATTTGGAATCTCAAAATTAATGAATGAATTGAAGTAAATTGAAATAAATCTCAAATATTGAACATGTAAAATATTCTGAGTACTCGATACTTCAATTTCCTGCTCTAGGCTATTCGGTAAGTGAAATTTTAAATCGCAGACGTTTAGGGTGCGATACTTCGAATCTCAAAAATGTCGCCAGGTGTATTCGACTCGCCAGCGCCATGATTGCCTGTAGAATCTCTGTTCTAACTGCAACGTCCCATTGTAAAGTCCAGCATCGCGATGGAGCGAAACCTATCATCCCCAGACAATAAACCTGCAAATATCCTGTAAGGTGTAACGTCTGGTGCATATGCATCAGCCTGCATACTCGCTTTCCTTCCATTCACATGTAAATGTTCCATGACGCGGTGCTTTACAATGGCCACCACCGACGTGCAATATTCTTTTCCTTGGCCATAGTTAGCTATTCTGACCGTTTCAAAGGAAACGCACGATCGTTAGCTCTATTATCAAAGAGAGATTTCGTGTGATAAGTCTTCACTACACGAGATATACCGTAACAGATGTAACTGGTGTTACAACCGAACAGGGAATGATTCTATGTGGAAAAGTAAGTGGATAATGAAGCAGCGAGAAGGAACCCGAAGTAGATGCAATTTGTTGAATGATCATTTTCATTTGTTGAAGCAATCTTTGCGGAATAAAGTAATTTATATCTTGTGAGACTCAGTACTTTTTAATTCATGAAGAAATCAAGTAGGTACTAATTGCGTCAACATTTTCCTACCTGCCTATTTTAAAGTCCCGGAACAAAGTTACATGTAGAGATCATTTTACTGAAGCATCACGAAGATTATTAACATTTTGACGCAGGGGGATGTGAATCGGCGTCCTTTGTCTTTCAAGCATTGCTTTCGAATTTATCATTAAAAAAGAACTGTATTCGCATGATTTTTAAATGTACTGATTAACTTATACAATATTATATTGAATAAATGAGCAGCACTCTGTGGAATATGCTTGTGCACCTTCTACTTATACAGGATACCCTGTAACTGGCGGTACAACCGAACAGGGGGTGATTCTATGTGAAAAAATAGGTCGAAAATGTAGAATAACATTTTTTCATTTAAGGCTTCGTTTCCAAGTAAATCAACTTTGAACGTTTTCTTGACCCGCACGCATGTTGGCTAATACGCATTTTTACTGGCGCTTGGGTTAGACGATTGTGAGTTTCACGATTGCCGATAACCACAATAATATCGTTCAACCTATGGATAATAACTTTGAATAATTTTTATTTGTTTATCGTACACGTTGTACAAAGCTGAAGAAGAAAGCTTGTTTAATGATAACTTTTATTTGTTGAAGCTTCTAGTTATACAGGATGCGCTGTAACTGGCGTTGCAGTCGAACAGGAGGTGATTCTATATGAAAAAGTAGGTCGAAAAAGTAGAATAACATCTTTTCATTTGAGGTTTGGTTTCCAAGGAAATCGATTTTAAACATTTGCTTGGCCCGCACGCATGTTGCCTAATATGCATTTTTCCTGGTACTTGCGTTAGATGATTGCCAATTCCAAGATGGTATCATTCAACCTATAGATGATAACTTTGGGATAATTTTCGTTTCTTCATCATACACGTTGTACAAAGCTGAAGAGGAAAGTTCGCGTATGATAAACTTCGTTATTTCAGCAATTGTTGAAAATGTTTGTCATCGTGCTGGGAACATGATTCCGCTGTATTTTCTATTGCATTTTGATGCCTCGCTTCATTCAACGGCAGAACAATTTTCTGCTTGAATCGCTAACGCATGCGGAATATGCAAATGTTTAAAATCGCTTTTCCTGGAAACGAAGCGTCAAATGACAGAATTTTATTCCACATTTTCGACTTGTTTTTTCACGTAGAATTACCCATTTTCCCGGTTGTACCACCAGTCACGGGACATCCTGTATAGCTTGCGGTTAATTTCCAATTTCTTACGAACAGGTGAACGATATATTAAAAAAGAATGTATAAAAAAAAACGTTCGTCTTTGATGCGCGGTTTGACTTTTGAATGAAAATGTAATCAGAGGCTGCGCTATTCTCTGTTTTATTTTACGAGTCCCTTGGTCGGTCTATGCGCTGACGTGTTTCACTTGCGCGGCAGTGGAGTCCATAATGGCTGGCCATTCCGTGCCCATTTCGCTTGCAGCCAGTGGTACGAATATTTAATAACAACGACAACCTACTTTTCTCTTTGTCTGAATAATTTCAAACTGTCAGTATTTGAATTTAATTATGTTATTACGAAATTTGTAGCTTAAGTAAGTATGTAACAATTTTAATCCTTCATTAATTCCATTGCACAGTTCCGTAGAGTATAAAAATTGGTCTTTTCATCTACTCTTGTGTTTGAATATAAATATTCAGTTTTATAGTGACGTTCTCGCCAAGAAGTATACAAATTCTCAGCAGAAAAATGTTCTTTATTCTGTATTTCGCTCCAAGAACATGGATTATTAATAACAAAGCCTCATAAGTGTACAAAAATTACAAAATACCTTCCATCACAGCTAGTTAACCATCCAGCCCATTTCCACCTATCTTTTCCTTTGTCCCCTTCTCCATTTCTCCTTTTGTCCACTATTTATAATTCGATCGCCTCCCAACGGCCTCCTGTACCTCCCGCCCCTCCCACCGTAATTCTAAATCTAGGATAGAAAAGTTGCCGGCGTTTGCCCTCAGGAAAGAAACAGAGCCGGCTAAGTGGAATATTCGTGGCCGCGAATGGAGTCGCGTCTTTTTAAAAACGTCCGTCGATCGTGGGCCTCGATATTTCACGATAACTGTCCGGCTCATCGAGCAATCCCGTCTCGCGCGAAGCGCAATATCGCTACGGTAATATAGTGCGCTCGTTCTTATTGCACCGGCCAGAGAAACAGCGCAACAATTTCACGGACGTCGATTCGACGACCGACGCCGTTTCCTTTTGCGCCTTGTTTTTCCAGCCCGTCCTCTCTATTTCGACGATTAAACTCTGACCCCGCAGTCGATCGAAGCTTCGAAATCTTACTCCATCGAGACAATCGTTGCGCTGCTCACGAAAGAGATGTTCGATTATTTATCTATTCAATTACACCGTGCATGATAGCGATTAATTGATTAATTATTGACGAAATAAAATTTCTTTTCAAAGCGATTCTCTTGGTATCAGCTTGTTGAAAGGCTTAAATGAGAGGCAAGACCTGGTGGATAGAAACGAGTACAGTAAGCCCCGCAAAGAAGGAACTGGTTTCGCCTTCAAAAGAAGGAAATCGCTATCCCCACTTCTTTCAACTCGCCGTGCTGAGCCAGAAATCGAAGAACGAGAGAGAGGCGTGAGGTCGTAAATCTTTACGGTCGAGTGGACAGTGACGTTTTTTAGTAGAAGGATAGAAAATGTAATGCTTGCTTATTTCCTACCGTGTTATGTAGGTGAGAACTGTTATATCGCGGCTGTTTCTTCACATCTGACAGTTCGATTACCCTAATTATTAAAATAATTGTCAAAGAATAAGGGCGTGTGTGACATGGAATTAGTGAATAGGTGCGTGCTTCATTCATACGATTCTACCTGCTGCGGAATCGCTTACTATTAAAATGAGAGGACATGCCATATTCTATCCTCTAAAGTATACCATTTCACCTCGACAGAAGCCTTTATGGTTGGCAGCTATCTCGAGTCTCTCGCTCATGACCGTGATCGCTCACCGCCCCTTCGAGATCAAAGTCATGCCGAATAGCTAACTCCTTCCTTACAAGGAACCGACCAGTCCCGAGCCAGTTCTTTCGTTGCGAGGCTTACGGTAGTCGACTCCTTCGTTACAAGGAACTGACGAGTCCCGAGCCAGTTCTTTTTTTGCGAGGCTTACTATAGTCGACTCCTACGTTACAAGGAACTGACGGGTCCCGAGCCAGTTCTTTGGGGAGCTTACTGTAGTCGGCTCCTTCGTTACAAGGAACTGGCCGATCTTTCTTTGCGAGGCTTACTATAGTCGAGTCCTTCGTTACAAGGAACTGACATGTCCCAAGCCAGTTCTTTCTTCGCAGGGCTTATTGTACTCTTTCGTTACAAGGAACTGACGGGTCCCGAGCCAATTCTTTCTTTGCGAGGCTTACTATAGTCGACTCTTTCGTTACAAGGAACTGACGGATCCCGAGCCAGTTCTTTGCGTGGCTTACGGTACTTTTTCGTTACAAGGATCTGACGGGTCCCGAGCCCGTTCTTTGCGGGACTTACTGTACTCCTTCGTTATAAGGAACAAACGGGTCCCGAACCAGTTCCTTCTTTGCGGGGCTTACTGTAATCGGTTTCAATTTACCGAGCCTCTCTTTCAAGTAGCCAGTTGGAAATCCTTTGTGCGGCTAGTCGAAATAGGGAGAAAGGGCTGCTCTGTCCGATTACATTAACGCTTGCGACGCGACGTAATCAAAATCCACATTCAACAAACCTTTTAGTCCTTATCTCATTGTCGATGATAGACGCTTCTTTTTCTATTTCCGTCTCGTGTCATCTGTACCTATTAGTAGAGTTCCTTTCGTCAAGAAAAAAAGTGGATGAGAAATAATAAAATGTGGGAAGATGAATTAAATAAATAAATGTCCTTTTCTTGAAATTTGGTCTGTCCTTTTAATTTCAATTTCATTGGTGCAAAATAGCGCGGGAGTTTTATCAGATGAGTTATTTTACATTTGGGTGAACAAGTATAAGGATGTTTCAATCGGAACAAATATGAATTAAATGTTTGAATGATTTTGGAATAGCGGAGGGATTGATGCATAGCGGCAGCTTATATGTGAACAGGATGCAGCTCGCGATTCGTGCAGTTTGCATCCGTTTCCTCGAAAACCAAGCCGGGCACGTTCGAGGCGCACGTAATTTCCGGCTAGTTAACCGATTACTCACGAAAGATTGCGATCAAATCGATGGCCATCTGTTCATGCTACGAGTTATCATTACATCTCTGATCGTTTGCATTATAGTGGATCTCAGTGCTTCCCATTTTATTCCAACTGAAATATTATCTCAGAATATCATATGTACATTTTCATAAACATTCCCATCTCCTCTGCACCAAATAGAAAAGTATTCAATATAATATTGTAACAATAGTAATACGTAAAAGTAACAAATCTAAATTTACATTTCATTCAATAAGAAGCGAAAGTCTTTTACCTTCAACTTATGGGATGCCAATTATTTAATTAACCAACAAATTGTATCATCGCCCAATGCTACAGAGGCGTAACAAGCAATAATGGCAGTAATAAATCTAACAGTAAATCTCCTTTTTTTTTATTCACCTGCAAATGGAACTGTTTTTCAACGTTTGCAGTGCTCGCGTGCGCTCCTGAAAATATCGAGTTATAAATCTGCTTCGGCAGTAGTAGCGCAGTGGGGAAAAGAGGTAGACTTTCGAACAAATAGTGGTCCCGAAACGATCAGATTTATTTCCACTGCTCCGCCGATATTGCGTAAACGATTTTCGATCGATTTCGCCAGCAGCGTACGCGACATCGTATCAAGTTTTCCCAGTTCCTTCGAACCTGTCCGCGATTTCCTACAGCCAACTTTTATTCGTGCATATCCAACGACACGCTTTCCGCTTACCCAGATATATTCCCAAACGTACGCGCGCAAGACATTATTTAATGATACCGATGAAGGTGTTCCTCTACTGGGATGAATAAAATTTCCCTTCGGTGTTCCATCCTGTCGACGTTTCCGAACGTTATAGCTGCCGTTCGTACAGAAGCATCGAATTAAAATCTAGTTTTGAAAAGGACAATTGGAGCGTTCGAAAATGTTTGTGATCCACGCAATATTTTATTCGGACAATAAACACTAAATGCTTTTCAAACATTTTTTTTGTTTACTGTTAGATGCCATAAATATGCAGAATTGTTTTGAATTATTATTATTATTGCCATTACTACTCTATTGGCATTATGTCGTATCGTTCTGCATATTCTAATATACAGGGTGTCCCACGTAACACTTTTCACGATTGTTCAAGTACTTGCGATAATCTGACAGGAAAGTATTTTAAGCAAAAGTTGATCAGTTTTCGATTGGCTATACATTGCAATAAAGTTCGACATTTATTTTATTATTGTCGAGGCCACCTTAGTTTTTTTAAATGGCACTTTGTAGTTTTGACTTCACATTATTATAGCCTGTACCAAGACGAATTTAATGACCTAGTGTACCATGATCTTCAGATCGAAAACTGATCAACTTTTGTTTAACATGTACATATTAAAAACAGTCTTTTCTCAGATTATCGCAAGTACTTGAAAAATCGTCAAAAATTTTACGTGGGACACCCCGTATTTCAATGACTTGTTTGCACCCCACTAATCTGCATATACATACAGGGCGTCTCGTAACTAGTGGTACGACCGAACAGGGAATGATTCTACGTAAAAAAAAAAGTAAGTCGAAGATGTAAAATAACATTTTGTTCATTTGAGCCTTCGTTTCCAAGAAAATGGACGTTAAACATTTGCTTGGTCCGCGTGCACGTTGGCTAATACGCATTTCTACTGGTGCTTGCGTTAAATGATTGTCAATTCCACGATTGTCGACAACCAGGATAATATCATTCAGCCTATAGACAATAACTTTGTACTAATTTATATTTCTTTATTATACACGTTGTACGAAGCTGAGGAAGAAAGTTCGCGTATGGTGAACTTCATTATTTCAGAAATTGTTGAAAATGTTTGTCATCGTATTGGGAGCATGATTCTGCTGCATTTTCTATTGCATCCTGCTCCTTGCTTTATTAAACGGCAGAACAACTTTCCGCTTCAATTACTAACGCCTATGTATGTGTACATTAATTACTAAGGCCTCTGCGAATGTTTCTAATCGCTTTTCTTGGAAACGAAGCGTCGAATGACGAAATGTTATTCTACATTTGCAACTTGTTTTTCTTTCTCACGTAGAACTACCCATTCTTTGGTTCTACCATCAGTTACAGGACACTCTTTATAAAATAGTTGTGTGACTCATCGATTCCTCATCACCCGGCTCAAACCGCTGAACCTAGAAACCTGAAATTTGGAGAGCATATTCCTTTTATGGGATATGTGCTCGATGAGAAAGTTTACGAGTATAGAGAGTATGTTTTTTTTACGACGTCGGTGCTCGATTTTTTCGAATTCCATCCCTATCCTAGGAGGGTAAAAAGGGGTAAAACGTATATTCCCGAACTCCTTAATATCTCTGCGGCCCGATTACATATGGATTTTGTTCTTATTTGAAAAAGCAGTTACCCACAGAAGTGCCTAAAAACCAATTTCAGGAAATTGCCTTAATCAAACCCTAAGTGAGTGAAAGGAGGTAAAATGTATTTTCACAGGTTCCTCAAAATCTCTTCGGCCCAATTCGATGTCACGATATGCATTTAGCTTTAATTTAACAATACAAATACTTAAAAATCAATTTATAAAAGTGATTGTTCCTTTTAATTATTTTACCGGATCGAAGCACCGGGGTGTTTTGTTCGTATATCTGTACATATAAAGAAATGTATACGCACGGATTTCCTTCATGTTTGTAAAATATCGTTTGCCTGTACCGCAGACGAGAAAACTATTGTAAAACCATTCAATAAGAAGATGACGGTGCTCGCTTGTTATGCAAGGTGTATCGTAAATATTCTGGCACCGTTTCAAAATTGAGATCGTTGCCTGCGCTCTTCCATATACGTTGATGCGTATTATTAACCATACTGGTACAGCTTCAGGAAGCTCGTCGAACACTGATAATATAATGTTCGAAGACGATAAATAATATGTACCGGGTGGCGTCAGCGAAATCTGTTACGAAATTAATGGAGGCACTGAACGGCAATTCCTATACACTCCCTGTAGCGTTCTCTAGCTTCCAATTTAATCCTCACGTTAACCCTTTCATTAAAGGTCTCGTACGGTTTCAATCTAGTAGTTACGAATAATTTGTGTTTATATAACAATTGTGACTATAGAATTCATAGTATTTATAGAATAATGCTCAGTTATCTTATAATTTGTTATACAATTCTTCTCCCTGTTTCTACAATGCATAATAAAAATCCTTACTGCAGGCAAAATCACTATGCCACGTGACATCTACATGAAACACATTTGAATAATGAAACAGCAATCAAAATCGGGAAAATTGGAAACGCCATGGAAAACGTATACAAGATTTCTTTGTTCGTTCATTGCCCCCCTAGCACTTTACAGCAATAAAATTTTTACGGTAATAAAAATGACCGACCGTAGGTTCCCCTCCACCATCGGCGCACCACCACTACATCCCAAAAAAGACACCCCCTGTCCGATCCATCAACCAATTAGAAAAATTCCACCACCACTAAGAACTACAAACGATACTTCTTTAAGACACCTCCAAGCGCCTCCAATGCATTCGCAAAAAATCAGTAAACTGACAAACACTTCATAAGACAGTATTCAAACGATATACAGTAAGCCCCGCAAAGAAGGAACTCGTTTCGCCATCAAAAGAAGGAAATCGCTATCCCCACTTCTTTGTTTGAAATCGCCGCGCTTGGCCGCCATTTCGTGCCCCTTGTTTGTGAATCGTGTTCGATCGCCGCCCCTTCGAAATCAGTCATGCCAAATAATTGACTATTTCGTTACAAGGAACTGACGGGTCCCGAGCCAGTTCTTTGCGGGGCTTACTATAGTAGACTCCTTCGTTACAAGGAACTGACAGGTCGCGAGCCAGTCTTTCTTTACAGGGCTTACTGTACTCTTTCGTTACAAGGAACCGACGGGTCCGGAGCCAGTTCTTTCTTTGCGAGGCTTACTATAGTCGACTCCTTCGTTACAAGGAACTGACGGGTCCCGAGCCAGTTCTTTGCGGGGCTTACTGCACTCCTTCGTTACAAGGAACTGACGGGTCCCTAGCTAGTTCTCTTTGCGGGGCTTACTGTACTCCTTCGTTATAAGAAACTGACGGGTCCCGAGCCAGTTCTTTCTTTGCGAGGCTTACTGTACTCCTTCGTTACAAGGAACTGACGGGTCCCGAGCCAGTTCTTTCTTTGCGGGGCTTAGTGTAATCGACTCCTTCGTTACAAGGAACTGGTCAATCCCGAGGTAGATCTTTCTTTGCGAGCCTTACTCTATTAGAAATGCGAATAATCTCCTTTAACATCGCTAACCGTGTGGAATGCAGTGAGTAAACGTGTTAGTACACGAGACGCATCGAGTTTCAGCAAAAACGAAAGACACCGAGGATACGTAACTGGGAATAGCTAGAAAATTTACGTGGATTCTCGCGTTTCACGCGTTAAGCGGTTCGCAAAATTGCCCGTCCCCCTTTTCCCACGTTCAGGTCGATTCTCGCTCTCGACGAACGCCAAAACACCAGGCCAGCCCTGTTCCATTTTTGCGAAAATAAATCGGCCATCCGGCCCACTCGCGAAAACTCGTTAAATCACTTTTCGTCGAGGCTGTTATCGGAGAGCCACTCGCCGGATGCGTTGATAGCAATTGAACTACAGAAGGGCTTCGATTAAACGACTTAATCGGGGGAGAGACAAGCTAGATAAATTGAGACTCGAGGGAAACTATTTGGGGAAACAATCTCTTTCCTGTTGTCGAAAAAGTTGAACGGCTTTCGAGTGATGCGAAATGTTTCTTGTGTGTCTAATTGAAATATTAATAATGAGTGTTTTTATTAGTAATTCATTTATTTGATTCATCTAAAGTATGGGAATTATGTTAGGAACGGCCTTATTATTATCCAAAGGCATTTATCACGAGTATAATGAGAAATTGTTTTCCCGTTGCACATATTTCAGGATGCTCAGGAAATCCAGATGCGAAGCGACTGTACGACGACCTCCTGTCGAATTACAACAAGCTGGTTCGTCCAGTGGTCAACGTCACAGACGCCCTCACCGTTAAAATCAAGCTCAAGTTGTCTCAGTTGATCGATGTTGTGAGTTTTCTTCATGTAAATCACTTTCTTACTTCGATAAAAGTACAAATTGATAAAGCAGCAATAATTGTTTTCCTGCCTTATTCAGAAAAATGGCTGCTTAAGTTGTTTTCCATCATCACCGAAAAAAATGTATTCCTTCTACCCGACTGTTATGATAATTATTAACAATTTGTTTCAATTCTTTTTCGCAGAATCTCAAGAATCAAATCATGACGACGAACCTTTGGGTCGAGCAGGTTACGTATTCAATATAATTTTCTTACCCTTACGTAGTTAGACCACTGTGACGGACCGTACAAATAACTAATTTTCAAATGCGGATTGTTAAAAAAAGAACTAAGCATTCAATCGATTTGCGGTTTCATACTTTATTTAAACGTATTATGAGCTATAAGAAACAGATTTTCAAAAATTAATAAATGATGATAAGAATGTAGTGAGCGAGCTTCGAGCTTTTTTGCAGTAAGCCAACGGTGTTGAGCAAACTACGAAACTCGGTTTTGAATTATCCAAAACCAGCAAACGACATTTTTTCATTAAACGTGCTTCAATATCTGGGCATTAACGGACGATTTTGTGAAAATTCTGCTTTTCACAGGATTTACAAACTAATTGGTAACCAATTTTTAGCAAAAATAGGGTATCTTTCCTTCAAAGTTATGCTATTTCATGAATTTTCAAAGGAATAAATAATGGCTCCGTTAGTGCCCAGATATTAGAGCATGTTTAATGAAAAAATGTTCTGTTAGATCATCCAAAACGGAGTTCTGATGTAAGCCGTTTGGTCTACTGCAAAAAAGGACCATCAGCTCGAAGCCCGCTGAAGACATTTTTATCATCATTATTTAATTTTGAAAAGCTGTTTCTTATAACACATAATACGTTTGAATAAAGTACAACAGCGTAAATTGATTGAATGTTTTTCAACAATCCGCATTTGAAAATTAATTACTTTCTCGGATCGTCAGTGTAATCTGACTCCCTAATACATTGTCGAAAAATTATTATTATTATATAATATTTACTGTTGCATGAAAATGAAGTGTAATACGAATAGGAATAAAATAGTTCATCTACAGGAACATGTAGAAATTCGAGGAAAGGATAAAACAGGCCAAAAAATTATATAATTTTTCTTATCGATTGAATGAAAACAAAACTTACTCTTCATTTTTCTTTATTCTCTATTCTTATTTGATAAGGAATTTCTTCCCTTTTCGCCCAGTTGTTCCATTATTTCGATCCCACCCGGTATAGAAATCCGCGAGAATACGTATGCACGTATGGGTCGTCGGTGAAACGAAAATCGGCCAGGAGCTTTCCACTCGAGAGTCGCAAAGTAAGAGTCCGGTGAACCGTGCGACCCACTTTTGAACGCTAGATTGCGTAAGACAGATTCGCATCCGTTTCCGTGCGTCGTCCAATGCAACCCCTTTTTTCCTTTTTTCTTTGTTTATTGCCATTTAACACGGTCTGCAGTGTATCTGGCGTGGCGCAGTAAGAAGTAACGATACTAAAAAATTTGGCGAATAAAAGATGAGAAAGATTGATATCTTCGATTATAAACAAGAAGACAGGAAGATTTTCGGTAAAATAAATTATTATAATTTCGAATCGTACTAATTTCTAAATACTGAATTTTATAATTGATCCTCTTAACCTTTCCTTCTGTTAGAAATTTTATTGTAATTGTCGATGTTTTGATTACAGTCGTGGTACGATTACAAGTTAAAATGGGATCCAAAGGAATATGGTGGCGTGGAGATGCTGCACGTGCCATCCGATCATATATGGAGGCCCGATATAGTTTTGTACAACAAGTAAGAGAGAGACCCTTCATCCCTGTCAAAGCTGTACAGTAAGCCCCGCAAAGAAGGAACTGATTTCGCCTTCAGAAGAAGAAGATCGCTATCCCCACTTCTTTGAACTCGCCGTGCTGAGCGAGAAATCGAATAACGAGAGAGAGGCGTGAGGTCGTAAATCTTTACGGTCCAGTGGACAGTGACGTTTTTTTAGTAGAAGGATAGAAAATGTAATGCTTCCTCACTTCCTACCGTGTTATGTACGTGAGAACTGTTATATCACGGGTGTTTCCTCTCATCTGATAACTCGATTTCCCTAATTATTAAAATAATTGTCAAAGAATAAGAGCGTGTGTGACACGGAATTAGTGAATAGGTGCGCGTTTCATTCGTACGATTCTACCTGCTCCGCAATCGCTTAGTGCTAAAATGAGAGGGCATGTCATGTTCTATCATCTAAGGTATAACATTTCACCTCGATGGAAGCCGCTATGGTTGGCCACTATCTCGAACGCTAAGCTCGTGAATCGTGTTCGCTCACGGACCCTCCGAGATCAAAGTCATGCCGAATAGTCGACTCCTTCGTTACAAGGAACTGACCAGTCCCGAGCCAGTTCTTTCTTTGCAAGGCTTACTGTAGTCGACTCCTTCATTACAAGGAACTGACCAGTCCCGAGCCAGTTCTTTCTTTGCGAGGCTTACTATAGTCGACTCCTTCGTTACAATGAACTGACCAGTCCCGAGCCAGTTCTTTCTTTGCGGGGCTTACTGTAGTCAACTCCTTCGTACAAGGAACTGACGGGTCCCGAGCCAGTTTGTTCTTTGCGGGGCTTACTATAGTCGACTCCTTCGTTACAAGGAACTGACGAGTCCCGAGCCAGTTCTTTCTTTGCGGGGCTTACTGTAGTCGACTCCTTCATTACAAGGAACTGACCAGTCCCGAGCAAGTTCTTTCTTTGCGGAGCTTACTGTAGTCGACTCCTTCGTTACAAGGAACTGACCAGTCCCGAGCCAGTGCTTTCTTTGCGAGACTTACTGTATTACGTTAATATTTCGTGGCAATGTTTAATGGATCTACGTATACTTTGGAGAGAACGTTAGAGTTCGGGTTAGATTACTTGGCGAGGTGCCACGAGTAATCACTTCGTTTTGGTATTCTCTATAAAGTTCCATCGAAATAACACTGCAAAATAATGACATTAGTTTGTAGCAGTTTCTGAGTGATCGCGGTACAAAGTTTGCGAAGCTGAATGAGGGTTGAAACGAAGCTTTATGATCAGACTGCGGATGCTTATGCAAATGCATATTTTCATAGAAAAGAAGGATGCAATGAAATCCAGACAGAAATATGTTTCATAATTAAATGTTTCTAAAAACATGTTTTTTATTTTACACTTTTTTCATAATGCACGTGTTTAGCATATTTATTTTGCAGTGAGATATTGCATATGTTATTTGCCGTGTGCATACATATATCATGCCGATCTGAATCATCCAACTCGTTAAATTAATTGAATCTATTAGTCATTACTCGTATCATAACCGGATAGTGTTGATAGCGGAAGGGAAATAGTAAAATGGACTTGAATAGATTACAATAAAGCCACATACATTTTACTTTTCATGTTAATGGGTAGTTTTAAGTTTAAGTGCTTCAACAAAACGAACTCCTGTAAAATTGGATGCTTATAAAGGCTGCTTTAAACACCTTGCCAGCTACGATTCAGAAATTAGAAACCATGGGTTTACCATTAGATCATTCAACAGAAATATATGTACATATATGCGCAATGTATAGTACAATCAGAAAAGGTACCCAGTGATTGTGGAGAGAAAAATAAAAGGAAAATATGTGCTATGTTACAAAAAAAAAAACAGGGTTTGTAGAACTAAGAAAAACTTCGCGTGTTTTTGAATTTGTAAAAGAGCTGATGCATGTGCCATATCAAATTAATTTTTACCGACAAAAGCCACCAAATAACGCCAACGGGTTTAGAAAAATTGCTTGCAATTTACTGTGATTCTAAGTATAATAGATCAGAATAACTGTAAAATGTTTGTTGACACTTAATATTACACTTAATATAGTACATGCTTAATAATTGCGCATATTCGCATAGTTTTCCTGCATAAACATCCGCAGTCTAACTATGATTCCTCCTGAATCCCAAAATAAATGGTATCAGTTTTTAAGCAATCAAAACTACTCTACCCTCATTATTCATTACATGTATTTAGGCTTATCTATATTTCCTTACGATGAGTTTACCATTCAGTTGCAGTAATTTATGAAACAATTATGAAACGACTAGTCCGATATTTTCCTTATTTGTGCAGTGCCGACGGTAACTTCGAAGTGACGCTGGCAACGAAGGCGACGCTAAATTATACAGGGAGGGTCGAGTGGAAGCCACCGGCGATATACAAGTCTTCCTGCGAGATCGACGTAGAGTATTTTCCGTTCGACGAGCAAACGTGCGTCATGAAGTTCGGCTCGTGGACTTACGACGGCTTCCAGGTAACGATTCACCCTCCACTTTCTCAGCACGACTTTCCTCTTACGACCTTTCGCGAACCCGTTCTTGTACGCGAGGCGAGTCTGCAAGGGTGCATGAGAATTCTTCGACAAGCACAAAGCTGTGCCCGAAGCTTTTCAAGGCTGCGCCGAAAGTTGTGGCTCGAAAAAGAATTGAACTTTACGTATTTATTCTTGTCTCAATATCAGACTGAAAGTTTTGATTAAATCAGAATGCTTGGGCTTTAGAAATTCGAAGTCAGTATTTGATTAAAATATTTAGTAGACAGAACTATCTCTCGCAATAAAGATACGTTGCGTGCAGTATTTTAGAATTTCATCGCTGCATTTTTTAAATAAAAAGATTGCCAAGGAATCCTATTAAAAGAAATGAAATGCATCATTGAATCAATAAAGTTAAAGAATTTAGCAGCCTAATTAAGGAAACTTTTCTATCAATTTGATAATCCACGCTGCTTTCTTCAAGATTTTACAAACAAGTCTGCCTTTTCCAACTACTTTTGTGACAACATAAATTTTAATAACACTTGGCAAAATACACTGAGGTGCATTAATTCTAAAGAAAAACTAATTCGACAATAGACTCCTCGAGAGCAGGACTTCAACTGATCCTCGTCGTTATCAATCTTCCCTTCGACGTTAATAGTACCTAATAAGAAGAGAATATTAATCACGACCACATTGGAAAAACGCAAGATCATGGAAATGTGGGGAAGAAATGGCGTGTAACAAAGCTACAAGTGGGCAAGGGGATCGTTTCACCCTATTATTCCGGCAGCGTGTATCGCGTAAAATATCTATACGAGTCGATGAATAATGCATGTCTTGTGTATGCGTATCGGCGACGGGATATCCGTCAGGTTCGCTTAATAAGAAACGTATACCGATCGATCAGCTTTACATATCCGATACGAAATGGACGTTACATGGCGGATAATTGCGTGAGATGCTTTTAATGATTGGACAGGATACAGACCAGACGTAGATCCTGAGATCCTCCATTTCTGATGTTAGAAATTGAGATCTTTGGGTAATCATTTTTTGCTTGCACTATGCGTATCGCAAACTGCAATATTATCTCTTCGACAGTGACAGATGTTTAACGATTTATCAAAGAGCAGATCAAACATTGGAATAATTGAGAATAGAATTGTGAATTATATATAATTATATTGAATCATTTGATTGGCTGACTCGAGAGAATTGCGAAGATGGAAAATTGTAAAATAATCGAGTGAGATTCGAGAGTGGAAATTGATTAATGATTCGGAGTAGTCGGGAATTAATCATTTGCGGAGGATCCACGATGATTCTCGATCGAGAATCTATTTTACAGTTATTTCCTTGAAAGGAGACCCATCCATCTAAAGAGATTAGACATTTGGTAGATCCTGAGATCTTCAATTTCTGATGTTAGAAATTGGGTGGTTCTCTTTGTCCTGAGATCTTTGGGTAATCATAGTTTGCTTAAGTATAAGCGCATCGCAAACTGCAATATTATCTGTTCGCCAGTGACAGATATTTGACGATTTACCAAAGAGCAGATCGAGCGTTGGAATAGTTGAGAATAGAATTGTGAATTATCTATAATTATATTGAATCATTTGATTGGCTGACACGAGAGAATTGCGAAGATGGAAATTTGTAAATAATCGAATGGGATTCGAGATTAGACATTTAATAGATCCTGAGATCTTCAATTTCTGACGTTAGAAATTGGGTGGCTTTCTTTGCTTGAGATCTTTGGGTAATCATTTTTTTGCTTGCACTGTGTGCATCGCAAACTCCAATATTATCTCTTCGACAGTGATAGATATTTAACAATTGGTCAAAGAGCAGATCAAGCGTTGGGATAGTTGAGAATAGAAATATAATTGTATCGAATCTTTTGATTGACTTACTCGAGAGAATTGCGAAGATGGAAAATTGTAAATAATCGAGTGGGATTCGAGATTGGAAATTTATTAACGATTCGGAGTAGTGTTAATCATTTGCGGATGATCCAGGATGATTCTCGATCGAGACTCTGTTTTACAATTGTTTCCTTGAATAGAGATCCATCCATCTATCTTTTCCATCCTTAAACGCAAGCGATTCTCAAATAATATGCCGTTGATTCGAAAAGAAAAGCTTTATGGTAATTATTACATTTTTGAGCGACGTTTATACGATGCTTTCGCAGACTTTTAGTTAGTTTTTACAAGGAATGTTCTATTTACATTTTTATGGAGAGTTTTATAGCATCGGATGGTACATGCAGCATCCCGGTGGTGTTTCGCCACGGATCGTTGTCCCGAAGGAATAATCGTGGATTCCGGTGCAGTTGCGCCGGGGAATCCCGTTAACTCCGACTTAACGGGCAGAAATGGACGCAAATATCAGCAACGTCGAGTGGCATTCTATCCCTCAAGTGGATCGCAAAGCTGTACGCCATAATGCCTCGCGTTTCCTCGATTAACCGGTTGATACGTTGGTTTCGCGGAACTGTTCCCCTCAAATTGATAGATCCTCGCTAAAATACCTAATTGGGGGATCATAGATTGAAGGAGATCGACAAAACAATTACTGCAGGATGAAAGGAAAAAAAGGAATTATATTAAGAATTAATTAATCGATTACATAATTAATCATATACATTGCTGCAGAAAAAGAAGCTTAAACTTAAAGCTTTCCAATGTACAATATTAATATTACCTACGCGTATAATCTTACCGGATGTAATCTATAGGATGAGTTTAACCCTTTGCACTCTGTTGTCTCCTTCGGGGGAGCATTCTACAAACCGTTATAATTTCGCGAAAAAAAAAAATCGTTCAACAATCCACCTGGGCTCATTTTAAAGCGAGATGCCTCTGCTTTCTCAGCCCTGGGTTCATTCTTCCTCGAAAATGTTTTCGCATCATGTAACGGGTAGGAAAGTGAAGGCATCCTTCCTGCTTGAATGTTTTACATATTCAAACGTGTCTGCGGACATCGAGGAATTTTTCTTCATAATTCGAATCATCGATGTCCGATTTTTTTCTTACCGTTTTATCGAACTTTGAACGGAAAGTGTGCCGACGACAGTCGAATGTCGAGTGTCTTCGTTCTTTTCACCCGTTGCATGATGTAAAAACGTTTTTGAAAAAAGAATGAACCCGGGTCTGAAAAGGCAGAGTGTTTGCGCCTTAGAATAAGCCCAGGTGGATTGTTGTACGATCTTTTTTTCACGGAGCTACAACAGTTTGAATATCGACAATTATTCATCGAGAGATTATAAGGAAAATCGGTGGAGTGCAAAGAATTAATATCGAAACGTCTAAAGGCTGTGGCTGCAGTGGTTCTAACACCAGTTTCTTATCAAGTTTGCCGAAACCACCGCGAAAGAAGGAACTCTAAAACGTTTAGGCGATATTCGAATGATTGGCTGGTTCACCGGCCAAAGTGATCGGTTCCACTCTTCGCGAGTTGCGTCAGTTGGTCGGACCCGCGGATTTAGTGATGCGTTTGCTTCATCCGTGAGTCTATTTTCCGAATGCTGTACTTACTTTCACCGGGCTGAAACTCGGAACGACAGCGCAAAGAGTGCCAAGGGTTAATGGTACTTTCTCGGCGACAAGAAAAAACTAGTTATCTATAACTTTTGGAATTGAATCACTTTAATTCAAGAGAAGAAACCCTTGATACATCTCGTATGTAATTAATATACATTTTTTATTGAAATATGTATGCCATTTACATTGATTTCAAAATGAAAACACATTAATTAACTCCTCCTGAATGTTCTAAATATTTCCACAGGTCGATCTACGGCACATCGACGAGATTCGGGGCAGCAACGTCGTCGACATCGGCGTTGATCTGTCAGAATTTTATACTTCCGTCGAGTGGGACATCCTCGAAGTCCCGGCCGTGAGGTGAGCCCTTAGGGAATCATCCCGAACACGATATGCGCTGTTAACGTTTTCCCCACGCTATCTGCTTGGCCGAGCCAATTCTCAGCAAACTGGGAATAGGCTCGCAAAACTGTAGCCAAAACGGTAGCAGAATCGGGCCAACGAAATTTCTCGCGCTGCTTTCTAATCAGGCGAATACATTGCTTGCGTCAGGGGTGAACACGGCAAACCGTAGGTTAAGTATTAAAATATTAAAATGTTAGGAGCGGTTTGCTCGCCAAGAATCGTCCGATAAATAATTCAAGGTCGATTAATGAGAAAGGATGTTAATAAATGCCAATTTTTGGGCCTCTTCACGAACGAAAAATTCTTGTCGGACATTTAGGAGTATCTTTTGAGGAGCAGAAAATATTAGTACCATTTAACTGAAATGTATCGAGAAAGTTACGAAAAATGAGTGCAAAGTTGAAGAAGTGGCTGTGGTCGAACTGATTCTGGATGCATATTTCTCAATTTCGATTAGACGTCATTCAATAAGAAATACATAGATTCTTATCGTTGGACCAGTGCAGAGAAAAGTAAACCGATCGCGAGGAAAGGGAATGTATCTTATTATAACATAATATAATAATATATAATATTGTAACATAATAACATCTGTCAGCTGTAATGGAGTCTATTACTATTATTATAATAGTTTGTTTAATGACGCATTAGCAGTAACGCTATTAGCGACCACGTTTACACTCCATTACATTATAATCCATTGCTTAAACTAGGTACAACAGGTGTATGTATAATTTGGTGTACTTAGTAAGTATATCTTTGGTCCGGATGCTTATTAACTAGAACGACTAATATCTTCCTTATGAAATATGCCTATATAGTGTGTTTTGAGGGTTGTTTGCATTTTAACATAGTCTTGTGGTTTCTCATTGCCAGTTATATTTCGTTACATATTTTTAGTTGATCTAGGAAGGAAATTACTTTCTTAACGTATCGTTTCTGTCCAAGATTTATTTGATTGAAGGAGGAATCTTTTCCTTTTCTCTTATGTGTTGCAGTGCGGTGCAGTCTTGCAATATATGTTTTTTGGATAGGTTGATACTACAAGTGTTGCCCAATAGCTGATCTGTTTTAATTATTAGGTACTGATGATTCAATTTTGTGTGTCCTATTCCCAGTCTCTTTATGATTCTTCATATCTTCCTTGATTCGGATAAAGACGGATTTGCCGCGTAGACATTCTCCCTTCTTCCATAGAGCTTGGAATGTTTGCTGTCTATCCAATCATGATTCCATTTGTCTAAGAATTCTTTCGTTAGGGATTTCTTTGTAACTTCTATTGCAATTTCTAGATGAGACTCTTATCTGTTTACGTCCTCAAGCTGATATTACAGTAAGCACCGCAAAGAAGGAAGTGGTTGCGCCTTCAAAAGAAGGAAATCGCTATCCCCACTTCTTTGCCTGAAGTCGCCGCGCTAAGCGCGAAATCGGAGAACGAGAGAGAGGCGTGAAGTCGTAAATCTTTACGGAATTAGTGAATATGAACGTGCTTCATTCATACGATTCTACCTGCTCCGGAAGCGCTTATTGTTAAATTGAGAGGGCATAATCCAAGATTCTATCCTCTAAAGTATAACATTTCACCTCGACGGAAGCCTTCATAGTTAGTCGCTATCTCGAGCCCCTCGCTCGTGAACCGTGTTCGCCCACGGCCTCTTCGAGATTAAAGTCATGCCGAATAGCTACTCCCCCGTTACAAGGAACTGACGAGTCCCGAGCCAGTACTTTCTTTGCGGTGCTTGTCATAGTCGACTTCTTCGTTACAAGGAACTGACGGGTCCCGAACCAGTTCTTTGCGGGGCTTATTGTACTCCTTCGATACAAGGAACTGACATGGCCGAACCAGTTCTTTCTTTGCGGGGCTTATTATAGTCGACTTCTTCGTTACAAGGAACTGACGTGTCCCGAACCAGTTCTTTGCGGGGCTTACTGTAGTCGACTCCTTCGTTACAAGGAACTGGCCGGTCGCGGCCCAGCTCTCTGCGGGGCTTACTGTACTCGACTCCTTCGTTACAAGGAACTGACCAGTCCCGAGCCAGTTCTTTCTTTGCGGGGCTTACTGTATACGACTTCAAACTTCAATTGATCTATCAGTAGGATTTCTGAAGAATTATTATGTCGATGCAGAATTTGAAGGAAATGCAGATTAAGATATAACGCACGGTTAAGTTCGACCACAGCCACTTTTTCATCTTTGGACTCATTTTTCTTAACATTCCCATCACATTTCAGCTGAATGGTACTGACATTTCTTTGTCATTCAAAAGATTCTTTTAAATGTCCAATAAGGATTTTTCGTTCACAGAGAGGTCCGCAAAAATTGCCATCTCTTAACATCCTCCTCACGCGAGCATCGCGATATAACTTGTTTCTAAATAGAAATCGCACGGATGAGAGACGTTCTTAGGGACGCTCGTCGGACTTTTCGTTTTTCAGAAACGAGAAATTTTATACGTGCTGCGACGAGCCTTACCTCGACATCACGTTCAACATCACCATGAGACGGAAGACTCTGTTTTACACTGTCAACCTTATAATACCGTGCATGGGCATCTCGTTTCTCACGGTGTTGGTCTTCTATCTGCCAAGCGACAGTGGCGAGAAGGTGAGCGACACTTATTCAAGCTTGTGGCGCAACGCCTTTACTTTCCTTTTAGAAATCACATTTACTGCACTATTGTAAATATGTGCCAGAGTTTGCTATGTATAGGGTGTCCCACCTAACGCTTTTCACGATTTTTCAAGTACTTGCGATAATCTGACCAAAAAAGTATTTTAAACAAAATTTGATCAGTTTTCGATTGGCAATAAACAAATGTTCGGACAACTTTTTTTATTATTGTCAAGGCCACTTCAAGTTTTTTAAATGGCACTTTGTATTTTTAATTTAGTAGTATTATAGCACGTATCAAGACGAATTCAATGATCTGGTATACCATGACCTTTGGGTGACCTTGAAGGCAAAGAAATGAAAATTTCAACAACAAAAATGACAATCTGCTTGAAGGGGTGATAATAACTTGTGTTTATTATTAAGCCCCGAAATCACATTCAATTCAAAAATGTGGTCTTGGCAGTAATTTAACAAAATTTCCAACTTTTTTTTATTGCAATGTATAGCCAATCGAAAACTGATCAACATTTGTCTAAAATACGTTTTCGTCAGATTATCGCAAGTACTTGAAAAATCGTGAAAAGTGTTACGTGGGGCACCCTGTACATCTTAATTAATTTGTATTTCAATTCAGCACGTTTCCTTGGAATACCACTCCAATAAAAAAAAAAGAAAAGATGAAACTCTCGAGCTTGGCTATTTAAAAGAGATTTTATCAATTTCCGTTGAACAGAATTAGAAACTCAACTAAATAGAACGAAGTGCATAAAATTTATCGCATTTTAGTCATACGATAGAAAAGGAGATTTCGAGGAAAGTAGTCGAATCGTTCGATCAGAGATTCCAGCTGGAGAGGGTCAAATATCAAAATCCCTCCGTCGGAATGCAAACCTCTAAATGCCGTTCGGCCTCCATTCCTCGTGGACTCTTGACCTCGGGCCGATACCCACTTGACGCCGTGCACGCCTCTATAATTCACAATCCAGTCGTATTGTTCTGGCTCGAAAGAGCCAGGCAAAAGGGTAAAGAGGGAAACGACCAGGGGTTGGCAGAGAAAAAATAAGGGAGAAGGTCAGATGTCAGCATGCCGTCCGCAGCCGACACTTCGATTCGCCCCCAAAAGGATGTCGCGTCTGAAGATCTCTGCTTCATCTCGAGTCTTTGTCACGCTTCAACGTTCGAAACTCTGCTTCCGCTTTATTCTAATCGGATTTACTTTAATTAAGTGGCTAACTATCATTAAACAACGCGATACTGCATTCTATTCAAACTGTCGGGTCTTTCCGTAAGGAAGCGCATGGACTTGTGTCTGGTTTTTACATTTTTAAGCATCCCACATCGTGTCCATATGCAGGCCCATGTGCTTTCACTACAGGGTGTTCTGCTACTGCATGTCAATATTTTAAGGAGCGATGGCTGAGGCAATGTTGAACAACTTTTTCCTTTGCCAAGACGGTGGTTAAAACTCCGTTTCTGAATGATTAACGAAAAACGCTGACCAATCAGAGCGCGTGCAGAGATACTAGGGAAGGTCGTGATACGCTCAACTGCAGCTTTGAACGCATTCTCGGCTGAGCGAGCACTCTGATTGGTCAATGTTTTTCGTTAATAATTCAAAAACGGAACCTCAACCAATATTTTGGCAAAGGAAAAAATTGTTCAGAATTGCCTCAGCAATCAACCCTTAAAATATTGATATGTAGTAGCCGAACACCCTGTACATGCGACATAGGCTTCTGTATGAAAACTGCATTTCCGTGCGGATTTTGCCATTTTATATAAACAAACGAAAACGTGAATATGTGATTTACGAGATCTCATTTTTATTCTTGAAACTTACATGACATTATTCAACGCTTCCAGAACCTCGTGCGCAACACTCTACATTTACGTACATATACGCAAATGCATTCCGCGGTTTATCACCGTTCAAATACGCAGACACCACAGAAATCCTCAAAAGGACTATTTTTGATATTATTATTGATATTATTTGATATTATTATTATTAGATAGACTATATTTGATATATAAAGAATATTTCTAGCTTCTTTTTTAGTGTATTGAATTCTAACATGTGACAATTATAAATGTCCGTGATACATTAAAATGCAAAGTGTTTTAGAAACTTTAGAAAGATCGCATCACGAACGACAGCCAGAGTTTCCCGTTTCGCCTCCAAACAAGTATCATGGGCCTTTATTTGGAAACAGCAACTCGAATGGAGGCCCAATTTGGGCTTCCTTGCGGAAAGACCCGCTGCCCTCTCTTTCTTCACGAATTCATCCCGTTCCACGTGGATTGTTTCCGCAGCCGCGCCGCCAAAGCGAAGACAATTTGCAGCGACAAAGATTTTCGAGGCAGGGTCCCGTTTGAAAAGGAGCAATCGCGACAGAGAACGAAAATCCGGATTGAACGGCGAATCCGGTGTAGCTAGTTTGGATGAATGCTGCCTGGGCGTCGGAACAATACCCCTTCTGATCGGCCTTTGTTCTTCGTTTCTCGTTCACCTACCGATTTCAAAACCTACACCCACCTGTCGTTCGATACACCGTCTCGCGTTGCCTCTATCTTCGCGTGGATCACGAGTTCGTGTACACATTACGCTATCGTATACCGTGAAAATTTGCTGGTTACTTTGGAGCCAATCTCTCTCCTTCTCGTAGACCTCGTATTTAAGATAGTTCAGGTATCCGCGATAATGTTTTGAGATAACAGGAAATAATTGGACACAATGTTTACTGCATTAACACATATTTTTGTAACAAGTATGATTCTTGCATTGAATTATTTGGGACTAATGTTATTTTTTCTAATTAGTACGTCATAATTGTACGTGTTGATTGTTGCTGGTGGATTGCACTTTGTACTTGGAGCTTCTGGTCGTTTCTTCATTTTGTTCCGCGGATACTTGAATTAATATTAGCCTGGTTTCATTATATGTATACAGTGGCCCGCGAAGATATTCGGACGCTCTTCGAAACAGAATACAGTAAGTCCCGCAAAGAAAGTACTGGCTCGGCACCGGCCAGTTCCTTGTAACGAAGGAGTCGACTATAGTAAGTCCCGCAAAGAAAGAACTAGGTCGGGGCTCGTCAGTTCCTTGTAACGAGGGAGTCGACTATCCGACATGACTTTGATTTCGAAGGGGCCGTGAGCGAACACGGTAACGAGCGAGGGGCTCGAGATGGCGGCCAACCATAAAGGCTTCCGTCGAGGTGAAATGTTATGCTTTAGATGATAGAACATTGCGTGCCCTCTTATTTTAAAACTAAGCGATTCCGGAGCAGGTAGAATCGTGTGAATGAAGCACGCACCTATTCACTAATTCCGTGCCACACACGCTCTTATTCTTTGACAATTATTTGAATAATTAGGGAAATCGAGTTGTCAAATGTGAGGTAACACCCGCGATATAACAGTTCTCCCGTACATAACACGGTAGGAAGTGAGGAAGCATTACATTTTCTATCCTTCTACTAAAAAACGTCACTGTTCACTCGACCGTAAAGATTTACGACCTCACGCCTCTCTCTCGTTCTCCGATTTCTCGCTCAGCGCGGCGACTTTAAACGAAGAAGTGGGGATAGCGGTCTTCTTCTTTTGAAGGCGAAACCAGTTCCTTGTTTGTGGGGTTTACTGTAACTCTTTTGTAACCGGACCAGACGACTTGAACTTTTGCATAAAGATAGAAGGACTAGTTTACTAGGTATCTTGTACTCGTTCTAAAAAAATCGGTATTTTCGAAGCTATAAAACAAATAGGGAAAGTCATCTTTTTCAAAAATTTCAAAAATCGAAAGTCATTTAAGAAACGCCTTTTATAGATCTAAGCAAAATATATTCACCGTGAAAGTTTCATCCAAATCGGTTAAAGTTGCTCTGAGGTATGAACGTTTAAAGATCGCTGAATAGGTCGAAAATCACTGCTTTCGGCTGATTTTTACAATTTCCCATCTCCTTCAGCGATCTTTAAATATTTATACCTTCGAAGAACGTTAACCGATTTGGATGAAATGTCCAGGATGCATATATCTTGCTTAGATCTATAAAAATCATTTTTTAAATTTTCGTTATAAACTCAGATAAAAAAAAGTTGAAAAAGATAACTTTCGCTATTTGTTTTGTAACGTCGAAAATTACGATCTTTTCAGAACGCCGAAAGCAAGATACCTAGTAAACTAGTCCTTCTATCTTTCTGCAAAAGCTCAAATCGTTTGGCCCAACTACAAAAAAGATTGATTCTGCTTTGAAGAGTGTCCGAATATTTCCCCGGGCCACTGTAACTTACAATAATTCATTTTACTTGAAATCATAACTCTTTGAGCAGAAGAGAGAATTAGATTGATATCTCACGCAGCGATGCGGCCTTAACCACGTATTTCGAAAACACAATAATGTGTGATGAACGGATGAAGGGAACGTTTTGTTCTTCACACTTAACCCCTCGGGCCATTCTTTGTCCCTTTGTGGCGGTGGTCTCACTTTCCTCGCGTACACCCTTCAGGTTCTGAATCGAATCGGAACATTGTCTTCGATTGTTTCCCCTTCTTTTCCTTGTCCTTCTTGTACTTCTTCTTCTTCTTCTTCTTCTTCATTCTTTTTCGCCCTTTTACTTGTTACCCTTCTTTTCCCTTCGTATCCTTATTATTACTGGGAACTGATTAAAATGTCCGATCATGTAATTGCAGGTCAGTTTATCGATTTCGATTTTACTGTCGCTGACTGTGTTCTTCCTCCTGCTGGCTGAAATTATCCCGCCCACGTCGCTCGTGGTACCGCTTCTGGGTAAATTCGTCCTTTTCACCATGATCCTAGACACTTTCAGGTAAAGGCATTTTCAATCGATTATTAAAAAGCATAGTGCACTCCTACAAGTGGTACACTGCAATCCGATTATTCTTCAATACAATTTTCGCCATTACTTAATAGTTAATAAGGCATTGAAATATACAGGATGAATCTGGGAACTGGGACAGGTTATTACTCTCTTTTAAGTAAAAATATAAAAAAAATGATAGAGGGAAAAATCATTAGGCACAACACGTCCCAACTTTCTATGACCTCATTTTTTATGTGGATGCACAGATGCACCCGCCATGTGCAATTGCACTTTATTCTTCAATGCATCCCATTTTATTTTTCTTAAACCAATCGATCCCTTGTATTACCCTACGTGTGAAAGTACTAATCCAAGGTCATCGAAATGCCAATACTTCACGAGATATTGAACATTCTGTGTATAGAAACGTACTTTATTAGAATCAGTGTTCGAATGTTCCACTATTGCACTCTAAATATTTCGTAGCTAAATTTTTTTACATCTATCATTACATGTTTTAACGAGAACATTTTAAATGGTGCACGGTGTAAGCATTTCTTACGATACACATTGGCCACTCTTCTTTTCGATGTTCCGTTGCGGCAAAGATTGAAATTAAAATATTATCAGCAGGACGGTGCGCCAGTTCAAAACGTCCGAATTGCCGGAAGATATTCGTACAATATGTACCAAGGAAAATGGTTTGGTACTCATAGCCCCACATCTTTGTTTGTGGTTGTCTAAAAGATAAAATTAATTCAGGTCCTTTTGTATCTTGTTGATGATTTAACGGAGCGTATCGAAGCGAATGACAATGCAAATCAACTAAAACATGTAATGAAAAATATAAGAAAGACGCGTTAGAAAAAGGTTTAGAGTACAATGGTGGAGTATTCGAACACTTATTGTAATAAAGTACGTTTCTGACACGAGATATCAAATCCTTCGCAAAGTATTGACATTTCGATGACCTTGGGTTAATACCTTCATACGTAGGATATTATAATTAATTAAAAAATGGGTTGCATTAAAGAGTAATAAAGTAAAGTAGGATAATAAAATAAAGTAAATTGTAATAAAGTACGTTTCTGACACAAAATGTCTGATATCTCGTGAAGTATTATCATTTCGATGACCTTGGGTTAGTACTTTTATACGTAAGATATTAGAAGGGAACGATTGGTTTAATTCAAAAAATGGGTTGCATTGAAAAACAAAATGTGAAGTAGAATAATAAAATAAGTTGTAATAAATTACGTTTCTGACATAAAACGTCAAATATCTCGGAAAGTATTAAGATTTCAATGATCTTAGTACCTTTATACGTAGGATATTATAAGGGATCGATTGATTTAATTCAAAAAATGGGTTGCATTGAAGAATAATAAAGTAGAATAATAAAATAAATTGTAATAAATTATGTTTCTGACACAAAATGTCTGATATCTCGTGAAGTATTAACATTTCGATAACCTTGGGTTAGTACTTTTGTACGTAGAATATTAGAAGGGATAGATTGGTTTAATTAAAGAAATAGGTTGCAATAAAGAATAAAGCGCAATTTCACCTGACGGGTGCATCGGTGCAACTACATAACAAGTAAGGTCATGGGAAGTTAGGAAGTATTATGCCATATGATTTTTCCCTCCATCATTTTTTTTTCTACTTTTACTTAAAAAAAAAAGCAGTAACCCAGTCCTAGTTTCCAGATTCACCCTGTACAATGGTAAGTTGAATCTAATGAAACATTTGATTTTCAGTATATGCGTAACGGTGGTAGTTCTCAATGTGCACTTCCGGTCGCCACAGACGCACGTGATGGCACCGTGGGTCCGACGTGTTTTTATCCACGTTCTGCCAAGACTGCTGGTGATGCGCAGGTATAATACGTCTTCGAAGAGATGCGATTACGATCCCAGGCAAGATATGATTCTACTGTGCATTCGGGCCAGCCGTTGGGCCTGTGCCAAGCAGCATTAGAGCGTTCATTAGTGGCCTCGCGCGTGACGTTAGCGTCACGCCGTGTCTGCAAAGCCATTAGCACGATCCAAAATCAAATCCACCCGCTCCCCCTTTCTCCTTGCACCGGACAAGGAATTCACCCCACAACAGTTTCACTGTTTTCCAAACGAATTGCAAATAAGTAGAACGGTAATTAGATCAAATGCTCCCCTAATCCAAAGATGTGTCAATGTAGTATAAATAAAGAAGGATCGGAAACCTGCACACCATCGCCACTGCAAATGCTAATAAACACGGTTGCCGGACAATTCTCCGCCCAACATTACGCACAGTTCAGCACCACGTTCTAAGCAGCACCTTGTTGCAAATGTTCCATTCACTGTCGCAAAGTGCAATGCTGTCCCGAACAATTAGATTCACATCGAATCGTACAGTTCTCCGCCGACATGCTTGATGCCATCACCATTACTGTAATGAATATGTTTGTCACTTCAGAGGTATAAAATAGCGTAGATCGTAGTCTCGCTAGCTTGGAAATATGTAAAAACGTAAACGGAAGTGATTAGAAGGAGAAGTTTCTCGCTCCGTTTCTGTCGCTTCACCATACCGCGAGTGTAAATGTTACATAAACTACCGGATTGCCGAAATACGTGCGCAAAGAGTGTCTTGGATTAGACGTTAGAGCTTTACAGCGTACAACGCTTGTTAATGTACAAAAGTCTAGAGTTGAAATTGTACTATAATTAGGAAGCTTTTCTTTGGAAGGACAGAAGTATGAATTTAATATGAAATATTAAAACGATTTCTAATTTGCATTTATATACATCTGTATTTGATTACTTCTTAATCATTTTATTTCTGTATTCATATTTTAAATTGTACTATAATTAGGAAGATTTTGTTTGCAAGGACAGGAGTATGAATTCAATATGAAATATTGAAGCGTTTTATAATTTGCGTTTACGTACATCTGTATTTAAGTGCTTCTTAATCATTTTATTTCTTTATTAATATTCGAACAGGCCGCAGTACCAGCTAGACAAACGTAGCATGAGTGGCCATCACGGGCAGAGAGTGATGGTCAGAACGTGTAACGGGCTCGAATTACGGGATCCGTCTCTGTTCGTGGAGACGCCGGCGTCCGAGCTCGTGGAGTCCTCCGTTTTATTCCCGAGTCTCGATTCGCGGGACGAATTACACCCTCGGTGCGTAAGAATTTGAATTAGTAAAACAATAGAACAGAGTCAAATAGGAATGAAACCTTTTCTCATCGATACGCAACAGCGATATTTCTTAACAATAATAATTATGAGAGTAACCGATGGTTTTACACCTAAGGATAGAAATAGTGTAAATTTTATTTGTTTGAAAATGTGTAAAATTATCAGGGAATTGGAAGCGGTGAACTTGGGAAGCGCGTGTCGCATCCATGGCTCACCAGCGGCCACGGCTGCTCCCCCGCCACAACTGCCCACCGAGGAGAGCGTGGACGCTCTCTGCAACACTCTTCATCATTGGCATCACTGCCCAGAACTGTACAAGGCCATCGAAGGCATCCGTTTTATTGCCGATCATACGAAGAGAGAAGAGGACTCTACCAGAGTACGCAAAGATCTCTATTTTTCCTCTTTAAAAAAAAACAAAAACTGATGGACAGATACTTTAATCGCGAAAGCATCGTGAAATAAATGAAATAAATAGGCATTGGATTTTTATGCAAATTCATATTTTTGAGAATGTATTAAAAAAGGTGGAACTTTGGTAGAAAACTATTTCACTTACTAGATATCATAAAAAGCATAATAATTTGGATAATTCGTATATTATTTCAATATATGTGCAATCTGCCTAATTTTGCATCTTTAAATGTTCTATAAATGCATAAAAATCCGGAGTCTAGAAATAAATGAAATATTAATGATCGTTTATCAACCATACATGGTGTCCTGTAACTGGTGATAGCACCGGAAAAGGGATAATTCTACGTGAAAAAGCAAGTCGAACGTGTAAAATAGAATTTTTTCATTTGACGCTTCGTTACCAAGAAAAGCGATTTTAAACATTTGCATGGTCTGGACGCGTTAACAATTAAAGCAGAAAATTGTTCTGTAGTTTAACGAAGCAACGCATCGGAATGCAATAGAAAATATAGCAGTATCATGTTCCCAACACGATGACAAACATTTTGAAGAATTTCCCACATACAGTAAGCCTCGCAAAGAAGGAACTGGTTCCGCCTTCAAAAGAAGGAAATCGCTATCCCCACTTTGTTTGAAGTTGCCGTGCTGAGCGCGAAATCGGGCAACAAGAGAGAGGCGTGAAGTCGCAAACCTTTACGGAAAGTAGTGAATAGGAGATACGATTCTACCTGCTCCGGAATCGATCAGTGTTAAAATGAGAGAGCATGTCATATTCCATGTATAACATTTCACCTCGACGGAAGCCTTTATGGTTGGCCGCCATCTCGAACCCCTCGCTCGTTACCGTGTTCGTTCACGGCCCCTTCGAGATCTAAGTCATGCCGAATAGTCAACTCCTTCGTTACAAGGAACTGACGGGTCCCGAGCCAGTTTTTGCCTTTGCAGGGCTTATTGTACTCCTTCGTTACAAGGAACTGACGGGTCCCGGACCAGTTCTTTCTTTGCGGGGCTTACTGTACTCCTTCGTTACAAGGAACTGACGGGTCCCGAGCCAGTTCTTTCTTTGCGATGCTTAGTGTAGTCGGCACCTTCGTTGCAAGGAACTGGCCGGTCTCGAGCCAGTGCTTTCTTTGCGGGGCTTACTGTACTCCTTCGTTACAAGGAACTGACGGGTCCCGAGCCAGTTCTTTCTTTGCGATGCTTAGTGTAGTCGGCACCTTCGTTGCAAGGAACTGGCCGGTCTCGAGCCAGTGCTATCTTTGCGGGGCTTACTGTAATGAAGTGTATCATAGCTTCGTATAACGTGTATAGCAAAGAAATAAAAATTATCCAAAGTTATTATCTATAAGGTTGAACGATATCATCGTGGAACACATAATGATTTAATGCAAGCACGATCTTCTTGGAAACGAAGCCACTGTTCATTTCTGCCGCCAGTTGCGGGACACCCTGTATGTATATGTAGATTAGTGGGGTGCAAACAAGTCATTAAAGTATGTTAGAATATTAAGAATGATGAGGCGTAATGCTCTATGTATATGTAGATTAATGAACCAACATATAAAAATAATGTGAACCAACTAATAATTGTACTATTAATTGCGCGAAATTATTGTGCAGGTCAAGGAAGATTGGAAATACGTCGCGATGGTCCTCGACAGGCTGTTCCTGTGGATTTTCACGTTAGCCGTGGTCGTTGGCACAGCAGGGATCATCCTGCAGGCGCCAACCCTGTACGACGATCGCATCCCGATCGACGTGCGATTGTCCGAGATCGCGTCTACCACTGCCAAGCCGCACATCGTCACGAGCCTCTGAGAGACAATTATCGTTCGATTTCGTTACATTCGCGTAATAATACAACGCATGCTCATACACACGCGAGTCAAAAAGGAGACACGCGTACATGTATACATGGACAATGTACGCGACGACCTAAGGAGAAATATGTAGAAATGCGTTCTAGTTAACCAGGGACTCTCTCCCGCGGAATACCTGTGCGTATGTCTGACTAATATACTGCGTCAATCGTTTCGATGATACTTATAGGTTGTGGGGAAAGTCTGTTAATTAGCATACTAATCGATGACACCCATCTGAACTTCTTCCGGTCACCGCTTTTGCCCGACCTTTGATAGTGCTGGGTATGCATTGGAGTCTATGTAAATAGCGTATTTCGGTGTTCGATATAGTTTGCGTTTAGATGTTAATTTATTCATTTGTAAGATGATCGATACACGATAATTGTTATCTTCGAATATTATTGGTGATGTTTTCTTTGCAAATTCTTGCGACGAATTAGAGATTTCTCGTCCCCGCTGTTAACTATTGAAAGACTGAAGCCTCGGCAAGTCTTCGACTTTTCGCGCTAATTAGAACCAAACTAATGGCCAATTAACTTGCCGATTGCCCGCCCGGGGCGTGGACTTTCAAAGCATACGCACAGGAGCGGCCAGAATATAGGGATTAAAAGGACTAACAAGGATGAAGAACTATTTTCTCTCTCTCTCTCTCTCCCTCTGAGTATTAACAAAACGTTGCTCGATTTTCACTTCAACGTTTCGCCATTCCTTTCAAACGTTTATCGTCTATCGCTCAAACGTTCTGTCGTCGACGGATTTACATCGAGACAATTCTTCGTTAACACTCAGAGAGTCTGTTGTAGATCATTGTAACGCGTGCCATCGAAGATTAGATGATGAGACGGATGCGACAATGTTGGTATTATCCGGTACATGTAATGAAACATATTTCTTCGTCCCTGATTCATCCTTAATTTCCTTCATTTACATCTAACAGTTTAATACAGCAGTCTTGAAGAAGAAGAAATATGTTTCGTACGTGTCGCGAGTGAACACTAGTGAATTTTGGCACGCGGCTTAATTGTTAATGCTACCAACGAATATGTATGGCAAGCAGGTCGTCAAGATAATGTAACGTACGATTAATTTGGGGAAACTTAAAGAGGGTTCGATTTTATTAAGGTTGGAAATTGGAAACGAATTATTATGGTGGTTATCGTTAAGTGCGATCAAATGCAATTAATCGTGCAAAAGAAACAACGTTAAACGTAATATTCGATGGACCTTGAAGAGCATCACAAAGAACGCAGGGTTTGCATTGAATCGCGTTAAGATTCTTGCGTTCTCACGTTGTACGCAACGAAAAGAAAATGAGGATGTAAGGAAAAGAAACAATGGGACCGAAGCGCTATATTTTACAAGAAAAAAAAAATGTAATTTCAACTTGAAACGGGTGATTTTAAAACGGAGTACGATCGAGGATGAACCAAAATGAAAAATGGCGAACGAAGGATCGTAATGATTGATGTCAAATGGTGGGGAAGTCGACAATGCCTGTTGCAGACTCAGGAAGAAAAAGGGAATAAGAGAGGAGAGAGGATGTTAAACAATTTCCGAAATTTACATCGAGCCTATAACAATGGGGCCATATTTTCACAAACTGAAAAAAAAGGGATGAAAGGAAAAACGCGAAACGAGGGTGCAAATTCTAAATAATTTGCATCATCCGCTTGAGCCGCGCAATATGGCGTACGACGAAGAAACTAATAACGTAGTTGGGCCTAAGAAAGTTTCACTGACTCAACTTCTATTGCTCATAATAAGTAATATGTTCGTAATAGGATACCGTTTCGTAATTACGTTCGTTCTAGCACCGCCGAGCCGTAGAACATCCGTTGAACGTTTCAATATGGCGTGGATGAAGCAAGAGAACGAGTCGAGACACTTGTGAGACGGAAGTAAGAAGAATGTTGTTGCATATTGTGAGTGCGTTTTATTGTGTTCCTATGCTTCAGAAACTACAATTTGCTTCTGATATAAAAAAAGAAAATGTAACAACAAGGGGAAAAACTTTCTTAAAGAAAAGAAGACAATTACATTAACAAGAACGAAGAGGGATGATTCAAACTTTGAGCGGTCGTGCTAAGAAAAATCCTCAATTTCCTAATCGCGCGCGCCACGA
The DNA here is from genome assembly GCA_023838395.1 of Holcopasites calliopsidis. NCBI lineage: Eukaryota > Metazoa > Arthropoda > Insecta > Hymenoptera > Apidae > Holcopasites > Holcopasites calliopsidis. Next base: position 3,780,862 of record JALHAQ010000007.1, read on the forward strand.
TAAACCGAAAAACAGACGCGCTGAGAACAAAAAAAACGGGAAACATTTTGACAATTTTGTATGCGCCATTTCGAGAGATTTAGTCAATGAAGCAATCACTCGACTACCTAAATGCTGCTAGTCACGCTGTTACTGGTGTTTTGTAACATACGAAAATTTCTTTAAGAACGACAAAATTAGTGAACGAATTTAAAAAGAAAATAAAATAAAAAGGACGAGAGATGGTAAATAGTGATGGTCGACGCATCAGTGTGGATTCTGCGCATGGAACCTGTGTTTTCTTTTATATATGTTGTTTTTGCATTTTTGTTATCCGCGAGAGCGTGAATGTGTGAAGTATATAAAAAAATAGTAAAACGAAGAAAAAAAGAAACTGATTACACGTTATTACAAAGAAGTAAGCGCAGTGATAGTTACTCAACGTAAGTTGCAAAACAATTTAACGGTATACATATATAAATATTATAAATAACCAATTACCACACACACACACACACACCACGATGAAGTAATAATGGCAAGATATTTTGTGAGTGTGTCTATAAGCTCGATTATAAGAACGAAAAAGGAAAGGAACCCTGTGTAAAACGAAGAACAGGGACGGTTGTCCTCATTCAAGGAATGGAGGACGTTGTTCCCACAGAGGAAGAAGAAATTTTATAAATGATGTGTTGAACTTTTAACGGTCGCCATTCACATGAAAAGGCCTTATTATTCAGCACTCGGACTCACAACGCAATTCAGGGAGAGAAGTGTTGCTATATTAACTGTAGTTTTAATCGTCGGATCGTGCGTAGCGCACGATACGTCAACCCCCTACGACTCAATGTTTTTATCATCGACTCGATTCCATATTTTTCACTTCGCACACCGTTTCATTTAATGGTACACCGTTCGATCCGATTTTAAGAACTGCGACGTACGCCTATTTTTAACGTACAAACACTAATTATTTAAATACATTTCTCCCAAAAAAAAAGAAAAATAAATTACTCCCTTTAAAAAGATATTACGCTTTCGATACTGAAGCAACGCATTAAGTTTGTACAATGTATCTCGAAACGAGTGTCGATTGAAATAGTTACCGAAGAGCGAAGTGTCTTCCTTTTAATTCTCAGTTAATTTAAAAAGAACAAGGAATACATATTCAGTGATCCCACGTTTGAAATAAAATAGTTATACTTCGCTTAGTAACTATTTCATATGGCACTCGCTACGAGTTATTTTATCCACCGTTGAATTTATGTCTGAAACGAGACGCGTAATATGTATTAGCATATTTGCGAAGATCTACGTTATCCTCGTGAGATTATCCCCCATTCGATTATGAAGATCGTTTAAATACTTTTACTGTTAATTCTAGTCAGGTGAAAAAATAAAATGTATTACGCGTTTGTATGATACAACATTTTATGTATGTGTTTCTCAACGAGAAATGTTCGAACAGTTTTTAGGAATACCATATTCTCGAGACATACGACGTCGCCGCCATACCGAATACAATTTTATTGAAGCAGCAACATTCGTTTATAACATTTTCCATTAAACTGTATAACATCGTGGAACAATTCAGCCTAAATACATGTACTATATTTTATTGACACAGTCCGAAATGATCAGAAATAAAACTTTATATATCTAGGAACAGCGTGTCACTTAAATAGCTTTTTCTTTATAATAAAGTACACGTGCGAATCTCGCCTCCGATCGTTCGAAAACACTTTAATTTGAATGCTTCAGTTCTTAGCTCTTTGCAATCTACTTTATACGCTGAATAATTGAACAAACAACAGACCGAACGTTACTTTCTTTTATTTAAACAAGAATTTAGACCGCAAAGTGCTAAATAACAATCTTTACATTATTTACACGGATATCGAATCGAGTTCTTTTAATCTGAACAACACTTGCATCCTGCAATCCTTGTATTTACATCTGTGCACAAACAATCACTTGTTTCTTTATATTTTAAATACAAAAGAGGCGACAAACGGATGCTATTCAGGATACAATTTCAGTTTGAGCTGATATAACAGCATTACCATTACGAGCCGCTTCATGGAAGTTGATCGTTGCTAAAAAATATGCTGTTCCGTGACCCAGTCTTTAATGTTCTCTATTTACTGCCACAGACAAGATATAATATTGAATACTCCATGTTGTATCATCGTATACCTCGCAGCATCTATTTCATAGAAGCGAAGACGATATAATTTTCACACACAGTAACTTCCTAAACAGAGTATTCAACGAATAAATTTACGGAAAACAAGTATTATCTCGTAATAATCGACAGGTGAATTTAAATTAATCATTAGCTAGATAATCGTCCGAAATACCGTTTTTAAGTACTCGCATAAGTTAACGCTTCGTAAGCTCGACTTATAATATCTTGTGGAAAGATCTAATCGCGTGAGCTTTGGACAGGCTTGCGAAAAATGCGAGAAGGGCACGATTACTCGCGAAATACACCGTTAATTTGTAAGTGTGTAAACTTTTTACGTACGCCGGTGTATATCTATAAAAATTCTCAAATAAACTCGATTTTTGTATTAAAACGTAACGCAATTTTGTGCATGCTGGCCATTTTTCAATTCGTTTTATCGCAATTTGGAGCCCGCGACTTTGGCAATTTTTAAGCGATGTTTCATTTAAATATGAGCCAAAAGTAATTGGGAATCAACTACTCATTTCATAATAATTCCTTTTTCTGCTCCTCATTCGTTTCATATGCCGCCTCTGTCCGAGGCAATCCCGTTTCTGTAGAATCATTTTCTGATGCACAATAGTTCTGTTTCGCTTCACGAATCCTCTTGATCTTTTTCTTCAAAGCCATTGCACCTAGTTTACGTATAAAACAAAGTTACGATCGACCCTTGCAGAAATGTTTTATTTAGATATACTTACAAAACAACGTCTGCCAGAGTTCAGTCTTTTTAGATGCTCTATTCACTAATTTCTTTAAGGAATCTCTGTGCCGTTTCTGTATTTCAGCCAGTTCAATCGATTCTCGTGTTGGCGGCGGAAACAGACAAATCTCCAGCCAGTGCGTTGCTTTCGCACATCTTAGAAGTCTAAACCAGACCTAAAAATCAAATTTTTAGATCGCTTAAAAATTGCTCCGACGAACTGCGTATCGAGGAGGTGTAAAATCTCAATGGCATTACAGAATCCAAGCATTCCACTATAAACCACATCCATAAGCCGAGCTGTAGTCTGGTTTGCTGTAGTTTCATGCTTTCCGACCACAGCATTAGTTGAGGCACAAACATTGCATATAAATATATCCTGAAGTAAATATACATTATATGTGAAACATTGTAAGCGGAATTGTACCAAGTTTATCGTCTACCAACCAGCTGATACAGTGAAGGCAGAAAAATAATTTCGCTAGTCTCCTCTTGCTGATCTGTGATGTGCACACCAGGATTCGACAAACGTTTATCGCTATATTGTCGATCGCTTTATAAAATAGAAAAGTACTAACTATTGTGCACCATCTGTAAATATAATTCAATTAATTAAGATCGACCAAGAACGTAGAAAGTTGTATAAACAATTGATCAGCATATTGATATGTTAAATCAAAGTTAAAATACAGCATGACTCGGCCGCCAGTAGACTTGAAAGAAGTGAAAGCGAGGAACAGAAAAGGGCACAATACGTTGCCCAAAGTTTTTACATGGGATTACATGGGATGAGAGCACCAGACCATTAGACGGAGACACTTCTTATAAGTCTATTGGTGGACGAATCATCCTGTAGAAGCTGATTTACTTTTCCTGATACAGATTCATAACGAAAGACGCGAACAACAAATTCGCCCAGCCTTTGATCCATCCTCTGTGACAAAATATTTCAATTCCTGCCCAGTGGAAGTAAAAGCTTTTATGCAGAACGACGCCTAACTGATCCCATGCCGCCTCTTGTTCTTCAGACGAGAAACTCAACGTCTTGGTCGCAGAGGACTTTAGATAGCAAACGCTGCCAAAGCAAAATCCGCAATTCCACACAGCCTCGATTATTCTACTTCTCTGCATCAATGGTATGCGCATACGCCGAAGTAGCGACTGTGTTAATAAATTAATATCATCAGTCGTACTGTCAATAGGCTTCGCTATCCTCTATCTCCACTCTTTTACAAGTAACAAAAAAAAAACAAAAATTGTAATTGACGAATACGTTACTTAACCAGGTACAACGTGGAAAGTGGGACAAATTTTGGAAACTTACATTAAGGCACTTTTCGTAGATAATATACAAGACGAGCCAGAAGAGGATCAAGTATCCAAGCAGTATGTCGGGTTTTTTGCTTTTCGTATCGTTTGTATACTGCGTATTGAGCATCCCTTTTCCCCGTAAATCCGAAGCCATAGGTGTGAAGTGTGAGACATCGAGAAACGAATGCAAATCCAAAGCCCAACTGTTCATAGTATCTTCCAACATTTTAGATACCTCGTATAGGTTTACTTCTGCTTTGGTAGAAATGTGTCGGTGTCTAACAACTTAACCGGCGTTTCTTCAAGTGTTCCTTAATAGAGGTTACGCTTTCTGTGTTATATTTGGAAGCACGGCAGAGCGAGCCTGCACTCACAAATCGGCGAAGTTGTTTATTTATTTAATTATATTACATATTATTTATAAGACGATGTATTCTGTGCACAGTAGCGGTGGAGAACTATCGATGGTACTACCGATTATTATGGATGAGCACCGCTATTGAAAACTATCAACTTTTCAATTTCAAAGTTTTTCAAATAAAACTATAAATACTTAGAATACTTAGGGTGTAATATAATAAATAGCGTATTTAGTCAAAAGAGGAAGACGAAGATGATAAATAGAGAGAGAGATGTGATCACGCCTACCAGAAGCCCACGGTAGATAGGGGAACCGCATCTGCGACAAGGACAGAGATAGTGTTCTCGCCTAAGCCCCCTCTTAATGGCACGTTTAATCGGCGGTCGAAAATCGTTAATTACTCGTTACCTACGAATAATTTATGAACATTTGCAATCGTAACATAAACTTCGGATCTTTTACTACTTTCACATTTGAAATTCGATAGAAGTTTTTGATTAATTAATGAGATGTTAACCGTTTGAGTCCCACGCGCCACTTTCGCGCTCTTCGGATTTCATGTCGTAAAAACCTAGCTCATTTGACACAGCCTTCTATGTATACATACATAGAATACTGTATACATACTGTATGCATAGAAGTGCATAGCTATGCATGACTTCTATACATGTAGAAGTCTGTCCATCTGTTTAATGTATTATGTATTAATTTATAAGAATATGTAATAGAATGTAATATGTTTATATGCAATAGAATGTAAGTTCAAATATTAGAATTTGTGTAGTTTGTACTACTAAGGGATTTAAATAAACGTGCAGTAAAAAGACTGAACTAGTTTTCTGTTATTAACGCGTGTTCACGAATAATTTAAGTATAAGAAAATTGCTGGGAAGTTTCCGGAATTTCCTAGAAAATGGAAGAATCAATGTTTCCTTCACAAAAATATAAATTGAAATGATTAACAGTTCGCTTATCTTATCAATCTCATCATTTACTAACGTTTATAATTATATGTTGGGATTTGATTATTCTCTTATTGATTAATATTAATAAAAGCGTTCCTAGTTCATTGAATAAACTGGATACGCTTTGTTCATACGATTTACATTTATTGTGTAGTTAATATACACATTAAGCTATCGTAAACTTTCACAAACTACCCTTTTTATGGTCCTAAACGTAACACGCAATACTAATGTCAATTCGTACAAAGCGGAATCTTTTTAATTAAAGATTTGGATAAAGTAATTTTACTCTAGTGAGTCGGTGGATCACGAAATTATTGCGCTTGGACGTTTACGGTATTGCGTTCCGATGATCGACGTGAAATACGTTTTGTTCGTGAAGTGAGAAGGAAACAAAAAGATCTGTTGCAGAAATTATACTTAACATAGTAAATAATCTACGTGGTATTTAAAATTGACACGCTGTTGCTCATACAAGCAAAAAACGTAACACTTATCATTCACATCATTTAACATTTCACATTGATCGAATCGATTTAAATATCTGTACAAAATTCATCAAGATAATAATTTATTATATTTTTAATTATTAATCCAGGTGTTTCTGACATTTGCGTGTAATTGCCCCATATTAGAAAAGAAGTGTATTTTTACTTGGAATATTTGTTGCGTAATATTAATCTCCACGGTAGATACTTATACAAAGGCAAAAGTTGATCGTAATGCTTGTACGGAGCAACAAATCCGCGACACGGTATACATCTCATCATTATGCATACCGTTCACGAAATACAAGTAAATTATACTCTAATAGTTACAGTGTACGATATTAATTAATGTTTAGCAGAAAACAAGTAAGAATTATCGTGCTAGGAGTAACATTATAAAAATGTGTTTGGCATACCACTTACATTTACACTTGTAAAGAAAGCTTTAGGTACATGATGCGTTCAAAAAACGAATGGTAACCAAAACTAGACATTTTATCGTGTACGAGAAGGTGTACTCGGCATCCCAAGAATACAACGCAAGCCTAAAGCTGTCTCTTGTACAAACAGAATATGGTCCGCGAGATGGATTTTCAGAGAAACGTGTAATTATATTCAACTCTATCTTTCCTCCGCATAGGAGGAAATCCATGTGTACGAGAACGAGGGGGGGCTAATTAGAATCGCAAACCATTCGAACTGATCGATACAGTTAACTGTCTCCAGTCCAATATTACAATCTATATACTGACACGATCCGTCATATCTCTCTATCATACGAATGAAGAAAATTCGCTTACGGTGATTCGATTACTCTTTACACTAACTAGTTGGCGGCGGCGGTGGAGGTGGTTGCGCCAACAGCGTGGGCAAAGTGTTGAGATCGATGCCAGGAGGCGCCGGTGTCTGTTGCTGCGGCGGAGGAGGAACAGGTGCTGCCGGTGGCCAGCCTCCCATTTGTTGCGGCTGCCAGCCCGGATATCCTGGCGGAGGAGCCGTACCGGGCGGTGGCGGCCGCATCGGACCCTGTTGCCCTTGCTGCCACGGCGGAATGCCCATCCCGGGTGGCGGAATTTGCGTCGGCGGCATCTGTCCAGGTGGAGGTGGTTGATTGCTGCCTGCCATCCAGGGCATCAACGGCGGGATATTCGGCTGGGACGTGGATCCAGGTGGAGGCGGAGGTGGCTGCATCACGCCTGGCGGGGGCGGCATGCTGACTGGTTGTTGCCACTGCATGTTCATGCCGTTCATGTTGTTCACTTCCCCCTGAGTCCAAGGCGGAGGAGCCATGCCAGGTGGAGGCATCATTGGACCACCCTGCATCATTTGCGGAGGTGGGTGGGCTGGGGCGGCCATTAAAGCACGCGGCGCTTGTTGCCTAAAAAAAAAGGATTGAGTAATTACACTGTGCAACAAATTGGAATTTGTTTTTGTTTTGCAATATCCATTAAGTGATCCTTGTAGAGTTCATCGTCCTAAGTAGAAATCCGGAAGTAGAATTGCTGCATCACGTACAGTTTTTGAAAAACATAAATTCTTGTAAAAACATACGATTTTTGATAAAAATAGCGTATCACGTGAAAACTAAAAACGATAGAAATTCCCTTTGGTCTTGAAAAGTAGAGGGTACAATTCTTGCTTCCGAATTCGTATCCACGACGATAAACTCTACAAGGACCACCTAATGGGTATTGCAGATCAAAATTCGTGTTGGACCGTGTTATTATTAGTTGTAGTATTTTTCATTTAATGCAAATGATCTTTACCTATCGAAGAGACCGGGGTAATTAGGATTTGGATTCGGTGGACGAGGTTGCCCATTCTTGGATCTATCAGGTGGTGGGCCTTCGCCCAGCTCCGCCATGAGAGACATGTACTCTTCGTCGATTTTAGCCTTGTCACCTCCTGGTCCCATTCCTCCCATTCCCGCAGCAGCTGGCCCGCCCTGTCCGGGTCTTTTGGATCTACAATCGCGCGCAATGTGACCTGCCCCTCCGCAACTCGAGCAGACAATGTTGTTCGTCACGTTGGGCTTGTCTGGACACTGTAATAATCCAACGAAATAAAGAAATCTATTCGTAAACATCAAATATGTTGTACATCATTTTTATACTAACCAGCCATGATTTGTGGTCGGATGCGCCGCAGTTCGTGCAGCGAGGTCCATCATTCTCACGCAAAGTTCCGTTCAATAGAGCCAATTCTCTAAGCTGATTGCGTCGCAAGTCATTTTGTCCTTCAGGTACTTCTACACCTTGCCGTATTATTTCGTGGATCTGTTGGGAAAGTATTTTGGCGGTTAAATTAACATTTACACATGACGAAACTATGAAATTGAAAATTTACTACGCACTCTTTCAACGGCCTTCTTCACGGCGTCCAAATTGTTCGCCGTAATATAAGCATGAAGCGGTTCGTCTTCACCAGGCAAGGGTTGCCCGTCTTTCCTACCGACTTTTCCCTCCTTCACAGAGCCCTTGCCACGAATTATGATCTTCGCTCCAGTTTCTTTCTCCATAGCTGTAACGATAAAGGAAAGAGAACAATAATACTATCCGCAGTGGATGACATCTTTAACCGATATTTTGATCGAAACTTACATTTCAACGTATTTCCACGTGGTCCAATGAGAAGACCAACAAAGTTAATGTCTGGATGTTCTTCCTGAGGAATCATTACTTTATCATGAACTCGTATTATTGGCGGTCTAGAAGTGAAATTGTAAAACACAATAAATATCGACTATACGAAAAATTCTGACCGAGCAGAAGGGAATATATTTTTAATTACTTGTAATCTGGTGGAGGTTTGAACTCCGGATTAATTTTGAGAATCTTCTGAATAAGATTGTGACGCTCTTCCTCTAATTTACGTCTAGTACGGTATTCTCTTGTATTCAACCGTTTACCATCACTACTGTATATGGGTTCCGGAGAAGGGGATCTGCAAAACAAAAAGATAAGATGTTGTCAAGAGACAAAGTCTGCATCGAGATGGTACTAGCGGTACAAGCAACCTGATCCTACTATGATTGTGTGATTAAGTGGGAAAAGAATTGCTGATCGAATAGTAGAAAGTTGTAAAACGGGATAACATTCGATTCTTTCAAAGTTATTAGGCTTCAATTGTAAATTTCGTTTTAACGATTACTTCTTCCGTTTCTTTTCAACTAATAAAATAAATTCTGACCATGTTGGAAAATAATTGCTTTTGCACTGCATTGTGTGTTGCCGCGTATTCGTAGTACTTTTGTACCGTGCAAATTAAAGTATTTTACATAAAACGAAATAAAGATTAAACTATCTACAATGTACATATATGCGTTCTTGCTTGCTAAAAGAAATTGGTAAGAATTACTATTTACACGTAACAGAACGCGTTTACTAATTCTGTATCGTGTTAGGCAATGCTAAATAAATAAAAAGAAATGTAGATTTTAACAAAAAACGTAGAAACGAAATTGTTGAAAGGGGTAAATTAATTTTCGGAGCTTTCCAACAGTGCCAAGGTATCAAAATAAAGATTAAAAAATGATTATATTAAGTGTTGCATTGCTATTCAGTAGGTAACCATCGGAAGACTGCGCGTTTGTACGCGGCAGAAATTGGTATGATGTCAGCTGCTAAGAGATAGATCCTGTGATTATTAGGAAACAATTTTCGTTGGGTTAGTTAATAATAATTTGTAATTATCTTACTATACTGTATAACACGCTAATGAAACACAATGGTATATAAAATAATGGTTCCAGCTAAAATCAGAAAAGTTAAACCTATTGGAGTAAATTAATTTATTAGAGAAATTAACGTGCGTTTATTTTAAGTTGTACCTGAAAGTAACGTAATATTGATCTTTAAAGTATCACGCTTATTATTATTAGCAATCATAATTTTACGAATCTCATTATTTGCCTGAAATCTGCTCAAGTTGTGATTAAAGATTAAAAAAAGTCTATTTCAGTTGAATTAGCGATAACATATTCCTGTTGGTAATTACGGTATCGAACGACAGATTTGAAGGGCCGTGCAAGTCACAGCAGCCTAATAAAAGAAGGTATTAAGGTGCCCTATGCGCAGAAATTTTCATTGCATTATTAAAAAACGATTGGCATAGAGCGAGTGTGAGTCGTAACACAACGAAATACAGCCTATTAACTTGAACTGAGCAGTCTGCATAGGAACACCTCTGAATTGTTTCCTTACTTGTGCAAGAACGTAACTATTTAAAAAGATATATGGACTAGAATACCCACTGTGTATTAAACACTGCTACTATAGTCATTCTCCGATTTCTGTATTATCGAATCCAATTGAAGGCATGCTCTGCATTATAATCGATGCGTACGTGAAATAATGAAAGATTTATTCCATTCGAAATAGTGTACGAAAAAATTCCTTTATATTCGAATGTTAATATCGAGACTCTACTGTACTATTGCATTAGTTGCCCCAAATTATTTATATTTACGTGTCGCACCAAACTGTCCGTAGCAGTGTTTAATAAGAAAAAAATGAATTAGTAAAAGAAATTGTTTAGGGCAAACCAATATTATCAAAATTGATCTTCTGTGCTGCGTGGAGACTTTAATTGAAGCCCGATCATTTCGAACGGACATCGGTATCCCAGACTAACTGTACTGGAGCCGTATCATTAAAGGACCCCTGTATTTACGGGCTGCTGAATGGTCAGTAGATACGTATTGTAGATATGTTATGGTCATTTTTGGTATGTAAGTTTCGTTCAAACCTTTCCTCAGGGTTAAGCGGAATCCCAAGATCTCCTGTACGTAGTTTCCTGCTGATTTCCTCGATCTGCAGCTGAACTGTAAACCAACGGGTTAGAGGGGGCGGAAACCCCAACAGTTAGATATTGCCAATTTGCCAAAACCATATACATTCTATAATGTAAGCATGTCTCAATACGTGTAGAATATTCACCCAAGTCTAACACGTTTCATTAATTCCCGATTCCGATCCGTTTTTCAATCGACCCGTTAAAACATTCTTTTATCATGCGGCTTTGTTAAAACCCTGATGCACTAATTATAAATATACGACCAAATAAAAGGAAATTCGTATCGAAACGGAATAAAGATTAATTTAGATCAAATATTAAGCTTAATAATTTCACATTCGTCACTCAGCAAAATTGGCAATCCCCTTGCCAAGCTCGAAAGGGCAATTACCTCTGGCAACTACAAACTTTCAACGATAAATACATACTTACATCTTTTATAAAACTACAAAATAATATTCGTAAACTTATTATGCGGAAATAAGATTGTTATATCGTATCCTGTTTATATATGTATATAAATTACATATATACATATATTGAAGCACTAATTTAAGGAATAAAGAGAATAAACTTACAGAGGTAAGCCTTCTCCTGCTCAGGAGTCAGGTTTGTTGGTAGAACTGTTGGCATGCCAGGTATAAATGTTTTGTCATGTTCGCTACCGCTCCATCTAGTTTTCCTCCTCTTCCTTCGTTCCTCTTTCGTCTCTTTTTCCTGTTTACCATCACCTGAAATACGCACGAGTTAATTGCTGATTACACCAAAAGGAAAACTGACAAACACGTTCGAAGACGAAACCTTTTGCGTACGAATACTGGAGTGATCGAAAAATGCACAAGATATAATAATCGGCGCAAACGCATATTACTTAAACAGAAGACAACAATTTAACCCGAATGGAATCGAGTGCCGCGCTACGCAAAATTATAATGTACGATTAATTAACGTGTACACACACGGAATCAGGTCGCGTAGCACGACGCGACAGAGGAAAATTAAATGGCGTTAGTAAGAATCGTAAACATACTTTCCGCCTCGCGTTTCCTCGTGTTGTTCGACGTAGGATTGGAATTGGATTCAATCTGCGTTCCATTTGCAATCGCGGCGCTCACCGCGGCAGCTGCCGCAGCTGCGGCGGCGGCGGCCGCGTTCGCAGACGCAGCATTTTGCTGCGCGTTTTGCAAGTAACTCGGATTCAACAACGACGTGAAATTCCGCGACTGATTCATCGCGCAAAACTATGCCGAGATCGTAAAATACGCCGGTCTAGTTCCGCGCTGGTTGACGCACGTCTGTTTGCCCAGAATCGACGAGAGTTTGCACACCACACGAAAATGGCGAGGATCAACTGACGGACCAACAGGCACCGTTGCCTCTTTCATGGGCGTACCGGAGACGGATGCCGTCTTTCCGGTTGGAAATGATGTGGAATGTTCTCGCTAGTTGGCGCTTTGATGATTTTCGGAAAACTCGCAACTTTTCTATGAAAATTGTTGATGCAGTAGAGCTTTGAATATCGTTTAAAAATTTGTTAGATATGGAAATGTTTCCGATTACGTGTTTCGATAATTGTATATTGTATAACAACAATTACCTTTTTAGCAAAGACTATTCCTGGGTGTTCCGAAATCTATTCAAACTTGCCTGTACAATTATCCAAATCTCTGGAAAGAAGTTAGTAAAGTTAAGTAAAAAATGAGAGAGACGAAGTAGAACACTGCTATATCTCAATAATCTTAATGTAACATTAACTTAATCGCAACCCCACTAACTCTTCTCGTGGAATCGACGATAAATTACGCCGCACATGCAGGTGGTTTTCAACGAGCGATCGAAACTATTCAATTCCTCCCCCATATTAACGGCAACCAATACCGACAGTTTCCAAACGCGGTGTACACGTAGATGCACCTGCATGCATCGCGTTCCTCCTATTTCATTGGTCGGTTAATGCGGTTGACATATATTTGCAGTTGCGTCTAGTACGATAATTGGTCGTCGGTGTACCGATATAACTGTCGAAATACCGATTTTTGCAATTCCGCGATTTTACTTTCGACCGTCGCGTTGCCGCTCATCGCATGGGGAACGCGTAATCGAATGTCTGTCGAGCCACGCGCCGATCGAACCCAATTCCGCACCGACTGACACGCGAAATACCGATATATCCGGCTTAAATTGAATCACACAACACAATGAAGACAATATCACGATGTTGGACGTCTCGAAACGTGATGTAACGTTACGTGTATAACGTCGGGGGCTTATTGACACCGGCGTTGGACCACTGTTACTACCTTACATCTGATGGTCATGAATGCTGTTTATATCTGATCACCTAACAGCTGTTTTAAACTTCACCGTGATGTGCACGGGATTCATTTCTCTTGACGCGGGGAACGCTGTATCCTACGGTCGTGTAAGGTTTCCGTATTAATCAACGATGAAACTGCTGTTACGCGGATTTCAACGTGTCCCAGCGTGCTAGTGTTCTCATCGCACTCGTAACCATTTCGAATGTTTTCCTCTATTATCAGTAAGTGCAGAGCTACGGAACAGTTCGCGGTATAATGGCAGCTCATAAGACAGGCGGGCAAAGTGCCCGAAAGAAAGTACAGGTATTCATGGCCGTGATACTTTTTCTATTACTCCAGAAATGCTTCGCTATGTAATGCCCTATCGAGGCACACTTTCTTTTCAATTGGCCCAATGATTTTCCACGAAGGAATGTTGCTGGAATTCCGAACAATGTCCGCATGTCGTGCCGCTCAAAAAAGCTATACGATGGTGTGCCGAATAATAAAGATACATTGATGTATGAAATTCCCGATATTCGTTGGTTCAAGGAACGGAGAACGATCGATCGATTTCGCAACGTTCCTCGAAAATCTTAGGGCATGCTTAAACTTGAAAGAAATACTTCTCATAAATTAAAAATAAAATTAAACCGAATTTGGTTCTGAATTTGAAATTGATTACTGTGTTATTTCATATGCTCGATAAAGGTATCCATGGTCATAAGAGATGAAGTGGAAAAGAGGCACAGAGCTGGCGTCAATTCCTTGCAATACGACCCGGCATTAAATAGGCTTTACTCGGCTGGTAGAGATAGTATTATAAGGATATGGAATTGCAAAGCTATGAAAGACCCATATATTCAATCGATGGAGCATCATACGGACTGGGTCAATGATATAGTGCTATGCTGCGGTGGCAAGAATTGTACGTATCCGATTATTAATCAACCGCATTTGTCTGTTCATTAGATTTAACAAGAGAAATATGATTTTTACAGTGATATCGGCCAGCTCGGATACCACCGTTAAAGTATGGAATGCACACAAAGGTTTCTGTATGTCTACGTTAAGGACCCATAAGGATTATGTAAAAGCTCTAGCATACGCTAAAGATAAAGAGTTGGTCGCCAGTGCTGGTTTAGATAAATTAATATTCCTATGGGATGTGAACACGTTAACCGCTCTTACGGCGAGCAACAACACAGTAACAAGTAAACGCACAAAAGATAATTGTCTTCATCGCTATATTTTTCGTCTTACTTAAATAACAACCATATAACTTACAGCATCCTCTCTTAGCGGAAATAAAGACTCTATATACAGCCTTGCCATGAATCAGACTGGGACGATTATAATAAGTGGTAGTACGGAGAAAGTTTTGAGAGCCTGGGATCCGAGAACTTGTGTCAAAACGATGAAACTTCGTGGACATATGGACAACATTAAAGCATTAGTGTTGAACAGAGATGGTACTCAGTGTTTGTCTGCTAGTTCCGATGGAACGATCAAGCTTTGGTCCCTCGGGCAGCAACGATGCATTCAAACCTATAGGGTACACAAAGAAGGTGTATGGGCGTTGCTGGTAATTATTAACTCGTCTTGATGCGCCAATGTCTCGTTAAAGAGCATATTCAACCAGATCAATCAAATTAAAGCAACTGTTTCTAGGCAACGGATACTTTCAGTCATGTGATATCGGGAGGCAGGGACAAAAGAGTGGTAATGACTGAATTGTCCTGTTATCCGGAAAAGTATACAGTTATCTGCGAGGAAAAAGCCCCTGTATTAAAAATGGTCATGACACCGGACCAGTCTAGTATCTGGGTGGCAACCAGTGATTCCACTATAAATAATTGGGTAACTTTATACTTCGTTATGAACGAAAGACAGAGTCTGCCAGCAGTACAAGTAGTGATGTACAATTTAATTACAGTCTATTAGTCAAAAGGATTGGCAGGAATTAGGAATTGAAGATTACTGCGACTCGGCTTCGAATGCGTCTCCGAATGTAAGGAATACGGAGCCTGCACAAAGAATATTGGGTGGTCCTGCGATTCGTCACTGCCATGTGTTAAACGACCGGAGACACGTTTTAACGAAAGATACAGAGGAGAATGTGGCTTTGTACGATGTACTGAAAGCGCGTAAAGTCGAAGATCTAGGGAAGGTAGATTTCGAGCAGGAGATTAAAAAGAGAAACAAAATGGTGTATGTTCCGAACTGGTTCAGCGTAGATCTTAAAACGGGGGTACGCAATTTTATAATTCGATGAAACGATTTAATGTTTCATACATGTGTCGTTGAAGGTAATGTCGATCATTTTATTCCTGTAGATGTTGACCATTCATTTAGGTCAAGATGAAAACGACTGCTTTTCTGCCTGGGTGTCCGCAAAAGAGACTGGTCTTGCAGAAAATGATGCGGTCGATCAGAAAGGTAATATTATGTTTAATACGAGTTTTGTGTTGTTGGTTTTTAAACGTCGTATTTCATTCCAGTGAACTACGGAAACCTTTTGCTGCAAGCTTTACTCGAGCATTGGTGGAGACCATTACATGCTGACGACGAGAACGAGGGGAATAGCAATGACGGTAATGGTTCTATACATACAAGGGAAGGAAACCCATATTTCTCTGTTCCGAATCATACACCCGTTATATTTAGGTACGAAACAATCATTAGTATCTTTAAATAACACGACTTAAATAATAATAATAATCATTAAAATGTAATTTTACTTCAGCGAAGTAGGAGGTAGGCCCTTGTACAGATTGTTAGTGAAAGATACCGCGGGTGAAATGGAAGCAGTTTTGTTAAACGAGACTGTACCCGCGTGGGTGGTCAATATTGTTGTGGACAAAAATCTTCCGCAATTCATTAAGATATCCTTCTATCTGCTTCCACATGCGACGTCCGGTGTAAAAAGTTTAAAGAAGTATGCAGACTTCGAACGATAATTTTTCTTATGAGTTTCATATGAAAATAGGAAATTTGTAATCTATGTGAATATGTTTCTAGGGATCGTTTAATCGCAAACGATTTTATACAAATTCGTAAAGTAGCCGAACATGTTTGTGATAAAGTGCTTGGTGCTGGAAGTGACTCGGGATCAGTTGCGGGTGCCGGAAATACTGTTTCTGGAGGATCTCCAGCGGGAGATAGGACGAACACGGATTCGAATGCAGATAATTCTTCGCTGGCCGAAGAAAAAGTAGAACTGTTATGTAACGATCAAGTTCTAGACCCTTCTATGGATTTAAGAACGGTATGGTTCCCCGGCATCTACGTTTTTCACGCATGAAACGATATACGATTGAGTTTATTTAAAATTATTAAATCGCTCAATTAATATTTTGCTTTGATGTATTATACATTAGGTCAGGCATTTTATTTGGAAAAGCTCGGCAGACTTGATACTTCATTATCGGCCAGTGAAATAGTTAGGGCTGACTACATCGGAGCAGCGATCTCTAAAGTGTGCCTGGTTTCTTACTGTCCTAAGGTAAGTAATTTTGTTACTTGTCGTTTACGATTCTTTTTTACGAATTGTCGAATGAAATAAATCTCGTTGCAGACTAACGGAGGACGCGTGGACTAGTTGCAGAGTGTGGCATCTCACGCTGCCTCCTCTACACGAAATGTTTACTCGATTTTCCGTGGATGTCTCGCTGGATGTCGTAGCCGAGGATGAGTAAAAACCAGGTCACGTGCAGAGTATTAAAACCTAACTGTGTTTAAAGGCAATAACGTGTGGGAGTATTAGTATAAATTGCTCATCTATCTATATTTAAATCCTGTGGCCAAAATGCAATGTCTTGCTACGCGAAACAATAACTTCATTTAGTCAGCTTTTAAATGTATCTGTTTTTTGTACTTGTAATAAGATAATAGTATCGAGTGTTTGCTGTCAGCCATTCAAAGTCTTCCCACTTAAAAAAATTACTGATGCGGAGAAATAAGCACAAAAAAAAGAGAGGGACAAATTGTGTGGCCCAGGAAAAAATTGTTGTCATCCTTAGACACCGTGCTCGTGTAATGCTTTTCAAATCTTTCATCTTTTTTTTTTGTTATTTTACATCTTGTAAGTAGTAACATTTCAATACCTTCGGTAAATAGAGAAGTAGAACATTTATTTGTTGAACGAGTGAAATGTACGATACTGACACGATAGTACTCCACACACCTGCCTTGTTACTTTAAAGAAAGTAGACTATATAAAAAGAGAAAAAGGAATGTCAATTTACAATTAATCAAATGAAGTTTGAACAGCCAAAAGTAACAGTGCAATATTTCCTATGAGTGGCGATAGGAAATAACAGTGTGTCTGTCTTTGGTGTAATAAGATCGAATTGTGGCACTGGTGGAACTTCCATTAATTAAATTTCTATTACAGATATATAAGAATGTTTCATATGAGAGAGATAAAGGTATAAATACAGTGTAGCTGTCGGTTGAACAGGTGTATCTATGTCGTCGGAATTTGATCTTAGAGGACAACTTGAACAAATAAAAGAAGGATGTAGTTAATTGTTCGTTAAAAAAATATTCACTCAACTAGAATCCTATAAATTGTACATACAAATGCGAACTGTAAGTAACGTCCCCTAATTACGGTGATGGGCTGTATAAATAAAATCGGAGCGAGTGTTGTATTAAAAATTTGAGCATTTAAACCAATTTTCATAAAATTGACTTAGACGCTTGACTTTTCTAAGAACACAGAGAAATAGAGAGAAAGCGAGGGAATATACTGTTCTTTATTGATACGGTCCTAAATCCTTTTGTTATCAAGATGACATAGAAGGGATTTTTTTAAATAATACCTAGATATTATTCCACTGTTATATTTTAATATGTTGCATACGATAGGAGTGTGTATTTATTTTGCTAAGCTTTTGTTACAAATTATTTAATAATGTAAAGAGAATGATGTACTATCGCTTGATCTTGTTTTTTTTTTATTCTATTAGGTATTCTTAGAGCTCTGTGATAAATTTCTCTCGAGCTAAGAACGTTGATTAAGAGAATGGCTACCAAAAAATATTGTATATTTGTAATTAAGTTTCATCTTTATGTTTTGTATATCAGCATTAAATTGTACATTCTTGCGAAGACATAGTATTTATAACGAGCGCTTTTAATATTTTCGTAAATTAATGACCCTCGTTATTGCAACAAGAAATCAACATGTGCCTGATCATAGATTATAAGTTGTAGAGGGCATTTCAATTATGAGCTGATCTATCGATCATTTAAAAAGTAATATGAATTGTAAATTATTGTGGTGCATAATCGTACGAATTCTATTTTCACAGAATTCAATGTTTAGTTGTAATCTTCCTTTATATCTATTCATTGCTATCCGCAAAATCCGAATGCGTTATTGTTATATCTTAAGCATTAATGATCGAATGAAATTATCCGATAATTTATTATTTCGCTCTCTTGCGAGGAGAAACTCTGTCACATTCTTCAACGAATGTTCATCTGTTACTAGCATTAATCGCGATAGAAAATTTGATAAAGATTTACGTACTGCGTTGTTTAGCGATTTCACTCGTAGGGGATAATATTATAATTAGTTTTACACCCGAGGCGCGCATTTCATACAGTATTCGCAAAGATGAAAACTGAACCTTCCTCGCTAAAGAAATAATAACATTATTCATTCAATGGAAGTATTAATGTGTAACATTAAAGGAGCGCCTGTAATTACACTTTTGAGACGTGAAACCTTAAAAATCAAAAGTATTGTACACCCAATGTTTTTCTAGTAAGGTATAATGGACATTTTCGAGACGAGAAGATTGTTAATAGTAATTGCCGTGCGTAAAAGAGAACCGATTCACGAAATGGTGCCAAATTTTATACTAACAAAAATTCCTGCAGTGCACCGATTTCTTTTAGAGACTACGATTTTCCTCTGTAAAGCTGCTTTTTATCGATAACGTACCAAGTACAATAGTTCTAATATTTATTATCTAAGATTATGTACACTGGTAGAAATTCCGAATTACAAAGATCATTTTTCCTTGATTTTACAAATGATATAAAAGAATCTAGAAATATCGTCTCATGTCTAGAAAATCCTACGAAAAAATAAGATGACTTCATCCTAATTTGTAAACATAATTCATTCGAGTATAATGATAATAGTAAATGGAATTTTCTACAATTTTGTATATCCTAACTACGCAAGATGAGACGGTATTCGTGCAAATGTTATCATCCATTAGCCGATCGATATTGTCGAAAGGGAGTTGAACACTTTATTACCGCCAGAGCAAGTGAATTTTGGTACTGTAATGTTTCATATCACGATGGATAACAACGTCGATTTCTTTGTAACTACTGTCTACCTTATATTTTAAAACTACTCCAGCTCCTGTACACCGTTATGAAATTACTAATATTTAAATAAAACATCTAATTTAATACGGAATAACTTATAGAAATCATTAAAATGCGGATCTACATTTAAACTTCTTTGTTGAGAATGCATTCTACAGCTTCCACGAAAGAACTGCACACTTTCGTCGGTGGTGACGTAATTGTATTTTCATCCCCGTCTCGATACTTTCCGGTCTTTACCAGAAGACCTCTGATGTTAACTGCTTGAGCTCCAGCCACGTCATCCCTGACATCCTAATTTGATTAAATATATTTAATAATCGAGAAGGGAAAACTCCCGGCATCCCAACAATAATATAAAATAATTCTTTACATCGCCAATCATGAACGCGTCTTCCGGTGCCACATTTCCTAACGCAGCTTTGAAGAACTCCGCAGTTGGTTTCCCGATGACTTCCGCTTTAACATTGGCAGCATATTCCAAACCGGAAATGAACGCGCCTGGTCCCAAAGCTAAGCCATCGGGCCTTTTATAATATCGCCCCTTGTGAATTGCTATTAACGACGCGCCGTCTAATAATAATCTGAAATTACGAAGAATTATATCGCAATAGATTTTCCACAATTTTGTATGACGATTGAAACGCACCTGAAAGCTTTCGTCAGCTCTTCGTAGTGAAACTTATCCGGCGCCAAACCGATCACCACAGCATTCTGCTTCTCGTCATTTTTTACTAAATCGTTAAAATCTTCGTTAGCAGCCGGATCGATAAACAACATCGGATTTAATTTCCGATCTATGATCAATTTCCTCGCCGCCGCCAAAGAGCTAAAAATCTCCGCTTTTTTAATGTCGAAACCGAGCTTCGTCAATCTGTTGTGCAACGCATTGCCGGACTCTTTGGTCGTGTTTGTGACAAATTTTACCGGTATATTCGCACTGCGAAGCCTATAAAAATATTTATCCACGTTGCTGATACCGTATAATGTTTTACGTATTAAAACATCATCCAGCATTAAGTACAGTTACGAAAAAAAAAGGAAAATCGTGTGAAATGATAATCATCAAAGAATCGCACGACTGCGCTCAATTTGAATTGCGCCCCGATAAATAGAATCAAAGCAATGGCAGATGCGCCATGATGTTTCCTAACAATAGTGAACTATTCGCACGAAAAACACAAACGACAGCACCTGCTTAAAGCCTCCACTGCACCTGGTATCACTGTATCATCAATATGTAGTGTTCCGCTGAGATCTATTAGTATCATTCTCGTTTGCCTCGCCATGCTTTAGAAAATTTCGGTAACTTTCGATACGACGTTTTCTCGACGGTTCCAAGATGCGTATAGTACCGCACACATACACATCGGTATGTCAGCTCGTTCAATCGCACATGTGTGAGCTAGTCGAGTTGTGATCGCACGTGGTCAGGCATGGCGCTCTCCGTGCGACAGGAAGGTGTAAAACAAGTTCCGTGGTTTTCGTTGTAAGTACCGTTGTAGTTAAAGATTTTCGTGTTTAAAAGTGTTCAAGCGAAAATTGTATTCATATTCCACAGGGCAGAGTGGCATCAGGTGTATAAACAGATTTACTCCAATGATGCGGATGAACAGATTCAAGGGTACTCAATGCTTCTTGCATGGAAAGCTAGGTAATTGAATGATGTATAGTTTGGACAGTAATACAGGGTGATCCACTCGCTAGTGGGCACAAAGGAAAGGCTAACACGAAAGGCGATGCGACTACAACCCAGCAGATGGTATTAGGGGGACTGCCGCAGAAAAGTTTTCTATGTTCAGCGAGAAAATTCAGGGCCACATGGATATGTTGCAGCCAACTCACCTTTTGTTAGCCTCCCCTTTGTGTCCACTAGCAAGCGAATTGACGTGTAGTAGTATATAGGGAGATCATATACCGCTAAGTATTATTATCACCCTATACATTTTGATTATATATACTTTACATGCTTTATAAATGATTATAAAACAAATAGAACTAATCAAGAGTATTTTAGGATACCAAAGTTACCAGTGGGAGTCGATTGTACTCTCTCGATTATGCAAGTTTGCCTTCGAGATCGTGAATGGACTCCGAAGATCGACAAAGGAGAATTGCCGATTAGCTACGAGAATGACTTATGCCTGATGTACTCGACAACGATAATGCGACTTCTAAATCATATATCCAACATAGGACATACGAAGCAAACATCCTTGTTTCAGATCGCAAAGCAGCTTAATATCCCGGAATGGATAGTGAACCTGAGGCATGATACTGCCCACGGGTACGAATTACCATCTATCGGCGTTTTGAGAATAGCCACAAACATATTGTTAGCTTGGTTACACGTGAGTTTATGCTTGTACGGATTAGAGTATATAAAAGAACGTATGGTTATATGTTGCGTTTAAAGGAAGAATATTGGGCAGCTGAGGCGAAAGGATTGGAGGAATGTTTTGTCACGGAAGAGTCTGTGCAGGAAGCTCAGGAAACGGAGGAATTACAAGACTTTGGTGATTTGATAGAACTTTGGACCTCCGTTAGTTTGTACATTCATGCTGGCTATCGACTGGTATCCAATATTCCGGATCCTCAGTTGAAGTACGTATGGTATAATGTAGAACAGTTAAATTTCTTTACAATATGCTTGTATTTCCGATCTTTTTTTTTTCAGGGAAACATTGCAAGATCTACGATCGTATGCAATCAATTTATTAGGTAAAAGCAATGAAGACATGGAGAGTGATAGGGATAACTATATAGAAGCAGCTAATGACGATATAAAAAAGGATAAGAAGTATACACTGGAAACTGCAAGAATTGTCCTTTTGTCTGAAATATCTAGATATCTTAACAGAAAATCTATTCCGAACAAAAAGGATATCGTTTGTAATACACTGTTCAATTCGGAAGCATTCTTACCGAGCAAAGATATCTTATCAATTTTCACGGAAGAAAGAAACACTGAGAGCGAATTGGAGAAGAACGTTCTACCTTTGAATATGATGAATTTTTGGAAGGACATCATATTTCTACTACATGAAAAAAATCTGCTGGAAGCATTGATTCTAAAATTACTGCTGCTGATAGAGAACGAAGAAGTTGATAAGGAGAAAAGATTATTAGCTTCTTTATGGATAAGCTCTATATCGTATAGTTTTCTGAAATTGGACACTGCCCATAGTATATCTCGAGTTCTTGAATACCAGTTGGAGAAGTTGGAGAAAAAATTATCGCCAAAAGATTTTGAACTTAAAGTCCGAAAAGAAACAGATTACGCTTATCCACATCTAAAATGTGTTATGTGGTTTAATTTATCCGATACTGTGCTACCATGTTTGACTGATGTCAAATTTATTTCGAAACTCGTATTAAATGTAAACGAGTTCTCGATGAAATTCATTGCGCCTCTTTTAGAATTACTGAGTCCAAAAATAGATGGAGATAGCAAGCAGTTGTTGGTCAATCTAGTGAATATTTACGCGATGAGGGGAATGAATGATGAAAAAAATCCTTATGAATATGAAAAAGCTTTTACTGTCAAAGATCTTCAACGCAGCGAGCATATACTAAATATAGACAGCGAACAAAACGAATCGAACTGTAGAATACCTTGCGTTTTGGGCGACCAAACAATTCGAAATAATGATTGGAAACATGCAGTTTGTAAGTATATGGGTTCATTAATATTAAAACTAGAAAATTAACAAATGGGACTAACAAAAATATATTTCAGCAACTCACAAATGGTCGGAATGTCCTGTTGGTTTACTTCCATGGCAAAGTGATATGTTGGAATTTTTAAATCCACTCGATGCGGTGGTACAAAAACACGATATTTCAGTACTGGACTCTGAAATTGTACCTGGAATTATCGACAGAAATTCGTTGAAAATGCAAGGCCAAATTAATTGGGACAACGTTTTAAGAAAGAAGAAACGGTTAAAGAGAAAATACGAACGGAGAAACGCAGATGTTATGAATAAAGCGCTGGAAACCATTAAGAAACGAAAATAGTAAATTACCGTGTTCGTTTCCAAGTGTTTCATTGCTATGTCCGTAGAAAATAGGAAAACAGAAAAAATATATTCAGCAAATTATTGTAACTTGTAATTGAATAATAAATTATACAATTTCGTTAAAATTGTTACTATAAAACTGTTCCAGCTGCTTATACAAATATAATCGATTTCATATCACGATCGTTAACTGTAATTTTACATGCGCGAAGAAAATTCTTTGTAGATGATTTTGGAAGTATCTACATTATAACAATGTTGGGCAATACTTAATGCAATTAACGACTAACAATTACAATTGAATTTTCTTTAATCGCGGACATCAATTGACCAAATAAAAAATTTTAATCGGTTGATACTCAACGCTGCACTACAATAACGTACGCGTTAATCATCACGTGAAACTTATTCAAAATAGTAGTCTCGCAATATTACTTACGCAAAATGTACAGAAATCATAAATTAGACGGAATATATTCACAACGTATATCAAAATATACGGATTAATAAGAATTACTTGTATCACAAACCGTAAAATCCAGGCACCTTTAATATACCCCCATATTACAATGTAAATATTTGTAACACAAATTGATTCGCATATCACCCGGGATGGCATCACATATAATTTAGAATTATATATATTTTTTGCGTAGCAAAACCTCAACAGTCAAAAATTCTTGATGTTATTTTCCTCTCTTTGGCAGTCATTTTATATTAACATACTCCTCTCATCGATATATACTTTCACTAATATACAGGGCATCTCGAAATTGGCAGTACACGTCGAAAGGCGTTTCTTTTTTTTTTGCATCACGGTATAAATAGGTCCAAGATGCACTTGCTTGGTACGCATGAACTCGAGCACAAAAGGACGGGTACGCGCGAGCTATTATGTCAGAGGTCAGGTTCCAGTACTGTAATGGGGAGTGCACTCGTACCGCAGACGGAACCGAGGAGATTCCCCTTACCGCACATCCCTCGAGCAACAGTGGAACTACCAGACTGATAACCAGCAGAGTGCACATGCACCCGGCAGACACCTGCACTCAAAGATTTCAAAATGTTATTTTTAACAAAGCTTGATAAAGCTATATTATTAAGACTAAAAACCACTTTATACCATGTTATCTTTTTCATCCTTCGTTTTTTTGTTAAATAACAAAAGTTCAAGGTAAACAAGTCTAAAGAGGTATTGGAACCTCAAGGTAAAAGGAAGAACAGACTGTGTCAGATGCAAAATATCCTCTTAAACATTCTCACAACGATGAAAACAATGAAATCATGATATTTTCGCGGAATATCGGTTACTAGTACAAGTATCTTGCATGCAAAACGGATGCTCAGCTAAATATCCTACACCAGTGGAACAGAGATAGAGTGGGGTAAGGTCCATAGGCCTCAGAATTTACTTAAGTAAACGTTCCCCTTACCTCACGCTACCCCTTGGATGTCAATGATCGCAGCCGAGTGCACGCGTACCTACGGGATATTCAAATCCAGTTTCCTTGAAAAGGAAGTTTCGTACGAGACGAATCACGTTCTGCACCTTCCATTTTTCTTTAAAGTTTCGGACTCTACCACCAGTTTCTGTGATACTCTGTACAGATAACACGTTCGCAAAAATAAAATTCAACATGTTCTTATATCAATTTAAAAGGAGTAGCTCATTTGATCAGTGGTTTTAGTTTTTCTGAGCACATCTGCGAGATGCTTCGTTGTTTCGAAACCGAATGCGTCTAAATGCACTCGAGACATTGCTGCTATCCTGGAATTACAGAGAAAGGAATAAAATGGTACAGTGTGTCTGTTAAAAATTTGCATGGTCGTGATTCTTGCAACGTTCGTTTACCTTCCGCCTGAGATAGTGTGCAAAAACTTCCAGTAGGAAGACCTTAGGAGTTGTGGCTCAAATATCGCTACATGGAAGAGTACTGCTGTACTGAAGCAATACAAAAAGGTAGCGAACCACTTCACTTCAGGTACTATTTTCTTCTCCGCGAGATCGTTCCATAATAACTAAACAACAAAATACGAAGATCAAAGTACAAATAGAAACTTTTCTCCCACTTTTGCATGACTAAGCTGTGAAAACATACCTGCAATGCTTTCCACATGAAATATAAAGATATCGTATTGCTACTATAGGCATTGAATGTTAAACCACTTATAAGACCAGCAGGAATTGCATAACTGGGAGAATCTTTTTGATAAAGTCTTCTCAATGAGCACGAAATTAGCTAAAATAATAACAAAATTATGACTTTACCCCAAATGCATGAACTTTTTTTTGTAGCTAAAGTATATGGGTACCCTATACAGTCCTGTAAAGCTTCCTAAAAACACAGCCAAATTTAGATTGCTCCTCTTGAAAATTATCGATTTAATTAACAGGGGTTTCTTAATTAATTTCTTGATTGCCAACACCATATTAATCACTAATTGAGCACTTAGGGCATAGCTAAATACTTGCATGCCACCCTGTAAATAGACGCACAATTATTCCCGGTATATACAATTGTACGAAAATTTTCTTGTACGATATCTATGTACATACCTTTAATACATAATAAGTACAGCTAAAGGGATGCGGGCAGATAGTCTGTTTGCCTTTAAGCTTTATCCTTTCTATAATTTCCCTATACGCTTCCAACGATTTTACGAATACATTAATATCTTTTCTATTGTCTTTCCTATTTACATGATGTTTCTCCAAAGAACCTTGTTCGGTATTTTCATTAGAAGCAGATGCTCGCATAGTTTCGCATTGTAAATCGTTTCCTTTAAGATAGTCAGTCTCTTCGTACTTCCCAACAAGAATCCTAAGAGAAAATTCAGTATAAATTAAGATTGTAAGCAGCGACCTCATGAATAAGAGAACAGCGTCGTGTACTTAAGTATCCTGTATATGGAATCTTGCTTATTCGTCTTGGAACGATAAAAGTAAAGTAGTAACGTTATGCTTATAGTAAAAATATATGTTTTGCCCATTGGAATTGGCGAATAATATCCTCTCGCCTGACCCATTCTGAACAATGTCTCTGTTGCCTAATAAAAAGTACAATTATTTTGAATATAATCTTTTCGGATGCACGCTGTATGAGTTTATTTCTTTAGGAATTATAGAATTTACTCACAACATTAGATACGTATAAACATAATAAAGTACGTCTAGATGGTCTCTCGATAAAAATAGCCATCAAACTGGACAAAAAGGATGGCAGAAACGATACAGTCAGAAGATTGAAGTGTCCGAGCACTCGCCTGGAATACAGAGTTTGTTTATAATTCTGTGCAATCGCTAATGATTAAACCGAGCAAACGACGCATAATCATTTTGATGAAGAATTAATCAAAGTACAGGTCGAACGTACATGTGTGCAAGCCTTCTATCCATAAGTTTTAAATTACAATTATTATTCAGGAAAAAAGTGTTTTCTACATGATATACGAATGAAATTTATGCGAACCTCAAGCTACAAATGAACATGGAATACGAAAAACCGCTCCATGCGAGGAAAGCCGTCGACTGTAGAATGCCCAGTATCGTTTTTTTAACATCTCCTTTCGAGGGTATCTTTCCCTTCATTAAAAGCGCGACCTAAAAAGCAAATCGGAGAAGGTATAAACGTGTCGCATATAGCTAATCGTCAATAAATTATATGATTCTTTGCGGGCATCGTTGCATAAGTCGAACGTTGCGTTTCAATGAATTTTAAGATTGAGGAAGCAGAAGTTGCGGGGCGCCGCAGTTAAAAAATGAGTCAAAGGCAGGACCACCAATAAATCATAATTGGTAAATGACCGCCTATAAAAATATATCGGAAGATAATGTAAAACTCCATTTACCATTATCGTGTATCACGGACGCGGTTAATACTTGTGTACACGTGCAGCGGTTACAGTGTCAACATGTAAATACTTCTTAAACACCGTTCTTATTGTATGCAATTAAAAAACAAAAAGTGACGCTGGCAATTTTATATTTACAGCGTGACACACATTTATGTAGATACACGTATAAGTAGAAAATACTATTCACCACAAACAGATAATTCATTGACACGATTGCTGATGTATACATCACACGCGATACGGTGCGCGAATATTTAGATGAAGGGAGAAGGGGCGCGATGAAAGGAAAGAAAAGTAATCGCACGAACGTACTATGTAAACCGTGGAATATATCCTGAGACTTTCCTGAAGAGTATGCAAGCCTAGACCGGCCGTCGCATTGACACAGGAATCTCCCCAGGGATGCGAGAATTCCTTGCATGGTATAGTGATGAATTTGCTTAATTGGGGAGGCATTCTTTGACAGCTGATAATTGAGCGAGCAGTTAACTTCCTGGTCACGAAACGTCGACCTCCAACGAGAAACGTTGCATAAAGGTAATCGCCGATGTGACACTTCGTCTGTCACAAAAAACGATGTTTTTGAACGTTTTTCCTTGATTTCATTCTTCTGGCAATATTTCGCGTTAATTTCGAATTGCGTAACGTTAACTAACGGGTTCGATCGCGGCCGATCGAGAGGGGCTATATATTTTGTTTTGGTAAACGAGATATTGGGAGAAGATTAGATAAAACGACGCTTTCGCTATTGAACTTTGACTCGTGGATGCGGCGAATCGTAAACACTCGTGTCCGGTGGTAGCTGAATGCAAGTTTCGCGACGGAACAAAATTCAAAGCGCGCGGACTCGCCGACCGCTCGTCACCGACTGAACGCGACCGATGCGCAACGCGAAATCACGGCTCGCTCGTCACGACCTCATGCGTTTACATACTTACGTGACCAGTTGAATGAGCAATAAAATTAATCATTGTACGTTAATGCGTTATTATCGCGACATAACGTACGATCAGTCATAAAAATCTTCGTTCACTTCACGATAAGGTAATTTTAATCAAAACAGATACAATAACTTCGTGTAACATCATGATTATTTAACAAACAAGGGAAATAGCGATTATTTATTTTAATCAAAATCACAGTTTTGTAAGGCTTTTGTGGCTGACTGTAGATTCGCGATAAGTTTTAAGATAACTCGAGATTTTGTAAATCAAGAGTGTAATTCGTGGGATGAATAATTTGGTTTGGTCAACTGCTCAACATTTTTTTTTGTCATGCAGTTCTGTTAGAGCGGGCTTATGATAACTTTCTAATTACGTTTCCGGTTCGGTATCACGATGAACCTACTTGACGTGAAAGTCGACTCGCAAATGCGTGTAATAAAAATTGGAAACTTTGTAACAAAGAGTCGACTCACTTTCTGTATTTGCATTTAAAAGGGATTATTTATGTAAACTTATAATACACCGTCGTGTGCAGCGTAACTTATTGTAAATGTTGATGTGTCAATTTATTTGATTATTTTGTATGCAGCGTTTAAAGCATAAGAGTTTATGGTTTTTAAAGATCGCGTCAAATGTTTTATGGAATAAAAGTTGCCGCAGTAAAATCTGTTTTTACTCGTACGTTGTAAACGCTTTAAAGTTTACCAGGAACGAATCGGCCATCATTAAGTGATTGTGTAACAAACATATTGAAAACACATTGCTAGTCACTAATAGCACATAATAGCAGTTTTTGTTTTTTGTCCGTTTCACCTTTTTGTATGAACAAATTGATTTCTCGGAGGGACAATGTGCGATTGTTGGAGGATCGCGCAACAGTACTACTGGCGACATCTATGAAGTATTAGTAGAACCTCTTAGCGCAACACCATCATGTCGCGGGACGCATTTGAATCTTCAATATACCACTTAACAAATACTTCTATTGATAAAAGTTCGGAATAATAAATACTTCTATCGATCGAAAATTTATTAACATGTCAAGGACAACAATAGCCAATAACTGCCATCGTGAACGGGTCCATATTAACTTTAATCTTACTATCGCATCACTTTTTTTCATTAAAAATCATATTCCATTCATCTCGTTATATCGTTATATATAATTTATGAACAAATTTGTTGCTATATACGGCAGGACGGCATACTATACCTGACTGTAGATAATTCGAGATCCTATCCGTTGGAAAGGCACTGTATCTGATAAGGGGGTGACACAATTATGTTTGGATTGTGATTGGCCGCAGCCGAATAGGTAGTTTTCCGTGTCTGATGAACAATAATTGTCAGTCGTATTTGAGATCTACATTGTGATCCACGCTGCTATATAAGGGCGGTTCGAGCACAGTTTATGTATTAAACATCGTGCACAATTACGAACGAAACAATCCTGTCGACGATCGCCGAGAGAGAGATACACGTTGCGTCAGAACACTTTCTAGAAGCGCTTCGTGCAGTATGTAAACCAGGTGAGTCCTTTTGGTCTTTTCCTTTACTTAACAAAATTTAACTAATTTTCTGAGCATTCGAAAAATCTTATGAGCAAACTGATGAGAGTCGCATTTGTCTTACGCACGTAACATTATGACAAGTCGGGTACAAGCATTCCGAGCGATTGAAGCACTACTCACGTGTACGTGATTTTTGACACGTACACAATATTTTTGAGAAAGTGTACGTTCTTTCGTGTCCTTAAATCTCTATTGAGATTATATTAACCTACTACCACAGAATTACATAATGTAATATATGTGTATTTCAATTTCCTTGTTGCGTGATAAGACATTTTAAAAACATCACTCATTTCCGGTCGGATGTCCTTTTTTCGCAGGAGTGAAAATGATTAACTTTACAAATCAGTTTCACGTTTACAAAACAGCATAATAGTTTAACACAAAGACAGCAAATAATGGAATTTCACTTAATCCGGAATCAATTTACACGATTGTTAAAAAAAAAAGGTCTTTTAACAGTGGCTGTAACATGATTAAAAATAAATAAGATTTATGTGAGCCAGCTACTTGTCATGTATCTTCTTTTCTAACAAATCGCGGTTTCTGTGATTACGCTCTGCTAATATACTCGAGTACGTGTAACCACTTACTCTCAACAAACATGTCGAGCCATTTACGCCTGTCGTATCTGAAAAATCTCCTATGTAAGCAACATTCGCGAATCCGGCAACAATTTCTGTTTGCTTGCAGCTTATCGCGGCGCCATCCATTTAATCGCAAAACAACAAACTACACGCATAATATTCTCTGCCCATCATAATTAACGCTCCTCAACTGCCCGAGAAGAAAGAGGAAGGACAATAAGAATGACCACCAGTTTGAGGACAATGGAATTTTTACGATTAGGCCGACGCGTACGTCGCGGCCTAAACGCCCGAAACGGTGAGTAATCGAAATACAAATATACGTACGTATTGTGCCTGTTCGATCCGCGGCTCGTGATGCCATCGAACGATCCGCAGATAATAAGTTGAAACGTGAGGCCTTATAATCAATCGCTAAGCCAATCGCACGTGATAATGTTTATGTCGCACACGGTCGCGTCACGTTCGTTCGCATTGAAATACGATGCGAAAATGTAACAATTCAGAATAAATGTGAGTACTCGCATTAACGAGTCGCTTCATTGTTTACCAAAGCGTTTAATTGAGTTTGGCGGGATTAACTTTAGCGCCACTACTTCGTCTTCCGCTCAATGAACGTAGCGCGTCGTTTGGACGCACGAAAATTGTTATAAACAGTTTACTTCGCCCTTTCGCCAGCTGAAAAGCCGTACCTATAAAAAAAGATACGCGTTGCCATTTAAGAAATTCAAGGCCACCCCGATATCTCGGAGAACGGGCAAAAAGTAAAATGCTTCTGTACGATAAGTCCTCTCCGAGCACAATATGTATACAGCCTGTCTCGTAACTCATAGAAGGGCCGGACATGGGGGATTCCTGAGACGATGTTGAACAAGTTTTTCCTTTGGCAAAATGTCGCTTGAATGGCCAATGTTTCTCGTTAATACTTCAAAAACAAAGCCTCAAATGATATTTTGCCAAAGGAAAAAGTTACGGGATACAGTAAGCCCCGCAAAGAAAGAACTGGCTCGGGACCCGTCAGTTCCTTGTAACGAAGGAGTCGACTACATTAAGTCCCGCAAAGAAGGAACTAGCTCGGGACCCGTCAGTTGCTTGTAACGAAGGAGTCGACTACAGTAAGCCCCGCAAAGAAGGAACTGGCTCGGGACCCGTCAGTTCCTTGTAACGAAGGAGTCGGCTACATTAAGTCCCGCAAAGAAGGAACTAGCTCGGGACCCGTCAGTTCCTTGTAATGAAGGAGTCGACTACAGTAAGCCCCGCAAAGAAGGAACGGGCTAGGGATCGGCCAGTTCCTGGTAACGAAGGAGTCGACTATTCTGCATGACTTTGATCTCGAAGGGGCTGTGAGTGAACACGGTTCACGAGCGAGGGGCTCGAGATAGCGGCCAACCATAAAGTCTTCCGGTGGAATGTTACACTTTAGAGGATAGAATATGACATACCCCCTCATTTTAATACTAAGCGATTCCGGAGCAGGTAGAATCGTATGAATGAGAGCACGCACCTATTCACTAATTCCGTGTCACACATGCTTTTATTCTTTGACAATTATTTGAATAATTAGGGAAATCGAGTTGTCAAATGGGAGGAAACACCCGGGATATAACAGTTTTCACGTACGTAACACGGTAGGAAGTGAGGAAGCATTACATTTTCTATCCTTCTGCTAAAAAATGTCACTGTTCACTCGACCGTAAAGATTTACGACTTCACGGCGACTTCAAACAAAGAAGTGGGGATAGCGATCCTCTTCTTTTGAAGGCGAGACCAGTTCCTTCTTTGCGGGGCTTACTGTACCCTGTATATTCCATATGAAACCTGGAGTCTGAATATAAAGATAATTATTCAACAAAAGAATCAACACTCTGGTACTTCTGAAATTTCTTCATAGAATCACGTTTGAGATAATATGAATAATGTTTTTAATACGCGCTGATTCTTGGCTAAATGTCACGTTTTGAATCGCAATTACTCTTATTGTAGAAGTAAGGGTTTTAGATATGCCAGAAGTAGTTCTCCAACAGAAAATCAGAATCTGGTATGTTGTAAGATTACTTTAATTTACGACTTTCCTAAAAGCGTTCCTTAGCAATAAAATAATATTATTTATCTCCGTTTATGTACATTACTCACACGAACGTTTTATAGAAAAATCGACCACCGACCGATCTTCCATTTAAACAACAATTGCGATTCGAACCGCACTTATGCAACAGTTGATTAATTAGTAAAGCATGGCAGGAACGATTTACGGGAAACCTCTGCCTGTCGCAGACCGCGACGCAACGACGAATTATGGCATCTCGTAAATTTTTCTGTTTAAAAACGTTCGATCAGTCATTGGCGGAATGCCGCACGGGTTCGTTTCGAAACAATTATCACGACCGTTCCGTTCTTCGGATATAAACGCGTAATGAACGCGCACACAAGACCTTATCTTCAGCTTGGTTGCATAAAAAAAAAGGGAACAGCTTGAATCGTCTCTCCGTTGAGGGAGATGCGGAGTAACGAGTGCCAGGGAAGCTGATTTGCTTGTAAATATCGTGATCGAACCGCGTTCGCCTCTGCATCGCGCGGTTCGAAAGCTTCTCTGTCGCGTAGCTTTAAATCTTTCTCTGCAGTTTTTCTAAGCTGAAAAGTGAAACAGCATAATTCGTAATCCGTCTTTTTTTTTATTTACAAAGAATATTTCTCCATAGAAACGGTTGAATTAAAGCAACACCTGCTGAGTATTATAATTGTTTGTTGTGCGCGAGATGTAAGTGAAAATGATGAACGCGCTTTTCTATGATGTGCTGCCTTAAATATAATTCAACGAAGAATTCCGTTCTCTTCTTTGTTAGTGAGCGACCACCTCCTTGGTGACGGCGAAGAGAAAGCGAAGAGGATCACGTTGAACATTGACACGAAGATGCTGAAGATCGGTTTCATCGGGGGTGGAAAGATGGCCCAGGCACTGGCCAAGGGGTTCATTCGAGCTGGTAAAGATCGCACGATATTCTGTTCCGCTATCCGATAATGTTATCGTCATTCGTTTAATTGCAATAATCGTTACATAATTCTCGATACGCTTCTTAATTACGTTGCCGTCGAATGATCAAATTCGATACTGTTCTCCGCAGGTCTGAGCAAGGGTGAAATGATGTTGGCCAGCTGTCTACCGAACGACGCGGGCAGCATAGATGCGTTCAAGGTGAGAATAATCGAATTTTCTAGATCGTGTCGATTTAATTTCACATCATTGCATTCCCTGATGTGTACAGATAAAAAGGCTCGATAAAAGATAATCATCTGATTACTATCGTTATCAGCCTTGAGCGTTTGCCCCGAGAAAGCAGCAAAACAACAAATATTTTTTTGTTTGCCCAACAACAGATAGGGATTGTTGTAAATCCGTTTGCGAAAGGCGTCTCGCGCACATTAATGACAATCGTATTCGTTTGCGTACATGTGTGTTGTCATAGAATGATCGTCGATTTAAAATCGATCAACGATTCAGATCGGCAGCGGTTAACGCGTTCAGTTGACACACCATTGTCGTGTCGATGATAAGCTTCAATAATGCAATTGAAAGATACGGTATCTGAACTATTGATCGTTCTATTCGATGACTTGTTACATAGTTGAACCGGTTTCTCCGTTAAGAGGAGAGCCTTTTTTCCCCTTAATACTTTTCAAGATTTAAATCCTCGCGTCGATAGCCTATGTAACATCTGTTCCGATCGTTATTTCTCGGTCATTATCGCGTCTAGGAAAATTTCCAATGCCGTGCGCCGCTCGCTTATCTTTTGGCTCACGATAATTCCATAGAAATTCTGTTACGACACTCCCGGATTTAGTTTACATCGAATTCTCTGGAATTATCGGCGAATTAGCTGCGTACAATGTTACATTTAATTTGTCTGTTCAGGAAATGGGTTCGGAAACCGTGTTTTCCAACGGACCCGTGGTCGACCACGGCGACGTCCTGATTTTATCGGTGAAGCCACAGGTGGTCCCAAAAGTTCTCCCAGAGTTGAAGAATCATAGAAAGCTTCTGCTTTCCATTGCCATGGGAGTTCCATTAGCGTCCTTGGAGAAGGTAGACTTTTATTTTGCAGAAGATTTGAGAGTAGCGTATAAGAATATTTAAATTATTCTTACTGCGTTTTAGGCTCTGCCAGAAGGAACGCCTGTGATAAGGGTGATGCCCAACACGCCAGTGCTGGTGGGTTGCGGTGCAACGGTGTACGCCCGTGGAAAACACGCCGGCGACAAGGAAGCGGAGATTGCAGAAAAATTATTTTCCGCTGTGGGTTTATGCGAGGAAGTGCCGGAGAATTTAATTGACCCCGTGACAGCGTTGGCTGGCTCTGGACCAGCCTATGTACGTAAATAACTTTAAAATTACCCGCGACCACCAACATTTCCTCTGCAGTCTGAAAAATATATAATTATTCTTCTTCCTGTAAATACAGGTATACATGATGATAGAAGCTTTGGCCGATGGCGGTGTAAAAATGGGTCTTATGAGGCCGACCGCTTATAGATTGGCTGCGCAAACCGTTCTCGGTGCTGGCACCATGGTTCGTGACACGAACACGCATCCGGGACAACTGAAAGACGATGTTGCCTCGCCAGCAGGTGCGAAATTGTATTTCGTATCGCGCATTACAACTCCTAGTACTCTTTTATTTCTATTTAATTGTTATTTAATTGTTATTAGGCTCTACCATAACGGGTATCCATTATCTGGAAGAGCACGGACTGAGGTCAGCTGTAATTGGGGCGGTGGAGGCGGCGACCAAGCGATGCAAAGAAGTCAGTTCACGCTCGTAGAAAATTCAGACTCGCGAATGATGTATAACGAGGTGAAAATTCGGTAATATTCGAGAAACGATGGAAAGTAGAGGAGCGTCGCTGGTAGTCTTAGGAAAGAAGTTAAAGCCATAGCACGGTATAGCACGTTTTCACTTGGTACCTTTTTATGTATAATTTTCATTCGTCTGTTATACATATTTTACAAAAAATGCGGAAATTAATGAAAAAAATTTTGTATATTTTGTACATAATTCTTCTTGATATGATAAATGGTAGAATTATGATTTGTTGTCAGTGCGAAGCGCAACGGCGAAATGATAGATCTGTTATTTTTCGACAGTAACACATTTTTGTTTTTAATGAGATTGTGTAAAAATGCGTGTAAATATGTTTTCTATTTAATGATTACACTTGTACGCTCGTGCGTTTAGCGTAAACGAAATTTTGTAGTAACAAACTTTAAAACGCTACGGAAAATACAATACAAAATGTAAGTCTTTTTATATTATAATATACATATATGTATGAAATATGTATGATCTTGTATTATTGTTGCAACCCATCTGATGTTATATGAACATACAGAAACACGATGTAACAAGTTTTCGTCTTTATATTGATTATCTTAATGTCTTTATGTTAATTATATCTTGTGCCACTTATTTCGAATAAAGATTATATCTTAAAAATGATCATCAAGCTATGTTTTAATCAAGAACATTGAACAAATACCTGGTCTGCGAATGTAAAAATGTTTTACAAACTGTATATTTTCAATTTAAATAAATCGGAGTTCTCGGTGGCGCCGTCAGATGGCAGCACGTGGCCGATCTGCGGTCTCGATTGATAGGAAGAAATTCGTTCGGGCGCATTCGGCGAGTGGCGTTCGGTGTTACGAGTGCGATGTTCCTTGCGTATAAACAAAAGTGCATTGAAGTTTTGCAGAATGTTTCGCAAAGGTGACGCAAGTACATAATAAATGTTATCTTGGTCAAACGATTCTGTGAACGCCGGTGTCAAGGAGTATTTCGGTTACCGTCCGGAGATCCAGCCATTTCGACGTGCACTGTGGGTGAGTGTATTTTAGGTTATCTACTGATATACGAACAGCGATACGTTGCATTTTAATTAATCATCACAGTGACACGTCCCCGTGTCATCGTAACAGCACTTTGTCCCTTTAATATTGCAAAACGTGCTGTTACGATCGATAAACCGCGGTGCATTCTCTTGTCGTTCGCTTTTTGATTAGCACCTAGCTTTACTGACGCACGCAGGTATACT
The DNA here is from genome assembly GCA_023838395.1 of Holcopasites calliopsidis. NCBI lineage: Eukaryota > Metazoa > Arthropoda > Insecta > Hymenoptera > Apidae > Holcopasites > Holcopasites calliopsidis. The sequence continues at coordinate 3,817,404 of JALHAQ010000007.1, forward strand.
ACCTACCTGACCGTAAACCTTGAGAGTTAGATAGGTGTATAAATAATGCGCGTTCCTTTCAAATTTCGATAGTGTCATTGATGTTAATTTGTTTCGCCGGTAAATGCCCTTCAAGTAGTGTCGAATTACTTACGTTTAGTGGCTTTCGTCCTTGGAGTATTTCAAGGTTAAACCTTCGAACAGGCTGTTTGTTCAGCACACATGTATTTTAACTCTGGTTTTCTATCGGAATTCCATATATTTTGACTGGCAATTTTAAAACATGCAATTCCATGACCCTTTGATATACATATAACCTATATGAACAGTTGTGATGTACTGATTAAACGTATTATTATATCGTATTCGTATAGGTATGTTGTATACGTAACATTATTAATAACATTGCGATTTGCATTATGCTGAACTGCACAGTGTCTCCTCCAAAAATGAAACATTTTTCCAACCCCTTCGATAGCTCAGTTGGTAGAGCGGTGGACTGTAGTTGGTCGATTTCTAGAGACATCCATAGGTCGCTGGTTCGAATCCGGCTCGAAGGAAAACTTTTTTTTCCAATTCTCTAATCGATACTTAGCCATCGTTACTTATTTTCTCACATTTATTTTGGATTATTTTCATGGTGCAAATAGTTGGCAAGATTTATTTGTACAGTATAACATTGCAAAACACGAATAGAAGTAATGCTGTTATGGAAGTTGTAGTGTGGCGAAAGAAATAATTTTTATATTGTTTGATCGCATCGTTACATTTCTTTTTCATTGATTTGTCGTAACAACGGGCACCGTTGCCCTATTTTATGTGTCTAGTATTTGCTGCCCTCTGTAAGAGCAAAGGCATGTCACAGTGTATAGTTGACGATAATGTTCATAGTTTTAACGACTATATTATATACGTATATATTGTTTTTTAAGTAACGACAAATATCTTTGCTAACATTTTATAAGAAAGTAATAAGTATTGGCGCAAATAGTAACAATTAGATCTTCATTTTTCTTTAACTTGCAAATATGCAAAATGAACAGTATATTTTTAAGTACATACTTTGGCATTTGATGAAAATACCTCTCAAATAAAACTGTTAACCAAATTCCAGGCTTAAAAAATAGCAAGCTTTCATGAACAAGTGTATCATTTAGAAGAATACTAATAACATCATCGAACGATAGATAAAATAATGTCCGGAGTTCATGGATCTCGTTGGGGACGAAAAAGTGGCCTGGTCTAATCCTCGTATTCGATCCAGCGGACCGCTGATATACCGGGTGGCGCGTTCACGTTAATTTATCGTTGGTCCGCTCTAATCGTCCTTCGTAATTTATTACTACTGTGTTCATATTTACTGGAGGGCTGGTCCTCGCCGTGGCGCATTGTGCGCGCGAAATTGCTTATATTGTTGCCCGGCTCGTCGGATCACTATAAATTATTCGACTACGACGGAGCGATACATGCCTGACGCGCGGCCGATAGATCGCAATTATGAACTGGCGTGATTTGATACTGCACTTCGTGTCACCCGTGCTTTGCGCTCCCTCCGGCGCATTAGTCGTCGGAATTCGTGTCCCTATTAGGGAACGAGGCATTTGTATTGTACAATTTGAATTCCAAGGATCGTCCTATTAAATTAAATGATTGGAGTCATCTTATAATCATTGTAAACTCATCAGTATTATAAAAAAAAAGGCACAGGAGGTGGTACCTATAAAAAGAGTGGTACTATTGGATTGTTATTATCACTGTTAGTATTACCCGTATAAACACTTTCAACAGTAAAAAAGACAACCGCGTTTATCGTTTTCTACCGAAACCGCGTCGCTTCGCCCCCATGAATTATTAATTATTCGAGCGTTAAGCATCGTTCGCGCGGATGGAACGATTCATGAGAATCGGTGTTGCTGAGGGGGAACGATTTTGATGAATGGTCCTGGTTCGATTCGACCAGATAAAATGTTGCCATTGGCGGCCAGCCCAACTGTGGCTCGTAATCGTATCGTTTGAGCGTGTTAGTCGTGTCCGATGGAGGGTGAAACCTTGTTTTTTTCCCCGTGGTTTAGGAGGGGTTGCGCTTTAAAGGGGTGAATACACGATGTGCGAATTCGTCGCAAACAACTGGGCTCCAGTGTTTTCCCTGCACACGGAATATTTAGCTTAAACATGCGACTTTTATTTTGCAAAGTATGTTTGGAAGAATGTGTGCCCCGAGAAATTTACAGTTCCGAAGAATACGGTTCAAGTAGGTATTACTTTCTAACATTTCGAAACCGTTCTCGACACCGTGGATCTTTGTTCCGATCAGATTTAGAGCGATCCCCCTCTCGTTCGAACAATGTCCCACGGTATTCGGAAGGCCAAACGTGGAGAACGATTCCCAGAGAACCGAAGGGAACCGTCGATTTCGGAAGACGGACGAGCTGGCGCGCCATCGAGCGGCAGGATCGAAACGAAACGGTTAAAAGCGTTTCATTAGCCCGGGTGGTGCTCGACGATGGCATTGTTCGGTGGATGACCAACAGTGGAAGACGCGAACGTAGAAACTACCCGGGGATCAATATTGGCCCGGGCCTGGTATTTGTTTGGGACGAAGCGGATTGCACCGCGGACCACGCGATCGCATCGGGCTGGAACCCTTTCATTAAATTGAAAAACGTCCCGATCGTGAAAGGCTTCGAACGATTTTCAACCGCATTTCAATGCCACCGTATTCGCGTGGCGCGGCTGCACCGTCCGGAATCGTTTTTCTTTAGCCTCTTCGAGGAGGGAAAATGCTTATTTATCTCGCGGATTATTAGTTGATTAAGGCGATCGTCTTTTATGGTAAAAATCGGGGACGCGATGCTTTCCTGATGAATGCAGGGTGTATCGAATCGCAAGGGGGAATTGATAGGCATCTTAATTAGAATTAGGAGGTAACCGGAAGCAGCTTGTAACGCTTTCGACAATCGTTTCGGCTCGTCGTCCCCGATTTGCATAACAGTAAAGATCCCGAGATTCCCCGCCTGCGCACGGAGACACGTAACACGCGGTTGTTACTCAGGCAAATTTCATTAACCGCGAACCTACTTCCGGCGTGCTCTCCCGATCAACGATACAGCCTGGGAATTGCGACACGATCGCGTAACAGAGTCCTTTTCGAAACGGTCTTTAAAAGTTACACCAGATTACCTTTACTCCCTGTTTCGTCGTCGCGATTTGAATTCCTTAAGAAATCGTAACGAATCTCTTTGGAAGACAATTCTTCAGGCGAAACTCCGGGGTATATTATTTTGCAGCCTGCTTTGCGCTATAATTTACAATAATCGTCGAAAATTGCCAGCTATATTTCAGCCCGTAGAAATTTCCGCAGTTTAGACTCGCGCTGTTCCACGGTATTTTACAGAATCGAATTAGATGTTGAAAGAGTAATCCTTTCGCTTCTGTCGCGATTAGAATCGTACCGGGAGTCACGATTTGTGAATAGAATTTTTCTAAATATCATTCAGCATGCTGCATCCAGTACGGATGTTGCATGCTGTTGCGAAACTCGTATAATTCAAATGTAAATATTTATTCTGTACTATTATCGACGCCGTGATCGGATGCACGGTGCGATTCGCTGTTACACCGAATGTACAGGTTGTAAGTAAATTATAGGTAACGACCACCGCAGCATGATTCTACACCTTCGGATCGGTGGACATTTGTGAAAAAGATTCCGTGCAAAATTGTCCTTGATCTCGAAAATTAAGGTCAACAGTTTTTCTTGCCCTATCGGATTCTACTCGTCCTGAGGGTAAAAAGTGTCAAAGGAATCATGGGTCGCAACTCAACCATTCTCTCGTAATAAATGATGTTAATATTTTGCATTGGTTAGCACGGGTTAGAGAGAGAGAGAATGAAGGAGAGGGAGCGATGGTCTTGCGGTCCTTCGCAACGCACCGGCCGATCTAGCGTTCATTCTCTCGCTCTAACCCGTGCTGACCAATGCAAAATATTAACATCGCTTATTGCAAGAAAACGGTTGAGTTGCGACCCTTGGCCCCTTTCACACTTTTTATCCTTATGACGACTAGAATCCGATAGGACAAGAAAAAATGTTGACCTTAATTTTCAAGGTCAAGGACAATTTTGCACGGGCTTTTTCTCACAAATGTCCACCGATCCGAAGGTGTAGAATCACACTGTGGTGGTCGTTACTCATAATTTCTTTACACCCTGTACAGAGGAATGCCCTTCTGGGATATGTGTAGCCACTACGGCTTTTGATTCATCGTGACTGGTGAAGCGACCGGGGAGAAGCGTATCTTGGCCGTGCCATCGCGAATCTTGAATCAATGGCGACCGGTTCGACAGTCTATTTCCTTCGCGTCCCTCGTAACTGCGACACCCGGGCTTTATTACGATTTCAGACGGAATGCGAAATCACTTTGACCCAACGTTACGACGTCGCCGGAGTGCTAACGTGCTATTGCAGCGGCAAGATTTGTTTCAGAGACGGGCTGGAAAACTGTTATTTAACACAATTGCCTGGCAGTGACGTCAGTTGGCGAAAGCGATGCTCCTAGCAAAGGTGTTTGCTTCTGGATACACGGCGAATGTACAATTTGTGCACGGGCGAGTTGGTTAGGTCGATTGTTGGATAACTAAATTCATGAGATGCTACATCGGGCGACTTGGGATTAATAGAACTTGATGTACACTGCTTTAAACCTATGGTGTGAATATTTGATGCGGCTACTGGCCAAAAAGTTTGGGCCCACTGGGTTAGTTATAGTTTAGATAGATTATTCAAGAATTATTTTAATTGATTGAAAGAACATTTTTTATCATTGGCCTACACTATACTCCTGTTTTTACTCTTTGCTTTAATCTTCGGTTGTTAGAGACAATTGGCCGTGGTCATTCTACAATTATTCACGTCATTCCACACGCCTCTTCGTGCAGAATGCAAACTCGACGATTCATTCAGCGTGTAAACCATGGAATGCCGATAAAGCAGTCGTGCAACTATTCTTGGCGAAAGGGAACGGGCCTTTTGCCAAAGGATCCGATGATCCCTGGCCCGCAGGGCAATAAACATTGGTGGTTCATCCGAAATTCTCACCGATTCTTATTGGAAGCGTTCAGTATTATCTACCATCTTCGATGAGACTCTGAAACTTACAAGTATTCTTCATGTATTCACTTCTTTAAGTATTTTGCATTCACTTGGAGGCTCCTTTACTTAAAAAAGAGGAAAGAAAGGGTAAAATAGGGTTTTCAAAGAGATATTACTTTTCCAATCAACCCTCTTTAAAATATATAAAGGATAAGGAAGAGAGGGAATTATTTTATTTGCTCGCAGACCTTGTGTTTTACAAAAAACAAGTGGCCCTTTTTCTCTTCGCCAGGTCGTTATTTTCGTTAAGCACTGAAAGGGTTAAGAATTCACTGCAGGCGAAAAGGTTAATGCAGTCTGGGTGTATTGTTCGGACAGCTGTATTCAGAGCAGACTGTTGGAAATAAAGATTCCTCGTCTGTTTCTCAATCTTTTACCGCGACCCTGCGCACGTGATCCGTTTACCTCCGTGGAATCGATAAAAAGTAATAGCTGTTTTACGACCGACGCATTCCCGTCTTGTTCTCCATACAAGATCGATACCTCGAATTCTTTCCTCCACCTACGTGCAGGTCTACGAATTCTGGATTTACGTGGATTTTTCATCCCCTTAGGTTCTGATTTTAATGGTGATCAATATGATTCTGATGCACCTTTGAAGCTTTATAAGTGGATTTTCATTTTATCTGAAGCTCGATTTAAATAACGAAATTTATTTATGTGCGTTTAAGTGCATTTATAGAACATTTCAATAGTGATTCTGTTCAATAAACATTCAAATGAATGTATCCACGATGTGCATTATTATACTTGATTACATTTGCATTGATTCATTGTTCTTGGATTAATTAAATATGCCAGTTCTTGTTCTTATTTAATTTGTATTTCTTTCATACCTTGTTATCTGAGATTGAGATTTCATAGAAATGGTGTTGAGCAGTGTTTATTGCATTGAACCAGTAGCAGTCTGCGGAGCAGAGAGATTTTGACTTTGGACCAAATTCGAAGTTGAATCCCAATTTCGTTTCGTAATTTAATCTTGAATTATTGTCGGCCTGTTTGTTCGATTTTGTCGGAAGTAATTAAACGTTTCCCCGGTAATTAACCGAGATTCTAGAGTTACTTGGGCAAGATAGGAGTGGCATGCACGAGATATATTGAAGCAGATTTCAGGAACAAATGGACCAATTCCCTGGTAGGTCATAGGTTGTCGTATCTACAGGTGTGCCCTTGCTCCTCCGTTTCATGCTCGTCTTGGGACGTGTTGCTGCGTACGCGCGTTAAACACGTATGCATAATACTTGCATAGATTGCAAGATTGTAGAGTTATGTGGCAGCAAAAATGGGAGTTCCTTGGTTTAAAATAATGGGGTATTGGAGAACACATTTATAAGTTTTGTGAAGTAAAAGTAATGAAGTGCACTTATGTATAAAATAAGAAAAATTACACAATTAAATTACTCCTTGAAATTCTCCCAGCATGGAATCTTATACAAACCCCACGATTTTTTCTATTTTTAAAAAATATTCTAAACTATTTTATTCCCATGTTATTCTTAAAATAATGATTACTCTATTCATTTCCAAGCTTCCCAATATTTTTAATTCCAAGCCCTCCAATATTTTCAACTCCAAGCTTTCCAATATTTTCAATTCCAAGCTTTCCAACATTTTCAATTCCAAGCTTTCCTATATTTTCAATTGCAAGCCTTTCGATATTTTCAATGTCAAGTTTCGAATATTTTCAATTCCAAGCCTTCCAATATTTTCAATTCCAAACCTTCCAATATTATCAGTTCCAAACCGTCCGATATTTTCAATTCCAAATTTCCTATATTGTCAATTCCTAGCTTTACAGTATTTTCAATTCCAAGCCTTCCGATATTTTCAATTTACGGTCTTCCGATATTTTCAATGCCATGTTTCCAATATTTTCAATTGCAAGCTCTCCGAAATTTTCAATGTAGAGCTTTCCAATATTTTCAACTCCAAGCTTTCCAATATTTTCAATTCCAAACCTTCCTATATTTTTAATTCCAAGCTTTCCAATATTTTCAGTTCTAAGCTTTCCAATATTTTCAGTCCCAAGCTCTCCAATATTTTCCATTCCAAGCCTTCCAATATTTCCAATTCCAAGCCTTCCAGTATTTTCAATTCCAAGCTGTCCGATATTTTCAATTATAAATTTCCAATATTGTTAATTCCAAGCTTTCCAATATTTTCAATTCCAACCTTCCCAGAATGATTGTTTTCGTCCAAGTCCACAACTCTTATTCATCCCACCAAATTCTCCCTTTTCCAAAAATATCGTCTCTTCTTGATGAATGTTATCGGGGTTGTACAACATAATCCCAGCATCCCGTCACGGCTATCGCCCGAACGAGAAAGGTTAACTTCCTCCATGAATCTCGGTGTCCAGTGCGCAAGAGGAGAGAGATCGAGCTATCAAGAGGCACAGGTCGGGCAAAGGCGTGCAGTCCCATTCATGGGCCAGAACTAATAACACAACTCGCGAATTCGCTGGACACCAGATTCTCTCTCCACCTCGGGGGAATTTCCTTGTGCAAGCTGCTGCCCAAGCTGGCCCCCCATAATTCGCGTCGTCAAGGGATCGAAGACGACAACCGCCCCCCGCCCCCCTCTCGATCGAATCCCCGGTCAAATTATATCCACCACCGTTACGATGGAGTTTACCGCGGGAACGTTGAATGGAAGAGGACCGAATGAAATTCGGAAGTGGATACAAGAAGGCGTAATTGGATTTCGAAGAATCCTCCGGTGTATTACGTCCTGATCGTTCCGGCTTCGTGAATTTAATCTTGTTGCTCCGTTCGCGGATGTTGCGCATTCGAGGGCTTTCCGGATTGTTTGGGAAGGGGATTGATCATGGAGCTGCATATCCTTAGCATTGTCTTTCTTATTGTATAGGATCGTTGGAATAGAAAATATTTCCTGGATATAACAATGCTTGTGGAATTTGCTTTTGGTGTGATATTAAAATTATTATGCCCGGTGCAGATGTTGACGCAGTTTATTTTTTAATTCTCGGAGGTTAGTAGCTCTGGGGGATTTTTTTTTTTAATTTTTAGAGATGGTGTTGATGTAATGCGATTTACTGTATTATATATTACATATCGTAATAATTTAGTTTCGCATCGGAGGATTATTTTACATAACTTTCCTTCTTATTCGAAGCATTTTTACTCCATAAAATATCACGAATACGGCCAATATTTTATTTCAACTGATTTATTGGTGTCACTCCTGTGATTTAAAGTGCTTTCACAGTGGGTTATATAATCCATTCATAGTTGATCGCGGAAGGACGAACTTAAAAATAAATCTCCCTTCATCTCGTTGCTTATCGTCGTGACAGGGGATATATTTCGTGATATAATACAGCGGAGAGACACGGTTACTTCTTCGTTCCGCGTTCTTTAGCTGGAGGAATTGTTGAATTTCAAATGGAAACCGTGATCGATTATTGCAATGGGGGGAAAAAAATAGGGATTGTTAGTGCATTGTCTTCACGCGAATCGCCATGGGGTCTCCAATTTTTGTCTCTTTTAATCGAATCTGCTCCATCATCGATCGAATAACTTTCCCCGCGTATTTGCTCCACGAAGTTAGGCAAAAAAAGACGAAAATAATACAAGGTAGTAGAAATAAAAAAAATGCTGAGTGATTGAAATATTGCTGTTCGCGAATAGCGACTTTTTTCCTTTTATTGCCCCGAATGATACACATCCGGACATGTCTGTTATCTGTTGATCGAGATCCTGCAATACATCCGGAAACTGTGATTGATCTTCTATGTAACAGACAAACCAGAAAAAAAAACAATTGAAACTATTTTTCTGATTGGAGATTACTGTTTGTTTCAGTTAAGATTCTGTACGAGTTATTTGAAAAGTTATTTCATGTTGAATAGTCGTTCGTTATAATTAGTTCATCTCGTGTGACGAGGATAAACGTGGATAATATTCTTTCTTTTAAATATAACAATGTATTTGTAGAAATATTTTTCACGAAGAACCGGAGAAAAATGTATTAATTCCAACAACCGTGTTTAAGGAAATGCTTCAATATTCCAAAAAGAAATAAATATAATGCTTAGATTATTATTATTAACTCATTTCCGACGTTCTTCGAAGGGAGATTACGCTGGAAATTTTACAAGAAGAATCCATAGAGTACGCTCCTCACTGTCGAATATCTGTTCTGCCCAGAAAAGTCGGAATGGCCATATTGAATTGCAAAGTTTTCAACAAAAGGCGAACGCCAATTCCTCTGACTCGTCTCATTTTCCTACGTTGTCCGACTGCTCGGTGAGATTCGGCTCACAAGGAATAGAAATCTTTCCGCTTTCACGAAGAACAACTTTGTCACACCCTCTACCCATCGACTGCTTCCCCCTTCTTATTCGTGTTTTCGAAGGCGGACAGCCCTCCACTTCTGGTCAATCGTCGCGCGCGCGAACCTCTGTCCTATTTACCGTGCTCGTAAAAATCCGGTTTATTCTCTGTGGACTGGCCACGATGGGGTGGTTTCTTTTTTATTTCTCCTCTGCTCCCGTTCAAGGTTTATCTTTTGTCGGTAATGCTTTTTCTACGGTCATATTTCAGAGGTTGTAAAGTACGTGAATATTTATACACAATGTTTAAGAAGTAATCGTTAATAATAATTAATGCAAGGTATTACAAACATTTGCTTTTAATAATTCAGAGTTGACTTAGTTAAAGATCACACGGAAGTTGCTATTTTTGCTTATAATAGCTTTTATGTACATTGTAAACATTGTATCATACTTGTCCTTTAATTAATTCTAATTATTAGACTGCGGATTTCTATGCATTTATAGGAAATTTCAAGATGCTAAATTGCACAAAATGCACGCAATATGAAAAAAATATACAAAAGAACAAAATTATGGTATTTTTTAAAATACCTCCTGATAGGTGAAAGGATTTTCTACTGAAGTCCTACTGTTTTTATTATATTCTGAATAATATGAATTTGTATAAAAATTCGCAATCTACTAACTGTAATTAGCACGGCCTGTACCTGCTATTATTTCTATTATTATTCCACGAATGAGGCTAGCTTCCCAACTTACTTTTAATTTAGTTCGAATGCAATTTTAGGATAAGCAGTCGATTATCGAAAATTCCATCTATACCCATCGTCGAGGCAGAATTTCCGACAGACTGTAGAACCATACAGGCGAACAGTTTAGGCATCGTCTCTCTGGGAAGTATTCCAAACTTCAGCCACAGCGTACATTTCACTACAATGAGAACACCGATGTTTGCTACGTGTTTGTCACTGTGCCACACCGGTTGCGCCACGTATAAGTTTGCTCGTGTGGTTGGGTTACCACCGCGTTCGAGAGGACTGGGTTCTGTTTGCTCTGGATAGAGACACGTGGCTGTTGCAGAGTGCGCACCTTGATTAGTGTGACAGCTTGTCTTTGGAACTTTACCTTGGATCGCACCCGTGAACGACGTAAATCGATAATGATATCGCTATCCTTGCGAACCTGATAGGGTGAGTTGCCCAAATGCAGAATGTTATCTTTATACACATATTTTACCTATTTACAGCGAGCCCCGCAAAGAACGAACTGGCTCGGGACCGGCCAGTTCCTTGTAATGAGGGAGTCGACTACAGTAAGCCCCGCAAAGAAAGAACTGGCTCGGGACCGGTCAGTTCTTTGCAACTAAGGAGTCGACTACAGAAATCCCCGCAAAGAAAGAACTGGCTCGAGACCGGCCAGTTCCTTGTAACGAAGGAGTCGATTACAGTAAGCCCCGCAAAGAAAGAACCGGCTCGGGACTGGTCAGTTCTTTGTAACGAAAGAGTCGACTATAGTAAGCCCCGCAAAGAAAGAACTGGCTCTGGACCGGCCAGTTCCTTGTAACGAAGGAGCCGACTACAGTAAGCCCCGCAAAGAAAGAACTGGCTAGGGACCGGCCAGTTTCTTGTAACGAGGGAGTCGACTATTCGGAATGACTTTGATCTCGAAGGGGCTGTGAGCGAACACGGTTTACAACCGAGGGGCTCCAGATAGCGGCCAACCATAAAGGCTTCCGTCGAGGTGAAATGTTATACTTTAGAGGACAATTTTCGCTAATTCCGTGTCACACATACTTTTATTCTTTGACAGTTATTTAAATAATTAGGGAAATCGAGTTGTCAGATGTGAGGAAACACCCGCGATATAACAGTTCTCACGTACATAACACGGTAGGAAGTGAGGACACATTACATTTTCTATTCTTCTGCTAAAAAATGTCACTGTTCACTCGACCCTAAAGATTTACGACTTCACGGCGACTTCAAACCAAGAAGTGGGGATAGCGATCTTCTTCTTTTGAAGGGCAGACCAGCTCCTTCTTTGCGGGGCTTACTGTACCCTGTATATTCCATATGAAACCTGGAGTCTGAATATAAAGATAATTATTCAACAAGAGAATCGACACTCTGATACTTCTGAAATTTCTTCATAGGATCACGTTTGAGATAATGTGAATAATGTTTTTAATACGCGCTGATTCTTGGCTAAATGTCACGTTTTGAATTGCAATTACTCTTATTGTAAAAGTAAGGGTTTCAGGTTCCTTGTTTGCGGGGCATACTGTGCAATGCCTTTACGCAAACGTCTGTCGTCAAATATAATGACGATATGGCAATACTTATTATTTTTACTGAGCTTCTCATTTCCATATTCAGCAGATTGTGTCCATAATAGGAAATACTGCATTCGGCTAACATCGAATAAAACAGTATATTGAGTTTGCTCTTTAGAAGAAAGAACGTAGGATACAAATAAGTAACGCGTGTGATGAATATTTTTACTTAAAGAACAACACCTTAATAATACCTTGTTACGTCTAATATCAGTTTTGAAAGTTCGTATTCAGATACATGGATGGTGGGTTTTATTACGATATTCTTTTGCGAGCATCTGTTTCCCAATAATGTCGGCATATGCTCCTTAGTTCAAGTAATTGACAAAGGTAACCGACTATATTTGTCGCTGATGAATGGAGATGTCAGGATTGTTTAATATCGTGGTATTTCATATTAGGTACGTATTCCATATTAGGGCAACTCAGCCCTAATAATCAGTTAAATAGTTCATCTCGACGTGCAGTGGATGCCGACATTTAATTTAGTAAATTTTGGGAGATGTTGTGAATGATATATTAAATTGCATACGTATGTCGCATATTAAACGTATTTGAAGTATCGATTAATTTACGGATGAATATGCTGGTTTGCTTGATGACAGTTAGACGTTAGAGGCTACGAAATGAAAAAGAAATTATATTTCTCTATTTGGAATACGATGCACTTATGCGGATCTATTTAATCGTAGATTCCGCTGGAAAATACTGATCTTGTTCGAGCGGGAAATCGCCGCTTTGTGGAAAGTGTCGATCGCGAAAACAATATTGTCCCTGCTGGAGATTTGCATACACGAAATGCGCGTATGCATATGCAACGCGATCAAAAGCGATCTTGTTTTCTCGCCTCTCGTTGCCCGTACTCTTCGCCCCCTTTTGATCTTCCTTCCGCCACCCCCCCACTTTCCCTCGCGAATCGCCTGCAACTGGACCGTTTCTGTCGACACGTCTTTTCGCTTTTCGAACATTGCTCTTTGTGAGATTTTTGTAATTCACATTTGCACAGTAGCACGAAGCTCTTTGAAGAGATACGGTTGATCGGGTATAATTCGAAGTCGTCAATGATTTGAAAGCGATAGAGAAATGATCGGAAAAGAGTAATTACAAGCAAACGAAATTGGAATGCGAGTTTCTTAATATTACCTGGGCGTTGATCATATTTTCAAATCTGTTTAAACAATTCCTAATTTAACTAATTCGCCCACTCATATTCGCATGCGAAATCGTTGTCGAACACCGGTGGACCATTTTAACCATCCAACGCGTTCATCACCACCGGGGGGTGGCAATAAAACTTCTTGCACACTTAAACAGCAGCTGTTTCCATAACGAGCAGTGCTGAAAGTTCGACCGTGGTGGGATTTCGCGAAAGAAGTTCCTCCCAACGACGCCGGAAACAGAGGGATCGTCCCTCGAACAAACAGTCGGGTTATTTGCATGTTCGAAGTGCTCGTATGCATATGCAGCAGCGGCATCGAAAAGTGCTCTCCGCGACGCTGTCCCTTTAAATTGCACCAGCGTGGTCCAGCGAATGGTCGAGCCCGAGAAGGCTCGGAACGAGCCGTTTCTGTCGTGCTTGCGATGGGGTGGGATTAGTGGTGGTCGTTAAGAGGCGTATACTTAATATTTTCTTAATAATCCGTTATCGAAAGCGCAAAGAAACAGACAAAGTTTGTATAAAGTTGGCTGATCGTGGTTGCGGTGCTTTTATTAGGCTTGCTCATTAGCGAAACGCTTTTCGGTTCGACGGAATCTCACGGTAGAGAGAAAGGGGTGATTAATGTTTGCGTGGGGAACGGTGGGTGTTTATGGGGTTAGGGTAGTAGTTTGATTAAGGGGATGTTTTTCCTGGTTCGCCAGGTGTGTTTATTTCTTCGCTTTGTTACGCTACGACAGTCTTCAAGGGTCAATAGTAACTACATTAATATTTAGTGTAAAACAATTTAAATAGATGTAGATCAGGAAGAACATGATCTTTCAAGTTTATTTCTCTTCTATCATTCGTATGGTAATTACTTTTCTTTTGGCGTCCAGGGTGTTTTATTTTCTTTTTCACATCGATGCGATTGAACACTGTTTAAACGTTCTTCCTCAACCCCCGATCCTTTGCCATTTTCCCAACACCTTTCAAATGATACCTCCAGAATATTTTTATTCAAATGGTTGTGCTAATAATCTAAATCAAATCGCAAAGAATTCGTTTGATCCCCTAATGTATGCCCGACCGAGGAATTCACTCCCTAACATTTCCAGGCTTGAGTTCCCAGCAGCACATAATCAATCCATTATTCCTCCGCTACAGTAATCTTCAAACTCACTTTCCCCTCTGCCACCGTTGCCCCGGAAAGCCTTCCTCTCCCGATAGCTGCGCTCCCCCGGAGTAAGTATCATTAACACCGGAGCAACAGTTAATCCCGTCAGGCATATGCGTACACGCCGGAGCGCCTGCATCTTTGCATAAATTACACGGCGAACAGTCGCCCGCGCCGTTGTATTAAGCTCTCACTGCAACACCGGGTATTAAATTCGCGGCAAGGAGAGAGGGTAGACAGAGGTCGTAACGTCGGGAAGCAACCGCGCGGTGAAAGACAGAAATATCGTGGCGGACGGACAACGGGGGATAGAGAACAGGAAGATAATGCATCGAGGATAGAGGGGACGGGAAACGGATGAACAAGAGAGAGAGGAGGTCGTCCGTCTAGAACTGCGGGAGTTGATTTTCGATACGAAAGTCGATGCCGGAACTCTCGCGATATCGATGCCGGGTAAACAAATACAGAGCACACCGGCTGCTTTACAGGAGAACGGGGGCCGCTGGTGTCTAGGGGGTTGGTTATCGAGTCGAATGCTCCGGGGGGTGTAGGAACGATGCCGGTGGTCGGGGAGGACTCGTCGACACAAGGATACACGGGTATGCCGGCCACGTTTCCTACGAGCACCACTTCGATTAGACCTACCGACTCCCGATAAACGTATTGGACGTTTCGATTTTCCGTCCTCTGTGCTCCAGACGGGCCTCGAAATCGGTTGTACGGGATCGAACGGTCGGGATATCGCTCCGTAATTCGCCAATGGATATGGATATTGCGAGGGATATTCCAACTCCCATGGACGGAATATGGTGGTTTTTCATTTAAAATTGAACGAAGTAAAATTGCAGGGATTGCTTTAATTCGTTTAGTAAAAATCCACTCATTGTGTATAATGGAAATTATTTTAAATATGAATGGAATTTTTAACACCGTCGCGATAGAATTACACGGTTAATATTTATATAAGGAGCGAAAATTACGGTGGAGCGAAAGATTTAAAAAATTCACTCGGATTTAAAGTCAGATGTAAAATCAACTCAGATTTAGTTACTGTATGATAGTGAACATTTTTCTCTTTCGGAGGGCAGAAAGAAAATCGAATTTCTATAACTTTAAGAAGATATAATTAATAAGAAGGTAGTTACATCATCAAATACTTAATGAATGTATGATTTTGGAAATGGCAAAATCGCTAGTTAATTGCAACGCGATTCTCTGTAGATATATGAACCGAGTTACAGCTTTTCTATGTTTTTGGGATACCGTTCCGGGAACAGAGCTCTACCAGTGAGAAACTTTGTGTTCCTAGTTCGTTCCGAAAGTACAGTTGCCGAAACGCATCGCATGTAGCTGTACTTGCACAATGCATGGACTCGTGCATAGACTGTCCTGTTTCAATCTGTAAATGGATACGTATCTGTATTCCCCTGCAAGTGCAACGAACAAGAATAACGAAAAAAAAGAATGTTCGAGAGAGTTGCAGATGATCCTGGATGATAGTAGAACGTCACAGAGAGTATCGTTGCTAAATACAAGCACAACGTGCCTTCTGTTTAAGTAAAATCTAAGCCTTTGTAAATTTTGTCAGTGCGTTTCGTTCTGTCTACTTTGCATGCGTGTCTTATTTTTGAGAATGAAAAAGATCTAACACGTAGATGCTCCGAACTTTTTCTCAATTTTCTCCAAATAATGTTACCATTCAATATTTCAATTCCTTCCACTTAATTTCTTCTTAATCACCCCCTTAACCATTTGCAAATCCAGACAACTACCAGCGTCGCCAATTATAAATTCCCCCGAAATTCATTTAAGCCCCTCCCAAATACGTATGTACGTACAATCAGTCACCCTCTCCCCATAAAATCCCCCAAAGTAACCGTATAATTTCCACCCCATCCACGTTGTCTACGGTTCCCAGATTTCCTAGCAAGACACACCGCGAGAATTTATCGCAGCTACCGGAGCATGCATCAATGGTTGGGCAGAACGAACGACGAGACGAAACTCCGCTTCAACAAGCTCTGTATCTCGAAATCTCGGACCCTTGTCGTTCCTCCACCCTCGCGCGCATATATCCCCCTATAAAATATTTTCCCAGAGTCCTCCCTTTGCTCTTCTTACCTTTGTCGCCGCGTATCCAAATTGGAAAGACATCGGAGAAGCTTTCCTCCCTCGTGCGAACGTAAATTCGCGACAAAATTCGTGGACCGAAAATTAGCAGACGTAAATCGTTGCTCTTTCTATTTCTCCTACGTATTTACGTTCATCATCCTCCCGTTTTCAGTTTCACGTATGTAGGTAAGGTGAGTTGCCCAAATATGGAATGCCATCTTTTCATGCACATATTTTATCTGTCTGCAATGTTCTTACACAAGCTTCAATATTATGGTTTTATAGGAAATGTTATGCTCTTTTAATAGGTAACAGACAAATTTAATATACATATAGGGTGTCTCGTAACTGGCGGTACAACCGAACAGGGGATGATTCCATGTGAAAATGTAGAATAACATTTTTTCACATTTGGTTTGCAAGAAAATCGACTTTAAACATTTGCTTGGCTCGTGTGTATGTTGGCTAATATGTATTTTCACTGGTGCTTGTGTTAGATGATTGTGAGTTCCCCGATTGTCGATAATCACGATAATACCATTCAACCTATAGATAACAACTTTGGACAATTTTTATTTCTTTGCTCTACACGTTGGACAAAGCTGAAGAAGAAAGTTCGTGTATGACAAACTTCTTTACTTCAGAAATTGTTCAAAATGTCTTTCAATTCAGTTTTGCAATTCATTGTGTTGGAAACATGATTCTGCTGTATTTACTATCGTATTCTGGCAAGACAATTTTCTGCTTTAATTGCTAATACATGTGGAGTATGTAAATGTCAAAATCGCTCTTCTTGGAAACGAAGCGTCAAATGACAAAATTTTATTCTACGTTTTCGACTTGTTGTTTTCACGTAGGATTACCCTTTTCCGAATTGTACCATCAGTTACGGGACACTCTGTACGACCCACGACTTAGGCAATATTATTTTTATTGAGGTTCTTATTTCCCATGTTCGGCCCACGGTGTTCGTAATAGAAAATACTGCATTCGCCTAATATCGAAAAGCACATTTTATCGCGTTTAATCTGTAGAAAGAGGAAAGTAGGATACACATAAGTACAGTAAGCCCCGCAAAGAAAGTAGTGGCTCGAGACCTGCCAGTTCCTTGTAACGAAGGAGTCGACTACAGTAAGCCCCGCAAAGAAAGTAGTGGCTCGAGACATGTCAGTCCCTTGTAACGAATGAGTCGACTACAATTAACCCCGCAAAGAAAGAACTGGCTCGGGGCCGGTCAGTTCCTTGTAACGAAGGACTTGACTACAGTAAGCTCCGCAAAGAACTGACTCAGGACCGGTCAGTTCCTTGTAACGAAGGAGTCGGTTACAGCAAGCCCCGTAAAAAAAGAACTGGCCCGGGACCCGTCAGTTCCTTGTAACGAAGAAGTACAGTAAGCCCCGCAAAGAACTGGCTCGGGACCCGTCAGTTCCTTGCAACGAAAGAGTCGACTATTCGGAATGACTTTGATCTCGAAGGCCCATGAACGAACACGGTTCACGAGCTCGGAGCTCGAAATAGCGGCCAACCATAAAGGCTTCCGTCAAGGTGAAATGTTATACTTTAGAGGACAATTTTCACTAATTCCGTGTCACACATACTTTTATTCTTTGACAGTTATTCGAATAATTAGGGAAATCGAGTTGTCAGATGTGAGGAAACAACCGCGATATAACAGTTCTCACGTACATAACACGGTAGGAAGTGAGGACACATTCCATTTTCTGTCCTTCTGCTAAAAAATGTCACTGTTCACTCGGCCGTAAAGATTTACGACTTCACGCCTCTCCCTCGTTCTCCGATTTTTCATTCAGCGCGGCGACTTCAAACAAAGAAGTGGGGATAGCGATCTTCTTCTTTTGAAGACGAAACCAGTTCCTTCTTTGCGGGGCTTATTGTAACGCGTCTGATAATTATTTTTATCTACGGAATAACACTTTAATGATACCTGGTTACGTATAATATCTGTTCAGAGGTTTCTGTTCAGAAACACGGACAGTGGGTTTTGCTTCAATGTTCGTTTGCGAGCACGCGCCTCCTTATAATTCCGGTATATGTTCACAACTTCAAGTAAATGACGAACGTAACCGACCGCGTTTATCGTCAACGAGTAGAAATGTCGGTTGATTGTTTAATATCGTGGTATTAGGCACGTATTCCATATTAGAGGCAACTCACTCTGTATTCACGGTGCAGTTCGTTTCTGCGAGCGGTGTGTGAAACGTTAACGTTGGAACTTCGTCCTCGACGGCCGGCCTTTTTATTTTGCAAACTCGTTACCGCCAAATTACTGGCATGTCACGACGCCGACGCTCGCTTTCAAAAGCTCTGTTCGGTTCTCAATGTCGAAACGGGAGTACCTGTCACTGGATCGTATGAAATGAGAGGGCGGAATGGGGATGAATGTGGGAAAAGAGGGGAGGGGCGAAAGTGCAGGTTGCTAGAAAAGGTGTTTTCGCTGAAACTATTGAAGGCAACGAGGAAATTGCATTTTGCAGTCTCTGTTGTTTGATAAGGGTTCTTATATTATTGGGGCGGTACTGCGAATTCTTTCTGGCATTAGAGACAATGAGAGCACACGGTATTATACACTTTTCTTCACATACATTTTCTTGATGTAACGATATTTGTTTGAAGTCTTCGATTATTGATTACGAATAGAATTAAAAAAGTATGGTGTTTTGCGAAGAGCCTTATCGTTTACGATAAAGGAGAATAGATGCTGGACATTTTTGTCCATGCACATTTCTTTAATATTTTTCAATTATTGTTAGAACAATTATTACAGAGATTTGGAAACAAATAAGTAGGGCATGCTAGTAGTGCTATGTCACATTTGTCTGGGGCAGTCTTCTGATTGCACAGGATTGAATGTTTATTGTAAGTACCCACAGCAAATAAATTGAATAAGACTTATAATTGAAGCAGTTAAAAACACATAATAATTTTCCACCATAGCGGGCGATACTGAAATGATTTTATAAAATACATAATTTTCATAACGCACCACGGTATTAGTAAAGAAATTCTAAATTATGATATTGATTATTATTTCACTCGATAATACACTTTCGCGATCCTTAAATCTGGAATCCATTAACCCTGCGTGCCATCGATTCCACATTTTCCCTCCCCAGCATCCCCCTACGTTCTGTAATCCACGATCACGCTTCGCTGCACCGTTGCCCCGAATTCACTCTCTCAAGATTGAAGCGGCGACCGCACAGAAGGTGGCACAAAGCAAGCACCGCGACGCGAGCAACGTGTTTTCGCGAAATTTCGCGCGACTTTGCAATTTCATCTGCATATTGACGGCGCGAAAAGGCAGGAGAAGTAATTTTCTCGAGCATAGAGAAACGGGTTCTCGAACCGCACGCCTTCCGTGCAGCCTGGCCGGTTGACGAAGGCAATCGCGAAATTATTAAAATATCCTGTCGCGATTTTATACCGCTTCTTTTTCCTTCCCACCTTCCCAAGCCGCGTTTCTCTATAAGCGAAATTAAAAAAAAAAAAAAGAGAACAGAGGGCAGCCGTGCGATATTGCTTTCGCTGGCGACAGTGAAAACTCGTCGCCGATTCGGCAGAGACTGTAGCAGAGAGAGTTCCATAATAAAATGAAATTGGAGATTTTTTTGTCGAAGTGTTTTCGTACCATTTCATCCCTGCCCTCGACTCTTTCCTCTGTGGTCGAGTTAAAAAGAAGTTGAAAAAAGGTTTAATGAAGAGAATTATAAGTGGAACGTCGATGATTGTTTATGATATTTTTTCTATGTTTATTACGCATTGTTCTGATAATTCTTTTATAGAGGAAAGATTAAAGTATGTTTCGGGATTGATTATAATGAAAATGGTGTTTAAATGGAATTAGAATGAAAAATAATGGAATTCTGAACTGAAGTATAATTTATCTGAGTATAATTAAACATCCACAGTCAATTATTTCCAAATACGAATGAGAATAAATCAAATCAAAATAAGATTTATTATTGACATAAATCTTTAGATATAAAATGCAATTCTTTCGAAAAATAATATTTCTATTCGAGTACAGTATCGAATATTTACTCCAGCTACTTATTAGGATATAATTTATTAATACTGTTAATACGCATTCCGCAATAGCTGTATAAATAATTTAACTAAAAATCTTAGGTGGTAAAACCTCCTCTTGTTTGTATAAAAATCACGACAGCATCGTGAAGATACGTCTGATAATCGAGGAAAGGCATCGATTCCCAACCGTTGGGTTATTGGATTACTCTGGAAATCCCGATTTCCCGTTTCTTCCCTTGATAAGCGTTAACCGGTTGATTAGCCGAGTTTATTCGTTTTTGTTCCACGTTTTCATCGTAATCGGTCAAAGTTCGTTGCTTTTTGTGCGCCCGAGGAGAACCGGAAGAAGGGAACATGCTCCCCAAGGAGTATCCGATACGATTTACACAACACACTGGTGAAAGCTAACGAGAGTCGGAAGAAACGAAAGAGTTCCTTGGTGTATTCGCTGATTTCGTTTGATCGCGCCGCGTGATTGCACTGTTTAGTGGAACGGGATCATTCGATTCTGGGTAGATTGGGTCGATTAAAAACTTCGGCTGTACTTCCGAATGGGACCTGTTGCCGATCGACAGGAAATTCGGAGGGGTGGTGGAGGGCTAGTGGAGGAACCCAAATCTAAAATTTTAGGTGCGGGTATTTAATAGTTCCGAGATATTAATTAAAAAATTCCGGTACGATACATTGGATTCTTCATATACAGGCACAACTAACGCAACCGTCTTCCCTGTAGCAGCCGTCGTCGTCAAGTGTTCAGTAGCTGATGACACAATAAGGATACCGCCCTCGAAATCTATAGGATGTCGCACGCAAAATCGATTACTGTAACTTCAGTCACCCAAGGAATGTTTCTTATTTGCAACACGTACACCTTTTGCCGAAATATGTCTCGCTTTAATTTCAGATGGAAAATATTGGATTGCAGTACACCGTGCTGTAATTTTCTATAATAGCACCACGTCAGCTCCCGCTCTCAGGATAAACAATTCGGATTGACCGTAGAATTTAAATTATTCGCTATACGGCATGCAATTCGAGCTATGGGCGTGCTATTTACGCGGAAAAGAGATTATTAGTTAGGTTTGGGCACAGAATTTTCTCGGCCGCCGACAGGCGGCCGGCAACGCTTCGACGGTGGTCGCCTCGGCAAAATTGTTTGGCGCAAACTATTAATACTGAGACCAGTACACCTGAAGCCGTATTGCAGGTAAAAACCACCCCTTGCGCGTCAAAAGTAACAGTAACCGATTTTGCGTGGGTCATCCTATAGATTTTGAGGGCGGTATCCTTATTATGTCACCAGCTACTGAACACTTGACGGCCGCTGCAACGAGGATTGGCGTACCATCGGCTACTTAACACTCGATAACGACAACTCCTACAGCGAAAACGGTTGTGTTAGTTGTGTCTGTATATGTAGAATTCAATGCATCCTACTGAAAGTTTTTAATTAACATCTCGGAAACTATTAAATACCCATACTTAAAATTTAAGATTTGGGTTTCTCCCCCGGCCGCCCGCCTCCTCCCTAAATTTCATGTCGATTGGCAACAGGTCCCATTCGGAAGAATATCCGAAAGTTGAACCTCATTATCAGATGAAAGGAGGATGTTAAAAAATCGCAATTCTTGAACCTCTTCGCGAACGAAAAATTCTTGTTGGACACCTAAGGACATTTTGGAGGTACGACAATGAGTGCAAAGATGAGAAAAGCGGACGTGGTCGAACTTATCCGTGCGTTGTATTTAATCTTCAGTATCTTCAAATTCTGATCTAGCCACAGAAATCCTAAATTATTATAAAATCCTAAATTATTCATCTGTATCGACATAATAATTCTTCAGAAATCTTACTGACAAATCAATTGCAGTTTGAAATCGTATAATATTAGCTTGAAGACGTAAACAGGTAAGGAGTCTTCTTCATGACAGCTGACATCTGTGATGTGCGTTATAATAAGATACATTCCCTTTCCTCGCGATCGGTTTATTTTTCTTTGCACTGGGTCCAATGATAAGAATCTATTTCTTTTCGAATGATGTCTAATCGAGATTGAGAAATACGCATCCAGAATCAGTTCGACCACGGTCACGTTTTCGTCTTTACACTCATTTTTCCGAATTTCCCCATCACATTGCGGATAAATGGTACTGACACTTTTTTGCTCCTCGAAAAATGTTCTTAAATGCCCAACAAGAATTTTTCGTTCGCAAAAAGCACCAAAAATTGCCATTTTTTAACATCTTCCTTTACGCAAAAGTCCGCGCATCCTATTTTTGTACTACAGTTTGCATTACCGAGGCCGAACGGTGTGTAGCGTGGAGTGTAGATGTTTCGAGCTTCGGCTAATTACCAGCAATTTCATCGGGGACGTATCGACGGTTTATGAGGGGGTGGAAATGCAACGCAGCAGCTTTGCGTTGGCCCGATCAAAATGTTGATTGACCCCGGACCACGATCGTTTAACAGGGCAAACTGTATTTAGCGCGGTCTAATTCGGGAATGTTAGCGAATTTCCGATTTGCTTAGATCGTTACGTACACTGCATGCTTAGATGCGCGCGGCCCGATTAATTCGGGGCTAACCAGGCCCGCCGAGGCTTCCGATTTGATTTCCATAGCAGGTGCTCTGATTCGAGAGGATACACTCTCCGTCTGAACGGTCTGATCGATGCGTCGATCGCTGACTAGACAGGTGTAACGATCGAATAGGGGATGATCCGGTGACAAAAGTGTGTTTGGAATGTGTGTCGTTAACGGAGGTATACATCGATCGTCTTGGGTATTGGATTCAACGGGGTAGGAGTCGTTAGCTGTATCACTGTGATGAACAATAATTATTTATTACTCACATTCATAAACATTCGTTTATACAATGTGGGATCTAGCAAGTCCCAAAAAGTGATTTTATTGAGTTTTTTTTTATCATTCTAAATGCAGTTGCTCGTTTCTGGAGAATTCGGGTAATTGTTCCTCTAATTCCTCTCATTTCTAGCAATTTTCATTCTGAAACAATTAATTGTTCACAACATTAGCGAATCTCGAAAAAAAGCGCACCGGAAATTACTAACCATTTCGAGCAAACCAGTATCAAACATCGATCAATCACGAATAAAGGAACCCGGAAGTCTCTACTATTAGAATGACAGAGCATCGACCCTACTGTCGCAACGGAGAACCTGAATACGAAAAAATATCTGTCAAACGGTTAAGAAACGAGCGCGAGAGCCCCCGGTGGACCAGGCGATACTCGTTTCGACGCCGCGCGTGTTCGTTCGATCAGGAAAAGCCAGAATTCCTCGACAAAGCTTGAAACGTTTTCCGTCAAACGGTCGGCGGCTTTAATCCGATTTAAACGCGATCGCGAATAGCTCGTGTATTGCCGGTAATCAGGCCGGTTTATCGTCGATCGTCGGCTTTCCATTCGTCACGTTTAATTCCGCGATGAATGCTACAACATTAGCGGTTTGATTTGCTGAGCTTTCCGAATTCAGCTTACGACGACGCGGTGCAGTCGCCTTTATGAATATTATTATTTCAAGTTGCCTCGCATACAGGGCGTCCCGTAACTGGCGGCACAACCGAACAGGCCATGATTCTGTGTAAAAAGATAAGCCGGAAATGTAGAATAAAGTGTTGTCATTTGACGCTTCGTTTCCAAGAACAGCGATTTTAAACATTTACATACTCCGCATGCAGTAGCAATTAAAAGACAAAATTGTTCTGCCGTTTAATGAAGCATGACACCGGAATACGATAGAAAATACAGCGGAATCATGTTCCCAACACGATGACGAATATTTTGAACAATTTCGGAAATAATGAAGTTGATCATACACGAACTTTCTTCTTCAGTTCTGTGCGACGTGTATAACAAAGAAATAAAAGTTCTCCAAAGTGGTTATCTAAATGATATTATCGTGGTTATCGACAATCGTGCAATTGACAATCATCTAACACAAGCATTAATAAAAAAAGACATATCAGCCAACATGTAAATGTTTAAAGACGATTTCCTTGGGCACGAAGCGTCAAATGAAAAAATGTTATCTTAGAGTTTCGATTTACCTTTTTACATAGAGTCATCCCCTGTTCGGTTGTACAGTAAGCCACGCAAAGAAAGAACTGGCTCGGGACCGGTCAGTTCCTTATAACGGAGTCGGCTACAGTAAGCCCCGCAAAGAAAGAATTGGCTCGGGACCCGTCAGTTCCTTGCAACGAAGGAGTACAGTAAGCCCAGCAAAGAAGAAACTGGCTCGGGACCCGTCAGTTCCTTGTAACGACGGAGTACAGTAAGCCCTGCAAAGAAAGAACTGGCTCGGGACCCGTCAGTTCCTTGTAAGGAAGGAGTACAGTAAGCCCCGCAAAGAAACAACTGGCTCGGCACCCGTTAGTTCCTTGTAACGAAGGAGTACAGTAAGCCCCGCAAAGAAACAACTGGCTCGGGACCCGTTAGTTCCTTGTAACGAAGGAGTACAGTAAGCCTCGCAAAGAAGGAACTGGCTCGAGACCGGCTAGTTCCTTGTAACGAAGGAGTCGGCTACAGTAGGTCCCGCAAAGAAAGAACTGGCTCGGGACCGGTCAGTTCCTTGTAACGAAGGAGTCGGCTACATAAAGGCCCGCGAAGAAAGAACTGGCTCGGGACCGGCCAGTTCCTTGTAACGAAGGCGTCGACTACAGTAACCCCCGCAAAGAAAGAACTGGCTCGGGACTGGTCAGTTCCTTGTAACGAAGGAGGTGACTATTAGGCATGACTTTGATCTCGAAGGGGCCATGAGCGAACACGGTTCGCGAGCAAGGGGCTCGAGATAGCATCCAACCATAAACGGTTCCGCCGAGGTGAAATGTTATACTTTGCAGTACAGAATATGACATGCCCTCTCATTTTAACACCAAGCGATTTTGGAGCAAGTGGGGATAGCGATTTTCTTCTTTTGAAGGTGAAACTATTTTCTTCTTTGCGGGGCTTACTGTACCACCAGTTGCACCTTGTATAGTTAAATGACTTTAGTGTTGCAGTGAGGTGAAGGGTTAAAACTGTTCAACCCCATGTTCAGTTTTTTTTTATAATAAAAGAAAAAATAAGCCTGACATCAGAGAAAATATCATCGATATCACGCGTATGATGAACGTACAGTTTACGTAAAAAGATGGTACGTGGGAAAAGGGTTAAATGTAAGGTAAATACGTACGGTTATCGTGGGACACGATGGTTCCAGTGGAAAATTCAATTCAACCGGACGTGTTTCTTCGCCGGTATAAATAGGAATTTCAGGAGCAGTGACGTCCTCTCCACGGAATCGAATATTTCCTTGCCCCGAAGGCCACGAGAGCTCGACAAATATTTCCCAAGAATTTATTCCGCTGGAATAGGTATATATCCCTCGCCTGTACTGATATCCTGACTCGAAATCGTCCAGTCGCAGTCAAAGATAAGAGCCGTGTCTCGTACTCCTGATTTTTCTTTTTCTTTCATTCCTCTTGGTGATTTTCTCCGATTTTCCTCGATTAGATTCGACGACGCACGTAGAAATCCGTGATGCTTTTATAAATTTCGTCCGTTCGTTTATTCTTCGCCAGATTCTTCATTAAAAATACAGAAACTAAGAAATTCTAATTATCTGTGACAACATGGATAACAAATTAACGTTTGATTACATAAAATACACAGCGACTAGGACAATTATTATTTATTGTCATTACTATTTTGTAAAATCCACACATACATAAGCATAGCAGGGAAATGTAATTGCATTCATCGGAACGATATCTACATGAATTTCGATCGCTGAATTCAACAGAAAATACGATCGCTATTGTGTATTGACGCCGCTATACGAATCAGCTTTAACAAATGAGGCCTTTGCTGGTCGCTCTCGCGATTATTGAATTAATTGTTACGGTTTAATACGCGCCTCGTAATTTATCATTTGCACTCGGTCGAGCGTAATTAGTCTGGGTGACCGTCCTTTTTCGCCAACTAAATTCCAACAAACTATCCCAGATGACAATATTAGTAATTGTGCGATTCCCATAATAACCAGCTAACATGATGACCCTTTCGGTGTTATATAAAATTTATTTAGCGATTTGTGAAAACTTATTAAATGTTACTAAGAACTGAACGGGACTATCAAAAGCTTAAGGGCCTCGAGATTTATGAATTCTAATTCATTCCAAGAATTAGGAATGAAAATCAAATGAATAATTAAACCCACGGGAATAAATAATCCAGGATTAAAGGGGCGAGCCTCTGGTGTAGACGGCTAATGATAAAGGAATCTTTAGCAATTTATTGTGAAGAAAATATAAAACCAATTTCTTTAAATCGTCGAGGATACTTTAGTGTAGAATTATACTAAATAAACAAACTTTTGTTGCTGCGAATAGTCCATAAATGTTATGGATATAAGGATAGTGGTTTAAGTGGTTCATTTAGTGCAACGAATAAAAGTAGACGGCAAAATAACAGTCGATCGATGGAGCATTCCTTCTAGTTCAACATACTTCAACCCGTTCCGGCCCGATCGAAAAGCACCGAATTACATTTAAATGGGCTGTGTGTAATTGTCGACGAATGCCATTTGGAAAATCGTCGTTTATTCTTCCGGTTGCCACTTGATCTCGATTGCCAATTGAATTTTACCATTTCCACGCTTTCCTTGCGCTCCGTGTCCCCTCTTTTAGTTGATTTTTAATTCCTAATTGCTATCGCTGCTGCGTTAATATGTCATTCGATGCAATAAACAATGTTTTCTCAGTGTCCTAATGCTCTTTGTATTCTGATTGCTTCAATAATATTGTTTGATAAAACTTTGCGGTTGTCGTAATGATGAAATTTACATTAACGCTAGCTATCGATTGTTCCGATTTCAACAATGCTTTTGCAAAACCGTTGTAGTCTTAATTACAGTGAGGTTTTTGATTTTCTATTGATTATTTTTAATCACACGTTGCTCGCGGTAGAGCAAGACTTCATGGGGCACGAGCTGGCCGGAATATTTAATAATTATTCTACGTTCTCCGCGAGTAATCTCGTGCGACGAGAAATTCCACCGCGACATTTTTAACATCGAAATAAAAAGAAATACAGGACCCGAGCATGCTTTCAATACGCTTATCCGACCTTTCTCTCTCGTGGGATATTTTCTTGCCCGCTGCACTCGTTCCCCGCGATTTTGTCGCGGCAGAAGAATTATTGCACGTCGCATGCGAACTTCTCGAGCGTACATTCTGAACGCACACGCGTTATTTTATTCTTTATCGGCCGCCCCGCCCTAGGCACGACAATTTCCGCGATGCATGAATTCTCTTTCACAATTTTGCAATAACTTTTTCTCGCGTTCCTTCCGCGCCTGGCCACGTGGCTTTCGAGGCGCCAACTACATCGAAGGCGCTCTCGTGAATTTCCTTGGAAAGCATTCTGTTCGTGGAAATTATTATTTCCTTAAAATATGTGGCCCGAGATAAAATGTCGCCTGCGGTATCTGGTTGGTTAGTCAATGTGCCGCTTCGCGAATTTGTGGAAAACATTCTCTCCGTGGAAATTATCATTTCCCTGAAATATGAGGCCTGAGATAATATCATCTGAGGCATCTGGTTGGTTAGTCAATGTGCCATGGCACGCGACGATCTTATCTTGTTCAATTACCATATAAGAGAGCCCTGCAGATTTTGCTCTGCAGTTGTTTGATGTTCTTTTCTTTTTTTTTTTTAGGCAGTTTTCTTCGTGTGGGTAAGGGTGGTGTATGATGCGTAGGTTTTGCACATAAGGCTCAGGTTGCATTTGGGAATCTACTTTTCGGACGGCTATGTCGTTTGTAATTTAATTAATATTGTTGTTCGATATTGTTCTTTTATTTAAATGAACCACTCTTTGATATACTGACCGTAATTCATTTGTACTGATGCAGATTATAATTCAAATCCAGAAGTTTGACTTTTTTCAACTTCCCATAATTATAGACTTACTCAAAGCGAATACAGACTCCTAACATACTTAAAATCATAAATACACAAAATTCTGTAACTTCGATTCTCAATTTTTTCTCGTAATAAATCATCCCCTTTCGGGCTGCAACGCGAGGGCCACAAAAGACAACGACTCTCCCCAATGAAAATGAGCAAATCTCTCCCACTTCAACTACTCTCCAAAAGGGTGCAAAGTATCACGATTGTTAACACATTCGCGATCGCTGACGTGAATTCACGTCTTTTCAAGTTCTATTCCTGGTCGCCGCTGACGTGAATTCACGTCATTTTAAATTCTATTCCTGGTTGCCGCTGACGTGAATTCACGTCATTTTAAATACTATTCCTGATTACCGCTGACGTGAATTCACGTCCTGCAATTTTTGTTTCTGAATGCGACAACATTACTCGCTTTCGATAATAACCGCTATCTCAGTAAGACATGTGAGAATGTCTCACTTGGCTATCTAATTGTAACCAGCTTCAGAATTCCATTATTCCCGCCGGTACACAGTACTAGAAACAGAAAAGATTCTCCGGTCGCGAATGTGTTAAATTTTATTTTTACTCGGCTTTTCTAAAATACCTGTAATGCAATGCTAAATAAGTTCAGCACAATAATAACACGTGGTTTATTGTCTACCTATAAAGCAAGTATACAAATTATAAGGATCTTTTTATTTTAAGCAACACATAATTGCACCAGCGATATTTCAAAACAGACTATCATTTTTATCCTTGCTTCAACGATACAAGTTCGCGGCAGCCAGCTTCAGAATTTCATTATTCCCGCCGGTACACAGTACTAGAAACAGAAAAGATTCTCCGGTCGCGAATGTGTTAAATTTTATTTTTACTCGGCTTTTCTAAAATACCTGTAATGCAATGCTAAATAAGTTCAGCACAATAATAACACGTGGTTTATCGTCTACCTATAAAGGAAGTATACAAATTGTAAGGATTTTTTTATTTTAAACAACACATAATTGCACCAGCGATATTTCAAAACAGACTTTATCATTTTTATCCTTGCTTCAACGATACAAGTTCGCGGCAGCCAGCTTCAGAATTTCATTATTCCCGCCGGTACTCCGTACTAGAAACAGAAAAGATTCTCCGGTCGCGAATGTGTTAAATTTTATTTTTACTCGGCTTTTCTAAAATACCTGTAATGCAATGCTAAATAAGTTCAGCACAATAATAACACGTGGTTTATTGTCTACCTATAAAGCAAGTATACAAATTATAAGGATCTTTTTATTTTAAGCAACACATAATTGCACCAGCGATATTTCAAAACAGACTTTATCATTTTTATCCTTGCTTCAACGATACAAGTTCGCGGCAGCCAGCTTCAGAATTTCATTATTCCCGCCGGTACTCAGTATTAGAAATGTAAAAAAATTGCCGTTCGCGAATGTGTTAATACTCCTTCGCTTCCGGATCTCCGGAAAGATCATTAACCTTCTCGTCATCCGATCCACCCCAAAGACCTTCGACGACGTCCGCGTCGAAGCAACCCCTATGATAAACCCTGCCAGCCTGCACAGCACCTGGAGTGTCTCTCCTAATCTTCCGTCCGTCAGCAACGAAGCAACGATGTTTCTTCGTTGACGAGGGTGTCTTGAACATAATCGCGACCACGATGTACTCGTTCCGGACGCCGCCTTTTGATCGATCCACGAACAACGTGTCGGCACGGCCGCGGGCCGACGCCGCTTCTGGCTGCAACACAAATGTCCGAGGCTGGTGTGTACCAACGGATCAATTCGGATTAATTGAGTTACGGCTCGCGGTTTTGCGGCCGGCCAATGACCGCACGGATATATCCGCGGCTTCCGTCGGCTTTGCCTGACGTTGCCGCGACGACGACGACGATATCTACGATTTTTGTCGGGCTTGTCTTTCACTCCCCTCCGGGTGAGGGGGTTGGGGGGGGGTTAATTGCGGTTAGCGGATAAAAAGTTAAATGGAGATTTTTTAGATTCATTTTATTCTTATTTTATTTACAGTTTTTAGCTGACCTCTTGTATTTGTTTTATTATACGTGTAACAGAGTTGATTATAGAAAAATAAATTTCACCGCCTGTTCCGTCCGACACGGAACAATACGTTGGGAATTTTTGGCAAGGTTTATGGCACGCATCTCGGGAACAGATTATTTTTGAGGAAAATTACTTCGTAGAATTGCTTGCCGTCTGCAAACAATTTCTTTCACATGCTGGACAAAACATTGTCATTTAGATTGTTTTCGCCATCCTCAATAGTCAACGACATGCCATAAACTTGGAGTTCCGAAGGGTCCCGACCATATTGTAACGGTACACGAAGCCGATCCGCGGACCTGGAGGAATTTCCTGCCGCAGCCAAAAGTTTCCACGACCCTCGCGGTTCCAGGTATCACCCCACTTTTTTCCGGAAATACCGCGTTTCGGGCGCACCGGGAGAGTGGTGAACCTGGAACCAGTACGCTGATTGGCAAATTTACCGTCTCGTTTGGCCAATCAGCGTACACCAAAAAATAAGGAAGTCGTCGTCCGGACTTCCTTCCGAAACTAAAACACAATTTTTCAAAACCTCGAACGAGACACATCGACCAGGCTTAGCTTCTCGAACATCATAAGAGAGTAGTTAACGTTTCGAACATCATAACTCAAGTCCGTCAGTCGGGACTTTATCACAATCGAACCAATTACCCAAAATTAATTTGGCGGGTAAACGTCGCGAAATAGTATACCTCTTGGTTAAGGCAGAACTTACAACTCTGCCGAGGAAACAATCCGTACTAACAGTCGCGACGTGTTCCACAACGGAACACCGCCGAAGAATCACATAAATTAACAATCTAATATATTGCCAGCCTGGTAGAAGTAGCTTCTGCATCGAAATCCTTCGCAATATTAACCACCTCCAAGTCTCTAAGGCAGACCAAAATGTCCGAGCACAATACACGTTTAAATTAACCCCTGACACCGTGCTCGATTTTGTCGAGCTTGTCTTTCGACGCCCCCAGAGGGTTACTTGGGGTTAGTGGATAAAAGGGTTCTTAAATTGAAGGTTTCTTTATATATTTTATTCTTATTTTATTTACAATTTTTAGTTGACCTCTTGTATTGTTTTTATTATTCTTGTGCGAGGGTTGATTATACAAAAATAAATCTTGTTCGCCGAAGAATCGCATAAGTTAAGAATCTGAAATATTTCCACCCTGGTGGAAGTGGCTTCTGCATCAAAATCCTTCGCAATATCAACTACCTCCGGGTCTCCAAGGCACGCCATAATGTCCGCGTATAATACACGGTTAAATTAACCAACGACGCCGTGCACTGAATAGGATTCCCTACGTGTACCCAGCCCTCGTTGTAATTTTCAACACCACGTATCCCGTGTTCGCCCGATCCTGCCAGGCGGGCCGCGCCGCGGGAAGGACGTCATCGTGGACGTCGACGTGGACACCAGGCTCCCTGGGTGGCGTCGACGTGTACACGAGATAACGTCGGCCACTCGCTTATAGACCGTTAATTAATTTCGCCAATTACACCCGACGCGCAAAGCGGCCTGTCGAGGGTACACGGCGTCGCGCTTTATACACGCAGCCCGCCCCATCAGCCGCCAAAGGTCTCCGTCGGTAAATTAAGGCGAGACCTCTGAAAAGGTTCACGGGAAACGGCTGCTCTTAAAAAAAAAGAAGAAGAAACGACGCATGACCTTGCTTCCAGGGGAAATGAAGCTGAATTTTCATGGGAAAGTCCCTGGGGATTTTTACATGGAATTGCGGGAGTGATGGTAAACTGGAATGTTGCGCGGCAAAGTTTCGCTAATCGGCTAACCACTTTTCAGAATTATTTCAGGGGAGAGCTTTTCGGAGGAGTTATGAGAGAAAGCGCAGTTCCGGAGAGCTTCGTTTGAGAATTAATGCAGATCTTTTTTTAAGCCGAGGATTGTTGTTAATTGATAGGAATTTAGGGTTTTTCAATATTAAGTGTTTTATTTCCCAAGATTTCGCTGTTGTGCATTTTTTTATTGTCTTGCTAATCCATTATCAGTGAAATTATTAAATAATCTATTTATGTCTCATCCAGTTTTTCAATCAACGAATTTATGCAATTCGTTTGTACATCCAAATTCTTTCGGGCTGCTTTTAGACTCCTGCTTAACTCGCTTGGTCGTGGTCGAAAGCTTGGAAAAAAGCTCCTAATCCATCATCAGTGAAATTATTAAATAATCTATTTATGTCTCATCCAGTTTTTCAATTAACGAATTTATGCAACTCGTTTGTACATCAAAATTCCTTCGGACTGCTTTCAGACTCTTGCTTAATTCGCTCGGTCGCGGTCGAAAGCTTGGAAAAAAAGCTCCTAATCCATTATCTGTGAAATTATTAAATAATCTATTTATGTCCCATCCAGTTTTTCAATTAACGAATTTATGCAATTCGTTTGTACATCAAAATTCCTTCGGACTGCTTTCAGACTCCTGCTTAATTCTCTCGGTCGCAGTCGAAAGCCTGAAAATGGAGTCCCTCTTCGATTTATCAGGCATTGCCAGGAACGACTGGATCGTGCGCCTTTCCATTTGCACGCGCCTCGTTCGCTTAACTATTTTGCTAAGCAGAAAGATCAAACGTCTCGACGCCTGTTTGCACGCGTTTCCCAAGCACGGGCTTCGCGACCGGATGTCGCATTCTCAAGAAGCAAACACACACAACGGGCCGGATGGAAGTCGGCGGTGAAACTTTGCCAGGCTCGTGTACCGTTGATTGGGGCGGCCAAAAAACATCAACAAGAATCGTGAAGTGAAGAAGCGGCCAGTTTCCGTAGTGGATCGTTGCTCTTAAGTTGGCTTTACTCTTGCACTTGTTTTGTGGATTGTTTGTCAGCGAGACGAGGATTTGGAAGTTGAAAAGAGTTCAAACATTGATAAATACAAAAACGAAAAAGCTTAGAATGTGGAGTATGAAAACGCAGACTTCAATAATCAACCGGTGTTCATTTTTCGTGTAGAACTTTAGAATTTAGGAACCCAATTATATTTGTTAAATGAAACTTTTCTACAATTAAAATTTTCCCTGAATTAAATTGAACTTCAAATTGAATCGAATTTTAACTTTAAATCGAATCGAATTTTAACGTCGAGTTAAATCAAGTCGGGCAAACGAAAGAAAAAATATTCCCGTGTATAAGTACAAATTACGAAAACTTCTTCATATAGCGCGTAAAAGGTTCGTAACGTGCCGGAGGGACTTAAACTGAACGGTTTAATTGACACTGCAAACCGTACTCACGGAAGCATTTGCCAGCTCAGGCTTTTCACGTCCGCCGGCGGTTTCTAATTCCAAAGCGATCGAGATCAACGTGTACGAATCGAACACTCAACACTGTAAGCTCGTGTCGCGACGGCGCTGGCCGCTTGATAAAAAGCACTTAAAGTCGTATCCGCCCTTTGATCTTGAAGCGAGGCTCGCGTGCGCCGGCCCGATAAACTCACCTCTCGATCCTCGGCAACACGGAAGGCTCGACGCTTTTATTTTCACGGCGGTGCACGGCGCTGCTACGATCACGCGCCGGTCTCTCCCGTTGCCATTTTTCCGTCCGCGCGGGAGTTAATTAACAGATACTCATTGCAGGCGTCGATTAAGAAACTCATTGGAATCGCGCATTAAACTCCTCGAAGAGAAAAGCAAATAAAACACGCGTTCACGTCGAAATCAAGAATGTAATTTCTTAGCCTATCGCAATCGTTCCGAAACGGCGGGCCT
The DNA here is from genome assembly GCA_023838395.1 of Holcopasites calliopsidis. Lineage (NCBI taxonomy): Eukaryota > Metazoa > Arthropoda > Insecta > Hymenoptera > Apidae > Holcopasites > Holcopasites calliopsidis. The sequence goes on from JALHAQ010000007.1 coordinate 3,851,366, forward strand.
GTGTCACGATCGTTCCACTACGAGTCCGCAAGCAAATATTCTCCGGCTGGCAAGTGCTCGCCTCCAAGCCACGGTACACGCTTATCAACGTGCGCAAATAGCGGCGTTTCGGTTATTTATGAACATCTCAGGCCGTGCAGCGAAGCGTTTCCTCCGCTTCTAATTGCGTGCATCGCCGAGTGTTCTCGTCCGCGTTGGCCTGCCCCCGCGGAAAATCCGTCGCGTTCGCTCTACGCGCATCTCGTTCTCCATCGCTCCGCGTCGCGCATTCCCTGCCTTGCTTCGCCGCTTTGCAAATTCGCCCCGAACGAGCTGTGGAAGCAACGGGAAAGGGATAAACGAAAAGGGAAGCGAATACGAACAAAAAAAAACAGAGGGGGGAAATCCATCCGAGCAGCGGCAGACGCGCGCTGCATCGATGGGATTCGCTGGTAATTGTGTAAATTAAAATTGGTCCGCGCAATTGGATCGGCGAGCAGCACGAACCCCCGGATCGCTGACTCCATTAATGTAATTAAAAAGCTCTCTGATTAACATTTATTAAACGAACAACCGTAACGCCGCGCTCGCGCGGAAAGGAGAGGGCAAAAAAAAAAAGAACGGACGTTGGGTGCATCGGCGGGAGGGATAGCGGAGCGGGAAAAAGGTGTACAAATTGCAGTCGCGCGAACGCGGTAATAAACGTCGGTTTGATATAATCAAAATACGCGCGTTAATTTACATACAAATTGGAATGATATATCTTGCATCAGACCGGGCGAAACGAGAGCGCAGCGAGGGGGTAGCATTGAAATTGTATTTAATTAAGCGAGCGATTTTACGTAACCGTTGTTGCAACCCCGGCTGCCTATCTGCCATCCGTCGACTACGCGTGGCTCGGCGTAACCGGTACCATCATACTCTTAACGCGTTCTTAAATGATCGAGATTTCGTAGAAACATTGTTTGAGAGTTGTGAATTAAGTTAGATTAGATAATATAGATATCAAGTTAGATTACTTAAGTGATATTAAATTAAATAATTCAGCGGATGCGATTGCCCCGTTTTTATTTAATTTTTGCAATGCATTAAGGTGCGACCCGATGTCTAACAATAAATAGAGAGCGCAGCGTTAACATTCTCTTCGTGTAAAGGGAGATGGGTAAAGTAGGGGCTTCGTGGTTAGACTCTTTACCCGGCCGCTCGTCAAGTTCAAGGCTTTGGTAAGTGATAGGGTGGAAGCAAGATTTGGTGGTTCAAGGTCACTGCACCCACTGCGGTTTGGCAAACCTGATCTGCGGTTTCTCGCTGTGGGATCCGTCTTGGCCTCTGACGGAACTGCAGGCTGGAAACATCGGGTCCTCCATTGGTATCGTAGCACGAGCCGTGGTTTCACACCTTGTCTCGAATTTCACTTTCGTCTGTTAGCAAAGCAAGTTTATGTCCTTGTTAACAGAAACATAGGACTAGGTTGATCTGTAACGATCAGAAATAATAAACAAATTACAACAGTAAGTCTAACAGCATTCAATTACACAATCAAAATTGCTCTAGATATTAAAGGGGTGGTATTGTTGGAATGCTCTGTTCGTTAATAGAATTGTAAGGTGAGGCAGAAGCATAGAAGGGGTCTGTCGGTGGAACGGATAAATGTTTCACGTCGTTAGATAAAATCGAGCATGACCGGAGCAAAATGAGCTTAATGAATTAGATGTGGATTAAAGGGGGAAACGGTAGTTGCACATGTGCCGTTCTACGGTATTTAGATATGAAAATAAAGCATACGTATCTGCAGTTGAGCTTGCAGACGGCGATGCCGTTGAGCAGCAGACGCTGAGTAGGACAAATGTTGTTAACACTAGGTTTACGGATCATTTTGTGTACCTATTCATGAGAACTTTTTAAAAAGCAAGTATATCATATACAAGTGTTTGAAATTGTAAACTCCTAGGGAGAAATGAACTAGGATGTGTGTAGATATTATTACATCAATCAAAGTTAATATAAGCTGCTTAAAAATAATGTTTATGACTTCTACAACTCTAAGCATGAAATCTAAAACGCGTCAAATTGACGCGTTCCGTAAACCTAGTGTTAATGCTGTGTTATATTATAATAAATACAGCCGTCGCGTAATTTCGAGTAATCGAGCAGTTTAGTGTAATAAATATTTCTTACAATTTATATCTTTCTGTAAGTGAATACATCAAGCTTCCCAGGTATACATTAAAATAAATGCAGTCTTCGAGTAATTTCGAGTAATTGAGCAATTTATTGTAAGAAATATTTCTTACAATTTATATCTTTTTGTAAGTGAATACACCAAGGTTCCCAGATATACCTCCGATTGAATTCTTCATGGTACGTTCGATCTTATAAATCACTATTATAAAATTGAAACTGTTAAACATTTCTTTAATTTATTTTATTTAAGAGCTCTCATTAAGTCTGGCACCACCGTTCTCTCAATGCTCGTCACGGTATTCGGTGTTTCAATGATAAAACAAATCGTGGCCATCAATTACCAATTAAACAAAAAAGGGAAAGAAAGAGTGGAATGAAAAAGAAGAAACCGAGTCCAGCAGTCTATTGTTATAAACCTACTTCACAAACCATCGAACAACCATTTCCCCGAAATCGAAGGAGACACGGAGAAAAGTCGAGATTCGAGAACATAAGCCGAGGCAAATGGTGTGCGGCGAATCTCTCCCGTGGAGGATCGTCGAGCAAGGGAATTCGACGATACGTCACGTCTTGATCCCGGGCAGAGAGAACGAGTGGCAAACACGATGGTATCCCTTTGGAACTCGCCAGTAAGGTCGATTCGATCCCTCTGCCGACAGCTGACGGCCTGGCGCGTTTCCGCTCAGACTGCTGCCACTGATGAAAAAAAGCTTGAGATTAGCGGGATTTATCAGGACTCTTTCCTGCCTGCCTCTGTCTTTCCATTCTCTTAACGTCGAAAAGGAAAATAAAGAGCAGAGAAGAGCTGTCTCGATTCCATTACACTTAACACAGCGTTTGAATTATGTCTAGTCAGTCCCACAAAAAAAAAAAAGAGTAAAAGTTCCATATGTGCGCGAAACGATCTGCACGAAATCTGTGAGGAAGTCATCCCCAAGCTTTCATTCCTCTTTGTCCCTCGGTCGCCAAGATTTCCCTTGCCGAACGCACGGGGAACGCAGCGAATGAAAGGAGAAGGTGTTCAATAATCGGCAAGAGCAAAACAGACACATCGGTGAGAAACTACTAATGCAACGAACAAATTTTTTATTTTTTACTATTTTTTCAGTGAAACTTTCACCAATGTATTTTTGAGGTTCTGCTGATTAAAATGAGACCAAACACGATGTAACTTAAAATGTATTTAATCGTATGTATAGTCCAGGAATCCAAATAGTTCTCTAATTTTTTAATACATAAGTTTTATTCAAAACGTGGAGCGTGGAACTTTTTGTAAGAAAACTCTCACATTTCAGTTCCGATGGGAATGGATAAGAGTTCTTGAAAATCAATTTTCACACACTTTGAATAGAACTTATAAAATACGTTTCAAAATAGAAATTTCCGATGGCAGGGATAGATATTATATTAAACGAAACATGTAAGAACAGAAACGTTTGGAAAACGAAAGATAACTATTTTAACCCCTAGTTTAATTTACTATCTGCCTTTGCTGACCCTTAAAAACACGCTGACGGTAATCAGCACGTGAGTCCATAGATTATACATACGTCTAAACATATTCCAAACTCTGTCGTGTTCCGTCTCATTTTAATGAGAAAAACTTCACAAATACATTCGTGAAAGTTTCATTAAGAAAAAAGTGAAAACAGTAAAAGTTGGAGAAGTGATCTGCACGAAATGCGACAGGCAGATATCGTACAGGATAAATGATTTGTCATTGGCACGCACGCAGCAATCTGCACGCAGCTCTTTCTGCTCCCGTGCCGAAGTGCTGCTGAAATAAAGAAAGTTTTCTCGTTGCATTAGTATTCTCTCACCGATATGTTCCTTATCTACCCCATGATGCTCGGACCTGCAGTAGCAGGTAAAATAGGTAAACATCTGCCGACCTGAGTCATGCGTATATGTATATGAGACAATACTAATGGAACGGTGAAATTTTATTTTATTTTTTTATTTAATGAAACTTCCACTAGCGTATTTGTCAGGTTTTTCTGATTAAAATGAGACCAAACACGACATAGTTTGGAATATATTTGGTTTCCTGGCCCGCACTAATTTTAGATTACAAAACGACCAAATGCCTTCCAAACAATGCCGTGTTCGGTGTCATTTTAATAAGAAGAAAACTCTCAAATATTTTAGTGAAAATTTCATTGCAAAAAAATTTCATCGATGCATTAGTGTTCTCTCATCGATATGTTTCTTATCTACCCTCCGATCCATGGACCCCTTTCTACATATTTGTTGTTTCCCTTTTTGACGTTCGAAAGAGTAACCAAATGTCACCGAACTGTGGATACACACGTCGACAGCGTGCGTATCCAATCAAAAATCATTTCCACTGTACCATATCTGCAAGACTTGCAGATGTCGCATATCGAACTTTTACTGCACGCCCACATTGCACAAACCGCGATACGATTTACAAAAATGCGGCAGATGTAAGGAATTTCTCTTCATAACCATAATAAGCATTCCTCCAAAGAGCAGAAACTCCTTGTTCTGCGTTGATTGCAAAGAAAACGTGTCCGCACGAAAGCCAGGAGAGAGCAGACACTCGCGGTTTCCTTTTCTCCATTGTTCTCCAGTCTCTTTAAGCACCTCGGAGATCTCCCTAAACGCTCGGTCAACAACAGAAGAAACAACGTGGAATTGACTCAGCATAAGAAGAGTCGACTGCTCCTTCGTTGTTCCCGGAAAAAGAAAAAAAAACGAGTGAAACACGAGTTACGCGTTTTCTGGTTTGAAAGAAGTATGATATGGCGTGTTGTACTACTTGCAGTCCGATATATTCAGTAGTACGAGTCGACTTTACGCCGACACGCGAGCCAATCGTTTCCCGTCGAGTTTTTCCACTGACGTTCCATACGTACAATTTAATGGAACACGTCGAGTGATGCAGGAACACTATGTGTCCAGGTAAATGTCTTTTTTTATTAGGTGTGGTAATATCTGCGATATCGAAAAATATTTGTTTTTATAAAGCAGATGAATGTTTCTTCTGTGTTTCTTTTCTGAACAGAATAATTACTGTTTTTATTCTGCATTTCCCTTTCCATCGTATTGCTGCTTTATTTTTTTTTGGAGATTCATGATCTGCAGGATGTTAATTTCTAATTTATGTACTACATATATTACGTGTTGCATGCGTCTGGACGGGCATCAGGTAAATTATTGCGTTACCACATTTTTAATGAAGAAATATTAAATGGAAGATATTTAGTTATCCATAGATTTAGCTATTTAAGATTTGAATTATTGTAAAATATTCTTTTCCTGTGAATTATGACATTTTTACCGTTAGTAAGCTATCTGTTTTATTTTGTCATAACAGAAATTGTTTTCATTATAAATTGAGCTACGGCACACATTTATACGAAGTCTTTTAATTAACATTTAATTAATGGGCACTATAAATATTAATTATAAAAAGTTGGTGTCTTAAAAAAATACAGTTTTATTGAACTTGTAACACTTTAAAAATTCTTCTGCTCTGATTAGCCTTCCCTTACTCTCGCATACCTAAAGTTAAATATCCCGTTCATTAACCACCGCCAACTAAGCTGAAGGAAGCCAAAGCGACCCTGAAAGTTAATCGAATCGGCCGGCTCGTGGTACCTGAAACTACCGTCATTGCACCTATACATACACCAAAGAGCACGACGTAGTAGAGTAACTAAAACTGCGAAACATCCGAGGGGCAGAGCGTAGGCGTCGAGGAAGTTTCGAGAAAGTCGTTCCGGTTGCTCGAGTCGCAGTTCATCCCCGAACATTATCATTTACATGTTTCCGCCACCTTTTCGCTTCCGCTTCCTTTTACTTCGTGTACATTTGTCGTAACCCGTACTTCGTCTACCTACGCTTCCCTTTTTTTCGCGGGCAGGAGTGTAGCACTACAGTACAGTAAGCCCCGCAAAGGAGGAACTGGCTCGGGACCCGTCAGCTCTTTGTAACGAAGGAGCCGACTACAGTAAGCCTCGCAAAGAAAGAACTGGTTCGGGACCCGTCCGTTCCTTGTAACGGAGAAGTCGACTATAGTAAGCACCGTAAAGAACTGGCTCGGGACCCGTCAGATCCTTGTAACGAAGGAGTACAGTAAGCCCCGCAAAGAAAGAACTGGCTCGGGACCCGTCAGTTCCTTGTAACGAAGAAGTCGACTAGAGTAAGCACCGCAAAGAAAGTACTGGCTCGGGACCCGTCAGTTCCTTGTAACGGAGAAGTCGACTATAGTAAGCACCGTAAAGAACTGGCTCGGGACCCGTCAGTTCCGTGTAACGGAGAAGTCGACTATAGTAAGCACCGTAAAGAACTGGCTCGGGACCCGTCAGATCCTTGTAACGAAGGAGTACAGTAAGCCCCGCAAAGAAAGAACTGGCTCGGGACCCGTCAGTTCCTTGTAACGAAGAAGTCGACTAGAGTAAGCACCGCAAAGAAAGTACTGGCTCGGGACCCGTCAGTTCCTTGCAACGAAAGAGTCGACTATTCGGAATGACTTTGATCTCGAAGGGCCTGTGAGCGAAGGCGGTGAACGAGCAAGGGGCTCAAGATAGCGGCCAACCATAAAGGCTTTCGTCAAGGTGAAATGTTATACTTCAGAGGATAGAAATGACATGCCCTCTTATTTTAACGCTAAGCGATTCCGGAGCAGGTAGAATCGTATGAATGAAACACCGTCCTATTCATTAATTTCGTAAAGATTTACGACTTCACGTCTCTCTCTCTCCCTCTGGTTTTCCGATTTCGCCCTCAGCGCGGCGACTTCAGACAAAGAAGCGGAGATTGCGATTTCCTTCTTTTGAAGGCGAAACCAGCTCCTTTTTCGCGGGGCTTACTGTAATGCTTTGAAAGAAGGGACTGGCTCGGGACCGGTCGGTTCCTTTAACAAAACAGTCGACTATTCGGCATGGCTTCGATCTCGAACACGGTTCACGAGCGAAGGGCGCAAGATGGCGGTAAATCATAGACTTCTGTCTGGATGAAATGTGATACTTTAGGCTAAGAAACGAGAAGACATGCCATCATCTTGTCTGTCGTTTTAACGCTAAGCGATCCCGGGGAACAGATAGAATCGTATGAATCAAACATGTTCCCGTTCACTAATCCCGTGTCACACACGCTCTTATTCTTTGACAATTATTTGAATAACTAGGGAAATCGAGTTATCTGATGCGAGGAGACAACCGCGATATAACAGTTCTCACGCACTCACTTCTCAAAGCTCATTTATGAAGCCTTACTAATGAAACGTACAAGTACGGAATCATTTTTTAATAATCCAAAAACTTTAAATCCGAGTAACGTCATTGTTACAACAAACGACCGACACGTATGTATTGCGCGATTATTGCTACCACAGTTCAAAAGTTATAAAGTATACACAGGATATTTGGTTAAAAATACGTTAAATGTTTATTAAACTATTCATGTGAATGAGGATATAATATACTTCGAATGAAATAAATATTTTCTGGCTGAGATAAAATTTGTAAGACGTACATGTACGCGTATATAAGTATTGCATTTTCTACCTTCTACTAAAGGAACGTCACTGTACCGTTTTCCAATTTCTCGCTCAGCGCGGTGACTTTAAACAAAGGACGATGGGGGGGGGGGGATATCGAACCCCTTCCTTCGAGGGAGAAGCAAGTCCCTTCTTTCAAGGCATTACTGTATCACGCCGCGCAGAAAACGAAAAAGGAGCGGGGATGTGGAAGGCCGAAGGGTAGAAGAAGGACGAGCGATCTTCCTTGGGGAACCAGACAGAAAATTGCACGAAGGCGTACTCTCTCCAGTACATCGAGGCGAGCCTTTCCTCCGCCCCGTCGTCTCTCGTCGCTTCACGTCGTTAGTCGGTAAAAGTGCGACGGGAATCAGAAATGAGCAGAGAGCAGCCCGCTCGACGAACCGAATTATAACTGCTTTCGTAGGAAGCAAGGTAGTGCGGATCTCTTGCTTAGCTTTCTCATCTGTTATCGATACCAGGCATCGCTTCTCTGCTCTCGAACCGACACAGGGGAAGGACGTTTCGTATTCGCGTGACGATCCTTCAGGATCCATTCCAGCCGGGGAATCAAGGAGTTAGTCGATGTAATTTGAAGTTTTTTTTTTCTTTTGCTGCTGTTGCCTTCGGCTGAACTCGTTCGAGTGATCTCTGATTCTGATGAAATGACGTACAGTTGATAGAAAAGTGGAATCTGGTCGAGTGGTTTTTGAAAGAGTGGTTTGGAATAAAGTTTTTTATTTGAATATGAACAGAAAGATTTTGCGAGGAATTAATAATTTTAATTTTAAGTACGATATCAATTTCGAATGAATGGATCATTGGATTATTAATGAATTATTAATGAATTATTATTAATGGATTATTTACCTACTTAGATATTCTGCTGAACCTGTATTTGCCTCCAAAATGCGAAAATCGGTTTCGAAATCGTAAAGGCTGATAGCGATTTAATTTAATCAATCAATTGATGGTTTTATTAATCATTACGTTTCTTCTTAAAAAGAAAAAAAAGCGCGAACGAGGGAATCGAATGGCTCGACTAATGCATTACCGTAATCTTTGCAAAAATTCCAAAGAAGTAAGTCAAATGAAAAATGGTGAAATTCTTCATGAATTACTCGCGAACAGCAGCGTGGTGGAGGCATAAGAGTGCGCGTATCCTGCGCAGGATTCGCGACATTTACGCCGCGATCAAAGAGGGGTTGAAATTGCGGCGGAGACAAAACGGGGCGAGCCAGGGGGTAGGATCATGAGAAAGAGAGCAGAGAGCGGGCAAAGTACATTTTCATAATCGAGTCAAGTACTTCGCCGAGTGTCTGTTCCGGAATTTTCAGACCCCCTCCCACTCCCCCAACCCTTCTCCCGCGTCCCCTCATGCGGGATCAAATAAAAGGACACGTCGGGACCGAGTAGGTACATTTGATTCGCTTCCTCCACATTTTCATCCTTCATTGCGGCGACTTTCCTTCGTCCCTTTCTTTTTTGCTCCATCGCGGAGTTTCGTCTGCGCCCTCGAGCGAGAAAGAGAATCATTAAAAGCTTCTTGAATTATTTACCGTTTCATTTGCCTACCTACCAGGGATTTCAGTTCTTTCTCCTTTTTTCTTTTGCATTAGGCTCTGAATTTCTGCACTGAAATTGGAGGCAGGGAACAAATATTTGATATCACGTGACAGTCTTTCCCTTTTCGGGGGGATTCAGAGCTTTAATGTTATTAGTTGGATTAATTTCGGTGGAGATTCGATTTAAACAATTTCGAGGAGCGTGATGAGATTGTGGGATTTGGAAAACTCGGTAGCCTCGGATGGGTTGAAGCGCAACTATTTATTTTTCGCGTATTTGAGGTGAAGAGTAAGTACTGTTGGTTTTACACATTTTTGGAATCCAACAAATTCTGACGTCTTAATTAAAAATTAATATGAAAGCTTTAATAAAACTTAATTTACCCAGTTAACTAAATGCACATAATTAAATGTTAGCACGTGAATCTGCTATTACCGTAATCTAATTTTTAATGAAATAATCCTTTTTCCGAGTAACCTGGTGGAATTAATAAATTCTGCAAGTATTATTCATTTTCTACATTCTTCATCGCCTGATTTCTTTTCGAGATTAAATAGATTTTTGAACCTTGCGATTGAACGTATTCTGCGATTGAAAAAAAAAACTGTTTCACGATATATTTCGTTCGTTTCCTCGACGTTCGCCCGGCCCGCGTTTCCTCCGTTAAATGTTCTCGATGCGTTTCAAAGAAGCTCTCCCTTCGGCAATACTGGCGTAGAGGGGGAGTCGTTCGGAAACTCTTTGAAGCTTGTCTCCAGCAGGTCGATGGAAAAAGAAGACACTCCCGATTTGGCCAACTTCTAAGAGCATTCCAACCAGCGCCCCGCAAAACGGGATTTCGCTCTTTGACGGGCTGAAGGAACGCGATCCCACCCTTTCGCATGATAGCTTCCGAAAAATTTCACCATCCCTTCTCGGTTTTAATTGGAGACTCTCAGAGAGAAATGTTTAAATCTTAGATCTGAAAATCTTAGTACATTCGGCGAAAATCCGAAGGATTGAATGTTCAAAGATTTGAAATCTCTACAGCTGGAGTTTTTGGAAATTGAACAATTAAGGGGCTTAGAAATTCAAAGATTTGCTGCCCTTGAAAATTCGAAGCGTTGGAGATCGCAGACATTGACTGATCTAAAATAAGAAATTCGAATCTCGGCAATTCCAAATATTGAAGCATCAAAAACAGAAACATAAAATTATACTTTTGTTCTGTTAGAAGAAAGGATTATTCAATTTTAAATTACAATTACTATCACTTGTACGATATCTTCCTGATAATCCCTAATAATTCCGGACGAATAATATAATCGACAAATTATTTCGCAACGCGTATCTTTTCCAACAATTGATCACTTAAGGAGCTTCTATTATTAGCTGCGTAGTAAAGTTGAGCAAAAGTTTCTAGACTGGGAGCAGGAAGATCTGTCGCGCCAGCTCCCGCCTGTTTCGATTTCGAAACTGAATTTCCTCCTTCCTATCGAGTAATCAGAAACGCTAGGCTCGGCATAGTCTCTCTGTATAATCCAGCTTCTCTTGGCACAGCTGAATATGCATGAACGCGTTCGAGTCATAAGCGTTTCGTTACTTAAAATAATTCAGCCGACTGTTCTCGTTCCGTTGATTGCGTTCCGTCCGCCTTGGATTCACTAAATACCTCCTAGTTGTCGACGGAATACGTTTCGAGGTCTGGGTATATACGCCACAATGCCTCGTACAGTGGCGCATCATTACTGTCAGCTAAATGTACAAACTGACGGGGCTCAGCTATTTCTTCGACTGGCCAATGATGATTTCTCTTGACGATAACCCCTTGTCGATGAGAACTGAGATTTCCCCGTTACGTTTATTGTGCCTCCTTCTTTTTGATTGGATTGGAAAATGGTTTAAATTTGATTATGGTGAAAGAGATTAGAATCTGTTATGCTCTAATGGTATCTAAGATACGTTTATAAATATTATATTTGTAGATAGGTTATTCCTCAATGTAGTGGATATTTCTTTACGGTATTGCCCTTGCTATATTTTTCTAAAACAGATGTTGAATGATTATATTTCTGTATGGAGATCAGTTTTCAAGAAAATCGATTTGATAATTTTGTCAGAAGTTTCGATCGTGCCACCTTATTCCTGATTGCTTCTACTCCTGTCGATTCTTTAGATAGTAATAGTAATAACCGAATAATAATGTATATAATAATTTATCAATTAATTCATTAATTCGTCAATGAATTAATTAAATTCTTGATATAATTAATTACAATAAATATTTATTCCGAATCAAATTATTATTTCCCCAATTATATATGTATAGTCTCCTCTTAAATAATCCAAGCGATACCATCATGAACGAAACCTCTCCAGATCGATTGCAATCCTCTCATTTATTTCCATCTAAAACCAGAGGTGGACAGGGATACAGATCGCCGCAGAACAAACACAGCCACACACACGCAAGCACTGTATACGTGTGTGCTACACGTTTGAATTCCTTTTAATTCCGACATTCGATTTCCCAGCTCCGTTTTCAATATTTGCGCGCAAACATCGGGGGAAGGGGGCGGGGGGCGTCGTCGTCGCCGCCGTCGTGACGATCGTCATCGTCGTTTTACGCCCGTGCACGCCGTTGTCTACGTTGAAACGGGCCTCGATTCGATCTCGTACGTGCTCGAGTCGCGGGCTTAAAATTCTCCAAGTAACTGCCGTGCGGCTACGAGGGCTCGTAAATCGGTGAGATCTCGGCCGGATCTCGGAGGACACTTCCGGTCACCGCTCCTGATAGCCTCTGGCTTTACTTCTTTCGCGATAAGAATCTATGAAAGCTTTAACTTCCGGCCGATTTGTGCCTCACGGCGGATTTTACGGTTTAACATTTGGTTGAACTATTATTGGTTCATATATCGTAATTATAATTACAAGTGATACTAGTTATATATAACTATAATACTTACATGTATATATAACTAGTAACATTGCATTAATATTTTGCATTGCTTAGCACGAGTTAGAACGAGAGAGACGGAGCGTTTTTTTAGACTCATTTCTTAAAACGTTGTCTGATTTTTAATAGTTGGTACCAAATTTTTTGGCAATCTACAATTAATTCGAAATTCATGTTGCAGGGAATAAATGTTTAATTCGTTAATCTCGAAGAAGGTTCTCTAATATTTAATGTATATAATATAATAATAATTATAAATGATACTAGTTATATACATAAGTATTATAGTTATATGTAACTATAATAATATGGAATATTATAGTTTGATACCTACTATTAAAAATCAGACGACGTTTCTAAAAATGAGTCTAAAAAAACGCTCCCTCTCTCAAAATATTAACATTATTAATACAAGAAGACGGTTGCGTTACGACTCATGGTTCCTTTGACACTTTTTACCCTCATGACGAGTACAATCCGGCACTACAAAAAGAGATGTTGACCTTAATTTTCAAGGTCTGAAATGAATTTTGCGGGAAGTTTCTTTTACAAATGTCCACCGATCCAGAGGTGTAGAATCACGCTACGATAGCCGTGGCATTGATTTTCTTTACACCCTGCACATTCTGACCCAACAGTTGCATCGGACTTCGCTATCTCTCTGCTTTCTTTCTTGCACCCTGCCTTCGTCCTTCTATCTTCCCTTCGTAGATCCGACGGGGTAACTGCACCCCCATTTTCTCCCCGTGTAACGCGACAGGCATCAGCCGGTCGTCGAGCTTCTTTAATCACGCTCCGCGGGTCAACGAGAATGTGAGGATTCGGTAAGATGGATGAAGAGTAGGGTTTTGTGGAATGGTCGCTGCGAATCTTCGAGTGGAGAGCAGTTTTTTGGGGGTCCCTAGTGGGAAGCCGTGTAAATTGCTTGAAATTGAATGGAGAATTGTAATTAATTAATAAGATAGCCCCGGGGATTGTAATCATAATTAATTAATAAGATAGCCCCAGGGATTTTAATCATAATTCATTAATAAGATAGCCCCAGGTACTGTAATTCAGGAGTTCGATGAAAATGGTACACACGTGTAGACGCCATCTTGAGAAAATGGGTTTCAAAGTTTTCATTGTGGTACTATTTAATAAAAAGTTGTGCAATCAAATTGAGTTTTTTTCTATGGATGTAGAAATATGCACTTAATACATTATGGTAATAGTAGTTATGATTTGAGGATGATATGCGTTTTTGTTTATACATTTTAGGCGTTGATTTATGTGCCTTTATTCCATAAATGAGGTGAAATCGTAAAAAAGGTTTTTTCCTCTTAGTAATTAAATAAAATTTTGTGCACTTAATCTGTTAGAACCTTTTATATATTATTTAGATAAAAAATATAGAATAAATAACGAAAAGAACAAGAAGCTTAATTTTCCAAGCAAGGACAAAGTTACATAATTTTGTCCCTTGGGGCGTTTTAGTTTCTTGAAAATTAGTCTCTTCTTTCCTAAATTTGCTTGTCCTCTTGCAGATTTAACTTCGCTTTCCATAGTTCCTTGCACAGAATAATATTACAAGACGCGACCGCGCGATAGAGCGAAAACAGTATCTAGTTGCTACAAATAATAAAGATTGAATATCTCTGTGGTAAATTATATGCATACATATGTATAGATAAATCGATTTAAACGATTTAAGGTCAGTTCGTCAAGCGCCTCAAGTATAATTGATTAATAAGATAGTTCCAGGGACTGTGATTATAATTAACATATTGTTGACCGGCAATTTTACACAGAAAGTATGTCATGTCACCGGCTGTTATTTCGTAATTGGATGTGAAGGTAAAACAATCTAAATAAACTTCAATAAACTTTATTTATACATAATGAATTAAGATGGAACATGGGACGTATCTTTTACATAACTTTTAGTATTTTTTATTCAGTATGGTAAACTGCATAGCAATCGCCTACGTGTAATGGTACACAACGGGTAGTATTTTCCACCAAGAGAAGTATTTTCTTTATAATAGAGCGGGCACGACTAAACAAAATGAACAAAGTTTTTGAAATATTCGATTATGATATTCTATTATGTGATCGATCAACAACGTATGGGCATGAAAACACGAGTTAACTCGTGACCGGTCAACAATGTGCTATGCAATAAGATAGTCCCAGGGACCGTAATTATAAATGAACAAATAATTAGTAGTAGACTGAAAGAAAAGTCTTTGAAGATTCTAACAAAATCGTGCTTTAAACTCGGGTCAGCAAGCCAGCGACAACTCCGGAAGTACAATCTTACACGTGCACGCGCATTTCCACGCGGGCGGGACCAGTGTACCAAGGTTCAATTCACTTCTGAGCGTTTAAACTTCGGAACTCGACGGTAGAACGTAGACGCGAAAGTAGCAACTTTCTTCGATCGTGAGTCGCGAAAGCCTACAAGTTGGTGCACCGCCACCGGAAGCTCTACGGTACAAAGCGCGAAGTCACCGCGTTGCGAGCGCGGGGGTGGAAAGTTCCCGCTTACCAAGGGGAACCGCGTTCCGGCGGGAGAAGGAGCGAATTCAATTCGCCGGAGCCTAGTTTTCATTCCGTAACGAGATATCAAATATGAAGATTGTTTACGAAACAGTTGTACGCTCGAACTTTCCGCGGGTAAACTTCCTTTCCGCCCGGAAACCATCCAAATCGAACGCTCTCCGAGCGTTGGAAGGCGAACGAAAGAAATTCTGTTCTACACGCAGTCCCGGCATTTTATTTTGTCGCTCGGCAACGGTATAAACGAGGCGTTTCGTTTCCAATTGCATTTGTTGTTTTTTCGATGGTCGTTTGATTCGTTGAATAAGAACGAGCTGTAGAATATTTGAATAAATCGCTGAGCCATGGAAATTCCTTCTTTTTTTTTTTATTGCGAACGAACATTTGTTGCTCCGTTCTGTGCTTTGCTTGCAAATTTATGCTGTGTCCAGTAGAAAGATATTCAAGGCGTATTTCTGGAATTTATCGATAGTTATCGATGGTTCTTCTATTGAAATAATTTGTAACGATATACATATGCTTCTCAATTAACGTATCGATCTTCTGTTAAATATTATATGCACGTGTAATTACGAAACGGTCCACTTTCGAGCAACGCGATGACTCGTTCAATGAACATACAGTAAGCATTCTTCTAAAAACTAAAAGCATACATAACAATCCCATTAACGCAAATGTTCATCGATATTTCACAGAACGAAAAAGTCTGCGTTCAAATTAAAAAGGAGCGAATTAGTTTTTCATTGCCCTTCTTTCGAATTAGTCTTTCATTTCCCTTCTTTCATCTTTATTGGGAAACTGCAAATATTTTACACGAATTCCACAGTAGAGTATATGACTAGAAATGACATTTCAGATAAGACTTATTCGAAAGATTTATGCGTGACAATTTTGTTTTTCGGTTTCCTCGATTTCCCAATAAATACTGTTCCTTTAAATATCGATAAAAAGCGATTGGCTCGGACCCAGCGGATACTATCTGGCAGTCTGCGTCGCGAATGCAAAACAAATATGTATAAACATGCCGAAGGCAGCAATTAGAGCAGCGTGGAGAGGCAGCTCGATAGAAGCTGAAGAGTAATTTGTACTAATTACGTTCGAGCTAGAGTCGAGGCTCCAATGTGTGTATATGGAGATACCATTCTCCTTGTCGTCGTGTCTTCGGCTAGTAATCTTTCTACTTGTCGAACGTCATTGGGACGATTGCGCTCCGCGTCTCGTGCAGATACGTACCGGTGCAATCAGCTGGAATTAGTATCTCCTTTGAAAGGAGAAAGTCATCGGGGACTCTATTGTTTCGGCGCGGGTGCTTCAACTGTCTTTGACTACTATAAGACGATTCGCGAACGATAAGTAGCGATTCCCTCCTTCTCTATTCGCTGGCTTCCAAATAGTAGAGAATACGATAGAATTTAGGAGCAAACGTCTCATTCAGTTCTTTTAAAAGGAAACATAGGTTTATTAGCTTCTATCGTGAGTGGTCAATTTAGTTTGAGGAACCGATAGTTCTGAGTTGGCACAGTGAGATTCGCATGAATTACTATTAGATTGTGTAATAAGTCCGTTCGCGTCGACGACAGCACGCGTTTCAAGATATATTGGGTTGTCGGAAAAGTCATGACGCATTTTTGCAACAGATGGCATTAGTTTATGTTTAAAGTACTAGAGCATGCGCATCTATTGTGTTATTGCTATGCCCTTTGAGAGCTGACAGTCTTAGCTTCATTTTAAAAACAATTGAGCGAGATTTGGTTTTGTTTTGGAGATTTTACAACAAGGTAAAGATGGAAGACCAAACTGTGCATTTTCGCCATATTTCACTCTTTTACTTCCATAAAGGAAAGAACGCGCGTCAAGCTTGTGAAAAATTGCGTAAAGTTCACGGTGACAATGCTCTACAAGAACGTCAGTGTCAACGATGGTTCACAAAATTCCGTGCTGGCGATTTTAACGTCAACGATGCTCCTCGCTCAAGGAGGCCCACCGAGGTTGATGACGATAAAGTAAAGGCATTGCTCGAGTCAAACCCACGTTACACGGTGCGAGAGATTGCAGAAACATTGAACATCCATCATTCAAGCGTTCATGACCACCTGAAGAAGCTGGGATACGTAAGCAAGCTCGATGTTTGGGTTCCTCGTGAACTCAAAGAGGCTCATTTGACGGCGCGTATAAACATATGCGATATCCTCATTAAACGTGAGGAAGGTGATCCTTTCTTGAAGCGACTGGTAACTGGTGATGAAAAGTGGATTGTGTACAACAATGTGGTACGCAAACGATGTTGGTCCGGACGTGATAGCGCGCCTCAAACGACATCGAAAGCAGACATTCATCAGAGAAAAGTTATGCTCTCGGTTCGGTGGGATCTTAAAGGTGTCGTGTTTTTTGAGCTCCTACCGAGGAATCAAACAATCAATTCTGACGTGTACTGCCGGCAATTGGACAGCTCGAATGAATCCATCATCCAGAAACATCCGGAGCTTGTTAATCGTAAAGGAGTTGCGTTCCATCACGACAACGCGAGACCACACACAAGTTTGATCACCCGCCAAAAATTGTTGGAGCTTGGATGGGATGCGTTACTTGTTTCGTTCCCTTCAAAACTCCTTGCGTGGGAAAACGTTCCATTCAGATGAGGCTGTGGCTCAGCATCTTGTTCAGTTTTTCGCCGATAAAGACAGATCCTTCTATGAACCAGGAATTATGAAACTTACTGAAAGATGGCAAAAGGTTATAGAACAAAACGGGCAATATAAATTGTTCTTTATATAAATAAATGACCTTTGAAAAGGTCTTTGGAAAGGACAACCCAATATTATTTTATATGAATTGAATTGCGTTTGGCTTGGACGCGCCTCCTTGGTAGCATAAGTCAGTTTTCTTTCCGTCTTAGTCGACTAGAGAACGTTTTTGAGATGAGCGGACAAAATATTCATTTTCGGCGCTCAATGCTTCTTTACTTTCGGAAGCAAAAAAATGTGGAGGATATAAGAAAGAAAATTTGTGATGTTTATGGTGATAATGCTATCAATAAACGGACCATTCAGAAGTGGATCAAGAAGTTTAAAAACGGGGATTTTCAACTTGGACGACCAAAAACGAAGTGGCCGGCCAACAACAATTAATACGGATGAAATTGCAAATTTAATCAATATTATCAAGGGAAATTGCTAACACATTGCAGATTTCACACAAGTCAGTTGCATTGCATTTAAAAGAACTTGGTACGTCAAACAGATATGACGTTTGGATTCCGCACGAACTGTCGGAGAAAAATTTACTCGAGCGTGTTTCAATTTGTGATTCCCTGTTCAAGCGACACATAAATTGTCCATTTTTGAAACAAATGATAACTGGCGATGCGAAATGGGTCATTTTCGAAAACGTGGTCAGGGAAAAACATTGGTTAAAGGTAGGTGAAAAACCATTAACCACCGCCAAAACCGAATTGCATCCTAAGAAAGTGTTATTGTCTGTTTGGTGGGATTACAAAGGCATTATCTCGAAAAAGAAGTTCTGTATACCTGGATTCCCTCACATGTTGCAATTAAAGGCAATGGAAAAGCCGACAAAATAGCAAAACTGGCTACATCTAGCCCTAGTACAGCTTTTAGGTACAGCTACAGATTTTAGGATCATGGAACGAAGAATGGATATGACATTAATGACACTAATCCAGCCTTACTGCTAAATAGAAAAGATCAAGTTAAGATAACGCGAATAAGAATAGGACACACAAACTGGACACACTCACACCTCATCACGAAAACTAATCCAAATATCTGCGATTCTTGCGATACACCAAACTCTATATAACACATCTTGGTCACCTGTCCTAAATATAATATTAAAAGAACACAGCACAACTTACAGTACTCATTAAACATGTTACAAGAAATAAGCTCCTGCAAAAAGGTCCTGAACTTCCTGAAGGATATTAACTTATACAATCAAGCATAAATATGATATGCCATCATTAGAAACACAACTGTGGTCACTAATAACCTTATAAGGTGCATGTGACCTAAAACTCAATAAAAAAAAAAGGTATTACTTATTACGAACTTTTTTCCATTACCATTACCAACTTTTATCCACGAAACCAGACTATAAAATGTTGTTTTCCACCACGATAACGCACGACCACGCACGTCTTTAAGGACGCGACAAAAATTGTTGCAATTTGGTCGCGACGTTTTCTCCCATCCACCGAATTCACCAGACCTTGCCCCGTCTGAGTTTTACCTACTTCGCTCATTGCAAAATTCTCTCCGTGGGAAATCATTCAGAGATACAAAAGAAGCAAAGGAACACATATCTGAAGTTTTTAATACAAAAAACGAACAGTTTTATACTAAAGGTATATTCGAGTTACTGGAAAGATGGCAAAAGGTTATACAACAAAGTGGCGAATATATCATTGATTATGTAAGTTTCATAAAATATTAGCAGTACTGTAGTTTTTTACACCAAAACGCGAACGGACTTATTATACAACGTAATAGTTACCTACATTTCTCAGCATAATTGGAGGCTTTATTCCAAATTTTATAGTTAGGGATCGAAGCATTCGAGCATAAGCGAATGAGTTAAAGCTTCTCGTTTCTCATTGCAATTCCTCAACCCCAAAACAGACTGTATTAACCCTTTGCGCTCGCTTGTCTCCTCTGAGGGGACCATTCTACAAACTGTTATAACGTCGCGAAAAAAAATCATTCAACAATCCACCTGGGCTCACTGTAAAGCGTGAAGCCTCTACTCTCCCAATCCTGAGTTCAGTCTCATTGAAAAATGTCTTTACATCATGTAACTGGTAGGAAAGTGAAGACACTTTTCCTGTCTGAAAATTGTACAGATTCAAACGTGTCTACGGACATTGGGGAATTTTTCTTCATAATTCAAATCACCAAGAATTTGCAGACGAAAGTCTTTAAAACGACCACCTCGCTTTCGATATACGATTTTTTTTCTTACCGTTCTATCGAACTTTCAATAGAAAGCGCGCCGACGACGTTATAATGTCGAGTGTCGTCACTTCTTTCACTCGTTACGCGATGTAAAAACATTTTTGAAAAAGGAATAAACTCGTGGCTGAGAAAGCAGAGCCTTTGCGCTTTGAAATGAGTCCACGTGGAATGTTGTACGATTTTTTTTCTTTCATCGAGTTACAACAGTTTAGATATCGACAGCTATTCATCGAAAGATTATAAGGAAATTCGGTCGAACGCAAAGGGTTAAGCCGACGACCCGGCAACGGTAATCAAAGCGTTAATTCTCCCTCAGTCGCTAAATAATCAACCAGGACGAAGCCCACGAATAATCTAACGCTTCATCCAACGCCCCTCAAGCGTTCCATTGCTTCTTAAGTATCGTTCAGAAGTAAAGGCCGGATCGTCGAGGAGCAATGGGACATACCTTGGATACCCAGGTGAGAAGGTTAATCCAACGCAGCGTTAATTAGACACCATCGACGATCGTGGCCTCGCGAGTTAACACAGGGCCGTTCCCCCCGAATCGAACATCGTCGGACTCCAGTGTCTTTGGTACGGCGCAAGGGTGCACTCGACTGCGGGGGTCGAACTTGTAATTTGCGACCTGTGATCTTTCGGTTCGAACGTCGCTGCCACCCTCTTGACGCGAACCGCGATCCCGCTGTACGCCCTTAAGAGAGGGTACAAAAGCGCCGCGCGGCGTTCCTCTGTTTAATCGGCTCGATCGTTCTGTCTGCGGCTTTCAATCGGTCCGCTGGGAACTTTACGTGGACTTCGAGGGCGTCCGATAGACTCGAGGAGTGGTTAGAGGTTTTCTTTCTTTTTTTTTAAGGTGAAGCTTGGCAGTGGAACGTGGAGAATGTGGTATCGCTAGATTGGAACCGAGAGAAATCTTTCGGTCTTGAAGCATTAGACGACGTGTGGGGATATAAGTGCGCACGCACTAGATACATTTCATTGATTCCTTCCTTTTATTATTTTCCCTCGACAAAAAGGTAAATCCCTTTTTAAAGGATTGATCCTAAGCAGCTACAAAGGATAATTACAATTAAATCTCCCTCTCCTCCGAAACATACCTCTCAATAAATAACTTTAGACTATCGAACAGCATAAATCCCCCTCGACAAATCCGACAAGCAACGAACATAATTAGCCGCGATAAAAATCCGTTTCAGTTACGCGTTAAAACGCGACACCCCCTTCGCCATCCATAGCGCGAGCAAATCTCAGGAAATCTACCAGTCATGGTGTGTGCAAGGTATGCGAACGTCTCCGGGAATCGTCCCCGGACAAAGGGGAAATTTACAAGAATTTCAATTCATAGTAAACAGCGCGTAATCCATCCATTGTTTGCCGGGGCCCTCTGAGAACAAATAAGGGTAGCGGGGTGTGGGGCGAGCCCGCGGGATCCTGCGGGAGGGATGGAAAGTGCTCGAGGAAGGGTAGGCTTCCCTCACCTAAATAGGCGCGTGTAACGCGAGATCCTCATTGTCGTCGTTAGCGTGCTTCTGTAATCGTGCTCCTCGCCTGCGTTTCGCTATTCATTATCGCTCATCGTTGATCCTCCGTCTTCGCCCGCTTCCCGTCGTTTAAGTAGTCCATTTTCGGAGCAGGGAAAAGCTCGGAAAAAACGTCGGAAGCTCAACTGTTTATTAGTGCGTGGATATTTGTTCCGTTCGCATGATCAATCGTAAGGATAATAAGGAGAACGATAATTAATAATCGATAGACTTTATTGTTGAATGAATATTAGATGGGGTATTCTTCATCCACCAGTTCGAATTAAAATAAAATTTACTAAAGTATTGGATAAACATAAGTAAAAAAGATGAAGAGTTCAGAGGTACAAATAATTAGAAATCCTCGTAATTTTTTTTTTTTTTAATTATTATGTAGTCGTGACTCATGGTACGTATCGATGCATATTTCTGTTTCCATATTAAAGAAAACGTTAGAACATTCCTGGTTACTAAAGGAACAGATTCTTAATCGTAATTGCAAACATCTTGTAATCCTACTAAATTTATCAAGTACAAATTGGGAAAGTCATGCGGAGCCTCACAATGTCTTGCCTGGTTAGCAAGGAATAGGTTTCCATATAAACGCTCGTTCGAGCTCTATGGAAGCATTAACTACAGTACCAAGTTACTTATTTGTCTAAGATCTTAACTCGTCTTGTACAATGCGTAACACTTTCGAAAGCCAGGGATTTTCGTTCTACTCTAATCAGCTGCACGGCTGAAATTCTCGTTAACGAGTGTTGACTTACGATTACTCGCCACGATTATTCTAATTAATGGGTTTGCTTGTTTGTCGCGTATTATCCAAACAGTGACGGGTCTTCCGTTCGCGTGCATTTCTAGACCGCTTCATGAACGAGTCTGAACTGTTCTGTGTCACATTGTAATCGCGTTTAGAATAATTCCAGTATGAAATCAATTATTCCAGACCGTTCTAATTACTATTTTCCACAAAGGATCATTCCATTTCTGCTTGGACCGTCATTTCAATGGTATCCCATGTACGTTATTCTGCACCTTTACATCCTTCTATGAATGTGTCTAAACTGTTCTGTGTCATATTGTAATCGCGTTTAGAATAATTCCAGTATGAAATCAATTATTCCAGACCGTTCTAATTACTATTTTCCACGAGGAATCATTCCATTTCTGCTTGGATTGTCATTTCAATCGTATCCCATGTACGTTATTCTGCACCTTTACATCCTTCCATGAATGTGTCTAAACTGTTCTGTGTCACATTGTAATCGCGTTTAGAATAATTCCAGTATGAAATCAATTATTCCAGACCGTTCTAATTACTATTTTCCACGAAGAATCATTCCATTTCTGCTTGGACCGTCGTTTCAATCGTACCTCATGTACATTACCCTGCACCCTTACATCCTGGCCACCCTTCCACCTTCCCCACAGTCAAAGGGCACAGCGTTTCCCCGTCCGCAAATACTCACGCAACCCCCCCCCCCCCCTCCTCCACCCGTTGCTACCTGTCACCACTGTCCACGATACCTAATTTCCCAGGGCCGTTGGCGAACTGCGAGCGTCTACGCTCCAAGCTACATACACAGGATCCAGCCCCCTGTATTTCTCGCCATCGTAATTTGCACGCTCAATTATCCCCATTGTTCCCGCGATCGGGCGTGAACACAATCGATATACAATGGACGTTTTCGTTTGTTTGCCAGCCTCTGGCCGGCCACAAAGCGCGGGTGGGGACGGCTACGTGGCTGGAATCAACGCTGCAATCGGCCGGCATAGATCACCCACGCCGACCACCGTTGTCCAGCTACGAGCAAATAGAAACAGAGTACCTACTGCACTACACTTCCGAAGTGTTGCACGCACGCTGAGTTTATCGGGATCTCTAGGATGCATAGCTTTGCAATGATGCAGGTCCGCGTCCGTGATTAGTGATGGCAAATACAGGAACAAAATAATAACTAGTCTATGGAGATTTTTTTCTTAATCAATTTATTTTACGTCGCATCCACCACCAAATTGGGTTATTAGCTACTCTTTCAGGTAGATTGTTGGCCAATTTCCACGATAAATACAGGAACAAAATAATAACGAGTCTATGGAGATATTTTTCTTTATCAATTTATTTTACGTCGTATCCACCACCAAATTGGGTTACTAGTTACTCTTGCAGGTAGAATGTTGCCCAATTTTTACGATAAACACAGGAGCAAAATAATAATGGATCCAGAAAGACTTTCTTTTAATTAATTTATTTTAAGTCGCATCAATTATCAAATTGGGTTATCAGCGACTCTTTCAGGTAGATTGTTGCACAATTTCTACGATAAATACAGGAACAAAATAATAACGAGTCTATGGAGATTTTTTTCTTAATCAATTTATTTTACGTCGCATCCACCACCAAATTGGGTTATTAGCTACTCTTTCAGGTAGATTGTTGCCCAATTTTTACGATAAATACAGGAACAAAATAATAATGGATCCAGGTAGACTTTCTTTTAATTAATTTATTTCAAGTCGCATCAATTATCAAATGTTGTTATTATCGACTCTTTCAGGTAGATTGTTGCCCAATTTTTACGATAAATACAGGAACAAAATAATAATGGATCCAGGTAGACTTTCTTTTAATTAATTTATTTTAAGTCGCATCAATTATCAAATTGGGTTATTAGCGACTCTTTCAGGTAGATTGTTGCACAATTTCTACGATAAATACAGGATCAAAATAATAACGGGTCCAGGTAGATTGTTGTACAATTTTTACGATAAATGCAAGAGCAAAATAATAACACGTCCTAGTAGACTGCAATACGATTTTTGTTTTCACAATGTTACAACATTTAGACAATTTTTCGATCGAAATTGATCGATTCTTTAATTTTGTTGCGTCCTGTATATTCTCTGTTTCGTTCTGATTTCCATTGGTTTATCCTCTTTCTGCCACTTTAGTCTTTTTTTTCAATCATCATGCTGAATCTATTTTACTAAACTTACTGTCAGCACCTATTTCATCCATTAGTTCCTTCACGTTTAAATAAGTGGCTTGGTGTTGTACGACTGTTGTATGATTTCTTTTTACGATATTACAACGATAACACAGTCTTTCGGTCGATATTTAATGACCCTTTAATTTTGTTGCGTAGGATATTTTTCTTCTGTTTCGTTCTAGCTGATCTGCACTGCTCTATATACTTTTTGCCACTATCATTTTTCTTAATCATCATACGGAATCTCTATTTTACTAAACTGATCAGTTTAGCTTCTCCGCATTTAAACCTTTGGCTCGGCGCGAGCGGTAACCAGTGCCAGAATTCGTGCAGCTGAGATATTAGCACCTAAAGACACGTGAAAAAATGGATATTCCATGATTTTTCTTGCACAAAATTTTCTGCTTCATTGCAAATCACTTCTACGTAGAATTTGAAATAGTCAGTTTCTGTATATAGATTCCACAAACTCAGCACCGGATTTAATCACACATTAATCACATATTTGCTGAAGTATGATATCGGCCCTGCTTGCACTATGTCACAGAAATATTTTAAACGCTCCCCCCTCCGCCCGCCAAGCGTTCTACGGATCCTGATCAAAATTCCGTAGGAAATCTTGGAAATTAACGCTCGAAATACGCCCGGAATCCGGTTGCTGGCGCGTGTAATCCGCGCGAGACGCTAATCTTCGGATTCCGGATCGAGCGGGCGAAAGTTCCGCGCCGCGGAAAGTTCGAATCCCGCGAGCAGAAGCCGTGGGGCGGGGGTGGGAGGGGGCGTTCGCGACGCGATAAATCGGGAAAGATATACGGAATAAGTTCTTATTGCGGGCCGGCTGGTCGACCCGCGTAAATCTTGCCGCGCGTTGTCGTTGCTAATTCGAACCACGGCCACGTTTTCTACTCTTCGTCGGCCGTCCTATGATTTGTTTCATCGATGGGCCATCGATAGGCGACAGTGGAAAAAGTTTTAATGAAAAACGCCGGGCGCGAAATTCCTCCCCATCTATCGGGTGATGCTTTACGAGTGGCGCAATGGCCTCCACAAGTATTTCAACATTTACGGTGGAATAAAGTCGAAAGAAATGAAGTCGTATCTTTAATATTGACATTCGCGCGTAGAAAGAACGTTAATTAATTGCTGAAACATTTCAGTGTCGACTAAAGACGAGTTTATAATAAAAATTTAAAAGGAAATATGAAAAATACAAGGCTACTGCGTTACATTTGAGATATTCAATAATTTTTTTCGAATTTTACCTTGTGCTTTCCATCCAAGCATTTTTTAAATAAACTCACGATTTCGATACCTTTCGTTTTTCCCAAAATTAAAAACTGTAACTCGTCTGTAGAACCTTTTCCTGTATCATATCGCGAGGTATGTTTATATTTTCGTGAAAAGAGTCAAAAGCAATGCGAACTTTTTTTGTATTTCAGCATTTATGGTGGAATGAAATCGAAAGGAAAGATGTTGTATCTTTAATATCGACATTTGCGCGTAGAAAGAACATTAATTAATTACTGAAACATTTCAGTGTTGACTATGGATGAGTTTATAACAAAAATGAAAAATGAAATATACAAAATTCAAAACCTCTGCGTTAAATTTGAGGTGCGCAATAATTTTTGTCAATCTATCCTCGTGCTTTCCATCCAAGCATTTTTGAAGTAAACTCACGATTGCGATACCTTTCGTTTCTCCCAAAATTAAAAACTGTAACTCGTCTGTAGAACCTTTTCCTGTATCATATCGCGGGGTATATTTATATGTTCGCGCAAAAGAGTCGAAAGCAACGCGAGCCTCTTTTCGAGGTCTGTAAATAACCAAATGGCGTATCCCCGTTACAAAAATGGGGAATCTCGTCGAAAACATGCTTCTGTCTCTGCCGGTCCTTCGAGCAACGCGATACCAGCCCGCCTCTCATCGGCTTATAAAACAGCGGAACAACGGCAGAGAACGTCGAAACTCCATTACGGCCTTTCGGCGGGAAAGTATGTGGAGGCCCGGAGAGAAAGGCTAGACAGTCGCGTGTTTCTGTTTAATAATACGCGCGTATATGCGGGCAATCGATTTTCCGCTTCCGCGCACGCCGCGTGCCATCCTTTGTGACGGAAAATTTCATTGGAGAAAAAAAAAGAAGCACGGGACCCCGTTTCGTGCCGTCGTTAATTCCGCTTTCTTTATTGGCCGATTGCGCGCCGAGGAAATTTCATCTTTCAAATTCGGACGAACGGTTTGCAAATATGACAGAGGACAAAAATGGGACTCGAATTTGAAAATGTCTGGGATTCCGGAATGAAATTATGCGGTAGGAATACTTCATTCGGCTCTGTTATTTTTATCGATGAATAATTCGGAGAGATATATTTCTGGTAATAAGTAGGTGACATTTCTTAAGGGGGTGTTTGTATTTTGAACTTTTAAAAAAAGTCGGTTCTTTTTGCACGTTTTTAGAGTACGCATCTAAGAAGATATGTTTGTCAGGATATGTCGGAATTGGTAAAAATGACGAAGTTGCAGGTTACTCTAAGTATCTCACGCATAAGGTAAACGACAAAAAAGCTTTAAACGCGTTTTTCTCGAAGTCATGTTTTCTGGTTTTCATATCTCAAAATCTAGTTGCCCGATCGAAGATGTTCTTCAGCAGATCTGCCGCTATAGCGGGCACTAACATTTTTATGAAATCTCAATTGTTTCAATTATTTTATTATGTTGAGACCCCAAAAATATGCCTAAAAAGTCAACTTAAACTTTAAACTGTCATCACTGTTTCAAACAATGGAATTCTTCATACCTTTTAGCAGGGGCTCTAATTACGTGCATACTCGAAGAAAAGACAACTCGTTTTTTCTTTGTTTCCCCCACTACAACAACCAGAACCATGTCAGCCATTATGACATGTTCTTAGAAGACTGCTTTCTTCAATGATGCGTCTTTCTTACAGTTTTGTGTATTTTCTCTTAAAAATATATAATGGAGTCAACATATCAGTAAATATATCTGCAAACGACTAATACAAAGCAGCGTTTCGGTTAAAAGAAATGAATTCCAAAAGAAGGCCTAAAGGATGACATTAAAAGCACAAATACCCCCTTAAGTAATAGATAAATGGATTAGTGTCATGTAACTTTCATAAATAATATCTATGGAGGTCTGTCGAATGAAAACAGTATCGAGATCACATAATTATTTGGAAATAAGAAATGCAGTAGCCGTCATTTACTAATTTGTCACCGTAAAAAGTTGTCTACACAATAGTTGGTTTACTTCCAATCACCGACACTTTGCGAAGGCTGATTAGTGAAATGGGTAAAGTGATCAGTCTATTTATAGTAGAAAAATACAAATTCGTTTCCGTCCTCTCGACTTCTCTCAGTGACAATCTCGACTGTCAGGGGATGTACATTTGATTATCGTTCTCCGATCGGCACTTGCGCCTCGTTAAACGCGTTCCGCGTCCAATTAATGTCAGGTATTATCTAAATAAAGTATTATCCGTACCGTTTCGCTTGACGGTCTTCGAACTTTGCTCGCTTTGTACCCGCTTAATTTCGACTTGATTTTATCCGTGGAAGTAAAACACTCGGCTCGATCCGACGTAAATTGGGGTTACTTAAATTTATCTTTATGAATTTCCGCCTCCTCGAAGTATCAAATTTATGGATTAATAAATTTCGAAATTTTATGATTCTCTGGGCTGTACTATCATTTTTTTTTTCAAGGAATGAAGTCGATAGGGCAAACAAGGGAGCAAATTGGATAGGGATCGGTAGAGAAGTAAAAAGATCAGCGAACAAATATTTCACCGTATTTTTGGTTTTTTTTTATGATATGTCGACCAGCATCCTCGTTGGCTTGGCCGTTTGGCCATCGAAATTTTGTTTACGTTCCATTGATTTCCCGATTGCTATACCTTCGCCATCCCTTGTCGCTGGCGCGCGGGAACAAATTCATCGTTTTATATAATTTTCAAGCGGAACCGTTCCATTGTATTCTCTATAACGAATTATCCGTTTTCTTTCTTTGACCACGAAAGTTCATACGTTGAAACGATTCAATTGTTCTGCACAGAGGCGAAACAGCAAACGAGTTGCACAGAATCTGATCAAATTAATAAATGAAGCCTTTATTTCCCCTGCTCGTGATTAAGCATAAAACTAAATGAACATCGGGCAGTGAAAATTGACGTCTCTTTTTACATTTACGAAGCCTGGTAAAAATATGCATTGATACATCTTCCTAATGTATCAATTCCGTGTTAATATAATTAAATATTAATTATGACACATCAATATATTAATATATGGTATCCAAAGAAAAATAATAATAATCTCACAATGAATCCAACGAACCAATTCGTCGTGGTCGATTAACAAAATTTCCTTTAAGGGTGTCGTAGCGAAAGGGTTAACGGAAGTCCGCCTGATTTTCTGCTTTCAGTCGTCGCGAAAATCACGTAGCCACGAGGGTCGGCGAAGGTGGCGCGGCGGAAAGTGAAATACCCGCTCGGCGCGAAGTTTCTCACTGGGTGAAAAAGAAGGGGGCCGTTAGAGAGAAAGAGAGAGAGAGAGAGAGAAGAAATGGGGGAGAATCATCATCATCGCCAGCAGCAGCAACAGCAGCCGCCGTTGCTTCGCTCGATTATCAACGTGCAGAGGTCCTTTGTTAAGTTCATCAACAAAACGTTGCGGAACGTCGAGCTGTATTGGATCGATTATCAGGGACAGGCGGTCAGCTACGGCGTGCTGTCTCCTGGCGATTGCCTGGATATCGACACGTTTGTCACGCATCCGTGGATCTTCGTCGACACGGAGACGAGGGACAGGTAGGATTCTCCGGGAATTCTTTTCGCGATATTTCTCAGTTGCCAAGAAAGTCAAGTCCCGAAACGTTTTAGTGCTTCCGCGTGTCTCGAATCTTCGTTCAATCGAATCGAACCCGCGTAGGGCATAGGTTCTCAAAGTGGGCGATACCGCCCTCTGGAGGGCACTGGAATCGATCCAGGGGGCGGTAGTAGGCTCGGATGCAATAGGGGGCCGTTGAATGAAGGCAAAGTAAGACAATTTTCAAAGACCAGGGGTGGGGGGGCGGTCGGTAATTATCCCTCCGAAAATGGGGCGGTGGACCAAATAAGTTTGGGAACCTCTGGCCTAGGGATATTAAAGAATATCGTAGTCTCGCGTTCGGCAAAGATTACATTGATAGACGGCACTTTTAACGCCGCGGTAAACGCTAGAGAAAGAAATGATAATCTCGCGTTATCGGGATTCTTTTTCCAACGCGACGCATTCCGGCGTGAAAAAGTTTTGGAAAGAATGTATACCCTTTGCATAAATTGGTAAACGAGGGGAAAGCTGCAGGCTTGGACACGAGACACGTTTTCGCAGGTACACAGTGAACCAGAAGGACGTGTTCCTGCCGGAACCGTGGTTCGCCAGGTACGGCCGTCGCCGCGGAAGCGTGATCCCTATGAGGTGCGAAAGGACGAACGTCTACATCACGCTTCCGGTCTGCACGTTGCGCGAGTTGTCCCTGAGGGTGATCAAACGGCGTCTGATCAACGATAGGCAGGCGTTCCAGCTGGACATTCCGAGGAGTCTTCAGCGCGAGCTTGCCAGCATGCTGCCGCGGAACGAGGACGACGGGCACGCGCGGGACTCGTAGCGATCGACTCGATCGTTAGAACATCAGCTGGCACTCATCGTATAACTCGGATCCTGGAATTGATCCACGGGAGTCGTGTCGGGGGCGAGGCGAGTCGAGACTCTATATCGGTACCGCATGATGTTTGACTCTTAGGGGTGTCCCTGCGGGAAGTGATGAATTTTTATTTAGTTCGATCGTTCCGTGGCCGAGAGTGAGTTGGGTGTACTTTTGGGTCCGAACGGGTGTGAAATTGTCTGATGCTTTTATTAGAATATTTTTGGAGGTTTTGCAAGAAGTACTGGTGTTGGGTTGATTAACGATTGAAATTTCTGAGGATTTTGGTGGTATTTGAAGTAGGTTTGCTGAAAATAGAACATATTATTCTTGTCGTTGACATTTTTATTTTTGATTAAATTAGTGAAAGATACCAGTGTTTAAAAGCTCGATTAAGTGGTAGGAATTTACAAGGTGCAATTTCTTCTCTTTTTCCTTTTATATACGTTTACATTGTACATTACTTCCTGCTTCTCTTTCTTCTTTATCTACTTACCGTTTTAGTTTCGTTCTTAGATCGAATTTATTTCACAACAGATTCACAGTATTTTTGGAATTTAAAAGGTGTTTATTCTTAATATAGTTCACTGCTGCATCCTCTCATACGATTTCATTTTTAGATATGCTGGAAATGGAAATAGCAGGAAAGCAGTATTTTCTGTAATCTAATCAATAGTTACGATACCTCAGACCAAGAATTGTGTCTTCCAGAGAAAGCTTGCCAAAAGAGCAAATATCAAAACTGGAATAACTTCGACGTTCAATAACATTAGTAACTTTGTAATATTTCTTCTGCAGAAAGCGGAAATAATTAAAAAATCCCTTTCCAAATCCGGAGATTCCAAAAATGATAAAGAGAAAACATTTACAAGAAATCTCCAAATATAATTAGTCTCTTCAGGGATGGATCTATCATGACCGAATCATGACAAAACAAATATTACTTAATTATCAAGCCGTATTTATTTAAAGTACATTTATAAATATTGAATAAGGCAGTCGATACTCAACAATATGGTGAATGTTTATTTACATTCGTACTCTAATTAAAGAAACGAATTGTTAATGTCCTAGTGTCTCTCAGGAAATTGATAAGTATCGTGCTATTATCTTAGAAAATTTCTCGAAGCAAGATGGCTTCGAAAATCGTGGTCTTACACAGGTACGTCGCTTTCCTCTCGAAACCACGACACGTGTGTACATAAGTGTAATATATGTATTTTTATCGTCGGGAACGTTTCGAGCTTATCGGAACTCCTCGAGAGGCCGTCCGTCTTCCATTCGTGGACTTGCAAGAAATTGCAAGGTGAAAAAACCAGATTAAAATAAACCCTCTGTCTGTATTGTTTCACTCGTTCATATATTTCTATGTGTCATGTGGTACATTAAGCCCCGCAAAGAAGGAATTGGTTTCGCCTTCGAAAGAAGGACATCGCTATCCCCACTACTCTGTTGTGAAGTCGTAAATCTTTACGGTTGAGTGAACAGTGACGTTTTTTAGTAGAAGGATAGAAAATGTAATGCTTCTTCATTTTTTGCCGTGTTAGATATATGTATCTGCTACAAATTTTACCTGAGTCCGTGGAAAACATTTCCAAGCATATTATATTTTCATTTACATGAATAGTTTAATATACATTTAACGTATTTCTTAAACTAAATATCCTGTATATACCTTATAACTTATGAACTATAGAAGCAATAATCGCACAATACGTACATGTCGATCATTTGTTGTAACAATGACATAACTCGAAATTTACAGTTTTTGAGTTATTAAGAAATGATTCCGTTCTTGTATGTTTCATTAGTAAGGTTTCATAAATGAGCCTTCAAAAGTAGGTACGTGAGAACTGTTATATCACGGTTGTCTTCTCGCATTTGATAACCCGATTTCCCTAATTATTCAAATAATTGTCAAAGAATAAGAGCGTGTGTGACATGGAATTAGTGAATACGTGCGTGCTTCATTCATACGATTCTACCTGCTCCGGATTCGCGTAGTGTCAAAATGAGGGGGCATGCCATATTCTATTCTCTAAAGTATAACATTTCACCTCGGCGGAAGTCTTTATGTTTGGCCGCTATCTCGAGCCCCTCACTCGTGAACCGTGTTCGCTCACGGCCCCTTCGGAATCAGAGTCATGCTGAATAGTCGACGCCTTCGTTACAAGGAACTGACCGGTCCCGAGCGAGTTCTTTCTTTGCGAGGCTTCCTATAGTCGACGCCTTCGTTACAAGGAACTGACCGGTCCCGAGCGAGTTCTTTCTTTGCGAGGCTTCCTATAGTCGACGCCTTCGTTACATGGAACTGACCAGTCCCGAGCCAGTTCTTTCTTTGCGAGGCTTACTGTAGTCGACACCTTCGTTACAAGGAACTGACCAGTCCCGAGCCAGTTCTTTGCGAGGCTTACTGTAGTCGACACCTTCGGTACAAGGAACTGACCAGTCCCGAGCCAGTTCTTTCTTTGCGAAGCTTCCTATAGTCGACGCGTTCGTTACATGGAACTGACCAGTCCCGAGCCAGTTTTTTCCTTGCGAGGCTTCCTATAGTCAACACCTGCGTTACATGGAACTGACCAGTCCCGAGCCAGTTCTTTGTGAGGCTTACTGTAGTCGACTCCTTCGTTACAAGGAACTGACCAGTCCCGAGCCAGTTCTTTGCAAGGCTTACTGTAGTCGACACCTTCGTTACAAGGAACTGACGGGTCCCGAGCCAGTTCTTTCTTTGCGAGGCTTCCTATAGTCAACACCTTCGTTACATGGAACTGACCAGTTCCGAGCCAATTCTTTGCGAGGCTTACTGTAGTCGACACCTTCGTTACAAGGAACTGACCAGTCCCGAGCCAGTTCTTTCTTTGCGGGGCTTACTGTAGTCGATTCCTTTGTTACAAGGAACTGACCAGTCCCGAGCCAGTTCTTTCTTTGCGAGGCTTATTGTAATCGACACCTTCGTTACAAGGAACTGACCAATCCTGAGCCAGTTCTTTCTTTGCGGGACTTACTGTAGTCGACTCCTTCGTTACAAGGAACTGGTCGGTCCCGAACCAGTTCTTTCTTTGCAGGGCTTACTGTATATTCGATTTTCATCCGCGTCGAACGAGAATTTTGATATACAGGGTGTCCCGTAACTGGCGGTACGACCGGAAAAGGGGTAATTCTATGTGAAAGAGCAAGTCGACAATGTAGAATGAAATTTTGTCATTTGACGCTTCGTTTCCAAGGAAAGCGATTTGAAACATTTGCATAGTCCGTTTTCATTAGAAATTAAAGCAGGAAACTGTTCTGCCGTTTAATGAAGCAAGACACCAGAATATTATAGAAGATACAGCAGAATCATGTTTCTATCACGATGACAAACATTTTCAACAATTTCCGAAGTAATGGAGTTTATCTTACACGACCATCTTCATCCCAAAAAATTATCCCAATGTTATTATCTATAGGTTGGACGATATTATCGTGGTTATCGACAGTTATGGAATTGATAATCATCTAACGCAAGCACCAGTAAAAGTACATGTTAGTCAGCATGCACGCGGACCAAGCTAATGCTTAAAGACGATTTTCTTGGACACGAAGTCTCAAATGAAAAAATATTAATCTACAGTTTCGACTTATTTTTTCATATAGAATCATCCCTTTTTCGGTTTCTTGTACCACCAGTTGTGGGACACCCTGTATGAACACTGAAAGCTGTGTTTAAAGCATCCAAAAGGCGATTTCGAATATTTCGTTCGATGAAAATTGATGTGTTCGATGTATAATAATTCCATTGGAATTGATAGTGCAGTTGCTTCCATGCATTTTCTGCACGCCGTCTCTATTCTTGTTATGCGTTGTTTCCATTGAAAATGGTAATGAATTACGCTTTGAATTTGGTAAAATTCATCTTGAACTAATACTGAAATTATACCTTACCACTTTTATGTGTGTTTTATATAAGCTGTGTACAAATAAATGACTCTCGAGGAAATAAACCCTTAATTTCTGTGTTTTTTTATTTGTTAAGGAAATCCCTTTTTTGACAAAGTGCATTCAACAATTCGATGATTTGTAATTAGGATTTGGTTGCAATGGAATTAACAGGAATGCTAACCGAGCAGGTTTCATTCGAATTTCTGTAAATACCAGTGCCAGTAATTTTTTTTTTTTTTAAGCAGTGTCTATGTAGTAAAATTTTGAGAAGCTTTGCTGGTATTCGACTGATCTAAACTTCTTTGTATGCACATTTAAGAGACTCTGTTGTGCAGAAACTTACCGGCGCAGGTTTTACTTGACTCAATATAAGTTACAGTATTTTTACTCCTGTATACTTGCAAAAGTGATTAAAACGCAAGGATAAGAATACTTCTTCGCCTTTTTTTCAGTGTTCCACGTCGATGCTCCCTTGTTCCAATGATGGATACATCGTTCAATATTCTTCACTTAACCGCATATTATCAAGCTTTTCATCCCAAATCCTTGTCAAAAATTAATTCCGCAAAAAAAGTGTAGAACGCAGCATATCACCGACAACCGTCACAATCAGCTGTATAACAACTCCCCAGTTCTTCCATTCATCACGCTTCCAAACTTTCCTTGGCCGCGGTCAAAGAGAAGTCCGGAAGAAGGGTCGAAGAGGAGGGTATCTGAAAAATA
Source organism: Holcopasites calliopsidis (assembly GCA_023838395.1). Classification (NCBI taxonomy): domain Eukaryota; kingdom Metazoa; phylum Arthropoda; class Insecta; order Hymenoptera; family Apidae; genus Holcopasites; species Holcopasites calliopsidis. The sequence continues at coordinate 3,885,907 of JALHAQ010000007.1, forward strand.
TCCAATACGAAAACTTCTCGAACAAAAGGGGAACAGCAACGCTTCGTGTTAACCATCGATCCTATTCAGGTTCCTTCGGTTCGAGGTATCTGCTCGCGAACGCTCTCGGCGGAGGCTTTTCGTGGAAGAAAATTTCCACGCGAAATCGCGGCCGCCTGTTGGTAATCCCGCCTCGTTTCCGCAATTCGTAAGTAGAGTTACGAAGTTATTAAAGCGTTCCTCATCCCCTGCCCCCCCCTTTTCGTTCAGTCGTAATGAAGCATGCGAGCCGGTCTGGGCTATCCAGGAAACTTCCCTTCAGGATGTTTCTGTCGGCTGAAGTGCATACGTGCGTTGATTAACCATGGCCGCGAGTTAAATGCACTTCGCTTCGAAACAGACCACTGTAGCGTCATAGGGGCTAGGCAGAGGCGATGGTTCAAACATGGGCTAGCTGAAGATTAAGCAGAGAAAACAATTCAAAGAAAACTAGGGGAAGCAGGTAATGGCTTGTATCTGTTTTGTTAACGTGACGTGTTGTGAATTGTATCATTTCACTTATTTTACCATCGTAAAATATTCTCTTATCAATTATCTGTTAAGCTAAGAGCAAATTCGCCACGACAGCACTCCATTGCTGATATCGCAAGCTTTCTTTAATCTAGGTTTACGGGACCCGTCGGTTCGACGAGTTTTAGATTTCATGTTTAAAGTTGCAGAAGTCGTACACACTATTTTCAAGCAGCTTATATTGACTTTAAGTGATGTAATAATATGTACACACATCCTGGTTCGTTTCTCCCCAGGACTTTATAATTTCAAACACTTGCAAATGATATACGCGCTTTTTTTAAATGTTTCCATGAATAGGTGCACAGAAGGGTCCGTAAATCTAGTGTTAAATACAGGGTGTAACAAAAAAGGTGTAGGAGGCGGAAACCTGAGATTCCTGAGGTGATACTGAATAACATTTTCCTTTACCAAAATGTGATTTGGGGCTTCATTTTTGAATAAATAACCAAAAACGAACACTCTCTACGCGCGCTCTGATTGCTCAGTGTTTTTTGTTAATTATTCCAAAATGTAGCCCCAAATCACATCTTGGCAAAGGAAAAAGTTGTTCAGTATCACTTCAGGCTTCTCAGGTTTCTGGCTCCTACACCTCTTTTGTTACACCCTGTATAATTGATGAAATATGAAATGGCATGACATGATATTAAAATGACATTTTAAGAAACATGTTGTAGGTACTCACTATAGTATTAAATTTGGGTATTCTTCTTCATATACAGACACAAATAACAGAATCATTTTCGCTATACCAGCCGTCGTTGTCGACTGTTCAGTAGCCGATGGTATCCTTGCTGCAATGGCCGTCGTCGTCAGGTGTTCAGTAGTTGTTGACACAATAAGTATACCGCCCTCAGAATCTACAGGATGACCCATGAAAAATCGGTTACTGTAACTTCTGACGCGCAAGGGATGTTTTTTACCTGCAATACGGCTTTAGGTATACTGGGCCCAGTATTAATAGTTTGCGGTAAACAATTTTGTCGAGGTGACCACCGCCGAAGCGTTGCCGGCCGCCCGCCGGCGACCGGAAAAATGATATGCCCAAACCTAATATCCTCTTTTTCGTGTAAATAGTACGCCCATAGATCGAATTGCATGTCGTATAGCGAATAATTTAAATTCTACGGTCAATCCGAATTGTTTATCCTGAGAGCGGAAGCTGACGTGGTGCTATTACTAACTGAACACTTGACGACGACGGCTGCTACAGCGAAAATGGTCGTGTTAGTTGTGTTCGTATATGAAGAATTGAAAGAATATCAATGTATTGTGCCGAAAGTTTTTAATTACTATCTCGGAAATTGTTGAATACCCGCACCCAACATTTTAGATTCGAGTTTCTCCCTCCCCCACCTGCCCTCCAAATGTCATGTCGATCGACAAGAGGTCCCATTCGGAAGTATAGCCTTAAATTTGTTAAATCTTCAACCAGTGTGACAGTAATGTTGAATATGAAACGTGGCCTCCGTAGCTCGTGTCGAAGATTCCTAAAACAGTGGGAGTGCGAAGGAATTTATCTTTCTGATTGTACGTAAGGCAGTTTTTGTTCCGCCTCGGGTCTTTCTATCATATCGATATAACTTGTTTCGTATCATTTTCGCAATAGCAGAGTTATGTTATTTTATTGCTTCTGGCAAATTTGTCTCGATATAAGCATCACAGAATTACTAAGAAAAGAAGAATACAAGCGAGTTTCTACAATGTACAAAACATTCCATGAAGGAATCCAATTGTAAATGAAATTTTCATTGACCAAGAGATTTTCGCCAAATGAAAGAGAAGAAAGTTCGTTTGTTCGTCTCCTCGGACAAAGCAGTCATTGAAAGTGACGAAACAATGACGAATCGAAGCCGGATAAAAGAATGTCCGAGCCATCTTGGTCTCGACTCTTCCCATCGGGTACACATTGTACGACCAACAATGGACCAGGAAGCGACGACGCGAAGAGAATCGCCGATGATTCAGGCTCGTCTGGAGCCGTTCGCTGAAACGGCGGTCAATTAAATGCACGGCGAGATAGACTGGACTCTGGTTACGCCGCGCCTCGTTACTCTAGTCCCTGGCCTAATGGATCTTAAACGCATCGCGTAATGTCGCCGAGCGGCGGAAATGCGATGGACCGTCTGCCGGAAGTCTTACGATCGTGACGTTCGTTCCCTCGATTCCGTGACATTCCACGAAACGAGAGAGTGTTCACTTCGAAGCGGTCGTTTTACGAGCGAAACGTTTAAAATTACAATTCTGCTGGAGGAGATTTGGTGTTTAAAGATTTGACGGCCATCGCATTTCGTTCAAACGGAAGAAAGCTGTGGCTGAGTCTAAAGATGGTTCGATTTTCAAGATTTTACTGTGCGGCGAAAAGGAAATCTTCGTTTGGGGGGGGGGGGGGTGAATTTTATGAAAGTAATCACTCAGTTCAGTGGAGTAGGTTAGGTTAGGTGATAGAAATGGGCTAGGTAAAGAACGAACTCTGACGACTACGCCGGAAATCAACGGAGGGAAAGAAACCGCAATAAAAAAGAAAGGAGAAATTGGGATAGGAAGGGGAAGAAGCGCAACGTGTGTATTGAAACGCTTATAGGTTTCGCATTGGCCTCGGGTTACGGTGCATCGACTCCCTTCCGCATTTATTTGCACGCGAAAATACGCTTCGTGACTGTTGTCTCTGCGCCGTGACCCGCCGCGCGACTAAAGGAGAGGAGAAAACACGGAAAATGTGTAGGATCGGGGTCGTCGGATCTACACGGATCTAACAGCGATTCCGCCACGACACAAAAGAGAAATCACGAGCCTCGAAAGGCGAGCATTGCGAAACTGATCGCCGACGATTCACGATTTCATCATTGACAACCAATTTCCATTGGCCGGATAGTGTATAATAGACGAGATCCATTTGTTTGAATCAAACTTTAGTCAGTCCTCGATGTGTCAACCTTTTGCTGAGTAAATGAATTAATGTTGACGGCCTGTTTGTTGGTGGAAACACTTACGGCAAGTCGAATTACTTGTAGAAAGTAAGGTAGTGAAATAGTGAAATAGTGAAATAGTGAAATAGGGAAATAGTGAAATAGTGAAATAGTGAAATAGGGAAATAGTGAAATAGTGAAATAGTGAAATAGTGAAATAGTGAAATAGTGAAATAGTGAAATAGTAAAATAGTAAAATGGTAAAATGGTAAAATGGTAAAATGGTAAAATGGTAAAATAGTAAAGTAGTAAAGTAGTAAAATGGTAAAATAGTAAAATAGCAAAATAGCACAATAGTAAAATAGTAAAATAGTAAAGTAATAATTACCAATTCTGTATTATATCTAACTACAAAAAGAAAACCTTTCTTTACTTTTAAGTCCTTATTGCATCATCAACTTCACTTTAAAACATCACATTTCACTTCCACCTGAATTAGAACAAGCAGAGAGTAAATTAGACCCACAATTAAGTTGAGCACAGGGCGAAAGAAAACGGTGTACATTCACAAGCTCCTAAACTGTTCTTAACCCAGAACCACTACGCTTAAATTTTCATTTTTTTTTTTTTTTTTTACGAAAAGGTGAACAGAGCTGCGTTCTACTAAAACCAGAGTCGTAAAATTCGTTTGAATTAAATGCGTGGGCGTCCTAATAGTAAAAAATGACAAGGATCATAGTTGCTCGTTATTCTTAAGCATCGACGCGCGTCTAATCTCCTGGTCGTCGCGTCGCGTGTACTTTAGACGCCTGGCATTTCGTTCGTTCGAGGCGAATGATTTCATCGAAAGGTGGAAATCGCGTGTGTTTATCGTGCTTGTCGATCGGACGAGTATTAAGGGAATGCAAGGAGAACCGGAAGTGGGGTGGTGAATGTTCTATAAATACGTTTAAATGTAGGTATAACTTTCTTTTTTTTATTGTATGCTGTTATATAGATTTCCTCCGTATAATGCCACGGAAAAAATTGTACTTCAAAATAGATCATAGGCTTTCAATATTAATAATAAATAGGGTAATACTTACACCATTATGAATGTAATAATACAATATCAGGTTCACTTGAAGCTGGCAGCGCGCTGTACCATGTCTCATTATTAAAGATAGAAAGTCTCCGAAAATCGAGGCAGATAGAAGAAATATAATAAGGGAGAGTCGTTGGGGTTACAAGCGACAGGTCTCGTAATTGCTGATTAACATTTATTAGGCGTCCCATTGAGAGCACGTCGGCTGCATAATTTATCTTTCGCCCCTCGTGTGATCGTATTATTTATGCGGCAACACGCGATAACGGCTGCCCCTCGCCATACAACTAATTACGGCAGAACGTTCACGCTCGTTTTGCAACAATTTCGAACGTAAGCCCGCGGGGTAACGAAGAGCAACGATAGCCGGAAGGAGAGAGAGAGAGAGAGAAAGAGAGAGCGTGGTCGATTCACGTCGAAATATCGCGTCGAAGAGTGAAACCCATTGGCTTTTCATTCGACGCAATTATAATAGTGATTAAAACGGATGCACCGGGATAAACAATGGGCGAACAGTTCGCGGGCTGCGTTTCCTGTAGCCCACTGATCTCTCCCTTCCGTCTATAGTTTCGCGCGTTTAGTTTGCCCGCGATTCGACCCGCGACCCTCCGCGCTCCATTCAACCGCGGTCTGTTCTTCCGCCGTTGAATCGCTGCGGCTCTATCGAGTGTCGTTATACAATTTATCGCGAGAGCACGGTTTAGGGGATGGTGAGTCGGCATTCTGGTAAACGAATGCTATTTATTCGATCACGCTTTCACCTTGGGACGGGATCTATCCAGGATTATTAAGAGCTGGGGCTTGGAACTATCGGGACGGCCAAAATGTTCGCATAGTTTGCAATCTTATCGTCGTTCATGCTGTTTATTAATTAACGGAGCAGTAACTTTGAATTAATAAATTCAGTGCGGGCTGTCAGTGTTTATAGTTAAATGAGTTCATGCATTCAACAGGCAAATTAGTGTTTCGATTTATTGATTTATAATAGCGTTTTTAACGAGCATGACGTTGGATTGGTTAAACAATTGTTTAAGTATGCCAAGCAGTAAGAAATATATCTGTTATAATGAAAAAGATCGTGCGCCTTTTATAATTAATATTGGGTTGGCAACTAAACGATTGCGGATTTTGTCGACAGATGGGTTTTACACTTTCTTTTGTTTCGTTAACGTGTTCAAAGTACTTAGCCTATATTTTTGTTTCTTATTGTTGGGACTTCTACCTTTCATTTAGTAAAAGAAGAATTATATCGATTAGTTCTTTAGTTTCGTTTTTATCCCAATTTAACAATGGAAGAACAAGACGTGCACTTCAGACATACTTTATTGTATTATTTCCGAAAAGGCAAGAACGCATCGCAAGCACACAAGAAGTTACGTGCCGTATATAGAAATGCAGCCTTGAAAGCGAGGCAGTGTCAAAATTGGTTCGCCAGATTTCGTTCTGGTGATTTTTCATTGAAAAATGCTCAACGATCTGGCCGTCCAGTTGAAGTCGATGAGACCAATATCAAGGGCATTATCGATTCAGATCGTCATAGCACAACGCGTGATATTGCAGAGAAGCTGAATGTATCGCAAACATGCATTGAAAAAAAAACAAAAAATAAAACAGCCCGGCTATGTCAAGAAACTCGATCTATGGATCCCTCACCAGCTAATGGTAACATGACCAAATTAGATAAAGTCTATCGTCACGCCTCTAACGGAAAATCGTTCAACTATTTTCGTGTCGAAACGTGTGCAAAACGTATATTCCAACTTACGCCTTCAAGAAGTGTTAAATTCACGAAAATCGAATTCCCACGATATTGTGCTAGTTCAAGGAAGGGAGGTTCGGTGTGCTATCAGTGAGAAAAGCATTATATCGTGAGATATTTGGAAAAATGTCACTTCGGCAGCCATCTTGCTAGTTTACCGCAGCGTCTGCCTCGTGCTTACACTTTCTACTTTTACACGTTTCTCAATGTATAGTATTCATTGGAGTTTAAACGGACCAGACCATCCTGTGGCAAAGTCTACCCGAGTGTGCTGTACCCGCGAAAAAATCATTTATGCAAGTATCTTAGACGAACGTTGGAATCTACGAAACCGATTGTCTCTCTCGCTCATCGCGTACACGTGCATGACTTTCGTTGCTCACGGCACAGGAGTCTGCCCCCTTAGGGAAATTCATTTGGCGCCACGCATCAGCAGCTGCGATTCGCATCTGAAACGCAACGGAATTGATCCGTTTCTGAAAAGACTAATTACTGGCGACGAAAAGCGGATAGTTTATAACAACGTTAATCGGAAGGGATCGTGGGTGATGAAAAATGAACCAGCCCAGACATCAAAAGCAGAGATTCACCAAAAAAAGATTGTGCTGTCAGTCTGGTGGGATTATAAAGGAATTGTGTACTTTGAACTTTTATCAAACAACCAAACGATCGATTCAAACGTGTACGTTCAACAACTCGCCAAACTGAGCGATGCATTTCAAGCAAAATGGCCGGCAGTGGCAAATCGTAAGAGTGTTGTTTTGCACCATGATAATGCAAAGCCCCGCACAACTTTGGTCACTCGCCAAAAATTATTGGATCTGGGTTGGGATGTGTGTGAACAACACGAAAAAAAGGATTACGTTGTCACTCTGATGAGATTATAAAGGAATTGTGTACTTTGAACTTTTATCAAACAACCAAACGATCGATTCAAATGTGTACGTTCAACAACTCGCCAAACTGAGCGATGCATTTCAAGCAAAATGGCCGGCAGTGGCAAATCGTAAGGGTGTTGTTTTGCACCATGATACTGCAAAGCCCCGCACATCTTTGGTCACTCGCCAAAAATTATTGGATCCGGTTTGGGATGTGTTGTTGCATCCGCTACATAGCCCTGACCTTGTGCCTTCAGACTGCCATTTATTTCGTTCCATGCAGAACTCCTTAAATGGTAAAATTTTTCATGACGCCAATGATGTCGAATCACATTTAATTCAGTTTTTTGATAGCGAAGATCAGAAATTTTATAAACGTGGAATTATGACAATGCCTGAGTCATGGCAAAAGGTCATCGACAAAAACGGACAGTGTCTAATTGAATAAAGTTATATTTTTAAGCAAAAATGTTTAATTTTCATTCTTATTTAAAATCCGCAATCACTTCGTTGCCAACCTAATTGTTAAACGAGTTCATGCATTCAACAGGCATATTAGTGTTTCGATTTATTGATTTATTATAGTGTTTTAACGAGCATGAGGTTGGATTGGTTAAACAATTGCTTAAGTATGCCAAGCAGTAAGAAATATATTTATTATAATGAAAAAGATCCTGCGCCTTTTATCATTAATAGAAAAGATTCAACGTTCGGGAGAAATTTCGATTTATAGACAACAAAGTAATTATTGATGTGTAACGTTGCTATCGAAAGCAACGGTGAAATCACGCCGATCGTGATCCCGGACAGGCGGGGGATGCAATTTGCCCGGCCGCCACGATTTATGCGCGCAAATGTTCGTAAATATGTTTACCTGTCGGTTTATTGAAAATTGATTGTTCGTGGGACCACGAGCGCACAGGTTGTTCCGTTCCATCTAAACCCTTCCTCGATTTAATTCATTTCATTTGAATCGGTTTACCAGCGTGCCACGTAATGCGATAAATAAACCCCGATAAATATCCCTGTCAAAATGTTAATCGGTCGTTATCAGTGGTCGCCCGTATGTCTCACTTATCGGGGCTCAAATAGTTTTCGCTTGCATCGACACTCTTTTTAATCTATATGGAAAGCCGCGCGATATATTATTTGACATTTATATTTTATTTAAAAATTCCCATTGCACCCGTTTTGCCAATTGAACTTCGACATTATTATTGAACGTAAAATAAATTCCTCTCGCGACATGGAGATTTTCCTAAAATACAAACTATTGCAATTTGTCCGATCCATCCTTAAATTAGAATTCAACATTTCCACTAATTATTGTTAAAAGAAAAAAAAACTGGTAAAGGAAATATCATTTTATTTCCACTAACCAGCTGCAAAGCAAATTTGAACACCGATATAACTCGCCAAATAATACAGCGTAAACTTCATCCCTTATTTGTCGAAGGTACATAGTTTGCGATAAACAAACGGAGAGACGGCCGATTCGTTGCTGGTCGAACGACGGCAATTAGTAGCTGCAAATTAGATGCTAATGATAAGTAACTGCTAGAAAATAGCGGCGCGTTCCGTCGATTGTTCTTCTAATGAGATTTCGACGGCCGCATTCCCGACGTTGCAACCCCCCGTCCTTTCTGTTCTACCGTGCTCGCTGCGACTTGTCGATTGCTAATTAATTGGCGCGCTAATTAGGACGGCGTAGTTGGAACGTTTGCGTTAGCATCCGCTTCGAAACGCTGCTACGTTTCATCGAGTGTGTGTTGCGCGTCTTGATTGCGGCAGGGTTGTTATTGGGCGGGCAGACGTGCCTTGAGAAATTGTTGAATTCTTTCCATAGGGAAACGTGTGAACATGAGATATCTTAAGGGAATTTCAATGGTGACATCGCATTTTAGTACACTTGCTTAATCTTTTTATTGCAACGATAAGAATGATAATGGTAGCAATAATATGAGCAATCTTAATATTAACAGTAATAATATTAAGAATTCATTTAATTTGTACGATACCTTGCGTTCTTTTAATCATTTCTGTCATCCGTTGCGCCAATCCTTTTAATGCACAATGCCGAAACTCGTTTACAAGTGTTGTCATTATTTTAGTTCAATGATAATTAATAAAAGGACAAGACGAATGATCGAAAGGTATGCGCAAAGTGAAAATGCGATCAGGTTGCGTATTATCACGATTCATACGGGTCTTGTGTTTAATTGAACAGAGAGCAGTACCCCGTGTGCACGCGAAACGATACAAACACGGTAACTAAGTCGTTTCCATTAGGGTGCCGGTTAATTATCCATGGCTGGATCTTGTTGCTCGAGAATTGTACGGCAGCCCGCTGGATATCGGGGATCTGTGTTTCGAGTGGCGAAGCCGAAACAGCGGCTCGATATTTGTCGAAACGCGAGGGAATCGGAGCTGTAACAGTGGCCGAGTTGCTACTGGTTAAAGTGTAATTAAATGTTTAATACGCGGTAACCGCATGGATCGGAGAAAATATTTCGACAGTTCCGTGAAAAGTAGTGCACAAAATGCAGAATTCATTCTGCCGCGAGCGTTACCGAATCAATAACACTGTTCAACACGAATTTTGTTTTGTAGTAACCACTAGGTGACCCTTATAGAGTTTCTCGTCCTGAAGGCAATTCCGGAAGTAGAATTGCTCTGTCATCCTCAGATTGCGAAAAACATGAGTTTCTGTAAAAACATGCGATTCTGGGCAAAAAGGAAGGAATCACGTGAAAACTAAAAACGATATGAAGTTCATCCTGGTCTTAAAAGATAGGAGAGAGTCCCTCGAATACAATGATACATAATTTTGAAATATTTTGTGATTTCAAATGCTTGTTAATGGCGACCAAATTAAAAAAAAAGAGACTGTGCGCGTACTTTCTACTCACTGTTTTTGCATTTGTAGGAAAAGTTAGATCTCTGGCATGAATTCGCTTCACGATATCGAATTCTGTATGCATTTCTGAAGAAGAAACAGAACAGAGAAACTGCGGGAATGGTTTTTAATTCGAACAGGTCGAGAAAATGTCGTCGGCAGCGCGTCGACGACGCTTTTCCGCCATGCGGCCATCGCGCGCATATGTCGGGCCGGCAGGGCCGTGGCCACGCGTGAACGACATCGAGTGGATCCCCTTACATAGCACCCCCCTTCTAACAATAATAACTGCTTTCTTTCTTGGACAATAATTCCGAAAGTACAACAAAGTGGTACGAATCACACTCAGTTTTCAGTATTTCTGAAATATGAAGCCTTTTAATCCCAAGAAAACCTTGACAAAATTTAATACTACAGTGAGTATTTACAACATTTTTCGTAATATGTCATTTCAACAACCATGTCATGTCATTTCATGTTTCACTAATTACACTGTCCAACAAATTTGAACTTTGTTTTCTGTTTTGCAATATCCACTAGGTGATCCTTGCAGAGTTCCTCGTCCTGAATACGAATCCCGAAGCAGAATTGCTCTATCACTCTCAGATTTCGAAAAACGTGAGTTTTTGTAAAAACATGAGGTTTTGGGCAAAAAGGAGGAATTACGTGCAAAGTAAAAACGATAGTGTTCATCGTCGTCTTAAAAGAGAGGGGAGAGTCTCCCGAATACAATGATATGTAATTTTGTAATATTCGGTGGTTTTGAATGCTTGTCAATGGTGATGAAAGTTAAAAAAAGGGACGATGCGCGTATTTTGCACTTACTGTTTTTGCATTTGCAGGAAAATTTAGGTCTCTGGCATGAAATCTCTTCACGCTATCGGATTTCTATATATTTCTGAAGAAGAAACAGTCCAGGGAAACTGTTGGAACGGTTTTTAATTCGAACAACTTGAGAAAATGTGCATCGGCAGCGCGTCGACGACGCTTTGCCGCCATGCGGCCATCGCTCGCGTATGTCGGACCGGCAGGGCCGTAGCCACGCGTGAACGACACCGAGTGGATCCCCTTACATAGCACCCGTTTTCTAACAACAATAACTGCTTTCTTTCTTGGACAGTAATTCCGGAAGTACAACAAAGTCGTACGAATCACACTCAGTTTTCAGTATTTCTGCGTAAGTACATGTGATTGTTAATACGAAGCCTTTTAATCCTAAGAAAACCTAAGCGGCATTTATATTTCGACAATGTCCTGTGATAAGACTCTTTCATCCCCGTCTTCACGAAACCTCACAAAATTATATTACTCTTCCGCTTTCAGCTATATTTCAGAAGAATTGAAAGGGATCCGTTTAAAAAAGATGTACAAATGATATCTAAATGGGTTTCGTGTTGGCTTCAAATATTATTTGATCAATTTCAAGTATTGATACATTTGGGACAGTATCTCAAACTGCATACAGTCATAACAATGAAAATTTTACATTAACAAATCATACGTGTTTATGTAGAAATACTGAAAACTGAGCGTGATTCGTAAGACTTTGTTGTCATTTCGGAATTATGGTCCAAGAATACATGAACGATATGAAACCTACATTGTTAGAAACCAGGTACTATGTAAAGGGGTCCAATCAATGTCGATCACGCGTGGCGACGGCCCTGGCGGCCCGACATACGCGAGCGATGGCCGCATGGCGGCAAAGCGTCCTCGACGCGCCGCCCTTACACATTTTCTCGACCTATTCGAATTGAAAACTGTTCTAACAGCTTCTCTGGACTGTTTCTTCTTTAAAATTGCATATAGAATCCGATACCGTGAAGCGATTTCAGGCCAGAGACCTAATTTTTCGTACAAATGCAAAAATAGTGAGTAGAAAGTACGCGCATCGTCTCTTTTTTGAACTTTGATCGCCATTGTCAAGCATTCAAAACCACAAAATATTACAAAATTATATATCATTGTATTCGGGAGACTCTCCCCTCTCTTTTAAGACGACGATGAACACTATCGTTTTTACTTTTCACGTGATTCCTCCTTTTTGCCCAAAACCTCATGTTTTTACAAAAACTCATATTTTTCGAAATCTGAGAGTGATAGAGCAATTCTGCTTCGGGATTCGTATCCAGGACGAGGAACTCTGCAACGATCACCTAGTGGATATTGCAAAACAGAAAACAAAGTTCAAATTTGTTGGACAGCGTAATTAGTGAAACATGAAATGACATGACACGATGGTTAAAATGACATTTTACGAAACATGTAAATACTCAGTGTAGTATTAAATTTTGTCAATCTTCAACCACATGGACACGTGTATATAATGGGAGTGGTGTATATAAAACTCATTTTGTTATGAGAGTTGCCGAATGAATAATTAGCGGTGTTAACAGTTGCAGTTTTTATATTTTGTACATCACTTAGATAGAATGACAGTTTTACAAATTTCTATTGAAATTAGTCTTTTTACCTGAAGTTAGTTAGGCATTTGTATCATTACCCTGTCCAAAAATTGTCAGACATCATCGTAATCTGATTCATATATATTTCACAGCAAAGTCGTGATAATAGCAATAATAATTGAATCACGCTGGTCATAAAAAAGGAAGCCAGATCAAATTTTCGTTTATTACTCGTTCAAAAAAGACAAAAAAAATGAAATTCTGTCATGTAACAATTGGAGTATTAATTCATTCGCCGCATCGTAAAAATCGTAACTTTTAATCCTTGGAGCATTGTTCTGTTTCGCTTGAATTAGATGAAAATTCAAGCACAGTAGCTTTCGTTCGCGCGCAGTTAATGTATCCGAACTGGTTCCGCTGAGACACATCAACATCGAGGGAAAGCGCAGCGAGGGGCGTCACGTGGCGTCCTCCTAATTATCGCGTTAATTAATTAGCAGCCGTCAATTTGCAACACGAACCGGCTACCGATCGCGAATTTTCTGGCAGATCGGTAGTAAAATCCCATAATAATTGCAGAATTAACGGCGTGCAATTAGCGCGCTCGTTCGGCGCTTCGACCTCGTCACCCAACCCCACCTTCCAGTGCCCGCCCCTTCAGTTTTCAACACGAGTTAACCGTGTTGCAATTATACAGAAATTTAGGTGCGATTCATTCGACCGTAGAACGTTTTTCTCTCTGACGGAAAAGGATTATTTGAATCCCTTTCTTAAAGTGTATATAAATAATTGCCACATTGCAAGATTTACGAGAAGCCAGAGGGTTGTTGAATGATGATTGTTACCAGAATATAATGTTACTTAATTTCAACAAAATTTGTTCGACGTGTCTGTGTTTGGGTAATTATAAATTAAATGGTTTAAATGTTGACTATCGTAACGCCGGGGTATTTAGTAGACTCGTTTTTGAAAAAAATGCTCGCTTTATTGTACACTGAAGTTACGATACATCTGTTTCAGTATTGTTACTCACGATGAAATTGTTTCGTAATTTTGATTCGTTCGGGAATGTGTCGTCTGGGACGACGATTGGAATTTTCTAGAAATGTTTATAATCATAAGACGTGTTCGTGACCAAAGCGGGCACCTGCACACTTCAGACCCCCTTTAAGGGAACTCAGACGCTGGGAAAGACAGACCAAATTCCCGGAGGTCGCCAGCCTTAGAAGGGATAAACAGAGTCCGGAAAATCAGAAGACCACCCTCGCAGCGTTCCCACGAAACTGGAGCAGCTACTGCTACCCCTTCCCCGATTGCGAGCCAAATTTTTAAGTATTATAAGGACCACGAAATTCAACCAAATCGGGCTAGTCCTAGTCACGCGTTCGTTTCGTTCGTTGGCACAGACATTGCAAGATCGCGTTAATCCCCTTCGAGCAGACATCTCCTTCAGTACGTAGTTACTGCTTGGTTTTTTATACTTTAATCTTCGCTGAGCCCCCGTATAACTATCGGACGTAGACCCCGTAGATTCTTTGTATACCGTTCAGTCTTTGTAACTTCCAATTTATGTTGAATATATCAGTGATAGCTTCGCACAAGTCGTTGTTCCATGATACCTTCTTCTAATACATAGAGGAACCTCGATTTGAACGGGACCCACAGAGTACATCATAGCCGGTCGTGGTGTACGCAAGTTGCGAGTTCCTTTACCCATTTCCAACATCAACCTGACCATCCGTGTTTATACGGCTGCCCGGCGTGTATGTAGGTCGGCTGTCCGGAAACACACCCCTTCGTTGATTCTGGTGAGCCGGCTACGTGGCGCTTGGCACTCGCCAAATAGTCCGGAGATCCGGAATCCTTCCATCTGCGCCTATCGGCTACCCGACAACGTCGGCTGTCCAGAGAAGCGCGCTCTTTCCCTGTGCCGTGGCTCTCGGCTATCTGGCGCTTCACAACCGTCGGCCAGTCCTGGGAGAACACGGACCTCTTCCCAGGCCAATTACCCAAAATTGACCTGTTACCCTATTGCCCAAGTATCGGGTGTAACCACAAACCATAAAACCTTTCCTTGGCCAAACTCGCCAAGCCCTGGCTCGTAACAGTATTAACAACCTGCTTAATCTGACACTGGTCTCGGATCATCGCGAGAATCATCTGCGTTGTAATTTCATCTGCTTATGCACTCTCGGACGATGACGCATTTCTTTTTCGGCAGCACTTACCTCTTGGCCTTGCTGCCGGATTGTTCCTTTCGCGACACTTCTTCCTACCTCGTGGCAATGTCGCGAAACGATTTTTTTAATGATAAAAGAATGGCGCATGCGGACAGTGCTCACCGATCAAGGTTTGATTTTCGAGCAACGTTTAATAGAAAAGAATATATTTTGCAGTCGTGTGCCGTCGCATTTTTTCTTCCCGTTGAATCTCGTCCAACTGCTCGCTGGTAATTAATTAATCGCGACATTCCCCTACCGGATACTGATTCTCGTTAGCGCGTCTAAAGCCGAAAGGAGCGAGCGCCTGGTAACTATCCCCTGTAAACTGCAGCCTTTGACCTCTTCGCCTGTTCGGCGAAGAGGACTTCCAGGAGGGGGGAAAGTTTTTTTTTTAATTTTGTAGACTGCGAGTTAAAATTGTTTTGCAGGGAAATGGCTGAGAGGTGATTGTAAGATTTCTTTAGGGGGCTCGTCAGTGTCAGTCAAATTATATGTCTCGTTATTATTAATTAGGTCAGTTTATTGATATTGATGACATGGAACTAGTGTCAGTCATGCACATGTGTAATTATGTAATTAATTGTATAATGTTGTTTTCTTTATAACTGATGTACATAAGTGTGAATGTGAATTTAAAAAGACATAAACAATTGGCTCAGTATCTATTCAAACCCTTTGAAAATTTCCTAAAATCATTAAACTAGTGTGACTCATATACATGTGTAATTATATAATTAATTGTATAATGTTGTTTTCTTTATAACTGATGCGCATAAGTCCAAATATGAATTTAAAAAGACATAAACAATTGCCTCAGTATCCCAAAATTGTCCCAGTATTTACTTACCCCTTTAAAAATTTCTTAAAATCACGGAACTAGTATCACTCGTATACATGTGTAATTATATAATTATATAATGCTGTTTTCTTTATGACTGATGCGCATAAGTCCAAATATGAATTTAAAAAGACACAGACAATTGCCTTAGTATCCCAAAATTGTCCCAGTATCTACTCACCCCTTTAAAAGTTTCCTAAAATCATTGAACTAGTATCACTCGTATACATGTGTAATTATATATTTAATTGTATAATGTTGTTTTCTTTATAACTGATGTGCATAAGTGTCAATATGAATTTAAAAAGACATAAACAATTGGCTCAGTATTGCAAAATTGTCCCAGTACATACTCACCCCTTCAAAAATTTCCTAATATCGTTGAACTAGTGTGGCTCATATACATGTGTAATTATATAATTAATTGTATAATGGTGCTTTCTTTATAATTGATGTGCATAAGTCCAAATATGAATTTAAAAAGACATAAACAATAGCCTCAGTATCCCAAAATTGTCCCAGTATCTACTCACCCCTTTAAAAATTTCTTAAAATCATTAAACTAGTGTGACTCATATACATGTGTAATTATATAATTAATTGTATAATGGTGCTTTCTTTATAATTGATGTGCATAAGTCCAAATATGAATTTAAAAAGACATAAACAATTGCCTCAGTATCCCAAAATTGTCCCAGTATCTATCCACCTCTTTGAAAATGACCCAAAATCATTCTCCCCAACTTCACCAACACCCATCATCCGCCGGATATCCAAAAACCAGCCCCATAACCGCCATTCGACAGCTAAAATCAGCCTGCAGACCCATGTAACAGCGCACCGCCAACATTCGCCCCCTTTCAACCGCGAAAAATGTCAAAATCGAAAGGCGAGAAGAATGGGTATCCCATGAAAACATCAGACCTTCATCCCCTTGGACCCTCGACACCATGCCCCCCCCCCCCCCCCGCCGCCGCGCGCGCTCCGGCTCGTCCATGGAATACTTTATCGCGTATGAATAATGTATCCGGCAGCGCTGATAGCGCGCACGGCCCAACATTTAGGCAGCCTGGGCCAATATTGATACACGCTCTCGACGTGTTTCCCCGTCGTCGCGTTTTCTCTGTCGCTCGTCCGGCACGCTCGCGCGTGTACGCGCGCACCTCCACCCCCCCGTCTCCCGGGGTGGGATGGCCGTGCAATCGGCTAGTTTGTAACTGTTGCGGGGTTACAAGCTGTGCACGGCCACTGTATCTGTCGGGAAACCGGACAGCTCGCGTTTACACCGACCGGGTTAACTGCCGAGCGACGCGTGTTCCCAGAGACGCTTCGAGATTCGCCTGTTTGCCGAGCTTTCCCGTTGTGCGGCGGTGAAACAGCCGATCGTTTGCCGATTGTTCTTCTTTCGTTTTGTTTTCGAGGGAAGAGTATCATCGACGTCGGCATTGGTAGCTTTTACTGTAGGTTTCATTTTTATCTTCTTTTATTTTTTCTTTGCATCGTACTTCCGTGTTTTAGGTGTGCGTTATTACTGTTGGACAATTCGTGTCGACTGTAAATAAGTATTTTACGCGTTTCACCGGCTAAGTCTCTAGTAGCCCTGTTAATAATTTAAAAACGAATTTACCAGCATTTTCGTATGGGAAAACGTTCAGAATCACTTCAGCAATCATCCCTTAAAATATTGCCATGCAGTAGCCGAACATACTGTACAAGAAAGATACGCAATGATATATTTTTTATTGTACCGTTAAACTTTAATTATTTCAAGAGATAGATCGTAGCAATTAATAGTTGTATGTTCAGTACATAATTGTATTAAATTTAATTAATTATTCAATACATAATTGTAGATTTTACCATAATCATAATTCACACGACGACGAGGCTATGCCGAAACGTAATTACAACGTGAATTTTAATACTATCACTGGCCGCAGACAAAAGGAGAGGGCGGGATGTGCAAGCACCTGATCCTTTCCGTTACAACGTCCGCTGAGGGCACTCCGTGTTACTTTCAGCGAGTAGAACAACCACGGTATTACCGTATCGTTCTTTTAATAATAACAGCGCGATGGCACATCCAGCTTAAAGCCTCCAAACGCGGGCACACGGCCGAAGGATCAAAAGTGGTCGACTGCAGTCAGGGGTAAAATAATCCGGGGGATTACTTTGCCGTCGTTAAAAGTAACTGACCCTAATGAACATCAAGTAGATTCAGGCTTCCACTCGTTTCGCCCGTGGTACCACTGGTGATTAACATTTTGTAATTTAAACTACTTCGTGCATGTCTCTCTCCCTCTCTCTCTTTTTGAACGTGTCAACCTTAATTTTAGGATATATTACTATTCCACCCTTCCCTTCACGGTGTTTTATCAAAGTCTCTCCATAAAAAAAAAAAATTAATTTCTCGCTTTTTCTCATGCTTTTCACGCCCAGTTTCCTTCTCGCTCACCCGGGGCTGAAAGTTAATTTGGGCAACGCATTTTGCAAAAAGAGGAACAATTCCCTCGTCATTTATTTATTCTCAACACTCTTTAAGTTCTAATAAGAAAAGGTAGAAAAGGATAAATATCCGTCGAAATATGAATAAAAAAAATTCTCCGCCCTGCGAAAATATGAAAAATGAATCCCTGCTCTCAATTAAAAGGAAAAACGGCGAATTCCTTCGCAGACGCGCAGCTAATTTGAATCGACAACACCTCGTGTGCGTTGTG
This sequence comes from Holcopasites calliopsidis, assembly GCA_023838395.1. NCBI lineage: Eukaryota > Metazoa > Arthropoda > Insecta > Hymenoptera > Apidae > Holcopasites > Holcopasites calliopsidis. The sequence continues at coordinate 3,904,164 of JALHAQ010000007.1, forward strand.
TTTGTCATTAAACAAACGCGCGCCTGGCGGCGTAAACGAGGAGAGCGGTGAATCGCGACCAGGTGGTTGGCGGAAGGAAAACGGTGCGAATCGCGAGGGTTGCCCGCGGGAAGAGGGGGAAAACATTCCTCGGGGATTACTTGGTTCCTCGTTAAAAGACCTTAATGAACGCATGCAATCGAGCGAGCCGCACTCTTTCTCCCACTTAGCCCCGTGCCTATGTTTTTCCAACCCTTCCCATTCTCGCCGCCTGCCCTCCCCCTCTTCTCAGTGTCCGTAGGGGTTAATAAAACGTCCCTGTGCGCGCGTTGAATCGTTTAACGTCACTCGCTCTGACATTTGCATAAGTGACTCTCCACCGTTCCGGATACGCTTTTTGCTTGGCGATGCTCTTTTTTAGCGTGCGCGGGGCTCTGCTAATTCGAGGCACGAGTATCGTTCGTAGAGATCTGTCCCAGTAAAATTTGGACGCACGTGTGAAATGAATAAAAGATATTGAATGCATACAATGATTGATTTAACGAGAGTGAACCGTTGAATTAATCCAGCTCTCGCTACGTGCTGTTCGTCGCCACTAGCCAACCGGAAGTCCCCTCTGAATCGATCGTAGATGAAATTTTTTCAATTCTTTGGAGATGTTATGTTTCGTGGTCTGAAGGTGGCGTCGAAAGGTAACTTCTTTAAACGAGGTACATAACTGTCCGAAATGATAATCTCACCCGCGACACTAGTACGTAAATAGAAGAATAAATTCCGAGTTTCTGATAGAATCGGGAACGGGAGATACACAAGCTAAGGGCACTGGTTCGAACACATTCGCCTCGCGGTTTTACCTTGGCCTTCAAGGAGGCCAGACCTTAATCCAATTGAAAATCTATGGGGAATCTTAGCACGTAAGGTGTATTCCAACGGGAAACAGTATACAAGTGTCCCAGAACTTAAAGAGGGGATCAAAGAAGCGTGGTCACAAATTGGATTGGAGACACATTAAAAAAATTACTCGATTCATTGCTAAAGAGAATCTTTGAACTTATTAAAAACAACGGGGGTTCAACAAAATATTGAATTTTCATTATTTTTTTTTATTTATAAATGTTTTTCTTTAATTTTCGTTGTGTTTCATAAAAAATAGTGAACCTACATTTATTTCGCAAAGAAATTTCTATTGTTTGTAGCAAAAAAATTATTATTCGTGTTAATAAAAATTATACCCTTAAAGTACTTTACGTTTCTTGTGAAATATCTTAGAAGGAGTCATTTAGGATAAATAAGCAAAAGACAGTGACATATTATCATACTCATATGTCATAAAAACAGGAATGACGTATCATTAATAGCGTGAATCTAAGATTATTTCGGTCACTGTACACTCGATCCCATAAAGTACAGCGAAGCGTCCCCCATTCTCAGACACTCGTCTGCTCCCCAAATAGAAACGTCACGTAGGTACATCCGTATTACGCACGGTCGAAGGGAAAAAGGAGAAAAGCAGTTCCGCCAGAGGGACACATCTTTCCATCGGGGGTTAAATTAATTTGTCGATGGTGACACATTGAGAAATGCGGCGGTCGCTAAATATCTTCCGCTCTGCGGCAACGAAGAGTTGAAGGGGTTGCACTGGGAGAGGGTCGGGAAGAGTGGTTTCCCGGCGCGGGGAGCGGCTCGTCGAAAGTAACTGGCCGTAACAAATGCCCGGAGCAATCGAGGCTCGGACAGGACCGGAGCTCCCAAAGGAAATATATTGCTTTGCGGTTCCTTTATCGTGGGAAATGTTTCTCCTTCCCCCCTCCTCCCGACACTCTTGGAAAATGATTCAGTCTCGCGGAAAATTCTCTCGATTGTTCTCCGCTCGGGCGACATTTCCTCCGCCACTTCCACGATGAACACATGGATCGTGCGATCGTCGTCGCCGCTGAAAGATTGTGCTGGTCATTGTTGAGATTCCGTCCAAATGTTTTCTCGCGAATTCGATGAGACAGAAAGGAGGGAAATGGGAACGATTGTATTTAAAGCTGGAACTTGTTGGAGAGGTCGTGGCAAACGGATCGGACGCACGTAAAGAATTTATTAATACATACATCAAATATGGTGTTAACGATTTCGATGTACAACTGGAAAAGTGAAGATGATCGAACAACGAAAGATAGGCAGCGCCCGACATATCGATCGTGCCTGCGTTCTCTTCATCCGATTCCGAACCACGGATCGTACTGAATTCTCGATCTTCAACTGAACTTCTTTGACCTTTTTTCTTTTGGGATTGCATTTTCATTTGGAGTGTCTTTGGGAGAAAGGCATCCAGAAAAATATACTTTGTTAGGTGAATCGTTTTGCTTAATAGAGGAATTGCAATTAATAAAGATTATGTTGGATGTAATAAACTGAGCACATATCGATTTGATGAAAAAGAAAACAGTAAATCGTAAAGAATTTTATACACATAAAGTTAGAACTTCTTCGAGCTTTTTCGTGGAACTGTATTTTTGTTTAAAGTATGGTTATGAGAAAAACATACACAAAAGCATACTTTGTTAGATGAATCGTTTTGATTAATAGAAGGCTTCCAATAAATAAAAATTATGTTGGATGTAATAAACTGAGCACATATCGATTTGATAGAAAAGAGAAAAGTAAATCGTAAATAATTTTATACACATAAAGTCTCCTTCGAGTTTTTTCGTGAAACTGCATTTTTGTTTAAAGTACGGTTACGAGAAAAACATACACAGAAGCATACTTTGTTAGATGAATCGTTTTGATTAATAGAAGGCTTCCAATAAATAAAAATTATGTTGGATGTAATAAACTGAGTGCATATCGATTTGATGAAAAAGAGAAAAGTAAATCGTACAGAATTTTATACACATAAAGTTGGAACTTCTTCGAGCTTTTTCGTGGAACTACATTTTCATTTAAAGTATGGTTATGAGAAAAACGTACACAAAAGCATACTTTGTTAGATGAATCGTTTTGATTAATAGAAGGCTTCCAGTAAATAAACATTATGCTGGATGTAATAAACTGAGTGCATATCGATTTAATGAAAAAGAGAAAAGTAAATCGTACAGAATTTTATACACATAAAGTTGGAACTTCTTCGAGCTTTTTCGTGGAACTACATTTTCATTTAAAGCATTGTTATGAGAAAAACATACACAGAAGCATACTTTGTTAGATGAATCGTTTTGATTAATAGAAGGCTTCCAATAAATAAATATTATGTTGGATGTAATAAACTCAGTACATATCGAAGAGTTTAAGCTGAACAAAGGAATACGCGGTGTGTCTCCAGGGAATTGTTTGCTGAATGAAGGGAGGATTGAAGCAGTTTGTGGTTTTGTCTCGATAGAAATTGCTTTCTCCTTTTTTTGTTCTTGCTTGATAGCCCTTGAGTATACTCTGTGTTGAAATCAATATTGTTAAGATGTATGTATATGCACTGTATTCTGGCTACGATGGGTTTTTTTCAAAGTGGTAATTGTAAAAAGTTTTTACTAAAAACATAATTGTTCTTTTTGGTTCATTTGAAACATTCGATTATTAATACACAATCATTTTTCAATTAATTATTGGTTTCTATATTTTCATTTCGTTTAACCGGTCGGATCGAGTGTGGTTTTAAATTAATGATTTTCTGCATACATAAAAGTGCTGTATGTTGGTCGATCAAACATCTCTACCATTTTACCAGACCATTATTTAAAATCGCAATCGAAATGCATATTTATTTGCCTGAAAAACTCAGGTGCAAAAGGCATCATCAAAAATCCATTAGGGCTCAACCAATTATCCCAGGTGCCACAATGTGACGACTCGTTTCTGTGAACAACCCTTTACGTTACACATTACATACTTAGCGAATTTGCATAATGAATCGATATCGGGGTTCCGGTGTTAAGTAGCTGCAAGAAGCTATTACACTCTTGCCCGAGGACCCCGGCTTAATTTAAATGGCCGCGTTTAGCAGCGTTACATAATGGAGCTCCAATGGCCGGGGCTAATTAAGAGACGTTTCCAGAGCGAAAGAAACTCGGGCAACCCTTGTAACGAGTTCCTGCTTCGTTCCGCCTTGAAAATTCCAAACGAGTAATTAACTGTTCTTCAATTTCATTAGTACTCTTTTTTTGTCATTTTCTTTAAACGACTTTCGTTTATGTTTGCGAGTAAATCTGAATGCAAGAAGGTGCTGCTCGAGTGCAATTTTTACTGGAGATGGAAAGCTAATTGCAGCTTTAAATTCATTCCTTTCTTACATTTATATTTCCCTGCTGCTGCAATTATTGTAATTATTCTTGTGTCATCTTCTTTATTCTTTTATATTATTAAAAATTGTTGCATGGTAATGGTTAGCTATAGATAGAGGGCAGACCCATTAAGGTTCACAAATTATATCATTTTTTTATAACAAAATTACTTGGAACTTTCATGGATTTCTTTAAAGTAAATTTCTTTACGGAATCTTTCATTTCCATTCATTTTTCTATCGATCAACTTACCTTTTAAATTCGTAAATGTTCAATATTTATCATCAGTGTTGGATTTGAATCTCTACTTGACCATTCTCACCCACATTCTCTTTTTTCATTTGTGTCACCCTTGCCGACGATTCGGGAACGACCTTCCAAAAGACTGCATTCCGTTTTTTCTCGCCTGACGCGTCTACAGACACGCGGGGATTCGATTACAGTTTCTTGAAAGGCACACCGGCCTCTTTGAGAGTTCCACCCTCTCGCAGCTTTCCAAACACGAAACTCCTTTGCCTTTTATGCAAACCGTTAATCCTGTGCTTTGAGCTTTCTGCCCCCCTCCCCCACCCTCGTAATTACGACGACTTTCGCTTTCTCACTTGGTCCACGCGTATACGTATGTATTCACTGTCCCAGCTAAGAGTAAACACCTCTTTCGCGTCCTTTTTCTCTGTCGTCGCCACGCGAGTTTCCTCTGATTTGGAACAGAGAATACATCGATCTTTACCTGAATTTCTTATCGCGTTGCATTCGAACCGACCATTGGAAATTGTATAGGGTGTAAAGAAATTATATTACTACACCTCCGGATCGGTGGACATTTGTGAAAAAAGCTTATGCAAAATTGTCCTTGACCTCGAAAATTAAGGTCAACATTTTTTCTTGTCCTATCGGATTCTACTCGTCATAAGGGTAAAAATTGCCGAAGGAACCATGGGTCGCAACTCAACCGTTTTCTCGCAATAAATGATGTTAATATTTTGCATTGGTCAGCAAGGGTTAGAGCGGGAGAATGAAAGAGATGGTCTTGCGCGACGCTAGATTGGCTGGTGCGTTGCGAAGGGCCGCAAGACCATCCTTCAGGCTCCCTCTTTTTCATTCTCTCGCTCTAACCCGTGCTGACCAATGCAAAATATTAACATCATTTATTGCGAGAAAACGGTTGAGTTGCGACCCATGGTTCCTTTGACACTTCTTATCCTCATGGTAAGTAGAATCCGAAAGGACAAGAAAAAATGTTGACCTTAATTTTCAAGTTCAAGGACAATTTAGCACGGAATTTTCTTCACAAATGTCCACCGGTCCGAAGGTGTAAAACCACGCTGTGGTGATCGTTACCTATAATTTCTTTACACTTTGTACAGCTTATTTGAGAGAGGTGATGCGCTTGCATTTTTTTTCACAGAACTGTATCGTAGTAAATCATTTTTTCACGAATCCAACTCCTTCAGCGGAATGTTGAAAATACGAAATATCTTTGTCGAACTTTTTTACTTCAACCTTCGATTAATCTTTAATTTACTTGTGAACGCGTTTGAAGTAAAGGAAGCTCGAAAGCCAGAGGAGATAAACACCCTTCGTCGCGTCGCGTTGCGGCGAGGAACGCCGTATTTTCGTTCTGCCGTAGTGTCGCGGCGCGAGCCTAGAAAAATCCGTCGACGGAAATTTATATGCGACTATGCATCCGCGGCTTAGCAGGGTCGTCTGTCATCAGGAGAAAATGGCAATGCGTTGAGCAAACTTGCGCGACCTCGTCTGGCCAGTGGAGAACCGTCCTATTCAGGTTCTCATCTTACAGAAATTCTTCTTTATTAAGTAAAATATATATATGCTGCTACAATAACAATTTGAACATTAAATAAGTTAAGAGTAATACGATATGATGCAAAAAAAAAGTTTAATAATGTATTAAGTCGCGTTTAATGATCTATTAAGTATACAGTCTCGATCGAAAATTCGACCAATCTTCGGTAATTTTTTATTGCAATTAATTGAACACTTAAAGTTTCCAAAATTTGTTTTGGGTATATTTTAGAACTTTTAGAATATAAAAGAGTTTCTGTTTAATTCTTTATCATATTTATTTAATTAAATATCTTCCGGTAAACGTGGAACCTTTCACATTAGACGTCCGGCTGGTAATAGCGGACGACTGGATCGTCTGAATTAAAAAACCCAAACACATTTATAATTTGCATGAGTGTAGATATCCGCTGAAGCGCGGAGAAAGATTTCGAGCATAATTTTCCGATCAAAGTTGAAGGTATAAAAGAATTGCACGTCTTTTATACTTGATCGACATAAAAAAGTGGGAAACCATTAACCAAATTCGAATTTGCGAGGTTTAGCAGATGCCTATTAACGTGTAGAGCAACATACCAAAAATTTGGATCAAACTGCCGAGTAAATTTCTTTTTCGTCGCGACCGCCATCCGAAGAGAAATCGTTTCGAGAAAAACGCGCCCAAATTTTTGTGTATAAAAGGTACTTGCATTTAATCAGCTGTACCTGCCGCATACAAAATGCCTTCAGTTTCCTCATGCTCGTCCTCATCAGCTGCTTTTCGGCCTCTCGAAGGCCTATTCTGGCCTTTTTAGAGGCATCGGCGCTGCGGCGATTGGCCTGTGCAATTCACGCATTATCATTCTTGCGCGCGTGTTTAACAGCTGTGGTTCCGATTGTGACACCCGTCGCCTCCATTATTATTAACAGCGTACTAAATCCTTCATTAAAGACGCACGCTGAAATATTAACACGCTGAGTGCCACGGGGGTCACCGGTGACCGCCACGCAACTTGGTAGTGACGTCATCGGCGCCACCGGTGACCGGCACGCAACTTTGGTAGTGACGTCATGGGCGCCACCGGTGACCGGCACGCAACTTGGTAGTTACGTCATCGGCGCCACCGGTGACCGGCACGCAACTTGGTAGTGACGTCCTGGGGGCCACCGGTGACCGGCGCGCTCAGATTGACATAAATCGTATATGTAATTTAAACAAATAACAACACTTATAATTTTGTATTATCATCGTTGATGACACCGTTGACCCCCGTCGCAATTAACACGTCAAACATGGTTATACACTGTAACCTATCTATTGAAGATAATATTTCATCATTATATGTATCGCATAATAGAAAATTCATCGTGGCGCCACGGACAATCCCTGTCAAATTGGCGTGTCATTCAACGATTTCGATGATCTTTCTGCCGGTAAAAATATGTTTGGCCGCGAAGTGCCAGACACAAGCGTTGCAACTTTCGTTATTATTCTGTGCGTCGTTTCCCAAGCATCTCTCGAAAAGATCGTCGTAAATAGATTTCAACGCTTTCTGTGCATCATCATCAAGGGGCGGGTGGATGTTTATAACTTTTTAATGCACCTACAGCTTCGCACTTCGCATCATAAATATAAAGATTTCTGAAATACGCCGAACTTCGCTCGAAAAATGTAGGATCGTATTCTGAGATATGAATACTTTCCAACTGAATCATAAAAAAAAATCTATTTCCTTTTTAGAACATCTCTGAACATGTTCGTTATATTTTTCATAACATTCGCGATATTTCTGTCATGACATCAATCCCTTGTGGAATATTCCGCACCGTTGCTGCTCCGTACGTGAGGGCAAGTCGACTGCTGTACACCGTTGTACAAAGTCGAACAAGCGAAGCTCCTCCAGGCGTTTCGGTTCATTGTCGGATTATCGACGTAATTGCAATGGGATTTGCGTTATCTTCCACTGTAAGGGAGGAAGACCCGGCGCTCGCCGGTTCCCGTTTCAACGGAGATTATTATAATCCAGGGATGCATGGCTGCAGCCGATTAAACGTGCAGAAAACTTACTGACGTGCTGTACTATCCGCGTATTACGTGCAAGAGGAATTACATATTCCTCAGGCTTCAGACTGGCCTGTTCTTCTTGCATGGGTTCACGGGTTTAAGGATTAAGATCGTCAGGGGCACAAAGGACTCGAAATATCTTGCTGTTCTTTCACGTGTAATGAAAAATAATTACTAGACTGCGGATTTTTATGCATTTAGAGGAAATGGAAAGATGCGAAATTGCACAAAATGCGCGTAATATGAAGAAATGTTGTGACGCCAGATAATTCGGTAAACTTGTTTAACAAAAAAAATTCACTTTATTTTACACCGGGAAGTACAATACACTATTACCGGACACTGAACCTGAATCGGAGTATTGACGGTTGTTCCGTCGCACGGAACAACGCGCGTGGAAATTTTGCTAAGGTTTATGGTACGTACCGCGGAAAAAATATTATTTTTGAGGGAGAGAATTTCGTTTAAATTGCTTGCCGTCTGCAAGCAATTTATTTCACGTGCGGGCAAAACGTTGCCGCTTAAATCACTCTCTCCATCCTCAATAATCGACAAATACCATAAACCTGGATTTCCAAAGGGTCCCCGCCATATTGTAACGGCACGCGACGCCGACTCGCGGGACCTAAAGGAATTTCCCACCGCGGCCAAAGTTTCCAGAACCCTCGCGGTTTCAAGTATCGTCCCACTTGTTTCGGGAAATACCGCGCTTCCGGCGCACCGGAAGAGCGATGGACCTGGAATCTGTACGCTAATTAGCAAAAATTACCGTTTCGTTTTAACCAATCAGACTTCCTTCCAAAGAACAGAATCACTTCGACACGCGAGAAGTAAAGATCGAACGCGATCACACGAAATTGTCACCCGAGGGCATCTTCGGCTGAAATTGGAAACGCCAAAGGTCCATTCGACGCGGGACCTAATTCCTCCACTGGAATCGGCAGCACTTCGCACACTTTTAATCAACTGCTGAATATTAATTTGACGGACAGTGTCGCGAGTAAACGTTGCGCCCCTAAAGGTGTCCGGGGACTTACACCCCCTGGTAGGACTTAATCCACGCAGCGGCGCTCGCGACGTATCGTGTTCGACATCGACGAGGCACGATACAATTCAAAGGTCTTATATCTTAGATCATCCGCGTAGTATCCGGATCCGATTATACACCCTTGGTCGATGACGTCTTGTTTTCCGGCAGCCCTTATCGCTTGGCCTTGCTTAATTATCTCTTTCGCGACGGTTCCTTGTTTCGTCGGTCGAATTGTCTTCTTCGTATTGTTTCCTTTCGATATTCTTCTTCCTGTCCCGTTGGGATATACAAAATGTACAAATTATAGTGCGTTTTCAAATACTTGATAGGTGAGATAATCTTCTACTGACGTTCTACTATTTTTTGCTATATTCTGAAAAATATGATTTCGCATAAAAGTCCACAGTCCAATAATTACGCTTCCTCTTTGCATGCCTTCACTCTATTTGCATTTACAAAGTCTTCTAATTGTACGGCTCATGGCAAAATTATTCTATTTGCCTGCGCGCGCTGTAAGGCTATCAGGAACATTGATAAATTACACCACAATGAGAAAGAAGAATGCTTCAGGTTACGTGACATTTAATTACACGTTCTTTTTTTCGCGGCTGCGATAATAATTATAAACGACGATGAACTTGCATGGACGCAGAGGAAAAATATGTATAACGCAGTAATAATAATAATAATCATCATTTGTAATAATAATCTACTGAATGATTAGATGGCCGTGCGTCAGTACATTAATAGCAGCAATATGTTATAATATATCGATACACTGATAAACGTAACCAAGACCCCTTAGTTTCTTTCTTTTCGATAATAAAAATCGGGGAGCACTAAAATTTCACGGAATATTTCATCAACACGCTATACAATTCCGTTATCAGCGACGAGCATTTCTTTCTACCATATTTTTATAACAATTGAGGCGCTTGATGGAAAAGGGGCACATAAGCCTACGTGCCCTTTTTCCTTAAATCGTTTTAATCGATTCATCTATACATACACATGTATATGTATAATATACCACAGAGATATTCAATCTTTGCTGTTTATAGCAACTGGATACTGTTTTGTTCTGTTGTTTACGCGTCTATCGCGCGGCCGCATCTTGTAATAGTACTCTGTGTAAAGAAACATGGAAAGCGTGGCTGAATCTGCAAGGAAACAAGCGAATTTAGGAAAGAAGAAACTAATTTTCAAATTAGCTTGGTGCAAGGAATTCCAGAAACTAAAACGCCCCAAGGGACAAAATTGTCTAACTTTGTCCTTGCTTGGAAAATTAAACTTTTTGTCCTTTTCGTTATTAATTCTTATTTTCTATCTAAATGATATATAAAAGTTTGTAACAGATTAAGTGCACAACATTTTATTTAATAAATAAGGGGAAAAAGCTTCTTTTTACGATTTCACCTCATTTATGGAAAAAGGGTAAACAAACCAACGCCTAAAATTTATAAACAAAAACGCATATCATCCTCAAATCATAACTGCTATCATCATAATGTATGAAGTATATGTCTCTGCATCCTTAAAAAAAAATTTTCATTTGATTGCACAACTTTTGGTTAACTGGTACCACAACGAAAACTTTGTAGCTCATTTTCTCGAGATGGAATTTAGACGTATGTGCCATTTTTCCATCAAACGCTTCAATTACAAATGACAATGAGTTTGCATGGACGCAGAGGAAAAATACGTATAATGCAGTAATATAGCAGCAATATGATCTAATATATCGATATACTGATAAATAGACATCGGATTTTTATGTAAATTTATATTTTTGCGAATGTAGTAAAAAAAATTGTGCTTTGCTGGCAAGTTATTTCACTTACTAGATATTTTAAAAAGCATAATAATTTGGATATTTTGTATATTTTTTTCTGGTTATGTGCATTCTGTCTAATTTTGCATCTTTAAATTTTCTAGAAATGCATAAGAATCCGTAGTGCACTGATAAATATAATTAAGACCCTTTAGTTTTTCCTTCTCGATAATAAAAATAGAGGACCACTAAATTTAACGAAACGTTTCATTAACACAATATACAATTTCGTTATCAGCGAGAAGCATTTCACTCTACCATGTTTTTATAACAATTTCTATTACACTTTATTGTTGAACACATTGAAATGGACAACTGTAGGAAGGTAGATCAGCGAAGTCGTTATCGCAAGCAGGGAATACGTTTCAGATGAGGGAAAGAAAGTCGAGTAGCCTTTACAGCGTGTATCGAACTCGTAGAAATTTTATTAACAAGCTACTTAAGAGGGATTTCAACGCGCTTGGTACGCCTCCTTCATTTTTATCCGCCGTCTTTCAACTTCGAGCCCGAGCTTATTGTTCCCGTTTTCTCTGATTCAATTGGAGCTTCTCTCGAGCATCCATGAAGGGAAAAAGGGGATCGTCTACGCCTGGATTAAAAGAACCGGGCGGGAGCGATCAATTAAATAAAAATCAATTACAGATTGCGACCTTTCTCTATGCCGGACACGTTCGAGCTGGTAAAAAGTAATTTCAAATTGGATTAAATAAATTCTCATCTCAAATGCGAAGAATATAAATTTCGGAAGCGTTGAGATACTTAGGTTAGGTTAGGTTAGGTTAACATGAAGAAAATTCAGATTAGCATAAAGGATATTAGAAAATTGGGAAACAGTTTTTCTTTTATTTATTTTAATAATGAATATGCGACCGAGTTCAAGTATTTCCATTTTTGCTATTTTCATTATCGAAATACCTATCACCTGGAATTTTCATTCCAAGCAGAATGTTGTCTAATGAAAATAGATTTCTGCAAGATCTGGAATTTAATTACTGGGGAAACCCTTTGCGATTCCACATCCCAAGAAGCAGGAGGAGGAGAAAAAAGAGGAAAAGGAAGACGCACGCGTTTCCAACTCTCGCAGGTGCCAGAGTGGGGCCTTCCGTTGGACACGAATCAGTTGCACACAGTTCTCCTAACCAACCAAGCTTCTTCCTAATCCCAATTTCTTAATGGCTCCCTTCTGTCTTCGTGAAACACCAAGTGACAGAGGAGAGTAGAAACAGCCATACACGCGACACCTTTCGCGTTCCTTTCCTAATTGAAAGCGTCAGGAGAATGTACGAAAGTATACCAGTATCTCTCACAATAGTAATAACTGGACTGCGGACTTTTATGCAGATTCATATTTCTGATAATATAGTGAAAAAATCAGAACGCTGCTAGGAACCCATTTCATCTACCAGCAATTATAAAAAGCGCCATCATTTGGATATTTTGTATATTTATTCATATTAAATGCATTATATGCAATTTCGCATGTTTACATTTTCTATAAATACATAAAAGTCCGCAGTCAAGTAATAACAGTAGGGGAGACCGGGGCTGAAAGTTCCGATTTTGAGAAGACATGTGATAACTAGAAATTAACCCCTTAGTGCGCGCACTCGAATTAATTCGAGCGGACGATAATGGGAAAAATGTGCACACATAAGTTAATTAGAGCAGCGTCGCAATTTGTGTTATCATTTTGCTTATAAATGTTTATATTTCGTTTGTTGTTACAATAAGGGTTAAATATTGTACGAAATTTTTCAGATAAAGATTTACACAGATGAAAAAAGTGATGTAATTGAAGGTTTTATTTTAGAAAAGTGTACGTTAAGGGGTTAATATAGCTATTCTCTTCGTTATTGACTGATTCATTGTTAACTTCATTACGCCCACTTGATTTATACCAATCGAAAACGTCATGCTACCCCTTTTAATTTGTTAAATATAATAACTATCGGAACCACGTACCCGCGGGACTTTTAGCCCCGGTCTCCCTTAATAGGGTGAGTTGGCCAAACATGGAGTACTGTTTTTTCATGCACATATTTCACCTATTCGCTTATCAACGAGTGGAAATATCAGGATTGTAATATACCATGGTATTTTTCATATCAGAGCGACCCAACCTAATGATCAATTAAATAATTCATCTCGACGCGCAGTGGACGCCGACATTTGATTTAGCACATTTTTGCGAGATGTTGCAAAAGGTATTTTACATTGTATACATATGTCAGATATTAAATATACATATTTTAAGTATCGATTCATTTGGGGATGGTCATGCTGGTTTGCTTGAAGGAAATTAGACGTCGAGAGCTACGAATTACGAAGAAAATAAACTTCCCGTCAACGAATGGAAATGGAACTGGAATTGTCAGGATTGTTTAATATCGTGATATTGATATCGTGACATATCGTCACGCGTCTATCTCCCTTTTTGTCTTCGACTTTATATTCTACTTGAACCCTTAAACTATCCTTTCTACAATCCGATAGAATCTATTTAATTCCCAAAACAAAGCATAAAATGAAAATGACTGTTTTATTGTCGCTCATCCCGGACGTTCCTCGACCAGAATTTCCCTACGTCTTCTTCTTTACGGAGTATCGCGAATACAGTGGACCAGTCCGGTTCGCCGAAACGAGTCGCTTCTAGAATTCACCCAGAACTTCCTGCTCTGCTTGCTGGAGGGATTTTAAACAAATCCTCTCCAGTTCTGCGACCGTAACGAAAGGGTTTTCTTTTTTGTAGGAAATTTGTGCCTCGTCCCAACGATGATCCTGTTGGGATTAATCTCGCCTCCTCGGGATTTTATCGTTACGAGCCAGAGCTTGGTCACGGTCAGATTGGAAACCCTCCGGGGGAATGGATTTCAGGCTTAAAAACATTGGCTTTATTTTCCTTTTAAGATAACGATCTTGGGAAATGCCTTCATCGATGGGGAATCAATCATGAATCCATAAAAATCGATTTCTCTTTTGTTTCATCCTCTTGATTGAATTGCTTTTTTGCCTGAATGATTATTTCTGTGAAGAAGAAATATCTTTGTTCGACAAAACTTCATCGTGAAATAAAGCTTCCAAAGATTACTGTCATTAGTACCAGTTTTGATTACTTATTTATTGTAATCGTAAAAATGACATATATTATTTTTCTCGTTAACAAATTGTCAGTGCGTGGCAAATCTGCTGATCAAGAACGGACGATAAATGAATTATCCTTAAGTGGCCAGAGGTAGAATCGATGAAGGATAAATCAAGGTGAACAAAGGTGTTGGAGCCACTGTGGTATTCGTGGAACGATGAATAATCATGTGTAAGGTAACAAATAGCTGGGAACGTTGCGTCGATAATAGCCAGGTAGAAACGCGTCTTGCTTGGTCGATAATGGTTAGTTCATTAAACGAAGATTCATGTTTCCTGGCGGGCTTGAGGGAATACCTCTGGATTTTGATTAATCTTTCGTTTTAATGGTAATGTAATTGATATCTGTAATATTTGACATCCTTTTTTTCAATTTCCCTTTTCTAATGAAGACTTTTAATAATATTGACAATAATTGAAAAGCCCATTTACTTCAATTTCTTAATTTGCATTGCTTGTTACAACCTTTCGGCGATCGAAATGTACGGAGTGCAGATTCCACTAATATTGAACATTGATAATACCCCTAGTATAGAATATTTTAAAGAAATTCTGTCTTATTATGCAATGAATTGAGGCGCTTGATGGAAAAGGGGCACATAAGCCTACGTGCCCCTTTTTCCTTAAATCGTTTAAATCGATTCATCTATACATATGTGTATAATATACCACAGAGATATTCAATCTTTGTTATTTCTGGCAACTAGATACTGTTTTGTTCTGTTGCTTACGCGATGCTCTCTGTCACTCAGCAATCGCGCGGCCGCGTCTTGTAATATTATTGTATGTAAAGAAATATGGAAAGCAAAGTTGAATCTGCAAGGGAACAAGCAAATTTGGGAAAGAAGAAACTAATTTTGAAATCAGCTCGGTGCAAGGAATCCAAGAAACTAAAACGCCCCAAGGGACAAAATTGTGTAACTTTGTCCTTGCTTGGAAAATTAAGCTTTTCGTTCTTTTCGTTATTGACTATATTGGATTATATTTGATTATATTTTCTATCTAAATAACATATAAAAGTTTATAGCAGATTAAGTGCACAAAATTTTATTTAATAAATAAGAGGAAAAAGCTTCTTTTTACGATTTTACCTCATTTATGGATAAAGTAAAGCAACTCATAAAATTTATAAACAAAAACGCATATCATGCTCAAATCACAACTGCTATTATCATAATGTATTAATCTTAGAATTAGTAAGAAGCAGTAATACGTTTATTTGCACACATATAGATACAAAATGTGATATTATGTTTATTGCCACTCAAATGCTTAACTTTAATGACATTCATTAACATAACTAGCGAGTGGTTATTAGTCCTAGAATGTGTTGCAACATTATTCTACTCTTAGCAGGCATGCTGTACGAAATCGGTTAGATCAACGGAAGAAGAATGGTTGGGCAAAAACAAAACAGCGCACGAGCTGTCGTCAGCCGGAAGAACATCCCCTTTTACATTTAAATTTAAATATTCAACAATTAAGTACATGTTTCTACATCCTTAAAAAGAAATTCGATTTGATTGCACAAGTTTTTATTAAGTAGTACCACAGTGGAAACTTTGAAGCCGATTTTCTCCAGATGGCATTTAGAGGTATGTACCCTTTTTCCATCAAACGCCTCAATTATATTGCTTACACGAAAAGCGATTTAATTACTCAACAATTATTGCAAGCAACAACTGCTATCGATAATTACCAACACTCTCTGCTACTACTAATAACAAACTCATCAAAACGGAAGCACCACTTCAACTACAAAAATGTTGCATATAATTCTTAAGCCCCCCCCCCATTCAAAATCGCTTTTTATTTCAATGAAAGAGCAAAAGAAAAATGGGAAATTGACGCGCCCGGGGATATTCCGGAAGTGCGAAGCCAGAGGTGCGATCCGCAAGTATCGAGAGACTGTCGTTAATTTGCAGTGAAAAACTTTAACGATCGCCATTATCGTAAAATTGTGACCGGTCTCGGATGACCGTGATATAGAAAGTCATTCCGGTAGCCAATTAGCCCTGAATTATCGCGCGACAACGCAGCGGCAATTCCATGAAAATCGTCCGCGTAATCCACGCCGCGGAAACTTTATTTCCCTCCCCGCTTCCTCTTTACTCCGTTTTTGTTTTTGTTTTAATGCGACGAAAGTGGTAAAGAGAGGAAGAAATGAAGGACCAAATGAAAACTATTATCGCTGTACCCCTCGCATTTCTGTTAGCTATCGCAGCGCGCATTTTTCACTTCAGTCTAGAAACGGGAAAAATATTTACCTCCCGAGCTGAAACGGAGCTCGGTTTTCCCGGATTTTCTTTTTGGCCGCGGAGCACCTTTTGCGGACGAGAAAATTACCGAATTACGAATCCACGGTTTCCTCCGTGAAATATTTTCGTTTCAACTCAGCTGTAACATTCGGAAGAGGCATACAGTTTTGATAATCTTCAGGTCTTGAAAGTTGCCACAATTTTTATGCTTAGAAGAATCTAAAGAATCGCCGCAATTCTTGTTTAAAAAGAAATCGAAAAAATCGCGGGCAGTGTCGAAGCTGAAATAACTTCTTCGACAGAGTTTTCATCACCGCGCACCAATTGCGAATTGCGAAAGTACATTTCTCTCTATCCAACGGATTTATTGAAAAAATTTACCAGTCGCAATCGTAACTTCTACGGCGAAGCTGCGGCGGATTCCTCCTCCATGTAAAGAGTATCTTGTTAGCCTCGTAATCAACGACACGTGAAAACTTGTTCGTCCCGTGGTATCGGCGCGTTGAGAAGCAAACGCGTAAAATTTAATGATGGCACGTGCATGACTTTCGTGCACGATCGCGAAATGCGGTCGTCAGCAAACAACCAGGCGAAGGAGTAAGAAATGCTTTTCAACTATGTACGTCGTTATATTAATGTAATGTTCCATTCGATAATTATTCTTCAAATGAAAGTGGAAAGCAGAAAATTAAAGCAACGAGGGATAATAATTAACTTGAGTGGAATATTATCTTTCTTCATGTATATCATGATTTTTATAGTATCTTCTACATTCTTGCTAAAAGAATAAGTTTGTGTAATAAGAACAGTTGTTTCCATTTCGTTCTTCCGCTCGTCGCAATCGATATTCCAGGAAGAGATGCAATTAAAGTTACGTTACACCGCGAATGGAATAGCAGTGTAGTCAGTGTGGTTTCTTATACTCCCAAGGAATTGCGGATAATTATGAAATTCTAGATTCTACGTATTATTTACGATGCATCGATTCTCCTTGATCGACGGGGAATGATTGGACAGCTTTCCCAGTAAAATCAATGAACCAACAGCTGTCAAAATCCATTTCTCTCTAAAAAAAAAGAGTCATGCAAAATTCGCTGAAGTCGTTTAAAAAAAAAAGTAACTAACGCCACTTAAGATAAAAATCCTTTACCTCTAACGACACGAAAAACAAAACGTCTTGGCGCATTTATAAATAAATCAATCATGCCTCAGTACGACCATAAGTTAAAAAAAAAAATAGACTCGAGTCGCCTTTTTTCCTTTAATCATCGAGCTCCGTGTTCCGGCTCAGGACTCGAAATACAGAAACGTGTGTCCAGCGTAAAGTTTCGCAACGAAAATGTAATAGCCCACAGCGTTGCGAGAATTTTGTTAACGGATTTTAAGCCGTGGTTGCGGCTGATTAAATTTCTAAAACTTTTTTTCCCATCCCCTCCCCACCCACCCATTCACTCGTAGCTCGTGGACTAACAAATGAAATTCTCGCTCGTTAAGGTCAGATAATTGCGGCGGACGATGCGGAATCATCGCGTCGTCTTCGCGAAACATGAAAATTCATTCTTCGAGAGAACCCGCTGCAGTTTGCGTTTCATCCCCTCCACCTGCCCCCCTGTCCCCCACCGTCCCCCGATATTCTATCTCTCTGCCGCGATATCTTGATCTGCTTATATAAGCAGAGGGGAATAATTCATCGGGGAGGAGAATTAGAATTGCAATTTGCCAGCTGGATTCTTGCTTCTCCTGTATTTTGTCCCGTTTTAATCCTTCATCCGGCTTGTCCGACTCGTTGCGAAAGATGTTTCGTTGGAAAACGTAATTGGAGAACTTGGAGAAATGTTCATCGCGGCAGCGACGGAGTAAGAATAGGCATTGTTATTGCATATTCATTATTCGTATAATTTATTGCACTTTATTTATTCGTTTTTTTCTTTCATTTCATAGGTGTATTGAAAAATAATCTCACTTATGCGTATGATTGTGCGAACCTCCGAATGATCCGGAATTTTTGAAATTCCACGAGATTGAACATTCCGGAAACTCCCGAGTTTCCTCGATGTTCCTAATGTTCTTGAAATTGTTCTAATATCAAGAACCTTCGATGTCCTAGAACTGTCCAAAGGCGCCAATATCTATGCAACTCTGAAATGTATAATATGCCCTAAATTCGGATTACAAATTGCATTCCTGAGGATGGCAAATATTCTGAATTGCTCGAGGCACTTAACATTTCCCCTCCAGTTCGAATCGACTTCGCTGATATAAATATCCACGGAAGCATAATTTCTCTCACGGACCACCTTTTCATGGTCGTGGATGATGCGAACCTAGATCTTCCTTATGCCGCGTCCATACTTGCCAGAATTGTTCACGAGCAAAATTGTCAAATTGCCCAACTCGTTAAAGAAAATACTTGGTATTTGTTATTTGTGTACTGATCAATAAAGAATGGATGTGAGTCATGGTGAGGCCCAAAGAGTCACATTACCTCTCCTCCGTCCAGGATCAAGGTTCAAAGGTTCGCGATAAGCGCACACAAGGAATCTGGATAGCAACCTATGGATATTCTTCCGAATGCGATCTGTTGCCGATCGACATGAAACTCGAAGGGGTTGCGGGGGGCCGTGGGAGAAACCCTAATCTAAAATTTTAAGTGCGAGTATTTAATAGCTCCCGAGATATAACTTAAAAGCTTTCGGTACAATACATTGAATCCTCGTTGCAGTGGCCGTCGTCGTCAAATGTTCAGTAGCTGTTGACACAATAAGGATACTCAGAATCTATAGGGTGACCCACGCGAAATCGGTTACGGTAAATTCTGACACCCAAAAGATTTTCTCTATCTGCAATACGGTTTCAGGTATACTGGCCTCAGTATTAATAGTTTGCGGCAAACAATTTCGACGAGGCAACCACTGTCGAAGCGCTGCCGGCCGCCTTCCGGCGGCCGGGAAGATTCTATACCCAAACCTAATATCCTCTTTTCCGCATAAATAGTACGCCCATAGCTCGAATTGCATGTCGTATAGCGAATAATTTAAATTCTACGGTCAATCCGAATTGTTTGTCCAGGGGTCGAAAGCTGACGTAGTGCTATTATAGAAAATTACAGTATGGTGTACTGCAATCCAATATTTTCCATCTGAAATTAAAACGGGACATATTTCAGCAAAAGGTATACGTACACAGTATGTCTGAGAAGTTCCCGAACTAATTTTCTATAATCGATACAAGTAGCTCGATCTCTTATTCAACTAAGGAAGCATGTAGTACCAATCCTGACGAGCATGTGTACAAAATTTTAGCGCTTTTGGTCACTTCATTCTCGACTTATATACGGTTGCGTATGTTGTGTTAATGGTACCTTGTGCGAGCTCGCAAGATGGAACAAAGAAGCGCGATTAAGTTTTGTGTTCGGCTCAACAAATCTTTCGTAGAAACTTTTTCTATGATTCAACAAGCATTTGGCGATCAAGCTGCATCTCGTACTACAAGATACACGTGGTGCAAGCGCTTTAAAGACGGTAGAGAATCGCTGGAAGACGACGAACGATGCGGGAGGCTGTCAACAGACGATGCTCATTGCATTTTTCGACTCGAAGGGCCTCATTCACCACGAATTCGTTCCGACAGGGCAAACTGTAAATGCTACATTTTATCTGGAGGCAATGAAACCCCTGCTGCGTCGTATCCGGCGAATCCGGCCCGTGTATCGGGATCCGGGCAGTTGGACTCTCTTGCATGACAATGCGCCGTCACACACTGCAACACTTTTGACGCGTTATTATGCGGCAAATCAAATCACCATCTTATCCCATCCCCCCTACTCGCCTGATTTGGCTCCGGCAGACTATTTTTTATTCCCGAAAATCAAGATGAAGATGAAAGGCCACTTTTACGAGAATATTTCGGCGATTCAAAGAGCTTGCACCGAGCAACTAAAGGCGATTCCGGGACTTTTCCAGAGCTTTTGAGCAACTGTACGAACGCTCCAAAGAGTGTATAACTAGAGAAGGGTTCTATGTAGAGGGTTAATGTGAATAAATTAATTTATCTTTTACCATGTGTTCTTATTTAACTTAGTTTGGGAAATTTTCAGACACACTGTGTATTGCAAATAAGAAACATTCCTTGGACGACTGGAGCTACAGTAATCGATTTTGCGTGGGACACCCTCTAGATTCTGAGGGCGGTATCCTTATGGTGTCATCAGCTACTGAACACTTGACGACGACGGCTGCCACAGCGAAGACGGTTGTGTTAGCTGTGTCTGTATATGAAAATTTTAATGTACTGTACCGAAAGTTTTTAATTAATATCTCGGAAACTATTAAATACCCGCACCTAAAGTTTTAGATTTGGGTTTCCCCCCTCGCATCCCACCTCCCTCCAATTTCATCTCGATCGCCAACAGGTCCCATTTAGAAGTAGAGACCACCCTATAGATTCGATACCAAAAAGCAGTATTGGCAGTTATACAGTACATCGGCACGCGCGTCGTTCGCTTCATCAATTTCGCCAAGTCTTTCCTGTAAGAGGCAGTTCGAGGATTGCTCTCGCGTCTCGACAATCAGTTCTCCGATTCCTTATATTTTTGTGAGTGGGCATCAAAGGAAGAGGACAAAGATCAACAACCATTTTTCGCTCGATCCTCCAACCACGTAACAACGTGAATACACATAGACTGGGCTAGCGAGCGTTGCTCTTTGGCCTTATACCTTTCCTTGGCTAAACAACGTTCGCATTGTCGGCGAGCAGTTCGCGAACAGAAGTGCGGCCGCAGCATTACGCTACCGACCGTATTGCCCAGGCCTGGATCCTGGGTTAATTGAATGCTCGTCGCTGCATCTGATTACCAGGACCGTGTACACCGCCGAGGACGCGCGTATACGTCACCCGGGGGATGTGCATGCACGACGCCGTACGGCCCGCACGGAGATCCGTTTAACCCGTTCATTGTCCCCGTCGACCGGCCGCGGAAATGAACGGCCACGATTGAAATGTAACGCAAATGCCTTGCTGCGATCGGCGCCTCGTGTTTACAAAAGAATGATGTCGACTGAGCGGACGCACGTAGCTCCTCTTCTTTCCCTACCAAATAATTGTTTATAATAGATAAATCTAAAACAAGGATCGTAACGGAGCTATAGTGATTTATATCTGAGATTCTTAGCTCTCTCTCTCTCTCTCTCTCTCTCCCCCATTTGAGCCTTGGTTTATTAAAAAAATGCTACTTAGAAGCGTAGAAAATTCGACTTGTTTGATATGCTAATGTTGACGATTACTTCCACCGTCCCACCGCTAGATGGTTATAGTGTTCCGCGACAGCAAACGCCGGCGGCGCCGCGCGACGGAGTGCGAGGGGTGCACAGCAAACTTTGTTGTAAGTAAATATGCATACCTTGCTCCAGGTAAGACGTGAATTATTTAGAACCCGCCGATCGCCTTTAATTTTTAATGAAAATATTTATAAGCGAATAGATAGGCGCAAGGACGGTTGTGCACTATAAGAGCTGCGAATCGGGTGAAGTATCATTGAATAACAGGATCCGCTATAATCAGCACGATAACATTCGTTGCACCAGCGTTCACCGATGCGCTGAAATATTCATTGTCGCATACATTACGAAGCATCACGACGGAGGCCGCCGCGCTTGCTAAATAATTCATTATCCTATAATATTCATATCCAGCGTGATACATCGCGTTAACTATCGCGTCTGTACTCGAATGTATATTCAAACGCCGGGTTCTCCCGCAGATATTCCGTTTCTGCCCTCGCGTGGGAGAAACAATCAACTGCCTTCTGGATACAGTCGCTTTTGTGTACAATGGCCTGGGATTTTTATCATACAGAGATGTATTACGGTTTATATGGAATTGGGAGAGACTTAAGCAGTTACTTAGAAATTCTTAATAGTGTTTAATATACAGGGTGTAACGTAAAAGGTGTAGGAGCCGGAAATGGGGGATTCCTGAGGCAAAACTGAACAACTTTTTCCTTTGCTAAAATGTCGGCTGAGGCTTTGTTTTTGAATTGTTAACGAAAAACACTGGCCATTCAGAGCGCGCGTAGAGCCCGCGCTCAGGGACGGTCCACGGCGCGTCGTGCTAGGTAGCGACGTTCGACCGGCGCCCCAAATAGTACGCGCCGGTATAGCACGAAGCAAAAGTTAACATCGAATTGTTCATTATTAATTAAAATATAAATGAAATTAATTTGCCGTTATCAATTGAAGAAAAAAGTATTAGAACGGACTGACTAACGTGCCTATCCAGTACAACGTACGTTAAATTTTAAACAATTCGCCAACAACTAAAATTAGACTTACCCGTTTCTCCAAAAATGAACCTGCTTCGACGAAAATAGGTCACTGTGTCATCCTACCGATCCTGACCATTGCAAGTAGGTATCCCGTAGTGCAAGACAGCTGATGTTACGGCCAGGTCAGCGAACTCAGTTTATTTGACAAAACCTACTACCTGCACGGCAACTATCACTGGGTTATTCTACCGATCCTGGCCACTCGAAGAACAAACACATGGTGCACAAGAGCCGATGTCTCGGTTGGAACAGTGAAAGAACTTCGTTTCACAAAATCTCCATCATTGCACGATCACTGTCACTTTGTTCTTCAAGATTTGAATTTACGGAATAAGTTGTTCCCACGTATGAATAATTGGTTGCCCCGAAAGGGGCCGATGTGTTTCCTGGGAACCGAAAAACTCTGCTGGCCAGCACGTGGGCCTAAAGGGCCTCTTCACCATAAAGCGCGCTCCCCGCGACGACCCGTAACTCTCCCTTATAACATTCTTCGAACAGCCCCTTGTCCACCGTTGCAAAGCGCGTCACAATTTCTCAAGACAGAATTAGTCCGAATGCCCAGCAGTAAAGATCTCTCCGGTACTGCAATTGCTGTTTTTACTTTCAATAAAATAAGAGTTAACTTCTAAAATGCAAAGCTTGTCAATTACTACTTGCTCGGGAACAAGACAACGAAATTGCCGAACGTGGAAAAGTGTATTCGGTAATAGCAGCGGCTGTATCCAGCCCCTTCATAGTTAAAAACAATCGGCCCCCTTCGGGGCAACCAATTATTCATACGTGGGAACAACTTATTTCGTAAATTCAAATCTTGAAGAGCAAAGTGACAGTGATCGTGCAATGATGGAGATTTTGTGTAACGAAGTTCTTTCACTGTTCCAACCGAGACATCGGCTCTTGTGCACCATGTGTTTGTTCTTCGAGTGGCCAGGATCGGTAGAATAACCCAGTGATAGTTGCCGTGCAGGTAGTAGGTTTTGTCAAATAAAGTGAGTTCGCTGACCTGGCCGTAACATCAGCTGTCTTGCACTACGGGATACCTACTTGCAATGGTCAGGATCGGTAGGATGACACAGTGACCTATTTTCGTCGAAGCAGGTTCATTTTTGGAGAAACGGGTAAGTCTAATTTTAGTTGTTGGCGAATTGTTTAAAATTTAACGTACGTTGTACTGGATAGGCACGTTAGTCAGTCCGTTCTAATACTTTTTTCTTCAATTGATAACGGCAAATTAATTTCATTTATATTTTAATTAATAATGAATAATTCGATGTAAACTTTTGCTTCGTGCTATACCGGCGCGTACTATTCGGGGCGCCGGTCGAACATCGCTACCTAGCACGATGCGCCGTGGACCGTCCCTGAGCGCGGGCTCTACGCGCGCTCTGAATGGCCAGTGTTTTTCGTTAACAATTCAAAAACAAAGCCTCAGCCGACATTTTGGCAAAGGAAAAAGTTGTTCAGTTTCGCCTCAGGAATCCCCCATTTCCGGCTCCTACACCTTTTACGTTACACCCTGTATTTAGGTTCATATATGAAAGAAGAATAAACATAGTCTTTGATCGTTTGTCGTTCAATTCATAAGGTATTTGGGGATTAATAAATCAATTTCTATCTTGCTCATTCTTTCCCCCGTTTCAATTGCTCCGAAAATTGTGCAGCATTGATTATCTCAGGTTTCGCCCGAAGCGGCTAAATTTCAATGTTTGTGTAGTTTCAATAATTTTGATGCTAAAATAACGATGATCTCCAACCCCCATCCCCTAACATTGCATGAATTACGAAACATTCGAATATCACTTACATACAAACCGATTAAGGCACATCAGTTTCATTCCAGATGTTCAAAAATGATTCTACAATTCTTATTCACGTATCTCCAAGCGAAAGATTGAAAGTTGAAGAGGGTTCATTGTACTCCGCTGGAAAACGTTCCTCCTCCATGCCAATAGTCTGCGTATAATATTTACCGTGATCTTACGAGAAATATAACTCTGCTTAAAAGATTCACCTGTCCCGTCGAAATCACGACGCTTAACCGACTCTGAAATGTCTTCGCCATGCGAATGCGACGTCGATGATATCGATCCTCGAAACGATACGGCATCAAACCTTGCTAAAATAATGAATGCTTCGACTGTTTGCTGTCTCCTCCCATTATCTTGGATCGGAACTGTTTCCGATCCTGTTTCCTATTGCATTTGTTCTCCATCAGACATCTGATGGGAAATATTGGCGCAAAAGGAGGATGTTAAAAAGTGACAATTTTCGGACCTCTGCGAATGAAAAATTCTTCACGTTTAAGAGCATCTTTAGAGGAACAAACGAATGTCAGTACCGTTTATCCGAGATGTGATGGGAAAGTTGAGAAAGATGAGAAAGTGGCTGTGGTCGAACCTATTCGTGCGTTATATTTGATCTTCATTTTCTTAAAATTCTGATCCAGCTACAGAATCATTACACTGTTCAACACGAATTTTGTTTTGTAATAACCACTAGGTGACCCTTATAGAGTTTCTCGTCCTGAATACTAATCCGGAAGCAGAATTGCTCTATCATCCTCGGATTTCGAAAAACACGAGTTCTTGTAAAAGCATGCGATTTTGGGCAAAAAGGAGGAATTACCTGAAAGCTAAAAACGATAGAAAGTTGATCTTGGTCTTGAAAGATAGGGGAGAGTCTCTCGAATACAATGATATACAATTTTATAATGATTTGTGGTTTTGAATGCTTGTCAATGGCGATCAAAATTCAAAAAAGAGACGATGCGCGTACTTTCCACTCACTATTTTTGCATTTGTAGGAAAATTTAGGGCTCCGGCATGAAATCGCTTCACGCTGTCGGATTCTGTATGCATTTATAAAGAAGAAACAGTCCAGAGAAACTGTTGAAACGATTTTTAATTCGAATAGGTCGAGAAAATGTGCATGGGCAGCGTGTTGATAACGCTTTGCCGCCATGCGGCCATCGCTCGCTTATGTCGGGCCCGCAGGGCCGTAGCCACGCGTGAACGACACCGAGTGGATCCCCTTACATAGCACCCGTTTTCTAACAACAATAACTGCTTTTTTTTCTTGGACAATAATTCCGGAAGTACAACAAAGTCGTACGAGTCACACTCAGTTTTCAATATTTCTGCGTAAGTACATATGATTTGTTAATAAGAAGCCTTTTACTCCTAAGAAAGCCTAAGCGACATTTATATTTCGACAATGTCCTGTGGTAAGCCTCTTACATCCCCATCTTCACGAAAACTCACAAAATTGTATTACTTTTCCGCTTTTAGCTATATTTCAGAAGAATTGTAAGGGATCCGTTTAAAAAAAAATGTACAAATGATACCTAAATGGGTTTCGTGTTGGCTTCAAATATTATTTGATAAATTTCAAATATTGATATATTTGGGACAGTATCTTAAATTGCATACAATCATAACAATGAAAATTTTGCAAGTTCATAAGCAATGTTGTTTGCTTCAGTCGACATCGTATTAACAAATCATATGTGTTTATGCAGAAATACTGAAAACTGAGCGTGATTCGTAAGATTTTGTTGTAATTTCGGAATTATGGTCCAAGAATAGATGAACAAAATGAAACGTACATTGTTAGACAGCGGGTGTTATCTTACAGGTGCTTTGTAAGGGGATCCACTTAGTGACTTCTTTTCAAATGATGTCTAATCGAGATTGAGAAACATGCATCTAGAATCAGTTCGGCCACAGCCACTTTATCATTGTCATTGTCATTGTCATTGATATTTTTTGTTCCTGGAAAGATGCTCGTAAATGCCCGACAAGAATCTTTCGTTCGCAAAGAGGTCCTACAATTGCCATTTTTTAACATCCTCCTTTCACTTCATTTGGGCATTTTCCTCCTTCATCGTTTGCGCATTTTTCCTGTCTCATCGTTTGCGCATTGTTCCTCCCTCCCTTTTGTTCCTTTTTCTCTGACAATAAATGGCCCTTTAGAAAAAAGGAGGTTCCGTCCTTTTTGGTACGTGACGAAATAAAAGTCGAGCTCCATCGTCCGCGGCCGTTTGTTCCGGGCGAAATATTCGCGGCTACTCGTTGTTGCGGCAACCCCGAGTGTGGATGAAATTCAAATGAAATATTTATGCGTTCGGGAAAGGCAAGCTCGCCCCGGGAAAATATTTACTGGCTGCTATTCTAATTTAGAAAAGATACTGCACCACTTTCGCGCGGGCGTTAATTTAAGAAAATTGACTTTGGGAACTTCGCTTGAAATAGAACGCAAACTGAACGGGTAACAAAGTATGTTCCATATGAAAATCATTGTAAAATTAACATGAACGGTATCTTGTCTACTTTCCAATGATCAACTGTTAAAAATGAAATAACAGAAAAATGAATACAAAGTATTTGTAGCAAAAGAAAGAAACAATTAATAGCTGCATTTAAATTACGATGAATCAATTACGCTTATTAAACGAGATTGCATTATGTTCTCTTTGAATCCAACGTAGACACCGCTTAATGCGAGCAGCGCGTCGGCGATTAGAGAGCATTATCAGCGCGACAAAACCATTAGCCCCGCGGCACGTAAGCTTCCACGTTCTTCTTTCCATCCGCGTAATTCTTCATCGGCGCGCGCGTAATTAACATTAATTACACGTCTCGGCGAGTTGGTTTCGCAGGACCGAGCGCTTTCCGTTTCTCCCAGCGTGTTAATAATCGCGAATTACAAGTAATAAATTAGTGCTCCGCTTAATTACGAGTTTGCGTGTGTCGTAGCCACCATATTCGACTCTGCGACAAATCCATCGCGCGTATATGTGTGTGTGTGTCTGTGTGTAAACACGCAACACGTAGTAAGTACAGAGGAGAGTGAACGAAGGAGGGAGAAGAAGTGAAAGAGTGAAAGGGGTTGCAACGACCCTGTTTCATGCAAGAAGTTACGGCGCGAAGTAAGGCGTGAAGGGCCGCGTTGAAACGTTGTTTGCGCAAGCTTTTTCACCCAACAGGATTAATGCGTAAACCGAGTACAGTAAGCCGCGCAAAGAAGGAACTGGCTCGGGACTGGTCAGTTCCTTGTAACGAAGGAGTCTAGTACAGTAAGCCGCGTAAAGAAGGAACTGGCTCGGGACTAGTCAGATCCTTGTAACGAAGGAGTCGACTACAGTAAGCCCTGCAAAGAAAGAACTGGCTCGGGACCCGTCAGTTCCTTGTAACGAAGGAGTCGACTACAGTAAGCCTCGCAAAGAAAGAACTGGCTCGGGACCCGTCAGTTCCTTGTGACGAAGGAGTCTACTATTCGGCGTGACTTTGATTTCGAAGGGGCTGTGAGTGAACACGGTAACGAGCGAAGGGCTCGAGATGGCGGCCAAC
Organism: Holcopasites calliopsidis; assembly: GCA_023838395.1. Classification (NCBI taxonomy): domain Eukaryota; kingdom Metazoa; phylum Arthropoda; class Insecta; order Hymenoptera; family Apidae; genus Holcopasites; species Holcopasites calliopsidis. The sequence goes on from JALHAQ010000007.1 coordinate 3,932,188, forward strand.
TATAAAGACTTCCGTCGAGGTGAAATTTTAACATCATTTTAACATTAAGCGATTCGGGAGCAGTTAGAATCGTATGAACGAAGCTCACTCCTGTTCATTAATTCCGTAATTACTACGTGACGTCTCTCTCTCTCTCTCTCTCTCTCTCTCTCTCTCTCTCTCTCTCTCTCTCTCTCTCTCTCTCTCTCTCGTTCTCCGATTTCGCTCTCAGTGCGGCGACTTCGGACAAAGAAGTGGGGATAGCGATTTCCTTCGTTTGAAGGCGAAACCAGTTCCTTCTTTGCGGGGCTTATTGTAGCTTGGGAAGGAAAGGTGGACCCTCCAGGTGACAAATCATGGCTGCCTTCGACGTTCATTCAAGCGGGCGCGTCTTTTTTTTTTCTTGGCCGGTTGTCCGCAGCTATCTTTCACTGGAATTAACGGAATTTGGCCGTAGGTTTAAAGAAAGGCAATTTGGTTTAGGCACAACCGCCAGGTCATTCCGCGAATGGATACTGATAATAATAATAATCAATAATAATGATAAGGAGACGATCGGCTTGTGGTTCTTGTAATTTAAATTGTATTTTTATTAGCAGTTCGAACATGTTTCATAGAGTACCTTTCATATTAGGTGTATGCAAAAGTTTTAGTCCTGTTTGTTTAAGCGCTCGTGTAGCGTTACTTTTTTAATTGATTTCACGCCCCTTTTTGCGATTGTTTAGTTGGTCTTGATCTATCTAAAACGCCAGCTTCGTGATCGATAAGAAACAGCAAGGAACACGATGAGTGGATATTCGACGTTGCATTCAATACGAGTTCCAGCAAGGAAGAAACGCTGCTTAGGCATGTCAGATTTGGCGCCGACGGATTATCAGTTGTTTAAGTCGATGCTCTGCTCTTTATCCGGACAACACTTTCGAATTGTTGTAGAAGTGCAAAAATGGTGATAATGGCAATGAGTGACGATTTCATTGCCTCCAAACTAATGTAATTTTTTCGCGACGGAATCCGAAATTTGCCAAATACACAGGGAAAGTCGTAGAAAATGCGAAAAAATATTTCAAACACTAATTTTTAATGCATCTGTTATGTATCAACGAAAGAAAGTTGCGAAAAGGAGATTAAAACTTTTGCATGCGTCTAAGACTATACCCTATTTTTCTTTTTATCTGTACGGGCACACTTACATTTCATAAGGAAGGACAATTTTCGTCTGAAGTCTGATTAATGTGAATTTCTCCTACAAAGCTAACGTAAGCACCACACTGTGTTAGAAATAATTCGCCGGGCCATAATAATTCACGGCCCAAATGGCAATTACCCCGTGGTCCTCGTTGCCAAAGGTTTGCTCCTGGAGCGACCCAGTTTAACCCACAAGATCTTGCATTCCCAGAACCATATATTACAAGCCAAGAGTAACTTTCGATGCTCAAATATATTATACAGATAGATACAAATGGCATCCGTTTGATACAAATTCTCCGTTACAGGCGTGCTTTCTCATCCAATTTGTAATCGCGCGTACGCAACGTATCCACCTGTATACACCGATCGGCTGACTGTGGAAAAGAGGCGAGTCACTTTTTCCTCGGTTCCTGCCGATCGAAGAATGATAAAATTGCTATAAAAGTCCCCGGTGCACGATGATTGGAACTGCAGCTTCCCCGGCCGTCCTCTAAGCGAGAATAGCTACGGAACAAAGGAAATGTTCTCCAACTTCCGGCGACTTGATTCCCGATGCGGGCGCAATGATGCATTCGCAGGTGTCTTTTATCCCGCGTCGGTCGATCCTAAAGAGGTTCAAAGGGAAAACGGGGAAATATAGAACGGTCCGCTGGCGCTGTTTCCTCTGGACGACAGAAACTGTACGCTCCTCTCCGTATTACGACATCAAAGAGCTGGAGCAAGGGTCTGGGAGAATTACCAATGATTGTTCCTCGCACGACTTCGGATAGTTTGCGAAAGTTAATGCTTTTCGAATGGGGACCGGAGTCTCGTGAATTCCTCTCGCGAAATCTAGATGAAACTTCGCCTGTTGTTTGCGTGTAGCAGTTGCTGTAACATTTAATTGTTTTTCACCCTGTTCGGAGTCAAGTTTTTCTTTGGAAATGATTCTTATCGTTTAAGCTGAACGATTGGAGGACTGTCTACTATTTTTGACGCGTGGTCTTGCGAACGGTAAATCTAAATGATAAAACGTAGCGTATAAAATACATAAATAAAAAGAAGCACGGGCAAGTTCAAAGTAAATGCTTCATTATCCATTCTTAAAAGTATTCCAGAAACGAAAAAAAAAGTATACCGTGGTTTAACTAAACTTAACTCCGCTTGATATTTCTCGAAACGTACTTTTCTCTTCCCCGCTTTCCAACCAACTCTACGCCCGAGCATTTGCCCCGTAACCGCCGCGTACAAAAGAAAAGTCGACCGTAAATTTTCAGCCGCAGCAGAGTAGCAGCGTGACCGGTTAAGTTTCCCAACCGGAAACGTGCGAAATTTTCGCTCGGCCGGCGCGTACGTACGCAGGTCGGTCGATTTACTTCGCTGCGATGCCCCCGTGCAACGGGACTTCCGGCAGCCACGGGGACCCACGACGCACGGGGGAAGAGGGGCCGTAACGGCGACTAGGAGACGACTTCGGCGGAGTTTCGCGAGGAAACTTTAATTTCTCACGAGTTCGCGAAAGTCTTTCCAGCCGCGGTGCCGTCCTTACCACCTGCCCCGGGAAAATGCAGACGAAACCGAAAAGTTTCTGCCAGCCCGTGCATACGTATAAACGCGGTCTACCGGCCGCTTCATTATTCGATGCAGCTCCTTCATTTGCACGGTGCACAGTGGTCTCGGTTCAGAAATTTAATGACATATTGCCAAAAAATCAAGTTTCTCGTATCGATATCTACCGAATATGTATTGCTTTCTTAATGTCCATCAACCTCGAGAACGAGGAAGTTGTTTAAGTAAAATCGTTACAGAAACGAATGCACAAAGTTGAGGATTTTGGAAGTAGCATGTTTCACGAAAAGAATTGGTTTCTTTTCTTTGAGATGCCCTGACGATCCTATTCCACATTTCCCCTTCGTTTTTTTTTTAATGAAGATGACTCTTTTATGTTGAAAATGGACAGTGTCGGTTAATAGTAATTATTTAAAATGTATTGGAAATGCAATGCTCAATGAAACAAAGAAAATTCTCAAAACTTGATAATGGTCAGCAAGAAATATTCTTTTGAGTCCCAAATGGTCCCACATTTTTACAAGCTGGATAACTTTCAGTACACTTTCCCCTATATAATTATGCAAGAATCATTTCCTACTTCGTCCTACTTAGTAAATTATTACTGTTTAAAGTTATCGGCGTTACGTCACATATGTACATTCGTTTCCAACGCTGTTATTTAAAAAATGGAATGGTAAGATTAATCAGTTATCTCTATATGTTTAATAGTACCTAGCGAATATGATTTTAGTATTATCTCTTATTTGCGGCATATACGCAATTAAACTCTCGATTTTGGAAATGGCACGGTTTTTCAATTTCAGATTTGCATTACACTATGTTATGTGTTCATGTGAATAATAAAGTACGATCAGACTGTTAGTCGCTATATATTACAATGATAATAAAAGTAATGCATGGTGCAGTGCCTTATAGTTTGGATATAACAATATGCAGTACAATACGTATCCCACACACACTGTCACTCACCCTTAGCAACGTATTTAAGTTCCTAAGCTCTAGTCACTGGATCTGTAACACATTACTCTCCAAAAATGGAAGAGAATAACAGGTAATCAATTTCTAACGATCTTTTAAGATAATTTTGAAGGCAATATGTGTGTGAACCGATGTGCCGCTCAACCGCGGAAATTATAATTTTCACCCTCAAATAATTCAAAATTACATAATCCGAATAGTAACATTGTTACAGTCGCTGGATTTATTTTTTCGCGTCCTATAAAGATATCGAAAAAGAAACGTAGGTTTCTATTAAAAAAAAATATCATTAATTTTGAAATCATTTAATCAATTAATGATCTGAAGAAAAAATTATTTCACCATTACATGCGTCATTTAAAATACGGTAATATTGTCTTGAAAAACTGTTTTATATCGTTTGTGGTTCAAAAGTTATCTAAGAATGTCATTAAATTTCTCGATCGAGACCACTGTGCGGCGAGGGTGGAAATTAAGATTATAATGATGATTGTGGTAATTTCGAGTATATTACAATGTGAAATGTGGTGCAATGATGAAAAACTTTTAATGCCCATTGTATCAGAGAGTTTAGGATTTTTTGAGATCAACTTATGAGTCAGGGATCAGATTAGTATTTTCTTTGCGTTCATTTTCCCTGCAATTGATGACCACCATAGATGATAATTAGACTGCGGATCTTTATGCATTTATAGGAAATTTGAAGATGCTAAATTGCACAAAATGCACGTAATATGAAGAGATATATAAAATATAAAAATTACAGTGCTTTTTATAGTACTTGATAAGTGAAATAATTTTCTACTGAAGTTCTACTATTTTTACTATATTCTGAAAAATATGAATTCGCATAAAAGTCCGCAGTCTAATGATAATGATGATTATGGTAATTTCGAGTACATTACAATGTGCAATGCGGTATAATTCAACAGCCCAAATTTCTTATACTTATTGTATTAGAAAGTCTGGGATTTTTTAGACCAATTTATGAGTCTGGGATCAGATCGATATTTTGTTTGCATTCAGTTTTGCTACAATTGATAACCACCATAGATGATAATGATGATTGTAGTAATTTCGAGTATATTACAATGTGCAATGCGGTATAATTCAACAGCCCAAATTTCTTATACTTATTGTATCAGAAAGTCTGGGATTTTTTAGACCAATTTATGAGTCTGGGATCAGGTCGATATTTTTTTGCATTCAGTTTTGCTGCAATTGATGATCATTTTTGTTGATAATGGTGATTGTAGTAAATTCGAGGATATTACAATGTGCAATGCGGTACAATGCAACGGTTCAAATTTCTAATGCTTATTGCATCAAAGAGTTTAGGATTTCTTAGACCAATTTGTGAGCCTAGGATTAGATTTGTATTCTGTTTTTCATTCAGTTTTCCTGCAATTGCCTTCCATTATTCGGGAAAAATTCTGTTAGTTTAATAGGGGAGTAGAACATTGATATTATTGTTCAATTAAAAAATAAGAGAAATAACATCCCATTACAGCCTTTTCCTCATCACGATTTCTTAAACAAAATTATTCGGGCACACGAACAATTGATATATTTACGAAATCTCTCGTCGTTACTTTCCTGCTTAGAAATCGACCGATCATAGTCGTTAATCGAATATGAAACAGCCGGTACGACGATTCCGTCGCAAAGGGGGCTTGCTAGGAATTAGGGCGGGGGGGGGGGGGCAGCCAGTGGCGAAAAAGCGAGACGGAAAAGAAGCAGCGGGACAAAGGGGAGGGAAAATGGTCGCACAGAAGGGGGACGTTTCTGACAAAGGAGTCTCTTTGTTGCTAATCTTTCGGAATGTACACCCCCTGCCGGTTTTGTTAAGCCCCTACCGCTCTCCCTGGCGCGGAAAGCGTTCGTGTATTTGCGATTTTATCGAGCCGGATGAACGGAGAAGCAGCACGTAATCCCGTAAGCAACGCAATTTTTCCATGGACGGTAATTGCACGTGTTCAGTTACAGAGCACGCTGCCTTAACCCTTTGGGGGGTGGGGGGTGGGGTGGCCATTGTTTCCCCTTAATAGTCCTTAAATAATCTCGATTGCGAAGCTAGATTATCCTTGGACTTTCTTCAATTTTATATCCCGTTCATCGACGAACAGCGATCGTGTAAATAAAAAAAAAAACAATACCCAATAATTCTCTGTAAATATTTAAATGCATAGACGACAGTGCAGTAAATTTCCATCGCAATGTTCAGTCTTAAACAGTATAAATGTACGAGCGTGCGCCTATAAAAATTCATAGAGCAAATTAATGGAGAGCTGTCTCATTAAATAACAAATACTGTCATTATTAAAATCAGAATTACAGAAAGCGTTCAATTCGCCTCGACCCGTATGAAAAGTGCTTGGCCAGCTTCATTAAACCGGAAGCCGATCCTGTGGGCAATTCAAGATCGCAAACGTGGAAAGGGCAGATGCATAAAGACAAAGGGAGGCGAATTGTAACGACCATTAAAACCGCGACTTCGCCGGTCCGTTTCCCGCGGAATCGTCTACAAGCGGAATTTTCGGTAGTGGAAGGGGTTCGAGCAGCTTTTTATGCTAATGCAACGACGCGAACGCAACGTCTTTGGCGCGAGTGCGAATGCACGCCGCGATACTTGCCGCGGGAAGGACGAGGTCGGCGCATCGAAAGCGCGCGCGTTGGCGAAACGGATCAGCGACGGAGACGTTTTCGTACGGTCCGCGAAGAAACAAGCGAAACGATTACGAAGAGAACGTCGCGGGCGCTGCGGACGATGGGGGCCGAATCGGGACGAGAGGACGACTCGGCGGGTGTCCGCGGTAAGAGAAACGTCAGGGCGAGAAAAATGGAGCGAACGTTGATGGAGCAAGAGGATAAGAGCCGGAAAGTTCGGATGAAGAAGGATGCTTGGGCGCTGGATGCGGGAGAAAAAAAAAAAGAGTAGGCAGTAGGAGATAAACCGAACTTGGGGAACCGGCTGAAAGCTCCGGTGAACCCGAGATATCGGACGAAACATGTGTGGTCCGGGGCTTCTTGTCGATGGGCTCGATTTCTCGACGCCGGAATTCGGAGCGGAGCATTCTAGAAGGCTCTTACTTCGGTCTATCGGCTACCGGAAAAAGTTCATGAAATGATTTGGCAGTAGAAAACTCGAGTAATGTTTCTTTAAACATGATTCAATCTTAAACGAATTACTACTTTCTTTCACGAATCTTTCCAACTTTTTATAAGTTTATACTTGCAGTGTGAAGTATTACAGATGGCTCCCACGAACGTAGTTCTTCTTACAGCGATTCATTTCCCTCCCTAAATCATTTGAACCCTTTCATGTTTTACCGATAACAGCTTCCCCAGAAACGTGTTTCGCGATATTTGTTACTGTACTTTCGAGTATAAATTAATAAAATAAGAGAGTACGAATTTTTAACTGTTAACTGTTCGCCTTAACATTGTTTAAAGTATCAAGTATTGAAAGAAATCACAAGTACAGTGTATACGAATTAAAAGAATGAAACCTTGTATCGATATCAATTTTGGACTTGTTCATTACAAGATTTATCGCTGACACAAAAATCGCAACTTTTCTCCAGTGCTTAATACAATTTTTAATGATGAATAAGACGTATATTGTACCTACGATGCAATACAAGTAAACCCCGCATTCCCATGTTTGATAAAACTCAGACCCATTCAGACTTCTGCCGCGCGTGCAGTGCCGAAGACCGTAGAAAGAAAGAGCGCTAGCGGGGCTACGGAACGATGAAGCGAGACGGAGAGCGAAACTGGAGGGGACGAACGCGCTGGGGCAGGGGACGCGTGGCAACACGCTGCCGCAGCATCCGCGGTCAAGTCAGTCGGCCCTCGGATCTCGTTCCGTGCAGTCGAGGGGTGCTCCTTCTGTACCGTTCTCGGCCAGTGATCGAAACGCACGCCGCGAACCGCGTGGTTATCAATCGGAGTTCGTTCTGTGCTTCGTTCAGTGACATTACTGCCGCCGCTGTACGGACGTTCCGCTGAACGTTTTTCGAGGGAAGCAGAAGCGGCGTTTTGGAGTTTAGCCGGTGTCAACGTGACAAGCGGCAGGCTCGGCGTGCGAGCGGAGTACCCCGGTGAGTCAGCAGCTAAATTTCACGTGCACGCACGGCGCCGTTAGAACGTCGTGTGTACAACACATTTTCGACGCGAAACTCGACACCGGCCGGGTTCGTTACTTTTTTCGCGGCGGGTAATCGAATTTAAAGTTCTCGGCGCGCACACGCGCCAATGTTTTGATGACGCTTCGCGCGCCGGAAGCTCGAACGGCGGCGGACGGTGATTCTCCGCGGAGGGAAGATTAACTGGTTTCTCGTTTCGATTGACGGACGAGAGCCGGTCACGAACGAGGGCACCGGAGTCCCCTTGGCTGAAAGGAGAGGAAACGGACGGGCGTAAGCTTTTGCCGGTCGAACGGCGAATGTGTGTCAAATGCCGCGTGTGTGCATTCGATATAGAGCCCGTTTAAAACACGGTCACGTAGCCCCCCCTCGCGGGAAACGCGATCGCGGGAAATCGTATTGTGCGCGCACCGCCTCTCGTCTGTCTCTCGTTAGGCCAGCGCTGAAACAGTTGTCCGAGGGTCGTTGACGCGTGGCCGCGTCCGCTTTTCAAAGAAGACTCCGCGCCTCGTTGGAGTGTGACTTAATAAACGCCGCAGTGACAGCTCGCGGTGCATTGCGGTCGCGTTGTGTCACTGCACGGTCGCGTCACGCCTCCCACGTATCTTAACGCTCGCCTCCGGCGACTTGCCGGTGCCGGCGCCATACACGCGTGCAGCGTTCAACAGGGACCGAAACGCGCCGCTGCCCTCTGCACCGCCTCCTCTCTTTCTCCCGGAGCGTACTTGCATCGCGTTTTTATGCAGTTCCTGTGTCGCGTCTTAAAATATAGAGCTGCAACGAACGTCGCGTTACGCAGAGGCGGATGATGTATTTTCGCTGCTCCCAGGCTCCCTCCCCCCTGGCGATCTTTAATCTAAACACGTTTTCAACCGAAATTGTTCCTGGTCCAGGGTAAGCTTGCTTGATTCTTACCTGCGCCTCAATCGTGCCTCGGCCTTTTTCTTTTAAGCTATGACAGGTACAAGCATTTCCGGCGATGGAAAGTATAAAAATAATAGTCAGATATGCTCCATTAACCCTTTGCACTCCGAATTCTCTTTCGATTTTGTTGACAATAACTCCTTAGTATTTTAAGTGTTTCGTTTGAATTTTACTTCAGAGGACGGCCCCTTGATTGGTACTTGTTTTGAACAATTCTTCTTACTGGTTATATTAAATACAGTTCTCGAACTTTGTTGTCATTTATATTTGTGATACTTTTAAACGTATTATAAAATGTAAAGAAATATTTAAATTGGCAATTTAAAAATGTCGAGTGACAGTGGACAAAGGAGTGCAAAGGGTTAACACTAAACCTACCGACACTTCATGTATACCTATTCCTACTGTAACCGGTCAAACGGCCGGTCTTTAAAACAATTCCTTGTAGATTGAAGATAATAGTTTGATAGTGAAAAAATATAGTTTCTTTATATATTATATACTTTATTATATTATAGTTTCTTTTATATAGAAATAAATAATGTATATTTTGTTCTTTTGTCACCGCATTTTTTAAAAACGGTCATTCGACCCGGTCGTGGTAGTAGGCCTAATGTTAGCAAGCCACGTTAATATAGAATCACTCTATGAAAAAATGTTAAGAAAACAAGTTTTTGGGGTACTTCTAAGGAAAATTTTCAAACAACTCATAAGGATTTTGTGCAATTACTGTTTGCGAGAATTGATCAAATTCCTGTGTGAAACTATAACCATCCTTAAAGTTGTTTCTTGTTTTTGCATCAACGATCAGTATCCCATACGTACTTTAGTGTGACAAATTTAAAGAAAAGTTGAGCTATTTGCGCATTTCGTAAAACCATGCGGTATCAATGATCCCCGCGTCTAAGACTTTGCATTTCACTATAACCAAATCTCATCAGCACCCGGACAGGAACCAGGGGTCCGGACATTGCTTTGTGATCGGAAAATGCTACATTGTAGCAGCTCAGAAAATGTCAACCAGAAGAGCCGCGGCTTCTCAAATATTAGCAAAGTGCCTATACATCACAAAAGAATGCGTAAGGTGCGTACTAATCGAAGGAAAACCTGGAAAAAAAGGAACCTCATCTTTTTTTCTATTATATGACAATAATGCAAAGGAAAGGCGTTGATTTATCACATCAAATGCGCTATGTCATCTTATTATAATTGCTTAAGGAAAACAGTAAACTGGTATAAAGAAATATGTAGTTGCAACTACTGGTTTTTACTTTACATATCACATACATAAGCAATGGGGCGTTGTTAAATGAGCATATTGAGATTTAGGGTTAAAATTGTTGGTAAATTATTAGCAACTGAGGAGATGCCAATAACGCAAATAAAGCATAAGGAAGATAAATAGTTCTCTTATGTTTACATAATGCATAAATGTAAAAATGTACATAATATACAAATTATGTACATACATAATGTATACTCATCTATGTATTATATGTATATATTATATATATGTTATATATATGCCACAGAGATATCCTGTTTCTGTTGTTTATAGTAACTGAATACTGTTTTCATTAAATAATACCACAATGAAAGGCTTCGAAGTTCATTTTCTCGAGATGGTGTTTAGATGTATTTGCCTCTTTTCCATCCAATGCCTCAATTATAATAAGATTGGCATTTCATCAGCTGCTAATGATTAACCAACAATTTTTATATTAAATATATTCAATACACAGTATGTATACATTATGTATACATATATACATATTACGTACAAAGATGTCAGTACATTTCTTAATCACAGTAATCAGTTTTTTAATTGCTATGACGCGGCAGTAGTTAGTGTTAACGTGAAGTATGTATAGTGCGTTGGTACTTGACGAAGTTAGGGTGCAGCATAGTATCGACGCAACAGTACTTTATGAAATTAGCGTGAAGTATATGTATATGTATAGCGTCTGTACAACTGTACTTCTTCAAATTAGTATAAAGCACTCCGTATTCGCGTGATGTATCGGTATAAAGTGATACGAACTAGATAGATCGAAGCGCCTTCTGACTTTAGAATTTCCCTTCTTGGTCTTCCATTTTTTTTTTCTTTGAGTGCTTAAGGTCATATTAACCCCCGTAGGTTATTAGTGCACTACGGATTTTTATGCAGCTTTAAATTTATTGGTAATATAGTAAAAAAAAGCAGAGCTTTGGTACGGAATTATTTCAGCTACCAGGTATTATAAATATGAAACGTATGTCATAATTATAAAACGCACTGCAATTTGAATAATTTGTACAGTCATTCATATTAAGCGCATCCTGTGCAATTTTGCACCCTTAAATTTTCTATAAATGCATAAAAGTCCGCAGTCTAGTTATTAGTGACTACATTGTACTTGGAACTGGTGGTATACGCATGAAGTTCCTTGGCAGAGTCCAGTGTATTTAAGGAACGTTCACAACCTGACACGTGAATCCTTTTTTTACAGAATACGCATTTACGTTCGGCAAGTTGTACCGTCTTCCTTTGGCCCTTTGTATTCCCTAGCACCAGAAGAATCGAATTTCCATATCATTTTAGTCCTTAACTACCACACTGATTCGATATCCCGATTTCCCAAATATCACTCGCGCACTTCAATTACGCCAAATCCTCGGTAGCGGCGTTATTAAAGTCCCCGGCGTGTTCAATCGCTCCGATTCTCGGACGACTCGGTTCTCCAGTTTGACGCTTCCATTATAAGCCGGCGCCTCCTCCTTCGGTTCCCTCGTACAACTCGTCGAACGTCCCCCAATCTTTTCATCTTTATACCCGATCTCCAATTTTTCGCCCGTCCGCGGAAAACTTGCGAAACTGTTCGCGCGCGAAATTTATGTCCGGCCAAGCGTCGCCGGTAATTAGATTCTTATATCACGGGAACTTCTCGAGTAGGCGTCATCCTATTAAGGCCGTCGAAACGTTCCCGGTATACGTTAAACTCCTACGAGCGAATGAAGAATTCGCTATTTCTTTTTTTTTTCTTCCGAACTTCCAAGCCTACGGTCGTCCATCGTTCTATTCTTATCGTCGTGCATGGGAACGATAACGTGTCTCTCGTTGGGCTTCGCTCCGAACGATTCCTGGCTACGTTTCACTCTTCAACATCTTTCCTCCTTCTTTTTATCGCCGCGTTCGCCGCGATGTTCGCATCGCGATTGTTCCTTCGGAGCAGTTGGGAACTTGGCCCGCCGCGGAAAAATGGAATTTCCGACCTCGTAACTCGTTCCATTCGCCCCGACCCCCTTCCGACCGTTTCTTTGATAGCCACTCGGAAATAATTTTCGCGCCTTTCCGGAATGCTAGTGCTGCCCGCGTCTCAACTTTTACGTAACAGGATATCTGGATAATGCGTGGACCGTCTGCGCCTCGGTATCGGAAAATTATTGTGCTCGTAGGATATTGACAGGATGAAAGAGTAACGCGTTTACAGTAGCTCGTGGATAGCGATTTTAATTATCTCGATGAAGCACAGTTGTTGATTGTCTTGGCAGCAAATGAACGGAACCGTTGCTTTCTTCGTTATCGGCAACTGATTCGATGGTCCAAAGTTTTCTGATAAATTCTTCACATCTTGGACATCGTAATCTCAGCTTCTTTCCTCGGTATTTCGACTTACGGCGTGGAAGCTCCTAGTTTCGAAGGCGAAAACGAAGTTCCTCTTGAACTTCTGAATCACAGGGATCTTGGAAACCTTCCAGCTTTATTACAGAACCCCACGTTCATACATTTTCGCGATCTTGTAGACTGCAAAGTGTCCTCCATTCGTCATAGAAAAAAGTCTGCACGACTTTCCTCTATATTCAAAGTCCATCGACTTTTCTAAACGTTTCATTAAGAATTTTTCAATTACCACCCATTACCTCCCCAAAAATCGCTGCACTCTTAAATCTTTAATTTGTTACGGTCAAGGGGAGATTGGATGTGTTAAAAAAAAAACGCAAACTTTATTAACACGCGAAGGATGTGAGTACAATATACTCGAATGAATGTTCTTCAAGTCTTTGAATCCTTCAGTCTTCTGAGTCCCGAGTTCTTCCGTTCTTCGTAGCAGTTAGCTTCGGTCCTTATACAGAGTGTTGAGCTACTGCACGTCAATATTTTAAGGGGCGATTGCTGAGGCAATTCTGAACAAGTTTTTCCTTTGCCAAAATGTTGGTTAGGGCTCCGTTTTTGAATTATTACCGAAAAACACTGACCAATCAGAGCGCGCGCGCTCAGCCGAGAGGGCGTTCAAGGCCGCGGTTGGGCGTATCACGATTTTCTCTCGGCTGAGCGCGCGCGCTCTGATTGGTCAGTGTTTTTCGTAAATAATTCAAAAACGGAGCCCTAAACAACATTTTGGCAAAGGAAAAAGTTGTTCAGAATTGCCTCAGCAATTGTTCCTTAAAATATTGGCATGCAGTAACAGAACACCCTGAAGAGGGTTCTTTATCTCTGTTGTATGTTGAGGCTAGACGCTTCTAGACGTAAGTGTTGCACATTATAACGACGTTTTGGTTCTGTGGCAAGAAGTTAAACCACCGTTTCCCAAATTTTTTTACCACTTCATCAACACTCTGTATCCACGTATAAGAAACTCGAATTTTTTATCAAATAAGAGAAAGGAGTTCTTCCATGGAAATTCGAGTTCAAGAAAGAGTCGAAAGTTCGAGTGATCTCGAGGCTCGCTATCTTCGAAAGATAAGGATAAACCTCGCTGAAGAGGGCAAAGCGGATGCTGTGGCCATCGGGCATCTGTTTTCAGGCTATCTGGTACTGCGCTCAATTATATCATTCGGAGAAACGTCGTCTGTTGCGTGTGGTATTAACCCTTTGCACTCGATTGCATCCTCTGAGGGGATATTCTACAAACTGTTATAACTTCGCGAAAAAAGATAATTCGATAATCCACCTGGGCTCATTTTAAGCCTCTACTTTCTCGATCCTGAGTTCATTCTTCTTCAAAAACGTTTTTACGTCATTTAAAGGGTAGGAAAGAGAAGACACTTTTCCCGTTTGAAAGTGTTACAGATTCAAACGTGTTTCTACGGACACTGAGGAGTTTTCCTTCTGAACTCAAATCACCATGAATTTCAAGCCCAAAGTCTTCCCTTTAAAACGACCGTCTCGCATTTGATATACGATTTTTTTCTTATTTAATTAAAATGAGCTCAGGTGAATTGTTGTGCGATTTTTTTTTCACGGAGTTACGACAGTTTAAATATCGATACTTATTCGTCGAAAGATGAGAAGGAAATTCGGTCGACTGCAAAGGGTTAAGCTTTTGCGGAGGCGAATTACGTCACTGGTCGTTGTTCTGGCAATTTATGACTCGTAAATCGCATTAGACATCGTTTGAATTTTTTACACCAGGGACCATATGGTGTTCCTTTTTCTCTCTCTTCTTTATGGCACCGTTGCCGGATTTCCGTGAGAATGTTTACTACTATACTTGGGTGATTGTATGTGGGCGAGGTTTCATTGATTTGCATAGTTGTGAGTTCAGCGAATTTTATCCATTTTATTGTCTGAAGAATTTCAAGGGATTTTGAATGTTTATGGGAATTCGTATTAGTCTTGTATTATGTTGGTGTTAATAAGTAGATGATTGCTAGGGAAGACCGATGTTCCGATAGTTATATTTAACAAATTGAAAGGGGTAAACAGGTCAACAATTAATTAGTCAACAATGAAGAGAAGAGCTACATTATTTTCTAGTTATTTTTTATGTTATCTCAAAATCGGAACTTTCAGCCGATCTCTACCTGTAAAATCGTTTCTTTTATTTTTCAATGGAACTCAAAGTGGAGGAATGAAAATAGTATAGCATATGCATTGCGTTTTCAAGTGGCTGGACTAATCTTTAAGGAAATTTACAAATTCTGATGTTACTTTATTATGGAAATGAGTTTATTGTGAGTAAATATTAAAGTTACGAATTAAACAATTCTTGTTGATGAGCTATTTCATAAATTACGAATTTTCTCTTGTAATGCAAATAAGAGGAGGTCCTGGAAAGGAGTGTACTGTTTAGTTTTTGGTATTCCGTAAATTTTTGTTTGTGAAAACGTTTCAGTGTCGGTAAAGTCTAATGCCTTCCGCCCATTCATTTTTACGTTTAATTTCCCCGAGGACTTCACGAACGGAGAACACGAATTCAGAAGTAGGAACTGTATATCTATCATTCTTGCGTTTATCTTTGTCCCTATAACTTCGTCTCCCGCTGCTATTGCTCCTTGGAGAGCACGGTAGCAGCAACTGTAGTCCGTACTTGCCCGTCTTAAGATTATTCTTCGGTATGCGTTATGCACTTCCTCTTTATCAGTAAGATTCACGTTCAGGCGGTAGCTTCTGTTTTCAGTTGCGAAGATAGTCAAACGCAAGTTGATAACTGGGAGTAATGTACAAAAGGAGGACCTGCAGAAAGTACAGAAAACATAAAGTAACTTCATTGTATAAATAGTACGTTGGCGATAGCCCTTTGCACTCCGAATTATTTCTCAATTCTGTTACCGATAACACCCTAGTATCTTAAGCGTTCGATTTGAAATTAACTTCAAAGGACAGTTCCTTGATTGGCACTTTTTTTAAACGATTCTTTTTATCAATTATACAGGGCTGCATGACAGTACTTTAAGGATTGCTGAGGCAATTCTGAACAATTTTTTCCTTTATCAAAATGTTGGATAAGGCTCCGTTTTTGAATTATTAACGAAAAGCACTGACCAATCAGAGCGCGCGCGTTCAGTCGAGAGGGCGTTCAAGGCTGCGGTTGCGCGCATCACGATCTTCTCTTGTCCGAGCGCGCGCTCTACACGCGCTGCGATTGGTCAATGTTTTTCAAAATTTCCTCAGCAATCACTCCTTAAAATATTGACATGCAGTAGCAGAACACACTGTATTACACACAGCTCTCAAACTTTGTTGCAATTTATATTTGCGAAACTTTTAAATGTATTACGGAATATAATGTGCATTTAAATTGGCAGTTTAAAAATGTCGAGTCACACTCGACACAGGAGTCTAAAGGGTTAAGGGGCGTCGAAGGCAGATAACCCGCCTCTACTTTGCTTTCGAACGTTTATGGTAGGCTTTTGACATGCCTAGGGAAACATAGTCCAGATATCTGGCGATCCAATGAGGCGTCATTTGGTCATCGGATGTCACTGGGTCCATTTTTTAGAAAGTAGTTTGGGGATGGCAAGCAACCAGACGTTGCACTGCCTTTGCTTATTGTTCCTGATGTATGGTAAGCCCCGCAAAGAACGTACTGGTTCGGGACCCGTCGGTTCCTTGTAACGAGGAAGTCGACTATTCGGTATGAGTTTGATCTCGAATGGTTCACGAACGAGGGGCTCGAAATAGGGACCAACCATAAAGGCTTCCGTCGAGGTGAAATGTTATACTTCAGAGGATAGAATATGACATGCCCTCTCATTTTAACACTAAGCGATTTCGGAGTAGGTAGAGTCGTATGACTGAAGCACGCTCCTATTCACTACTTCCTTAAAGATTTACAACTTCACACCTCTCCCTTGTCCTCCGATTTCGCGCTCAGCGCGGCGACTTCAAAGAAGTGGGGATAGCGATTTCCTTCTTTTGAAGGCGAAACCAGTTCCTTCTTTGCGGGGCTTACTGTATTGGCCACGGAGTGGGGAAGGCTAGGGTGCCTTCTGGTAAGAGGACTGTGTTGGGCCGCACGGCACTTACCCCGGGACCTTCCCGGAGTTTAGATCGCTTTTCGTAGAATCGAGCTGTTTATATAAAAAGTATCTAACAAGTATTATGGTTAAAGTGTTTCAATGAAATCGATAGGTGGTAGTTGTAAACATTTCCAATATCTTTTATTATTTGCAATTATAGTATATAGCAACGATAATTATTAGAAAACATTCAAACGATTGTGAACAATCCTACATTAATTACGCAATTAGTTCGTCATAACCCGTTCCAGCGTCTAAAAAAGATTCACCATTCTGGTGCAAGGCAATTTTCACTCACAGTTCTAATTAATTAATCCCGAGACAAATTTCGGACTCTTCGATCCTCGTCAAAAATTGATCAAATAAATCTCAACGATTTCCAAACATGCTACAAATATTACTTTATACTTCAGCCAGTATACAATACGATATCGATTGCAGCCCCAGAATTTGGCCCAATGATTTTCCCTTTCACGAAGCTAAAGCCCAACGATCACAACTTTGATCCTCCGAAACCGTTGTAAAAGTGCAGAATGCTCTCTTTCTCCTGTCGGCAAGATGTTGGTCTGCCGAATTAACGAAAGTTTACCCCTGTTCGATGAAAACCTAGACCAGGTGTGGGGGGTGCGATTGTCAGTATCGTTGGAATCGCAGAAAATTCTGCGGCCAGGCAAGACTGCAGCGACGCAGTCGCCGCGCCCTTCATAATCGCAAACACAGCCGCGATTGCGAAGCAAACTTTTCTCCCGTCTCTGATAACGTGTTTAAGCTCGGCTTGATCCGGATTGTTATTTCTTTCGCCGGATATTCCCTCGAAACTTGCTAAACACGGAAGCAACGCGGAGTTTCTTTTACTCGGAGAGTTGCAACGCGTAATGGGGACTTTTGATCTTCCGTTCCGGGCGGTTTATAGTGATCCGCAGGCGTTGGTTCCTCTTTCACGATTTTTCAAATTTAAACACACTACATAGTTTCTGGTGCAAGGTTTTCACCATCCCTCGAATCAACTTGTATAACGTACTTCAATTCCTAATCAGGCTCAGACAAATCGCAGCAATTTTGCCTTTGGTTATGAATATATAAATTGAAAGCTACCTGCTGCGAGGTATTTAACTTTTCTAATTTGCACAGTTTCAGTATTCTGTTAAAACAATTAACCTAGACTTACTACTTGATGAAACAATAAATATCCCACGATACTATCTTCTTTAATCCCCGTTAATTACCATTAACCTTCTACCCAATTAAATTTCTACCCTGCTGTGTGTTTTTGGCCATATGGAAAATGTCCATAAACATGTTACATATTGATATCCTTCTCCGTCATTTTATCCCCATGGAACACACGATTCGACTTTGTTGGCATGTGTAAACTTTTGCCAGCGGAACACGTCGGCCTGCTAATTTTTTTGTGAAAGCATATCCGAATTTGTTTGGAAATGCGAGCGAAACGGGTTACGGGACGAATTTATCGGGCGAAAATGTTTTCCGATGGTTTTTCCAGTAACGCGGACGTTTTGCTCGGTTGTGCGCGGTTCGAAAAACAACGGTGCAGCCTGCTTCCAGTGTGCTAGCGGGAAAGTAGGTTCCCTGGCAGTGCGATCGCTCGAACGACGTTTATTAATTCAATGAAACGTTGCAACTGGGTCGCCGATGGAAATTGCCGCGGTTCAGCCGAACGGCGGACAGAATTGTGACGTTTGTCGAACGATTTAGCCGCCCGACCATTCGGTGCATCGAATTAAAACACGGTGCTTGTGTTTACCCTTCTGATTCAGTTCTTTCGTTCGGCGACTAAATTTCGTAGATTTATCGTTGGACAATTGAAGTCAGCTCGAATGCTGTTCCGCGCAGTTCGTTGCAATTAAAAGTCGCGACATATCGTAATGAGATCGATACAGTCCGATTATTTACGAAACCGTTGACAATTAAACTACCATCGAATTATCGAATCCGTGTCGGTACTCGTGGTAACTGAATCGAGCAACGAATCAATTAACGACGCTCGGAAGATTCATTTGCATTACAGTTTCATCCCCTCGCTACGAGGAACAGCCCCATTCTCCTCTAATAATCGAGGCTCGACCCCTTTCGTGGGTGTCGTTCCGTTTCGCACGGTGAATAGAAATAGAATTTCAAGGTCGTCGAGGAAGGAACGATTGTCCCGCTCTGTTAATGGCCGATTGTTTGTCAGCACGCACCCTTTCGCGTAAAGATCGTCTCGAAATTACCGAAACACCGGTCGTTCAACGCGGTGCAAAGCAGTTTTCTTTTATGTCGAGCCCGGCGATACGGGCGGAAACGAGCCACTGAACCCCGCCACTTTACTCCCTTATCCCGTTCAAGACTTTGCTTATTTCTCTATTCTGCAGCTACTTTACGTGCCCTTCGCCTCATTCCTGCCCCACGGTTTCGACGTTTTTACGCCCTTAGACTTTCCTTCTCTTGCTCGCTCTTAACTCTGCTCACCCCTTACGAATCTGCTTGTGCCAGTAGACGTAATTGGATCTTCTTTTTATTTTTAAGATGGTCTCTCAGTAATTTGGCCATTTCTTAAATGATTTTGGGAATTGAAAAAGGGCACAGTTGTCAGCTTATTTCCTTCGCACAATTTTATGCATATTCTTCTTGCGTTGCCTTTGAACCAGTTCTGCACTGTTTTTTTTTTTCTAATATTTCAAAGGTGAATTTTTTACAATCAGCATTTGCATGTAATAAATTCTGAACAATTTTTGTTACATTACTAATAATTATCAATTCGAGTAGTTCTTAACACGCAATCGACTTCTTCTCTTCGCACCCATTTATCTGTAATCTTTGGCCCTCCAATCGAAGCCATTCCCTTTTTTCTTTCTGTTACCGGATACATTTGTTTTTTTGTTTTTAAGATGTTCTCTCAGTAAATTGGCCATTTCTTAAATGATTTTGGGGGTTGAAAAAAGGCACAGTTGTCAGCTTATTTCCTTCGCAAAATTCTGCGCATATTTTTCTTACGTTGCCTTTGAACCAGTTCTGTACCGTTTCTTTTTCTAATATTTCAAGGGTCAATTTCTTCCAATCAGCATTTGCATATAATAAATCTAGAACGATTTTTGTCGCACTACTTATAACTATCAATCCGAATTGTTCTTATTACGCAAATGACTTGTTCTCTTCGCACCCATTTATCTGTAACCTTTGACCCCCCAATCGAAGCCATTCCGTTTTCCCTTTCTCTCACCGGATACACCGGATACATTTCCTTTTTATTTTTAAAATGCTCTCAGTAATTTGGCCATTGTTTAAATGATTCTGAGAATTGAAAAATAGGCGCAGTTGTTAGTCAAACAGATTATTTCCATTACACAAGTTTATGCATATTTTTCTTACACTGCCTTTGAACCAATTCTGCGCTGTTTTTTTCTAATATTTCAAAGGTGAATTTTTTACAATCAGCGTTTGTATATAATAAACGTTGAATAATCTTTGTTACATTACTTATAGTTATCAATCCGAATTATTTTTATTACGCAAATGACTTGCTCTCTTCGCACCCATTTATCTGTAACCTTTGGCCCTCCAATCGGAGCCATTCCTTTTTCCCTTTCTCTCACCGGATACACCGGATACATTTTCTTTTTGTTTTTAAAATGGTCTCTCAGTAATTTGGCCATTTTTTTCATGATTCTGGGAATTTAAAAAAATACGCAGTTGTTAGTCAAACAGATTATTTCCTTTACACAAGTTCATGCATGTTTTTGTCACGTTGCCTTTGAACCAATACTGTACCGTTTTTTTTTTTAATATTTCAAGGGTCAATTTTTTGCAATCCGCATTTGCATATAATAACTCTTGAACAATTTTTTTGTTGCACTACTAATAACTATCAATCCGAATTGTTCTTGTTGCGCAAATGACTTGTCCTCCTCGCACCCATTTAACTGTAACCTTTGGCCCTCCAACCGAAGCCATTCCTTTTTCCCTTTCCGTCACCGGATACACCCTTTTAACCCTTTCCACCGCACAACCTCGCACACCATCTTCTCAGCCCTGTAACCTTAATTACACGCCCGTTCCTCCCTCCGACGCCTCGTACGCCCTTTTCTCCGTTTCTGCCCTAGAATCACAATCACCTCGCTTCCCCACCTTGTCCCATCGCTCCGCGCGCACCGTTCTCCCCTTTTTTTTTTCCTCTCACGGTAACTTGCACACCGCTGTTCCTCCACCCTTCAACCCTCTTCTCGACCCGCGGCGAAGCGGGGCGAGCACTCGACAGCCTGCCAAGTCCTCGTCCGTCCAACAGGCAATCGTCGAGGCCGCGTTCCCGCGCGCGCGTGCCGCCCTTGATTCCCCGTTTCTTCCCGCCGCTTCGCGAGGTGTCCGTGAATTCTGTGCCGGGTCTCGAGGGCGAATAAAGGCACTCTCGTTGAAACGACGAACCTACTTTGCCGGAATTCAAATAGACCCGCGCACACCGCTCTATGCACGTGTAACTGTACACGTATAGTACACGGTATATCGAATGGTTGCTCGCGGCAACTTGCAGTGCAGTTACTCGCCGTTCCTTCTAAACGATCATCGCGAACACCCTTTCTCGCCTCTCTCGGCACGCCGTGCCGTAGCAATGCCCCGCTGCCACAATGCGCTGATCCCACTTAAGAGCACTCCGGCACCCGGCTCTGTGCTCGAATCGACGCGGTTCAAAATTCACGTGCTCTTGAAACCTTTATTTTCGCCTACATTTGAATTACACGTGCCGCTCGAACGCTATTTTCACACTCGTCACGCTCTCGATTACTTCGCTCGGGCACGCGTAACATTAAAGCGCAACTGTGTATTACGTTATACTTTTCTTCTTCTGATCTTGTTTTCCTTTTTCGTGCCGCGCGGCAGTAGGGCGCTGGATAAATGTTCATCTTGACGTAAGCGTGCTACGTAGTTTACGGATAATCGAACGTACAATTTCAATAATAGTTAATCACATCCCGGTGGGTGAATATTTGCCATGAGACAGCACTAATTTACGTTTTCCTTATTAATATTCATGAACCGCCCGGATGTTAAGGTATTTGCCCGGGACGGCGCGTTAATGATGAACAGGAAATAATTACGACCGGCCCCGAAAAATGCCGAATTAATTGCAGATAGATCCTGCATGCAAACTAACTCGTAAATTTAGTACCTGTGATGTAATATTCGGAAGGTATGTAAAGTCGATTAGTGAATTGAGTATAAACTGTCAAGATTTATAATTTCCACAGACCGCATACGCTACTCTTCACTGTCTACCCTCAATACTTTATGCTTATAAAGCATCGGAGAACGGTGGCTGAAAGTGGCAAGGCGTTCGTTTTGTTTCGCGGAAAAGTCAATTATCGGTGGCCCACGCGGCAAGCCATTTAGAGGGGAGAGGATTGGCTGGATTCGATTTCGATTTTTCATCTTGCTCGCCTCGCTTTGTGTTCTGCATTTAAAGCAGGAAATTAAGCGGGCCTCTCTTTCTGTTTCTCTTCTCGTTTCCCTCCTCTCTCTCTCTCTCTCTCTCTCTCTCTCTCTCTCTCTCTCTCTCTCTGTCTCTTTCTATTCTGGCGCCTTCTGCTCGCGAAGTTCTGTTCTCCAGTCGGCGAATAGACTGTTGCTCGAAAACGTAATTCAAGTGGGCTTTGTGCCGTAAAATGCCCCGCCGTCTACTCCCGCTGCTAATACGGCGGTGGCATTGTTTCGCGAAACACGCTATCGGGCCAGTAACGCGCTCTTCGCCCGTGCTCTCGCCTGGATTTTGACTTCTGCCCACTACCAGGGACACCTTTCGCGCTGCACAGCGTTTGTAATGAATGGAAACGGAAGTTTTAGCATGCTCATAAACCAGGGACATGTAATGTTAGTTTGCTTACAATGGTTTTTGGTTGTACAATGGGCGAAAGCGTACTATTGTGTTTTAGGGAATCGTGGATTTATGGAAATTTGTCTTTGGAGACGTCGCGGTCAGCCTCAGATCGTTTAGAAATCGTCCGGAAATCGCCCAGAGTTGGTACAAAGATCGTCGTTAAAACACTCGGAAATCGCACGCGAAATGTTAAAGAAATCACTTAAGAACCATTCTAGAAATCGGCCATGCTTGGTCCAAAAATCGTCGGGAGAGCACTTAGAAATCGCACATAAATTGTTAAGAAAAGTCACCTAAAAATCATCCCAGAGGTCGCTCAGAATTGGTCCAAAAATCGTCGAGGAATACTCAGAAATCGTACACAAATTATTTAAAAAAAAATTACCTAAAAATCATCCCAGAAGCCGCTTAAAATGGGTCCAAAAACCGTCGAGAAATCGCACGCAGATTGCTAAAACAATCATCACCAAAATCGCCTACAAACCACCTTCCATGGACGTTCAAAAGACGTTGGTACTTGGATCAGACTACTAGGGAGACATTAGTACTCGGGTCAGACAAACTAGGGAGACGTTAGTACTCATATTAGGCCATCAAAGGGTCATAGGAACACGTACTGAACCACCAAAAGGCCGTAGATACCCGTATTGAACCACTAAAGGGCTGTTAGGTATTTGTCTTGGACCATCAAAGGATTGTAGGTATTCGTATTAAGCCACCAAAGGGACGTAGGTACTTATATTGAATCACCAAAGGTATGTGAGTATTCGTCTTGAATCGTCAAAGGATCGTAGGTACTCGTATCGAACCACCAAAGGGTCAATGGTATTTGTCGTGGACCATGAAAGGACCGTAGGCACTCGTATTGGACCACCAAAGTGTCGTAGGTACTCGTATTGGACCACCAAAGGGTCGTGGGTATTCATATTGCACCGCCAAAGGGTCATAGGTACTCGTATTGAACCACCAGAGGTGTGTTGGCATTCGTCTTGAATCGTCAAAGGATCGTAGGTACTCGTATTGAACCACCAGAGGTGTGTGGGCATTCGTCTTGAATCCTCAAAGGATCGTAGGTACTCGTATCGAACCACCAAAAGGTCAAAGGTATTTGTCTTGAACCACCAAAGGATCGTAGGTGATCGTGTTAGATCACCAAAGGGACGTAGGTACTTCTATTGAACCACTAAAGGGGTGTGGGCATTCGTCTTGCATCATCAAAGGATCGTAGGTATTCATATTGAACCACCAAAGGGTCGCAGGTATTTGTCTTGGGCCATTAATGGATCGTAGGTACTCGAATGGAACCACCAAAGTTGTGTGGGTATTCGTCTTGAATCGTCAAAGGACCGTAGGTACTCGTATCGAACTACCAAAGGGACAAAGGTATTTGTCATGGACCATTAAACAATCGTAGACACTCGTATTGGACCGCCAAATGATCGTAGGTACTCGTATTGAATCACCAGAGATGTGTGGGCATTCGTCTTGAATCCTCAAAGGATCGTAGGTACTCGTATCGAACCACCGAAAGGTCAAAGGTATTTGTCTTGAACCACCAAAGGATCGTAGGTGATCGTGTTAGATCACCAAAGGGACGTAGGTACTCGTATTGAACCACTAAAGGGGTGTGGGCATTCGTTTTGCATCATCAAAGGATCGTAGGTATTCATATTAAACCACCAAAGGATCGCAGGTATTTGTCTTGGGCCATGAATGGATCGTAGGTACTCGAATGGAACCACCAAAGTTGTGTGGGTATTCGTCTTGAATCGTCAAAGGATCGTAGGTACTCGTATCGAACCACCAAAAGATCAAAGGTATTTGTCTTGAACCACCAAAGGATCGTAGGTGATCGTATTAGATCACCAAAGGGACGTAGGTACTCGTATTGAACCACTAAAGGTGTGCGGGCATTCGTCTTGAATCATCAAAGGATTGTAGGTATTCATATTGGACCACCAAAGGGTCGCAGGTATTTGTCTTGGGCCATTAATGGATCGTAGGTACTCGAATGGAACCACCAAAGTTGTGTGGGTATTCGTCTTGAATCGTCAAAGGATCGTAGGTACTCGTATTGGTCCACCAAGAGAGCATATGTATGCTTCAAGACCAAGATCCAGGATCCGAGATTCCAGATCCGTAACCCAAGGTCGAGGACCCAGCATTGCAGACTCCAGACTAATCAGCCACGTCCCAGACCTCAGTATCTCTAAATCAAAGGAATTTTCTTCTCTGTACCAAATTCTCATCTTCTCCAATGAATTTCGAAAGTGCATCGTTGGTAGCCGTTCATCGGTCTCTTTCACGGTTTCAGCCACTCGGACTGCATAATCGTGCTGGTAAACGCGTGTCAGAACACGGGACTCTCGTTAAGTTTTCTCATTAAAATTTGGCTTAGAGCTGCCAGACTGGTGTCTAATGATAGAACAGACCAGAGGGCGACTTGTGGAATGCTTTCGCTTGAGGAAAAGAGATTTTCGGCAGCTGCAGCTTGATTAAGAATCCCGCAGCATCCGTTCCGAATGAAAGCGGACTATACGGATCAGAGTAATAGATAGATCATAGATAACTCGCTTGGTTCTGACATAAATCACAAAATATCGTAACTACTGAATATAAAAACGAAAAAGCTGTTTTTCTTTAAATAAACGTAACATACAATGCCATATGCTTTTCTAATCAATGAAATTATAATTAACGGCTTTCCAACATCAACCATCTCACATTTTCCAATTACTTCACAGTCTAAACCTTCAACTTGCCCAAGCAAAGTCAGCCACCCAAAAAATTCCACGGTAGCTCGTGACGTAACTACGCGCCAAGGCAATTTTAATTCATCGCACAGTACTCGGTAGGTAAAATTGAATCTGGCCGACGGTTCTTTTTAAAATCACAGCTCCTTGAAGCTGCGTCGACAAGCCGGTCCAAACGCTGCTAGCTAAACGAGTACAGAGAACGCGATTCACCCTCGCAGGCCCTGGAATTTTCAATTCCATTGTACACTGGCCGTTGTTTAAATTGGCCCGGTTGCTCTTTGATGTAAATTTGAATCAGACAAACGGAAAGCGAACGGAGAAACGTGTACACCCTGTGCTATTGCGTTCGTAACCACTGTGCCGCGAATACCGCGTTGCAAACACCTTTCGCGGAATTCTCCTAATCATTGTTGTTTAGTCAGAAAGGCTTTTCGTATTTTCAGCAACTGCTGAGGTATTTTCATTGGATAATATAACGCGAACCGTGGATACTTCTATGATCGGTATGTTCCGTTCTTACAATTACTATAAACCGATACTAATCTTCTTTGGATGGTACATTAGAATTAGTAATTAATCGTGCTAACTATATCAACTTACATTAGAGTTAAACATTGCTCGCGTTTTGTAAAAATTGCCTCTATTGTATATCTGAATCCTATGCTACGTTACTCACAAACGCTGCGATTTTTTCATTTTTACACAAAGACAGGCGGCGCAAAGCGTCTCGCACGAAACGGACTCGAGTCTCGCTTAGAAATCCCGAGATTCCCCAACTGTCGGTGAGATCTCGTGAAACCTCCAGCCGACGGGGTTTAATGTTTAAAACGTCTGGCTGACGAAGGCCGCTCCCCAAGCCCGGAAGTTCGATTTCAAATATTAAGAGAAGTTGATATCACTCGCGTGCATTCGATGGCTGCGCCAGGTTCGCTTGATTAAGATCAACGAAGCCGAAATCCATTAGTCCAATCAAGCTGGTACAAGCGAGGGGTTGGCGAGCGTGGCGGTTGCTGAAGTGGCGTATCCGGGCTAAATTCTTTCAATTTTCTTCCGATGGTTCCTGGTACTGCGAGGTAAGCAGGATTACACGTAATCTTGTTTTCGAGATGGAGGGTTGTTTCTGAAAGGGTAATTGGGGAGAAGAGGGTGGCTTCGGGTAAGAGGACAAGTCCTTCTGTATGCATAATCTTCTGGGAAAGTATTTCTCCTTTTTTTATTTATTCCTTGAGGCGGATAGATCAAATTTTATTAATACCTTTAGATATAGAAAAATTAAAGAATAGTTGTATCCAACTTCGATATCGATTTTTAATAACGATGGACGATTAGTATGTACCAAAAACAGGCGAAAAATCCAAGCGAACGAGAGTTACGAACTGGCCACAGGCACGATTTCAACAACCTATCGATTTCCATTCGGACGACGATAGCCCACATTACGTTTTCCTCTCACGCTCCAGCCTTCGAAACACATACGAAAAATACGGCGATGTTCTCTGCCATCCAGCGTTGTTACCCGCGCGTTACGCAATGCGCTGTACATAAGGTGGATACCGATGCAATATTCAAAAGAGTTATACAGTTGCCCACCGTAAAACACGTACCGTCGTGTATCTGTGTATGAGCTTAGTACGAATCGGAGATTCTCGCGCATTTCTTCTTTGCAATCCAGCAACGTTCTTGCACGGTAAACGGAGTACGTGTCTGAAATAACGCGATAGCACCCATTATCGTCACTGAACTATACTAAACTGTTGAAAACCAAATAAGTGAATGGCGGATGACTATTTGCAGAGGTCTCGAAGAACTACTTAGGTAAGGAATTTTTTAATATCGTATCTCGTAAGCTATTTGTCGATTTTAATGTTATCGATGCTATCACTGGAATTCTTTATATTATTAGAAGACATTTGCCTGTAAAAAATATTGTTTTAATAATACTGAATAATCACAATATTAAGAACAGATAGTATACAGCGCGTACAAAAAGGTTGGGGTCAAACTTATACCACGTATTACTGAGGTCAAATAGATGAAAAAAGTTCATATCAACTTATGCCCGAAAGTGCTCTGTTGGAAAGATATAGGCATTCATAGATTTACGGGCAAAATTCGTGTTACAATTCGTTGTAGAGAATCGTATAAGTATTATACAGGGTGTTCCAGAACTACCCCAAGAGCCGAAAAGGGGCGGTAGCTGAGGTGATTCTGAACACCTTTTTCCTTTGCGAAAATGTTCTTTGAGGCTACGTTTTTCAATCCGAGCAATCAGAGCGCGCGTAGAGCCCGCGCTCAGAGGCGGCCCACGACGCATCGTGCCAGGTAGTGACGTTCGACCAGCGCCTCGAACGAAACGCGCTGGTATAGCGCAGAGAAAAAATGAACGTCGAATTGCTCACTAATCACGAAAGGTTAGTGAACTAAAATACAAACGAAATCAATTTGCCGTTATCAATTGAACAATAAAGAATTAGAATGGACTAACTAACGAGTACATCACGTACAACGTACAATACATTTTAAACAATTCACCAACAATTGAAATTAAACTTGCCTGTTTCTCCAGAAATGAACCTGCTTCCGGCATTACGCGCGCTCTGATTGCACAGTGTTTTTCGTTAACCATTTAAAAACGGAGCCTCAAAGAACATTTTCAGAACATAGGTGTTTAGAATCACCTCAGCAATCACCCCTTTTCGGCTCTGGAGGTAGTTCTGGGACAACCTGCAATTCTATTATTATAAAATAATAAGTATTATTAGTATTATCTTTCCTGTCCTAACGCCTCTGGACTTCTATTTATGGGGTCACTCAAAAGAGTAGGTTTATAAAAATACGATAGAAACGGAAGATGAACTTTGGGAATGTACTCAAAACGCATTTACTATTGTTTCCAACACAGTTGGAATATTTGAAAGAGTTCGGCAATCGCTAATTCGACGGATGAAAGCCGGCATTTTCGAATTTTCGAACATCTCTTGTAACAGCTACAATAAAATCATAAATATCTTTAAAAGCATATACCTTTTCAATGAATCATCTTCCGGCATAAAAGTTTATATGAACTTTTGCCATCTACTTCACCTCAGTGATACGTAGTGTAAAGGTCCCAATCGTTTCGCACACCCTGTACATTTAAAGATTACATTCTTGTACAAAATCCCAGAATTTTATTCGCGGTATCGAGGCATCCGCGAAGTTCATTTGCATATTTACATATTCAGAAGCAAAAATCTATGAAAATGTATTAAGTGTACTATTTACCATAGAGCTGTTTACATATTTCTCAGAAAAAAAGAATCCTCCCGGGTAAATATTATTTCTTCCGTTTACCGATGAATCGAGAATTCATAAAATAATCTTGCGCGTCCGCGTGTTTCTCCGGCCTTTCGAACGATAATATCGATAAAGATAGGGTCGGATCGTAACTGATGACGCGGTAACCGCACTTTACGAAGTCGGCGGCGTTATTTCATCGATTTTCGGGCAGGCCACGCGTCGGAATCTCGCCGCCACGGGCGACGACCAGAAGCTTGCATGCGCGTAATCATTTATGGCTTGCCGATAACCGGGCGAAATAAAGCCCCCGCGAGCCCCGTTCTCCGCGTCGAAAGTCGTTGTTCGGAAATTCGCTCGTTATCCGATTTTTCCTTGGTCGGATCGTACCCTATCCAACTACGGTCGCCAATGCGCGACCCGTGTAATCGCATTCGAGTTTTGTCTGGCTTAATCTAATTACGGAGTTTTCATACGTTACTCCTGCTTTTTCACTGCGGGATTGAACAGTCGCGTTGTTCCCTGCTTTAATTAGATTTGCCAAATCAGTGGCGTTGTTATACTGCGTTCTATTGTTAAGACAAAATGTCTCTCGTCATTTTTTTTTTTTTACAGACACAAAAAGATATACAAGGAAGCGGCACAGATAATTTTCGAAGCATTGAACGCGTTATTTTGCTGTGATTATTGCTAAAGTAGAGTTAAAGCAGTTATTAATTGACCCTCATTTTTTTTAAATGACGCAGCTTTGAGACGTACAAATAGAACACGATTTTAATCTCTTCTTTTTTGAACCCGCCTCCTCTCTTTGTATTATGAAATTCAATTGACATTGCAATTTCCCAGCACAAAACTGATGTTCGATCCCCCGCAGAGAATATTATTTATTCCCCCCCCCCCCCCCCCCCCCCCCCCCCCGCCCCCTCTTGTGCCAGGCAAAGCAACGAGCGTTTCCTTTGCGCACCTAACCGGATGTAAATTGAATTCTTCCCATTTTCATATTAAAACATCGCCGTTATAATATTCTCCGCGCCGAAGCATTTTCATCGAACAAACATAAAAGAACACTGCAAAAGCGTGTGTGTATTCGACGCAGATTCAAAAACGGGTAACGCGTCCACTATCCATAAGGGAAACTATACGCCAAATGGGGGGGGGGGAAAGGAAAGGGGGAGGATAAATAAAGAAATAGTGGAACTAACAGAGAATGGATGAAACAGATGCAAGAAGCAGAAATGTCCGCAGCGGGGTCAATATTTACCGGCGTACCACAGCGGACTTTCATTTCCATTTCTGCATGGGGCACTCTCCTCTTTACCCTTGTACCAATAATTTCGGCTTATTCTTAATAAATTCCGCCATTTGTCAGGCCATCTGGGACCACCTCTATCGCGGGTAATGTCGACAGCGTCGCGGGGTGGTACGTTTCGAAACCGTTTCGGGCTATTTCGACGCGTACTAAGCAGCTCGTGTGGGGCGTTACGATTTTTCTCGCTCCCATGGGACCCCCTGGGACAACACCCGCGGGACTCGCTGGCGCCCTCGAATTTTTCCAGCTACCTCCCGTTGGTCCAGATTCTTTTTTTTTTTCGTCTACTGTGGTATCGTGGGGGACTTGGTAACTTTCTCTAAAACCGAGCGACGCTGTTTTCTTTCATTTAAACGGCCCCTTACGGAATCGAAGAAATTGGACAAATTATTCGTTTTCGATTTGTTGTACGATAGGTGGAAGGATCGATGTTCCGAAGAGTCACGTTTTTAACAGTTCGATGGAGTTTATTTTATGACAGGTACACGTGCCAGTAAGTGTAAAATTACATTTTTCTTTTACTGATTTAGCGTTTTAGCCTTTACGAATTTAGCGTTCGATGGCAATTTTTAGCGAACAGACAGTGGGATGTTATAGATATTATATTTAGGACTAAGTTTAATGGAAAATGAAACACCGTTCTAGGTGTTTCAGAATTATCGTAAATAGTTAATTTTAAGAATCAAGGTGCACAACAGCATTCTGAATAGTGGCTTAACACTGCTGTAGGGAAAAGTAAAGGGTAGGGTGCAGAAGTACAAGGGAAAGATGGATAGTAGGTATGAAGGGGGGAGAAAGAGGGACAAAAGTTCGTGTCAGGGTAAAAAATAGAGGTCGTGCCTCCTAGCTAGGGAAATGGTCTGGGGTAGCCGAAATCTTTGGCCCCTGCTACGGGGATACGCCGTCTATTATTCCGCTGTCAAGCCGCATTTTAAATGTGGACATAGTATACGCTGTGGTGCAGAATTTCTTTTTACGGATTCAGTATGGAACGTTGTTGCTGGTTCTCGCCTATTACAGGGTATACCAGCGCAGGGTGTATAATGATTCATTTAAGAACTAGTAAGACCGTTTGTGCAATGAGAATAGTAACAATACAAATAATTATGATCATGATAATAAATGACGAAAGTCATAATGGTGATCATTAAAGTATGTGACTTAAATTAATCTGTGTTCTGTTCCAAATAAATTGGCAATCCGAGAACGTGTAATTTTTAACATGGAAATTTTCTAATAAATAATACATAAGTAACAGTGTCGAGGAAAATTGTTTACTTGCCCGAGTCTTAGACAACATTGAATAAAACGATCTGTGTAAAAATAAAATGGGCAATCATGTAATCGCTTCCCAATTTTTTATTGCCATATTTCCACCACACAGACACATCTTCATCCGCAAAGCGCAAAGAGCGTCATGTCGATACGAAACGCAACACGAAATACCGTTGGCAATCGTGCCATAAATTCGAGTTACGCGAATCGCTGCTCAGAAAAGAAGCTTTTCTTCCGTTCCCGGCATCTAATTCATCTGGCGCGACCGTTTCTTGCCCGAAGCAGGAGAACTCGATCGGGTTTTCAGGAGTTCCGGAAACGGTTGGCCACCGACGACATTCCTCCCGTATGGTCTTCTACCTCTGGTGGCCCTTTCGTTTCCGGTGGGGCGAAAGAAAATTTCGAATCGTTGCTCCTCGCCGATGGTCCTCCGATCGAAGGAATTCCAGACGTTCTTTACAAATCTGATCGCAGTTCTCGGTTAGTTACGTGACACGGCGTGCTATGTGCTGGGTTGGAAAGATTTCTGCGAGATTCTTTCGAACGCCCGGGCAATTGCAACGAGAGTTAGGCCAAATGAATTGCAGCAGTTTCCGTCTATAATTATAGGGGTGCTGAAGTGGAAAATAACACTGTTCAACACGAATTTTGTTTTGTAATAACCACTAGGTGATCCTTATAGAGTTTCTCGTCCTGGAGACGAATCCGGAAGTAGAATTGCTCTGTCACCCTCCGATTTCGAAAAACATGAGTTTCTGTAAAAACATGCGATTTTGGGCAAAAGGGAAGGAATCACGTGAAAACTAAAAACGATATAAAGTTCATCCCGGTCTTAAAAGATAGGAGAGAGTCCCTCGAATACAATGATACATAATGTTGAAATATTTTGTGATTTCAAATGCTTGTTAATGGCCATCAAATTAAAAAAAAAGAGACGGTGCGTGTACTTTCTACTCACTATTTTTGCATTTGTAGGAAAAGTTAGGTCTCTGGCATGAAATCGCTTCACGATATCGAATTCTGTATGCATTTCTGAAGAAGAAACAGAACAGAGAAACTGCGGGAATGGTTTTTAATTCGAACAGGTCGAGAAAATGTCATCGGCACTGCGTCGACGACGCTTTGCCACCGTGCGGCCATCGCTCGCGTATGTCGGACCGGCAGGGCCGTAGCCACGCGTAAACGACATCGAGTGGATCCCCTTACATAGCACCCCCTTTCTAACAATAATAACTGCTTTCTTTCTTGGACAATAATTCCGAAAGTACAACGAAGTGGTATGAATCACACTCAGTTTTCAGTATTTCTGAAATATGAAGCCTTTCAATCCTAAGAAAACCTAAGCGACATTTACATTTCGACAATGTCCTGTGATAAGACTCTTACATTCCCGTCTTCACGAAATCTCACAAAATTATATTACTTTTCCGCTTTCAGCTATGTTTCAGAAGAATTGTAAGGGATCTGTTTAAAAAAAGATGTACAAATGATACTTAAATGGGGTCCGCGTTGGCTTCAAATATTATTTGATAAATTTCAAAGATTGATATATTTCGGACAGTATCTCAAACTGCATACAGTCATAACAATGGAAATTTTACATTAACAAATCATACGTGTTTATGCAGAAATACTGAAAACTGAGTGTGATTCGTAAGACTTTGTTGTCATTTCGGAATTATGGTCCAAGAATACATGAACGAAATGAAACGTACATTGTCAGAAAGCAGCTGCGATCTTACAGGTGCTTTGTAAGGGGATCCACTCAATGTCGATCACGAGTGGCTACGGCCCTGCCGGCCCGACATACACGAGCAATGGCCGCATGGCGGCAAAGCGTTGTCAACGCGATGCCCATGCACATTTTCTTGACCTACTCGAATTAAAATTCGTTCCAACAGTTTCTCTGGACTGTTTCTTCTTCAGAAATGTATACAGAATCCGATAGCGTGAAGCGATTTCATGCCAGAGACGTAAATTTTCCTACAAATGCGAAAATAGTGAGTGGAAACTACGTGCATCGTCTCTTTTTTAAATTTGATCGCCATTGACAAGCATTCAGAACCACAAAATATTTCAAAATTATATATCACTGTATTCGGGAGACTCTCCCCTGTCTTTTAAGATCAAGATGAACTTTCTATCGTTTATAATTTTCACGTAATTCGTCATTTTTGTTCAAAATCGCATGTTCTTACAAAAACTCATGTTTTTCGAAATCTGAAGGTGATAAAGCAATTCTGCTTCCGGATTCGTATTCAGAGCAAAAAACTCTACAAGAATCACCTAGTGGATATTGCAAAAACAAATTTTTTCAACAAAAAGATGAAATTTGTTGGACAGCGTAATTAGAGACAGGTTCGAATATAATTTTTTCTATTCTCGATTCTAGACTTTATTAATTACATTTTTAGAGTTACATCAATCCATTTGGATCATTAGCAACCACAGTAACTTAACTACAAGATATATGTATATTAAATTTTCAGTAATAATGGAGTACAATTAGCTTATATTAAATGAAAGATACTTATATCTGTTAAGAATTTGATTACACCCAAGCATGAATCAGTACAGCGAAAATTGTCCGGATAATTCATATTTATTTGATGCGATCTTCTTCCGCTATGATGTTTTGGGCAAACTGTAATCACATGTTCAAGTGTATTTATCACGCTACGGTTGTTCCATATTTATGGGTTTTCCTTTCTAAGTAGACACGCATGTGAAAAGTTTGAACGACCAATTTTCAACGTTGTTAACACCACTTGGCTAATTCTGTTAAACGTTAATGCAAGGTCAGATTCGTAAATATCATTCTCAACGCTGTGGGTGTGCGTTCTGTGTGATTTTTCCAAACAGTTATTCCAATGATCTACAAGTAAAAGCTCGACTTCCGTTTTTCATACTTTTCTTATCAGAATTTCAAGAATTTCGAATCACGAAAATAAGTTCAAAGTTTCGAATTCTGGAAAGCGTCTCGAGTTTCGATGGGTTTCGACGCTTCGAGAAGCCCGTCCCTAAAAAATAATATTATGGTTATCAGGCTATCCGCACCGCGAAGAGCGATGGTGGAGGATTTAAAAAGTGCGTCCATGGGGTGGGGGGGGGGTGAAAAATGTTATAGCGCGGGGGTAGGTTGTCGCGTCTCCTCATTGCATATTCAATGCGGCGGCATGTAGGTACACGTGTGTACCTGACGCTGCAAATGTAGAAAAAGGAACGGTTCTGTTGATGTACTAGCTGGAAAATAGCGTAATGGGGTGAATCGCCATGATTAAGTGCTTACACGTGGAACGGAGCGACGCTACCTCTCCGCGTCTGCTATTCCTCGCTGTATATTCTTCTCGTTGGAATTTTAATTCACGATTAACGCTGGTTGTTGCTGTCACGATTGCCGGACTAACTTTTACTGCGATCATTTATAATATATCAAAGTTGAATTGATACACAATAGTAAATTGAACGAGCATACTGTTTACTCGTACATTTCCTCGCACCCCAGTGCAAGTTTATTCTAATTCAAAATCAAGGGACAATTGTATTCCCGCAATACTCTCGTCGAATTCAGCTCGACATTATCGATACTGGCAACACCAAATAGCAGTAGAACAATCGACACTATAACAGCCAGTAGCCTCGATCACCAGAGGCATTGTTCCTTTATATCCGCTCGATAAATGCAACCGGCACGTGTGCGACCTGTAAACTCCTGCAATCGAGGTAAAGACAGGCTGTAAAACGGTCTGTAAAAAAAAAAATGAACTCTACGCTTTTATCGGTAGGACAGCGTCCACGAGGCTACATATGCAAACGCCAGGTTGACTACCGTGCGCTGGCATCGCAATTCCCCCCCCCCCGGGGGGGGGGGAGGCTGTCGACAAATTAAAGTGATTTATTTTATTTCGCCGGAAACCCGACATTAATCTTGCCGCGTGCAGGCTGGGAGAAGTTTGCAACGCGGTAAGCAGATTTTCCGCCGGCTTTCGTTTTGTCCGAACGGTATTAACTTAAAATCGTGACGAATTTCTATCTTCCCCTGGGGTCGTCGGCGCGTTGCGCAATTCCAGTCGCGCGGCGCACAATTATTTGCTCGGGTCAATTTTTCGACCGTTGCCCGCTTCGCTCTGGTCTCATCGAAATTTCTTTACAGTGGAAATAGAGAATGAACTTTTTCTTCATTGAGTGTTTTAGGTCACATGCACCTTATAAGGTTATTAGTGGCCACAGTTATGTTTGTAATGATGGCATATCATATTTATGCTTGATTGTATAAGTTAATATCCTTCAGGAAGTTCAGGAACTGTTTGCAGGAGCTTATTTCTTCTAACATGTTTAATGAGTACTATAAGTTGTGCTGTGTTCCTTTAATATTATATTTAGAACAGGTGATCAAGTTTGTTCTATAGAGTTTGGTGTATCGCAAGAATCGCAGGTATTTGGATTAGTTTTCGTGATGAGGTGTGAGTGTGTCCAGTTTGTGTGCCCTATTCTTATTCGTGTTATCTTAACTTGATCTTTTCTATTTAGTAGCAAGGCTGGATTAGTGTCGTTAATGTCATATCGGACTTTGCGCAGTTTAGTGGGTCTAGCATTTTTTCATTCTTCGTTCCATGATCCTAAAATCACTTTGACGAAGTACTTTTGGAGGTCTTTGTAGCGCGTGAGACTATAATTAATTATCGCTGTACTAGGACTAGATGTAGCCAGTTTTGCTATTTTGTCGGCTTTTTCATTGCCTTTAATTCCAACATGTGAGGGAATCCAGGTATACAGAAGTTCTTTTTTTGCAGTACTTGAGAGTTTCATTTAATTCTATAATGTTACAGATTATTTTTATTAGTCTCTAGGTTTTTTAGAGCAAGCAGGACACTTTTGGAATCACATAGGATAATAAATTTGTTGTGAGTTGATCTTTTTATATATCGTAGAGCTTGTAATACGGCGAAGGCTTCACTAGTGAATACTGTAAATGCTTCTGGAAGTCTGAATGGCAGTTCGAAAATGAACTTTGTAGCTGAAAGTTGTACTGAAATTCGCGTTTGTTCAGTATCTGCGTCGAATCTGTTGGCTGCACGTTGGTCATTCGTCCACCGTGTACAGCGTGTTCGGCTAGTGCAGAATCGGTATTTTAAGAGGGCTGTTTTAAGGGCTGATTGCTAAATTGATTCTGAACAACGTTTTTCCGTACGAAAATGTTGGTGAACTCAAAGGACGAAGCCTTGAACAATATTTTCGTGCAGGCAAATGTTCGGAATCGCTTTAGCGAGCACCCCTTAAAATATTGGCATGCAGCAACCGAGCACCCTGTACGCACTGCGCGACCGCGATCTTCATTCGGCGCTCGTACATCAGCGAAGGCAGCGGGCGAATTTAACGCAACGCTAAATAGGAACGATAAACAAAAATAAGAACGACAGGGGGCTGCAGTGTCCGTTGTTTAATTTTACTGCCTCCAATTTATTCTGACTGCTTTCAACCCCTTTCTCTTCTTCCTCGTCCCGTCGCTGTCTTCTTTTCTTCTTTTTGCCTGTTGCGTTTTAACGTTCCGCGATTTCACGCCGGGCCGTTTATTCATGTTTATTATCCCGCATTTCATTGAGGCGGAACCGTGTGATTTATCACGACGATTTGTTCTCTGATATTCACTGCCGGTCGTTTTTATAATTATCCGCGCGAAGGGTTGAAATTCGGAAGAGACGTTAAGAGTTGATCGAGGAATCGGTCTTTGGATGTAATGCAACTTCATTGTTGCTCACGACCGAGTGATTAAGAATATGAAACTTTTCATATAGCCGATGTATTGCGGTCCGCTTTTCCCGAATCCGTCAAAGGAAATTCCATCCCCCCTAGTAAGCGAGCGAAACCGCGCCCCCGTGGCCGACGAAAGAAATAAGTAGAGACGAGAGAGAGAGAGAGAGGGGGGGGGAGAGAGAGAGAGAGAGTGTACCGAGTCGCGGAGCAAACAGTCGCCTTCGGTCAAGGTAAATAAACCGGACTCCCTCCATAAGAAGGGTATCAGCCTCTTCTTTGGCCGGTCGCAGAAGTCGCTATGTAGTTACGAAGGGAAAGGACGACAAAGGACGTGGGGGCGGGGGAAGAAGCTCGGGGTGATGCGAGGAACGTCGCAGCAAAGGAAACTCCAACATCTTCCGCGTCTTTTCTCATTCAACCGCCCCCGGCTGGCATTCCTTGCACGTTGTTTCGCTAATTGTGACCGCGCCGCCTTTCCTTGTTTCGGCCATATTTCCGCGGCGAATGAGAATTCCTCCACGGCTTCAGTTTTTCCCCTTTTACAATCCCGTTGCGTTTCGTCCCTTTTTTTCAGCGGCATTCCTTCTTTGTCTCGACGGAAGACGCGCGCGCGAAATTGGGGACATTTTCTGCGCCATGGCGGACACTCGTGGAAATTAAAGTGGCTGCAGGTATATGTCTCTCTCTCTCTCTCTCTCTCTCTCTCTCTCTTTTTCTCTGTGTCCCCGCGATGGAAACGTTCCCGCTTTGCGGAGATTTATGACGAGAGATGCTCGGGCGAAAATACGAGTACATACGCGGGTACGATGTTAAGCAGCTTTTTCGCGTTGGTTCGCAGCGAGTAGTTCTGAAAAATGTCCTCGCACCGTGGCTGCGGGGCGAATGCTTCTGACAGTGTCGGGGAATAATGGTTCCGCTGCTTTTTAATTAGATTTCCATTATAGAAAGTTCGGTTGTTCATTTAGTCTGTGGCTTCTTGAGCAGTTGACCGAGGAAGACGAGTTACCTGCATTGGACCATGTCCTAGATTGATCTTTTTGTGTATAACTATAAAGAAATATATGTATATTCAAAGAACCACCGCTAGCTACACCGATTTAAGGAGTGATAATGGAACATGTGATAACACCGAGATAGTTGCTCAGTTGTTCTTTTGTTTCATTATTCATTTCTTTAAAGAAACGCACAAATGGTCCAATCTAGCCAACTGTGTGTTCCCTATTCTGAAATCCTAGCTATATCTCTAACGCATTTTTATATTCGTTGTGCAGGTGCATTATAGAAGTTATATACGCGCAGGTTCAAACGTAACAGCAGGGTTTGAACACAGTTACGATATCGGTTTCGGCACAGTATAGGAATAACCAGTGGCGGCACTCCCTCAAAATCGTGTCCGTGAACGCTACAGCGCATGCCCCGTATTACTGCTGACAAGATGGCGTCAGTTTCCTTCCATAGCGTCTATTATTTGTCCCGGCCGAGATGCCGAGCTCCACCCGAGTCTCCGCGAACTGAACAACGCAGGGACAAGGGGTTAGGCCTTTTGCGTCTCGTTATTCATCGAGACCGACATCAAAGAGACGGACGCGGAATGGCGCTACTGGTTATTCTTATGCTGTGGTTTCGGTTCTCGCAACTGTTTCAGTAGGAACCGAAATGTAACATTTTGAAACGGTTATGTTGGGAACCGATTCAACCCCTGCATAATAGCTTGCTTTCAGCAATGTTTATTCCCGTTTTTGGACCGAGCCGAGTAGCAGATCAAGATACTTTTTCTCGTTTGGATGCGAGTTGGAAGTGGCAGGGTGATGCCGAGGAACTGCAGCAAGGAGAAGGAAACACCGGTGTTCGATTTCACTGGGGGAAACAGAGAGTGTCTTCGGATTTCAACCGTTGCAGCAGTTTCGTTAACGAGGAACCCCTAAGGTCTTAACTCGCCTTAGGAGTAATGGTCTCTGAATGTTTGTGAAACCAGAACTCCTCCTAGAGACGGTCCGGAGGCGGGGGAAACTATAAGTTACATGAAATCGGTTTTATGCATATTACAGCAACTCTGTATTAACTCTTTCACAGTTTCTTCCGTGACAGTTACGGGCAGAATGTCGTGTGCCTATACAGCCTATCTCGTGCCACGGACGGGCAGGGTAAGGCGTTCAAACTGTTCGGTCGACCAAAGATATCTAAGTCTGTGGTTTAGATTCTTTGCTTCCCTCGTTTTTCAAGATTATTCTAACTGAAGAAAGGGACGTGGCTTAGTTTTGAATTCAGTACGCCGTCGACTTTGAAACCGATCGAACAAGCCTTCGCACCAGCGTTTAGCACTTCAATCAGTTCTAAAAATCGTTTTCGTGACTAATTACTAACGAAGCACATATTAAACGCGCTTTTTTACAATCTTTTCTATTACACGTCGAAGTGTTTTCGAACGTAAAAACAACTAGACATTTCTTGGACCCGAATTCGTGATTTTATCACACTGCGAAAGGGTTCATTAGTAACTTGTGCAAATGTCGAGCGTTCAGCTCTTCTGGCCAGACCGAGCACGCTAGGTGGCGACACGGTCTACGGACGAGAAGAATCGCCGAGGTCCTCGCAAAGCGGTATTAAACTAATGCCTAGAAGAGAGGGACGCATCGCAGCCGGAGCAATTTCCGGGATCCTCCCTTTGAAAGGATGCTCCTTGGGCTGCTTAAGTTTCTCTGGACGAAGTTCCCCGTAATTTTCACGTTGTCAGAAAATTTCGTTTCCCCTCTCTCGTTATCGTCTAGTTTGCGCTTCCGCGTTCCTGGCTGCCCGATATATCCTATCCAGTCGATAATAAACTTTTCCCTAATTCGATGGAATGTCCTTCTTCTTTTATCGTCACGTTAATCGCCAGATTCAGCCGGGCTAACGTTTCGTTAATGCTCTCTGTTGCAGACTTTCGGATCCCGGTGCTGCGTGCCTACCACACACCGCGCGTCGTTCCACGACACAGGTACATCACGCTCTCCTTTTGTACCCTTTGTACGCGAAATTCATCAAATGAAAAGTATATTGTGCAAAATATTTGGAGCGCAAAGGATTAAAGAATCCTCATTAACTGCCGTCGACAGGAGAACGTTAATAATTGAACGCGAGACACCGATCAACCATCAAAAGAGTATTTCCAAACTCGATGGAATCGCATCTCGCGTCGCCCCGACGGGAGGGACTCATCAAATATCGCGTTCCACGAGAAATTTATTCGGAAGCAGTGATAAGCTTTTGTTCGGGCGGAACGAGGTTGCCTGTGTTATCGATTATGAAGCACAGAGAAAACTCTCCAATCTTCCCTTTCTCCTCGCAAAATCATGGGTATTCCGATGATGAGCCCTCCTACCACCTCCCCCTCCCTCCCGATAATGAAAGACTTGGAAAACGAAGGAATCCGTGAAAGCACAAAGGGCGTTATACTTGGAGCAACGATAACTCGCGAGACAAGGGCCGATACAGGCCGTCGAATGATAAAGGGGATCCGTCGAAACGAAATCGACTGGATGGGGACGGGCTTTCGGTATTTCGTCCCGACCATGGGTACGAAAAACTCTTGAGGCGAACGAAGCAGGCCTGCCAGCTTATCTTTCGCGGAGCTGTCCGGAACGCGACGGGTGTCTGGGGCCTCCGTTATCTTTCATTCGACCCTTCGCGCTCGGAGACTTTTCCCGGGGCCACATGCCCGGCAACTGGCCCGAACTTCCCTGCGAACCTTCCGCGAACAATTGTCGATACTTAAACTGTTATAACTCCGTGAATCGTACAACAATCCACCTGAGCACATTTTCAAAGCGCGAAGTCTCTTCTTTCTCAGCCCTGAGTTCATTGTTCCCCAAAAATGTTTTTGCATCGCGTAAGGGGTGGGAAAGCGAAGGCACTCGACGTTCTGACATCGTCCGCACGGTTTTCACTCGAAGTTCGATGAAAGAAACAAAAATCGTATGTCAAATGTGAGGCGGTTGTTTTAAAGGGGAGACTTCGGCCTTCATAGCGATATGAGTCATGGAGAGGAATTCCTCGATGCCCGTAGACACGTTCGAGTCTGTACAATTTCCGAAGAAGAACAGTGTCCTCAATTTTCTAACCGTTGCATGATGTAAAAATATTCTTGGAGGACAATTAACTTAGGATTGAGAGGGTAGAGGTGTCACGCTTGAAAATGAGCCTCGGTGGATTGATGGACGATTTTTTTTTTTTCATAAAGTTGTGACAGTTCGTAGAACGTCCCTTTAAAAGGGACAGCCAAGTTGTTTGCTGTATTTATGATGTCCCCTTAGAGGGGACAACCGAGCGCGAAGGGGTAATATGTACAGTTGCATTTACGTTAGATCGTATTGATTCGATTATGCTTGTGCGTCGGAGTAGAATTACTTTTGGCTTGGATCGATCGATTGTTTTATTAAAAATCTTTAGAATTAACTATTCAGCAGGCAAGGTAGCAGAATAGATTTTACAAATCTATGAAAATTCGTGGTCCGACTATTTTATGTTATCTTTATCGTGAAATCAGAGGATATTTGACTGCGAGGCCAATTTATAATTTTCTGAGTACGTCCATAATCCTTACCAATCGATACGCGGTTCCACGTCGCCCTACAGTTTCGCAAAAGGAAAAAGAAGAAAACAAAAAGTGGATATTCCACAAGAAAATAATGCATCGACGATCAAAGATTAAAAGCTTCCCAGCAGTCTCTCATTCCTTTCATACGGATCGTTGAGCGTAGAAAAAAAAAAGAGAATCCTTTCCCCGCTTTTCCAGCGGTCCCTCCTTCGTTTCCGCTTCGAGAATTCCCGCTGATTCGAGACCAAATTGCCGCGGCCGTGGAACGCAAAGAAACAAATTGTAACCGGTCCGCGGCACGGGTTTCTCCCCCCTCTTCTCTTTATCCGCGAATTCCACCGGTTAACCCGTTCAGTTTCCCCGTCTTTGGCGGGAGAGCAGATCAAAAGGTCGGTGGCTCCCGTCGGCGCGCCGTTCGCCAACGGGTTCGTCTTCTATTTATCCCCCGTCACCGACCGGGGGCGCTCCGTTTAAATGATATCCCCCTAGACGGGAGGAACAACTGTTGCGAAGTCGAAGAAGCCACTTCCGGTCTTGTCGCGATTCTTCGCGCGCCACTGTGTTTCTTTCGTAGCGAGGAGTTATGACGTGACATTTATATTTCACGTCTACCCCTCCACCTTCAAAGAGATACGGGCTTTAAATGTAGTATTCTATTTTATGTTAACGTTGAGAAAGTTGGACACTTTAACGTATACTTCTTTGCTTTATGGGGAAACTGCAGGTTCTTGATGCGCAGCTTTCCCTTTCTGAGATATCTGCGGTGGTCGTGTTATTTTCATTAAAGGGAAGATCAGAATCGCAATCGCATTGCATCGAAGCGTTACACGCAAATTGGCGCGAAAGGATCTAAAGCCGAGGCAAGAATAATATGCTCTTAATTATTAACACTTTCGCGTCCGCGCGGTGCACAAATACTTTCTTCTCTGTCGCCGGAAGTTTTTTGCGAAGTTGTTTTTTTTTTTTGGTGTCACCGGACGCGAAAGTGTTGATGCGCCACTAGAATAATTTGATATGGAGGGACACACAAGATATGCGAGAATCGTTTCGTAAGGAACTTTGTAAGAACTTTAAGTTCATATTTACTGAGATTCTCGAATACATTGTGTATTCCATTTTACGCATTCGGCAAATGTTCTTATAACATGCATATCGATATTTAATTGAACAGAATAAACAACAGGTTCAAAAGTACTGCAGTTCGACAGCTACTATTAATAGTTGCACATTAATTAAACGAATAGTTATTAATCGGCGTGCGTTATTGTATGGTTAAATGTAAAAAAAAAGATCAGAGTGTCGAGGTTGGCGGTAAAAATTTCTTGAAACGATGGACAAAAGCTGCGTACGAAGTAAAGCTGGTCGATATTGGTCTGGAACGGTGAAACCGATCAAGTTCCGGAGTTATTTCGTTGTTTCCGTTGGCGCGAGCCTGCGAAGCGAGCCTACAGGAAGTTTATGGGATTACTTTTTGAACGGCGCTACCCGGGTGACGAGAGACGAAAACGAGATCCGTCTGACGATCGGATGCGCGAGATTATTTCATTTATATTTAAAGCGGCATATTTTTTCGGATGCGTGGATGCTGCTGGAAATCGTCTTCGCGTTATAGTTTCC
The DNA here is from genome assembly GCA_023838395.1 of Holcopasites calliopsidis. Classification (NCBI taxonomy): domain Eukaryota; kingdom Metazoa; phylum Arthropoda; class Insecta; order Hymenoptera; family Apidae; genus Holcopasites; species Holcopasites calliopsidis. Next base: position 3,975,107 of record JALHAQ010000007.1, read on the forward strand.
GTAATCCTCTCTGCCTGTGAATCGAATCGAATTGTTTTCGCCAAACACAAGGAAAATAAACTAAACAAAGAAAATACTTCCAAATGGGACTTGCTGCCGATCGACATGAAATTTGGAGGGGAGATGGGGGGCGGAGAGAGAAAGCTGAATCCAAAACTTTAGGTGCGGGTATTTAATAGTTTCCGAGATATTAATTAAAAACTTTCGGTACGATCCATTGACTTCTTCATATACAGACACAACTAACACA